>OY979695.1:176834455-178084455 GCA_963855945.1 Thereva nobilitata
TTCTGGAAACATCATTACGCCCCCGAACTGCTTTGCTCGCCTGCCGCGCGGCCGAGCCAGCGACTACACTTCGATTTAAGGATATGCTTTCCCTGCACGCAATCACACATATCGTTTCTATCCACAGAAAATTTAATTAATCCGCTCGTTTGGGCAAAAAGGATATATACGGAAAGTGAAGGAGGTCTGAAAGGATTCATACGTATCCGTAATATGGGATTCACGTTTAATTTATTATTACCCGAACGTTATAAATTCTACTATCCTTTGTCATCCAGCGGGTAATTTGTCTTTATTCTTCCACATGAGGAGATTTCGCTCCTTTTGTTGGCTGCGCTCTGTGATTTATGAGCGGTACAGTAGGCGATCTTTTCAACAAGGAATTGGTTCAAGAAAACAATGAAAAAAAAATATATTATAGTATATGTGTTTGTGTGTGTGTGCAAGCGGATAAGACTCCTTTTTCTGCTGACGTGGCAAAAGCTTCCCAACTGGAACAACCATGTACTCCAATTAGGATCTATTGCATTCCAATTGAATGAGCTTCTGTTTTTGAGCTTTATTTGATGATCCATTGGAGACTTTATTAGTCTGGAATCTAGTGACAGGCAAGTGGAAAATTATTATCCAGAAGAAAAAATTTCTGAGTGCCATACACACTACCAGGCGAGATAGAAAGAGAGAGAGAACAAGATGAAAAGAAGATACCAATGAACACAAAGTATGGGTTTTGTTAGTTTGATACGTGACAGGAATGAGAAAATATGACTTGTGCTTATATTTATGGGTGTTTGGTGCTGGGTCGGGTCTAGATATGTTCCGGAACAGTATGAATTTTTTAGGTTCTGTACTTAAGGTCAAGGCTGACAGCAGAATGAATTGTAATTCGGTTAACAACTATACTTTAAAAGCAGAACAAAATGAATTTTTATAAAGAAGATGGTGCAAAGCAGTTTCAGATATGAAAATTTTTTGATACAATCATATTTTAAAATTAGAATTTTATATTTTTTTAAAATTTTCTGTTTAAGCTGCTTTCTATAGATCAAAATTTCTAAGGAAACGGCTTATAGTCTCTGTGGTCCTTTTATCTTTTTCTTCTATTCGCAGAAAATATTTTTAGCATAAATTCAGGGGCAGATTTTATAAAAAAATGCTGCATACTTTTAGGGTCTATAATATTTAATTTATATTTTATTGGGATAAAATAAAAAACGCTGAGTAAGAATTCTTGGATATGATTTATTCCAGAGTTTAATATAAAACTAAAAAAAACTTACTTCTGTATGGATAGAGAATATAGAGAGCCACAAAGCGGTCCATAGCGAAACTTATAAATTTATTTTATTCAACATATTTCTTCAATAAAAACGTTGGGTGAAGAGAATTTTTGTAAATATTTATAAAATTATGCTGTTAGCAAATGAATATCATTGAAAAACTCGAAAGCAGAGTACAACTCTGTTGTATTCCTAACCGTCATGACATTGTCTGATTCAATGAGTGACCTTAAGATACTGCAACATAATTTCAGAAAAAAATTCATAAAGAAAGGAGAGGACCAAGATGACTGCCTTGCGTGACACCAGAGGACGATTCGATGTTTTTTGATTTGATTCAGCGGAATAATGTGTTAAATTAATCGACAGAGGATTATGTTAAGCATGGGGCGGTCTACAGTACGACCAGTGGCGTGATCCAAGTCGCCCCAGAGATAAAGCAGGTTTTCAGTGTGTCCCACCTTAGCTTAGCTAGGTGGTCGGCTTGATCGTTCCCATGTATGTTTCTATGTTCACGAACCCAGTCAAGAATCACCGAGCCAATCTAGCTACATGCTCTGGAGCGCATCATTATTCTATCGAGAGATTTTATAAAGGCTTCGTTACCCATGGAAATTACAATGATACATTGCAGGTTCATTTTCTGGCAGGCCCTCAGTATAGCCATTCTCTCCGCTTGAAAGACACCTGCGTACGCTGAATGTACAAGGCTAATGAAAGGCTGGCAGCCTCTTGCTAGACCCCTTCCTAGACGCATACTGATATTCGGTGAATATCGATAGATCAAAGAGCCTCAGGACGGCTCCTCCTCAGCTCTCGGTTTGAGGGTATTTGGAAGTCCTTCCGCAAAAGCAATTGTTAGGAAACGTAGTGTTTGATTGTGGAAACAACACTCTCGGTAGAAAAATACCCTCATTCTAAGGGTGCTGCACTCTCCTCTTTAGAGCCAGCTTCAACTGGGGATACATCCCTACCATCTGGAGGAAAGTCGTGGTGGTTTTTATCCCCAAACAGGGCAATAGGCCCCTGGAGCTGCCCAAATCGTACAGACCTATCAGCTTAACCTCTTTTCTTTTGAAAACGATGGAAAGGCTGCTAGACCTTCATATTAGGTGCAAGCTGGAGCTCTTCTTTCCCCTACATAGCTCCCAGTTCGCTTACTCTGAAGGTAAATCAACAGAGGTTGCTTTACACCACCTGGTCAGCAAAATCGAAAAAGCCTTCCTTGCTAAGGAAACTGCTTTATGTGCATTCCTTGACATTGAAGGTGCTTTCGATAACACTGGCTATGATTCTATTTCTAGAGCACTGGCTCTCAGAAACCTGGATCCTCACACAATTGAGTGGATAAATGCCATGCTTGTAGATCGTGACATTTCTTCTACCCTAGGTGTCTCCAACATTAGTGTTAAAGCTATTAAGGGCTGCCCTCAAGGTGGAGTCCTATCCCCGTTACTCTGGTCACTAGTTGTGGATGAACTTTTGACCAAACTATCTGAATCTGGTTTCGATGTCATCGGCTATGCAGATGATCTTGCCATCATCGTCTCTGGGAAGTTTGACCTGACCATTACAGAGGTCATGAGAACAGCACTACGAGAAGTTCAAAGATGGTGTACCACGGAGGGTCTGTCAATCAACCCAAATAAGGCTGTCTTGGTACCTTTCTCCAAACGCTACAAAGTGGACCTAGGTCCTATTTGCATCCAGGGTACCACAGTTGAGTACTCAGACTCAGTAAAATATTTGGGAATAAAGTTAGACAAGAGACTGAACTGGAACGCTCAACTGGACTACGCCATCAGTAAAGCCACCAGGGCCATATGGGCCTGCAAACGGCTTTTGGGTAAGACATGGGGTCTTACACCACAAATGATGTACTGGATGTACAACACGATCGTTAAACCTGTGGTCACCTATGCCGCTATAGTCTGGTGGCCTAAGACTAAACAGGTTACGGCGATCCTTAAGTGCAGCAAACTACAACGGCTTGCTTGCCTCTCCATTACCGGAGCTATGCGGGCCTGTCCCACAGCTGCGATGGAGGCAATCATTGGATTGACTCCATTGCATATCTTCATATGGAAATCCGCGGCCATAAGTGCCCTGAGACTTCAGATCTCATCCAACTGTCCCTATACAGTCAAAGACACATGGATATCCTTGACAATATCCCAAACATTTCCATTTGCCGCGTATCCGACCATATGGTTGGTGAACTGCGGTTCCAAAGGAAATTCAGGGCGATTATCCCGGATCGTTCTGAGTGGGAAGAACTTATTCTTCCTGGGGATTCAAAACATCTCCACTGGTTCACCGACGGGTCAAAGATGGAACATGGTACAGGGGCTGGTGTCGCAGGACCCAATTCCAAGGTCTCGATTGCAATGGGTAAGTGGCCCTCTGTATTCCAGACTGAAATACATGCCATTGCGACCTGCGCTAGGCTCAACCTTGAGAAAGGTTTGAGAGGCGCCAACATTAAAATCTTCTCTGACAGCCAAGCTGCCATTAAGGCACTCTCAACGTGGAAGTTTTCTTCCAGAACAGTTGCGGAGTGTTTTGACTTACTCCAGAGCCTGACCAGAAGAAATAACGTCTCGCTCTGCTGGGTCCCCGGACACTGGGGTATCGAGGGCAATGAGGCTGCAGATAGCCTCGCGAGGGAGGGGTCTGAGACGTTGGTCCAGGGCCCAGAACCTTTCTGTGGCATCTCATGGTCCACCTCCAAGTCCCTGGTAGAGGAGTGGATTAAGGGACTACACCTTGCCTATTGGGAATCAATCCCAGGTCTTAGACAGGCTAAAGATCTTATAAGACCCTTTGCCTTTAGGGCACTATAACTTTAAACAGAGCGGACCTAAGGCTGTTGGTGGGTTATCTGACTAGCCATGTAAGACTGCGGTACCACCTCCACAACCTAGGACTGTCTCAAGAGACAGAATGCCGACTCTGCCTGGAAGGCGACGAGACTTCCACACATATTCTTTGCGAATGTCCTGCTCTGATCTGGCTTAGAAGAACGTTTATCAGAGAGTTTATGAGCCCCGCTCAAGTCCGCTCTTCTTCAATTAAAGACCTTCTTGCCTTCGTCCGGAAGGCTGATAGTCTGTTCCGTTAGTGGGGTACGTACACAATAGGCCTAACTTGGCCGCAGTGTTCACCATATGGGTTGCCTCCTCATTCCTTAATAATAATAATAATAAAGGGAGCTGCACGAGGCCACGTGCCACAGCAGCTTCGAAGACGGCTCCTGTTGCCATCTTCTGGACCTTTTCTACATTATAGGTTCAGTTCATCTCTGAGCACCACACCAGCAAGCCATTCGTGAGGTTTGGACCTATTACTATCCATAGTAAACCGAATACCACTCCTTTTACTTTTTATTCTTCTCGGCGTATTTGGCTACTATACTTATTTTCAAATCAGCTTGGATTATTCTCGAGCTCAGCATAGCCACTAGACATTTCCTAAAGCTGTCTTATATATTTAGGGCTATGGGAGCTTCTTTAATCAATTCGATACGTACGTTATTGAGGGCGCCTTTTATATTTAAGATGCATTTCGAGTAGGTATTGGATTACTTGGGCATGGGAATTTTTTTTCAAGGCCATGACTTTGTAACTAGGCCACGACCATGAAACTAGATCAAAGTCACCTGTCAGCTCATCTATCAACCTTGTTACTCTTGGACACAACTCTGTCAGGATATAGCGTTTGTATTGTTGGGTCCTTTAGATAGCTCCCACCGCCTCTCGTTCAATGCTGACCTACCTCATAGATAGGAATGTTGTACAGTAACATGTACCGATTTGGGGATATGAGAGTCGAAGGTCCTTTCGACTGTCTTGAACACGAAGGGTTTTACGCTTATCGGCTTATACTCGTTAACGGTTGAACAAAAACCCACCTCTATAAAAAATAGTTAGTTTCGATTAGTACGCTTCTGGTTTAATACCACGTAGTTTGAAAACTCCCTTTAGTCCACTAACCATCCTCTTCGACAAGGTTAACAATCTGTGAATAGGATAAAAATCAAAATGCAGTGCCATCTATGATCGCTCAGTTCGAAATCTTAGTCTTAAACACACTTTCCCATTTCGAAGTTCAATTATAACCTTCAAATCCGACCTATTTTTGTATACTTCTACCATCACACTTGTTTCATAGCATGTCCTTTCGAATTCCTTAAATTGCGTCCGTGTTCAATAAAATCCGTTGTTAACATAAGAAAGGCGAAGGGCAAAATTCTTGTTATACAAAAAACTGCACTTTTCTTCCATGAATGAAATTCCCAGAGAAATTACGAGCCATGAACTAAATCTATCAAAAGCATGTGCTGCAATGACTACGGTGCTGCTGTTCATATTATAAACAAGAGTTTAATAGGATACTTCCAGATGCGACAAGATATATTACTTTCCTCAGGCTCATTGAAAATCCATCAAAACGTGATCACAAACAGAGGAAAAGACGTGCAAAAAAGTTTTATGAAAATTTTTCCTTATCCCACACAGCCATCCTAATATCCTGATGAGGGTGTTTTTCGCTGGGTCTACTCTACAGTGATATCCCTATGTGACAATGTTACTCTGACATTGACACACAGACACAACATAGGTACATGATAGGTATCCTCCCCAGCATCCGGATCTGTATATATATCCGCACACAGTATCCACACTAAAAAGTTTATGGTCCGTCCTTGGTTCGAATGAAATTCGGATCGTATATGGCAGAAATGCTTTTGTGGAACTGTCATAAGGTTTTAATTTTATACTATAAAATTGGAGTCATCTGATATATCCTTTCACACGTGTTTATTGATGCTAGCAAGCAACTGCTAGTGTAGAGAAGTTATTTCTAGCTTAACCCGGGCAATCCTGGTGTTTTGATTTTACGTATTTTTATTTCTTTAATACACGGAAATAAACAGGACGAAGAATTGCTTAAATGAAGCATGGCAATATCGATTTTAAGGGAAACTTCCTGGGAATCTAATACAATTAGGATTAGGTTTAAGGCTGCTATTGTTTGCATAATTGGAGTGGTTTCAACAGGCACCCCTAAGCCATGCCCGCGGGGTAGAAGGCGAAACCAGAAAAGTAATTCCACTTCATCAATAAAATAGGGCATCACGAGGGCAAATTCCGCGCACCCGTGTCGATTATCTGAATGAATCCTTATCTGCTCAGCCATGACTGCATAAGGTTCATACTAAATTTCTCCTTTACAAAGCAAATAAATCACTTCCTTCGTACATTGGGGAAAATCCCCCGCCGCCCTAATTTCAACAGCAAACGGAGCAAGAACGCAGATCCTTTATCCTTACTATGGTAATGGCGGCGGTGGCATGGCGCTTTTGGGGGCCCAAGCCCAAGGCTCCAGGCAAGGCAGTGGCACTAAAATTCCTAGTAAATTTGATTGACATTCCCTAACTGGAGTGCATGACAGAAGTTGGGGCTGACATTATTTGCAAACACCGCAACATAATAGCTGCCTAAATTAACAGGAAGCCCTCTCACCTACAAATAGAAAGACTTAAGTCTATGTATGGGTGGCATAGTCCTGGTGATACAGATTGGATGCGGCTGTGGCTAAAGTTAATTAATTGTGGATGTCATTTGTGACTTGTGGTCCTGTATAGTTAATTAAGGATTATTATCTCCTTGTACCGCTATGGATCTTGTTCGGAATTTTTACTACTGGTGTTGGTCGTTGGCTCTCTTTTCACTTAGGATTGGATTTTGATTTAAGGAGAGACCAAGGATCCATAAACACAATTGTTTACTAAGAGGACCATGACATTTTCGCAGACATTTCGTGTTTACATTATTCTGAGACTTGTTTTAGGTAAGGTTAGGATAGGTATATTTAGCCCAATTAACTCTTGTACACAACCTTGTTCGGTGGTTGTTTGTTCATTGAAAATATTCAATGTTCTTTGGTCGAGTATCGCGGATGTCTAAAGCCATTCTGTGTAGTTTAGGAAGCTTGTCAGTGGAGATCTGTTTTAAGTCTTCCAGGACGAGACTACCTAGTGTGCGCAGCCTGGCTTTAGCTAAAGACAACATGGGCGATGTTGCTCTGCCTATTAAGATCGCCTATGGGGTTCTTTATTTGAGCTTCTAGTTTCTGGAAAACGTCTTCCTACTTCCGTAATGGCGACCCAAAAAAAAATTACTTCCCTTCACTAAACCTACTTATCTTTTTAAGCTCACTCATGCTGCCATCTTGATCTCCGAACCCCGAAGACAGGGGCGGATCCAGCCCTCAAAAAAGGTTGTGGTCACAGCCACCCGAAAATCGGCCAAGTCCGAGTCGGAGTATGAACACGCTCATAATCGATATAGTGCATTCCTACAAAGGAGATGTTTACAAAATATTTGACGCCCTGACCAAGATTTTGTACAGTGTATAGTTACACGTGAGCAAAGCCGTGGGGCAAATACTAGTAGGTAAATTAATTAATTAAAATGTTAGTTTGTTCGCTCACGAAAATTACAAAAGTAAATGTGTGCTTGTTTGCACTTCAAAATGTCACATTTAGACTCTAAACTACTGAACCGATTTTGATGAAATTTTTACAACTTCAAAGGATATCAAATTAAATTAAACGCTAGTATACATTTTAAATTAAATAATTTTATTTAGGTGCTTACTTAATATACAAATTCAAGCTTAAGTTTCTTTTTCGCGAAAACGTTGCTAGTTTCACCGATATCGAGGGTTATTTTTTTTCTGCTTTTTGCTTGAAGTTTGGTTGAATAGGTATTATCAGCCAAAAATAAATTATCTTCAACCCTTAAGGGAATAAAACTACCCCTAGATCAAAGTTGAATTTAAAAAAAGATTGACATTTTTTTGCATTTCTTTTTGCTCCCTTTAAAATTGGGGCTTTAAAAAATTGTATAGGACGAAGAAAACGGGCAATTATCTTGGCGACCACAAAGGGTACCAATAGCATACTCAGTAGACCGGCTCTTCTTCGATTGCGTAGGTCAAGCAGCATTGGACCTCGTTAGTGCTTAGTTGGGGGACTGCTTGGTAAAACAACACCCGTGTTTGGAATCGTCTATGCCGATGCGGATGCATTTATAATAATGTTCATGCATGTAGCGGGAGCGTGCATGCCATGCCTGTAGCGGGAGCATGCATACCCGTGTGCCATTCGCATTTGTTCGCTATGCGTCCTAGGTGCGGCGCGTGCATGCTTTTAAGAAAATTAACCAACTAAATTATTTTTACTCTGGTTTGAATAGACTAGGATTATCAATACTTTCGCTAAATTGTCAAAGTATAGGTGCGAGCGTACAAGATTTAGATGACGAAGTTGTAAAAAAACTAATGTATTACTTTTATCAGAAACTTGGATGAAAAATGAAGAATTTGATGAGGGCTCCGCTAATGTTTTAACATCTCATACAGATATACAAAATTGCTATCGCTTCACGATAAATCACCATGAAATGTGTGTAGGCAAATCTTTGGCAAAAAAGGACACATGAATTTGATGGTAGTTATATATGTATCGCGGCATAAAACTTTACGCGAAATAATGGAATTCATACATGACAATCTGCACTTCTGAAGGTTCAATTTTACTAGGTCGAAACTTCAACTTTGAGTGGCGATTTCAATATTAATTTTTTATCAGAAATGGCGCGTCCGAACTTTGTGGTTGAAGGGGAAAGTGGGGATGATGAGAGGTACCACTGCATTTCTCCCTTCATCCAAAAAATTTGTGAGAAAAGTTGCTGCGAGAGAAGCGTCTAAACAGACCCAATATTGACAAAAGTACCACGCCTTATGGGACCTCACTTGATACAGTTTTTACGCGATTTTTAGACCAGTTTCAATCGGAAATATTTCAGTTATCATAATACTTTTCCTTCGTTTTTAAGTTTTAATGTAAATTGGAATTCATAAATATTGATAGTTTCCAATTGTACTTGTATCAAATCCCTCAGTAGGCTCCTCACTATACTTCCTGCATCTGTCGTTGGCCTGATTTTTCTGAAAACGTACTATATATTCGAAACCGACCTTCCACTATATCTATTGGATATTACTGGTTGGTTAATATTTTAATAATTGCGGCAGTTGTGGGTAAACAAGTTTTACTTCTAAGGTGTGGTTTTAAGCACACTCATATTTTTTTCATTTTATTAAGGCATAGGATATACAATAATATCATCAGCCTATCAATGTCAATAGACCGTGAAAGTGTGACGTCACAAGTCTAGTAGGGTTGTGGGCATGCCCATCGTACCCACAACGGTGGATCCGCCCTTGCCCGAAGAGACACCCCTTGGCTATGTAGTCGACTTTCTCCGGATTTCCTCCGTCTAAAGGCACTGTATGGGGCTGGTGTTTGATATGAAGGTCGCGAGATAAGAGGTGCAAGAGAACATCAATAACGGGGCGTTGAATTCATTAGACATCAATCAGTGATAAGTTTAATGCACCTGTTGATAGAATTAGGATACCAAGATCACTCAGCAATATCTGGCACGTGCTTGTCTTGAATTATCAAAGGAGTATAGATAATGGAGAGTTTGCTAATAGAGAAAAGTGCCAGACTCTATCGAAAGCCTAGGAGATATGTAGAGCGATCAGACTATAAGAGATTCACCAAAGTGGTGCACACTTTAGTTGAGATGTTCTGTAAGGACTACTAAAAGGACTTTATATCTTCTTTGTGTAAAATACTCTATAGGAAACGGACACACACTTTTCGTTATTGTAAGCAACTCTTATTAAGCGTAGTCGACAGGTCTCATACACAAGAGTATTCACTCTTTTCAGCTCGCGGTTAGTGCTCGAAGACATCTGAGGGATCTATTCTGCATAGGCAGGATCTTCTTTCTTGAAGAGGACTCGGCAGCTTAACCATTTTCCTAGGCTGCCTAAGGCTCCTTACCAGTCCTATACTAATGACAGAGTATTGTACCTAACCTACCCAGCAACATTTTAGTTCCATCCAATCCTGTGTGGCACCCTTACCATTATTTTGCTTCGTACATTTGCTTAGTTTTTAAACACACTCCAATACTGTTTGGTCATACAATGCTATGGGAATATGTTACTCTGCATCTGACCGTCGTTTACACTGTAAAAAATTTCTGTGGTAATTTTACAAAAAAAATACTGGAAGTTTTATTCACCAGCAGTTTTGTAAATTTGCAATATATATTATTAGGAATATTCCAATTCTACTTTACGTATTTTTACTAACTGTGTAGTAAATATACATTATTTGTGGGATGTAAAAATACAATCAGTATTGGAGCTTTCACTTCATAGTTTTGTAAATTTCCAAAACTTTGGGTGTATGCCCTCTCCCTATACATAAAAATAGCATTTTGCTCACCATGCAAGGACCGATTCGCAATGAAAGCTTCAAGCTGCAAGCGTCAAGCTGCAAGCTTCAAACTACAAGCTTCAGCTGAGTTTTGCTTTATTTGAGCACTGCAGCTTGAAGCTGTGAATGTGAATCATTGTACAAACCCTTTTATCCTAATTTTTGAAGCTTGAAGCTTGCAGCTTGAAGCAGTGATGGATTTACGCTTAGGCCCGCGAGGCCCGGGACTAGGGCGGCAACATTTTAGGGGCGGCAAAATTTTAGAGGCGATTAAAATTTAAAGATCAATTTAACTTAGTTTTGCTATGTACTTTGAAGCACTCTGAAAAATGGAGAGATCCAAAGTCGTCCCTGTCGTACCTTGTATCTATAAATGGTTTTCAAATTTTTCGTAACGATCGCCAAGGTCGCACTGGTGGTGGTGTTGCTATATTCCTTAGGCTCTACCTAAAATGTAGGATTATCGGTCACTCTATGAACCTTGGTATTGAGTTTATTTGTGTTGAAGTCTTAAATGGTTCTGAAAAACTTTTACTTGTCAGTGTTTACTCCCCCGCGGTCTATTTAAACCTGATAATTCCGCTGAACTGGAGCAGACCTTAGAGCATCTTTCTTATATGTATGCACATATAGTTGTTGGCGGGGATTTTAATGTAAACTTATTAAAATCTTCTAGTCAGGAAAAATTCTTCAATCATGCAATGCAGAGCTTAGGTCTTGTTCAAATTAATACCTTGCCAATTACTTTAATGCGACGATCCCATCTCTACTTGATGTCTTTCTTTGCTGTGAACCTAGTATGATTCTCTTTCAAAATCAAATCTCTCCTCCAAGTTATTTGACAACCACAAGTCTGAGGCCTCTGGAACTGATAATATCTCACCTACATTTTTAAAAATGCTTCTTCCGTTATTAATACCTATTACTGCTCATATTTCCAATGCTTGTCTCACTGTGTCGAAACTCCCTACCGCTTAGAAACATGCTCAGATAATCCCTAGTTCCAATCCGAGGAAGCCCCTCGGATTTTCGTCGAATTAGCGTCCTGCCAATTCTGGCTAAAGGTCTTGAGAAATTAATTGCAATGCAAATGATTGCTTACTATGAGCACCGTATGCTTGTAAATCCATGACAATCTGGCTTTCGGAAACATCATAGCTGTGACACTGCTCTCCCAAAAATTACGACAGGCATACGGAATTCTTTAGACTAGTGCCGCCTGCTGTCGATATTCGACCAAACTTATTCTAAGAAGGAATAAAATAAAACAGGAGTCATTTTTACTGAAAAAAAATATATCAAACTGAAGTGCACCAATTCACCGATTTTTTGATGTTAGCTCGCCTAAAGAAAAACACATTTATTGCGTTCCATCACTCTATTGTGAACGATATTGAACATCCTGTCCGGGCAGGAAATTAAATAAGATTTTATTTTGCATTTGAGTGGGGAAATGTGAGTGCAGAGAGAATATGTATATGAACAGAGAGTGCAAAGAGGAAATCGAAACAAAATGTATCTTCAAATATGTATTCTTTACCCGTTTAATTTGATGGATAGCGCGTGCACAGTGTATCAATGCATATGTGAATAAAAAAATGTTCAGTATAGTTAAAACTCTACCTGGCTTTCACACCTTTCCTTATGGACGTACCTGAATAAAATATATATTCTGACCATCTATGAAAAAATATCTCTCGTTTGATATATGTTTCATTAAGATACGTGCACCAGAAATAGGTTAAAAAGGGATCACAACGGTTGGCTTTGCATATTAAATAATTAATTAATAAATAGAAGATGCTAACAAGATATGTTGTATACCCTTGCTAGACTTCTCCAAAGATTTTGATAACGTCAATCACTCCGTCATTTTACGCAAACTCTGTACACAATTTTATTTTCCTTCTTCTGCTCTTACGCTCATGTAGCTTTTTAGCAGCTCGTTCACAACAGGTGAAGATTTCCGATTTAATTTCCTCTCCTGCCATGCTTTTTGCTGGCGTTCCCCAAGGATCTATCTTAGGCCCTCTACTGTTTAGTATACATACAGGGTGTATCCGTTAAGTTTACAAAGCGACCGGCTGTGGATAAGTTTTGGATAGACGAACAAAAAATCGTATGGGAGGGGGAAACCGTAACGGTTTAGCCGCTAGGGCGTTTTGAAGTTTTTTTTAAAGTTTTGCATGTCACCCTGTATTTTCCTAACCGTATGACCTATTTTCATGAATAAAGTATCAGTGTACGCAGAATACTCCCACCTATCTAAACTGTTAAACTGAAGGTGAAAAGTATCACTACAAAGCAAAAAATGCGCCAAATCGGACGGGGCCTAGGGCGCCGTCGAGCTTAAATCCGCCACTGGCTTGAAGTTTTATTTGTGCCCTAAGCATCAAAAATTATCAAAAATTTCTAGGCTGTTACAAGAAGTGCCCAAAAAGTCAAAGGTCTGATCTTAACTTAAGAACAATCGGGTATATATGCTAACTATTCCATTGTTACCTGTGAATCATATCTATGAGAGGGAAAATTTAAACCTTACATTCCAATGAACAATTTGTAATTTTACTGATTCGCTTATTAAACTGAGGTGTTGCCCCAGCCAATTGGCCATCGATAATGCCATACAATATTCTAAGCTGAGTAGTACAAAAATATATCTAAAATTAGGCCTGACTAGGCTGTGGTCGGAGTTGCCGAGAGATCGGCATCGAATCCAATGGAGAGAAAATCGAATCGAATAGAGTACCACATTGGATAGAGTTATATTTTATTTTTCAGAACATATAAATTCAAAATAACCGCCGAAATATGATTGAAATTCAAAATGGAAGCAGAAATATGGTTGAATTTGCCAATTTTATTCCGATTCCAATGAAAGTGGGTATCTAGAAGTTTTTAAGGTCGCAAATGACGAATTTGCAGTCAAAAATTATAAATTCAAAATGGCCGACGAATTTGCAAATTGTGTTCCGATTCCAATGAAAATCGGTATCTGGGAATTTTTAAGGTAACAAATAACGAATTTATGATCAGAAATTATAAATTCAAAATGGCCGTGCCAATATGGCCGAGGAATTTGCAAATTGTGTTCCGGTCCCAATGAAAATCGTTACCTGGGGTTTTTCAAGATATGATCAAACCTTATAAATTCAAAATTGTGGGACCAATATGGCTGACGAATTTTTCCAAATAAGTGTAATTTCCCGGTTAGCTGTATGTAGGATGTTCAAGAGTTGGGAAATCGGAATATTTTGACATTCTAGCTACAAATGGAAAAACATTGATCATAGTGTATCCCGAAGCTCCCTAAGCAATCGGTTCAGAATGATCAATAAGGTTTTTTTGGTAAGATGGTAAGAAGAAGCGGAAATGTGGGATTTAATACGGGTTCCAGCAAGTTAATCATAATTTGTGGGTTTTTATAAAATTATTAATTAATCGTTCATTCCTTCCCAAATCTAAAATATCACAACTTTAAAGTTAATTAAAGATAAATAAGTCGCTGTAAATTGAAAAGGACTAAGTTACGGAGGGACTGAAAAATCCCTATCCCTTAAATCCAACTTGACACAAAAAATTATTAAAAGTACAAAGTTCAAAGTTTCACCCACAAATCGTGACAAATCCCCCACCCGCACCCACCCTATTAATATAGCAAAACTCTTAACAATTACATCCCCTAAATAAAAACTTCGCCCAGCATCCAATCATATATCAAATTATTTTTTGCCATTTTCCTTAGCCAGATACAAAGATAACCACAACTCTCAACATAACGAAGAGGAGAGGAGCTTCTCCCGAAAAAGCAAAAAAAAAATTAATTCCCATATTTCACTTTCATCATGGTCGTCCTGTTTGCACGGGAAAAAATGATAATTAAAGCTCTGTAAACACTTAACTGCTGAGCAAGACATGGAATTCCGTGCTAATCTTTTGCGGAAGTTGTTTATCATCGTGGGCATCTAAATTAGCAAACGTAGCGAGGGTGAACCACCCATTTGCTACAGTCGGCTTAGGTTAAGTACCATGAAAAAAAAATCGATTCGCGCACGGCCTTCACCCCTCCGGGTCCTTGCAAATAATTAAAACGTTCCACATCCCGGCCGCCCCCGACGCCAGCAGAGGAGCCCAGCTTCAGCGGAGCCGCAAACCGAAAATCGAAAGGATTAAAGCGTACCGCAAGTGAGTGCATTTGCAGGATACCTGAAATCCGTTCTCGTCCTTCATGTCCCCTGCATGTTGAGACCAATATATTTATACTGCCACCCCAGGTAATCACTCACCCTCCCCACCACCCTTAGCCCAACCCAAAAACTAAAATTGGTTATCGGTAAATCTTGATTTGCAGCGACTCGCCCCATCCTGAAAATCCTGATCCTTGTTTGCTCCACCACGGCCGGTAATTATTACGTCAAGGACGCGTGTTGGTCGTGGTGGTGGTTGAGGTAATGGGGGTGGTGGTGGTGGAGGTGATGTCAGTGATGGTACACATGCACGTGCCGAACCGAAATTTATGGACCGATGATGCTGCGTGGCCGTGTATAATAGTGTCACTTGATGGCCCTATAAACCAGGACGAGATAATAAAATATGAGTGATCCTGTACGGGCTGTGGCCTTTCCGGTCATTTTTGTGTAATGATGATGCTTAATTACTGGAAAATTTATTTTAGTACAAACGCGCACACCCCACACCACACCGAGACTAGGATCGAGTGCACGAGTTACTACACTGCGTATTTGGCACCCTGTGCAGGTCCTGGGAAGCATTTAACAAGGATTATTTTGTCGTTGGTGAAGATGTTGCGAGTATAATAAGCGCCGGAAATTGCCTTAATTTCTTTATTAGGATAATAATTGGGGGTGGCAAAATCCCCATGGCTGGTGGGGCACGCCAATTTATTGAAAGGGGAGGGTAATTGGCAAATAATAATCTCAAGTTAGCTTAACTGTGCGAAAGAGCGGAAAGTTAAATTGGTCTAATTTTAGGTCCCCGAGGAGAAGTTTATGCTTAAATTGGAATTTTCGGAAAATGCAAAGTGTTTCTTTTATTGTATTAAAAAGTTTACAAAGATGTAATTTTAGTGGTTGAGCTATTTTATGCCAGGTTAAAAGAATATAAATAAGCTTTACTTCGTATTTCAAAGGAGTAAGGAATGGATCTAGTAAACAAAGAATATTTTGTTCCATAAATTTACTTAGTGCCTACCATAGTTTTTAGGTCTATTTATCAGGTAGAAGAAGGTTAAGGTTGAGCAATTAATTTATTTCATGTGTCTGAGCAGAGCACGTGCGGAGTATGTGTGCGATCGGCACCCATCAAACCACGTATATCTATTAGGCCAGTCAAATTGTCGAAAAAACCTGGTTTTTTGCCAACCGAGCCATCCGCAAGTTCAAATATGGAAAAAATAAGAAAAATTCCGTAGAATTTGATGAACTACTTTTGACGCTCGTAGACCTTTGGGAACGTTTCCAAAATGGCGTCTAAAAAGGGCCAAAACAGTTTTTCGCATTTTAAAAAAGACTAGACTGTGTACAAAAAAAAGGTTTATATAATATTTTTAGATCTTTTTCATACATTCACGGCGAGAATTCATGCCGTATCCACTCAGAACGGAAAACAAGGGGCGAACTAGGCGCAAAAACCATCCACACTCGCGTTCCCGGATGCTCGCGGGTATTCACGGCCTGCAGCCTGTCTAGAAATTTGTCGCCGTAGTCGTCGTAGTCTGTTCGAGCAAGAACATGTAAGTCAGCGAGACCTTGCATTTCGATATCACGGAACAGAGAAAGGATACTTGGAGTGTAAAGTCATTAGTTTCCAGCGCAGTATCCGGCAATCAAACCAGCCAGTGCTTTGACATACTGCCTACTATATCCTTGGAGTCGACATTAGATAGCACCGAAAGAAGTGTTCGATATGGTTCGTCGCAGTCCGGTCGACAGGGATCTTTATGACCAAACTGCAGGGTACTTCACCGTATGCGCCTTTTCGTTGCCTCCAATGCTTCGTTTAAGATCCCGGTACCTACACCTGTTTCTTCCTTGGCGCCGTTCGTGTACCAAACGAAGTTTGGCATACAATGTTACGGCAAAGATTGGCGGATCGGGAACTACAGAACTGCGCCATAGCGGGCAATCTACTGCTTCCTGTAAAATACTGCTACTCCTTTCACGCGCCACGTCGACAACTGCATAGCACTTTCCTATTGTGTTGCAGGTTGCACTAGATCACCGCGCATTCTTGAGTGCTCTTTGCTGATATGGGCCAAAATTCTCCCCCACTGAGCCTATTTCTATCACTCTGATTTGGATGAAATCGTAGATTATACGAATAGCCCAGTCGTCAGAGCCAAATTTGGACCGAAAGCTCGCACAAAATGTGATCTCGCTGAAAATTGGAACTTAGGTACTTTTTTGGATGTAGAAAACAATAAAAAAATCTATGCTGCGCTAAAGTGTATGCTAAGTTCACAACTTCGAAAACAAATTTGAAAATTTGGTTTTTCTTTATACATATATCGAAAAATAAAAAAAAATTCGAAAAATTCGGCGTTCGGGGAAAAACTAAAGTATCCTTGCCTAAAATGTACGCAAAAATAAAAATACACAGAATATGATGAAGGAGAAAGACGTGTCTTTCACTTCTATCCTCTGGTGCCGGCTGTTTTTGAAAATAAAAATGGCGTCGAATGAATGCTGTAAGAAAAGTTCAATATTTTAAAACATAGAATTTATTAAACAGAGACAATGTTTATCATTTTAATTTTTCTTACATCAAAAGTAAATGTCTAATGATAATGAATGTACAAGGATTTTTTTTTGTACACCACTATTAATATATATCTTCAATTTTATAAACATCAGTGAGAATTTTACAACTTATAACTTCCAGTCAAGTTTTCTATGAGAAAAAAAACAAAAAATTATAAACTAATGGCATTCTTAGAAAGCTTAGAGTGTCCTCTTTAAAATGCTTTTTTTATTTTTATTTTTGCGTACATTTTAGGCAAGGATACTTACATAGTTTTTCCGCGAACGCCTCGCTAGAATATTTTAATTCAGCTTTTTGGCGCGCTTAGTTTTTTCGAATTTTGTTCTTATTTTTAATAATTCTTTATAATAATAAAACAATTTTTTTAAAAATAAGTTATAATATAAATTTTAGTGAAATTTTCCGCTCTTTCACGTGACGCTATTAGTTTTTCGAATTTTTTTTTATTTTTCGATATATAAAGAAAAACCAAATTTTCGAATTTGTTTTCGAAATTGTGAACTTAGCATACACTTTAGCGCAGCAAAGATTTTTTTATCGTTTTCTACACCCAAAAAAAGTACCTAAGTTTCAATTTTCAGCGAGTTCACATTTAGTGCGAGGTCAAAGCCTCTGACAACTGGACTTGAGGTAGAACCAGGACAAGACCTGCTCCTTCAATTGCATTAATAGACTATCGGCAATGTTTATGTCACAAACTTGGCCATTCTCTTGAACTTTCCTCTCAATCATACGCCATTGGATAATTTTCTCTAAGCTTTGTACTTTCTGAAAATAACATTCGTAATTTCGTCCTTTTTAAATTTTCACCTGGAATACACTTCAAGTGAAATAACGACTCAAATCTGAGATACCTATGGGGGTGTGTAGAAGCACAACAAATATAACCGCTGGCTTAACAGTGTTTGTGGTTGATGATTATGATCTGTGATACAACGGACGACCCATTTAATTCGATGGCTAATGATAATAATTTGTGTGACCCGAAAGATTAAGTGTATAGAAATTATGATGAAGTCTTGGGTTAATTTGGTTAAATGCAATAAAGCAATTCCATAAACTCGATAAGGCACATAGACGACGAGTCTTGATTGCATACAACAACTATTCGAAGCCAACAAATAATTTTAATGAACAGTTTGCAACTCATTGTGAATCATAGTAGAGGGAAATTAAACAAAAAAAAAGCGAAGTTATGATGTAGTTGGGAAGTTGGATTTTTTTTCTTTACATATGTTAAGATAAAGCGAAAAAAAAAATTTCTGCAAAATCGGCCCTGTGCTGCCCGAGAAAATTTTGAGTGCATTGCTACACTATTTTTTTAATTTCTCCAGTTCTGTTGGTCGTAGAAAAATAAAAAAAATTGGAAAATTCTCGTAAATGAATAGACTACCGAATTGATTCGGTATAAATACTTTAAAAATGAATCCTAACCTCAAAAAACCAAAATGTATGAAATTTTGTTTAATTTTACTAAAAATGAAATAAATAACGGGAAAATAGTCGGATTTTGATAAAAATTGCAAAAAATATGTAATTTGATGCTACAAATACGTGGTTGAAATTTCAAAAAAACATTTAGCTTTTTACGGCAACAATTCTCATATTTTCTACAATTTTTATCAAAATCCGACTATTTTCCCGTTATTTATTTCATTTTTAGTAAAATTAAACAAAATTTCATACATTTTGGTTTTTTGAGGTTAGGATTCATTTTTAAAGTATTTATATCGAATCAGTTCGGTAGTCTATTCATTTACGAGTATTTTCCAATTTATTTATTATTCTACGACCAACAGAACTGGAGAAATTAAAAAAATAGTGTAGCATTGCACTCAAAATGCATCAAAAATGGACATTTATGCAATTTTCTCGTGAAGCATAGGACCGATTTTGCAGAAATTTTCTTTTCGCTTTATCTTAACATATGTAAAGAAAAAAAACAAAAAATCCAACTTCCCAACTACATCACTATCATATGACAATTTCCCTCTACTATCAGTAATAAGAATGCCTATTCGGAGTATACCTATTCTATTTAATCACTGGCCACTCATAATATCGATACTAGAGCATTTTACAAAAAACAAATGCCCTAATGAAAATACGGCAAGACATAAGCAGAAGTTCTAATCTCTGAACGATTCCTGAGTCTACTTATTCTTAATGCTATTTTTATCTTATATTATTCCCTCGGTACACCGGGACTCTTAATCTGTACTCTCAAACAATAATATCACAAAGCTATCGTTAATGTCGGATTTAAGTCAAGTCTCCAGACCACAAATAACCTCAAAAGAGGAATCATTACACATCATACGGAATTCATAAATTTTCGGCATCTTTAATGTGGCAAATCCCTTGATGTCGTCCGCCTGTTTGGACAGGATATTACAAATCGAGCGCAAATTGCCCGTATCTATCACTCGCCGTGTTCTATGTAACCGATATTCTATTGGACAAATCGATTTTGGCGTTATCTCAACAGTTTACATCTGAAAGGTGTTTGCATCAATAGGACACGGAAGCGTCGTGTTTCAATTATCCTCTTCGGATGCTAGAAGTGTTTACTAAGTGTATCTAGTTCCATAGTCTTGAATAAGTGCAGCATAGAGCAATTAAAAATGTGTCATAGTAATTTCGGATAGATGTAAGAAAGGTTTGATACTCGTTCTTTTATACCGTAGTGTTTGTTCATTGTTTTACAAGTTTACAGAAAAGTAGACTAGGTCCTGACAATTACACATTAAGAAATAGGAAGACACAAAGACATAAGAAGCAAGAACAGACTTGTGAGAATATATTTTTTCATTTGTTTGAATTCTTCAGAAATATTGTTAAAAAGATCTAAAAATCAAATCCAACAATGCCTTTATACTACCAGTTCGTGATGGTGTTCAGGCCATGATACAATATCTACAAATAAGCTTAATTTGGAGGATTGAGGAGGATAGAATAGGTCACAAGTCTAGAGATTGTTCAACGAGAAGGCGACGTACCAGACAGTTGAACGCTACGATGTTGTACAAGTTCGGAAATACTGACTATTACGATGACGTCAATTCCAATGGAACTTCTCGAAATTTTTTCAAGGCTACATTCCTGCGGTGGCACAATGCATCCATGGAGGCGATAAAGGTTTTTGCCTCACCTTGTCAAACCACGTACATCGTAGATCTACTATTAATCAATGTTTCGCCTGGGATTATAAAGTAGACAATTTTTATTAAAAATAAGACAGTATTGCGTTTTGGAGGCGTTAAATTCGACACGATAGAGGTCGACGTGCTCTTATTATCGTACCATGAGGTCTGGTACGTAATTGTCCTACAAATCTTGTTGAAGCTGAAGGAGCAAAACAGAGTACCAGCACCGCCGGAGTAGTGAAGCAGGTTGGAGAGGAAATAGTTCATTTATAAAGATTACTAAAAGAACTGGTGAGATAATTGAAGCCCTTCATGAATCTGGTAAGAAAAATGTGGTGCTTATATTCGACATTATCCTTTATCCTTTGACGTACCTCGTATGTCCTGAACACGTTCGAGGCGAGCAAAAATACTAATAATTGCCTTGGATTCGCTATCTGTGATCACCCCCAAATTTCTTTAGTTTTTATTGTGGTCTTACATTCCTGATTAAATCATCTGTTCATCCCAGCCTTTACAGGTTTTGTTATAAAATCGATGTCGAATAGGTTATTGTTTCGTCCCTCTGCCTAGAGTCACCTAAGCGTGGATCCGAACTCTGGAGCTCTGAAGTTAACCAACACTTTGCAACGTTGGCATTCTTTTAGCTTCCATCGATCCCTGTGGGCCCACTGAGTCAGTCTAGCGTCATATTATTTTGATTCGTACCAGTGATGGATTTACGCTTAGGCCCGCGAGGCCCGGGCCTAGGGCGGCAAAATTTTAAAGGCTGCAAAATTTATAGAACGATTAAAATTTAAAAATCAATTTAACTTAGTTTTGCTGTGTGCTCTGAAGCACTCTGAAAAATGGAGAGATCCAAAGTCGTGCCTGTCGTCCCTTGTGTCTTATATACCAATGCTCATAGAGTGACCGATAATCCTACATTTTAAGGAATATACATCCTAAGGAATATAGCAACACCACCACCAGTGCTACCTTGGCGATCGTTACGAAAAATTTGAAAACCAATTTCGTTTTCCTTCTTCTGCCCTTACGCTCATGTATAGCTTTTTAGCTGCTCGTTCACAACAGGTGAAGATTTCCCATTTAATTTCCTCCCCTGCCATGCTTTTTGCTGGCGTTCCCCAAGGGTCCATCTTAGGCCCTCTACTGTTTAGTATACAGGATGTATCCGTTAATTTTACAAAGCGGCCGGCTGTGGATAGGTTTTAGATAGACGAGCAAAAAATCGATTTGGGGGGGGGGGGGGAATAGTAACGGTTTAGCCGCTAGGGTGTTTTGAAGTTTTTTTTAGAGTTTTGCATATCACCCTTTATTTATGTAACCCTATGACCTTTTCTTAATGAATAAGGTATCAGTGAACGTAGAATACTCTCCCACCTTTGTAAAACTGTGAAGTTGATTGAAGGTTCTACCCTACCAACTTCCAGAGTAACAGTCATCAAAGTCATCCTATTCACAGCCGGCCGCTTTGTAACTTTTCGTTGTACACCCTGTATAGTATTCTAAGGCGGCTTCGTATTCAATGTAACCTGTTGTTACAAGCTCCCCAGCACTCAGTTTTTGGATGTTCCTTAAGTGACTACCGAGATTTTAGGGTCTTGTGCTACTACCATAACATCATCAACAGCCGGAAACCTTCCTATCTAAACGATTTTATCCCGCTCTCACAATCCCGCAGAAATAATACTGTGAGTATCCCCCGCTTTCGTATTCAGTCGGGGCAACGTTCTTTCTTTGTTCACGCAGCTCAATTTTGGAACTCCATTGCTGTTGAAATACAACGAAATGAATCAGTGGGTAGGTACTTTCAAAAGGCGTCTTTTTGAATTTAGTTCTGGCAGGACTAACTGAAGCACGTGTATCACTAAGGAATATCTTTTTTTGTTTATTAGTTTTTTATATTTGCTTTTATAAAATCACATTTAAAATTTGATTTGCAAAAAAAACCCAATTCTATTTAACAGTGGAACTGACTTAAAACTACTACTGATAGCGATGTTAAGAGCTTAAGTATTTTCGCGTAAACATGGTCAATGTTGTCTATCCAAACAAAATTGGTGCGAAAAATCGATTATTAGGATATAATTGGAATTGTCACCCAAATTAATAAAGCTTATAATAAATTTTTTTCATTATTCGTAAATGAAATCTTTCATTATAAAAAGTATCACTAGAAAGCAAAAAAGGCGCCATATCGGACGGGGCCTAGAGCGCAGTCGAGCTTAAACCCGCCACTGATTCGTACACATGCTTAGTTTTCGAAATCAACGCCAGTATATCTTCCAATGATTCATAAGCTAAATCACTACTTGGATGTCCATTACTTTGAGAAATTATCTCCCAGCACCTTATCTACACCTTATATACATCATCGAAGGCATGCAGTAGAGGTAGGATCTTTACTTGGTTCACTGAGGTGTATTCCCTAGACTCAACGCGCAAAGCTTTAAATCCTTTGAGAAGAAACCGTTCTGTCGTCATTTATAGACCTTTCGTGAAAACATATAAATGCTCATACCCCTAAACCTATTCGAGCCCGTACTAAACTTACTACTAGATTTTGCACCATGTCGTGACAAACACACACGGTGATTCCTGATTTTGGAACTACCACCTAAAAAAAATCGCATGGTCTTCCTTGAGGAAACGATCCATTACCGGTCTATCTGGTCTACCTGGCCTATTTGGTCTACGTCCCCACAATATCCCACCCTAGACCCCCCCCCGCATGATAGCCCACCCAAGACTCATTAACCCACCACAGCGAAGTTCAAACAGTTTCACCTAGGTGGCGTCCACATTCAAAGCGCACCATAAAAAAGCTCACCAGGCGGGTTCTTGTTTCAGATAAAGCTCACACCCGATCCCACAACCGATGACGACACTGGTCCAGGATCCCTGTTGCAGTACTACTGTTTAGCTCTTTCCAATTCCTTATACAACATTTTTGTAACTTCAGCTGCTTGCAGTAGACTTGTTTAGTCATCGTCTGGTTAGGGTTTAAAAGTTCATAGTGGATTAAACCCAACACATATCATCACCTTACGTTGACGACCTGCTTTAGCTGGGGGTTTATTTGTTTACCTACTGTTTTCTGCCCTTAACATTTTTTTATACAGTATCCACTTTTTATCGCCAGTCACAATTTGGTTGCATCCTTGACACGTGGCGCAGTCTCTGGGCAAGAATATAGTCCGAAAGTTGGTAAAGAACCAATTGATCCACCTTGCTCACTCTTCCAATGGCATTAAGCGGTGTGGATGAATGGTTGGATGACCAAATCCAAGCTTCTCCGCTACTTCGTCAATGGATAGAGTTGTGTTTCACCAGGGTTCGCAGGACCATCTCGTCAAGCTCCACACTTCTTTCAGGGGGAGGCCTAGCTTGTAAGCCGTTGTTTCCGGCTCGCTATTTTTGCGCTCTTATCTTCCCAGGAACTAGGTACTGATTGGTGCCCCCGATAATTCCTTACATGCATTATACTAGTACCTGCCATCTTAGTTCTAGTAGTCCAGCGATGACTATTCTTTATGGTCTAAGCTCATCCATAGTTCTTGACATTACGGGTATATATGTAGATAATATCCAGACATTACGAGTGGCAAATTTTATATAATAGTTCCTTAAATCAATACTCCTGGGAAGTGACTGAGGTCTTTACGTAAATTCGGACTGTAGTCTGGGCTGAGTTTCCGATTCAATAACAAGAATTGTTTTCTTAGGACAGGATGTCAACTCCTCGCTCCACCTTGTACCTTCTTCTAGGTTCGGTTTCGGAATATTTATGTATTTTCAAGGCATGGTTGGTCTAGTTATAGATACCTTAGTAGGTAGTACTAGGTTTTTGGGGTGTCAACCTAAGATATCCTGACGCAGTTGTTTGGTCAATATGAACAATAAAATTCATGTTGATGCAAAACCAAACAGTTGAAGATTCAGCTCACCTCCAAACTAGATTTTACGAATATCACCCAACCGACGCAAAATTTCATTGTTGTTAAATTGTTGCTACGAGCTTCACATGACAATCGAATAATGTAACTTGAATGATTGAAAACTTCCTACTAAAACACACCTTCAAAATACGAGAAGTACCTACAACACCTCACCGTCACCATCACACCACCCATCAGCCAGAAAATGTCGAAATTCTAGTTTCTAGGTGGCATATCCTCGGCTCGTTTAAATTTCACTCGTTCAGTGCATCATCATCATCATCATCATAGTCGTCGTGTCTCGTCCTCTCACCGGTCGTGTTCACACCAATTCAATTATCTTTCGATTTACGCTCCCCTTTAATCACTTAAGGGTTTCTAGGTATTTTCAACGACCATAGTCTCTGGCAACGATGTTTGTCAGGATCAGGACAATGTCTGTGTCCTTTTCATCGTTTTGACTAAACGAAACGAAACGAATGTCAATTTCGTCGGGATTTTTTTTTTCCGTTTTGGTTGTTTTTGCTGCTGTTCGTGTTGGTCTCTCTCTCTATCTCCCACACCTCCATACCAGCTATTATCCGTGACCTGGCATATATTTTCACATTAGAAGGTAATTTCGTTAGAGGATCCAGATGTAAGATTAGGTCACGTTCACGACACCTCCTTAGAGGCTGCCTAGGTGGCTTGCAAGTGTATTCCTGGAACGTTCTGTAATGGAAATGGAGAGAACAAGGATCAAAATTACTGCAGAGCCAGCTACTAATTAAGTTAATGTCGCCTATATTCAGCTGGTCATATTCATAATTCATATATATATGTATATGCGCTAAAAATTGGGGATTACAAAAGCAGTTTGAAAGTTTGATTACGGAGATTTTTTGTGTGGTCGTTTTTGGTGAAGGTCGTCTATGGATTTGGATAGCCGCGTAGGCATAGATTATATTACAAATGACCTTTCGAACTTCCTGTTGTGCCTTGTAGGTTTTTTTTTTGTTGGTCGTATTGAAAAATAATTGCGTACCCGATAGCAATTACCTCCCGTGCTAGAAGGAACCAGATCCGTGATTACGTTGTCGTTAAGTCCCCATCCGCCTCTGGTAAATTAAAATGCCATAATATAAGGCCTTTGACATGCCGAACACTGGTGTTCCATGCCCAGGGTGAATTGAAAATTAGCATGCAACATGGCATGAAATCAAATTTGAATTCTTAGCAGGACATTTTCGAGGCAGTTCAACAGTAATTTATAAGGACGAATGTTGTGTTTACAATGGTGTTCGGTGTAATGGGGGCTGGTATGGGCAGGAATAGGGGCGATGGCACAGAAGGTGAGAAATCCAAAATCCTTAAGCAAGGACATTCAATAAAGTAGGAAATCCAAGAAAATAGCTGTTAAAAGTCATTTATCTAAATTACCGATGCCCACCTGTTGGTTACCTTAGTTTCCTATTCCGACTAGGCGATTCGGAATTCACGGAATGTGCCGTCCCCCCACCCCTCCCATAAACCCCGCTGGGGGCCTGATTGGTCTGGTTGCTCTGTTATTCTGACCTTAAACCACTATACACAACATTGGCATTACCTTTTCTCGAATAGCATTTTTATTCAATCGTTTTCAACATGGCATGGGAAAGTAATTTAATTACTTTTGTGTACATTCATCTCTTATTTCACAAAGCTCAACTCAATTACGATTAATGGTCAGAGATGTACCATGGGCCGGGATTCACGGAAGATCAAGGATAAAAATTTAATTGGCAGTAAATTTTCCTGCTTTTTTCCGAAAACAAAAAAAAACATAAAAAAAAAAAACCCCTGGAAAAACGTGAAATTTTCCAGAACGAACAGAATCTGTACCCGAAAAAAAAATGTTTTTTTATATATATATGAAAATATTTAAAAATTTAAACAATTTTCCGTCAGGGAAACGTGAGCTCTGGCGCTTAAGCTGTTTCCGACAAGCTCTCATTTTTATCAGTTGTTTTCTTGGTTCCTGTACATGAAAAAGGATACACACGTCTATGCATCCGCCCCCGTCCCGTATCGTCCTGTTTGCTGCTTAATGCGATGTTCAAGCAAATTTTTTTTTGTTCTGTGCTTGGTCTCCTTATTTTTTTTTGTTTCATTTTTTTTCTTCTTTTTTTTTTTGGGGTACAGCATGAGCATATTGCATTCTGCTTATACATGACACAATTTTGCTCCTTGGGGTGCTTTTATGAGAACGTGTTTGATATTCCACTCATGTATCGCATCTTAAGGACACAATATTGACCAGAGTAGCATAAATATGTCTGGTAGAAAAATTGTGTGGACTTGGTTCACATATTGGAATATTGTTCAAGTCCAAACATACACCGTTCCACCCCCCGAAGGCCTCCTTTGGCAAATCGATTTTCCTCAAACAACTATTAAATGTGACTGGGAACAACAAATATTTGTACTTTGTTTTGAGATGTTTTGTTCATGTGTTTTATAATGGATGTTTAGTTGGATAGAGATGGCTTCCGGTTTTTCCATTCACCTACACCACCCCCCCCCCCCACCCACAGAAATTTTAGTGCATTGTTGAATGATTGTCTACAGGTAAATTTTTGCTACAATGGGATTATGTAAAGGTTTCTGTTAATATCAGGTAGGAATTTTAGGGATTATTGGTTATACAAATGTATGTTTACCATAGAGGTTTGATAAGGGTTTTTATTACATTTGGATTGGAAAAGTATGGTTACACTATGGATTCAGACAATATCGAAATGATTGTGTGAGGTCGTGCTGGGTTAGGATCTGACTAAAAGTGTTTGCTAATACTGGGTTAATATTCATTTCAGTGGAAAATGATACATTTATGAATATAGAATACGCAGAATTGGGGTTTGGTTAATATATCAAATAATGTCAAATACTGTTCAAGTTTGTACAAAAGTTATCAAATAAATAGTTATCAGTTTTAGCAGTATCAATTAATCCTAAGGGCATTTTAAATTGGGTCGTTGATTCACCATTCGCTAATGCCGAATGTCTTGGCTTACCTGAACAGACCCTATCGACGCTGTCTAAATTTGCAATCGCTGTATCATCAGTTAGCGGACGCGGCGAATCTGCAATTTTCTTTGACTCTTAGTAGTATAGCTACAGCGGTACTGGCTCAGTTACGTCATCGGTTGTGGGGTCGGGGGTGAGCCCACCGCACAGGTTCTTGTCCCGAATACAGCTCATATCCGAGTCAGCAACCCGTGATGTCACTGAACCAGTACCGCCCTAGCTATACTGCCTACTTCACAGAAAATGCTTCAGAAAGAATTTGAGCTTCTCCCGCTATAATTAGGTATAGCTCATTCAACCGACTGCTGGGGGACAAAAAAATTTGTTGGGTTCTCACAATAAATCTTACTGCAGAACCCTCGCCTGTGTTGGGGGCTAATGGTATCGGGGTCAGCATCTTGGAGAGATCGTGTCCGGCATGGAGGTTTCAATTTTACAAACCACAATATCTTCCCAATAATTTAAAAAAAGCTATCTTGCGTAGTCAAGAGAGGCATAGCCAGAAAAGGAAGATGAGAAGGAAATGTAGAAGTCCCGAAAAGCATGCTCGAGTTCCACTTACGCGAACTCCTTCTCTGTGCACGCAAGGTAGGGCAGCAGTAAGGAACAGATTACGCCTGTTTCTCATTGTCCAAATTTTCTGGACCTACCAAGAAAACCGCGGCACTAGGTTCCAGGACTTCCCTCTAGGGAAACATTATCCTGTGCAGAGGTATATGGACTGCCTAAATGGCATCGATCAGAAAGATTTTCAGGGGACAAGGGACACCAAAAAGAAAAGGAGGAAACCGGTAAAGCCCATCTTACTGGGACAAGCTAACTGGGAACGTCGTAGCAGTGGTATCCTTTCCTAATGCTTCTTTTAGTCATTTGGAGTAAATATGTTGGATGTGACATATTAAACTAATCTGAGCCATGCAATTTAAGAGGATCACACGACGTTAGAGGGCGTCGGGGCAGAGGTCTATCTACATTTTCCTGTCCTGTCACCACGCTAGTATTTTTCAGGCAAATACTGGCGATCCTGAAAGCTTGCAAGGCAATGATCCTCGTACCTCTACAAGGATGCAACATTGGAATATTTATAAATTGCCAACCTCTATAAGAGAACTAGGCTGGGGTATGATGTGCTTCAAGATGCTAGAGCGTTACAGAGCTGAACTAGAGAAGCTCGGTAGAACGGATAACGTGAGTCTCATTTGAGATTCTGCATATATGAGAACAATCGAAAAAGCTGTCTACCTAGCCAAGCAAAGAGCCTCTCTCCAGAGCTCGGAGATTGAAATGGCCTGCAACCCAATTTATCTCTAGAGAAATTTAGCCGACTTACAACAAAGGAAGAACCATGGGCCCCTAAGGAGACCCCGAAGAAGAATTGCCAGAGTTACGCAAATTATCACATTGGGCCAAAGGGGACCACGTTGGTAAACTGGGTATCCAGTACAACGTCAACACTCAATGGAAGGGATATTCTTTAGAACTCGTAAGGTATATGTACGTGCACCAAAGGTTTCTGTTCAAATGACAAACAGTGTGCCTTCAGGTACAAAGGGTTCACTGATTATCTTTTAGTGTGTCTTACAGAACACACTTAACCAAAATTTGCATCGATTGCATGAGTCCTTTATGGTTGCTTTAGATATCTTCAAAGTTTTTGATAGGGTGTGACACTGAGTTCTATTAATTTAGCTCCAAGCTATTGTCTCAGAAGTGGATTGAGAGCTTTCTTTCCGGCTGTTCTATTAAGGTAGTATTGGATGGCTTTGAACTCAAACCCCAGCCCATGTATGCTGGTGTTCCGAAGGGATCAATCCTGTCGCCTCTCAAACCCCTCTAGTCCAATTCATAGCTTTGCCCATGACTGACAACACTCGGCATTACTCGTACAGCTTCGATAATGCCAGACCAGGGTGTGTCAGACCTTGTCTCTATGAACGCGAGGTTATGAATGGTACAACCACCAGGGAGCCTGATACAAACCCTGCATTCGGCCTTTCCTTGAATAGAACTCCTTCATTTGGATTGGGCTTCCGAAAGTACTGTAGCTACCCTGCAAAACTTCATCGCTATTATCCTAGTTAGACCGCTCAGCTCATTCCCTCTGCCAACAGCCACCTTTTATGTGCCTGCTACAACATCCTAAGGCTCATCGCCATCTTATTAACATCCTTGTAACTGTTCATAACCTCCAACCTGTCCTATCTCTCGAAGTAAGCATACTACTAGACATTGCACCATAATTAGTGCTGCACACGAGACGAGACTTGTCTCGAAATCCCCTCTCGAAAATCGAGACGAGATCGAGATGTCTCATCAGATTAAAAATCGATACGAGACCGAGACTAGCATTCGAGATCTCGCGAGACATCTCGAGGTCTCGAAATCGAATCGTTATTTTGAAATCGTATCGGCACCAACAATTTCAGCATCTTCACGCTGTGCTCTTTGACGAGCACAACATTCGGCATGAATACATGACTTGAGCAGGCTGCGGAGACAAGGCGAAGAGTACACATTCCATAAGCATTTAAATGCAGAGTCCATTCCAAAACAGAAAAGGTATTTTACTGTCATTTCATTTCATTTCGGACTCTACGTAAATGTAACTCTACATTGATCCCCTCTACCCCGCTCTGGTGCCACTGCAAAAGGCAGGATTACGTGTCTACGTCTGGGAAGTGACTAGCATGGAAATATAAGCAATATTTGTATACAATTTCATTAATATGGCACATATTGATATTTCTCGAAATACAGAAGACTGAGCAATTTGTATTATTGACAGTGAAATTCGAGACTTTTCGAGACGAGACGAGACTTTTCGAGACGAGACGAGACTTTTCGAGACGAGACTTTTCGAGACGAGATCGAGACGAGACCTGCAAATACCCATTTTTTCGAGACCGAGACGAGACTGGGCCAAATCTCGTTTCGTCGCATTTCGTGTGCAGCACTAACCATAATGTGACCAAATTTGGGGACTGTGTAATTTATGGACTTAGAACTGCCACATAAAACGAAAATGAACGCTTTGTAGACAAACCTAACGTAACTAGAACGAGTGTTAGGCAGTTCAACCCTCAAAGCCTATCAAACCAAGAAGTCAACGCCATCATATCGAGAGGTTTATGGCCGTGGGTGTAGGTAGTTGAGCACTGTCGTATACGATCTCCTGTAGGGACACACTCACTTTCAATGGCTTATGCTGATATGGAAGCTCTTTCTTTTACGAGGGCATGACTGTAGATCCTCAAGCAGAAGATGTCAGCCACTAATAAGAGAGATGCAAGCAAGCGTCAAATGACGATAGCGTGCGTATGCGTATTACGTGGACAGTAGGCCTACGAGCCAGGTCAAGAAGGACCGAAAAAGAATTGAGAAAGAATTCAGAAAACCTTTGTGCCTCCAAAGCGAACGGGCTTTAAGCTAAGTTTATCTTTTTTCTGTTTTTACGATTAAAGTAATTTTGTGTCTTCCGAGTGAAAAGTTCTTGTGGAAGATGTACAGGTAAAATATTTTAGCAAGATCATTATAAAATTAGAATAATCTTTACTTTAACAGAACTTAAGTTCTAAGGGATGTTTTACCTTAGTTTAAAGTAGGATAGAATTTTACCAATGAATTATCTGTTTGAAGATTATCTTGAAGAATATTAAGTTTTTCCAAAATTTAGCGAAACTTTTAATATATTTTTTCGCAAAACAACAACATAAAAAAGATTTCTACACAAAGTTCAAACACCACAAAAAAAATGAAACTATCATAAATGGAAACGAATTTTGCTCCAGAACCAACAAGGCACAGCTCAAGACTACTATATCTAGAGAAAAAAAAGTGAAATAAAATAAAAACTAAATTTATTTAATTCAAAAACTTAAAACGAAAAACTGTCGTAAAATTGTACGCAGGTAAGTTTTACAAAAATAATCAAATCCTTGAATAAAATAAACCGTCCCAATTCCCGCCGCCCCTGGCAGAAGGAGCATGCCCCTGATTTCCTCAACTTGTTATTCAAATATTTCCTCCGAAAGCGACAAATTTTCATTAAAATCTGAAAAGTTTGCTTTTAACAAAACTTTCCGAAACTTGATTTGACTCGGGAATGCAGAACTCGATTTTCGACTAGTCTATAAAAACAGGACGAAGCTGCACAGGGCACATGCAGAATATCGCCGAGACACAGAAGTCATCCTGGCATCTAACATATACTCTATATATGGAAGAAGGACGAAACTGGGAACACAGGAGGCATTTCCACAACTTTCTGTCATAGAACAGCCCCCAAATTTCTAGAGGGGTGAAAGTTTGTGCCTCGAGCGTCTTGTGATTCTCTCCAGAAGAGGAATTGCTGCCAAATAAATTTTCCAAAGGGGATTCCTGCAATGATGTCGGACTTGAGGACTACCCTGTTCTGCGGTATATATGGAGTTTGTCGAGATGCCATACGACGACGACGATGGTCTATAAAAGAAATTTCTGGGATGCTACCACGGGCGGTATAGGAGAACGCCATAGCAAGTCTCTGGGAAAACTTGCACGATATCCTAGTTGAAGTGCATCACGGGCACTGTGCAAGGACGATGTAGTAAACAGTCTGCGAGGGGAATTCTAATTATGTTAGGCTGATGGGCCAGGAAGACTTGGGCCTGTAATAAGGCCTGCAGAAGGCAATCACTGGCGACCTTGTTTGCTCTTTATGCCCGAAATTCGGCTATCGGTGTATATACACTCCTGTATGGGAGGTTAAATGATGACTATGTTTGATTTTACTTTTGTATTGCACCTCCTAGGGCAGTTCTGGAACTTTCTGGATGTTTTGGATTGTTCCTGGCAACTACTTCGGTCTATTTTGGTTTTTGCCGGCAAAGTTTCCAGTTCAAAATGGAGCAAAGTTTCTTTGTAAGTGTAAATATGATAATTGCTCTTGAAATTTCTCGTGTGAGATATTACATTGGTGAAATTAACTTATCAAGCCAATGTCTAGGTAACAAAAGCAAGTCCAACTCGTGGGAGATAAATTCATTCTTAGGTTATTGATGTGGATTTAATTTTTAACCTTTAAACTTTAAACTTTATTTGTCTTATACTATTACCTAAATGTTTTGCCCTGCCTCCGGAGTTTATGCAGACTCTTGGAAATTAGGTCATGTTCAGTCCATACCGGAAAAAGGCGGCTTCATTTCCGGCATTACTCGTAGGAACAAACATGAACAAAACCAATAATGAAAAGAAATCAAAACAAACAGATGAACAGCAGTGGCGGACTAAGGGGGCGGAGGGGGCAGTCCGCCCGGGCCTCTGGTTCCTGGGGCCTCCAAATGTCTACAAGTTCCCTTGATCAAATCCTAAACAAGGCTTTTAAAATAAGGGCAGTGCCTACCTAAGTGGTACTTTGGAGTCGGAGGTCGCGTACAATGTTCCCGTAGACACAAATAAGTACAGCATGTAATTATTAAAATGGGTCTTTACTGAATCGTTACCCTCTACATCGCTTACATATACTTCAATACTTCTTGACCATTTTCATCTCGGTTGCATCATGCAAGAGGAGTTTTTGTAAAGTTAAGCCTAGTGTCCACTATAGAGTTTTTTGCGTAGAGCTAGAGAAAACTCTCGCGTAGATATGCGTAGAGAAGTGTATACACCGTCTAGAGCTCTACACATGCTCTCTACACCCACTCTACGCGCTCTGCACTATAAAGTGTATACGCAATTTTTTTGTGTTTGGTAGAGCTCTACATCTGCTCTACGCTCTAACAAGCATGTTTGATAGAGTTTTTCTCTCTACAGTATTCATTCTTATTTGCGTTTCGACTGCGCTTCGAATTGTTGTACATAGGCGCAGTGCCGCGGCCAGACAATTGGGGGCCCTGTGCAAAAATTCAGCGAGGGGCCCCAGAGTCTCCAAAAAAAAATTTATGTCATAAAGACCCGTCCCCGCGACAGAATTATGGAAAATGGGCCCCATGTAATATTTAGTGTGATGCGAGTTCGTCTGATATGACCCATATGCTGATTTGTATGACCCATTCATTGAATTAAAAATGCAAATAAAGAATTCAAATGATTTTTATTGCCAAAAAAATGTTTTGCTCGCTTCGCTCGCGGTGCCCCAAACACGCGGGACCCTGTGCAGTTGCACACCCAGCACATATGCCAACCGCGGCACTGCATCGGCGTGTTAAATAACAACGAAATTCGAATACGACATACGCAGAAAATTTTGGTATGAAGATGTATCTTCTTCCGTGAGCTCATTCCATAATTCTCGATACATTCCAGCGTTTTGTTTTCTTTTCGCAATCCAATCTCGCTCTCAACATTTCCTTTCCTTCTTTTGCCTTCTTTTGGGGAAAACTCATTTTATTATTTTTTTGATTTCTATTAATTTTCTTTAAATTTTTTACACAATATATGTACGTACGCATCTCTGAATAACTGAGAAATGAAATGAGATGCAAAAGTTGATGGCCGCAGTTGCGCGCTCTACCATACGACTCTACAGTAGAGAAAAACGCATCTGCAGTGTACTCAGTCTGTAGAGCTCGTGGTAGATCTCTACTCAAAATTTCTCTAGATCAACTCTACGGGCGGTGGAGTGGTAGAGAAGCGCTGTAGAGTACTTACTACAGGTAGAGCTCTACACTCTACGCTCTACATTCTACCGAAAAAAACTCTATAGTGGACACTTGCCTTTAGTACGACTTTCGGAATCGATGGGTAATTAAATGCTTTTCCTACTGGGAAATAAACATATACACACACTTGTCCATACAAATGGCAACTGAATAAAAGGCTTCTAAAATTACATCGACTTCTTAGACTGAGGGCCTCATTCAGCTTTGCCGCCCCGGGCCTCTGACGGGCTTAGTCCGCCACTGATGAACAGACGACCCGACACAGCAACGTAGAAGGACTAAAACCACGGACTACGAACCCTTTCCCCTTGGGCGAGTTTCAGCTTGTTCTGAGTGGGGCAATCACCAGCTCTGACCACAGTACTCCTAAGTCAGGCAAAAAAACCACAGGCGTGCCCAGGGTCACCAGCTACAGTGGCAATGGCACTTTCAAAAAACAGAGATCCCGAGCGTCCATCCGCAAGAGAAGGTGCAATCGCGCCCTCTTCGTTCTTGGAAGAACTGCAGAAAATGGGGCCGCCGGCACCATTTCGGAGAGGGAAAAGACCAAAAAAGTAAAATTCCAAGCAGTCATTGAGGAATAGAAAGCGCTACATAACGCAAGGGCAGCAATAGCGGTAGCATCATGCACAAAAAAGAAGAGATCCAGGGAAGATTGCTCAGCGCCTTCAAATAATGCCCCAAAAAGGAACAAGTACTCAAGACCAACCATCGTCAGGGAAGCATCTACTTCAGACGCCAAGCAAACAGGCTCAACGGGTAACAGGCCAATGAGCGAGGTAGTGAAGGACCACCTTCCGGTGGCACTAACTGATGCCAATTCTAGTACCGGCAGGCTCCCGGATCTGCTTTGGGCCGACATCGAGGCCAAAATATCAGAGCTGATCATGGAGTTCGTGATGGGGCAAGAGCCGTCAGAAGGGCCGCTGCCTCCTTTTGATTCCTCGCAGGTAATTAGAGGGTTCCGAGTAAAAATATGGAATCGTAGAGAGTAGGTACTCGATTAAATACTCATGAGTAGAAACGAAAGAAAATTACTCAATGAGTACTTTTTACTCATTCAAAAGTACTCGATACCTTGAGAATCGATGAGCACTTTTTTGACATTTCTGCGAACTACCTTAGTGTATGCATTACTCGATATTCGACTGCGACAAAAAAAATGCCTATGTAGCTTATATACCGAATAAAAGCACGCATAGTGGACAGATGCGACTGCCACACGGGTATACACGCTCCCGCTACAGGCATGTAAATCTAAAAATGCATCCGACAGAGGTATATGCACGCCTATGTTACAGATTTGACCATTCCAAATGCGAGTGTCGTTTTACCAAGCGGTCCCCCAACTAAGTACTAACCACGTTCAATGATGCTTGACTTGCGTAATCGAACAAGAAGCGGTCTACTGACTATGCCTAATGGCGCCCTTTATTTTTGAAAGTCCCAATTTTGCTCCCTTTAGTATAAAACAGTGTGAGCGTACCGTGCTTCGTTTGGACTATTCCGTTCATGCCTGTAGGGGACTGCATTTGGAAAAATAGGATTTTTACTCATTCATAGTCCGCGGAAATTAGCAAAAAAAAAAACGCACGAAAGGAGACAAAATTCCAAAATGGCTGAAAATTGGTCCACAGCTTCCTTGGGACTTTTTAAGAAAACAATTTCGGAATCACAAAAAGAAAACATGGCCGCCGGAGATATCACTTTTTGGCAAAAAATCACTCAAAAACTGTTTTTTTTTTAATTTTTTTTTGATCAGTCAATGCGAACCGTTATTGGCTACAAAAAGTCCTCTTGTCATTTTTTCGAAAACCTTGGCCTTTCCGAATAATTCAAGGTATTTTTTGGCCGAAAAGTGATTTTTGGAAACTTTGACCTTGAATAACTTCGAAAAGGTTAAGTTTTCGAAAAAATTACTGCAGGGCTTTTTTGTAGAAAATAACGTGTCGTATTGACTGATCAAAAATTTTTTTCGAAAAACCAGTTTTTGAGTGATTTTTTCCCCAAAAAGTCATATCTCCGGCGGCCATGTTTTTTTTGTGATTCCGAAATTGTTTTCTTTTCTGTTTCTGTTTGGACTATCAGGCGTGCCGTACATGTTGCCGGTGCCGACGTTTCGATACTGTCCGTGCCTGTTGCAGGCTAAGAACGGGCGAGTCTTATTTTTACTTGGGATGAGATATAAATTCAAGCTTATAAAAGCCCGTTTACATCCCAAAACGCAAATTGGAGCTCTTTTATCGCACAGAAATTTTTATGTATTTCTCTGTGTGGAATCCACGTTCGGGCAAGAGTCGGAACCTCAGCTACCTCAGCGGCAGTCGCAGCAACAGTAGAAGCGGGCGGTGTAGGCGGTGGTGGTAGCGACTAGTAAGGACGTCCTAGGTGCTGCATTAGTGGAACCACCGGTAGTAGGGGACCAAAATGTCGAAGTGCTTGTAGATCTATCTTAAGCACAGTCGCTGTTCCTCGGATAATCTGCAGATCTTCCTCCTGCTAATAAAGTTTCTGAGCCCACACCTAAGCTGACCATTCGTGTCAGATTAACTTTTTGTAGTAAGACCACTTCAGACTACTCTGCTTTGAATGCCACTTAACCAATATAACCTAGACCTGGATTTAACAAATCTGGCACATGCCGGTCAACACCATAACTAATTAGCATAGTTTATTACATGCTACTTTACCAAATGAAAGCTGTAATGACTTAATAAAGATAAAATTCTGTAAGTAAAACAAATATTTTCACACTTCAACACAAAAAAAAGAAAATGTCGCTTACAGCATTCACACCTTACCAGTAGTGAGTTTAATAACCAAATAAAACAGGAACGAATACACGCCATAAATCTAGAAATTTTCCGCATGAAACTACATTTAGTAAACAACTAATTTAGCATGACAAACAGGAGGGAAATAAATTTCGGATATGCGACGGGCCAGTGTCCTCTTCCTCGGAACAGGACCGAATAAAACGTGGCACGGAAGCGTATTTTATGTGCTTACTTTTGCGCCTATCAGTTGACATGGTTTTTGCCATTCGCCTTTCGCCTGCTGGCCCCCAACAAAAACCCCAACCGTACTCCACCCCCCAAACCATTGCAAAAATATATACAGTTGAGGTGCAACAGTGTATGTGTGTGTGGGTCGGGTGGGGATCGTGAATTTCTGGTATTATGGATGTGTCGGTTTCGGGGTAGAACTAGGAATTTGTTTGCGTCGTCATTAAATATTGACTAAAGCGGAGAGGCCAACATTAATTTCCGTAATTGTGTTATTATGCAAATGAACCCTCCCTGTGCTATGTACTGCCGCCACTATTACAGGGTATTAGGCAATTTGCATAAGTCTGATTTGAACACGAGAAGTTTGCGAAACAAAAACAACTCCAAATGTCCCGAGAATATTGCCTGCGGTCGACCAGAAACTGCGGTAGAATGAGCGTCTCCGAGCGATTTATGGGCTTGTACAAACTTTTCCTTACTAAGGCGTACTACTGAGGGCGGGGGTGGCAGCGATATCATATCATAACTGAGAAATGATTGAACTAAATGCCAAATACCGTAAAAACTTCCCCCAGTGACCAGTTAAGTGGGTCACCAACTTAAGTCAATGGGGTCATTTCAGATTTCATACTTTCTTAGTATGCGGACAAAATATAGTATTTTTTTTTTGGCTAACAATGTTCTGTGTAATTATTCTGCGGCCAAGTGGTGGTGGATAGAGGACCCGACCCCTTCAATGGGGTGCCCATATAGCTGGAGTGCTATTATACAAATGTACACGAGTGTAACACTTATATTGTGTGTTTCATGTTGTAGCGTAAATCATTTTAGATATGTCATAATATTTCCAAATTTGTTTATGTATCTTCGTCTATTCGAATGTGTGTAGTACTCGTATATGTTGGCTGGCAGTAATCTCTTTGCTTCAAGGGCAGGTACCGAAGCTCGTTACACTAATGGTGTCAAGTGCCATCGAAATATATTTGGAGTTTGGGCCACTTGTAATACCCTAATGTAGTACGTGCACTTAAGCATTTCTTGACGGAATAATCTGTACAAAGTGAAGCTTGTTTTATTACATTGGTTAAACAAGCAACACTATGAACACTTCAGCAATATGTCTTTGTACATTAGCGATTTATTTATGAATTATTTATTAACTCTAATTAAAGAAAAGGATTCCAAGAGAAAATTGTTGAATAGCAACGATTGTAGCAAATACTTATGTATACTTTCTGAACTAAACATAGTGGGCTGCGAATGCATTGGGAATCCCCATTTGGGATGAATCCTGCTCCTTTCAAAAATTACAAAAGGAAACGTTGAGAGTTTTTCCAGGGGATTCAAAAGTTGTTCGAAACTCCAAAAATAAAGCATGTCGAGATTTGTTTGCTTAAAAAAAAGTAGCCGTCGGCTTTATCACAAAAAGCTGGTCTGTATTACGGATACGGACAAATAACGTGAATACGTCTACAATGTTCTGAAAGACATCGTTTTTTTTATTGGTATCAAAAAGATATGAAATAAATAAAAAAAAACAAATTGAAAAAACCTTGTTGATCAATTCTGAACCAATTGCTTAGAGAGCTTCGGGATACACTATGTTCAATGTTCTTTCATTTGGGGCTAGGATGTAATGATTTTCAGATTTTCCAACTCTTGAACAACCTACATACAGCTGACCGGAAAATGACACTAATTTGGCAAAATTCGTCCGCCATATTGGCCCTGCAAAAGTTGTGATCATAGATTCGTTATTTGCTACCTTAAAAACCCCTATATACCGATTTTTATTGGAATCGGAATACAATTGGCAAACTTGTCGGCCTTATTGATGCGGCCATTTTGAATTTATAAGATTTGATCATAAATTCGTTATTTGCGACTTTCATTGGAGTCGGAACACAATTGACCATATTCGTCAGCCTTATTGGCCCCGCCATATTGAATCTAAAAGTTTTGATCATAAATTCGTTATTTGCTACCTTAAAAACCCCTAGATACAGATTTCGGCAATATTTTCGCGGCCATTTTGAATTTCGAAAATCGGACTTCGAGCGCCATCATGGGAGACCTCCACGCACTTTCATTGGAATCGGAACACAATTGACAAAGTTCGTCCGCCATATTGGCGCGGCCATTTTGAATTTGGCAAATTGGCACAACTGGCAAATTCAACCATATTTGGGCGGGCATTTTGAATTTCGGTCATATTTCGGCGACAATTTTAAATTTCATTTTGAAAGTAAACAATAAAATTCTTTGATTCTTCATCTACGTCATGGTATTTTTTTTCGATATAAACAATATTTTTTGAGCTGCAACTCAAAACTGTATGCCATAATTTCGTTATCATAGGTTATTGTCATGGAGGAAGCAAATTTACAGACATATTCACGTCAACAACTCTGAAAGTCCCAGAATGAAAGCAAATTTCATCAGCAAAGCAACAATATAAAATGGTGAAATTTACGATATAGCGGTAGGGATTCTCTGAACTGGTGCACGTAGCAGGCAAGGAGTTAATTGTGTCTTTAAACTTGTATTTTATTTATATTAAATTACCGTTGTCATATTGTTATTAAATATGGTTTAAAATGACGTCACACAGCTTGCTGTAATATACAAATTCTTTCTGTGCAGCTAATATTGGAGTCTCTGCCGGAGGTTCGTGGTTCGAATCCACGGAGCCTATGGTCCTTTATCTCTACATTTGTTTTCACCCAGATAACAATCGTTCTTTTTTGTATTCCCTCTTTACAGCAATTTTCTAGCCTTTTAAATGCCATCGCCGAGAGCGCAATAAGCAAGGAGAACGATCGATCGATAGCCGAAGTCAACGTTCTGTCGGGAGTGAGCTCAAACAACGCCAACACGCAGCGCCAGCACTTGATTTTTTTGCACCCGGTGCACTATGCCATACTGCGCCTCATCAGCTCTTCACTTTTTAATCGCAGTAATAAAATCATAACTTTTTAGCCGGAAAGGCCAGTTGAAATTTGTTTCTTAATTTCTGAAATTGCGCCAGATGCAAGTGCACCATTTGCACCTATGAAAGCGCCGCACCTGCCGACACGTGTGACATGACAAAAGCTGTTTGGGAGAAGCAAATGTGACGTTTACGCATGAAGCTATTCGGCTGCTTAATTCAGTCAATCCATTCTTCAGATTATATTTAATACTAGCAAAAACCCGCGTGCGTTGCAACGCCTTTCAATAAAAAAAGATTATGTGTGCACAGTCCGCGGTAGGAAAAAGTTATAATGAAAAAAGAACAAATCTGCAAAAATTGATTTTGGATACTTAAAAAAATTTAGAGTATATTACAACTTTTTAAGATTCGATGACGAAAAATTGTGTACTACTTGCACAACAGACACCGAGCCAAACATATTCAGAATCGTGCGCATAGGTTTTGCTATGCCGGGAGATTAGACGCCCTGTGCAGAACTTCGCTCATGGACCCTCCTCCCCTCCAAATTGTTTTTCCCAAAAAAAAGCGCCAAAAAAAGTTATAAATTTTGCAAATATGGCACCCACTGTGCAGCCCAAAAACGCACAATTTGGTACCCTAAACAAATCGAATAAATTCATTACACACATTTCCTCTCTGTTTTTTGCATTTCGTCTTAAGCCGAACAAAAGGGGCAAAAATAATCAGACATGCCACAGATGTTACGGTATTTTATTTTAGCTTCAGCATAAACTATATTTAATGTTCTGGCATTTGGAGCTAAGATGTGTAACGGTCGCCCTAGAAAACATAGGCCCCTGGAAGTATGACGTCCAAGACAAGGTTACTGTCCAGTTCCCATATTCCGAATACAGTCATGTTCCTTTCAATTGAAGTTGACATCATGGTTTTAGCAAACATTATTCTTGATCCAACAGATGTCCATATGCTAGTTAAAGATACTATAAACTTCAGAATGTTGCAGTTAAAACAAAGAAAACTTCAGGAGAAATCTTTAAATAAGCAGTATTATTTAGAAGTAGCAAAATATCTGGAAGCAGCGCAATTGGCAACACGCATTCCGGTCGTTTTGGATACTGAAAATAAAGTCCCTATTCTCTGATATTAAAACTTTCTAAGAAAGTGAATATTAAGTACAATTACTCTGGTTGTTGCTGTTTTACACAAGACATTCTTGTACTAATGTATTTTAAAACTACTGCCAAATTTAATTAAATCGCAACTTTCTTATAATTCATCTTAACTGGCCATACTTTATAGATAAAACTATTGTCTGTGTTCAATTAGATTTTTAAATTTTAATAATTAACGCCTTAAGTGTTGATCTCACTTTTATTCATATGAGGATATGACAGCAAGCATTTGATTTAAATATTAAATGCATGTTTAAACTTTACAGTCATGTCATTCGTGCAGCGAATATCAATTTTTTCTAAAATAAATTTGAATAATTTTCGATGAACATAAATAATTATTTTTTTTCCGAAAAATCATCTTTGAAAAAAAAAAAAAAATTAAATTTTAAAAATATTTTCAAATATAAGCTAATTGTAGTAAACCAAAAATTCAACGGTTAAATAAAGAGAGGCAGAGCGCGCGCGGCAAGATGCGACGAATTTTAAGTCCCGGTTCTGCACTATGCAGATAATTTTTGTCGGTTCCATTGCCGATCCCCAAACTAGGAAAGAAAACCAAGCATGCGTCATTCCTACAGCGCCTGAGCCAATGTTACAGCCCGGGCGATGGAACGTAGGATAACGGGACGTCGTCTGGAGTTCTGAACGAAAAAGAAGAAAAAAGTTTTGTTTGGTGGAGAGTCTGGATCAGATTTTGTTTGCGTACGGTGGGTTTGTTTCTGTTATTGGCGATTTTTGATTTCTGCTTGAAAAAATTTTAAAGTAAGGTTTAATTCGTGCGTAATTTGAATAACGATAATTAATTACGAATATTGAAAGTAGTGCTCCACGCGGGAATTTTGTAGCTTTTTTTTTATTACAAGAAAAAGGATATATCTATATATATTGAAAAAGAGACGAAACGGTTTATTGCAAGCGCTCGTTCGTGCGAGAAACTCGAAAACTCTTGGTCCATCTCGTTCTATCATAGTGCATTTTGGCGACTAGTGGGTTTTTTCGTGTGTTTCGGATATAATCTAACGCTTTTTGAAAGGGACAGTGAACTTTGTTGCGTGCGATTGTTGCAAGGTTGTTTCTTGGGTTTTTTCGTCACCTTGGAAACTGAATAAAGGATATAAACAAATTAGAGAAAAATTGAAATAAAACTAATAAAAAAATTGAATCGATATAAATAACTTTGAAATAAATACTTAAATTAGATAACAAAAAAAAAAAATTAAAGATAAAATTGAAATAAAACCAATAAAAGTAAGCGATATGAATAACATTGAAATAAATACCTAAATGAGAAAAACAAAAAATTAAGGATATAATTGAAATAAAAACTCAAAAAAATAAGTAATATAAGTTAAAATTGAATGAATACCTGAAGATGGAGTAGAACCCCCCGCTACCGGTGTGGCCCCCCCGGAGTAAGGATGCCCACCAAAGGTAAGTGCCGCCCACCCACATTTTTTTGTCTGATATTATGTAGCCCATACGAATGACTTGGTGACCCGTGACCACCCTTTCTCTCTTTTCTTCCCCCTTTTTGCCCCTCTCGTTGGCCCTGGACGTTGTTCCACCCCCTCGTCGCCCCCTTTAGTTTTGTTGTTGCATAGGCACGAGCGATTTAACAGATTAACTGTCACCCCCCTCAGGCATCCAAGCACCGCGAACCCCACCCCATCTGACGAGCTAGCTAGAGCACCGCTAGTCGTGCCTGCAACCGGTGCCTTGGATGCGTAAATTCGCGACACTTCCCCCGGCGGTCGAACCGTCCGAGCCACCCTTTTTTTTGAGTCCCCTTCCCCAAGTTTTTTTGTAATGATAGTCTTCCGGCCTTTATGGCAATTTCCCTTCTTCGTGCCCCGGCACACCCTACCCTGACAGTTACAAATGGCGCCCAACGAAGGCTAGTGAATTATAACGTTGTTTTGATTCTCTGGTCTCGGTACCATAGCTCGGAAAGTCTGTTTTTTTTATTAGTCACTTTTCCACTGCCGAGCTATGTTTCATATTAGATTTTTTTTGTTTATTGTAGTTTATCTTTTAAATTTTGTGGCTCAGGCCAACGAGAGGAGCCAGGAGTGGACTTCTTTTGCTTAGCAGTTCTCCGTCTCCGTCCAAGTCCCTCCGGCTTCTGGTTATTGGGCGAAAGTACTTACCGCGGTACTCTAGCCCTTATCACCTCTGTCTCCTTCCACTTTCCTATCTTTCTTCTCTCTTCAACCACTTCATCTATCGATTTCTTCTGCGGTAGCCTCCCTATTTTATCTACGGTTCCTGTCAGCGAGGCGCGGAATCTGGTTAACAGGCGTCATAACGCCTGACTCTGTGCGTTCCTCACTGACAGTGACCATCATTCTTCAGTTTTCTTTGCTCTACCTTTTATAGTATGGGCGGATGTATGCCTGAACGTCGGACCTGTCCCGTCAAGGCTAACAGGCGTTCTATCGCCTGGCGCTGCGACAGGGTCGACCTCCTGATATGCACCCGCCCCCGGCTGTTTGACCGTTCTGACATTTCACCTTCCTGCGTCTCAGCAGAGTTGCTGACCAGTTGTGGCTGGATGTCAGAGCGGTCTCTTTTAGTACTCAACGGAGGCTTCTATCCCTTCTTTCACCCTTTCTTCTTTTTGTGGTCACTGAGATCCGGTCTTCTTATGTGGTTGCCTGATCTCAGACAATAGGGATTCCTTGATGAAGTTGGTGCTAGACATTAGCCTGGCACCACCCTCATCATCGATCCCGCAAGTGGAGGCACTTGGTGCTTCTGATGACGCGGATGCCACTCAGTCCTGAGTTCAGGCTGGCTGTCATCGGCGCCATCAGCCACCATAGCCTTGGGGAGGACATCCTCTCCCTGGGGCCACACTCACAAAAAAAAAAAAAAAAAAAAAAAAAAAAAAAAAAAAAAAAGAAAAAAAACTATAAACTATAAATACCAGCGTTTGTTTTATTAAAATATATTTTAATAAAATTTTTTTCAATTAAATTAGTTCTATTTAAGGACTGAAATTCAGTTTAGTTATGTTGTGTACAACTCGCAATTATTATAATAATTTATATACTGATTGAGAACAGTATTTTTTTTATTTTTTTTTGTCTTAATTATTATTATTATTTGTCTTCTAAGTTGCATAATTATTATGTTTATGTTGACGAATGATGATCTGCTTACTTGATGAGTTTGATGGGAGGGAGATAAAATAATTCTTTGAACTTAAGTAAAACAAAAATATGTTTTTATTATTAGTAGTTATTCAAAGGTAAAAAAAAAAAAAAAAAAAAAAAAAAAAAAAAAAAAAAAAAAAAAAAAAAGAAGCGCAAATTTTTTTTGTAGAGGAGGATATAAATATAATTAAAGAAAAAGTATTCGGATTTAATTAATTAATATCAAATTTTGTTTTCTCATCTTAATGGGAAGTTTTGTTAATATTCTATCTATAATTATAATATAAAAAGGAAGGATTTTTCCCTTTTTTTTTAAAACTACTCGAACCAAGTTTATTATCAACTTCTCGCTTCCTTATCGGCTAGTCGATCTCCTAGCATGCCAAAAAAAAGGAACGATAAGGGGCAATTTGTCGCCGACGGCGAAGATGACGAAGGCAATGATAACTCTCGTTCTGAGGACGGCGAGTCGGAACGGGCAGCGGCGCTGATAGCGCTGACTGAGCAGGTTGCAGCCTTGCAACATGAAATGGAAAGGCTGAAACAGCGAGGACACCCCGAAGCGTCCCCGAATGACACCACGTACAATTTTCTTCACCCTCACACATCGGCCGGAGCTGGGCCCAGTGGCATTCCCCCGCGGTCCAGCAGCATAGGAGAGCGCCCCCCTTACCGCCCAGAACACACCGGCCCTACCTACAGACAGAAGTCGCCAGTCTTGAACTGGAACCTCAAGTTCACGGGTCGGCCGGGAGAAACCTCGGCAGAGGAATTTCTCTATCGGCTCGACACCCGAGCTCGAGATGATGACATATCGTCACGGGAGCTGGTGCGGAATGTGGCCGCCCTGTTATCAGGACCCGCTGAGGACTGGTACTGGACTCAGTTCCGCCGACAGCAGTCCAATCCCTTGTGGGTGGATTTCAAGTCTGGCTTGTTGGAACAGTTCGGAGGAAGACAGACCGACCATCAAATCATTAAGGAAATGCTGGAGACGAAACAGCTTAACCAATCGTTCGACGATTACGCCGCGAAAATACTAGCCTTGGCAAACCGCCTCTCGCGCCAAATGTCCTCCGCGGAGTTGGTACACCTTGTCATGGAAAACCTGAACAGTACCCTGGGTTCAGCCATTATAGGATCCACCTATGACAATATGCGCCAACTTCGCGAAGCGTGCATCCGCGTTGAGAGATGGCAAAAAGCCAAGAGGGAGGAGAATCGCCATTCCCATCGAGTACATGAGTTGAACGACGTACACTCACAGCAACCGACCTTGCCCTATCCCAACTACGCCCCTGACCCACCATCACCTACTGTAGACGAGGTGAGGGCCGACGCAACTCCGCGCCGCCCAGTCACTTGCTGGAACTGCCAGCAAGAAGGACATTCGTTCTCTGATTGCCCTTCCCCACATCGTAAAATCTTTTGCTACAGATGTGGGCGCCCCGAAGTCTACACCACTTCTTGCCCAATCTGTTCGGGAAACCGGAACCAGGGTGCGAGGCCCCGGGGAGGTCCGCGCCCGACCTAGTATCCGAAAGTCCCCCTTTTACACTTGATTTGTCAACAAGCATGTCCGACGTCTCTGACCTGTCGATAATGGAATCTCTGCCAGACTTCCCTTCTCCACAGGCCAGAGCCTCTTTTATGCAGCGATGGGCCAACTATCATCGAGTTCGTAAGCGAATCTTTAATGATTCTGCCGAACTGCCACCAACTCGCAAAGCCCCGCGCATACGGTCATGGGCCCTAGAGAAGAGGGCACATACACAGAAGATTGTCGCCGCCATGTTACATGAGAACGGAGATGATCGACCTTTCGTCAACGTGCGGATCCAAGGTACCAAACTAATAGGCCTGTTGGACACCGGCGCCAGCATTAGCTGCCTGGGTAGAGGGGCAGAGTCGTTCCTCCAGGACAACCCGGCCATTAAGCTACATCGCCTGCGCGCCGATGTCCAAGTAGCTGACGGTACATCTAAGAATGTTAGTGGTTTCATCACCGTCCCAGTAACTTATGGATCGAAAACTATGACTATGACACTATATGTAGTACCGGACTTGTCTCAGAATCTTTACCTCGGCGTCGATTTCTGGAGGGCCTTTAAATTGGCTCCACACATAATTGGGGAACTCCATCATACCCCACCACCTGATCCCGACTGCCATATCCTTGAGGAGTCCCAACGGGTGCGACTGAACCAGGTCCGCGCGCGATTCCCGTCGTTCGACACCTGTGGACTTGGTCGAACACACCTGGAACAACATGTGATCGACACTGGCGAGGCGGTGCCCATCAAGCAGAGGCACTATCCTGTTTCTCCCGCCATTCAGGCCCTCATGTATGAGGAAATCGATCGCATGTTGAGTTTAGGTGTGATCGAAGAGTCCAACAGTCCATGGAACTCACCCGTGGTCCTGGTGCGTAAGCCTGGAAAGGTCCGCCTCTGCTTGGACTCCCGCAAGGTAAATACCGTAACCATAAAGGATGCCTATCCACTGCCTCATATAGACGGTCTCCTGGGGCGATTGCAGGACACTAAGTTCATTTCCGCAATCGACTTGAAAGATGCCTTTTGGCAAATCCCATTGGAGGAAAAATCCAGGGAAAAAACTGCCTTCACCGTCCCAGGAAGACCGCTGTATCAATTTACAGTGATGCCGTTCGGGCTTTGTAACGCTCCGCAACGCATGTGTCGCTTGATGGACAAGGCGATACCGGGCTCACTTAGAGAAAATGTGTTCGTCTATCTGGACGATTTATTGGTGGTGTCACCAGACTTTGAGACCCACCTTCAACTGCTGGAAAAGGTCGCCGACTGCCTTCGTCGCTCCGGGCTGACAGTAAACCTGTCAAAGAGCCGATTTTGCGTCCGGGAGGTGAAGTATCTGGGGTTCATCATTGGCGATGGGTCCCTGAAAACTGATCCCGACAAGGTGGCAGCCATTAAGGACTTCCCTGTTCCCAAGTCGACCAAACAGGTGCGACGCTTCTTAGGTATGACGGGGTGGTATAGGCGCTTCATAGGTAACTATGCAAGTATCGCCTCTCCCATCACGGACTGCCTAAAAGGCGGCAAATTTGTTTGGTCCGACGAGGCCCACCAAGCCTTCATGGAACTTAAGAAGTCAATGATGTCTGCTCCTTTACTGGTCACTCCAGACTTCACCCGCCCCTTCTACATCCAATGTGACGCCAGCAAAACGGGGGTAGGAAGCGTCCTCTTCCAAAGACAGGGCGATGAAGAACATCCCATCGCATTTTTCTCTAAGAAGCTGAACAGCGCCCAGCGTAATTATTCCATCACAGAACTAGAGTGTTACGCAGCGGTGCTGAGCGTTAAAAAGTTCCGGGCGTATGTGGAAGGACAGCCTTTTACAATAATTACTGACCATGCCAGCTTGAAGTGGCTCATGAGCCAGACCGACTTAAACGGCCGGCTCGCGCGGTGGAGCCTAAAGCTGCAGGGCTTCCAATTTTCTATCGAGCACCGCAAGGGTAGTCAGAATGTGGTTCCGGACGCACTGTCACGAGTCGACTGTGTCGACGAAGTGTCCTTCTGTCGTGACGTGGACCTAACGTCCCCAGCCTTCAGGTCAGCGGACTACCAGCATCTTGTTGACAAAGTCAGCAAAGATGCCGGGCAGTTACCTGACCTTCAGGTTTCGGATGGTTATGTGTTCCACCGTTCGGACCCACGAACTGGCGACCCCGAGACGGACGATCTGATTTGGAAATTGTGGATCCCCGCAGAATTGACCGCTCCCTTGATCCAGTCCGCTCATGAGCCCCCTCAAGCTTCCCATGGTGGTGTCCACAAAACCCTCGCGCGCCTTAGGGAAAAGTATTATTGGCCCGGCATGACTAGTCAAGTCAGAAAATATATCGCGTGCTGTGAAGTATGCAAAGAGACAAAAGCTCCAAACACACCCCTTCGGCCCCCTATGGGCAAGCCCATGGATGTGTGCCGACCTTTTCAACTCTTATACATCGATTATATGGGCCCTTACCCTAGGACTAAGAAAGGCCACACTGCTGTGTTGGTAGTGCTAGACGCGTTTTCCAAATTCTCTTTTCTCCACCCAGTAGCTGGCGAAACATCCAAAGCCGCCGTGAAGTTCCTTGAACATCGAATCTTCCATGCCTTCGGTGTCCCCGAGGCAATATTCTCTGATAATGGAAGTCATTTCACTTCCAAAGAATTCACGAAACTGTTGTCCGATTACGGCGTCAAACACCAACTCACCGCTGTCTATTCCCCCCAAGCCAACGCTTCCGAGCGAGTGAACCGTTCCGTCTTAGCTGCTATCCGAGCGTATCTGAAAGAAGATCACCGGGATTGGGACCTACACCTGTCTGCAATCGAATGTGCCCTACGGAGTGCACACCACACGTCCATTAACACCTCCCCGTACCAGGCCCTGTTCGGGTGCCCCATGATCCTGCATGGATCCGCTTACCCAGTACTGAAGGCCTTAGGTGTCCTACAAGAGGGAGATATAACGGTGTCGCCGGCCGTAGATCGATGGCAGGCCCGGCGGGACAAAATAGAGCAACACCTGGCCGCGGCTCACACGAGACATGAGAAACACTACAATCTGCGCTGCAGAGCTGTCGAGTTCTCGCCCGGCCAGGTAGTTTATCGACGTACCTTCCCCGTAAGTAACAAGATCGACCGGTTTAGCGCTAAACTGGCAGATAAATTTATGAAGGCTCGCGTGAGGCGAAAGCTTGGGAGTGGACGTTATGAATTAGAGGACTTGAAAGGAAAGCCGATCGGTATTTTTCACGCCAAAGATCTCAAGGCCTGACAGCCTGCGTAGCGGAAGATGACCTCGTGGACCAAGGGTCCCAGACGGCGACTATGTGGTTTAGTCGGCGGACTGAGTCCTTGGGGCACGAGATATCTTCCGGAAGAGAGACTTCGCGCTCAGAGGGACTCGTCGGGACAATGTGGAATTGCCTCGACCTTCTCGACGAACACGCGAAGTCACTCCGTAGAGCAATCAGGTCCAAGACACGTCCTAGTATAACTATTGGAAGCGAAGGTGACTCCGAGTAGCCCTAATAAGGCATCTCGCCGGCCTAACCGGTTATTAATAGGGTACCCGTCGAGGTCCGCTTGGGTAGCTTCCCCAGCGGATGGTACACCTCCTTGATCGACTTGACTGTCTGGAGCCAAGCTTCATGTTGAAGACTTCAGGGGTTGCCAGACCAACCCCCCCCAAATATGCATATAGAGGTGACCCACGAGGCCGCAGAAATTCTGCAGTACCGCTCTGCCTTGGGAGGGGGAGTTCTTGGACATGGACGTTGCGCTGAATAATTCCAACTACCACCACAGGACCACCTATGTTATGAGTATAGAGCCAACAATCTAGACACAATCCCGGCTCATGAGGCCCAATCGACCCTATAAGACGCTTGCCTAGGGACGTATAGGAGATATGCAGAATACGGTTGTACCGGAAGGAACAAAACGTCTCCTGTACCACACCCCAGTAGGGAGCGCATGGTGTAATTGGCGATAAGGAACCATATCGTGGCCGTTGACGAGCGCCGTTGTCAAAAATGATGCCAATACCTCCATCAATCTCGAAAGTTTTTTTTGTTGCTTTAAATACAAAGCTGCGATAAGGTAGTTGATGCGCTTAACACATACGACTTCAGCCTCGTCCATGGTCTCCCGAACCCAACCCCTCCGAAGGCATAGCGGGGTGGAGAACACACATTACCTTGTAACAGCCCGGCTCAGTCTATAGAGCATGAGACTCGATTTCAGGGCGTGGTTGAGCCACACGTTGGGCTAACGATCCAACAAGGCCTCCGTTTGTTTTTTTTCGCACCCCCTCTCCTCTGGCGACATCTAGGTGGCGCGCGTTGTAACGGTCGCCCTAGAAAACATAGGCCCCTGGAAGTATGACGTCCAAGACAAGGTTACTGTCCAGTTCCCATATTCCGAATACAGTCATGTTCCTTTCAATTGAAGTTGACATCATGGTTTTAGCAAACATTATTCTTGATCCAACAGATGTCCATATGCTAGTTAAAGATACTATAAACTTCAGAATGTTGCAGTTAAAACAAAGAAAACTTCAGGAGAAATCTTTAAATAAGCAGTATTATTTAGAAGTAGCAAAATATCTGGAAGCAGCGCAATTGGCAACACGCATTCCGGTCGTTTTGGATACTGAAAATAAAGTCCCTATTCTCTGATATTAAAACTTTCTAAGAAAGTGAATATTAAGTACAATTACTCTGGTTGTTGCTGTTTTACACAAGACATTCTTGTACTAATGTATTTTAAAACTACTGCCAAATTTAATTAAATCGCAACTTTCTTATAATTCATCTTAACTGGCCATACTTTATAGATAAAACTATTGTCTGTGTTCAATTAGATTTTTAAATTTTAATAATTAACGCCTTAAGTGTTGATCTCACTTTTATTCATATGAGGATATGACAGCAAGCATTTGATTTAAATATTAAATGCATGTTTAAACTTTACAGTCATGTCATTCGTGCAGCGAATATCAATTTTTTCTAAAATAAATTTGAATAATTTTCGATGAACATAAATAATTATTTTTTTTCCGAAAAATCATCTTTGAAAAAAAAAAAAAAATTAAATTTTAAAAATATTTTCAAATATAAGCTAATTGTAGTAAACCAAAAATTCAACGGTTAAATAAAGAGAGGCAGAGCGCGCGCGGCAAGATGCGACGAATTTTAAGTCCCGGTTCTGCACTATGCAGATAATTTTTGTCGGTTCCATTGCCGATCCCCAAACTAGGAAAGAAAACCAAGCATGCGTCATTCCTACAGCGCCTGAGCCAATGTTACAGCCCGGGCGATGGAACGTAGGATAACGGGACGTCGTCTGGAGTTCTGAACGAAAAAGAAGAAAAAAGTTTTGTTTGGTGGAGAGTCTGGATCAGATTTTGTTTGCGTACGGTGGGTTTGTTTCTGTTATTGGCGATTTTTGATTTCTGCTTGAAAAAATTTTAAAGTAAGGTTTAATTCGTGCGTAATTTGAATAACGATAATTAATTACGAATATTGAAAGTAGTGCTCCACGCGGGAATTTTGTAGCTTTTTTTTTATTACAAGAAAAAGGATATATCTATATATATTGAAAAAGAGACGAAACGGTTTATTGCAAGCGCTCGTTCGTGCGAGAAACTCGAAAACTCTTGGTCCATCTCGTTCTATCATAGTGCATTTTGGCGACTAGTGGGTTTTTTCGTGTGTTTCGGATATAATCTAACGCTTTTTGAAAGGGACAGTGAACTTTGTTGCGTGCGATTGTTGCAAGGTTGTTTCTTGGGTTTTTTCGTCACCTTGGAAACTGAATAAAGGATATAAACAAATTAGAGAAAAATTGAAATAAAACTAATAAAAAAATTGAATCGATATAAATAACTTTGAAATAAATACTTAAATTAGATAACAAAAAAAAAAAATTAAAGATAAAATTGAAATAAAACCAATAAAAGTAAGCGATATGAATAACATTGAAATAAATACCTAAATGAGAAAAACAAAAAATTAAGGATATAATTGAAATAAAAACTCAAAAAAATAAGTAATATAAGTTAAAATTGAATGAATACCTGAAGATGGAGTAGAACCCCCCGCTACCGGTGTGGCCCCCCCGGAGTAAGGATGCCCACCAAAGGTAAGTGCCGCCCACCCACATTTTTTTGTCTGATATTATGTAGCCCATACGAATGACTTGGTGACCCGTGACCACCCTTTCTCTCTTTTCTTCCCCCTTTTTGCCCCTCTCGTTGGCCCTGGACGTTGTTCCACCCCCTCGTCGCCCCCTTTAGTTTTGTTGTTGCATAGGCACTAGCGATTTAACAGATTAACTGTCACCCCCCTCAGGCATCCAAGCACCGCGAACCCCACCCCATCTGACGAGCTAGCTAGAGCACCGCTAGTCGTGCCTGCAACCGGTGCCTTGGATGCGTAAATTCGCGACACTTCCCCCGGCGGTCGAACCGTCCGAGCCACCCTTTTTTTTGAGTCCCCTTCCCCAAGTTTTTTTGTAATGATAGTCTTCCGGCCTTTATGGCAATTTCCCTTCTTCGTGCCCCGGCACACCCTACCCTGACAGTTACAGATGTGAAAAATTTCGGGTTTACCAACTCTTCAACAACCCACATACAGGTGTCCGTGGGAGAAGCATGGCTTTATCAGATCGAGTTCAACAACTTTCAATGATTGTCCTAGTGACTGCAGTAGACAATAAAATATATAGTTTAAAAAAACTAAAAAATACGCTTTTATTTTAAAATGAACTAAAAAGTAAAAAATTATTTTGAAAGTAAATTTTTATTGCTCCAGCCACAACCTACCTTTCGAAATGTAAAAAAGCTTGGGTCTCTTTACCTATATTATTTTATTAATACTGGAAATTTTTGTTAGCGCCCACGCTTGCTATATATTTTATTTTCTACTTTTTAGTCTATTATATGTTTCCGCCATTTTGTGGGGACCGCCATATTAGATTTAAAATGACGTCACACAGCTTACTGTACTATACTTGTCATACGCTTTCATTTGATACCCATACTGACGGCGTCGTAAGGAAAAATGGAAACCGCCATTTTGTGTTGGCCGCCATTTGGAATTTGGAAAGACACCACACACACAGATAATATTATTTTACTTGTCATACCCTTTCATCTGAGCGCCTTGTAAAGAGAAAGGTAATCCTCCGTTATTTGTTGGCCGATATTTTGTGTTTGCTGCCATTTTGAATTTGGAATGACGCCACACAGCTAATAGTATTCAACTTGTCATACTCTTTGATTTGATACCCATACCGAGTGGCTTGTAAAGAAAAGGGTAATCCGCCAATTTGTGTTGGCCGCCATTTAGAATTTGGAGTGACGCCAAGCTAATTGTCTTCTACTCGTAATACCCTTTCATTTGATACCCATGTCGAGGATCGGGAAACACAATTGCAAAATTCGGCCGCCATCTTGATTTTTTTACAAAAATGTCATATTGCATTGTCACGCTTACTATGCACATAGGCAAAATTTGGGGTTGATCGGTTACATGAAAGAGTGTCAAAATCAAGTTGCAAGAGGCGCGTAGAACGTACAAAATGGTGACGTACTAATTAATTAATGAAAAACAAACAACAAACGAATTAAAATTTCGACAAACGGAAGCTTTTAGGCACCTGTTTGGGTATCCATGCATCTACAAGAAAAAAACAGATTTCTATCTCTTCTAGTTTGGCTCCAACGCGTGACGGTACGCACAAGCAGACACACAGACAGACAGACACTTTCTTTTATTAATATACATTTATGTGAGAAGGAAGCAGCACATAAACATATCCCATAAGTTTGGGGGATGGTCTGATTAGACCCAGACTAAATGCTTCAAGCTGATACGACTTTCGTCTATTGCCTTGAAGACAATGAAAACGATTGGCGACAAAAAGTTTAAAGGCAATTATCGTTTGCGCCAATGTCTCTTTTCTTCCCAGCATGCGAACAAAGAGAGGAAGTCCGCTGAAACCGCCTCTAATAATTTCGTCTTTAACCTTTAAAGACCCGAGTTAAATAAAATAATTGTGTTGGTGGGCTTTCCTCCACTTCAAAAAGCACCCTCGACAGCACGTCTTGGGGTCCTAAGAAGGGTGACACCTCCACACAATAATTTTTGTGTCTGAATCGTCTCTATGTTGAAAACTAACGGTTTCGGAGTCTACAATCTTTGCGCAGATGATGTCATCGGTGTAGCCTGAAAATCAGAGGTACCATACCAAGGCGAATGGAGCACGCAATGAATTTGGTATTAATATTTACCAGACTGTTTTGGCCCTTGCGAACAAAGTTTAAGGCTGCTATAACAATCCAAATACTAACGACTGACGATGTAGATACTAAATTAATCTGCCATAGATAATCTAATGAGCAGGATTCCATATTTCAGGGTGCAGAACTCATGGATTCACATGCGATATACAGCCAGAAATCACGTGTTGGATTTAGACTCATTTGGTTACATAGAACCAACCTTACTAGCTTTGCAACCAAATTAACAACCAAAGTTAAACAAAATAAAGTAAATAAATCCTCCAATAACGCTGCGCTGAAACTAAAAAGGAATACATATCGGAAAATGAGTAGTATAGCTAGAGCGGTACGGCACCAGTGTGGACTCGGGTGTGGGCTTTATTCGGGACAAGAACCTGTTCGATGAGCTTTGGCGCCACCTGTGTGAAACCAGTTGAACCTAACTGTAGTGTGGGTGGGCTTTCATGATGGATGGAGTCGGGATGGAAATCGGCGGCCTCGGTGGGGACCCCGTGGGGGAATTTGATCCAGGTCCCAATTCTTGGATGTGTCTTGGATGACCTTTCACGCGAATCGAATCTGTAGTTTTGAGTGCCTTGGGTGGGAACTTAAAAGCTCACCAAGCAGGTTCTTGTCCCGAATAAAGCTCAGACCCGAGTCCTCAATCGATAACGTCACTGCTCCCGTACCGCTATAGCTATACTAATACAATGGTCTTCATCTATAGTTTTTGATTTTATCGAAAGCATTCCAGAAGTGGTATCAGATTCCATAGGCCGCCGAAAATCTCAAAGTTAAACACTCCTTCAGTGAGGGTATAAGAGAGGCAATCCTGGGAGTTCCCCAATGTGAAATTGTATGGCTCATGGACAGCTCCAGGGCAGAAGGTGTATGCCATAATATGGGTCGAAAACTCCCCTTACAAGCAGATTTTTATTTTTTTTTAGCCATTTGGAGTGACAAAATTCCGTGAAATCGAGTCCAAAATGTCTGGGACAACCAGCGTGCCCTTGATAAACTGGGTGTTCTCAATAGGGTCAAATTAGTTTGGTTCGAGATCATCAGAGCTTCCAAGGCAATCAAAAGATGTGCGCACTTTCCCGACAGCACTGTGACACGATGTTCATTGGCTTGGAATTTGCTATTTGGCCAAGTACTACTTTGTTCAAGAGGTACCTAGGATTGGGACTGGGTTATGGTAAAATATACCGATTGTTGAAGGTCCCTTGCTTGGCTTGGTCAATTGAAATAAATGATGGCGGGAATGATGGCGTAGATCAGGAGGCCTAGCGCTTAAGGATGCCAAACTTAAAGACATCGGCTCCGAATCGGGACCGTAGAGCCGTCAAAGAAGAAGAAGAAGTCAAGATCAATAAATTTCAGTCAAAGCGGGCCGAATGTAAGGGTTGTGAATTACAGGCCTTACTGTTTGCTGAACGAGGAACTTGCACTTCTTAGGCGTACGATCTTAAAAATAAAACCTGAAACGTGCTTGCGTTATGTCGAAGACGTATAGTATCATCATCAGCGAACCTGTGAAGTAGGTCCGTGGGGGATTGAGAGCAGTTTATTTATAAAGATTAAAAAAGGAGCGGATGATAGTGCTGATTCCTGAGAAATACCCACAAACACCTTGATTGAATGGCCAGACTCTCGATCCTCTAGAATTGAGTCGATATCACTAGCTTGGTGATATGTATCTAGAGAAACCACACGAAATCGGTGGATGCTTTGATTGAGGTGCTCTGTTAGGTATACAAGAAGATTGGCAGTAGATTTTTGGTTTTCTAAATCCGTACTGGTTGTCGTCTTATTTAGAGTTGGTTTTTTTCGATATTTTTACTTCAGCAAAAAAAATGTTGCCCATTTTACATTTGCACAAAATTAATCAGCATCCTTCGCATCTTTATGTAATAAAACAGTCCAAAATATTCCTGTCGATGTGTATCTTAAAAATATCCGAATGTACATTTACCATTAATAAAAACCATTTAAATTTTATATCAGCATGGCCTTACATCCCGGCCTCCATTGTCCATCCGCGAATTCATTGTTAAAGAAGATTTTTATTTTATGAGAATGTCAGATATTATTCATAGCAAATATACACAGCGCCCGAAGTACAAAATTTTTAAGGCAAAATAATCGCCCGAAATGAAACGAAGCTCTGCCAGTCGGCAATAAATTATTTACAATCTCATAACAACATTCAAAAGACTGATATTAAATAATAGGAACAGAAACGTCCACAAAACTTTTAATGGTTTCTTGCATAAAATGTTGTGTTTTTTTAAGAAACGTCATAAACTGCATGACAATGAACACAGGAATCTCATAGAGGGTACACAAGACTCCCCCTCCACCAGAACTGGCCCAGCGACAAATGATACACGTACTAAAAAATATTTTTTACGAATACTCGAGCAGCCTTGGTGGTTCCCCTCATCCCTTGGAAATAATGATTAGCAGATTAACGTCCCTGCAGTATGTCTCCGGAATGTCTTCGGAAAAGTCATCAAAGCGTCAGCGTCGAGAGTAACTGAGTCACTAACCATGGAACAACCCTTAAAATGCCGCCACTGAAAAACTGAAAGGAAGCCAGGACGAGACCAAGTGTACACCTCAAAATCGCCATAAACTGTGGAGGAATAAGTCCTTAAAATTGTTGAAGAACAACTCGTCCTTAAGTGTAGCTTTTATGGGAAAATTATTGCCGTTATTATTTTTTGCATAAATTCCGGCGCTGTTGAAGCAACAGACCGAACCGCTCCTACAAGCCGAAAATGAACACAGCCCAATGGGTGACGCCGCCCCGGTGGGGTAGGTGCCTTTTGGCTAGGCACTGCATAGGTTGGGCCTGGGTGTAGGGTTCTCGGGGGTTGAAGGTCGGTCGGCGGTGCGACAGGGACAGGGAGATGAGATGAAATATAATTTCAGTTTATTACTGTAGGACAAAGAAATTCTTCTGCATTTTAGTTAATAAATCTGGCAATAAAAACTTCCCTGTGCTCATAAAATATTTTCCTCTCTAAGGAAAATGGGAAAAGTTGTGCCGCGTGGCTGGTGATGTTTTGTGCTGAATCCTTGAATCCATGGTGTTTCACTTTGTATCTATTTGCGGCGGCAGTTTGTACAGTTTTCATAAAACGCTGATGATGACGAAAATTGTTCGGTTCTGTACAAAATTAAAACAATAGAGAAGCTGGAATGGGCCAATGAGGGTGTCTCGGATGGTAGGGTGCTTCACACAAATAGTACCATACTTGAGACGATGTGCCAGCTGTTGAAGCTTTATAGGAAGAATGAGACCTCACGATAGGTGTGGGGGAAGGGGGGGGGGGTGAAGTTAGGCTGTTCTTTTCTCTTTTGGCGGGGGGTGTATGCCATAAAAATATAGCAGAAAATTTTGCAATATTTTTTGATTAATGAAGACATACAGTGCAAGTTATTAAACGCGTTCGAGGTTAAATATTCGTGGCAAGATTGTTAGATATGCCTAAAAGTAAGTTAATAAATTTCAAACATTTTCCTTCATATTAAAATACTTAATTGAGTTTTTCTTGCTATAAAAATAACCCATAAATATCTACTAGGTAAATATTTCCCGTCGTTATTAGATCAACAATCGAGATGCAGCGTAGTTTAATTATAATTTACCAAAGGAAAACTTTTGTTTGTCTTTTATTTCAATTCAACTCAATACGAAGTTTATACAGTCGATTGTCGAGCACGTTTCCCTAATTACACTTTAAGGGTGAATGCATCACAAACAAGCATTTCGATATAATGTTCGATGAAGTGGAGGATGAGTTTCTGTTCTCTGGAAGTTACGAGTATTGTTATTGTATTCGCATTAATTTCGAGATCGCAATCGTTGTTCGTGATAAGTTATTATGGAAAATTATAATCAAAGTTTATTGGTGTTATGGGATCAGAGGTGTTCAGCGATAATTTACGGGGCTTTTGAATTATAACTAGTGACCTTGGAGTTCTAGTATCTTTCCGTAATTTGTTGTGCATTTGCTTGTCACACTGCACAAAAGTATAAGGAAATCCAGCTCATCAGAGAGTACCCAAGCCTCCGGTTGAATCTATTATATTAAGGGAGGTCCCTTTACCTAAGATTTGTAGGCCAGTTTTGGAGTTACATATGGGCGTATGTTAGGAAAACGCAAAATAGCCAATGTTGTATGTGTAAGCTTGGCTTTGGACAATAGTTTGGACTTTGAAGCCCTCTTAGTGTGTTACGTTTCTGGAGTAATAGGTAGGGTGAACAGAGAACAATTATGCTCTCTAATCATGCCACTCTCAGATATTTGGACCTTTTGTCTGTGAGGATGAAGCAGTTTGAATGAAAATGATTTTTCCTACATCTATGATCACTTTCTTTAGGTAAAAGGTAGGCATTCATATAGCAAATCCAAGGCTGACTGTTTAGCATCGCGTTCGAACTCTTCTTAATCTGATACTGCTAAGGCACCGTTTCTCGACTGTTCTACACACTCAATATAAAGCATTTTGTTCAGTTATCAGTATAGGTCTTGTGTTTGTGATCGCCAACGTATTTCCGTCCATTCTCGAAGCGACGCAATATTATCAATTTTAATGGAGGGGGCAGCGCTAATGGCAAGCATATCGCTTAATAATTTCGTGGATGTATATCAGTAAAGTCATTACCTAGCTCCCAGGCTCAACCGCCTCCATACCTACTCAGTCGTAACATTGACTGAGGATATATGGTAGAGAGAACACTAATTCAAGATCACTTACCAACATGAACCAATCAACCGATTTCCCAAATAGATGCGAATTCCATCTTTAAGGGGGCATCCATAAATTACGTGAGGCGTTTTTGGCGAATTTTCGACCCCCCCCCCCCGGTGAGATGTCGTGAGATTTGGCTCGATCCCCTCCCCCCCACAATCACACGTGAGATTTTTCAATTTTTAAAAAATTTCTTGTATTTACCCTATTGTGCGTATTTGTAGTGTAAATATGTTTAATCTGTGCTTAATTGCGTTGGATTTAAAAAAAACATAATTTGTGTTGAAGAACAGTACCACAAAATCATCACAGTACCAACTGGGCATGCACCCAATATAAACTACAATACCTGTAGATTACCACTTAGCAGGCGATTCTGCCTATCCTTTGGAAATCAATCTCATGATGCCTTACAGAGATAATGGTTTCTTAACAAGAGAACAGAAACATTTCATTTCTAGTTGTAGCTCAACTCGTATATTTGTAGAGCAAGCATATGTAGAATTTTACATTTTATTGACATAACGAAGGTTGTGTCCCACTGGGGCTGGAATGGGGTGGGGCGTGCCCGGGGGCGTTGGTGTGGCCATGACCTAGTTCCCACGGTCCCAAAAAAGTTCTCACGCCAAGGTGGCGCCATACCTACTGAAGTCATAGTCAGCTTCTCAAATTGGCGTTTGGGCCACCTGTACACCAGGATATAGATTCAAAAAGTGCGGATCTGTTAGACTTCCATTCTTCACAGCTCTCAATATTCATAACAAAAGGTTTTCAAAATCTATCTTGGCCTCTAGTATGTCAGAGCAGACGGTCGTCGATTCAAAATTCGAATCCTGTAAGATGCTTAGATGACTAATTATGTCGCCTCGTATAAATCAATGCATACGTTACATTCACAGTTTTTCCCAGGCCATCACTTCTTTCCCAGATATTTAAAATAGTTTCATTACTTTTTTTAGATGTTTCAGTTGGATGGTATTTAAAACAGTGAACAAATACAAGTGTAAACGGCAGTGGCTAAATTTTTACATTCAATTGCTGTTGAGTCCAAATATAGTAAAAGTATCACGTATACTTTTTATGTAATGGATTCATTATTCCTTCTCTATGTGCAATATGTATTGATAAAACCTTTCACCATGTTCATCTGACACTGCACCAAGCTTTTCGTGAAAGATTTTCTCATTTAGAGATATTGTACTTAAAATTGAATAAAACAAAAAGATATTAACAAATAATGCGAAATAATTGCAGAAAAATCGAAAATACCCATTTTGAAGGCAAAAACCCCCTAAAAGTGGGCGTAGAAAATCGGTAGGCTTTATAACCCCTTAAGAACCCTAAAAGGAAGCTATCTGCCAATTTTCAGCCTGTACCTAATTATTTCCGCTATATCGCTTTTTACGGCTTAATTTACCTGTTCTATTAATTTAACCCAGTTTTCTCGCAATTTTACACCGTTTCTTGCGGAAAAAAAATTACGTGATATTTGCCGAGACCCCCTCCCTCCCCCACGTGAGATTCGGCTCGACCCTCCCCCGTCCTAAATGCCTTACGTAATTTATGGATGACCCCTAACCAGGTGTCTATGCTGTTAATACAAATCTGATGTGTGATCTCTCGTTGAGCATAACCTTTCCACCGAATAGCGATCGTTCCACAGAAATAAACTTTTTGTTGTATCTAAGACAGTGCTATAGACACAACAGGAGATTAGCCCGCTCTGTTCATTCCCACTTCCTATAGCATTACCTTTTTTTGACGCGTCATACAGACGAGAAATTCTTTCATAAGCAGACTGATTTGACTGTGGAATAATTTTACGCAGTGTTTATTCCCGAACTCCTAGAACTATACTCTGGCTTGTGCTAAGCTTGCGACTAGGCATTTGCACCAAGACATCATCAAGGACTTGACGGATTTGTAGAACAAAGAGAGATCCCTGATTTTATAACTGCGATGAAAGTCTCTTGATCCTTATACTATGTCTAAGTTCAAAAATGTTCATGTTTTTGAATAATAACTTCCTCCCCAGCAGGGCCGTAGCCAGATATAGGGCCCTCCCCGAAATTCTGAGTAACAATATTGTAAATTTTAAATTTTTAGAATCGTAAATGACAAAAAGTTCGGAAAATTTTGAATTTCGAATTGAAAATTCGCAGAATTTTCCAAATTCTTAAATTTTCATTTTCGAAATTTTCCCGTTTGCCTAATTTTTAGAACTTCCAATATGCCCACAACTCCAAATTCAAAATTTTCAAATTCGTAATTCACGAAAATCTATACTTTTCACATGTTAATCGCCAAAACCCGCCAACCCCAACCCAATTTTTTGATAGTAAGGCCCATTTTACATCCCAAGCGAAAAGTGGAAACGCAAATTGGAACTATTTTATCGCACAGAAATTTTTATGCTTTCTCTCTGTCTGGAATCCACGTTCGTGCAACAGAGAGAAAAACATACAAATTCTGTGCGATAAAAGAGCTCCAATTTGCGTTTCCACTTTGCGCTTGGGATGTAACAGGGCCTTGCTTGCTTACGTACGAATCGGATCGTCGGAATGAAACGCGCACAAGGCCAACAAAGTATTGTTGGTTTTTAAAAAAATCAAGAACGAATGAATTGAAGGTGAGTACCTACTCTGCATTTTGATTTTACTGACGTTTGATGGTAAGGTGACGTAGGAGAGGAGGGGTTAGATGGTCGGTGGTTGGAGGGTCAAAGGGGTGGTTGTTTTCGGTAGCCGTTGGTTGGACTACAAGAATAAATTGTTTTACATTCAGAAATCTGTCATATCCCTCTAGCCCCTTGGAGCAGGGCCGTCCTAAGATATTCGGCGCCCGCGGGCTACTAAAAATAATGCGCCCCCCTCGTAAGCAAATACACGGGATGTCTGGGGGGAGGGGGGCCGGCAAAGTTATACAAAAGTGTCAGAACTAGAAACAGTCAATTTATTACGATTACACTAAATAAAAATTTAATTCATTTAATTTTCTGGGTCCCAAAGAAGTTCGTAAATATTTTTTTATCTTTATCAGTGATTCGCCGGTGCTATAAGTAGTGGCAAAATGTACTTAAAAAAATGCATAGGGTTGCAGCCACGTTAGTATAAAGACTCAATTTTCGAGTCAATTATTGTCCAAACTGAGTTCCGCAGTAGATATATTTTGTTTATTTTCCAATAAGTGTTTAAAATGAAGGCATTCTTCAATAAAATTATTTTCTAAATTGTCCATATACTTTTCGCACAACTTTGTAGCATTCTTACTAATTGTGTCTTCATCTAAATTTTTTACATTGACCAGAAACCCAGACCAGAGTAAATGGTATCATAGGCACACTTTCACTTTTGTAGATTATCAATAATAGCATAATATGTATTTGGCCAGTTCTACTAAAAAGAGAATAAAATAAAGAGAATATTTTTGAATTTTAATCATTAAATCGTTCGATTGAAACCAAATATAGTATACCCGTTACTATGCTGGCTTCAGACGTCTTTCTTTCGATCGCCGGAGCGGAAAACGAATTTTTAGGTGATGTTAACCGATTTTAAGCTGACAGGGAAGTGATAAAAAATCGGGCCGCCTTAGTTAATTGAAGAAAATCTTGGCGAAAAAAGCAACTGTATGATCTTTACATCTTTTCTGGCAAATAAACACTTATGATTATTACCTTAAAAAAAGGTTCCTAATGCCCCGGCTTCACCGGCGTCAGTTCAATAATATTCAGTTTAATCCACATAAGTTGCTTCACCGGCTAAAGTCCAGTTCAGTGCTTGAAATTGTTGTTGCTTTTCCGCCACAAGTCCGAATTGCAAAAGCTCACTGGAATGGTATTCCACTATTCCAGTGGATTACTTTTTTTTGAAAGAGCTTTTACGCTCAAGCTCGATTTCAGGTTCTGATGGGCGAACCCAGGCTTTATTTTTCTTGACTTCAAAATGTGAAAATGTATGGGAACTCAGGCAAAAATTGAAGTTCAGTACATTAATTTGCTTGAGCTTGCGCAGTTCGGCCGTTGAAGCCGGGGTATTAAGAAAATTGCTTGTTAAACGTCAGTATGCGGACTTAAATTTTCGATTTTGCAATGCCGCCCTACAGGGGAGCGATAATTTTGACTATGTAGTTTTGAGCTATAAATTTTTATTTGAGATAAGTAATTTTGAATGCCCAATTAGAAACCATTGTAAACCTTTATTTGAATTTAACTTTAAGGACATAACTTGAAAAATGATGAATCTACGACCCGAGCCCACTAAAATTCCTTGATTTGTAGAACTGCCCATTTATGCGAAATTCGTTATTGGCATCAAATTTAACTTGTTTCGACGTATTTTCGTCGTACTGTTTTTTTCTTTTGCGTATTCGTTTGTAAAGGTTTCGATTTGTAAAGATTAAATGATTCTGTATTTCGTTTCGACTGATCAGATTTTTCTAAAGAAGCGTATAATTCAATAATGCTTTCACTTGTTATTAGCAACTTTTTTAAGTGATATATTAGTTTTATCTATGGTTTAGAATATTTCGTTCCAAAATGCTACCATAATAGCAGTTTTCAGTGAATTGAACTCATTTCACAAGCCCTCAGCTTCAACTTTTGTTGCAGGCCCAACAAAAATTGCCGCCCCGAAAAGGCTTGCGCCCCAGGGCTATAGGCCATTTAGCCCTGTGGTTAGGGTGGCCCTGCCTTGGAGGTGGTTTTTGAGCTGAGTGGTATGAGCTGAATATAAATTGTGGTATGAAAAATTATCAGAACTCGAGAAAGATGCCGAGGTTTTGGAAGTTTTGGATTTTTGTGACCCGAGCAGCAATCAATCCAGCAATCAAATATCTTTTAATAGTTTTGACGACTCTTCCGGCCACAACGGCAAGTGTGAAGAGGTCATTTTCGGCACTGAAGAGAATCAAAACTTACATATGAAACTCAACGGGCAATGAGAGACTCAGTGCACTCACCGTACTGTCAATCCATGGGGACTTAGGTGTTGATCCGAATAAGGTTCTCGAGATTATGGCAGCAAAGAAATTTCGAAATCTGAATTTTTGAATTTTTTACTTTGATCAACGTCATTTGATTGACAATAAGCAAGCTGTTTTTCACTTTAATGAATTCTCCTTCAATAATAGATTCATCCATGTAACCCCACCCCCCGCAAAGCTGATTTCTAACTACGTTCCGGCCCCCCCCGGACCAAATTTCTGGCTACGGCTCTGCTCCCCAGAATAATTTGGGCATTCTCTTTAACCTAGTGACTTTCCTTGAAAATATCCCAATGAAAGTTTATAAAAAACTTTCGAAAATCTAAATTTATAAACACAAAAATTTGAATAAACATACTAATACTATGCCATGCTAGAAAGTATCCTCTAATTTAAATATTTCCTACTAACTTGCATCCATAAGTGGATACACCTGTACTAAAGCCGCACCACACCCACATCACTTCAACATCAAATTAGATTGGAAATAAAGTTCAAAGGAAACAGAAGCATCCGCTTGAACCGCAATCGAAACCAACCTCTATCATGTTCAGGTTAACTTCTGACAAGGACTTCTAATCACAAGAACTAATGTTGCCTGTTTCCCTGTCGAATTTATAGTTTCCCATTAATCCTTGTCGGTACTGAAAATGCCCCACATTTCGGGTCGCTCCTTAAGGAGTCTCTTTTCATCTAAGAGGGCCATCTTCAGTCTCTGCTAGAACATTGAATCGTAGGCCCATGAACTGGTATAACAACCACAGAAAATACCAAGAAGCACAATTCTTATACATTTTTCATGAGCTGCAAGGACATTTTTATTATTTTTGGTACTAAAAGGCACAAGGACTGAACTGAAGGAGCAGCGGTGGGGTGTGATACACCAGCAAAAGTCTGGGCCGAAGGTGGTTGAGCTGAGGAGGCGCTACATGTATTATTCATGCCTAGCAACGAAAATTCAGGAGCAAATTGTTTTATGTGTGAGTTTTGTATGTCACCGGATGTAATCCAGGCGTGTATCCTGATCAAATTATATCCTGGAGCGTAGGCAGACGGAACTGTTCACTGTTGTCGTTTAACGAATAGAAATAGTTTATTGTGCCAAATTATGGGACTACAATGCATGAGTTCAGTCCCCAATTCCTGTCGTATTAGTTGTCGAATTTGGTAGGACACTGGCACTCAAGCATACATTCCTATTTACAAAGACAAAATTTAACGGATGGCAAACGTATTCAGGACTATGCTCTTATGCTTGATGACACTATGTTCGTCACATAAGGACATATTCTGCTAGAGAGCAAATAAATGCGATTCACCATTCACACAAGTCTTTGGTTAGTACTCGTATAGCGTCTTGTCGCTATTCCAAATGTTTCATTATTTCAAATGGGATTCTGGTAATGACAGAGTTTTCTGTGTTCCTTATGTGGATAAATGCTGACGATTGATGCGAGAATTGTGAGTAATGATTCAACTGTTCCAAGAATTGATGCTGACCGAATTCTATAGATGTGAAGGATTGAAGGATTGGGAAATTACAAGTTTTTCTCAGTATATTAAAGAATTGTAACCCGTGACCTTCCTGGAACACTAAACATTTCTTTGTTCATTATTTCAATTTTCCAACTCCTCTTTACTACTAATGGATTCATTTCAGCTAAGGGATAACCAGGAATTCTTGGAAGACATTGCAAAATAATCAGTATCAGGAACAGGCATCCTTTGACAATATAGCATGACTCGATAGACCATTGAACAAATCAAATATATCAAACGCTGGAGGCCCACATCTGATCCGGTACGCTCCACACTCCATCTTGTAACTAAGTTAGTTAGTCCTTTGAACCGGGAGGATGTCAGGAGACTGCTTGGCTTGATTACCGGATTATTGAAAGAGGATACGGCTTCGTAAATTACCATCTAAGGACGATCGAAATGGCTGATGAGCCTGTGAAAGAGCACATTTGGTGCAAGTGACATCTGCAGTGCCTGGGGACCCTGTACCATATTAAAATAAGATGAAGAACCATAAGAACTTAGAATTGGTTTCTAAGCTGAACTCAGCGATCACCTTTTGTACACCCAGTGCGTGAGGTGGGTGGACAAGTCATGGTATAATGGTCATCAGCAAGCTCAGCTAGAATGAACGAATTGGTTTTTGGTTATGAGAGATTCGGAAAATGAGCGATGAACCCCGCTTTTGAGCAGAAATACGATTGAGAAATGATCTTCCACAGTTCTGTGCTTCTACTATATTTATGAAATATCTCCCTATCTGTAGAATAGAGGGACAGAGGAAATTGCAAGCCGTGCGAATTATACGAGTGGACTAAACTGCTGTTGCTGGTATAACATTTCCGAGGAGACAGCAGAGCGTTTATTTCGGTAGGAAATAGCGAGAAATTGTTTAACAAGGTTGATGCACGAAGGGTCAATGGTGGTGATGATTGTTCAATCGTACTTCCTTAGTTTTGGTTAAGCCTACGATCTTAAGGACCGTAAACATCATCGAGGATTACCTTTACCCGCAATCGGTGGTATGTTTAAAATGTTTAAACACCAAATCCTGTAAAATATGAGAATTTTTAGGTTTAGCAATGCTTTTCAAACATTGTCGTAAATGCATTGATTGACAAATTCCGTGTTTCAGTTTTTGGCAGTTAATGGTAGTAGTGCTGATAGCGGTAGTGGTAGGGCGTCAGATTTGATATCCTTGATTTGCTTGAGATTTGATTTACCTAGGATTTAGAAATTCTATACATTGCAGACGAGGTATAAAATCATTATCTTAGCCACAATCCTAAATTAGAGTAAATCTTGTTTGATATTTCTAATCAAATTAAGGGTTAACTTCGTTGATGTATATTGCCCCTTAATGACTAAGCTCCCGTTGCTCTACAAGTCTACACCATTCACTGAAACTGAATTCGACATAATTTTTGCGGGTCCGAAACAGGCCAAGTGTAGTAAAACTTCTATTTCTTTCTTCAAACCAAGCTTTCTACTAGATATTGCACCATAGTGAGTACCACATGACGGACTGACAGTGCAAAGTGTGGCTAAGCTTGGACTTTAATATAAAAAAAGCCGATGCTCACTTCGTACCTGTGTAAACACTGCAAATCCAAGTAGGGGTTTAGAAATAAAATATTCCATTGTTTTTTTAAACGGTTAAGTGTTTAATGGGAAGAAGTGTTTCTTTTAAAACAGAAGAATTGATTATGCGCAAAACATGAACACTTAAGTTGTTTACGAAATAATTTTAACCGAAGTTCCAAACGATAGAACCCGACTAGCATTTAAAGGGGGTGCAGATGGGGCCCCTATAAGGCTTGCCCCACTGCCTCATGTGGGCCCCATGTGGAATTCCCTATAGGGCCCACAAGGCGTATCTAACCCCTTGCCCCATTAAGGAATGCCTCCTGGGGCCCCCGCGAGGAAAAAAAATTGCTGAAAAATTTTTATTTGGGAAATATTGAATATTGAAATATATGAAAAAAAAAACAAATTTACTCAAATTAGAAGTATATTTTTATAATGAGATAAATTACATAGAGATTTATATAGAAAAAATAGCTTAATACTAAATTATAATGGTTTTAAAAAAAATATAAAATCAGGTTTTTATAAGTTCAAATTCGATTTTTTTTAAAAAACCAAATTTAATTTTATCGTCTTGTTGTATCGGCAGAACCACTTCATTAGGTACTTTTCTTATTTATTCTTTTTTGTTAATTTCTTTAATTATGTTGGTATTACTTGAATTTTGATGTATTTAATTTGAAATAAAAAATCGAATTTGGGCTTTGAAAAATTTAATTTAAACTGAAAAATATTGGATTTGAACTTTACAAAATTTAATTTGACTTAAAAAATTGAATTTAATTTTAAAGATTTGAATTTTAGTTTGATAAAATTGAATTTGGTTTGAAACAAATTCAATTTGGTGTTTGGAAAATCTCATTTGAATTTAAAAACCTATAATATAAATATGTATGTTTAAGCAAACAAAAACAAAAAAAATTTTATAACAAAAATAAATCCATCCAAACTAGTAGAATACTTCTATTCATTATGTTGCGCGCTATCGGCTTCATTTGGCTTTTTAGAACGAGCCGTTCGCCCACCCTCCCAGTCTTTGCAATTATTATGCAAAGCTGAACCTAGGGTATTGAGGATGTCTTGATCCGGAAGATATTCTCCTGGTTGCGAAAAGGCTGCTCTAAGCGTTGCTAAAAAAATATTAATTTATTGTATAATTAATTGATTGTACAGAAAAATGTTTTCGGAGAATTTTGTAGGAAATTTAATGCTCTACAAAAAAGGTATATTATATTTTTTCTGTTAACCTCACCATTTGGAAGATATTGAAGATTTAAGTTTGATTATTTTAAGACAAACATTTTTGTTTAACAAATTTCCTACAAAATTCTCCGAAAACATTTTTCTGTACAATCAATTAATGATGAGGTATGCATTTTTTTCTATTGGACTGAGAAAAAAATAAAAAACTGCGATGCGGAGGATCTTCCTATTAAAATTAAGAGCTCATGTTGAGTGACAATTTTTGTAAAGTGTCCAGCAACCCATTTTTCCATGTCACTTGTAAAAAAAAATAATCGATTTTTTTGACTAACCCTACTGTAGATCTTACTGCCGATAACTTTCCGAGCACATTGATCTGCCCACCGGAGCCTTCCGAGCTTTATTTTCTTCACAAGCACAAAAATATTTTCGCAGATTAAAGCCTTCTACGCCTCTTAAAAAAACGAAGCATATTAACCGGAGTAAAAATAAACTCGCCCGAATTAGACCAAACCAAGCGCGGTACGCTCACACTTTTATAGACTAATGGGAACAAAAGTGGGGCTTTAAAAAATTGTATAGGATGAAGAAAACGGGCAATTATCTCGGTGGCCATAAAGGTTGCCATTAACATACTCAGTAGACCGGTTCTCGTTCGATTGCGTAAGTCAAGCAGCATTAGACGCGGGTAGAACTTAGTTGGGGGACCGCTTGGTAAAACGACACTCGCGTTTGCAATGGTCGATTACGAATTACATTCATATCTGTAACATATACGTGCATATCTATCAAAAGCACAAACCACATCATCTCCTTGAACAAACTCCTGTCTCCTTATAGCTTAAAACTTACCCTGCAATCAATTTCTCGGAGGCTCGCTTTCTCGGACCATTCTCGATTCGAAAAGTGCTTGCGACAGGTACGAGAAAAGATTCAAAACGCCCCATAAAAGCTTTCCTAGTTGATTGGTTACGATATCTTTCCCTGCTTTTATTGCCTTCGAATTCGTTTAGGAGTCGTTCAAGAGTCCGACTTCGAAGCAAGCTTTCGCTTTTGGCAAGTCGTTCTCGAATCGTTTCCGAATCTAAATGTTTGCAGGGTATTCTTTCATTTGAGCTAAACTTGCTACGAGATATGACGTAACAAACAATATGATGGATGAGTGGTAGAGCTCTCGCCATAAAAGAAGGGATTCTGAATGTCGCTGTTTCGATGCGCTGTGCAGTGAGAGTTTCAAGTTCTCCCACAAGCGAATAACGTCGCTCTGTTTGTTTAAAAACGCAAATAATCGGCTCATATATACCCGAGTAAAAATAAATGATGGCCTTAGAACAGGCAAATGCCGACCGTGATTGAAACATAGTCCTCGGCCATCTGGCGGTTAACAGAATGCTCGTTGCAGGACAGTACGGTCGTACGGGGGGCGATTGACAGTGAAACAACGGCCTTACAGTTCCAATAACGGCCATACGACGGTGGTACGGCGGCCGTATGGTTGCTATTACGGGTATACGACGGTGGTACAGTGGCAGCAACGTGGATATTCGCCCTCCTATAAGAAAATATATTTCACTGCAATTAAATGTTTGACTTTTTTTTCGGTTGTGTTTTTTTTTCAAGCCGTCAAATAACAAAATTTCCCACTAAAATATAAATCAACACGCACCACACACTTCACGTACAACAAACCGACGACTGGCGAGCTCGTTTCTCATTCAACAATACATGCAGATTCCTTTTTGTTTCAAATTTCCCGTCGAATGCCCGTTTCTACAGCTCAGTACTTGGCCTTTTAAATCTTTTCGTCAAATTTGGCCGTCGTAAGGCCCTATGTGCTCCCATTAAAAATAGTTAAAAACTCTACGGCCATCATATGCCCCTTAAAAAGCCAAGCGGCCGGTGTTCGCCCTTTATAAGGCCGTTTTTTATTTTTACTCGGGATAATTTCAATAACAATTCCATATGCGCGCTGCACCCATTTTCCTTCTTTTATGGCGAGGGCTCTATAAATGGTGATTTCCATGAATTGAAAAGCCAAATTAAAAAGAGTTCATCTACTAAAGTTTGACACAAATACAATTGTAATAATGGTTTACTTTGGTACCAAATCATCTAAGTCTGTTGCGGAAACGATTACCATAATATCGCATGTTATAGAAAACATGATAAAGAAATTTCATCCCCCACTACCTTCTTCCAATGCACATTCAAATATCATAATCGCCATTTACCTGTAACCTTGAAAATGTCTCGCGTGATGTGGAATACGAAAAAAATGTCTAGGGTCGCAGTCGACATTTATTCAAATTTCCACCTTTTCGGGGAAAGTGTATGACAAGCAGATTTTATAATCACTTTTGTCCACTTTCAGTCCATTATTTCTCCCCTCCCAAAATGGCCCCACCCGCAATGCTAAAACATCCCCCCTCGAAGATAATTACCCTATTTATACAGCTATTAAAAAATTCGTGAACAAACACGACGATTATCTTTCTGTACTTTAAGTCAACACTTGTAATTCCCTACCGATTGTCCTTATGGTATCCTTGGCGGTCCTTTTTTCGCTTCTGTGTGTCTAAAACCGCCCAGCATGAAAAACTAAAAATACAATAATTGCATGTCCAGGATCAAACCGTCGACGATTCATGTCAACTGGACGTTGGTCGGGTGGGCTGTAGCAGAGGGCCACCGGGTTCGTGATGTTTGGCTAATTTGGTTACGAATTACCACTCACTTTTGACTTATGACCGCCACAACAGAAAATTCGTCCGTTAATTACCGGCACGCAATCCTTTGAAGTATCAACAAATTGAGTGACGTATCAATCCCAGTATTTTAATTAATGGCCGCTGCTGCCTCGGTAAATCGATCATAAAATGAACGCCCTTAACTGATGAAGATAAAATGGAGAAGCTTAACGGGGTCAAAAGGATAAATTAATTTACAACGTCATAATTTAAACAGAAAACAGTTAATTTTAAGGAAACTTGCTCAAGGATTGCTGCAGACGACGACGAGTCAAGGAAGAGTCGACTCTTTTTCGTTTTTCACTCAAACTGAAATTTATTCCAATTTTGAATCGGGGCAAAATCCTTGCGGAACAAATGATTATCGCTGAAAGATCCTTTCGCTGTACAATATTTTTGCGATATCCTTAAAGAGGATGGCAATCTATTCTATACTTTATACCATTGCCATATGTCCTTATGCGATATAAATCGGAGCGCATTTACCCACGCGGTATGGGGGCTTTGCATTACCCAAAAAAGGACGGAATTTTGTGGGCAGGACTCTTTGTAAGGATTCGTTCACAACGGCTGAACCCTGTCGATATACTCATAAGACAAATTGAATTATTTATCATTTTCGCACGAGAAGTTTATTGAATCGTTTTGGATGGGCGGAGAGGGCGGTGCGGGAGCGTTGCGCTGCTGCCTCCGGGCCAGTCGCCATTACCCCCACTCATCCTAGATCCCGAAATCAGGCTCTGAATGCTTATGGCAAATAATCCATCATTGCCTCCGCCTCTTGAGCCCTTCTTGGATTCGTTTCTGTTCAGTGCTAAGGGAGGAGGACTGGTTTGATACTTCATAATCCAATTTGCGTTATTACGCAGAAAATTGCCTTCGCAGAAGAGTGTCTGTAGCTCACATGAAAATATATTTGCAATTTTTTCCCTTCTTACTTCCCTATTTCCCTTTTGGGTTTTGTCTTTGATTTACAATTTTTTGTGTTTTTTTTTGTTGTGCTCTGCCTCCATCACAGGCAGAACGTTTCAACTTTGATGTGAATAGACGAGATTCTATACGTTACATAACTCTATAGGGGTATTATTTTTCAATGAAGGACTTTTGTATTAGTACAGTACAGAGTGTCCATGAGAGGATCGAAGCCGTTTTGGAAGGACTGGGTTAATTGTTTCAGAATTGAGAGAACTTGAAGTAGGCAAAATAACGCAAAAGATTCCTCTCAATATCAATCTTTAAAATATAATAATCCAATCATGCTCCGACATTTCATAATTGAATTGAACAAACATTTTCAAATTACATGAACAATTTTTCACAACAACTGAGGTCATCATATCCTTGGTGGAAGTGAAGTCCCGATATAAAAAAAGTTGTTTTGATTTTTCAAATATTCGTGGGCTTCATTCGAATTTATTTTCTGTTGTGTGCACGTCCACTCCACCCCCATTCTTGATTCTTGATTCTTGTTTAAATAGTTTCTGGGCATACCTTAGGGCACAACTTATCTGAACATAGCGGGAATAGCCATCAAGAAGGTGCACAATAGTACATCATCTCATCTGAAATCTCCTTATTAACAATTAATGCTATTCTGAACGATTCGGATTTTCGTCTCTCTACTCCAAAGTCATGAAATCATTCTTGCCGGTGGTTTCAACGTTCATATTGAAAATTAGCACCAGTGTTTCTGGCAAAGACTCTGAGTTCTATGCACAAATCAATAATCTGCACCAAATCTTAGATCATCCCGCCCGAGTTCCTGATATTGGAGATAAACCAGCACACCTCCTTATTATGTTTACTCATCTCACGGAAAAACGTGTTAATTTACCTTATCCATGTTGTTCCCCATCACAGCTTTTAAAGTAATTGTCTGGCATTTTTAGAAACCCAACAAACTGTAGCTTATTCGCTTCTTTCAAGCTACTGACTGGGATTTGGATCTTAGGCCGGGATCCTTATGCATCCGCACCGTTCCGATCCGCTAAGCTGCCAAAGTTAAAATTCGAAGTTTGCTTAGAACTTACAATGGCACTTCGGAAAGGTGGTTTCAATGGTACTTACGGATCGGAGCGGAACGGAAAAGTTGACTAACTTTCAACTCTTTCGAAATGCTACGGAAAGCATAACCTCAAAAGCGTATTTTAAACCGTGGCAGTTAATGTCTACAGTAAAAACTTGCAAACAGAATTTCCAACGGAACAGTGTGGAGAAAAGACGAATCGGAACGGTGAGGATGCGGAGGCATTGGGATCCCGGCTATAACATGATATATGTGTCGGTGATCTGGTGGATAGAAGCCACACTAGTCCATGACTGATCACAAAATAGACGGCGCACGAGTCCCCTTTAAGGCATTGAACATAGCCCGATCGTTGAGTTGCGGGGATCTGACTTGGTACTGCGAGCTGATCACCTAAATGAGGATTAGGTACTTTGAAACCACACCGCAGAAATTAATGCAATGTTGGAATGTGCCCAAAAACTAAGCAGGTGGACCGAAACAAGATTGTGTGATCCTAGCCTGGGTAAAGAGACACATGGGGATCGATGGTAACGAGGAGGTTGACCGCCTTGTAAAGCTCGAATACGTAATTTCTAGGCTCTGTTCCGTTCCTAAAAATAAGAGGTCGTGCGGGGAGAATGACTTCTCCGGAATGAGTCCGGTGTAGAACGGCACTGGGATGATGGACGAGCTTCCTTTATAACCGGGCGGGAAAGCTTTTCTTCAGGAGCTTAGACCCACTTTAGAGAGATGCCATCGGTGGGAGACAGTTTAGCGAAGAATACCAGAAACGGTAAAGATGGTGGTTCTTAGACTGCCAAGTGCCACAGTTCGTAAGGAAACCTTGCACATCAACCACAGACCCCTGAAAATTCAGGAAACAATTAAAAATAGATAGATGACTTTTTGTCAAATGTGCCTGAAGAAATCCTAGACGGCCCACAACAGATTTTGTCACTGTTTGGCTCTGGCGAAAAGATGCACTGCTATCATCAAATTTCAATGATTGGTGAAAAAAAACATGTTCCCTTAAACAACCGAATGTTCGAGGAATCGAAGTACGGTAGCAGTGTGTCAATGTACTGCCGTTGAGTACAATGGCGTGTAGTTCTATGGTATACAGATGGTTCCAAAACAGAGATAGTACAAGCTACTGGTACTCCTAGCTACTGTCTTTAAATTAGAGGTGTACGCAATCACCCAATGGGTGCACCTATATAAAAATTCAAGAAGGATTTATGCTAACAAGCAGATCTGCAACCTCTGGTAGCCAAGCTCCATTCAGTGCGATAAAGTTCCGTTGGAAGTAGTAGGGCTATGGGGGTTCTGAGCCACTTGTTTCACAATATTGCGCAATCGAGCTTTTGATTTGTGTCTTGGGCGAAAGGTTTTGCGGTTTGTGTCTTGGGTTGAACGTGTAAGCCATCTGTGTGAAATTAGTTGAGCTTCCCAGTGCTAAGTGTGTTTTGGATGGACTTTCATGTTGGGGATCTTGGGTGAGATTTTGTGACGGTTTGAACCTCTCGCAAAAAATTTCAATAATAATCACCAACAACATCATTAGAATAATAACTAAGAAGGATACTAATTGACTCCAGCTTCTCTTCATCCTCACCACCACCATAATCAGAATAATCCCTAAGAGGCGTACCAGCTGACTCCAGCTTTAAATATTTATGCGGTGTGAAAGTTTCAACATTTCTCAGCCTTTTCTCTTGCTCTTTTTTCCTCTTCTGGCTCACGTTTTACTGATGTTATAACATTTAGCGTGCTGGTTATTGGCTTAAAGGTTTCCTCTATTTGAATTCAATTTAACGACTCTTGAGAGATTTCTACTTCTGCCGTATTATATTATTAGTAGAGGGAAATTGTCATATGATAGTGATGTAGTTGGGAAGTTGGATTTTTTGTTTTTTTTTCTTTACATATGTTAAGATAAAGCGAAAAAAAAATTTCTGCAAAATCGGTCCTGTGCTGCACGAGAAAATTGTATAAATGTCCATTTTTGATGCATTTTGAGTGCATTACTACACTATTTTTTTAATTTCTCCAGTTCTGTTGGTCGTAGAACAATAAAAAAATTGGAAAATACTCGTAAATGAATAGACTATCGAACTGATTCGGTATATATACTTTAAAAATGAATCCTAACCTCAAAAAACCAAAATGTATGAAATTTTGTTTTATTTTACTAAAAATGATATAAATAACGGGAAAATAGTCGGATTTTGATAAAAATTGGAGAAAAGATGTACTTTGATGCTATAAATACGTGGTTGAATTTTCAAAAAAATTTCGCTTTTTACGGCAAAAATTGGCAGTTTTCGAAAAAAAATTAAAATTGCCGCCATTTTATGCCAAATCATCGTACGCCCATTTTAGGCCTTTGAAAACACTAAAAAATTTCAATTTTTCAATTTTTTGCCTTTTTTTTCATAGTTGGCAAGTAGCTTTTCATAGTAAGTGGTCGTTCTACGACCAACAGAACTGGAGAAATTAAAAAAATAGTGTAGCCATGCACTCGAAAAGCATCAAAAATGGACATTTATGCAATTTTCTCGACCGATTTTGCAGAAATTTTTTTTTCGCTTTATCTTAACATATGTAAAGAAAAAAAAACAAAAAATCCAACTTCCCAACTACATCACTATCATATGACAATTTCCCTCTACTAATAATATAATCACACAAAAACTCATCTAAGACCCCCCACTGCAAAGATGAACTAAAGATTCCATTCCCAGTGCACAAGCTCACCCATCGGCCCACCCAAGAATTCGACCCTGGATCAAATTCCAACACAAGATTCCATCCATGGCCGTCATTCCCACCCAAGGCTCCCCCAGCATGAAAAACCACCAAGCACACCAACCCGCCAGTATGAGGCTTAACTTATTTCACACAGGTGGCGCACCCCTTCAACCCAAGGCACAAACCAAATCCTCGATTGTGCAATATTGTGAAATAAGTGGCTCTTAACTCCCACAGCCCTACTACTGTAGGACCCAGTCCTAATTAGTTTGGGAATACCATATTGGTGAGCTAGGTGCTCTCGTGTGGACCCTGGGCCATTAGAGCTTCGAGGGCAATGAAAAGCCGGACGCCTTGGAAAGACAGGGCTCAGGCACCTGTCCGGTACAGAAATGGCTATTTTGGAGCACCCACCAGCTTGGTGAAAAGAGTCTTAGACGATCGAATTCTGATGAAATATACGGAACACTGGAGGTCCAACTCTAAGCGCTTTATTCATGGACCGTCTCACAACGTGACCAGAGAATTACTGGGGTACTTCAGAGACTATGACATTACATTATTAGTAACTTACCTGCTACTAGCGTCAAGGAGTCAGAATTGTCGACCTTCAGGCTATGTCTCGTGGAGGACGAGATTGCCCTCCATGTTATCTGTCACTATCCTTTGATAGCCATGGGCAGTTACCTTGTTTGACAGGACCTTGCTTGGCCAAAGCAAGTTTGAATGAAAAAACGTTATGCAGACTGCTGAATATGTTCAAGAGGTATGGTTTACAAGTCTAAGGTAGTGGAACTGGTTGTGGTGTAATAGGACCATGTTGTTGTTGTGATACTCCTTAGATCCAATCCTCATTTAGAGATAAAAAAAAGCTCATCTAGCAAGCTCTAGTCAGAAAGATAGTAGAAGAATGATTAAATTTATTTCGACAAAATATTTCCCATTAAAAATCCACGAAACTTTTAAATAGAAATGAAGATATGTAAAGTGTCAATGCCCCTGACTTGGGGGATAGCAATCATTAGAAGTATGTAATTGGATATTTCCATTTCGTTTAAAGTAAAAAATAAAAAAAAAACAATTTAAATCGTTTTATTTAGACTTTTTTTAGATCTTTCCCAAACCCATTGAATCAGCATAGAGGAAACATACACAAACTTCGCTACTTTGATTCACTTTAGTTGTTTACAATTCTGGGAAAGAAATTTGGTTCTATGCCACGAGATGTAGAGTATTTTGTAATAAGACGTACTAGAAACATTTTCAAGCTATATTGTATATGTCTAAGCATTTTACAGGATCAATGTCCTTTCCTTACGTAAGTACAGAGAGAGACTTTTTCTAAATCTTGTTTCTTCGTAAACATGTTTACATTTCCTATGTACTTCCTATTTCTAGTTATATCGAGGCATTCGATCAAAGAGATAAAATGGTCAAAACACATTTTAAATTAAACAACCGAAAAAGTCCTTGGGAAAGGACTATCAATACGATACAGTTGAAAGCAAGACGAAATGGGAAGCTCCTTCTACTCTACAGTTTCAATTTGATTTTTGCCCAGCAATAAACTTGAGTTGAAATTGCAAAGAGGAGAGCTCCCTTAAATGATAGTTGAGCCAATAGGTCAATTCTGAAGCTGAACTTCTTCCCCAGATATAGACGATCACAACAAGCTGCTGCTCCACTCGAAATTAATTAAAACAGAGTCCACAGGCAAGAAGTGGGTCCTTGTCCTTGTGGAATTCGTTGCTTGTGCAAGGAGAATAGATTGAGGGAATCGTAATTAAAATCTCTTCAAATTGTTTTGCGTAATTATCATCAATGGAAGGTGGATATGTATAGAATACACAAAGCTGTAGATACGGAACATTGTCAACAAATCCCTGGCAATCGGGCGGCCACTAGACATTTATAGCAGTCAGCAGCAATCACCAGGAGAGGGCTGGCTCAAGAAAGGATGTTTCTTTAAATTCCACCCTGTCTTCAGTTTGTCTGAGAAGTCATACGTGAAATAATTTCTTTGTTCCAGCAGCATCTTGACGTTCTTGTCCTTCCTTAATAACTACGGAACAGAATAGCGAAATGCTTTGCGTTGTCTAAAATAAATTTGCGCAGAAAAAAAAACACCACCAACGCCGCCCCCGCGCCATCCGTCAACGTAATTTACGAAGCTTCCATCATCATCACTTTATAGTCGTGCTGTAGCGCGCCGTGAATCACGGATCTTCCATTTCCGGGGAAAGTCCTTTTCCCGCGAAACATAAAGGAAAGCCGAAGTGGAAGGAGTCGGGGGATTCATTATGGCATGCAGAAATATACTAAAAAGATGGTATTTCTTCGAGGTTGGATGGGATGCGCAAAATAAAATATAGAAACATTTATACCCCACAGCTGTATGCTTGCGCTTAGAGAATATTGCGGCGACTTCTTTGGGCTCTCTTTTTGGATAAGTGCATTTTGTGCAAGCGTTGCAGTTTCGGGGGTATGTAAGCACCGACACTGCGTCATTGTTCTTGTGCACATTGCATTTAATGGTTTTCTTAGAATAATAGGATAGAAAACACATTTGATGGCTGTGCAACAACAACAACTGAAAAGAAAATGTATGAAAAAAAAAAACTATTCTGAGAATAATTTGCCTGCGGCGAGAAAATATTATGTCTGTGCCTCGTCCTTGTGGGATATAGTACAAGGAACACCAGGAGGAGCCCTATGCAAGCTGCACTTTATTTCCGTCCGCACTCTGTAAATCTGCATTATTTTAGAGCTAGTATGGCTGCCATTACTTGTGTAAGCTCTACTGCCTTTAATGAATGAACGTTGTCTAAAGTATAGAGGCAAAAGCGTGGGGTGGAAATTAAGCAAAAAAAACGGAAGGAAGAATCAAAATACTCCTCACTCACCACCAGACTGTTCTGAGAGAAAGTGTGCTAGTGAAACTTAAATTGAAAATTTTCGTCCTGATTTTTTTTAATAGTTACCTTAAAACTGTTGAAATTGCTGAGGGAGGCTTCAAGCTTCTACCGTAATTGCTATTCTTGGAATTAAAAAATGAAACAATCAAAATTTTGCAAAATTTCTTAGAGCTGTTTTGTGGGTATTTTTTTGTGAATTTAACCCCGCTGGGTATTGAAACGTTACAGAACTGCATTCTTCTGGTTAAACATTGGTTTTTGGCAGCTACGAGTACATACTATACATAAGTTCGACACTACCCATAGAAAAGTTCTGTTTGAATGCGCTAGAAAATATACAGGTGAGAATTAAAAGGAACTAGACTCATGGTCTAACTTCTTTAAGCTTGAAATTTCTTTATACAACTATTATTGGTCTGGGAAACAGTTTGTGGCCTTTTCCCGATAGATGGCGCCAATTGCAAATAACTAACCACTGCTCGCAGTGACACCACGAAACAATCATTTGAAAGGTGACAGTTCGAGTGTCACACAGATGAGTGGATAAACATCGGTGCAGTGGTTGAAAAATTGTTTGCGTCTGAGAATAGAGTTGAAAGTTGCTTTATATTTTAACAATATTATTAAAACAAAGGGGAAAAAACTCTGCAGGTTTATGAAAAAATGGTGCTAAGTTCGGTGAGGCATTTTATCAGAATCTGGTGTTTGGAAATGGTTCGCTCGCTTTCGTTCTGGTAATTTTTATGTGAAAGATGAGACACGCACTGGGCTTCCAATCATTGAAAAGCCCACCATGTCAGCACTGTCGATATGGTATGAAGCTATGCATTGACCAAAAAACTGTTTTGAATAATATACACAAAGCTAGATTTCAAAGGAAACTCGATGTATGAGTTCCTCTTGAGTTGGGCGAGAAAAACACGATAGAACAAATTCACATCTACGATGCGATGCTGAAACACAATGAAGTCGACTCACTTCTGAAAATTCTCGTAAAAGGTGATGAAAAATGGCTCGCGACATGACAATCGGAAGCGTTCAATATCATGGACAAGGGTTAATGAGCTGTCGCAAGCGCTCTCAAGGCCTAGACACTCTGAGGTAATTCCAGTTGATCTACTATACTGCGGACAATTAGAGGGCGTACGGTAGGCAATTTAACGAAAAAAACCAACATCGTGCCTTGAAAGACAAAGAATTCCCTTGCCCCGCAGAATGCCAAGAGGCATTCCTCAAAGAAAAGACTTCTATCTCGGAAGCTACATTGCCGAACCATTCACTCGAGGATGTAAAATACAGTCTAACGACAGACCCCTCCTATTATGCAAACGGAGGCCTGTTGGAACAATTTGACGGTCAACGATGGCAACCGTTAGCTTTTTATTATAAAAAGTTGTCCCTTGCGGAACAAAGATACTCTGAATTCGATCGCGAACTACTCGCCATCTATGCAGCGATTAAACATTTCCGCTATTTTGTCGAAGGAGGCAATGTCGTGGTCACATAAACCTCTCGCACGCGCCCTTCACACAAAAACCGAACGATTCTCTCGTCAGACAATACATCTAGATTTGATTTCATAGTTTACCACCCGAGTAAAAATAAATGATGGTCCTAGAACGGGCAAATGCCGACTGTGATTGAAACATAGTCCTCGGCCATCTGGCGGTTAACAGAAGGCTCGTTGCAGCACAGTACGGCCGTACAGGGGGCGATTGACGGTGAAACAACGGCCTTACATTTCCAATAACGGCCATACGACGGTGGTACGGCCGGCGGCCGTATGGTTGCTATTACGGGTATACGACGGTGGTACAGTGGCAGTAACGTGGATATTCGCCCTCCTATAAGAAAATATATTTCACTGCATTAAATGTTTGATTTTTTTTCGGTTGTGTTTTTTTTCAGGCCGTTAAATTTCCCACTAAAATATAAATCAATACGCACCACACACTTCACGTACAACAAACCGACGACTGGCGAACTCGTTTCTTTTGTGCATCGATATATTTAAGTAGGATAAATCGAAAGAACCATTGTACATAACGAAAATGATGAAGTTCCCATAAAACACATTCAACAATATATTTGGTGCAGATTCTTTTTTTGGCTCAAATTTCCCGTCGACTACCCGTTTCTACAGCTCAGTACTTGGCCTTTTAAATCTTTTGGTCAAATTTGGCCGTCGTAAGGCCGTATGTGCTCCCATTAAAAATGTTTAAAAACTCTACGGCCATCATATGCCCCTTAAAAAGCCAAGCGGCCGGTGTTCGCCCTTTATAAGGCCGTTTTTTATTTTTACTCGGGCACAGACATTCGTCATGTGTCTGGTAAACAAAACGTGATCGCAGATTTTTGTCACGCTCGCTAGTGACTGGCAACGTCGACTGCGTCACCTTCGATATTAGGTCAGGCTCACAAAGTTGACAATGAGTTGATGATGAAACCTCCCAGAACACCCCAGCAAAGGCTCTCAAGTAAAACTAGTTCTAACACCAATACCCTTTACGACGCATCAGGTCTGGTGTAAAACTAGTAAGGGTATTCCGCGACCTCATATACCAAATATTTTGCACAAGCTAGTGTTCAATTCCAAATGCAACTCACGTGCTTGCCTTGGTTGTCCAAAGTGACGAGGCACAGTAAGTCTCCACTGAAAGCCTTTAAGCTTCCGGATAACCGGTTTGACCATATCCATATGTTATATTGTGGGACCCCTTCCGCCATATCGAAGTAACTCGTACATTCTTAGATCGTAGACCGATTTACAAGATGGCCAGAAGCCTACCTGGGATAAACCACTTTGTCACAAAATAAATCCCACGATTCGGCGCACCCCTCCAAATCACTACTAATCAAGGAACGCAGTTCGAATCCAAACTACTTAATGAAGTTGCCAAATTAATCGGTAGTCACCGAATTAGGATAACCGCGGACCACCTACCCGCAGGCAAACTTGTTGGTTGAACAGTTCCATCGACAACTTCAATCTGTCTTAATGGCAAGGGACAACAGTACTCATTGAAGTAAAGACTTGCCCTCTGTCTTACTTGGCATGCGTACGGCAATTAAACCTGACTTGCAATGCTCACCGGCAGACCTCGTTTATGGCCAGAATCTGAGACTGCACAATTCAATTTCCTTCCCGTCGCATGAAAATACAATAGAGCACTCAGAATTTCTCACTTGCCTTCGCTCACATATGCAGAACTTAAAGGCAAAGAATCCTTGGAGGATTCCGACTACGTTTTCGTGCGTATTGACCACGTGCGAAAACTGTTTGAGCTCCCGTACGAAGGCCCGTATAAAAAAACACGCGTGTACCCAGTGCACGGGAAAGATGTGAAACATCTTTGGCGAAAGGCCAAGTGGAAAAGCAGCTCTGGAACTCTTTTATCACACAGAAATGTTGTGTTTGGGATGTATATTCGGAAGTTCGCTGGAATTTTCTTACATAGTTTGCTCCCGATGTAAGAAAATTCCAGCAAAGTTCAGAAGAGGCCTGAAAGTAAATAAATTCATTCAAATGAACAAAAATTAGTTGCATTAATTGGGTATTATTGTGCTACAAAATAAAGACATTTGTTAATACAATAAAAACTTTTTAAAATTTTAACTTATTCATACAAATATATTTAGTTCACGCTTACAAAGTCTTATAAATTCAAGCAGAAGGTTATAACTACCAGTTTCGTCCACTGTAGACCATAGGTGTTGATAGCCGAATTGGTAGAATGTATGATCGGCGGCAAAAAGAGGGCGTAGGTTCGGCGTGCATCGGCGGCGCTTAAACTTTTTTTATAAATATTTCAAAGATTACAACAGAAGAAGTAAATAATAATGGATTTGTACTTTTTTGGGATCATTAACTTCGAAATATCTACTAACTTTGAAAATGTCAATCTATTGTTTCGTTGTAAAAAATTTCGACTGAAGCGATCATCACACTAACCCAAGCATAGCTTCATTCTCGGGGGCTATGGTCGGAGTTATGGTTGGGTTAGTGTGATGATCGCTGCAGTCGAAATTATTTTGGGATGCACAAGTCAGGAAATTCCCTGCACCCCTTGCCTATAAAACCAGTTTATTGGAATTATTGGAAGTGTTGATGAAAGAAATGATACGCCGTGTAATTTTGTTCATTAATTGACATTTTCAAGGTTAGAATATATTTGGAAGTCGATTTCAATGATCCCAACAAAAAAGTACAAACCCATTATTTACCTCTTCTGTTGTAATCTGTCAAATATTTATAAAAAAAGTTTAAGCGCCGCCGATGCGAGTCGAACTCACGACACCTTTTTTTGATGACCCTACATTTTTCTCATTGGACTAGCAACGCCTTTGGGGTGCAATAGACGAAACCGGTAGTTATAGTCTTCTGCTTGAATTTATAAGCCTTTGTAAGCGTGAACTAAATATATTTGTATGAATAGATTAAAATATTAAAAAGTTTTTATTGTTTATTGTATTAACAAATGTCTTTATTTTGTAGCACAATAATACGCAACTAATGCAACTAGTTTTTGTTCGTTTGAAGCTTTGAAGTATAAAAGATATGAACGCATGCGTAATTCCATAACTCAAATTTTTAGCTAATTTAAACCCATTAACCATTTTTATAGAAAATCAAGTAAATTAAGTTAAATAATCATTTTCATTAATCAGTTGTAACTTGCAGCCATTCTTCCCTTCTACATACAAAGTTCTCAGAAATCCGAATGCTCCTTCTAAATTTTTGTAAATTATTCTAGTTAAGAAATTGACTGTCTCAGTATATTTTGTGCAATTTACATTTTATAGTAAAATACCTTTTACTTGCTTTTAAACTCGTATGCACTCCTTGCTTTATTATACCTTTTTGGAAGCAAATGGAAATAAAAGCTTTGAAATATAAATAAAAATGAAAGTGTTGAGATCAAGAATTGAACCCGGGTTTTTTTAGAACGTCAACACTCAACCAATTCGTCCATTCTCCGAATGTGCGATTCTCAGATTTCACTTTTTTTTGTAATATTTCCATCTTATTCTCTCTTTTTTAATACAGATCTTCCATACGTTTCGCGAGACGAAATTGTACTTTGCAACGATAAGCGTCACAGCCTTGAAAAATTACTCTCAAAGCGCGCAAAGATGTTTCACATCAATAATTAAGGGATTGCGCAAACACTTCGTCGTCGATTTAAACGGCATAAACAAATCAATTTCGATGGACCGGCTGAAGCCAGCTTTTCGTTGTGACCGCGACGACGACGAAGCCAAGCCACAAAGAAGAATAACTTCTCGTTATCGCTACGCTGGTGGGGAGTATTTAGTGACCGTGTAGATCGGAACCGAAAAGTTCACACAAGCTACTGCAATCGAAATCTATCGATCGACATCGATCTAATAACGCCTAGATCACCGATCGATAAGAAACTAATGGGCATTGTGTTTTAAGACTATTTTTTTAACGGCATGAAGCCATAAGAACTAAAGAATAATAGGAAAGAGGTTGTTTTGCATCAGAACAACGTCACAGCACACATTTCTTTAATGACCCGTGGAAATTTGAGAGAGTTTGACTAGAGATCAACGTGGCTGGGACGTCAAATATCTAGATGCATAACTTAACTCGCGGTTGACGTGGGCATATCATGTGGTCGAAAAGATCAAGAATGCAAAAAATTCGCTTCCTAGTTTAAAAGGATGTTTGGACTGAAGCTTCATATTTTAAACGCGAGTGTCGTTTTAATAAGCGGTCCCCGAACTGAGAGATGTCTTTCATCATAGGATCAGTCGTTCCTATTTCTACGATTTCTGACCAAGATCATTGAATTGAAGTTGTAACCCATGGTTGTAGGTGTTTCTGGCCGTTTTGTTTTTTCGGGATCTTTCTATCTTTAACGAGCATCATAGCAACAATATAGTGATCAATTTCACATCTAGCACTTTGGTACGTTCTTAACTATGATCTGAGCCATGGTTTTTTTTAGAACAAGTCTTTCCCTACCCAAATACACATATATTTTTTTGCTATATGGAGATGTCCAAAATTTCCTCTATTTCACTGATCAAATAAATCCAACAACCCCTTACCCTCCTGATTTAACTAAAAAATTTATCGCAAAAATATCGATTCAAATGTCAAAGTGTACTTTTCGAATAGTGTCCTTCCTATAAATGCACACACGAAGAAAAAGTATTGAATTGCAACAAATAACGACAATAATTGCTTTCGAACGAGAATGTGAAACTTTTCGTTAAACGAAATCCAATTTTGGACATTTGCCACCCGAGACTCTTTTGCATCGAATCATTTGGCATCCATGCAGAAAAACAGCCCTCTACTTTCGGGCCCCCACGTCTGGCTCCACCACCTGCTTCCCCAAAAGCCTATCCCCAAAAACAGGACTATACACTTCTGGAGCTCGGTGGTGGCCCATGGCTGGGTCCGGTCTTCTATTCTGTTGCAGTATGTTGTTCATCTCTCCAATAAAATCCATTCAGATGGAAAGGGGTGAAGCCATGAAAGTGTATTATTTGATTGGGACTTGCGAGGTTAAGGGTTATTATTGAGGTTTTCTGGAACTATTATTGCCTAAAAATGGCCTCGTTGTTTTTTTTGTTCGCCCCGAAGAAGATATTTTTTATTGTTCCCTGGCTTTTTCGTATACATTATCAATTTTGCCAGATTGAAAATATTCTTTTCATGGTACTTTAGATTTTTGCTTTTTGATATTTTTTTTATATCTTGCAAATTATTGTCAATGGTTTGTTATGGGATTTGTAAAGAACACACTTTATTACAGACTGGTTTTGTTATCAGTTTTGGGCTCGAGAGCAAATAAAAAGGATAAAAAAAAATGTTTCTATTGTAAAGCGGACATTCTAGGTTATAATTTATAGAATGTTTTGTGTAAGACTGCCTTAATATTTCAATAAGTCAGTATATCAGAGTTGATTTATTAATAGTTGGTCCAGAAATTGATTATACTGTGTATCGCTATGCGAAATCAATAAGGTATTACAAAATGTTGCAGTTTTTTTGGAAGTTACTCATAACTAGTTTGAACTCAGAATTTGAAACGCATCATGTCGAAGAGGAAAATAAATACCACCGTTATTGAAACAGCAGGCCAAAGCTAATCATAGACTAGAGGATTCGTCAGATCCCAACTATCATCTTGTACCGATCCCAGCTATCATCTAAGTGTGAAAGCTATCATCTTGCTTACACTAACTATTCTACTATATACCAAACCCCTCACTATTCAAAATTGGATGAAACTGCAATGAGTTAACCTCACTCATCCGATTCTAGTATTCCAGTCCAGTGAATCTTATCCTATAGTCCGTTATTGACATCAAATTTAATCTAACCAATCTAAAGCCATATTACAGACTCAGACCCGAAAAAGAAAATCTCTGAACTCTGTACAGACGATGAAATAACTTCTCTTATAGTGGGTCCACAGTATAAGGACTTTTGTGCGCCCAAATTTCAGTGCGCCTTCTGTACAAACTGTGAAGTCAGTCTGTGCGCACATATCGACGAAATGTCTCTGACTTTGCTTTGTTTCACAGATAAAATTCTATAGAAGTCTATAGAAGATATTACAAATACCGATTCGTCAGGACGTTGCCCAGTTTGCGAGGCCTTTATTTGGCCTTCGTTAGTCGTTCTGCAGAACGCCACTTCCTTAACCTGATATGGAGCACCGAGCTAAATACCCTCGCCATAAAGAGGGGTTTGTATACGGTCGCTAAGTTGGTTAGCATTCTCGTGACTACTTCTTTGGTGTTAACCACTTTATGAGTTGTGCCCTCCAAGTGCGCTTTGAAGCTGAGCCAGCGATCGATCTATATTCCCAAGACCCTGAGCAGGCGCGGAGTAGATGATCTGTTTTCCGCCTCCTTACTTTGTTTTCTTATCAGCACAACTTGCTTTTGTGCTCAGCTTCAAGAACTCCCGCCCAAGATTTTTTTTTGATAGATCAATGTGTTCGCGATCGCAGTCATATCGCAGCCCCATCCTGTGACCACAAGCATATATCGTTCGCGAGCACGATCGCAGCTGCCTTCTTTTGTAGTTTTAACATGTTGCTGAGGCCCAGGCCGGATCCGTGCTAGATGGTGGAATTTTTCCTGTGTGCCTTTGCAAATCGTCCTACCGACGCCGATCCACCGATATACTCCCAAGACGATCGATGATTATCAAGTTTCTTTGGCATATCTACTTCGATTTACTTCTCTATTATCTTTCTGTAGCATTATTTTTTTCTGCTCTCTTTGGCCAGCAAACTGCAGTTGTCGATTTCAAAAAACAGAAAACGAATTGCTTGTCTGACAGATCGCCATGGTGGTGGGACTACTTGCAACTTTTATACTTAGTTGTTTAGTACTATTTTATATGATCGCGACCACCATAACTCCCCTACTTTTTTAAATTATTTATAATCGATAACTTTCACGTTGTCTTGTTTTTGTAATGCAAGTAGGTAATGGGCCAGTTTGGCCAGACAGTTTGCTGAATATGACATCACAATCTGAATTAAGCAAAAGCTTTTTCCCGTGACAGGTGGAGGAGCCCAAGATAGGGCCCGAGATATATCAATCTTATTCAGCAAGATTGTGACATCATATGTGATATGTCTGGCCAAACTGGCGAATTACCTACTAATGCAGACTAGACCCAATATCAATCTCGTTAATGTACAGCCCGCCTGGAATCGTGCAATCCTTCGATGTTGGGGTAAATACCTCTTTTTTAGGTGAAAGACTAGAGCTCAGATGTAAATTTCTTTGTACCTACTGTCGTTGGGCTCTGTCTACAGGATGTTTTGCACTAAGTGGCTAATCCGCTAGGGGGTGATTCCAGGCGCGGATTTAAGGGGGGGGGGTCACGGGGTCATGACCCCCCCCCCAAAAGCGCTCGCTGTTTAAAAAAGAAAAACAAAAATTAACAAACGACCAAAACCGACCCAACTTTTTGCAAATTAAAAAACGACCCTTTTTTTATCTGATAGTGTAAGCTCAGGTGTCACCCTTTGGGCCTTATCATGGTTGGCGAGTTGAAAAAATGACAGCGCCGTTTATCGTTTTCATTTTTCGTACCATAATTGGCGAATGCAGGGACATGACAGTTTTCGACAAAACCTTATCATTGTTGTCGCTTGAAAGTTTTTAGACATTTCTGAAAATTAAAAATTTATAAAATTACATTATTTATTCAATCTATTTAAAAAATATTTATTCAATCTATAGTTACTTGACAGTGAAAAACGCGGCTTTGTCTCTTCAAACTGTGATACGCCTGAAGACGTTTTTCCCGACAAATGTCAGTTTTTTCGAAAACTATGATTCCGTTTTACAGTCGCCACGCTATTTCTCACTTCAAGCGCCAACCATGATTAGGCCCTTTGTACTACTAGTCCGTCATGTCATGTCGCATACGTCATAGTGCAATGTCTAGTAGTAAGCTTAGCTCGAAGGATAGAGAGAAAGATAGGATAGATTAGGGGGAGTCGGGTGCAGTGTCTCCATTTATGTGAATCGAGAGTTACCGTGTTGCAAGGGTAAAAATACGGTGTTTCTAGACGCGGTGAATCTGCTGAAAGTGTACCGTGTAATTTTTCGTAAATTTTCTTCAAATTCCACTTTTTTTCGATAAAACTAAATTTTTTTTGTCAATACAAACAAAAAGAGTTTTATCAAAAAAAAAGTGGAATTTTTCAAGAAAATTGGCGAAAAAATACAAAAATTCACAATTTTCGATTCGATTTTTTCCACTTTTTTCAAGTTTAAAAATTTTTTCTTGTTCACCATCATAAAGTGCATAAAAAAACCTACACTTAAATTCAAAAAGAATCTCATACGATGCAATGCGCAAAAGTTATTGGCCAATCAATTTTCAAATTTGAGGTTAATTTTTGAGACTTGTGTTAGATATTTTGACTTAAAATTTTTGGCCCTATTCTGTAATTTTTCATAAAATAATATTTTATGCTATGTTATGATGATAAATTTCCTTCTTCATAAAATAAAAATAAAATATTTTAAAAATTCGTATTCTGTCATGCTTTCTTAAAATTATTTTATGAAGTCTTTTATGAACACATAACATAAAATATTTAGTACAATCCGCTATGGGTTCCATTACGTTTTGAACAGTTGATCGGTTGAAAATTAAAACAAATAAAATTATGAATGAAAACAAACAAAATCAAAGCGCGCCTTGTTTCAGCATCTGACAAAATACAATTTTCTTAATGCGTTTGCCATATTAATTTTTAATTTAATTCAAAATTCAATGACAACTACTTTCTCGCAAATGTCAATTCCAGTCTGTTATTTTCATAAAATGGGTTAAAATACCCATAAAATGTGCTGCTTAGATTATTTTATGTTATGAAGCATAACAGGAAATATTTTATGTTATAAATAATCGATAAAATAAAATAAAATTTGTCGGACAGAATAGGATTTTAGAGAATTATTTTATATTATGGCATAACATAACATAAAATGATAAAATTTTACTGACAGAATAGGCCCCATTATCCACATTATAAAGTATAATTTCTGAAAATTTCATCAATTTTTACTTAAAACATCCAAAGATGTAACCAAAAAATCAAAATTTAGTCATTTTGTAGACGCTGATAGGTAATATCATAATGAACAGCCTCAATTTTTTCACCTTCTTTGGACCTACACATACCGAGAAATTCTCATCTATATTTACAAAGAACGACCAAAATGGTAGATTTTTCACAAAACGGCCCATAATTTACGTAGAGGTGGTAGCAAGAGAAAATGTCCATTTCGTATTAGTATTCGATGTAACTAACATATTGAAAAAAAAATTGAGACTGGAAACAATTCCTTTTTCATTAAAATTTGATTCTTACCTGACTCCACTATTAGTAAAATCCGTAAAAAATATTTTTTCGATTTTTTGAAAATTTGTAACCGAAAAGACCCCTTCATCCACCAGAAAATTCGATTAGTATTGTTCGTTTTGTTAATTTTGTTTTTGTTTTTTGTGAGTAGAAATTTTTCCCGCAACTTTTAATTCCTTGACCCCCCCAAAAACAAAATTCTGTATTTGGTGAAAAAAATTGTTCTACAGAATGGTGCTATCGGACCTATCCACTGAGATACAGGGTGTTTAAGAAAAGTCATTTGACAATTTTTTAATTTACTTAAATTTGAATCACTCCTCAACTATTTATCGTAGAGCAACGTAGCTAGGCTCATTTTCTAGAAAAATCTTAATTCTTTATTTTGGTATCAATAGATTAGGTTTAGAAAATATGTTACTTCAAAGTCAAAATTTTGTTTTTTTTTAAATAAAAAGTTCAACTAAAACCACCTTTTTCTCCAAAAAATACGTAGTTAAGCCATAATTTTTTTTCCAAAATTAGAAAGCTTGGAGAATTTCTTTTGAATAATGTCTGAGCAATTTTTATGCTAGGGCCTTTTGAAGTTATAAGCAAGTTTGATGTTAAAATTAGCCTTATTTGATGGTTATTTTTGGTACTTTTCGACAAAATTTAGGTGAAAAAGTACTAAAAAGTACGAAATAGAGCCAATTTTATCATAATTGCTTATAACTAACAATTGACGTTGACTTCGTGAACCTGAACAAAGACTAATTTTCTTGTAGGGGGGCTAGGAGAGGGAGCAAGAAAATTCAGATAGAAAAGTGTTATTTACGCGGAACTAATAGAAAAGCGAAGGGCGGGAATCGAACCACGTACCTCTGGGATGATAGTTGGGTGTCTCAAGCGATAGATTACTGAAGTATTTTTTTGTGTTTGGATGTTGTGTTAAGTGTACCCATCCGGAAAATCTACTTTTTTAGTAAGGTTTGGTTAAGTGGCCTTACTTCAACCAGTGTTCCTTCTTCCAGGATTGAAATTGGTAAAATGCTTTCCTAGAAGCGTGGAGTTTTGAAAACTTCTAAGGAATCCATTATAATTTTAACTTAACTAAAAAAAATAAGAGCAAATTAACCTCCCAACCCAACTTTCAGGGTTTAAAATGAAAACTTTTGCTTGTTGGTTTTATGGCAACATATAAAACTATTCTGTCGCAAAATTTCACAATATTTAGGATATTTCCTTTCATGTTACACAGCGTTGCCATGGTACGAATTCATAATAGAACCAATTTTCATTGGCATAATGAACCCACCCTTCAAGTTTGTTCCATGGGTGGATCTGGTACATTTTCCACAGTACGTTAAAATTTCGGCTCCTCCACACTCTCTGCTGCACATATGGTAGCAAAACCTAAACAACTTAAGCCAGAGAGCGTAATCAAATTCCCGAAATGTCTGGAGCAGGTTTATTTCCTTGAATATCTGAATTTACTTAGCGGCAAAGGTATGTGGAGCACGTGCCTACATATTTTGCGTTGGAAAATTATGTGTGCGAGAGTATATCAAACAGCCGAATCCCATACATCCCGATGCCAAGAGTAATCAATCTAGAACAAGAGGAAAGTGCCCAGAAGTGCGGCTCGTCCGGTACGCCACAGTAGAGTACATTCCAGGACCCGGAAGGAAAAAATCCTTTCAATTGTCCCTTTAAGGCTGCCTCAAGAAGTAATGGCTATACCAGGGTCATTTCCGACCCCCACAGAGATCATTATATCACTCAATTGTGGAATTGTGTACTATAAACTGTGTTTCGGGGGGCCCCAGCAGCCGGGAGCTGGGTACGGCATCCGTTCAACAGTCTATCGTCGTATCATTCTTTGTTATGACACGATTTGCTCAACCAGGAAGACTAATGGTTGATAGTCCTTGGAACGGGGGGACACCATTCAGATTCATTGCAGGGAATGATTAATTATGTCTCTTAGCGGGCATGTCCTCCTTGCAAAAAAGGACTAAATGGGAATAAATGAGCTCTCCACTAGCTTCGTTCTGCGAGTGTTCTCTTCTCCATTGTCTACTTTAATGGATTTTTACTTTTTGTTTTTCTGCTGACGCCTAGTTGGGGACAATGATTCTGTCATTTCGTGACAGATGAGCTGAAAAGCCGAAAAAGGAATGATGTCCCCCAAATGCTCCTTTCTATTTAGGACCTCTGCATTTCACTCCGAGGGATAACAGCTACAACGGATGGGTCGGTCGGTAGGAGGGGGTTGGGGGGGGGGGGGCAGCAAAGGAATGAGAAAAAATGGCAACGAGTAACGACATTTCCCAAGGTAATTTCTGTGTAGTGAACCGTACAAATGTTTGTTTCAGGTAATAAAAGATTTCATCAAGTGTAATCGATTGCCCGTACAACTGACCGAGGAATGTATTACGTACGGCTCAGCGGATCCGGGGCTAAACTAACACGGCGAGGTAATAAATTTCCGATTCATTGTTTTTCTTACCCCGGAAAAAAAGGGTTTTGCTGTGGGACTCTCTACGGATATTTATGGTATGTCGACTATAAAAACACACCACCTCACAGTAGATAAAACTTTTTTTATATACATATACAGATAGAGAGAACAAGTTAAGCCAGGTGAAGGAGAAAGAGATGGAAAACATTTCATTTTTTGTCGAAAATTAAATGGTCTTCTTTTTTACAATAAATATGATATTTGTTAAACCGCCAGAAAATCGGTGGTGTCAGAACTTTTTATGTACTCAGAGAGAAGCACTTAATGATTTTCAGATTATCAAAGCATTAGTGTTTCCTATCGGTTTGAGAGTTTTTAAATTTCATTACAGTATTTATAATTGCCGGCCTCGGTAGCCTAGGGTTGAAGGGGCCCGACTACCATCCCAGAGGTCTGTGGTTCGAGTCCACGCAGCAGCATGGCACTTCTTTCGTCTTTCCACTTGTCCCACCTAGATAACTTTCCTCCTTTCTTGTCTTTCCTCTTTTCAACAATTCCTTGCTTTTTTCTGTAATAGCTTAAGCATAATAAGTATAAGGAAGGAACCCATCTCCTGTTCCATCACCGAAGTCAGGGTTCTGTCGCAGTAGTATTTGATGATGGAATAAAACCACGTGTTGGCGTTGTCAGTTCTTTCACTCTTATATGTTCTCTCTTTCCGCCTAGATCTTTTTGTCCGGCGTTTCACTCAGTAATAAAACCGTCAACAGTACAAAGGAGCTTATCTCGGAGCTCATAGTCTGGGCTGTTAAATTATATAGCTCAGAACCTCCTCCCCCAAAACGTGATTTCCGGCAATCTCATCATCTTCCAACATGACCTTTGCTTACCAAAGCCCTAGATTATAAATTGACTGGTTTAGATAGTATACCGTAAGGGGCAGTTAAACTGTCGACCAGGATTGCATGATTAAGAGAGAGGGTGATGCAGCAACCCCTAGCCTTACTACTAACATATATACAAACGAGTCATCGGGGTAATCAAGGAATGGCTAAAGAATGCGGGCTTAGAACCCACGGCATATTGAACTGAGGTAATGGTAATGAGTAATTCCCACCACACACCAGGACGTATGCTTCCAGAAGCAAGATCTCTTAGGCAAGGCGCGCACTGAGGTAATGAGATTTTGGTGTGGCGGTGGTGTGGCTATTGAAATGTTTTAATCACACGAAATGAAGGGGCGCAGCGGCCATCGAGATGGAGTGTCGGTGGTGTGGTGTTTTAACTTTTAAGTTTGAAGTGACATGCCATTTCACGGCCAACTGGGGGTTTTTTTTGGGAAAACACGTACGAGGCATAGATCGCAATTTTTCTAATAATTTACAAAATGTGGCCTTGTTCATTCTATAAACAAGTTTAAAGTTATTTTCTTCCAGGTGTAAATCACCTTTATAAACATTCTAAATGCCGTATTTTGCATATTTTGCCTCAGTGGGTGGACCCAATGCACTTTTTTCTTTATTGTTTTATTTTATTTTTAAGCTTAATAATTTGCCCACATGCAACAGCATCTTCATCGTCCGACGATTACATTTTGATTGAAAATATCATGTGGTAAATCGATGATGCGAAGTGGTGCCTGCCGCTTCGGTGCCCATTAAACCACGTCATTCCCCCGCCTTTTCTCTAGCCCAGCTCTGGCAACTTAATCACCATGCCAAAGCCACTTCATAGCCACCCCACTTTAGTGCGCACCTTAGCTTAGGGAGGCGAAAAAAATAGACAATTTTGTGCATCCGTGGTGAATTTTTCTGTCAGCTTCCAGAAATTGTCTCAAAGACAAGCAGAAATTCGTATAGCTATAACGAAAACTCCATATACGGGGCACAGGATACTTCATTTCCATTCCTCTGATTTCGCTTCATGCTCCTATACTGTCACAATTACTTCATGAATCGCTCCGCAAGGATGCCGCTTGTGCCGTTGGTTTAAAGCTATAGTAACTTTTTCTGTTTTTGGTACCCCTACTTCCTCAGGTAAATCGCCATTTAGTGATTTATAAAAAAGGTTTTTCGAACCTTCCAAGGATGTCTTTGGGATCAGCGAAGAGATTATATTCTTCTTCTCATGAATCTTGTCATACAATGGACTCTCTTCGGAAGAACAACAGAGCCTAATGCGGTCTTCACTCGTTTTCTGTTATGGGCTACTAGCGAGTTTCTTTTTTCAGGCTTCTTTACGGTACGAAGAATGATAGTCACTTACCTTCATCTTTGAAGCAGTCTTTCCGATGTCTTCGGCTTTTACTAGACATAGTCGTAGTACTAATGACAGTATATTTAGGGCCTGTTCAACCGTCGAGTACTTGCCCTCGCCTCACTGAAAGCCAGTTCTAGGGCATGGTGCAGGTACTTCTTTCCGTATCATTGAGTAAGCCGTGTTGATTTATTTCTGCATCACCGGTAAAAAGTATTCCTGCGATGTAATGCGACCGACATATACTACCGAAGCTGGACCTTCGGTACAGGTTCCGACCCATAAAGTACATCTGGTCTGGTCTTCCATGGATCTATTGTCTCGTCTTACACAGACACATTTCTTCGGAAAGTTATAAGCTGATAAGCCAAATTTCGAAATCGATAGACCACAGCAGATTTGGATGTGGCTCATTCTATATTCTGTAGAATCTAAAATCTTCTAAGCATTTGTAAACTTTCGAACAAAGAAAAAGTTGTATTTGCCGTACAATTGTGATTGGCACAGGTCTACTCTAACTTTTCCAATATTGGTCATCTTCGATAACTTCCTGGACAGAAAACTGTTTACAATCCGAGTTTCGAATATATTTAAGTGGTTTTATTGGCTGCTGCTATAGTAACTATTTTCTTACGTAATACAATTCTCAAAGTTCTGCATTACGTTGACAAATAAAGCATAAAAATTAATTGCCAAGAGTTTCTCCACCATTCGTATTCGATTACAATGGCCGAATTTTACAATCTTGCAGTTATCTACTTCATCCATTGAACTGAATTTGTAATGAAAATGCAACAAAACTATTCTGATGAGTGTGTGTGGGCAAAATGGGGGTGGTGGCAACAAGGATGTCAGAACTTTAAATCACTTCTATCCCATCGAGAAGTTTCTTTCTGCATTGATGAGAAAACTTAACAAAAGGGGAATGCTTCGGGGCCACATTATCATCTTGAAAAGTTTTAATGTGTATATACTCTTACGGAAAAAGTCTTCAATCCCTATCTCTCTCTGTCTCTCTTAACTCGGCAGGACTACACCCCCAAGAACCATAAGCACAAAGTCTCAGATTCAGTCATCCAGGAATAATACTATAGCGGGCGCATGCTGCAAGTGCCAGAAACTTGCTGCAACTTATCGAACTTGATGAATAGAGCGAAAGCAGTTTTTTGACTCCTCTCGACCCATCACCACCACCACCACTACCACCACTTTTCTGTACAGACGTTTTCTTATTCTTGTTTTTCAATAACTTTCTTAAGTGAAAAATGTTTCTTTTTTTTTAGTTAATTAGTTTTGTCACTTTTATCCTTTACAAGAAGTTTTACTTTATGCTGTTGAAGCTCGAAATAAGTGGAGGAAATTGCTATGAAAAAATAGTTTACTGCACTTTACAGGAAATTAATCAGTATAGTGAAAAAGTCTTGCCTTGGATTTTAGGTCATTGGGGTAAGTGCAGGGATTTTTTTCTTTTTTTTTTTGAGAGAAAAAAAAAGTGGCAAAAGAAAAACTTAGGATAGCTTTTGCGAAACTGGCACTTTCTCATGCTTTTGCCGTAATGCCTTTTGCTAAGTTTTTTTTCTGTAGTTAAGATATGGATAGAAATTTTTATTCCAGGTATTCACAATTAAAAGTTTTATCCCAAAAGTTTGAAAAAAAATTAGAAAAATTTGCATTATTATGTAAATTTATACTCTTACCTTTAAGGTAGAGTTTGTTACAAGAAAAAAGATATTTGTTTCTCCCTGGAACACTTTTTTCCACAATATGATTTCTAATTAAGACTCTTATAAGATTCTGTAGCAAATTATGTGATCATTTTTGTGATAATCAATGTGTGTTTTAAATAGTATAGTTTTTCGGTAGCTCTTAGAGTCATCTAATGATTTATTGACCACAAAGACGAATGTTGACCCACGTTGGTATTCCTTGATGGAGTTTCCCTAATTCCTTCTTGTTCTTTAATAATGTAAGAATTACACACTAAATACCTTAACTGTGAAAACCAAACCACTTGAACAAACTCAGCAACTCCTGCCAGGCCACTTTTCATTTAAACTACGTTTTTTTAAGCACGGTACCAAGAGTACGACGCACTTTCTTGCTGATAGGAGCGAGTGACAGAGAACAAGTAGGACAGACTCGTCATCCTTGAAGAAAATCGTAGGTTTGGTCCTCAGAATCTTTCAGTTAAGGACTCTTTTTCCCATAATCAAGCCAAACCTTCCTACCCCGTACCAACTATTGGCCTTTAGTATGTCAGACCAGATGGCCATCGATACAAAGTTTCCATCCAGTATCTGAATAAACAGGTCACCTGGGATATTATCTGGCTCCTTTCCAGTCACAATGCGTTAGATGTTGCATTGCTAACCATACAAGCACTAGTTTAGCAAACTAAAAAACTTAGAGCAGGCAGAAGATACTACAAGGACTGTAACACCATTTATGAAGAACGAGTATAGTGGCGCTCCGTTGGCACGATGAAAGTTAATAGAGGACAACTGTGCTGCTAAGACCTCATCCAGTTGCTTTTTACTGAAATCAGTCTACTCCTTCGGTTTTGAATCCTTCACTTTCTTTGAGACATTAAGGGTTCAGACTATTCTGACTGCTTTACTGAAACTGCTTTTGTCATCCTAAGATGCAATTTGCTCCCTTGTCCTCCCTACCACTGCTGCTATTAAATCGCTGATTACATGACATCTAAACTCAATTTCAACCCAGCTTTCGATGTCCAGATTCTCAACCGAGAGTAATTGGAATACTTACAGCCTGACAAGAAGTATGTTGTAGATCTATGCGCAAGTGCATAAAAATTAGAATAGAGGCGCTGGAGTTTTCGTTAGACTTCCAAAAATACTACCGCCTGTCAGATTCTTCCAGTGTCTTTCACACGGAACTACTAGGCTAGTCGGTGAGGTATTTTCATTGCAATTTTGGCCCATAGGCGAGATTATTGTTGGAATCGCTTCGTTTTAGGGTGTAGTTAAACACCCTAAGTTTTCCCACAAATTGGTTGACCGCATAACTTTTTAATTAACTTATTGTGAATAAAATAGGCACTTTTTGTTACATTTCTTTCAATAGCTCCGTTCCTGCTAAATTTAAGTATAACATATGTATTGGGAAAGCTCTTCGTTATGAAATTCTCTAAAAAAATAAGCCCTGTTAGAGGTTGCAGGGTGATCTTGCAAATATCTTCGAAAGTTTTCAAATCACGTTATTTTCTCTATTTTTTTACAGGAAAACAAATGCACGTAGATGGCTGAAAATTCTTGAAGATGGTGTTTATGTGGTCCCGGCAATGTACAAATAATTTCAACAAGATCGGTTCATCACCTGTTGAGTAATTAACGATCTAGTTTCTTTTTTTAATCTTAATTAACTTAACAATGCTACCATTTTTAATGGTTTTTTGTAAGATCACTTTATAATTGGGAAACTCATTTAGAAAACTTAAGAAACAATTGAAAATGAAATATCGTTGGAATTTTTGAAAAATCGCAATTTTGATCGATTTTATGAGGTTTTTTAGGCACTTTTTGTACGCGCCAAGAAACATCTCATTTTGAAAAAAACGTTCGTCCATTCATTATTTGTAAAAATAGCAGCTTTTTAGATATGCAAGGGCGGATTCTCTCAAGTAAAAATATAACAAGATGTATGTTTATTGATGTCGCAAATAAAAATGTTGGCGTATAGGAAACCCCATAATATCGATCAAAATTGCGATTTTTCAAAAATTCCAACGATATTTTAACACCATAGGCAGAGCCCACATATTCATTTGAATAGCCTCTGTCTTTATCTTTCATATCGTTATCCTGCGGAAGCTTGCAGTTTGAAATTCTGTTGACTCTAATCGTGCCTAAGCTGGAAATTCCCCTTGCACGCAAATACACCAACAAAGGCAGCGATGTATAAATATTGTCGAAATAGATGATGTGGTGGACAAAGTTCGGTATCGTTTGTGACAAACGGACAAGAACGTTTGCAGTGCTTCCAAGATCGGGAAGGCCAGGTAAAATCACGTTATCGCCAGCACCGTTGTAAATTTCAAAGCGATATGGGTAGCCGTGGGGAATCGCACAACACGAACAATTTGATTCCCCATTTGTGTGGTTTATTTGGCATATACTGGCAAAGGTGATGTTTCATTTTCGTGCTAAACATTTGCTCATCGACACATAGGTGTCCATTAGGGTTTACGATTCGTTTTTCTATCGACAATCGAATCTCCTTTTGATTGAAAAGATTTTTGGTATTATGTAACGCAATCGAATAGAAGTAATGGCATAGTTAACTTGATAAGTTGCTATTATTGTGAATTTTTCATATTTGACAGATCGGGTTGTGTTTGGTTTTCTTTAAAATAAAAATTATTGTTATCGATTAAAGTTGTGAAAAGGAGTTGACTAGAAGAATTAGCGGAAAATAGGTCTAGTAGTGAAGAATATTGTGGACAAATTGTGTTTTTGAAAGGTCCAAGGATAAGGATTGGGGGCTCATGTGATCCTCTTGAATTGAACGAGTTTTGGCAATTCAAGGATAATTGAACCCTTACTAATTTTTCATAGTTTTATTCAATATTTCTGGTTCCCTAAGGCTGCATTTGTAGAATTGCTGAAAAACATCGAACCGAAATTAAAAGTTTCTGTTAGGACAACATCAGCTCCAAATATTTTAAAGCTGCCGAGTAACTTGAGATTTTTTGCTCAAGATTCCTACCAGAAACGATGAAATGATTTTAATGTCATGCTAATGCTCATCCAACAGCTTCGTTACTATTTAAAGAAATATTAAACGTTTAAATTTGTCTAGTTGATTTCTGTGGCTAATTATTTTTACCTGTCATTTTCTCTCGTTTATCATTAATTTTTTCCAAAAACAACAATTTTTATTTGCTTGATAATTGAAGAATAGGAATGTAAGAAAATAATTACGAAAATGCTAGTTTTTTCACACACATCAGTACACAAGCGCTCAAAAAATAGCACTTTCGTGAATGTCAAATCAATCGAAAATTAAATGCGATTATAATCGGAAACCATCGAATGTAGTCGATATCCACAATAACAATATTTCGATTTGACATTCGATCGCCAATTCACAATGGACACCATAATCGAGCAGTTTTTGGAATCAAATCGAACCGTTTGTTCATTTCGTCAGCTAACTTTCGGATGCGAAACAATGGATCGTAACCTGGCTCACCTTTTGTAATCCGATGACTTTCATTTTGAAAAGATAAATATTTTTTTATGGTCATAAACTTTTTAGTGGGCATCGTGTCTTTGATGGGAGGAAAAGCATTTCTGCCCCAGTAGCTCTCCAAATCAAGATAACTGTAAACGGACATATACAGGAGAACTCCAATGTACCGGTAAATTTCAGCAATGTCTGTTTTGAAACTAGTGTTGATGTTTTCTGTGTGAGAAGCTCGATTGGTTTCTTCAGCAACCATATCTACTATTTCTTTTGAGAAGAAGTAGCAGAAAATTTCCGTTGATGTTTTGAGGTCTTTAAAGGCCCGTCCTCACTACGCGGACTTAGAATCCACGCGCTTTTGGTCGTACGGCCAGCCAAAAGCGCGCGTGATCTTTTAATTTTCTGAGTCATGAGTGAGAAAAAATCAATTCTCATTTGAAACGGCGTACGCGCTTTTGAAAAGCTCATAGTGTGTGGACGCACAATGTACCTTTTTAACCACAGCCTTTTGTCCGCGTTGTTTGGCCGCACGGCCTTTACCATGGACAAAGTCGTAAAAAAGTCGTAAAAAAGTCATAAAACTCTATATGAAAAAAAAAAGGCAAAAGCGCGTACGACCCAAGACCGCGTAGTGTGGCCACACCATAATGGACGATGGTAGCTTCGAATCTCCTCGGAACGCTACTTTATTCACATGGAAACGCATGGTTCTTTTCCGCCATGTATTGGAAAATTCCTTTGAATCTTTAGAAACCGCTGCTATACCTGTAAAAAAAATATAATAAACGAATCACATCAGCAAAAAAAACAGTAAATACCTTGACCAGTATAACTACCAGCAGGCGGCACAATTGAAGGACCAGTACTTTATGTTGTGGGCAATGGAGATCGGGCTCGTTTCGGTGGCTTCAAAGTTGCTTTCGATGCTACAGGCTCGTTGGCACATGTTGCTGTTGAAGTAAATCCGACTGCTTCAGTTGTTGTTACCGTTTCTTCCCCTCCAATTTCGGCTACTGTTGATGCTGATAAACTGAACTTATATTGACCGACAAGTTGACGGCTTGGACTATGAAATCAGTCGTTTCATTTGCATTCATTTATTGAATGCAGTTAGAAATGCATTCATCATCTTCAGCACTGAGTTCATCCGGCATGAAATCCGGATCTTTCAAATCATCGTCGGTGGTAAAATCACCGCTTTCTTCGTCTGTGTCCACCGAGTCCATGAACTCACGCCATTCTTCATCGGCCAATTCACTCAGTTTCAGCTTTTGGCTCACATCTACAATATGCATAAATCTAAAATAGAGCAGTGTAATACTCACCAAAAAAATTCCCAATGAAATTAGACGATTAGCAATATTTTTTTTTAACAAAAAAGAGTGGTCGCTTCGAGCAAATAATTTTTCGTGGTTTTTCACTGACTTGTCACATACAACTAATGACAGAAACGAAACGATACGTCGGATGTTGAGATCCCCTTACGCAATGCAAAATCAAGAACGTCTCGAGTATAGACTGTTAAGTTAATAATAACAATACGTATCTAATAAAGCCACATTAAATAAGATCTAAAATATTTTTAATAAAAATAGTTTAAATTCTTTATTTTTTTTACCCCACTTTTTAATATTAACCGACTCGAGAGACTCAAAAGACACTAAGCAATATTTCACCTTGAAGAAACTTTCAAGGACTAACTTATTTAAAAAAAAAAGCAGCAGCCGAGAGAAAATGTCTCCATTATTTTGACAAATATTTTCAATTTAAATTTGTGAACTCTTCAGAGAAACTCATTTATCAGCAGAAAAAATATTCCATAAAGCCGAGCTGTATTTCAAGAGCAGCAGCAACAACAAAAACAACAACAACAACAAAAATAATGTAAGGAAAAAGAAAAACTTCCCTACTCAAAACTCGCGTCATCATTCTAAAAGCGAGTAAGACATCCTTGTTAATAAAACTTATGTTCCCCATGTGGTATTTCAAAAAAAACAAAACAAAAATGAAGGAAACAACGCAAGAAAAGTGTAAGTGTATGGAATAAGGACAAATTGAAGGAAATGCAAACTTAAAGTGTGTCCCATGCTTGAAAAAAAAAACAAATTTGGGGAAAGGCCTCTTAATACTTATCGCGATACACTTGGCCTTGAAGTGTGAAGCTTGCAAGAGCGTTTTTCCGCCCCTGCGACCATCACCCCCCACGACGGGTACACCCCCGAGATTGGGGATGGGCGACAACAACAAAAGCAAAATTTAATCAACTCGCCTGAATAATTCTCAAAATGCTATCATACGAATAACTCCTTTTGCCATTTAAAAAGTTAAACAGCTGCACGTACAAGGATATGTAGAGGAAAACTCTGAATAAAGGGAAAACAACAGGAAAAGTTCTCACAGTATATAAGAAAAAGGATACCGGGAGTATACGGGAAAAAAAATTGTAATACAGAAGTGTTGACTTTCTTCACGTTCTTTTGTCCCCAATTTAATGAAGGAGCGAGTCACGTAAGCCCCGTCTCCTTTGCATAATGCTATTAGCCATGCAGATTTTTTGTGTGTACTTTGACAACGATACTCCACAAACCTCCTTTCCATCCAGAGCGCCCCCCTCAGGCCCTATTCGACCCCGCATCCTTTCCCAGGACCCCCGGCTTGAAGGCGCTCTCTCTTCTGGCATCTGCAAGTGATGGAATCCAGCCTTCTGCCAACATGTTTTGTATTTAAATTTCATTTTCGTAAACTTGTATACGCAAAAGGCTTTCGTCCGCTTGTATGTGGAAAATGTAGCCAACAGGAGCACAGCAGCTTTGACGAGAAGTTTGGTCCTTTGAGCCAAGTTCATTTCTTAGTATCTTGTCAGGATTGTGTTTGTGCGCCTCAAGGACTTAAATTTTCACTTTGTTGTTTTGAAACTTCCACTGGCTATTACAGTTGCTTTACGAATAGTCCTTTTTTATGCCTGAAATGCTGATACAAGGACAACAGGTAGGATATTAACTCGCAGCGTACTTTTGATAAAATTTTCTACCAAGGTTTTCTCTTCTCCTGCCTTGTGCTTAAAGGGAAAACTGTGGAGATGAACAGCCCAACGGATGACTGACTTTTAGATGGGAAATTTTCGCAACAAAATTTTCTGGTATACATGACAACAGAAGGATGAGAGAACGAAACTATGGAATGGCGGGGGTGCGTTTTTTGTGTTATGCTCTATTAGTTAAAAGATAAAAATATTTTAAGAATTTACCTTTGATGAAAATGCAAATACCCGACAGCGAATGCTTGCATGTTTTTGTAGAGAACGTGCAATACGACGTAACCTTAGCCTTAGTCAACCATGACTATAGTCTTCCTGACAAAATTGGTGTAGGAATTTATATGAAACTCTGCTTTTTACTTGGTAATTAAACTTTAATTTTGTATTCATTTACATTCATTCATTTGAAATATGATATAAAGTGGTTATTATTGGCCAGCTCTGGCAGCATAGAGATAAAAGCGGCCGACTGCCATTCCAGAAGCCCGTACTTCGAGTCCACTTCGCCGCATGGACCTTCATACTCTCATTTTCTCCGACCGGGATAAATTTCCTTCTATCTTCTCTTCCCTCTTTACAAAAAAAATTCCCTGCCTTTTCTCCTGCCATCGCTGCCAGTATGCATAATAAGCGAGGAACCTGTCCGATCCTCGAAGTCAGCGTTATGTGTCGTGGACTAAACCGTGGGTTGGCGTCATTTTTTACACTCTTCTGGATACTATCAGTCCGACTAAAGGCCCAACTATGCATGGCATAAGCGTATATGCCAAGTGCATATGTCAAGTTCGGAACCAGAACTTGTTATGAAGCTGGCTACGGTTGACATCCCAGCAAACCAAGCTTTCAGAGCATCAGACGTTTCGCAAAGTTTTCGTAAATAGAAAAAAACCAGCAAAAAATATTACCGCTGTTTCGGATTGAAATCGGAAAAATATCGTTACAAAAAAGAGCTACGTGCTTAGTCACTATTAGTTACAATGGTTCCTAACGAGATCGGAAAGAAATCGTAAAAAATTAGTCCTTAACTGTTGACTTTGATGGTTTCAACCGAAATTTACGAAATTTCGTCATACTATTTCCAGTTCGATTTAAAGTGCCGGAAAGTGAACTTCATTTGGTTTGTTTTTCCTTCAATTTATATGTAGATGTTTTATAAATACAATGTATAAAAAAAATTAAAATTATAGTTTCTTTTATTTTTGAGAATCTTATTCAACTATTGTTTTTATTTCAGATCCCATACAGAATGTTCTTATAAATTTCGTAACTACATGTTTTAACATATAATATACTTGATCTTGATGGCTTGATAATTATATGGTCTTAATTATGACTTAGATAATGGGACTATACTAAGATCAGATATATTCTAGTAAAAACATGTATTTACGAAATTGACAAGAAAATTCTGTATGGATTCTGAAAGCTTTATAAAAGAGGGGAAATTTCACTTAAAAAACTTTCAGAGATCATACAGACTTTTCTTATCTATTTCTTAACAATACTTCTTTAAGAAGTCGTGTCATCATCTTCATACAAAATTCGTTTAGAAATCTGTAAAAATTCGTTTACGATATCGAATAAATTTGTCCGATATTAGGAACTATTTCGTTAAGAAATCGCAAAGTTTGGTTTGCTGGGATAACACGGCATAAAAGCTTTCGTTAAACATTCGTTAAACATAATGAATGCGACTTGGGTCGAACGTGACATGACAACATTAGGAAAAGCAAGGTTATGTTTATTGCTGTTTATTGTTAGAGAAAGTGATTTTTGTTCATGTATGGAGATATAAAAATATCTACATATATACATATATATAAATCAAAATTAATTTTCACTTTCACAGCGCAGATTTTACATCAACTTTATGTCGCTTATGTTATGCATAGGCGGTTATATGTTTTGATTGACATAATGCTGACTTTCGATATTTTTTGACGTTTTGACATATGCGCTTATGCCATGCATAGTTGGGCCTTAAGGCGAGAAACACAATTGGAGCTTTTCTGTCAGCTTGAGCTTTTGGCATATGGAAAACCATGCATCTGGTCACAATAACAACTTCAGATTTTCGGTCAGCCGATATGCCGATTTTCGGTCAGTTCGAGCTTTAAAAAATTTTGAATTTTCAGCTGCCTGCTGTCATTTACCGAGTTTCCATGGGAGTCGAGTTGAGTTGTGGTTTAGTTGAAATGACACTTCAACTCAACGATTAACTCTACGCGTTTCCATATCTGCCTTCCGTCATCCTCTATCTTTTTCCATAAATTAATTTTGTTATAGATTTTTCTTTAAAAGTATTTATTAAATATAAAGAGGCGCGACATTTTCAGTTTTTGTACCTTTGCTAGTGTGCCGTTTTTAGTGTTGCATGCGTGAACTCAATTCAACCTACCTATTTTCGTTGAGTTGAGCAGAGTTGAAAATCTTTAACGAAAACTCTTAACTCATTCTGTTTCCATGACGTATAACTCGGGTTCAACTCTGGTTGAACTCTCATGGAAACTCAGTAAATATCTTTTGTTGATCTGTGCTTCACTAAACAGGGGAAAATGTCGTCGAGTTTTGTCTGGAAAATTTTATTTTATTTACAAGCCAGCCGAAATGCTGGCAGAAAAGCTCCAATTGTGTTTCTCGATTAAAGCTTGCTTCCGACATTTGACTCGTTGCAAGCGTCAGCAGTACAAAAGGTCTTTTAAATAAAGCTAATATGACGCTACAGATCTTGTATGATTCGGGCTTCTTGAATTCCCTTCTGCCAGTCGTCTCTACGTCTTGCTAATTCTCTCCAGTTTGATATGTGAAGTTGGGCCCTTATAAGCCTAAATATGTTTCTAAAATTTTATTTTGAAAAATTTTAAGATGATTGTTTCCTTCGTCAATGTCCTAACTTCTGACCTGTTTCATTGATCTGGGTAGATCCAGTGGGATATTTTAAAATTTGGCGCCCCTGGGCCTATAAGATTTGTGGCTCCATAAATTAACGGAAATAAGCGAAAATGTTTTAATAATGAAAAAATGCCATACCAAATAATAAACATCATTTACTAAATATTTATAATATTTTTTGCGATGCACAAATTGATTTAATAGATTCGTCAATTTACGTATTTTGTTAAGTAAGCTTCAACATTAAGGATGGCTAAATTGTTCAAACGTTCTGCACTTATCCAGGAACGTATATAATTTTTTATACTTTTGAGTACGGAAAACAAACGTTCTGCACTGCATGAGACATTTCTGTATAATGCTACATACGTAGTAGAGGGAAATTGTCATATGATAGTGATGTACTTGGGAAGATGGATTTTTTGTTTTTTTTCTTTACATATGTTAAGATAAAGCGAAAAAACTAGAAAGCAGCACTAGAAAATTGCATAAATATCCATTTTTGATGCATTTTGAGTGAATTGCTACACTAGTTTTTTGATTTCTCCGGTTCTGTAGGTCGTAGAAAAATAAAAAAAAATGGAAAATACTCGTGAATGAATAGACTATCCAAATTCGGTATAAATACTTTAAAAATGAATCCTAACCTCAAAAAACCAAAATTTATGAAATTTTGTTTTATTTTACTAAAAATGCAATATATAACGGGAAAATAGTCGGATTTTGATAAAAATTGGAGAAAATATGTAATTTAATGCTATAAATACGTAGTCCGGGGAAATTAGCAAAAAAAACGCACGAAAGGAGACAAAATTCGGAAATGGCTGAAAATTGGTCCACAGCTTCCTTGGCACACCGGAAAACCGCTATATTTCCGGCGGCCATGTTTGTTTTTTGTGATTTCGAAATTGTTTTCAATTTCAATTAAGAAAACAATTTCGAAATCACAAAAAACAAACATGGCCGCCGGAAATATAGCGGTTTTCTGGTGTTTTCCTTGTATCTCAGTTTCTATAGGTCGTACAACCCCGTGCAAAGGCCCTAAATGTTGACAATGAAATTCTCTACTACTTTAGTACTTACAAAGATGTTGACCCGATTAACCCTTTCAAAGTTATTCAAGGTCAAAGTTATCAAAAATCACTTTTTGGCCAAAACATCACTCAAAATCTGGTTTGTTCGTAAAAATCAGTCAATACGAAACATTATTGCCTACAAAAAAGCCTGTTGTCATTTTTTCGAAAACTTAACCCTTTCGAAGTTATTCAAGGTCAAAGTTTCCAAAAATCACTTTTCGGCCAAAAAATCACTAACAATAGATTTTTGCAGAATTTTTCGAAAAGTTTTCAAAAAAATGACAAGGGTGTCATTAGGGTAAACAATAATCTTTTGTATAAATAGAACAAAAAAAATTACCCAAAAATCAGTTTCTGAGTCATTTTTATACTATTTATATTAGCTTCACTTGTAACTATGTAAAAAAATCTTGGAAGTTAAATTTGATCCACTTCCCGGTTTCCGATTGGGCTGAAATTTTGCATACACGTTTAGTTTGGATGACAATGCAATCTAACCATTTTGTAAAAAAATCAAGATAACGGTTCCAAGATGGCGGCCGATTTTTGCAATTGGGTTCTACGATCCCCCGAGATATCAAGTGAAAGGGTATGACCGGGAAAATACAATTAGCTGTGTGGCGTCATTCCAAATTCAAAATGGCGGCCACACAAAATGGCGGAAAACATATAATAGTCTAAAAATTAGAAAATATACTTATCAACTACAAATTTTGCACATATGCATAGTTCGCGTGACAATGCAATCTGCTTTTTTATAAAAAAAAATCAAGATGGCGGTTCCAAGAGGGCGGGGGAATTTTGCAATCAATGGTATCAAATGAAAGGGTATGACAAGTAGAATACAATTAGCTGTGTGACTCTATTCCAAATTCAAAATGGCGGCCAACACAAAATGGCGGATTACCTTTTTCTTTACAACCTCTCGCTATGGGTATCAAATGAAAGGCTATGGCAAGTAGAATACAGTAGCCTATGTGACGTCATTTTAAATCTAATAGGGCGGTCGCCACACAATAGACATATAATAAACTAAAAATTAGAAAATAAAAATAAATAGTTTAAAAATTCTAAAAAATACGATTTTATTTTAAAATGAACTAAAACGTAAACAATAATTTTGAATGTAAAGTCTTTCTTGCTTCAGCCAGTATATGGAACAGCCTACCTTTAGAAATCAAGCTCAGAATAAAATTAATGAGGTTATTGGTAAAAATTATAAATATAACTTACTTAAATGTAAAAAAGCGTGGGGCGTTAACTAAAAGTTCCAGTATTAATAAAATAAGAATATAGGTAAAGAGCGCTCCACGCTTTTTTACATTTAAGTGAGTTATATTTATAACTTTTACCAATAACCTCATTAATTTTACCCTGAGCTTGATTTCTAAAGGTAGGCTGTTCCCTTATACTGGCTGAAGCAAGAAAGACTTTACATTCAAAATTATTTTTTACTTTTTAGTTCATTTTAAAATAAAAGCGTATTTTTTAGAATTTTTAAACTATTTATTTTTTTTGACCAAAAAGTGATTTTTGGAGACTTTGACCTTTGAATAACTTTAAAAGGGTTAAGTTTTCGAAAAAATGACAGGAGGGCTTTTTCTAGGTAATAACGTTTCGTATTGACTAATCAAAAAAAAATTTCGAAAAAAACAGTTTTTGAGTCTTTTGGCCAAAAAGTGATTTTTGATAACCTTGACCTTGAATAACTTTGAAAGGGTTAATCGGGTCAACATCTTTATAAGAACTAAAGTTGTAGAGAATTTCATTGTCAACATTTAGGGCCTTTGTACGGGATTGTACGATCTATAGAAACAGAGATACAAGGAAAACACCGTAAAACCGCTATATTTCCGGCGGCCATGTTTGTTTTTTGTGATTTCGAAATTGTTTTCTTAATTGAAATTGAAAACAATTTCGGAACACATTTGGTCCTCAAATTAAATCATGGCTGTGCTGTGCCGGATCTGGGTCTCCTGCGGCCCTAGGCAGTGCCGACTGTTGCGCCCCCCCATTCGTAATTCTTTCATTATGTATTTCATAAAATCGAAGTGTAAGGTCAAGACTTTTCGGTACTTTTGTTTGAAGAGTCGAGCTATTGGACTAATTTTCTTTAACATTGGAGAAAACCAGGGAAATGATTTTTCACCTTTTAATTTTTGAGAAGAAAACGCGGAATTGATTCTGAATTGAATAAGTATTTGGGACTTTTGCATCGTAGGGTGAACCATGGCTCCTCAGCAAGAACATGATCCTTCTTTTATTTCAACTTTTTCTTGTAAGAGCCACCAGCGGTGTGTAAATTTTGCAGTTTTGCAAATCGAACGGAGAGTATAAGCATACCACAAATCAATCTTCCAAAAGACGTTAGGTGAACGTGAGTTTTTGGAAGAAAAACAAGAAAACCAAACAGCCCCGTCCCCACACTGCACTTCAACCGACTTCACTTATAGCAGAGATCGAAATATGATTTCAGCAGCTTGCACTAAACGAAATTTTTATATGAACTTGTAAAACTTTGTACGATCCAGAATGGAAGAGAGTTTTCAGTCACCCGAATCGAACGAAGGCAGTCACGATACTGGCTTTATGGCCAAAATCATACCTGTAGGTGCGAGAAATGGAATAACTAAATATATGCAACGCTCCTCTCGCCCGTCGAGAAACTCCATCTCCTAACTCTTATTTGAAAGAGAGTCGGTGACCCCATGGAATTTCATGAGATTGCTAAAATATTATGTATTTTTCAGGAAAAATCGTCCCCGAAAATATCTGTAGAATCCCGGCTTGCGGCCTTTACTGCTTAGTGGCTAATCCGACACTGTGGCTGTGCCCAACAATGCGCGACTTCCGCGATCGATCGATGGATCGGATGCGGATCCGCGATTACATTGAAGCTTCTTAATCAATTTCTTTGTACATACAAGTAAATCACACGTGTCGGCTTCGTGGAAGCATCAACGAAACTAATAAAATACTGAATTTTCAACTGGTTTTAAATCTACAACTTCCGTTTGAATGCCGTCAATGAAAGAAGAAGAAAAAGTTTATTAACGATCAACTTAATTTGATTACTAATGAAAAGATTTCACAAAAGAAAAGAGCCTTAAATCTCAGGGACACACAAAAAACTTGGCTTTAAAATAAAATTACATTTTCTGTGAACATCTTGCATCCTTAATAGCATAAAAGCGTTAAGTTTCTCTTTCACCAGACTTAAAATGCATAAAATTCTCGTCCTTGCAAAAAAAAAAAATTGCTCCAAATTATTTCTTATATCCCCACTTCCTCACTATTTTCTTCTCTTCCACGATTATTCACCTCTTCAACTGTACAAAAAAGGATATTGTATAAAGTAATTAAAAAAAGAAAGGCGAACAAAAAAAAAAGAAGAGTGAAGAATGACGAAAAGAATATTTCATTTTTTTTTCGTCCTGTCTGTCCTAGATATTAAAGGCAAAAAGGACTTTGACCGTAGCTGGTGAAAATTCATCTAAAGTTGATTATAGTCAGACAATGACTCATCCAAGAAATTATCCTTCAAGGATGAAACGAAATGAAAATAGCCTTTAAGGGAAACTCCTTCTTTATGGTAACCGTATCTGTGTTATTATCCTTCGGGAAGGAAATTTATTATTTTTTCCCTTAAGCTGATATGATTTAGGTCTGTCAGTCAAGAGCTGTTGTTTCCTTTATGACTTTTATATCATATTAGCAGAAGGATTCCTTATATTGGAGGCAGCCTCCTTGTCTGTGGTAGAACGGGCTTACGTTTATGAATCCTTACTTATACCCTACCGTATACCTGAATCCTTCCAAGAGGAAATTGCTCAAGGATACTGAAATGCAAAGCACAAGTAAACTGGTAACTGCAAAAAGAGGGCCGGGCGGGGGTTGGGGGTAGATAGACGCGCCCGGGCTTTTATCCACCCCCTTAATAAATGCCTTTCAGGAGGATCCCATCGCTCATATTTCCTTCTCTCCTTCGGCATCTAGGAGTCTCGGAGATGTAGTTGCATTTCGTGATTTTTCATCACATGGCAGAATCAGAAAATGATACCCAAATCGGAAAGGAGTAAGCGGCAGCCAGGGTCTATTGAGCAGCTCCTCAAGGGCTCACACACAATAATTTTTATCAACTCACGCACATAATCAGGCTGTTATAGTCGGGACGTGATCCCAACCTCCGGAATCTATTTAAAGGAATATAAAAAGGCTCCAGGACTCCCCAAGGTGGTCCCGAATGTGCCTTCAGTAATAGGAGGGAAAGACTCTCTAACAAGATGGCATTTTCCACTTCAGCTTCACTCTTGATGACGAAGTTGTGGTGGAGCCGCTCCAAGACGCTGCTGGATTGCGCTTCAATGCCGGAGACTCGTTCTGTGTTTTCCGGGTGCTGATGATGTGGCTTTTGGTGAATTCGGATTTATATGGAGTTTTCTCTTTTGCTCCGGGGTAGAGATGTTGGCCCTGCCCCATTGTTGCTTCCTGGCTCGTCAGAGAGGTATATACGAAGCCAGTCAGCCAAGGCAAACTAACTATGGGGATTTTTTTTCTTCGTTCGGTCCTTGTTAACCTATGGTAATGGCATAGTGTCGAGCATGTTTCACTTAGATTTGTAAAAGGGGGGTTTATGCTGTCTTAAAAGTTTTCTTTTCTGGAAAATTCTTTTCCAGGAAAATGGTATTATTTCTTGGGTGGATGCTATACGGAGAAATTCAGTAAAAATGCATAAGAGTAATGGGATGCGATGTTTTTTGGGGTGATTGCACTTGAAGTTGGTTTTTAATGTGGTTTTGTGAAGACGAAAAAATTTCATTATTCGGAAAGAACAATGTTTAATTCACAAAAACTAAATACATTTAAAGACGAAGAGTTATTGGTGGTATACAATTGTTTGTGACTTCTTTTTGCAGATTTAAGTTTGACTTTTGCAGGATATTATTAAATTTGATATTACATGGTCTACTTGAAGTAAGCGATGGAATATTTCTAGCCTATAAAAGGCAAACTCGCCATGTACATTCATATTTACATCATTTAACTTATTTTCTTTAGTGGTCGTATTGGACCACTACAGATCAAACTCTCTTCTTTCCACAACTCCACTAAACAAAGTACGTAAAAGTCATGTCGAGAAATTTAAGTCCTATAAAAATAAATGGGGGTCTAGCATTACTTAAACCCGGCTAGTACTTAAAGGGGGAATGCCTCATGCAGCGTGTAGGCCTCATGTGGCAAATGAGGGGCATGCTAATCAATCGTGGGATACTCTCAATAAATTTTTTGTTCCCGGGTCACCGGGACCGGTGTGGACCGACTATTTGGGCACTCACCAGTTGCCAAAAAAAGGTATCTTGATGATCTTGACGACCAACTAGCCTATCGTTGGAGGCCCCGGCTGGTTTGGCCAACCTGAAACGGTTCCTTCCTTGTCTTGCAATGTGACTGAAGAACGGTTGGGATCTAAAAGAAAGAATTTCCGGACACTGATTTTTTAGTGGCAGTTCTAAGCTCAGGAAACGCTCTTTTTAAGAACGCCGAAGGTAGGATTTGTATATTTCTATAATACCCGACTAGCATTTTTAGGGGATCTAAATAGGACCCCTATGAGGCTAGCCCCACTGCCTCATGTGGTCCCCAAGTTGATTGCCCTATAAGACCCACAAGGGGTACCCCAACTGAGTACTAATGACGTTCAATGCTACTTGACGTCCGCAATCGAATGAGAAGCGGTCTATTTAGTATGCCTAATGACAACTTTCACGGACTCCAACATAATCGCCTGAAATATGAAACAAGACAACAAAAACTAAAGCTTAAGCTTAAAGCTTATTAAAAAGCTTTGCGAATACGTAAAGCAGATGTTGGGATTGCCCCATTCCATTTGTAATGAGGTTTGCCTCATGGGTATGAGAAACTGGTAGGGAATACCTCACTTCAGTATCTCAGTGCTCATGAGGAATCTAAGGAGAACGCCCTCTTTCGGCATGTCCCTTATTTGTCACATGAGGTATGCCCCCTTGAAATCCTAGTCGGGCATAGAAAGTAAACTCTTAGTTAAGTTCTGTCAGTACCAATAGATTTGAGTTTAGCTAATAGGGCAGGTTACCATACTCTATCAAAAGCTTTAAAGATATATAGGGCAACCACACCAGTCTCACAAATTCCATGAAAAGTAACTTTAGTGGAAATGTTTTGTTTCCTGTCTGTTGTCACCTCCATTTGTCGATAAGGGAAGTGTAAGGTTAAGGTACTAGTGTTGGGTAGGACACCATTATAAAATGAGTTTGTAAGAGGTGCCTCTTTTTTCTCTTGAGCCACTGCAATACTTCGAGGTGCCATTATAATGCCAAAATGACATAAACAAGAAATTAAAGAAAGAATGAAATTAAATACGAATGAAGAGGATTTTTTACGAATTTGATTCTAATTTGCATTAGACTGCCTCAGAGTAAGTAAGAAACCTTTGCCTCCACGATGTAAATTTATATTTTACAATCTCACCTCGCCTCAGTTCAAATTAGATATTTTACTGCCGCAAAATAAGTAAGAAAGAAAAAACTCTTGTCTCTCCTTTACGTAGATATTTACCTTATTTATCTCGATACACGCTCATATACCAGTAGCACATTATTTTTTAACCGAAACATTTCAAAAAATTGAGGCCTCAGTACAATTTACCATCGTGTAAGAGGCAAATGTACTGCCTCGTGTAAGTCCGGCTCAACTCTATATGGTCCAGTGGATAGCGGTAAAAATAGAGTATTACCTCCGAATTCTTTTGGACAGCACCGATTTTAATGAAATTAGGTAATTAAGCTTCACTTGCCCTCCTCTTCAAAAGTTATATGTTCCTGATGTGTGCTTTTTGTTTTAAGGGGGTGAAAACTACCCCTTTTGACAAAAAAATTTAAAAACAATATATTTAAGCAATATTTCGATTAAATCATGTTTAAATATGTAAAATAAACTTTCTTGCATATACTGGAATGTAATTTATGATTAAATTAAATGTTTCAACCCTTAGAAACCACACCGCCTGACGAAATTCACAAAAAAATAGTTCTTAACAGTTTAAAATTTGTTAATGGTGCATTTATGATAAATCAAACTCCACCTTTGGTTTATACTTTGTAATTTCAAGACGAGGAAGACATATTTTTTTGGGGGGGAGGCAAATTATGGCTCCAAGCCAAAATCGCTCCAAAAATTTTTTAAGGTATTCACAGCGATTTTTGAGTGCTCCGATAGTAATTTTAAGACGGGGACATATATTTTTGCTATCGCAACTTTGTGGGTCGGGTGGCGGGGGGGGGGGGGGGTACGGAGGGGGGCTTCAAAAGAAAATGCTCCAAAATTTTTGTTTGGTTTTCAGAATGATTTTTGAGTGTCAGTTATTGGATGATTATGAATGATGTTGCGCCCCGGGTCGGTCGGAGGAGGGTGCGTATAATATTCTTTGCTTTATTTCAACATATCATTTCGTACAAATTTCCCTTGTCCTTTAAATTAGCTACCGTGTTAATACGTAAAATAAAAAACAGAATTGTGTACATCATGTACTCAGTATAGCGGGAAAATAAAATTATGTACATTATAATAACATGCTTTATTAAAAATAAATCTATAAATCAGCAGAAGTATCATCACTACCTTAATCATCTTCCTGATCTGTTATTGGCGGATCTGGGTTTGTAAATAGACTCTCCTAATGTGCTCATTCAGAGAATCAACTGTCGGTACAAGGGAAGCTAGTCTTACAGTGCTGCTCTTAGTGGTAGCCTTTACAAAAGATTCAGACCACATATGTTCCAGAAAAGCTGGCAAGTCTTGGATCCGCCACAATTTTTTTATATGTTCGGGTGGTGCTCCGACAGTACCTACCGGCTTCTAAAATTTCATCCAACTTTGAAGTGCTACTGAGATTAATACAATTTACATGCAATTTCAACGAAAGCGCGATTGGTTTTTTTACGATTACTTCCTCAATTTTAAAGATATCTAATCGCTCTAAAATTCAATTTGCAGAGAATTTTAATTGCTACAAGGCCTGCCAAGTTGAACTGGTTTGAACCCTTACTTTTTGAGATTTTAAAGTTTAAATAGCTCGGGAAAGGTGGTCTTCGCACTAACATGCGAACTTACAACCTCGATTAATCAATTACTTTTCATCGTACAAAATCAAAACAATAACCAAAATTTTCTTCAAGAAAATCCCTTCATTTTTGTACCTTTTCATTTTTTTCGTATCTCACTTAGTTTTTCAGTTATTGCGGAAAAAAGGAATTTTTTTCAAAGATTTCAAAATATATTACTAACGTAAATCTAACTTTTTTTCAAATATAGGCATTCTAAACCGTTCAAGCTTATAGAACATATTGTTAATACTTAAACAAAGTTAATTGTACAAGGGTTTCGTTTACTTCAAATTCTTGCCGTGAAGTCATTGGTTTCATTGTTGCTTTTTTTGACGAAAAATGGAGACAAGCATATTATTTTCATCATAACTTCGTAAGTTTTCATGCTAATGAGTTGTACTAAAGCTCATTTTAAAGGTCTTTTCAAGTACTTTAAATATGGTCCAATGAGTCTTTCTCCAAAAATTCGCCGTTTTGCCTTTATTTAACGTCGAATGGTGCGAGTTCATTTTTCGGCAAGCAAACGGTCATCTTTAACGACTCATAAATCGAGTTGTGTTTAATCTACAGAAATAAACAAAACACCAATCGATTCGTTATTCTAAAGGCTTCATTTTTGCTAATATTTTTTTTTTAAAAACATAAGGTTTTTAAGTTATTTGTGAAAAACCGCTCTAAAACATGAATTTTTTAGATGAAAAATCAACAAATTCAATCGCGAATAGCTCGGAAAATATTGATTTACAGAAAAATATTCATATAACATTTTTTGTTTCCAATCCATCCCTCTATCGATTTCTGCAGTTATTTTGAGTGGGCCAATAACCACCCCCTAAAACTTTTGTTCTTTAAGCTTTTACTTACATACTGTCCAAATTTCACGTCAATCGGTGCTGTCTGAAAGAATTCGGATCCAAAAACCGCTATCCACTGGACTAGAGGTTGTGATTTCTCGATAAATTCAACTTCTCGACGAATTGAGAAAAGCGAATTTGCTTTTGTTGAGAATTCTCGAGAATTTTCGAGAAATTCTGATAATGAACCCTTTCAGTGCCGGAGATTTTATACGCTTTATATTAGCTTGACCTGTATGTTGTATGTTGTATGTTTCATGTAAACAAATCTTGAAACTTGATTTTGACCCACTTCCAGGTAACGGATCAACTTGAAATTTTGCACATATGTATAGTTCGCGTGACAATGCAATCTGACCATTTTGTAAAAAAATCAAGATGGCGGTTCCAAGATGGCAGCCGAATTTTGCAATTGTGCTCCCCGACCCCCGACATAGGTATCAAATGAAAGAGTATTACAAGTAGAATACAATTAGCTATGTGGCGTTATTCAAAATTCAAAATGGCGGCCAACAAAAAATGGCGGACTCCCTTTTTCTTTACAACCCACTCGATATGGGTATCAAATGAAAGGAAATGACAAGTAGAATACTATTAGCTTTGTGGCGTCATTCAAAATTCAAAATTCCCGCCAACACAAAATGGCGGACTACCTTTTTCTTTACAACGCCCTCGGTATGGGTATTAAATGAAAGTGTAGGACGGATATAGTATAGTAAACTGTGTGACGTCATTTTAAATCCAATATGACGGTCACTTCAAAATGGCGGAAGACATATAACAGACTAAAAAATAGAAAATAAAAAATATATTGTTTAAGAAAACTAAAAAATACGCTTTGATTTTAAAATGAACTAAAAAGTAAAAAATAATTTTGAATGTAAAGTTTTTATTGCTCCAGCCAGAATATGGAAACAACCTATCTTTCTAAATGTAAAAAGCGTGGGCTAGTGAAAATTTCCGGTGTTAATAAAATAAGAATATAGGAAGAGAGTCCCACGCTGTTTTATATTTCGAAAGGTAGGTTGTTTCCATATTCTGGCTCTCAAAATTATTTTTTACTTTTTAGTTCAGCGTATTTTTTAGTTTTTTTAAACTATATATTTTTTCCATACATATGCCTTAAATACCGGCGTTTTTTGTAAAAGTCAAAGCGGTCGGCTGTTGATAGGCTTTGATTTAACGAACAAAAAATCGTATGGGGGTGGGTGATATGATAGTCGTAACGATTTAGCCGCTAGGCCGTTTTCAAATTATTTTGTTAGAGTTTTGCATATCCTATCGTAGTTTTGCAACCGTATAACCGATTTACATGAATAAAGTAGACAGTGTACGCAGACGGTTCCAACTTCCAAAGTTAGGTGTCGTAAAAAAAAAAATTTTAACAAAAATTTCAACTAAAACCACATTTTTCTCCAAAAAATACGTAGTTAACTTATAATTTTTTTTCCCAAAATTAGATAGCTTGGAAAATTTCCTATGAATAATGTCCAGACTATTTTTGTGCTACGGCCTTTACTTTTGAAGTTATAAGCGTTATTTTATGCTTTTTTAGTACTTTTTTTCACCTAAGCTTTGTCGAAAAGTACCAAATAAAGTCAATTTTAACATCAAAATTTGTTAATATCTTCAAAAGTAAATGTTGTAACTCAAAAATTTTCCGGACATTATTCGTAGGAAATTGTCCAAGCTTTCTAATTTTGGAAAAGAAATATTGGTTAACTACGTATTTTTTGGAAAAAGGGTAGTTGATGTTTTTGTTAAAAAATTTTGACTTTGATGAATCATAACTCTGGAAGTCGGTAGGGTAGAGCGTATGCTAAGCTTGGCTCTTGGTTCTCGATAATCTGGCAATAATAGGAAAAAAACCGTTTTGCTAATTGCTGCGATCCATTGGGCGATTTGTTCTACTCGCAAGAACTTGCGGGTACATCACCAATGGAACCGATTTTTGACAATTACCAGTAAAATGCATCTGCCCAAAAACAAGAGCAAAGGTAGTTGCGAGTAGCTAGCAGCAGTTTTGAGTAGTTTACCAGTACCAATGGATCGCAGCTAATATTTCGATAACGGTTGTTTGGAAAAATAAATGAGTGTCATTTTCGTTTTTAGCGACCTCAAACTAGGCTAAAAAACACTTCTCTTATTAAGTACCCGCAATTAAGAAAAATTTTGTAAACTAGTGATAATCAATGTAAAAAACAATCGACATTCACAAAAAAGTGTAGTTCCTCTTTCTCCGTAGTTTAAAATTACTTTGATTTAAATAATTTTTTTTATCGAGAAATAACATAAATTCTTGAGAATTGAGAAATTGTAAGTTGTTGAGAATTCTCGAGAAATCGAGAATTGAGAATTCTCGATCACAACCTCTACACTGGACTAATAAGGTAGATCAAATCCGTACAATCGGAAGGCAGGAGAACACGAACTCGAGGCGAGTAAGCCTTCATGAGTTCTGTCCTGCAAGAGGAGCACGTCTCTGTTTAATGCGACATGTCTTGAGCGGTCAAGTCCGAGCGAGAAAATCCACTGTTCAATCTGCCCAAATTGTTCACGCAGTTTGGTCTGCAACTCTGAGTCTCAGCGGCAGTAGTGCAACATAGTAAGAGTGCACAAATTCCTCCACTGCTCTTATGTATCTTCTCAAGTGCATGCATACTTTAACCCTTGATAATTGGACGTATTTCAACATAAGTGATCGGTCTAGATTGCAAATCTCTTCATTTAAGACAGGTTAATCAGAAATAGTGATAAATGCCTTAAATATCAAAGGACTTGTGACAATAAATAATGAAATACATTATTACAAACAATGACTTCCACAGAAAGCAAAAGCCATTAAACATAAGACGGAAATCCTTCAAAAGCAACAAATTCATAATTCTTAATAACCAGCTGATCTCTGATAAAATGAAATCTCCTTCATTTATTTATTATCATTCTCCTTTCATGGTTGGGAGAGAGATTTTGAAGGAAAAATTCAACCCATATAGAAAAGTTAACGACGACCACTAGTCTAGACGACCAGGACAAGCCGAGCAACTGGTAGTTAGTGGGAATCAACGTCTTTGTTAAACATAATCGCAATTAAATTGAGCAGAGTACAAGCAAGGAATTATCCCGGATAGATTCAGACCAGCATAACCGTCATGCAAGCGCCGAGCTCCTTCTGATACTTGAATATCCTTAAGTTTGCCTGATTAAAATTTCAATTAGCTTTGCTCCATACCTCCCCCCCACTATATATTTCTGGTAAGCACGTTTCAGCCTGCAGATGAATAAACATGTCGTGGAGCGGGTCTGGAGGTTGGGGGTGGTATGAAATGCATAACATATTAGCGAAAGGATTAAGATTAAGATCCTGCAGCCAAAATATGAGCACTTCTGATATGCATACCTAAGTTGCTCTGATTAAGCAACAGTGTGCCTCCCCCGTACCAAGTTCGTTTTGGAGCGCAGACAAAGCACACTCCACTCGATCTCCGTCAAAGGAGCATTTAGCATGCAAAGTTGGGCTTCAAGTAGCAATAAGACGCCAGCTAAGGTCCTTTGTGACAGAGGTCGATTCCTCCCCCCCTATATCGAACAAAGCGTTCAAGTTATCAATTTACAATATGTTCACGCTCTTTAGCCTTTTGTGATTGCGACTCATAAGGGTTGGTGGGTGGTGGCTCGAAAGGGGTGGGCGAAAAAAGAAAATCCCTTATAAGTGCGGCAGAAGAGGAAGAGCGCTCCAGAGCGCCAGTTCGTTATGGGGCGTTGCAGCCGAAGTCGAAGGTGCTTAGGCGCTTCTTAGTCAGATAATGGTACTCAGTCGCAGGGATCATTAAGTCCTCGTCCTCTCGATGGTGGAGTCCCTATGATGTCTGCGTGTCTGTGTATAACCCTTTACGCTTGTTGTAACTTCTTGGATTATAATTCCTGGATTTAATAGCGTGAAAGAAAATTTCACGCTTGGTTGCCACCGGATGTGGTGGGTGAACTGATGTGGCAGAGGCGAAACCGGGGCTGGAGGGGGATGCTGTGAAAATGAAGCTCAAATGGCAGCCACAAAAGACAATCAGTTTATCCCTGCCCGGGTTCGATTTTAAGAGGAAGTTTGCTGGCGGATGTATAAATAAACCCACTCTTATCATTATTAGAGGCTGAGAGGACAATGTGGATGCCCTGGATGTAAGTAGCATTAGATACGCCCATTGAACTTTGTATTGTTATCAGTCAAATTGTTGGGGTTGGGGGCGAAAACTGTCATTCGTAAAATATCAACTTATAAGCAGGGTGGAATGGAACGAGCCAGCAGCTTTCTCGGCTTTTCTCGCATCTTTTGAACGTTTTTATGGAGGAAACCATGCTTCCCAACAAGAAAACAATGTCGTCGTCGTCTTATATAATCGTAAAAAGTATGAATTTATGATATCGAAGAATTTAAGGGAGGCAAATATAGAACTTAATCTTCTATGAATAAAGAATGACTGACTTTGATAATTATATCCTGCACGGGTAATTAGGCTTGGATTCTGTTTAGAATGTATTGAATACGATATACGAGTAGATTATGAATTTGGAGTTAATAGGGAAAAAGCTTTTTATATTGATATTGTTAAAAAGTTTGAGATTATTTGATATTAAGCTTAACCGTTGATATAAATTTTTGATAATATTGAAATTGTGCTTGGGTCTATTATTTTGTGAATCTTTTATGCTTCTATATAAGTGAAAATCGTGTCACCTAAAATAATAAAAAAATATTATACTCACAATATTGAGTAAATAATAACTTTGCTAACATATTTAAATTTAAACTCTATGCTAACTACAAACCACTTTTTATAACTATTAATAGAGATTAAGGGGTATGACTATGATCCCAGAGGTTAGGGGTTCGATTCCAAGCATCGGAATGGTTCTCTTCCACCAAGGTCAAACTCCCTCTTTCTCTGCAGTAATTCCATGTCGTCTCTACTGCTATCACCTATAACCGCAATAAGCGAGAATTCATTGTAGTATTGACTGGGATCGAGTGGAGTAAAACCTCGTAGTGGCGTTGACTTGTAATTCGTTCATTCTTCTCTCAATCTTTCCTGCTAACGCTTTGAATAAAGATTCTAGAACGACAGTAGACAAATTGTGAATTACGCCCGTGATGAAAAGGCAAATCATTCTTTGAATCCTGCTTAATTTTATAGTAAACCTATTGAGCTGGATTCTATGCCACCAAACTTATTCTGCATATGTTGTCATGTTCCTTATGATGGTATAGTGTACATGTTTCCACAAGTTCTCCGACAGGTTTACTTTGATCTGCTCATCAAGTTGTCGTGCTAATAACAATGGAATTTGGAATTTAACATCACCTCGGTAGTGTCAGCTTCCTACCGACTAAACTTACCAAACCTTTCCCATGACGTTTCAGTCCAGACCGTTACGAGCCGTAAAAGCATTACCTCGGCCTAACGTCATCGGCCTGACCCTTAAAAGGGGTGGTAGTTACTTACTTATCGAGCACAGAGGGTGCAGGGAGTGCCGCCTTTTGAGGAATCAGCAGTCCTTTCGGAGGCATGGTTTCGAATCCCACCGCTGCCACCACATTTTTTGGTACTTATTTACTTACCTACTACAAGAGTGCTGCGAGTGCCTGGTGCCTGGGAAATGTAACTTTATGGGACAAAGGTAGGCTATTGTAGCAGCTGCCTGGTGTCCCATAGTAAGTAATAAATTAGTAGGCTGGAGATATTTCCTCGGCTTCTTTAGTAGGCGATGCCATATTTCCAGCCTAAAAAAGGCAAACATTTTGATAATAAATTTAGTTTTAAATTTAAACTCACATTGTACATATCTTTACATAAAATTGTAAATAGTAAAATATAATAATTTAATATTTTAGTGGGCAACCGGGCCAATACAACTTTGAGAAGCTCGCTGCCCAATTCACTAACTATAAGTGCCCGTTGGTGCATCAGAAGGTGGACATCCGAAAAGTTCCTAAACCTAAGAGAGACACCTCCTTCTTAACTCTTATTCCCCTCACTTAACCGGCTATCGAGATGCTATCTCTCCTGGCATTTATTTGCCTTTCTCTGCTTCTTTGGGCTTGGTATTACTAAAGCCTCGGGTGGATGGCTTTTCACCATTCTCCACATATCCTCCGACCTCATCATCTTATTCAAGATGTTCTCCGGTGTTAGCTGCACCTCGGCCGCTGTTTCCAGCACAGTCCTGTACTCCGCAAACCGTGGGCATTTAAAGAAGACATGCTCCGCGTCCTCTTTGATGTCCGGGCGTTCTGGGCAGAACGGTGAATCGTCCAAACTTAAGCGGTGAAGGTATATCCACCCAGGAACTACGTGAGGTAGTAATTCACTTCCCCATGTTTTCTCATAACCCACTTTTCTATATTTGGTATCAGTCTATGGGTCCATCAGGCCTTGGCGGATACGTTCCACCTTCTCTGCAATGCTGTTATGGACTGACAAGGCGTCAGAACCCGTCGCATTTCCTTAGGATCCCCTCTTGCATATTCCAGGTTCTGGTGATGGCAAAAGTTTTTTCCACCGTGTTCGCCAAATGCACCCCGAAGTTGAGCCTTCGGTCAATCCTCCTTCCCAGATACCTAAGCGCAGGTGGAGCGGATGACCTGCTCAGCTACTTTCACTACTATGGTCTCCACATTTTCCAGTTAGCTGATTAGTACTACCCCGTTTTGTGCTCAGCTAGCATTAGACCAGAGTTTTATCTCCTGTATCGCTTCGTTCACGTAACCCCTAAGTAATTGGTTTGTTTTGAGACACTAAAACTAGAAGCCAGTGCAGTTAATCTAGCCAACGCTGTGTCTTACATTAGCGTACCAGCTGACAACCAAATCAAGTGGTTGTTGGATGTACCTTGAATTGTGGTACCTGTTTTACCCGTAATCACGATCATAAAATTATCTACCTAAAGCAATTTTTAGTCATAGAGTTCCTCTCGTCGTAAAAGATAAAGCACCACAGAAGAGGAATATAATATCATTCCTGCGGACATGTTTTGGTTGTGGGCCAGAGACTTCTTAATTAAAATGTGTGGCGATTAATCTGGGCGTTTTCAACATAGAGTCGATACAGTCTCAAAAAGTGCTGCCTATACTTAGTCCTTTTAGAGCCCGAAGGCTCTTTTGATACTCAGAAAAATAGCCACAACAATTTCTTTGTTTAACACTGTTGACTCCAGTTCTAGGAACAGATCGTGAGAGCCGTCTCAGAGGACTTCCTCTTCTAGTACGCGTGATGTGAAGAACAGAGTAGTTGGCATATTATAGGAGTTTCTATTAACTCCAATTTTCTCCATTGCCTTCTAAGCGAAAAACAAGACTTTTTTCTTGAAGCTTTTAGCGTTCCTGTAAGTGGGATAGATGGAAAGACAAACGACAATGCTACTGCGTGGATTCGAACCACTAACCTCTTAGGTGGTAGAACTAACAAATATTACGGTTTTAGCTAGGAGAGACCTAACATTTCTGTTGTCATAGGCTTCTGGAGCCCTCATAAAATGGAAAATTGGTGTTGTCAAGATAATATTAAAAATATTAAAGCTTATACTTTGGTTTCATTAAAACCATTTACCCTCGAAGCCCATACTCCGCGATAACTAGATTTAAAGGGGTATATTACTTCCAACTTTGCTTGCCAAAACATATGGTGGATTGGACCAATTTTCACCTTTTCTAAAATGCCACCTGAGTCAAATATTGAAATGAGAAAGCCACCTATAACTATAAGCCCATTTACATGTTTACTTGAAGTCTACTTTGAGTAACTTTTAAGTACTTAAGTATGAATATAAACTCATCTGGACTTCAAGTTGGCCTCAGTGAAGTCTGGCACAAAATTTTTTGTGTTCGACTTGAAATTATGCCTTCTTGTAAAATGTTATGCCTTCTTGCAAAATGTTTTTTTTGGTTTAAACAAGGAAAAAATATATTCAGTGTTTCAGTGTCAATAATTTTAAAAACGTATTAGGGAACCCTTTCGATTTTTCACCACGCAACGACAAATGTCAGTCCAAGTAAATTTCAACCTGGTTTCAAGTCAAGTAAATGAAACTAAACATGTTCGAAAACCCAGCGTGATTTTCAAGTAAGTTTCAAGTCAAAAATTCAAGTCGTTCAGGTAAACGTAATATATAAATCTTCATCAACGAATTGATACAGATTTTATAAAATTATTTCCAGGGTTTTAGGAAGTTTACACTGTAAAAAAAATATGTAAATTTACAGTGCAAATGTACAGTAAAATTACAAATCGCGATATGAAATACTAATTTACTACACAATTATTGTAATTTTACTATAAATTTTGTAACTTAACAAAATTAAATTGGAAATCTCCAATACTGCATAACGTAAATGTTGATTACATGAATGTGACGTATATTTTACACAATTTTGTGTATTTTTCTAAATCGTTTATGTAGGAAAATTGCCATATGTCTTAAATATTTATCAATGTTATGTACTGAAAAAATCCTAACACTTTGTACTGTAATTTTACTAAAGAGGCGTAATTTTAGAACATAAATTTTCAATAAAATTACAAATCGGTTATTGGAATGTAAGGTTTAAATTTTTCCTCTCGTGGATATAATTCCCAGGTAACAATGGAATACTTAGCATATAAACCCAATTGCTTTCAAGTTAAGGCCAGACCATTGACTTTGTCAGGGGCTGGGCAGTTCTTGTAACAGCCAAGAAATTTTGATAGGCATTGCCTCACGTACATGCTTAACAAGGCATTGTGAGCAAAATGCTAATATTTTATGTATATGGAGTGGGCATTAACTAAGAATAAAATTTGGCGCTTGGAAATATTTCAGGCAGGGCCAAGCACATTGGCACAGGGCGGTAATCTTCAGCTTTGGGTTTTTCCCTTTTCGTCTCTCTCTGGTAAAAAGTTGAAAAAAGAGTTTTGGAAATTTACAAAACTATGAAGTGAAAGCTCCAATACTGATTGTATTTTTACATCCCACAAATAATTTATATTTACCACACAGTTGGTAAAAATACGTAAAGAAGATTAGGAATATTCCTAATAATATATATTGCAAATTTACAAAACTGCTTGTGAATAAAACTTCCAGTATTTTTTTTGTAAAATTAAAACAGAAATTTTTTACAGTGTAGGGTAAAAAGTGTCAGAGTTTGAAAGAAAAACGTAAGGTATCTTCAAAAAGTATTATAGCAGCGGAATGTGCCTTCTTTGTGACTAATGAAACCCTTTGAATGGCTGGAAGACTAAAAAACTTCATATTACTGAAGCACCGTACTATTACTGAAGTTGTGGTTTTAGAATTACATAGGATATATAGGTGCATTTATCCTAAACCATTATGTAAAAAAACGTTAATATTTAATGCATCCCTTGGTTTCTGTTTCACCAAAGAAATATTGGAAGTTTTCAGAACAACTGTCGGAATCGATTATGGAAGTCGTATTTAGCTCTGTTCGAGGATAGTCGTGCATCCAGATAAGAGATTCTACACTGTTTTTATATGTTACGACGTGAGCAGTTTATCTAGAAGTTTTATTTCTCCGTGAAATATCTAACTCGCTCTCTCAGAATCCTATGTCCTATGAAGAATTTGCAACTCTTCTGACACAAATTGAGTCTTGTCCGTATAGAAGACTTCGAATGGTTGACCGTAAACCCATTTCGTAATTGCAGAACCGCTGACTCTCTTCCTGAAAAGAAGTTACTCACATGGGAAAATGTCATGTCTAGATCATGTCCAATTCATGGTGGTAGAATTCTGGAAGAGCCGGAAAAAGGTACACTTTACTTTGTTGCAATACTGGTCCAATTATTCGCGGTGCTGAATTCGTTAAAACGGTAAAATTAAATCCTGGTTTAAAGGATAAAGTGCAGATATAGAGTTCGTCCTTCAAAAAAATTCTAAACGTTCGAAAACGTAAAAGCAATCTGGTTCATGCTGTTACCATCGAGACCAGTCAAGGCATTTATACCCGATCGTTAAACAAAATGTAAAGGTTGCCAAGCAGATGCCTGACGGTCGGAAGTATGTTTGCACTCGAATTAACTACACAATTGCAATCACAATCACTTTCATAATCAACCGGACCAATCGATATCTCCTTCTTCTTCTTCTGCTTCTTTAATCCTTCGTGGGACATAGGGCGGAATTACTTGCTCTCAAGCTTCGGACCCTGTTTTGTGCTATAGCTCTCAGCTCGGCCTAGGATCTCCCAGTTGTTGCGGCCTTTGCTAAAAGGGTTCTCCTCCACGTTAGTTTAGGTCTTCCAACTTGACGAACTCCTGGCGTATTCCAGTGAAGGGCTTGTTTGGCTAGATTCTCGTTTTCGCGTAGCTAGGTTTGGTCAATCGATATCATGGAACACAAACTTCCAGCATCGAAGACAGAAAATTGATCGGTCTTATCAATGTATTTTTAAAGTGCGAAAGGTAACGAAGACCTAATCGGGAGAATTTTCCATTATTCAACATATTAATAAGAATACGAAGGTAAGAAGGACTCTAAAGGATGAAGAAAATGGAACTTCATGGCCAAAATTTTCAGACTTAAGCAAAAGCTTCAATACAACGAATCATAAACGGTACCTTTTTACTGCAGGTTGAGATAAATAAAATGCTGTAAAAATCCAAAATGTTCTCTTTTCACATTTCATCACAAAACAAAGATTACCGTGTTATTTGCAAATTTTCATCATTCCTGCATTGCTGACTTCCATATACACCGTGATTGTCACACCTGCAATATGTGTCACGGGATCATATCCTTTACGTTCGCGTTCGTGTAAAATTTAAACATTTCATTTGTAAATCTGCAGCTTGCACAAAAGGTCCCCAGCCAACCTTCTGACACCTGAGCAGGGAAAATTATCTTAAGTAAAATCATATCCAGCAGTACCCCCTGAAAAGACCCCTCTGCCGTCTACCACTATGCATATATAGGAGTGGGCGACGGAAGGTAACAGTGTAAGAGAGGAGGTGTGGTGCAATCAAGCCAGCATAAATAATTCTCCGTCACTTTGCCATGGCACAAATCTTATTAAGGGGGTGACAAATACAACACAGACACCGCGTATACCTTTAGCAAAGGGATTTTGGAGTCGTCGCCAAATCCCTGATTTACTTACAAAACAGGCAAAGGAGCGACACAGATACTTAAGAATGTGAAGTAATAAATTTGCACGAATGATATAATTTATTAGGCAACGTCAGGGAATTATGTTCCTGTTTTTGATATCCTTGAAAGCGGGAATTGAATTTCGCACTCAGTCACTTATGTGCCAGTTGATTTATCTAATTAAAATCCCAGGACCTCGGTACAGCCAGCCGAAAAGCGAGTCCTTTCGCCCACTCTCCTGCATTAGAATCCGACCCGCCATAGTCAAGGATGGCCAACTATGGAGCCCCAGAATGCAGGAATAATTAATTGCGAAACTACTTTTCGTGCAATTTTGTTAATTAACCTGCAGTGTAGATGCTGTAAAAAGGATCAGGACTAGCTATCGTCTATCACGGGGCGAAATTTTTGTTTTATGCCTGCGGGAATTTCAATTTATATTTGATCAACTCCAGGATTCCATCTAAGGAGAACCATAATTAGCATTTAAGCATCGTACAACCCATTTCGGGGCTAGTCCATTAGCAACAGTTAAAACAGTGCAAAAATAAACACTACTGGGCCTTCGACCAATGCAAACGTCCATCCTCCAGAGGTTCGCTAGGGAACGGCCATATAACCGATTCGGGCTTAAGACTCTGAAATTACTGAAGCAAAGTTAAATCAAAATAAACACCTTTAAAAAGGATACCACAGGCCCTTGTAAAATACTCTCAAAGTTAAATAGAATTTCGGAATTGATTTAGTATTAAACAAGAGATAAAGTTTCACATCCTCCTAGTGTCTGTTTAGGATGTTAAAATAGTGACCCTTAACCCTCATGTCTAAAGAGAGAAGCACACACACCAAAAAAAGGGAAGAAAAAAAATACAAGGAAAATTACTTCCTTGCCTTGGAGTTTCTCTTCAAATGTCCTTAATATTTCCTCAAACGTTGTTAACCAAACTATAAAAGACTTCTGCTAGAGAAATGGGGGAAAAACTAATAAAAAGTCCGTAAAATTTCATCCTAAATTTCCAATGAAGACCTAAAGACTAGTCTTAAATATTTGTTTAGGATACCTTTAGAACTTCCAAGTGAGTGAAATACACGTTCACAGTTCGGTTACTGGGGCATTTGCGCCCCTGCTGTAGCTCGGAAGGTCAAGATTTTCACCAATGAAGAAATGGATCTAATACAAAATTCATGTGCTTCATGATGGTGTACAGGTGATTCTGTAGCGCTGCTGGGCAATATGAGAACGAAACCAGCATGGATGGTAACTACCATAAATTTTGGTGACTTATGTAGTTTACAATGTTTGCGCACAATTTTAAATATTTTGTTACCGAGGTAAAATAATTAATTCTGTAGAAGGTTGAGCGCGAGTACTTTGTTTTAAGTTTGGTAAGTACTCATGTTCAGTGTAAGCCTGACACAACAACGGGACTGAAATTGTGTGCTGGCTGGGTGTTGTAAAGAAATTAAGTATTGGAGAAACATACTTAAAGGTTAACTTATAAACGCATTAAAATTTCTAGGTACAAAAGTCAATAAAAGGCTTGCAGTAAAAGGTATTATTGTTAGTTATGACGTGTGGTATAGATTAGATTTTAGAAAGGTCATTCCTATTGTTAAGCCTAAATATCTTGGATCTAGAACAGCTTATTCAGTTCTTAAAACTATTCGATTCAGTATATGAGTGATCATTAAATAAAAAAAATTGGTGTTTTTTTACGAAGCTCATTGTGACCACTTTACGATCGACAATAATCATCCATCGGAACAAATGATGTGTACTGAAGAACTTATCACCTCTGTTGAGCATAGTAGGGTAGAAGTTTCAAAACGCCTATTTCGGGTGGTGAACGACAATTGGACCTCTGCTCGTTACCTTGATTTTAGGTTGATCGCCTATCTGTTACGCTGATTTACTTTGGAATTAATTTAAGAATTGCTTTTAAGTTAGCCGGGGCTGATTTGGAGTTAATCAGAGTTTGTTTTACATTACATATAGCCCGATCACCTTTGGAATGAAGTGAAGTTCATTTGGAATTAATTGGAGCTGATTTGGTGTTGATTTGGAGTTAAATGGAGTTGATTTGGAGTAATTGGAGTTGATTTGAAGACAATTTGGAGTGAATAGGAGTTGATTTGGAGTTAATTGGAGTTGGTTTGGAGTTAATTGGAGTTGATTTGGAGTTAATTGGAGTGAATAGGAGTTGATTTGGAGTTGTTTGAAGTGTATTTGGAGTTAATTTGGAGTGAATATAAGTTGATTTGGAGTTAGTTGGAGTTAATTTGAGGTTGATTTGGAGTTCATTGGAGTTGTTCTGGAATTGATTGGATGTGATTTGGAGTTAATTGGAGTTCATTTGGAGTTAATTGGAGTTGATTTGGCGTTAATTGGAGTTGATTTGGAGTTAATCGGAGTTGATTTGGAGTTAATTGGAGTTGCTGTGGAGTTAATTGGAGTCAATTTTTAGTTAGTTCGAGCTGATTTCAAATAAATTGGAGTTTATTGGAGTTGAGTTGGGGTTTACTGGGGTTGATTTGGAATTGAAATTGATACAGGTTTACTGTGAAGCTAATCGAAGTTAGCTTTAGCATTGTAATTAATAGAAGAGCTGTGTTGCAGTTTGTCGAAGTTGCCTTATAATTAATAGCAAATAAATTGCTCAATAAAATGTATCTTGACACCTGTTATCGACCTAAGCTATCGTTTTTATATGTGAGATCGCTTAGGAACAGTACGTATCGTAGGCACCAACTCTTTCGAGGTATAAAAAGGGCCCGACAAAGGGATTTCCGATTTGATATCACTAGAACCAGTTTATTATTTCTGCATGGAACTTCTCCCCTGTTCACATAGGCCTATTGAAGAAGATGGTGAACAGAGTAAAAATAATGTTACAAATATCAAAATAAAGTTTTTTTTTACAACAGCGCTTCACTAGTAATCAATAAATGGTCAATATCTGTTAATGTTTTATGTCTGGAATAACTATTCTCTTATTCTCCGTTTTTGAAACGCTTTATTATTGAAAGTAGAGAAACCATAAATCACTTTACAAAATCAAAGAACATTCAGCCCATTACATTCACGTAAAAATTGAAAAGCTTTTGTTGCAAATCGCTTACGATTGATTTATTTTTTGATAAAATGTCGTTACCTCCAAGAAACTAAGTCGATTGCCATTCTCTATCGAATGCCCTTCATGAGTGCTAAATACCTGCCGAACAATCTAACATACTAGAAAATGACGTCATGTTAAAGAAGTACGTATACTTTTCTGTAGAATACCTAATAATTACGGAAACTTATACCTCAATATCGAAAAACTACAATTTTAAGTTAGTAAACTAACCCTGAAAGTATGCAAGAAAAATTTACCCTAAAAGTATGCAGACAAAAACAACCGGTCCACAGCGACGTTACGTCCTTAATAGATTATATGAGTCTGTTTTTAAGTGTAAGTTGACCGACTACTCAAATTAAGAGAATAAGTATTTGCTGCTTTAGATACACTAAAAATGATTGTGTTTGTTGAAGAAACTTGTTAACGACTGTGCTTTTCTATCCTGTAGAAGCTTGATTTCTAGATAAAAGTCGCCGTCGGCAGTAAGAAATGGGAGCTTTATACATGAACTGAAACCCACCCAAAAGCGGAGACACATAAAATCCGGTGTTTTCAAATAAAATTCACCAATTTCCTTTTCAAAAGCAAACAGACCCGGACTGCTCCTCCTTTTTTTGCGATCCCTTTTCCGCGACAAACTTAATACCGAGCAATATCCCAAAAACTGAATCCTGGAATTAAAGCTATGCAAACGAGCCACATCCGCCTATCTCGGAAGATAAAACGCGTTTACATGTCATCACTTAGTATCTATCGCCTTCCTTCTTAGACTTAGTTAATCCGCAATATCATTACCGATATAATCACTTTTGTTCCTGGTGCTTGCTGTCTCCACTTTCTCTCGCTCTCTGTCGCTGGGATAAGCGTAAAAAAAAGGCAGCACACTACGCTGATGGTTATGCGGGCGGGCCGGAGGGGGCGGAGGGTGTCGATATGGGGGCAACCCGGAATAGGGGAACCTCTTACAGTGATACCTTTCCGCGCTCCCTAGTGCCATTAATTTTTATCGTGATGGCGAAACATTATCTAAATTGCAATCTGCCGTAATGGATTTAAAGTGTCTTCGATTGATGAAAGCAAACAAGGAGACTCTCGGTTACGACGTTACGCTCTCGCTGGCCCCAGAGATGGCGCGCTACAGCATAAATATTTGTGTTTCGTTAATCTTGATAGTTGAAAATGGATGAAAACCAGTTAAAATGTGTAACTTTGGGGATTAGGTTGCTCAGTTGTGATCCTTAAGCTGTTTATAGTGCGAAACGGAACGGATTTATTTACTGCGGTATACGGGGAATAAATGATGGCGATAATTTACTAGCAGTAAATCGACTAGTTTAAATGGTGCTTTTAGAAAGACTCCTGACGAACGTAGTAGCAGTTCGGAGGTATTGTGAAAACAAATGGAGCTCGAAATTCTGTTACCCCTTACCATAGGAAAATTTCAATTTTAGAAAAAAGAAAAAGTTGCGTCGTTGTTGATAAATGTGTAAAAAAACACAAATTTCGATTGGTGTTTTTGGTTCTTCGGCCATCTGAAAAAGCAAGTTTCGTAAAGCCTAGTTTCATGCCACCACACAAAGACTCCATAAGTTATTGCAAGCTTTATGATGGTAATGAGTAGGTATAGGGTCGGTTTGGCCAGGCAGTCAATGATAACATCTTTTGAGACGACTTTGAGAAAACAGCTGACGTTAAAACAGAGAGATTCTCTCTAACTGTCATTATCTCCTGGGAGTTGACATTTAGCGTTTTCATATATCTATTCTCTGCTTTATTAAAGAAACCTTTTGTTGCAATTAATTTAGTTCTCATGTTGCTGAGACATTTCCAGAATTAGCGTATTTGTTATTTTAGTTGAAAATTTAAGTCCTATAAGTGTTTAATAAAATATTTTGTAACAAATTATTTTCTTTTTGTGTTTTCTCATCATAACTGTAATGGTTAGTCATTCTACGGGAGATTATCAGGAAGAGTAAATGTCGTGTTACATTCTATGCATTTAAACATATTGACATTGCACTCACAATGTCTCAAGTGAAGCTTCTATTTATTTAGGTAATACGGTCATGTTTAACACTGATTAACACCAATTAACACCATTTACCTCTAACTATCTCCGATTTACTCTGAAATGACTGCGAGACACATCAAAGAAATTCTGATTACTTCAAAAGCAAGGCCGATTTAATTCCGAAAGAACTCTGACTAACTCCAAAATAACACCGATTAACTCTAAAGCACTCCAACTAACTCCAAAAAACTCCGGAACAATTTCGATAGACTAACTCCAATCATAACTAAATCAGCTCCGACATACACCAAATCTACTAACTTCTTTACTCCAAAATAACTCCAATTAGCTTAAAAGTGTATAAGCAAAGCATGGCTGTTATTTGGAAAGATGTAGAACCAATTGTTATATATAGTTAATTCTTAGCATCTTATTTTGATAATTTTCTCATAAACACCAACTTTACTAGAAGAATTATGACATAGCGCTACTCTACTGTCTTTAATTGTTACAAAAGACATACTAAATTTTATAAGTGTTAAATCATTGCGTAGCAATTACTCAGCTCCTATTAAATAAAAGTAAATGAAAGAGTCTTATACAAAATAAATCTCATAAAACTCACGCCCGAAAAAAAACGTTTTGAGGGTAATCTTTTATGCTTTTTTGTTATAAAATTCAAAATTCATAAAAGAAGCAAAATCAGCTCAGTAAAAAAAGGAGCAAAACCCTCTACAATTCACCTCTCTCTCTCCGCACTACCCCGCTACACACATATATTAAAGAAATTATATACCGATGACAGAAAACTCAGGTAGGACAAACCCTCTCTCAACGGTAGCGTAATCCTCGCGTAAACAAAAGTAAAACCCTCACCGGCACCTGTTCGCCAGCATAAAATATCATAAACGAGGACAATCTTCCTTTCCCACGTTACATACTTAGCTAAACGCCTTTCATATTTTTCAACACTATTCAGTGCCAGAACGATGCTCTATTTTGCGACAATAGCGCTCTATGCCTTTGCCCTTCGTTTCTTTCTGTTTTCTAGAATTGGGTGGATGCCCGGCGCCCAATCGCGTACTAGCTTTGCGAGGGGAAGTAGTTATACCGTCAGCCGACACCCTGTAAGGTGTGTATGTGTGTGTGTGCTAGTGAGTGTGAAATCCTTAGGTTTTGAATGAAAACAAAATGGGACCAACAAAAGATGAAGATGACAATGCGGCTTGTACAAAGGAGCAATTAAAATCATAAAGCTTCGGCCCATTTGGCAAGGAGCCATAATCGAATAGTTCCTGAGGTATACAAAGGCGTGAAAATGGTTTTTTTCTTTGTACTTCTGTTGGCAAAATGGTGCCAAAAGCTCCTTCTCTGTTAGTTTAATGCAATTTTTGTTTTGTTTTGGTGTATGTATGTGTGTAAAGTTTCGTAAGTGCCATAAATGGAAATTTCTTAAAAACATTTTGTAATTATTGTCTTTTTCGTCCTTTTTGATTATTATGCACGAGTTACGTAGAATATCGCATTTGGGAAAAGTCTTCAAGTACCTTTTAATATCCTTCAGACACATAGCACTATTATGCAACTGTCAGACTTCCATCACGCCATTAAATAACTAGGTTCGCCTTTCAAAATATATGAGTCATTCACTATATTGAGCTACTATTGGCATCAATAAATTTGGAAGCAAACGTCATTTTTCGACCACTACTTAGAGTCAACCCGGCGAGTCAGCTTGAAGGGAGCCTATCTCATGTCCCTCAAGCACTCAGCTGTTTAGTTTTGAAAGCCAGTAATGTATTAAAAGCTGTCTAACTCAGATAGCTTATCTCTGGCTTAGTATCCAGTGCTATAATAATGGTCCTCGCCTACACCTGACCGTCGTTTAATTGATCCAGCGCGTAAAGTAGAGCCAGCATCCACAAGCTTGCTACGCTCGAATTGTCTGAGAAGATATCCGCGACTATTCGGAAGTCATTCTTCGTTCCGTCCGTTAAGACATACCTATCATTCAGGCCGCCTCCGCGACCTTTCCATTACATATGCGGATTCTACTATAATAAATCTTCACTAATTCCCTCATCCCTTCTATGTGCATTAGAAGCCTCCTGATCCATTTGGCATGATCCATGATCCTTCAATCCCATATTGTCCTTCCCGCAGAGCATCTTGTTTTACCCAAAGTGTGAGCCTATCGCCGTTTTCACTAAATTTAGAATGTCTATCGAATGCAAGCGCAGCAACACTTCCATAGCTGAAGTGAGTGTGATGCAAAACGTAGTAGTAATACCCACGTATGCCATTCTTTGCACCATGGCGAAATGACTCGTATTTGGTATCTGTGTGAGTGTTGGCCAATATAATATTTTGAACAATAGTCTCTGTCAACAAGAATCACTTCCTTTACCGAATTTTGTAGTCTATCCTTTTTTCACGGATGCCGTACCCTTGAAGAGAACTCAAAGCTGCCTTGTACTGATGTGAGTGACCTTCCACGCTTCTTAACTGTAAAAAACTACTTCCTCAACATTGAAGTTGAATAGTCGCTATCTCCGCTGATATGCCCTTCGAGGATTGGTAGCCTAGCAGTTAAGGAGCCCGACTATCATGGCAGAACTTCGTGGTTCGATTCCAAGCATCGTATAATTGGTCGTATCATGCTGCGGTGTTATTGAATATAACACGGGGGAGTATAAAGACAAAAGAGTTCTTTATTAATTTTTTTAGGTTCTGACACGGGGACCAGCAAACTGATATAATCTGCATAGTCGAGTTATTCGAGGCGATCATATAGTCCAAATTGTATGCTACCTGTTCTACACTCGAAAGCGCTGACAAGGATGTGGTTTGTCAATGTAAAAAAAGAGTATTGCTGGAGTTTTTAGAATTGCCGTATTGGGTTCTTTATTAATTTTATTATTTCGTCTGGTAAGTCAGATTGCTGCAATGTCCATTCATATTTCCAAGTTAAACCACTTTTTACGATTTAGAGAAGGGTAATCCAGTGGACTGCTCAACAATGATGGTCAAGGTGGTGATAGAATGTATACACTAACGCTCCTTTCTAAATTCAGATCTTTGGGGGTTCTAATCGTCTAATATACTGTACAAATCTTTTACTCTACATAGGGAACTTTTTTCAGTAGATAAAGATAATATGCCGACGTCCTTTCGCATCTCAGTTAGATGTTTCAATGCAGGTCCTTATTGCCCTTGCTCCAATCCTAAAATCCTACCAGACGCGGATTAGACATAAAGCTGGCATGGCAATCCAAACGAGTCTTACTAGGTCCTTTATTACGTTGCCCTACCAGCGTAGCCATGATGTCTACTTCTATCCATATATGGGGTGCACCATCTAGACATATGTAGGTATTTCAACATTGAATAACTCGGACAGTTTTCAGCCGATTTTGACAAATGAGCAAGATTTACTTAGGATACTCTCTACCATTTTTTTTAAATTAGTTTTTGAATACAATGTCGATTAAATGACCACCTCCATTCGATACGCAAAAAGCAGCTCTTTTTCGGGTATCCTGGTTAACATTGTCCAACATTTCGGGCGTTATATCAGCTATTCCGGGTCGTATGTTAGCTTTGAGTTTGTCAATAGTCTATGGCTTGCTGGCATAAATTTTACTTTCTAAATAATCCCACGGAAGAAAGTCTAGTGCGGTTAAATTCGGAGAACGTGGAGGCCACTCCAAATTTTTACGTGCTTTACGATAAGCACGCACAGTTTTCACAATTGAACGATTGTTTTCAATGTAAAGCGCGTATTAACTCAAATGTGTGTAGAATGGTACTGAATTACGCTTCAGAAACGTGTACATTTGTCGAAATCGGCTATAAAATTGCAGATTTAAGCCCGATCCACGCTATCGTGCCGTTCCCGGTCTAGCCTTGGTCCGGTAAAATCTCATCATATTCACACTATCGTCCCTATCTCGGCCTAGTCACATGCCAGTCTCGTTATTTGACTATACTGGATTGATTGATATTGGTGTAGACTGGCAGGGAGCTTGAACGAGAGTGAGTGTGAATACGTCGACTGCTTTTCCTATAGAAACATTTGACTGGACCGAGACTAGCGTGAGACTGGATTGGGAACGGCACAATAGTGTGGATCGGGCCTTATTCAATGTTGATATACCTATGTATAGATGGCGCACCCATGTCTTTAGACCTAGCTTTTAGTTTTGCGATGTTAGATTCACAAAAAGCCTCCTGAATGCTACAAATTTTCATCCAACTATTATAATGTCGTCTACATACCAAAACTTTCCGATATTGCTTTTCCGTATGCTATTTTAAATGTCATTGTTCAATGTAAATAGATACATTGATATTTTAAGTCAAGACAAAACAAAATTCCATCAACTAAATTTGATAATGTCAAGATATTTTGTAAATAATTAAATTACAAATCAAAATTGTGACAAGTCATCACGATCACACAAAAGACGTAACGCGACACCGCTGACTGATAAGAAAAATCTTGTCTATTTTTATGGTCAATTTTACCATGAGAAAATCTCCAAAGGTAAACTAAGTTTTGCTGATGGAGATTTTTGCTGACCGAAATATTTTTCCTTGTGATGAAGGGGTTTGTGTGATCGTGATGACGATCGTTCTGTATATATGAAAATTGTGGAAAATAAATGCTCAGTTCATTTCCGAATTTAAAGGAACACAAAAGCTTTTCACTTTCAAAAACTCTTTTCAGCATTGTATTCTGGTTGCGATACAAGCATCGCAATCAGACCATTAAACAGTCTAGGTCCAAGGTACCTTGACTGCATTTAAAGAAAAATAAGGCGAAGAAAAACCTCAAAGTTTTAATAAGTTTTAATATCTTCTGGTCACGATACAAGCATCATGATCAGGCCATCATCAGTCAAGGTCCAAGTACCTTGATTGAATAAAAAGTAGGAAGGGCAAAAGAGCCTTTCCCTAAACCGTCATGATAAATAGTGTTTGTTTTAATGCATCACCTTGTCTAAAAGACTTGCCTATCCTACTTAAGCTCTGCTAATTTAATATTCCATTCTGCATAACCATTTACGTTTTGAAGTTGTACAATTTTTCGCCTACCTTAATTCAATTCTAGTAGCGGACAACATCATGTAACCAAAAATACGCGCAAAATTTGTAAAGTCCAACAAAGCTTGATATACATACATAGTCTGTCATCCAGGGTCATCTTTGTCTATGTCTCAGCTATCATCTCTTCAAATCCAAGCATTTAATCATGCCTTCTCCAAACTGAAGATAGTTTTGCCAGTACTCACATAAATAACGAACCGAAACTTGGGTGCTTATCAAAAAAGTAGCCTTGCCTGTTAGCCGTGTCCGAGAGAAAAGTTCTTCGGAGAAATGTTTGCACCTTATTCGAGGGTGGAGGATTTCAGAAACTCTGGAATGACGAGACATAGGAGCAGTATTGGGAGGTAAATGCCGTTAGATAAATCAACCTAGATAGGCTACGTGGGTCAGCCCACCTGTCGCATACCAGTGAATATGAACCAGCTTGGACAGTCTTTTGTGGAACGATTTTTGTGGTTGCGATAGCAAGATAGACCAAACCTCCGCTGAAAGCATGGTTTCCTGACAGCCCAGAGTACGAAGCAAACTGGACAGCATCGGCTCAGAATCGGGACAAGTGTAGAGACCACTTGCGAAAGACCAGGACCTGATACTATGTGTAGAGCCTTTCAACTAAGCGAGTGTTTTGCTGTGCTGCATTGTATTCATAGTTTGATTTACCGTTCTCCTAAAGTAGGCTATCTGATTTGTTTTTCTTCTTCTCTTTGTCGTACGTTCGGTTTAATTGTTTGAAGCTACTACCTAATTTCATCGTTTGTCCTTTGTCATTTTATAAAATATTTTTGAAATCGTTCCTTCTTAGCTACTATCTCGTTGTCTTTATTTCCGACTTCCTTAATCATGTTCATTTCTTTATACAAAAGCCTGTTCTTCCTATTGTTATGGTAGATACCTTTAGTTAGTTCTGAAAGTATTTTCTTTTATCTCACTCCATACTTCTTAGATTACCGTACTCTCATGTCGTAATTTTATTTTTCTGGCCAACTCTTCTACCTTATGAACTCAGTTTTATATGTTAGCAAGTTTTAAGCCTCATATTTCTGCATTTCCATTCTATTCGCTGTACAAATGCCTTGTTTCTATTGTTCTCCTCCGCTAAACAAACGTCGTTATCCAGTTTCCTATTTAGATTATCAGTGCCACTACTGGACTATTATTTGAAGACGATACACAGTAATTGCGAACAAGAAATGGGAAGAATCAATTCCATTGCTGGATCAGCAATTTGTTGCATACTGCTCACCTTTCAGAACCAAATAAAATGCCATATAAACTGTATTTAATCGCCACCTAGACGGTTGGTATATGGTCCATAAAAGGGTTTTTATTCATAGAGGTGCAACATCGAGAAAATTTAAATTTATTCACCGTCTGCGGCAGTACGACAACAATTTATATGGTGATTTTCAGACTCGGCCTCATTGTAAACCGCGATTGAGTTTTCTTGTGGTTAGTTGCTATTTTTTATATGTTCGAACATAATTTTATATTTTGGCGTTAAGTCTATCTCAGTTGGGAGTTTTTGGTTAATTTTTGGCCGAGACATACATTTTACACATAAAGATGTGTGATAAGAGAGAAAGGGTGGCCGCAGGCGGGCGGATAGATAGACACCTTTGTGAAAGCTGGGAATTAATAAATTTAATTTAATCCAATCTTGCGGTGAAAACGACAAGAGCCAGATGTGTGATCTTGATCAACTATTAGATGGCACCCTCACTAATCGTCGACTCTGTCCTATTTCTATGAAATACTTCTAGGAACAAACCCAGATTCCTACGAATTAATACGGGCAGTACACACCCAATGGGTATTGATAGATTTATTGAATATATTACATGAGTTTATTGGTCTGGGATGGCGATAGATTGCGTCAATTGCAAATAAGTCGCAAAGTACTGCTCGTATTGATACCACTAAAAGGTCGTTTGTAAGGTCCTTGGAAAGTTGTTTTATATTTGAAAATGGAGAAAAATAATGAAAATTAGCACTTTCAAACTCCCTTTAACATCACATATTCTCTTCTATTCTTCAAACTAAGCTTACAACTAGACATTGCACCATGAACGAAACAAGGAAAATTACCAAGGATACTATGAAGAAAATTCAGGTGTTCGTTAACAAATGTTTGCGACGTATTCTGGTCACGAATATTTAGTAATGTATCGTTGTTAAATCTTTGTTGTGACAAACTTGTGGAAATAGGTTCGAAATATAATTTACAGGGTGTTGGAAGCTTGGTTGTGCTGTGCTCAAACGTCACCCGAACACGGCATATTCAGGAAGCATTCGCTCAAGATTGGCCGTTCGTGACCCTTAGGCCAAATCTTGCTCAAGGTGCCTCTGCACTGCTGCTGGGAGGAGTAAACAAGTTGCTACTGCCTGGCCATGAAGTAGATTGAATACGGCGGGTTTTGGTTGGACATATTCGATAAAAATGGCAATAATAACGTGTAAACAATCGTGCTGAAAGGTTTTATGTTACTGCGTGAATCTGAATATACGATCATCGGAGAACTCTGGATTTCCGGTGACCTCCGGTTTAATTTAGCCTTCCTATCGTAATGCGGAGTTCTGCCATGGGTGGCCGTAATTTCTCGCCCAGCTCGTAGGATCAATATTGATCCATATTCTGAAGTGCTGGAGAGAGGCTAGGGTGGTTTTTATTCCAAAGGCGTGGAAAAGATTATACAAGGAAGCAAAATGCTATAGACGGATCAGTTTCTTGAAAATAATGGAGAGACTTTAAATAAGCATATTAGGTTGGTTTTTCGTTTTCAATTTGCCTACAAGCCGTCAGATCTACAGAGACTACTATATTTAAACAGAATAAAGCCCGGGAAACAAGTAAAATTTGACGCGGTGGGGACTGACTGGTAAAATTTTACTTGTTTACTTTCTCTCCGTGTGTCGTCCGACACACGGCCGTCATGCGGTGTGGGTATGTGTGTCCCGGGCTTAAGGCTCCTAGTTGATTACATCTTTCGACTGTGCAGAGCAGCTTCCGAAACAGCGGAGGACTTGCTATGCGATTGTGAGGCTACAGCGAGGAGGAAATTGAGTCTCCTCCAATTTGCATTCTCTGTTCCGCGGGAGAGTTCCCATTTGAACCTTTAATCAATTTTAGGCTACATCAAAAGCTTTAACCTTGAAGGTCGGGATTGGTAAAATAATAGACCTAATAGATCGCAGGGCTTGCAAAGACGTCTCTCAAAGACCTGCTGCAATAGACATTAAAAGGAGTAAATGGGCACTGGTCACATTCCACCACACCTTGCACACAACGTAACGCAGCAGACACTGTATAAGAATACCCCAGGGGAGAGAAGAAAAGGTCGGCCAGTATTTATAATTACATTCAGGGGAACTATAGAAGCAGAACGAAAGAAATTAAACGTGGAATGAAAGCGATAGCTCAACACAGGGCCCTGGTACTAATGAAAGAACTCCTGATAAAATTGACTACAGGCTCCGCATGGGGTTAATCTGGTATGGAATCCTACTCCTAGATTACGTTCCAAAAACTTATGCAGGAATTCAATACTATAATGAAAACAAATTCCCTGTCAATGTTTACAATCAATCGAAAACAAATATAAAAATAAAACTTTCCAAATTAAATTTTAAATTATTTTATTTAATAAAATCTTTATTTCAAGGCACAAAAAATTTATCAAAATATTCCATTTGTTTTTTCTTTTTCTTAATAATCATCATTTAAATTTAATCCTTAAATCTAACATCAATTTCTTAATAAAAATGCTTTTTTCTTCACAATTTTTCTCATTGAATAAATTTATAATTTTATTCGTTTTTTTTGTTCTGTTTCTTAATAAAAATTTTATGTTTTGATTTCGTTTGTTACTTATTTAATTTATTTTTTTATTTTTTTTATTTTTTTTTAATAAATATTTTTAATAATAATAACTTTTATACAATAACTTAGTTTCACCAACTATATTTAGGTTGAATTTTTTTCTTTTTTTTAGTAACGAAATTCTTAATTTACTAATAACAAATTATTATTTATTTATTTATTTTTTCTATTTTTGTTTATTTACAATTTTATTTATTTTTTTTTTTTTTTATTAAATATTTATTTTTAGGTTTTAATAAACTTTTGAGTTTTTTTTAATTTACTTAAAATTTTCTATTTACAAAACTTTTTTATATTTATTTATATTCTTTTTTTGAATTAGTTTAAGCCTCTAGTCATGATGAATTAAGCGATGCCATTAGAACGATTAAAAGGATGAAGTAATTCAGCTTGCAACTATCTGCCGAGGACATTATCGCCGATGCGGAATACTCTCCTGTAATTGAATTACAACAAAAAAGGATTCAGTGATTAAGAAGTAATTGATGTGGTAAAAATGTGGGTTTATGTAATTTTCAGGCTAATTTGAAACACTTTACTCTTTTTTTTGTTAATAAATTTTCATTTTGAACCAATTTTCAATTAGCAAATATCCACGAAATTGGATTGTTGTAAATTTTTATTAAAAAAAATTTTTTTTTTGCTTTATTTTGATCTCATCCAAAAATAAACCGAAAAAAAACTTTTTTTTTTACTAAAGTCCACAGATAATTGTCCTGATGGAATGGGAGACTTGAAAGCCTGGGAATTATGTGATGTACTTAAAAATAATTGCTTTTACCCCTCGTTTTATGTGCGTAACCAAGGGCATCCAAAGGTAGCAACGACCAATTTGTGTACCGTTGTGGCCCTATGATGAAACAAGTTTAACGTCAATTACTTTTTATCTTCGCTCATGAAACTTGATTCATATCCCTTGGCTTATAGAGCAATTACAAACCTTTGGACCTTACCTTCCGCGCGCGCAATGACCATAAACCAAAGTTCTCCTTCTTCTAATATCTCTTTTCTGTGTTTTTTTTCTTTTAGGATTTTATCTGGTAATTTTGTCGCCTATAGGAGATATGATACTACAGCGGACAACAAAAAAAACAACACGAGAATTTGATGGAAGGTACTGACGTATGTACCTTGATGGGAATTTTATATTTTACAGGATATTTTTAGATTTATGAGGATATTGTCAGTTTAATCAATCTCTCTTATCAAATTAATTTGTTGGGTGCTTTTTTAGGGCTGTAAAGTATACAAAATAATTATAGCGTTTACAAGTCTTGCCTTGGGGCATTTATTATATCCAAAAAAAAACTAGGGCTGAATACAAGGAGATTCTCTTTCGTTCTTCTACTGTATTACCTGAGAGATTAGATCGCAAATAGATATCAAATCAAGGTCTGCAAATCAAAATCTCTTTTCATGTTATGCTAAAACGCTACTTTAGTCTTGAAGAGGACTTTGGTCATCACTATAGCAAATAACCAGTTTGAGACTATTTCTGCTTCAGTTTTGTCGATGGCCCAGCTTTCATATTTTGTCGATCGCCTTCTTCTGTTTTCCAATTTATTATTCTTTCTAAATTAGCATCTAGTTCTACACCATTCAGTCAGCCTAGGTACTTTTGGACAGCCTACTCTACGTTTTCTTACCTAAAGGCCATTTTACATCTCAAGCGCAAAGTGGAAACGCAAATTGGAGCTCTTTTATCGCACAGAAATTTGTATGTTTTTCTCTCTGTTGTACAAACGTGGATTACAGACACAGGGAAAAGCATACAAATTTCTGTGCGATAAAAGAGCTCCAATTTACGTTTCCACTTTGCGCTTGTGATGTAAAACGGCCTTAACACCTTCAATCTTAATATCTGATAGCTTTTGCCAGAGCATTAAAGATTTCCGAGACTTCAATCAATCCAGTTAAATGCTGCCTGTGAAAAAGCGAATTCCGGGTTCACGCATGAATCTATCGGATCTGCTGCAGAAGGGCTGCAACCTCGCAATATCCTTACAATTTTAAATATTCAGGGCTTCCTTGTTGCATTTGCTTGTAGAAATATCAACATACCATTTATTTCAAACTGAGGGCGCTTGGTTTATACTCTGGTTAACATTCTTAAGTTTAGTGATTTTGTTCCCCATACTGACACCTACAACAAGGGTTGTATCTGACAAATTTTGCCTTAATGAAATATTGCCGATAGGAAGAAAATGAGACAGAGTTTTTTTTAGGTTTCGTGAAGAGCTTGACTCCAATAAATCCGCTGGCCTTAATAATATCCCCCCCCCCTTCCGAAAAAAGTGGCTCTATCAACCCCTCTAACTACCGCCTAGTAGCAATCAGTTCTATTCTCTCCAAAAACGGTCCGAGACTTTTCTTTTTGGTCGCTCACCCGAGAAAAAATGTTTAAGTTGGTTAATATAATTAAAAGCATATGTGCCCGCAACTAGCACGCTCCCGCTACGAGCATGAAAATCTAAAAATGGTTCCGCTAGAGAGGTATGCACGCCCCTGTTACGGATATGAATTTATTCGTAATCGACCATTCCAAACGCGAGTTGCTAGGAGTTGAATAAAACCGGTTTTACTCACCACACTTATGGCAACGTGTGAATATGCCCATTGCTCAGTCTTCTGTATTTCGAGAAATATCAATATGTGCCCTATTAATGAAATTGTATACAAATATTCCTTATATGCACGCCCCTGTTACGGATATGAATTTATTCGTAATCGACCATTCCAAACGCGAGTGTCATTTCACCAAGCGGTCCCCCAAATTAGTACTAATCACTTCTAGTGCTGCTTGTCCGCCGTAATCAACGGGAACGGAGAACCGGTCTATGGAGTATAATAATTAGTGCTGCACACGAGACAAGACGAGACGGGATTTGGCCCAGTCTCGCCTCGGTCTCGAAAAAATGGGTATTTGCAGGTCTCGTCTCAATCTCGTCTCGAAAAGTTTCGTCCCGTCACGAAAAGTCTCGAATTTCACTGTCAATAATACAAATTGGGCCTGTTCACACCGTGCATATTCAAAGCGCCCAAAACCGGTTTTATAGATGAGAGAGGGAAGGGAGCGGAAGAACTTAACGAAACATTTTTCACGCAAAACCAAACGCGGGAAAACTAGCACACATATAAAAAGTTACCTCTATCTCTTGCATTCTTTAGCATTCAAGTAAATTTCATCTGCAATACATTTAAATGTTCCTGTATAGCATTCAAATTTACTATTCATAATTTACGCCCGTGTGAGTTGCTAGGAGTTGAATAAAACCGGTTTTACTCACCACACTTATGGCAACGTGTGAAAATGCCCACTGCTCAGTCTTCACGTAAATCTGCCTTTTTGCAGTGGCACCAGGGCAGGGTAGAGGGGATCAATGAATCGAAAGTTAATTTACAATTTGTGTAGAGTTACATTTAAGGTAGAGTCCGTTCCAAAAGAGAAGAGGTATTTTACAGTCATTTCATTTCATTTCAACGCATTTCATTTTAAATGCGTTGAAATGAAATGAAATAACAGTAAAATACCTCTTCTGTTTTGGAATGGACTCTGCATATAGATGCTTATGGAATGCGTACTCTTCGCCTTGTCTCCGCAGCCTGCTCAAGTCGTGTATTGGTGCCGAATGTGGTGCTCGTCAAAGAGCGCATCATGAAGATACTGAAATAGTTGGTGTCGATACGATTTCACAATAACCATTTGATTTCGAGACCTCGAGATGTCTCGCGAGATCTCGAATGGCAGTCTCGGTCTCGTATCGATTTTTAATCTGGAGGTCTCGTCTCGAAAATCGAGACGAGACGAGACGATTTCGAGACAAGTCTCGTCTCGTGTGCAGCACTAATGGTAATTACACCCTTTATGGTCATCAAACTTATTGCCCGTTTTCTTCGTCCTGTACAATTTCTTAAAGCTCCAATTTTTGTCCCTTTATCCTTCTTCTTTGACGACTCTACAACCGGGATCCGGTCCTGGCCTCTCGGAACTGTTCCCGATTCTGAGCCTGGGCGTCCTGGTCTACGCCATGCTTCCAGCAACGGTTGGGTCTCCCTTACTGTCGCACCCCATAGATCTTACCGTGTATGAGTGCACCGTGCTTCGTTTGGAGTATTCAGTGCGCATTTTACTGCGAGCTGCATTTGGAAAAGTAGGTGTTTCGGGTGATATACAGGCGTTTTACGCATACCTGTTTTAGACTAAGAACGGGCGAGTCTTATTTTTACTCGGGCCATGGATGAAGTCGAATCTAAAGCCCAAGTTATATCTGCAGGTGCTCTTCAGGGCTCAATCCTATCACCAGCTATCTGCTTAGTTTTTATGAATAACCTACTCTCAATCCCTTCCAACTCTCTCCATAACTTTGATGACGACGGTCTCTGTGTACTTGCTTCGATAATGCAAGACAAGCACGCGATAGATCTTGTCTGCCGTAAGCTCATGTTGAATACATCGAACTAATTCTATAATGTGGCCGCAAAAATCGTGTTTAATTGAGTGCAACAAAAACGAAGTTTTGCCTAAGTTCTAATAAAAGCTGCCATTCCTTAGTGGATAGTCTAGAACTTACGGACGAACCCTCTCTTTATATCCCAGGCATAACATTAAGATCAAATATGCGATGGTAGCTTAACTAGAATGAAACACAATTTTCTCTGCTGTGCTGTTTTGTGCTGTGCTGGGACCAGCGTTCGCCTTGCTTCAAACTCAATGGTGATAAAACCATTTGCACTTCAATTGCCACCGCAGGAATGTAGCAGGTCTGGAAAAATTGTATGGCTTTTATCACAGTGCTTTTATCTCCCTCTACGACTATATTTTTTCCGTAATGCAAGACTAGCAAGCTTGCCTCACGCGCACACTCTACAGCCCTTGTATTCGCGCACACTTCGTTCTAAAAATTCGTGTAAACCTAGAACAACTCGACTGTGGAACAATCTTCCACAGTTAGTATTCCCGACCACATTTAACATCCAAAAGTTCAAACGTGAGGCTAATGGCTGCCTCCTCATTTAACTCCCAGACTCCCCTTAATCTATCTTATCCTTTTTCTACTCTTTGTGCCAAGCTTAAGTTTTTGTGACTGGGTTGATTAATGTTGAGAGCCCACAAATTAATCGCCATTTACTTAGGAGAGGTCTCTAGAGGGCACTATAGTAGAAGGATGTCTGCAAGAAGCTGCTATATCTCCGCTGCTGTGGTTCCTTGATACATAGGATCGACCCATGAAATTTAGCAAGATCCAAATATTAGCTTGCCTTTTCAAATTTGCATTTCGATGACTGAAATGTTGGGGAATCTACTCAAATTGCCACCATTCCGTCGTTAAATAAATAAAAACGCTATAAGTGCTGCACTGAGACAGAGAACGCAAGACTCCCTGGACTATAGTTTCCAGACGGGGCATTATACAGTCGACCTTTGTCCCTTAAGCAGCTTTGTATGAAAATTTAACAACATACACTACACACAATACAGGCAATCTGGCACTCATCGGTCCGGAAACGGACATTGGGGCTCCCACGAGTTGAAGAGTGCCCATCACGATCTGACTCTTCTGAAACATACCAAAAACTAGAGGTCCACGCAGGTCATGGTCGACTACATGCGGGTTCTATCTGTTTTGTCTCCTAACGCAGCCTGGAAGAATAGGAAGGGCAGAGGACTAATCCTCCAAGTTTTTTTCGTTTTCAAATACTAATGAAATTTTGTCTCAGGTCTGCAACTCATCTTGCCTTTCAACGAACTTTAGGTATCAAACTCCCTATTATAGTTAAATACAACCACTTTGTATTTTCTACTCACCATTAAGTACATGCAGATCAACAGTGACTGGTGCACTATTCGATGGACTGCATGTATAATTTCCAGAATCTCTCTTATTAACTGATGGTATTATTAAGGAACCAATCTTTAAAAAATATTATTAAAATTTTACACAACCACACAACAAATCGTAATTTATTTACAATCCTTACTGTGTTTTGCTGATCGCTGCTATTTCCGAATATTTCACGATCAATTTGCATATACCATCCTTGTTTATTACCTTGTACAATTTGCTGATTGCCACGAAACCATATTATGTACGATGGCGGCTCTATTGATCCACGCACAATACAATGTAGGGCAACCTTACTGCCAGCCTTGACGAACCGATTATGATCACCAATAAGTTCGGTTTTTGGAACTGTAAAATTTTGAGAATTATTAGATAATTTTTAAATTAAATATTCTTATAAAGGTAGGGTTTTTAGTACATACCAACTACTTTTAGAAAAACTCGAGCACTCATTTTTGGTTCTGTTGACACTTGACATTCGTATAGGCCCATGTCGTGTTCTTGTACGTACTTGATTTGCAGTGACCATCGTTCATGTTCTCCAGCGTAAATGGATTGGAATCTTTGATCGGCAATGAATGTTGTTTGATCGACTGTAAGGATGTGACCGTCACGTACTCGAACCCATGATACTGGCTTGCCGAAAAGTCGTCGTACCTGAATTAAAGATTATATCATGCATTATTTAGTTGTATATCTAGAGGAGAGATGCTATTATTTTTTAATTCTTAGCTGATTTTTTTAAATATTTAATTTTGGTAAATCATGAAATTTTGGTACAAAACATCGCCATCGTACTAAAATACAAACTATTTAGGAAGATTTTAATCATCTATCGTGATGTCAAACTGCTATGATATATTGATTTTAAAAAGTTTAGGGAAAAAGGCCTAAAATTTGCAAGAACTATTCATCGTGATTATTTCAGGAAACTACAGGTAAATTGAACTTATAAATATTTGAAAAATAAAAGTAAAAATAATAAATAAATTGAAATTGAAGTTAGACTAAATATTTTTGTTTTATTCAAAAAAAACATAAAAGACGAAAGTTCATAACAATAAAATACAGCATTGGCAAATATACGCAAATGAAAACAAGTAATAGGTAATTTTAAATAGAGGACCATTGTAAATGACGATGGAAAAGTGATCCACTACGTAATGAAAGAAAGCAATTGGTACCTAATGTGGACAGAGCTCGTCATGTCAATACTGATACTGTAAAATGAAACACATTTTCTTTTGAATGTCTTTATCAACGAATAAAACTATATGGCTTTGGGTTCAGAAAATCCGAGAGCAATTCATCAAAGGAAGTGGCAGAAGGTTTTTCTTTTTTGAATGAGGTAACAAGTCCTAAAATATCATTGTAGAACGAGCCCTTTACCTATAATTTTAAGGCTAGACCGCTTGAAAGGTTCAGTAGTTTTTGGTGATTTTTTACTCAGGTTTGTCTGTTTGAGGCAAGTCACGTCCCAGTGGGAAAAATTGGGAGCGCTGTTCAGAGGAGCTTACTTTGAGCGCTGTTAAATATGCTCCCGAGGGAGCATTACCGGAGCTTTCATAAATTTTATAGAACGAAGAAAATGAGCGATTATCTTGATGACCATAAAGGGTGGCATTGGCATACTCAATGGACCGGCTCTCGTTCGATACGAAGGACAAGCAGCTTTAAAAGTGGTTAGAATTTAGTAGGGGGACTGCTTTGATAAAACCACAATCGCGTTTGGAAAGGAAAAGGCAATAGCAAAAGATAAACAAAATAAAAGCTTTTCGAAACCCGGATCACATATCCACAGGCGTCCATGAAAATTCTTTATTAAAAAGCTTTTTTATAATGCTCCTAGAACGCCTTTGAAGGAGCATAAAAACGTATGCTCCCCTGCAATGACATGCAATGTTAAAAAGTATATGGAACTGGAGCGTAACGGGAGCGCTGTAAGCTTTTTAAGGAGTGCTCGAACAGCGCTATTGGAGCCCTCCATTTCCCGCTGGGGTTAAACAAGATCTTGCTTCATCCTCCTCGATGTAAAGCCTGTAGACGGGATCACAAGCAATTTTCTGTAAAAACCCGCTTGGAATTAACCAAACTAGGCATAAGCCCCGGTATTTTTGGCCCGAGAGTGATCGTCGATGTTTACGTTGCTAAAATCCTTTCCGCCTAAGGCCTCCACTTTCTTATTGCACTGGAAGCACTTCCGACATGAGCAACTAAATTGCAAATATTCAGCACACCAGGTCAAGTTTGTAGTCCCAGAAAAATTCAGATTTGATCTTGTGGCCTTATTTTCGTTAGGCTGTTACAGAATCCGCTTGTTAGCATAGACCTTTCCTTGGTGTATGCCCGAATAACGTACTTCTCTAATTGAAATCCAGTAGCGTGGTTGCGGAAGCTGATTGTCTACTAAACCAGCAGCTTTCATTGCACATCCCTGCACGCACACCTATCTTTGGCTTGGAGCCATCCGTGTATGTTACAAATTCACCCTGTGGTATCTAAGGAAACGTCTAAGGTATACCCTATCGTTTATTAGTCCAGGGAAATTAGACATTTTACTTCGGAAAAATTCCGGGAAAGCTGAATTTTGGTATGGACATTGATATTATTGCTCTAAGGAAAATGTCACGAGTCCCCACCGATTTGAGACTCCGAAACGATTTTATGAGGGATCAAAGGTCACCAAAAGCGATTTTTCACAAATATCTCAGTAATGTTAACTTTTACAGAAAAATTATGTTAATAAAACTTGTAGCTTAGAAAATTTCCTACAAAAAATATTTTATAACTTTTTCTTTTAAGAGTAACCGTTTTTGAGATATTTTGATTTACAGAGTTCTAAATTTTAGGTTTCTCATGAATCGTGTACGCCACTTACGAGGTGCATTTTGTTACGTGGTGTCCCCAGTAGGCGTATTGTATATTGAATATTATTTCCTTTCATCCCCTGATATTCTCTTAGATGGACCCAACAAATTAAGATAAATTCGTTGGCAGAGTCTGAAGAAGAGTAATTATTGAAATTAACAACTTCTGTTTTAGATAATAAAGTAGTTATAACCAAATTCATAATAATTTTTTAAATATAAACTTCTTTCAAATAAAAACAAATGTGGGTTAGGACTACTGGGGACACCACGTGGAAAAACGCACCTTGCACTCTAACTCGAAGGTGGCGTTGAAAGGAGTACACGATTCATGAGAAACAAAATTTAGAACTCTGTAAATCAAAATATCTCACAAACGGTTACTCTTACAAGAAAAAGTTATAAAATATTTTTTGTAGGAAATTTTCTAAGCTACAAGTTTTATTAACATAATTTTTCTGTAAAAATTAACATTACTGAGATATTTGTGAAAAATCGCTTTTGGTGACCTTTGATCCCTCATAAAATCGTTTCGGAGTCTCAAATCGGTGGGGACTCGTGACATTTTCCTTAGAGCAATAATATCAATGTCCATACCAAAATTCAGCTTTCCCGGAATTTTTCCGAAGTTGGGGCTTTTTTTTGTCTAATTTCCCTGGACTATATGTTTATGAAAGAGGTTTATACTTTGAGATCTTCACGGGCATAAAATATGTTAGCATTCCCGCTTCCAAAATTCACTGTATGACAAGAAAAACTTATATACCTAGCTAGGAGACACCTACATTGGATTTTTGGCTGGGAATCGAAGATGTTCAAGATTCAGCAGAACTCGACAAAGCACCTACATACAAACAAGAAAAGACATGGTGACAGCATTACTGCATCCTAATTTCGTAAGTGAAACTATAAATGCAAAAAAAGGTGCGGTTTCTTCTGGAAAGGTAATAGCCTCAATTTACCCTGCATTAAAAGTTTAACCAAACGCCGCTAGCACTCATGAATTATTTGAACCCAAGCCAGGACTCCCCAAGAAGACTAGCTTTAGGCTACAGTTTTCGTGATTGAATCGTTTATACATTGAGAACTAGCAAATATACAATCAACGATCTTGTGCGAAGAAGCACATATCTGCTCCCGTAGTGCTTTGCTGAAGATGAACTCATACTCGGACCTCAAAACTTTTTCTCTAAAATTTTCAAACCCCACCAGACTAGCACTTAAAAAGGAGATCGCCTCAGGGACATGCCGAAAGAGGGATTTCCCGTAGGTTTTTCATGAGGACCCCATGTGGCAAGTGAGGGGCATGCGGAAAGAGGGCTTCCCTTTATTTCCTCATGAACACCACACGCAGAAGAGCATTTTAAAAAGCTTTAAAGTAATACCTTTAAGCTTTAGCTTTCTCATATAAAGTTTTAGTTTTTGTTGTTGCATTGCTTCATATGTCAGGCAATTTTGTTGGTGACTATGAAGGGTGTCATTTAGCATACTCAATAGACTGGTTTTGCTGCGATTTCAGAGGTCAAGCAGCATTGGACGTGATTAGTACTCAGTGGAGGAACCGCATTGGTAATACGACACTCGCTTTTAAAAATATAAAGCTTTCGACACCGACGCAGTTATTACTCACATATCCACGCCGAAATTCTCAAATTTTTCGGCCTCTTTTTTCACTCTGGATCGGGAAGCAATGATTTTTCATTAAGGGGGCCAATTAAGGGCATTCGTTATGACGAGGCGCGAATGAGGCAAGCGTTAGATACCCTGTGGGGTTCTTATAGGGCAATCCACACGGGGTTCACATGAGGCAGTGAAGCTAGCCTGATAGGGGCCCTATCCCCAAATAACAAATTTTGTCTAATAAGGCTCTACTAATGTCTTATGAGAGGAAATTCGACTTTTTTTTAAAAGAGAACACTCTCGTAACTTACACTTGTAGAACACTACAAGTGCTTTATGAATGCGTTGTCAGAATTAAATGGCACAATTATGAGAGTTATTTTTGTCTTATAAAAATAGGTGTACTCTCTTTGTAAGGGTACGAAGCTCTCATAAGAAAACTTTTTGAATTTTTATGAGAGTATTGAAGTACTCTCGTAAGGCTGTCATAATAACTAACAATTTTTGCGTTAAGAAATTAAAAATAACATGGTATAAAAGTGCAAAGTAGTACTATCGTTAAAAACAAGGTAACTTTTATCGACTGTATCTCAGTCAATTTTTATAGAAAATTCCTCAATTGGACACCATTTTAACGGAAATTACCTCAGCTTTTTTTTTTGTTGAGTACCTCCTATACCTAAATCCACCCCGAAAAAAGTTATACACAAAAATGTCAAAAAAACAAAAAATTAAAATTTTTCGGTTTTTTTTAAGAGTTTTTTTGACTAATTTCGGTGAAAAAAAATTGTTGTTTACTTCAAAATGGGCTTATTCGATAGGAAATTCGATTCTCTACAAAAAATGTTATTATGTTTTTTTTTATAAAAATGCATAGTTTTTGAGTTATTGTTGAAAAACTAAACAATGGACCAATCTTCTCCGTTCTCAAAAGTCCAAGCCTAGATTTAATAGCACTTTTGGATTTTTCTTTTTTAATGTACAATCGAACATATAAAACAATAAAATACCTTTAACGAATTAGTTCCTTATTAAAATACATAGTCAATAGACTATAAGAAGGGAAGACAAGAAAGAAAGAAGATTATCTAGGTGGGACAAGTGGAAAGACGAAGAACCATGCGGCGGTTTGAAATCGAACCTCTGGCTTCTGAGAGGATAGTCGGGGGCTTTTACTCAGTCATTGAGCGATCACAATGTCTTAGAAGCCCTCATTTTATCGCTATTACCAGCTACTACTACATTGATATTAACATTTTCGTGCTTGAAGGGCAATATATTTCAATCAATACAAGATTAGAATTTAAGACGACTCCCGCCGCAAACCTGTAGTCCTTTTTTTCGCATGCACTACTACTACTACCTACAAATTAGTTTTTAAAAAAAAAACATTGGACTGTGGAACAGTCTTCCACAGTTTATATTCCCGATTTTATACAACATCCAAAATTTCCTCGTCCAGCAGCACACAGACTCTTCCAACCTGTCTATCCTTTAGTTATCTATCGTTCATGTTTAGCGTGACGGTCCAGTAGTACAAAGGATCATTTATAAGCTTACAAAACTATTGGATCTACATTATGAACAGGTAAACAATTTATAATTTTCTAAACAGTGTTCCTCACTAATATTCCGTTTTTTTATTGTCCTTAAAATAAAGTTTTCTATTTCCTTTCACTTAAAAAAACCTCGTCCCACTCACAACATGACATCAGACAAGGATGACTTAGCAAAGAAATATTTCTGAAATTTGTTTTTTCCCCCCTACGAAAACACCTAATATTAATAAACCTAACGTTATACAAAAGTAAACATTTTTACCTTTTTTTCTAAGTAATCACGAAACACTGTCCTAGTCCTGCCCTATCCGTTCCTATCATGCTGAATTTTTTATAAGAAAGTTCAAAAGGTTCGGTTCACTATTGCACTCCTCTACTCCCCCGAAAAAAAGGAAGTAAAGAAAAAATAACAGACAAACAAGATGAGAAACTAAATTCTATTTTTGCCTGATTTGCATATTAAAAATTTATGTTTAAGGCACAAGAAAAAAATGCCAATTAGCTAAAGAAGATTCTTTTGTTTCTTTCCTGCATGTTGTAATAAATAGTAGGTTGAAAAAATTGAGTGGATATCCTGTTTCCTGCAGGATATTTTAAATATGGGAATATAAACACACCCACACACACATTGACTTATAATGCAAATTTAGCAGGTACATAACTCAATTTGTAAATTTTTTTTACAACTCCCAATTACCTGCCCACTTAAAACCCCGAGCATAATTGATAAAGTTGTTGAGTAAAGTAAAAATTATTTTAGGCTAACAAGAAGTGCCTACGCACACAAAATTTTAGCAACAACAATCTAAAGGACTGGGGAAAAAATAGAACAGGGAACAAAAATTAACAAAAATTAAAATTTTACAAACTCCCACTTAAAATGTCTCGGAGAACTTTTAGACAAAGACGAAAATGTAAAATAGGGTCCTTGTGCGGCAATGGCGACCCAAGAAAATATTTTTTTTGTTGTTGTTGTTGTTTTTATCGATTATTTATTCACCACGAAATATTTTGTGATCCACCCCCCCAAACAAAAAAAAAGGAAAAAGGAGAAACACCGAACCAAACTTTCTTTATGTCCTTCATTAGAGGAATAGAATGAATGCCAGCAGAAAGAAAGATTTCTTGGGAAATCAAAATCTAGTGAAAATCTGTCGCCAAATTTGGTCCTTTTCATGACGGGCATTGACACTACAAAACTTTTCCAATAAAATGTCCTTAACTGTAGGATTCTGCATTTGTTTCAACGAATATCCCACCGCTGCCCCCTTTTTGGTCCGCTGTAGCACTAAAAGCAAGCACCGAAAAAACAAGTATTGCAAATAATAATTTAAAGACGATTCTGTACAGAAAGGACGAAAGGATATTTGTCGACATGAATAACAGTGAAATAAAAGTTTTTGTATTTTTTTTTGGTGGGGGGAAAGTCTTATTGCAGCATTCAGGACCCTCGAAAATTGTTGTCTACAAATCTGTGAAATTATAATTCCCTCGATGATTCCGTGCCACCACCAGATCGGGAATCAGAAGGAGATGAGCAGAGGTCCTTTGTTTACTCGAGACTTCTCGGCTCCAATAATGAAATTTTCTAGGATGAAATTGATTCCGACATTTTCAGAACGGCATGTGATGGTAGTGGTGATAGAATATTGAGAGAAGGGTATCCTTGTTCCTTATTCTTTTTAACCCATATATATATATACATATATATACAAAGAAAAGTTCGGTTTCCATTGTGACATCTCATCAGACTCATCCTGTCCATGGCAGGGACGAGACTCCTTGGAGTTTTTCCTTACTCACCAAGAAAAGAAAAATAGACTTAAAAAAAATTCTCAGTACTTACATTGCAGGGCAGGTAGGCATGGCTCCCAATTTGTACGGTGACATTCGTATCTGATCTTGACAGGTTAGCGGGCGTTGGAAACAGCGGCATGACGGGGGACGATGATGAGATGACTGTTGCTCCAGAAGATGATGGCAGTGTCATAGTTTGCAAGAATTCCGCATCGCTGATTGTGAGATCTGTAAGAGAAAGGAACATTTTTGAGTTACTTAAAATAAAATACGAAAGAAAGCAGCAAAGACGAAGAAGAAAAAAAAATGTAAATAAATAGAAAGCTTCTGCTAAAAGTCCTTTTAGCCATAAGAAAGAAGGACCTTTCGGATTATGAAGGAGACAATTTTCGTACTTTGAGCTTCCACCTTACAGAGGAGCTTCTTCTTCTTCTTTCATGTTACGCAACAAATAAAGCTTATGGCGAAAATTATAATGAGAAAGTCCTTCTGTTACAATCTATCCTTGTTGGCATTGAACGAAACACGCTGTTGGCTCAATAGGGTAGGTTGGTATTTTGCGGGGGTGTGGGTGGGTATATAGGGATGAAAATTTAGCTTTGACAAAGGACTTCTCAGATTTACATTAACAAAAACATGGGAATGCGATAACTTTTGCCTGATATTTTTCTGTGTTTCTACAGTTTATCACTGGGGAATATTCCTTGAAGCGTGAAATTTTCGGTTTGTGTTTCATGTTGGCAGCCATCATTCCCACCCATCTCTCAAAAAAACACCACACTTTACCCAAAAACATTTCACCCAAACCTTGATTCCTCGGTTTTCTGTACTTTTGGGTGTTATATAAGCTGACAGAAGATAACATGGGCTGCAGGCTTTTATCTTGAAAGTAACTCGAGTGGAATGCCGTCACGCTTGATTAAGTGGAATAAGTAACTGCAGGCGAAATTTATGAGGTATAAAACTCAATATGCCTTGAATTTGCATCATCAACAGATAGAATATTTATTACGGGAAAATATCTACTTTTTTTTATGTTCAACTTACTTTCCTAATCTTAGCTCATGAGCAAGAAGTTATCTTCCGTATTTTGAGTTTTGTCGTTCATACATAAAACAAAAGAAATGTGGAATTTTATGAGCTCTCTTACCTTTGAATAGAACCCTTTTGCTACATGTAATAGAACCCTTTTCATCTAGCAAATTTCCAAAATATTAACAAAGCTATATCACATATTTTTTGGGACCGGGTTTAGTTCTTTGATATTTCACAGTTTGATGTTTGATACTGGTCCAAAAAAATACCAGAAATATACCTACAGTATTTGAAACCTTAGCTTTGTTATATAGTCCGGGGAAATTAGCATTTTAAGGAGAAAAAAATCCAAAATGGCTGAAAATTGGTCCACAGCCTCCTTGGGACTTTTTAAGAAAACAATTTTGGAATCACAAAAAATAAAACATGGCCGCCGGAGATATCGCGTTTTTCCCGTGTTCTCCTTGTATCTCGGCTTCTATAGTATAGGCCGTACAACCCCGTACGAGGGCCCAAAATGTTGACAATGAAATTCTTTAGATCTTTAGTTCTTACAAACATGTTGACCCGATTAACCCTTTTAAAGTTATTCAAGTTCAACGTTATCAAAAATCACTTTTTCGCCAAAAAATCACCAAACTGCTTTTCTCGAAAATTTGGTTTGATCAGTCAATACGAAACGTTATTGCCTACAAAAAAGCTTTCTTGCATTTTTTTCGAAAATTTAACCCTTTCGAAGTTATTCAAGGTCAAAGTTTCAAAAAATCAGTTTTTGGTCAAAAAATGACTCAGAAAATGATTTTTTTTCTATTTATACAAACGATTATTGCCTACCCTAATGACACCCTTGTCATTTTTTCGAAAATTTTCGAAATATTGTGCAAAAATCAATTGTTGCCCTGTGATTTTGGAAACTTTGACCTTGAATAACTTCGAAAGGGTTAAGTTTTCGAAAAAATGCAAGAAGGCTTTTTTGTAGACAATAACGTTTCGTATTAACTGATCAAAACAAATTTTCGATAAAAGCAGTTTTTGAGTGATTTTTTGGCCAAAAAGTGATTTTTGATAACTTTGACCTTGAATAACTTTAAAAGGGTTAAATCGGGTGTGAAGGTGGTTTTAGGTGAAATTTTAGTTAAAAAAACGAAATTTTGATTTTGATGACTCATTACTCGGAAGCTGATAGGGTATAACCTTGATTTTTACAGTTTTAGATAGGTGGGAGTATTCTGCGTACACTGATACCTTACTCATGAAAATAGGTCATAGGGTTACAAAATACAGGGTCATATGAAAATTTTTAAAAAATTCTCTAGAGGCACGTTAAAATTAATGTTAAAAATTTTTGTAAAGTGAAAGTATACTTTTTTATATATATAAGTAATCGATTTTACCAGTCCTCTCATAAATATATTTAATTTGGGAAATAACGGCCACCCTAATGTACATATGAAGGGCTTGACCATCACAGAATGTACCCAGTCTGCTGATCTTGGCGAGATACCCCGCATTATCCCACACAATTTTTTTACACTAGTAAAGCCCCATTTGGGGTCCTTTCTGACCTTTTGATTTTCCCAGGTTAGCCCCGAGTCTTAGTCAAGTTGTTCTCCGATCCAAAGAGCATCAGGTGCGTCAGGTGTCAGACCTCTTATTGTGGTAGTGAAGACAAGAGCGTCTGTCTTATTGATGTTTACAGTGAGCCCTTTTTCGGTGCAAAATTTGGTAACTATTCAAAATTATGTCTACAGTAGTGTTCTTGTTCAAAAAGAAGAAGAAGAAGACTAGCCACCTAAGCAAAGAGTCCACTCAACTACTACTATGCTCAACAGAAGAAGTGATAGTAATCGACCATGTGGACATCTTTTTCTGAACCTTCTTTGAAACCGCGAATATCCTGCCAGAATTCTGTTCAGTCTCTTTAATAACCATAATCGTGACTATCCGGTACATAGTTTCTCCTCGGCTTGTCTCACCAGTTGGTGTAGAGCCGTTTCTGTAGACTTCCCAGACTGATAAACATACTGGCTTCTATGAAAGGATACCTCTTCAACATACATATCTCTTACCAGATAGTCTGTCACCACTTATATCCATTTCTTGCAAAAGAAAATATTTATGCTGAGGAGTCTCTATGGTTCAGTGTAGTCCTTCTTATCTGGCTTGGAATGGAGTATCACCTTTATTTCTTTCTACATTGTCGGATTGTGACTTGCTGCTAAACAGGTAAAGGGCATTGCATAAAGGCTAAGTACAATGATTACTTTGATTTCTTTGAAAATCCCACCGCTGCCCCTTCCTGGTCTTCTGAAGCACCGAAAAAACATTGCAAATAATAATTTAAAGACAGAACGGACGAAACAGGCTGCTGAACAAGTAAATAACATTCCACAACGCCAAAGTGCAATGACTTCTTTGAAAATCCCACCGCTGCCCCCTTTCTGATCTTCTGCGGCACTAGAAACAAGCACCGAAAAAACGTTGCAAATATTAATTTAAATACGAGTCTGTCCGGAAAGGAAGACAGAGGCTGCTAAACAGGTAAAGCACATTACACAAAGCCTAAGTTCAATGATTTCTTGGCCACACTAGAGCAATGTGGGAACATGCAATTAAGCCACGTTCACTTGAATCGGTTCAGCTTCGTTTCCATTCGATTTTGAATAACTAAAAATCGATCAGAGCTGTAGCTGCTAGGAAAGTCAGATTTCATTAGGATCTTATGTGTTTCCTTCAGCATCTCCGTCAATCCGACCATTACATCATAAATGAGTACGACTTTAGAGACATCAAAGACTGAAACCTTCGGGTGCGGCATGTTCTCTAAAGTTAACCAAATGTTCCTCCTAACTACTTCTTCCTTTTTGGTAGAGTTTGTCTTTATTTTTAGTTTTTTGGCCCATGCAGATGGGCGTAACCTGGCATTGCCTTGTTGAAGGACCCTATTATACCTTCTGCTTTCGTAGGAATGCACACCACCCAAAAAGTATTCTCTATAGTTGTCTGTAAAACATGACTCAACTAGACATTCTCGGTTTCACTAACCAAATTGTCCTGAACTGGATACCATGGATAGAAAAGTGCAGTCGGATTGCTTACCCAAAGGTAATTGTCTGCCTCTGTTTTTCGGTGCAGAGCAGGGACACCCGAAACTAGGCCCTTGCACCGGGTATGGGGCAAGCCAAGAAATTCCTTACTCTTGCGCGATAATCGAGGTCGCTTAACCAGAAGTCAGAATCTTCTGAAAAAACATGCTCCTATTACTTATCATCTGAAGTGCCCTCAAAGCCGTGATCTTTCCACGGCACTAACTAGATATGGTAACTTTCCCAAGGAGGCCGCTTAAATTCCGCAAATAGCTCACCAGTAATTAATGAACGCTCTCTCTATGCTACCCCGAGATCTGTTTGAAGCCGAGGATCAGATGAACTTCTACGGGTGCAATTTTCAGCTTAGAGCCGTGGGTCCCCTGTTCTTTGTTCTAGCTTCTTTTATCGCCTATCACCTCTATTTTCTCTTATTCTGATATCTTTTCTCTTCACAGGCGCGTGCCCTATGGAACCCCTGAATATCTCAGAAGGCAGAATTATAACCTTCAATCTCCAGTTTGTACTCAATACCCCTGTCGTGGTAGCTTAGTGGTTAAGTCGTACAACTACCATGCCAAAGGTCCGTGGTTCGATTCCGAGCAGCGGTAAGATCTTTTATCTTACCAGAATTCCCTACGTTCTTTTCTACCATCGAATATAAGCATAATAAGCTAGAGTTGAGCCGGACTTACACGAGGCAGTACATTTGTCTCTTACGCCATGGTAAATTGTTCTGAGGGCTCAATTTTTTAAAATGTCCCGGTTCAAAAATAATGTCCTACTGGTATATTAGTCCGGGGAAACTAGCATTTAAATGAGACAAAATTCGGAAATGGCTGAAAATTGGTCCACAGCTTCCTTGGGACTTTTTAAGAAAACAATTTCGGAATCACAAAAAATAAAACATGGCCGCCGAAGATATCGCGTTTTTCCCGTGTTCTCCTTGTATCTCGATTCTATAGGTCGTACAACCCCTTACGAGGGTCCAAAATGTTGACAATGAAATTCTCTACAACCTTAGTTCTTACAAACATGTTGACCCGACTAACCCTTTCAAAGTTATTCAAGGTCAAAGTTATCAAAAAACACTTTTTGGCCACAAAATCATTCAAAAACGGTTTTTTTCGAAAATCTGCTTTGATCAGTCAATACGAAACGTTATTGCCTACAAAAAAGCCTTGTGTTATATTTTCGCTAACTTAACCCTTTCAAAGTTATTCAACGTAAAAGTTTCAAAAAATCAGTTTTTGGCCAAAAAATGACTCAGAAACTGATTATTGAGAAATTTTTTTTTTCTATTTATACAAAAGATTATTGCCTACCATAATGACACCCTTGCCATTTTTTCGGAAACTTTTCGAAAAATTTTGCAAAAATCAATTAGTGATTTTTTGACCAAAAACTGATTTTTGGAAATTTTGATCTTGAATAACTTTGAAAGGGTTAAGTTTTGGAAAAAATGACAAGAAGCTTTTTTGTAGGCAATAACCTTTCGTATTGACTGATCAAAGCAAATTTTCGAAAAAAACAGTTTTTGAGTGATGTTTTGACAAAAAGTGTTTTTTGATAACTTTGACCTTGAATAACTTTGAAAGGGTTAATCGGGTCAACATATTTATTAAAACTAAGGTTGTAGTGAATTTCATTGTCAACATTTAGGGCCTTTGTACGAGGTTGTGTGACCTATAGAAACCGAGATACAAGGAAAACACCGGAAAACCGCTATATATCCGGCGGCCATGTTTTTTTTGTGATCCCGATATTGTTTTCTTAAAAAGTCCCAAGGAAGCTGTGGACCAATTTTCAGCCATTTCCGAATTTTGTCTCCTTTCGTGCGTTTTTTTTTGCTAATTTCCCCGGACTATATGAGCGTGAATCTAAATAAATGATCGTATGATTGTAAATACGAACTGGACATTTCTTACATTTTTTGAGGGAGTAAAATTTTGTACTGTTACATTCGAAGTATGAGATTGTACTAGCTCAAAAGATAGGCACCTCTTACAAACTCATAATCGTGGGCTACCCAACATTGTAATAAACGACGAAACTGGCTTCTATTCGATCTCTGAAATCAGCGTTCTGTTGCGGTAAAATATTGTATGGGAACCGGTGGAGTAAAACCGCAAGTTGGCATTTGTATTTCTTTTCTACATTTTTTAAGGCTACAGCACGTTGCTGGACATGACGTTTAAAGATAGAACCGAACCGAGAATACAGAGAGGCTTAGTTCGGGACTATAAATCTGGTTCATTACTAACACTTCGTATCAGCTCTTTAGTAGTATAATATATTTTTACAAGAAATTACCTTTGTTTTAATAAAATTTCATTCGTTTCTGTATCCCTGATTTTTATTTATTATTTCCGTAAATTTTTATTGTATTTTTATTTCTTTTATAAAATTTTTGTTTATATATTAAAAAATTGTCAAGGACCTTTTTGTCCCCTTGATTTTCTTGACACGCACCTTTTATATTCCAATCCTGTTCACACTGGAATGATTTATCATGATTCGACTGAAAAAGCTAAAAAGGACATGCTACCCACGCACTTGGGTAACTATTTCATTCTTCTCCTCCTCTCAAATTACTTGTGAGGATTTAACATTTTGGATAAATTTATCTTTTGGAGAATATCTTATATCTGGAAAACAACTTGAACTCCAGCAAGGATACAGAGTAGTACAGTTCAACGATTTCAATATCATCTCCAACAGGAAATTACTGTATTCAAATTTCAATTCGATGAAGACACATAAATGTCAATATTGAAAATATTTTCAAGTAGGATATATGACAGGCATATGGTATATTTCTCATGGAATGGTATCGCTTAGCAACTGTTTTTTTTATTTTTCGTGGGAGACAAAAAGGATATTCTTGTATGTAATTTCTATGTTATAAGTGATAAAGCTGCCAATGCATACCATAATGCCATTAAACCTTTAAAATCTTTTTAACTCCCATCTCTTTTACGAGAACTAACCTCTTAACAAGGGGCATAACCATGAAGATCCTTTAAAAGCCACCTGCCGGCAGTTATACAGTCGCATGCAGGAATGTTCATTTTTCACTTGAGTGACATTCCCTTACAAAAAAAAACAGTAAAGGAAGAAAGAAAAAAAAAAGGAAAAAGAAAAAAAAATATTCCCAATCTCCTAACTCCTTTACGACAGGACACATCTACACATATACGGCTGCTAACGCAGAATTTAAATTTATGCAAACTAGATGGAAAAGGTGTTGGGATTGTCAGAAACTGACGTGAGCTGTAGAAAGGTCCTTAGCTGTAGAAAGGTCCTTTCAGGCATAACGTATCTAACGTTGTGAGCCCTCGAGAACAATTCCAATTTGCATATGCACACCATTGGGATGGTCCCTTTTACTGTTGTCTGTCCGCTTGAATGCCGCCTGCTAACTACTTTCTTATCCCCATCCACATAAGGATATGTCAAAACAAGTTTATTAGGACACAAAAAATAACTGAAATTGCCCCCTTCCACCCCCACATATCAGGATCCCTACCGAAATGGGTCACCTAATGAAAGTTGCTTTTGCGAATTTCCATGTTGGTCCCGAATGCGAAAAATGGGTCGCTGTACAGTATAGGGTCGAGGTCCGGGGGTGAGGGCCAACCAGCCGAATGGGGCGGATGTGAAAACTTTTAACATTTTAAGAGCACTAAACTGGAATTTTTCGAAATGTGCTTTTATATCCTTTTTTTTACCAGGGGGAGGTAAGAAAGTTTCTCTCATGTTTACTACATCTTCACTGCACATTCATCTCGGTTCAGGACGAAAATTTCGCAATTTAAATGCAAAATCAAATGAGGTCCTCTCCACCCGACTAAACCCACCCATCCTTTCGGCTCTTTTGGCCCGTTTCTGCCCATCTCCAGCCGGTTATACTCGTACAAGATCCACCGCCATGTGGCGCTGCTGCTGTTGGTGCTGTTACGACTTTCCAAAGATTTTCGTCAGCACCCATTTAAATTATACGAGCCAACAACAACAAGGCCATGAAAAATCCTTGGAAGATGTAGAATTTTATTGGGCACTTAGCAGTGTTATTATGGCTTAAAGGGATAGTGCTGAGGCTTCTATAGAACTGATGTTTCTCGGTGCTGGCGTTCATGTGTGTGCACTACGACTTCATTAATGTTTGCATATTTCGTATTTCTTGCCTTTATGATCTTCATGGCAGTCGCTTGATTTATGACGACATTATTCGATAATTAATGCTAAGGATAAGTGCATGTATGACGAAACAGTGTATAAAAGGGTTAAAGCAGAATTGCTACAAACATGAAAGTGTTAATATTAAGTTGAGAAACTGTTTGCCAAGGATTTATATTGCTTTTGAGGCAATTGCTATTAACAATATGGCTCAGGCATGATTCGTTATTACTAGGGTTTTATGGCAGGCATAGGGGAGCTTGTCGACATTAAAAAAACAATAATCCTAGAGAGGGAGAAAACGTTCAGCTATATAAATTCAAGGATCAACTTGAATCCTAGAGAGTGTAGCAAGGGAAACTAATGGTAGAACTCGTAGACTAAATCGACTTTAAAGAATAACTTCTGTTAAATGTTTCACCCTCTTTAATGGAATTCTTTAAGATTTTTTTGAAACTAGAGAGTTTTCATTCTCATTTCTATAATAACAGTAACAATACTGAAGCCTGGAATAGTCCTACAACATGAAGCCTTGTATGAATACAAAAACTATCGACAATAATTGTCGCCTTGCTTTGCTCTTTCATGTCCTTTCTATTCATTTTAAGTAGAAATTCTTTTGTTATGTTTTGTATTAAAGTATTGGTCTAGAAAATAAGTTCGTAGAACTTTCCCGATAGGTGGCGTTAATTACAACGAAAGCCACCAGCGAATATGGAATAACCGAGTCAGCACAGAGTTCTGCAATGATTTATGAAATGACCCAAAATTGCTCTTGATGCAACAAGCCCTATGAAGTAACATGGGTATGAAAAAATGGAACCAAGCCAAGAAATCAGAACATAAATGTGACATGGTGTAAAATCTGAAGTAAATAAGGAAAGTGAATTTTGTTGAAAAATATCAAGATTGTAAAAGTAGGGTAAAAATGAGATTTGATTGGTCACGGGGCAATTTGCATGTATATAATAAGAAGTATACATGTAGGAGACTAGGTTAGGCTCTTGTAATCAACTAGTGCCAAAGTAAGTAATCAAAACAATTCTATCACGGCATTGCCCTTTAGTAGAGGGAAATTAAACAAAAAAAATGCGAAGTTATGATGTAGTTGGGAAGTTGGGAAAATACTCGTGAATGAATAGACTATCCAACTGATTCGGTATAAATACTTTAAAAATGAATCCTCACCTAAAAAAACCAAAATGTATGAAATTTTGTTTTATTTTACTAAAAAGGCAATAACGAAAAAATTTAAATTTTTCAATTTTTTACATTTTTTTTCATTTCCGTTTTCAATTTTTTGCCTTTTGCGAACTATGAAAAGCTACTTGCCAACAGCTTTTCATAGTTCGCAAAAGGCAAAAAATTGAAAACGGAAATTTTTTAGTTTTTTCAAAGTCCTAAAATAGACAATTTACATAAAGAAATGAAGTATTGCGTATGCTCACAAGAGAGCACATAAAAAAACTACAATTTAAAAAAAAATATTTTTAACCGTACGATGATTTGGCATAAAATGGCGGCAATTTTAAAATTTTCCGAAAACTGCCAATTGTTGCCGTAAAACTCGAATTTTTTTTTTGAAATTTCAACCACGTATTTATAGCATCAAAGTACATATTTTCTCCAATTTTTATCAAAATCCAACCTTTTTCGCGTTATTTATTGCATTTTTAGTAAAATAAAACAATATTTCATACATTTTGGTTTTTTGAGGTTAGGATTCATTTTTAAAGTATTTATACCACCGAATCAGTTCGATAGTATATTCATTCACGAGTATTTTCCATTTTTTTTATTTTTGTACGACCAACAGAACTGGAGAAATTAAAAAAATAGTGTAGCAATGCACTCAAAATGCATCAAAAATGGAGATTTATGCAATTTTCTCATGCAGCACAGGACCGATTTTGCAGAAATTTTTTTTCGCTTTATCTTAACATATGTAAAAAAATGCAACTTCCCAACTACATCACTATCATATGGCAATTTCCCTCTACTACTTAGAAGAGTTGTAGCTTGGCCGCTCGTGTCTTTTTAGGATATAATATTCAATAGAATTCCTTTCCCTACTGATTGTAACTTTTTTAACAATAACATGGATAAGAAAACATAAAAAAATGTTTGGAAAAAAGTTGTACAAGGACACTCACGATTGTGAGCTTCCGGAGTGTAGTTACCTAAATGCTGTCATATTTTGTTAAAATTAACCTTTAACCGGACAGAAGAGTCTTTTGGACTCTTTTCTTTTTTAACCATACGTTATCAAAATTAAAATACTAATTCAAATTTAATTTTTTTGCAAATTTTTTTAACGAATCATGAATTTTCTTAAAACAATGTTCGAATTTTTTCCAAGTTTTTAAAATAAGGTATTTTCGAAAAATAAAAAAAAATAACATAAACGGACAGAAGAGTCCGAAAGACTCATTAAATAAAATTATATAGAAACAATTAAATTTCACAAGGAAAATTTAAAAATTTAAAAGGGGATTCCCCGATAATGTAAAAATCTAAAAAGGGTATTCCCCAATAATGCGAAAAACTTGTAAAGTAGCTTTTAGCTTCTCATTTTATGTGAGTAATTTGTCGAGTCCAGTGGTTTTGTTATATCTAAATCTAAGTAGTTATATTGAAAAGGCATACTTGAATTACGGCAAAGTGTTTTATCAAAGCATGAAAGTAAGTAATAAAAAATATAACGATTAAATATTAGTTTAATCTTAAAATAATTATTATAAAATAGCAAAATGGGCTCAAGACAAAATAAAAATAGAGGTTTAACTGATTCAGATATTCGTCGTGCAATTGAAGTAGAATCAGATTTAGAAAATGAAGATACTAATGCAGAAGAAAATTCTGATGTGGATTCGGTATCAGATAGCGAATCTAACTATACGGAAACAGATTCCGAGGAAGATGACACGTTATATTACGAAGATGAATCGATGAATGAAGAACAAAATGAAAGTGAAACCTTTATGGGAAAGGATGGGACTCAATGGGAATCGAGACCAACACTAAATCACAGACGGCCACCTCCATTCAAAAACCCACGCAAAAAAGTGAAGCTCCCTCCTGGTTATAAAATCGACAGACCTGTTGATTGTTTTTCGTTATTTTTCAACGACGAAGTAATTGAAATAATTGTGAAACATACAAATATTGAAGCTACAAGAAAAATTGGTGGAAAATGGAAAAATACTACGCCAATAGAAATCGGCGCATTCATTGGACTTCTACTTACCGCAGGGGGCAATAAGCAAGGAAATGTGAATTATGAAGATTTTTGGGATCCTCTTTTTGGAAACCCTATATTTCGCGCTACTATGGGTATACGGCGTTTCAAGTCAATTATAAGATTTCACCGATTTGATGACAAGGAGACTCGGTCAGTGCGCAGATCCAATGACAAATTGGCTCCAATTAGGGATGTTTAGGAAACCATAAATAAAAATTTCTCAAAATATTATATTCCAGGCCAAAACTTAACAATTGATGAGCAGTTGGTTCCTTTCCGTGGACGAGTAGGTTTCAAGCAATACATACCCAGTAAACCAGATAAATATGGAATAAAAATTAGGTGGATTGTTGAAAATGAAACGGCTTATCCTTTGAAAGGAATTCCATATTTGGGAAATGAGGGTAACACGAGAACATTAAATTTAGCCGTAAAGGTTGTTGAAGAACTATGCATACCGTTTCATCATTCAAATCGCAAACTACGAACTGTTGGAACACTTCGCAAAAATAAGACATGTATACCTCAATCATTTTTGCCACATCCATCTAGAGAAGTTGAAAGCACAAGGTTCGGATTTAGAAACACAATGTCAATAATTTCGTACGTACCACAAAAAAATAGATGCGTCTTATTGTTATCTACGAAACATCATACAATGAATGTTGATACTGAAAATAATAGCAAACCTGATCAAATTTTGTTTTATAATGCTACAAAAGGCGGAGTAGATACAATGGACAAGTTATGTCATGCTTTTACTGTCAGACGAAAAACTAATAGGTGGCCTTCTGCATTTTTTCACAATTTGATTGATGTTAGCGGCGTAGCTGCGCTTGTAATTTGGAGAAATTTTTACAATGAGAACAAGTGTGATGCTAAAAGAAAAGCGTTTATTAGGGAAATCGCATACGATTTAGTAAGGCCTCAGATCCTATTGAGAAGCAAAAAAGGTATTACTGCTGCTCATTTGTCAGTTATAAATGAAGTATTACAAAACACCAACGAAGAAAACTGCGGAGAAACGACGTCGACTTTGGAAGATCAACGAAAGAAGAAACGTTGTTACATATGCCCGAATGCAATTGGTCGTAGATCCAAGCAGTATTGCGTCACTTGCAATAGGAAAGTATGCAAAGAACATTCACAAAATACAGTTCTTTGCAAATATGTATGGCTTGAATTATGTTATTTTTGTTTTAAAAAAAAGATTTGAACAATATATAATTTTATAATTATAATTTTGAGGGATTTGTTATGTATTCATTAAATTTTCAGCTTAAGAGTCCTTCGGACTCTTCTATCCGTTTATGTTACAAAAGCATTCTGTCCGGTTAAAGGTTAAATAAAACTAATTCTTATTAAATTTTATAGAGAAAATTCGAAAGCTCAGAATTGGCTGTGGAGGAAAAGGGGTAAAGATCCTTTTAAACCAATAAAAATGTAAGAGTCTTTAGGTTCAACCTTTAAAAAAAGCCTGATAGAAAGAAGAATTCTCTTTGATGCAGCGTTGCACTTAGCAAGAGCACGCCTTAGTTGCACTACGAGGCTCATTCCCGCCCGACACCTGCAGAATACAACAAACAATTTACAGACAATTGAAAGAAAGCTGAAATTAAATGATAAGAAAGATGTTGACTTCCTTCACGATAACATCCGACTACATACTTCTTTTGATGACCCGTCCAAAATTAAGAGAGTTTGGTTGGCTAGTTCTGATGTATCCACCGTACAATCCAGACATAGAAACCTCTGGCTATCACTTATTTCAATTTCTGCAAACCTCCCCATTGGTATTAAGCTAGCTTCACAAGAGGCTTGTGAAAACTACTTCATTCAGTTTTTCAACCAGAAACCCCAAAAGCTCTTCACCGATGGCATCATGACTCTAACCGAAAAAAGGCGAAAAATAGTCGATAACAATGGGAGATGCTTGGCTTAATTTAGTTCATTTTCACACTTTAATAAAACTAGTTAAATTTTACTAAATAAACGACACCAAAACATTACTCACACCTTTCTAGAAAGTTGTATTTCAAAATCTTACACTATAGCCTGATTGTTTCTTCCTTGACCGACGCTTTATAACACAAACCCCCCCCCCCCCCCAAGTATTCTTCTCACTAAATGGACGGATTTTCTTCAGGACTCGCAAGATACAATATAATAAGCGCCTCAAAGAGCTTGGTGACAATAAATCCACTGGCCCTGATAATGTACGCCCTATCGTCCGAAGCTATTCATCTGCGCAAAACTCTGTCTTGTCCTACTTCTCAGAAATTTATCAAGAGTCTTGCAAAATATTACATCTTCAACCCATACCCCATGAAGGAGACTCAAGCAATCCCTTCAACTACCATCTAATAGTAATTACTTCTATTCTTCTCTCCAAAACCAATAGTCTCGTGACTCGTGAACAAAAAGCTTTGAGTAGCGTAGAGTCCAACCAAATCCTGTGAAATGTACGATTTTAGACCAAAAAGATCCACCGGAAATTTCTGTTGAGACAGGACACCTCAGCCATAGTATGCATCGAATTGTTGAGCCCGGATTGGTTGGTTTTGACATATCCAAGGCAGAGCATGGCCCTCAGCCCTAAAGCTAAGCTAAACTTCAAGTTATTGGTATCGACTTAATTCTAAAAAACTGGATTGAGAGTTGCCTTTCTGACCGTTCAGTATACAGGGTGTATACGTTAAGTTTACAAAGCTGTTGATAGGTTTTGGTTCGACGAACAAAAAATCTATTGGAAGGGGTGGGGGGGGAATCGTAGTTGAAATTTTATTTAAAAAAACCAATCTGAAAGTTGATAGGGTAAAACCTTGACTTATACAGTTTTAGATAGTTTTAGATATCATGAAAATAGGTGAGAAGGTTACAAAAATACAGGGTGATATGTAAAACTCTAAAAAAAAACTTCACAACGCCCAACGGCTAAACCGTTACGATAAACCTCCATGGTTAAACATAAACTTTCGTGGTTAATTGAAGTGATGCAGCATAACCACAGCTTACCTCGTGGTTTACCATAGTAAGGTTTTTGAACGCGCTCCTGCTAGACAAGACTGTGCCGGCGAAGGAGTAAAAAAAGGTTAAGAGAGTGGGCCGAGACGATTTTCTTGTATTGCCGGGAAAATATGCCCGTGCAGGTCCGGGGTGTTAATTCCAATGGAGCAGTTTTAAGGCTATATCGAGAAAAACTTATAATACTTAAGTATCCTACCTGAAAAGAGCTAAATGTGTCTTTTGATGGTGGTGTTATGAGTTTTATGGCAGGCTTTAAATCTTACCGGTCCACTCTTAGCCGTTTTTTAAAGCCGCAGCCCTTATTATAAACAAGATGTATTTAAAGTTGGGTCGAATGTAGGACTTATTGGCTGAAGAAACTCTTTGCCCATCTTAAGAATTATCAGGCATTATTAAATTCGTTTAAGGATTTGCAATATGTGATCATTTCACGGGCGATCCTCTGTTAAGTTACGTCAAGAATCTGCAGAAATACCTCAGACACATACCTTCCACAGGAACAGAATAAAGGTTGGTGTAGGTTCTATTATCAACAAGATAATACTTGGTTTCGGAAGCGTTCAATTCTATTGCAGCCTCAGTCAGGAATGAGTTCGATATCTCTCTTCATAGAGTTGGCTTGAGCTCACGATTAATCAAAGAAGGCCTGGCACGTGCTTGTCTTATATAACCGTAGTCTCAAAAGCCGTCATGGCAGATGTTGGTTGGATAAAATTTATGAAGATTAGGAAAAAAGCGAGTGGAACTCGAACTCGATATCACAGACCAAAGTAGATAAACTGTCTTTTTTTTATCTAAAAGCTAACGCTGTCCGTTCTATCATTGAGTGCAATAAGGAACAAAAACCTCTATTCGGAAAGACAGTGAAGGTAAAAGAGTGAAAGCACTGGCAACGCCAATACGTGGTTTTATTCCACCAGCTCCCATCCAATACTATCGCGACCGAGCGAATTTTTTGTAAAGAGAAACAAGGAAAGTTACTTAGGTCGGATAAAATGGTAAAACGACCTCTATGGTGGTAGTCGGGTGACTTAACCCCTAGGCTACCCAGGTCGGCAAAAGTCTAGATGATATTTTCAGACATCAAACTAGACACACTAGAGTTATTAAATCTTTGGTTGAGGTCCTCTCTTAAGGCCCCCATTCACACACAGGCCGTCGGCAGGCCGTGGCCTAAAGGCCTATCGCCTCGAGGCCAAGTATCACCACACACTTACCAGCCGCTGCCAGGCCGTAACCTGCAGTTAAGGGAAACTGACAAACATCTTTATGTGTGTGGGTATTCATCGTCAGTCCGGGCCTTCAGGTGTGAACTTCTATCCAGTCTGAAGTTTTCGATGAGGCCATGAGTGAAAAAAAGTGCAATTAGCTGGAATTTATTTCTGGTTAGGTCGCTGCTAAGTTAAATTCTCGTCTTCGCCTATGTGTCTGTGGGAAATCATGAGATGGCTTGTCAGATGGTTGCCTCAAATGGTCATCCCGCGTCATCAAGTCGCCTGCCGGTGGTCCGTGTCTGACTGGGGGACACTCCAGAAGGTGTCGTAAGTGTCGTAAGACATACTATTGGTCGCATAATATTTTGGTGGACTGCAGATATTCCAAAGCAATTAGAATTATCTAGGAAGAGAAAGCACCAGATAGAACGGAATGAAGGAAAAATCCGTAGTTAAACTCAAACCCAGGCTGTTCAGCTAGCACGCTTTCATGACTTTCAAAATAAACATACTTTAAAAACCATTTAACACGAAAAAGCGGCCATGCTCTAAATATTAAAGTGTTTAAATTATTTCGACTATCTTCTTTATCTTCATTTAATTAAGAAAAAGCCATACTTGCACCACTTCCAAAATAATCTGCTAAATTCCTTAATAAATTTTACAATGTTTTATCAACACATTCTGATGTCACGCAATTTTTGATATTCTTAACTGTGATAAGGTGATGGCCGCCAATAGTAATAACAATAAAGATTGTCGCTTTATATAAGGTTTTATTTTTAAAACCAAACCCAAGTTACTCTCGCTATTAATGGCCAAATTTAATTTTGTCTTTTACAAGTTTTATTTCAGATTTCACCTAAATTCCGGATTCTGTTTGATGAAAATAAATTCGCCTCCATTAGGACTTTTATGATATCCTTGGAAAATTCTTTAATTCAATTTCGTATTTTGCATATTTTTTTTTAATGTTTTCAACTTTTAAGATATTTTGTTGAAATTGAATTTCTTATTTATTTACGTAGGAATGTTAAGCGAGCACTGATGCAATGTGCGCTTGTGGAAATGATAATATTGTAGATTATTTGTTTAAGAAATAAATGTAGAAAAATTTTAAGTGTTTTTGGTTAAATTGGAATAGCGCTTCTTTGGAAGTGGCAAAAGGTTCTTCGAGGGCTCAAAGAATAGAGCCTTTTTGAAGCTAACAAAACCCAGTTTATCTATACGGCTTTATGGCAATGGGTGAATAGAGGATTGGGAAACCATTTTAATTAGGATCTTTAATTCCTAGTATTAATCTCGTGATTCGAGTTAAAAAAAAATTTCTTATTGTTTCTCATGTTTTTTTTAATTTTCGAAGAACTTCGGCGCTTTTACTTTTAAAAACTTGTTTTGCTTCTTCTTAATTGCTTCTTATAACCTTCCAAGGAAGGAAAAAATTAATCATTCCTACTTTTTTCCTTACTAATAATGCAGAGATAAGTAAGTCAGTGCTTCTATTTACTATAGTAGTAATGTAGACGTAAAATATATGCCACCATCTTCCCTAAAAAGGTGGCATATACCTTCCGTCTAGTAGAGCAGCCAGATAATTACACACTAATGAATCGATCTGGCCTTCAAATCCGAAGCAGCTACTAAGGGGCTTCTAAGGCAAGGCGCGCATTGAGGTGATGAGAAATTGGCGTGGTGGTGTGGCTATTGAAATATTTTAATCACACAGAATTAAGGGTGGTGGTCCTTTGATGATAGGATAGCAACTTTCAGAATCAAATCCAGATATCATGATATAACGTTCATCACGGCGCACCCGCCTACAGAAGAAATACCAAACTATAACAGGAACAGAATGGCTAAACTCTATACAGCAAGAAGGTTCGCGATTGCTAGCATCTAATTAGTCATAAGAATATACACTTACAAGGGAACTTCCTTTGGTGTCAAACGCGCAGAACTCGCTTACATTTTTTTCTGGTTCTTCTTATCAAAACAAAGCTAAAAATGCATATCGCAAGCCCTACCTTGTTGATATTTTTTTTATACCGATTTTTTAATTGTTTACTTTTACAATAAATTGCCATTTTAAAGTAAAAATTCAAACTGTTCTAATTTTTCCATAACTTCTTCCAAACCTGCCGAGTTACAGATCAAATTGAAGCTCGAGATTTGGACTTATCAGGACCAGGAACGGCATAATTTGAAAACAAAACTTTGCACTCTTTCCGCGAAAAACAAAGTGCTCGTGCGCGAGGAAGTCCGAATGTTATGATTTCATCTCGATTGATTGTTACATATTTGCTTTTTGACAAGACAGCGCCCTCTGGTAAGCAACAAAAAATTTATTTATGTCAGATTTGATAAGTCCAAATCTCGAGCTTCAATTTGATCTGTAACTCGGCAGGTTTGGAAGAAGTTATGGAAAAATTAGAACAGTTTGAATTTTTACTTTAAAATGGCAATTTATTGTAAAAGTAAACAATTAAAAAATCGGTATAAAAAAAATATCAACAAGGTAGGGCTTGCGATATGCATTTTTAGCTTTGTTTTGATAAGAAGAACCAGAAAAAAAATGTAAGCCAGCTCTGCGCGTTTGACACCAAAGGGAGTTCCCTTGAATGAAATGCACATCACCATATGGCAGACGCAATAAGTAAATTGACAATGACAATGGCATAGTTACTATTAGTCATAGTAGTAGTGTAATGAATGCAGGGTTCGTATGATTTAATTCGTTTGATTTAAATCATTGATTTAAATCGTAATTTAAATCAAATGATTTTTTCATTCAAATGTTTGATTTAAATCAAGATTTAAAAAAATCACGATTTTTTAACAAAAATTAATCAATATCATATTTTTAGAGTAATGAGATTTTACTGTTATATTCTTCAGTCAAGTTCACATTTAAAGTAGTGTGGTAAGTGCGAATCATCGATTAAAATACATGAATTCATACGAACAAATACATTATTTATTAAGTTTTTAGATATATAATAGTAAAATAATTATGATTTACATTTTGATTTTTATAATAAATGCGTAGATTCTTATACACATTGTACGTAGACTCATTTTATAATAAATCGCAGACTCTTCTTTTTTGACTTAACTGTTCAGTTCCTTGAACAAAAATACTAATTTCCCAGCCTTTTCATTTCCTAACCTGTTTCGAATTTTTGAATGAACGAACCCAAACGTGGAAAAAACGCGTTCTACTCCTGCGGAGGAAGAAACCGCCGTAAGGTGTTGCAGTATTATTTCCTTCTCCTTGTTTGTCAAAACTCCTTTTAAAGTTTGGAAGCTATTCCACCAATCAACAGACGAGAAATCTTGGACAGTTTTTTCTGTTAAAATTATTCTCTCAAAAGGCGCAGATTTTATTTGATATTTTAAAATTTAACATGAACAAATAAAATATTTAAACTATTACGGCTTATAATAATAGTATTAGATTTTCTAGTTATACGATTAATTTTTCTTATATGATTAAGTCATTTAATTATTAACACTTTTACTCGATTTATGAGTATTGATGATTGGCTCGAGAAAAAAAAATCGCTTTATTCAAAAATTCAAAAAGTAATTACTAACTGAATCAGCACGCACGAAGCGCAAACTGCTCTAGTAACGAAAAAACAATTTTTTATATGACATTTTTGCAATAAAATAAAACTTGATTTAAATCACGATTTTTTTGATTTAAATCAAAAAATCCGATTTTTTTGATTTTTTTTAAAAAATCGTGATTTTTTCGAACCCTGAATGAATGTAAGGACATAACGAGGAGCCAATATGGAAAAAATCGCTACCTAGTTTTTGGGAAAAAGAGGACGAAAATGGCGATCTAGCAGCAAGATACAGAAGAAATACCTAAAACCCAGTAATGTTGCAACATAGAAAAATTAATAAATAAAGCAACCAGGGAAGAGTATGAAAGAATATTAACAGGAAAATAGCAAAAAAAAATTCATTTCTGAAAATGGAAACTGAATTGAATTGAAGTTTGATTAAAGAAAGATAAACAACAGAAGAATATGGCAATGGTGAACAACAGAAGAAGGGAATGATCCACAATGCAAGCAAGACAGTGTATAACAAGAAGGGCAACAGGAAACCATGGAGTTTAAGTTGAAAGAATAAAGAACACGCAAAAGTTGTTAGGGAGGAAAAACGGAACCACTTCAGAAACGGAGTAAGTGAGACCAGGGCCGTCCTAAGATATTCGGCGCCCGTGGGCCACTAAAAATAATGCGCCCTCTCAGTAAGAAAGGGGATATCTGAGGGGAGCGGGGTGGCCGGCAAAGTTATACAAAAGTGTCAGAACTAGATAAAGTCAATTTACACTAAATAAAAACAAAAAATTCATACAAAACTAAAAAAACTACATAAAGTCCAGGGAAACTAGCAAAACAACGCACGAAAGGAGATAAAATTCCAAAATGGCTGAAAATTGGTCCACAGCTTCCTTGCGACTTTTTAAGAAAATAATTTCGGAATAACAAAAAAAAACATGGCCGCCGGATATATCGCGTTTTACGAGTGTTTTCCTTGAATCTCAGTTTCTATAGGTCGTACAACCCGTGCGTGGGCTCAAAATGTTGCCAATGAAATTCTCTACAACTTTAGTTCTTACAAAAATGTTGATCCGATTAACCCATTAAAGTTATTCAAAGTCAAAGTTATCAAAAATCACTTTTTGGCCAAAAACTCACCCAAAAACTGTTTTTTTCGAATTTTTTTTTGATTAGTCAATACGAAACGTTATTGTCTACAACAAAAGCCCTCCTGTCATTTTTGCGAAAACGTAACCCTTTCGCAGTTATCAAAAATCACTTTTTGGCCAAAAACTGACCCAAAAACTGTTTTTTTCAAATTTTTTTTTGATTAGTCAATACGAAACGTTATTGTCTACAAAAAAGCCCTCCTGTCATTTTTGCGAAATGGTAACCCTTTCGCAGTTATTCAAGGTCAAAGTTTCCAAAAATCACATTTCGGCTAAAAAATACTTTGAAAAATTCGAAAAAGTTTTCGAAAAAAATTCAAGAGGGGTATTTTGTAGGCAATAATATTTTGTATTGATGATCAAAAAAAGATTTCGAAAAAACCAGTTTTTGAGTGATTTTTTTGCCAAAAAGTGATATCTCCGGCGGCCATGTTGTTTTTTTGTGATTCCGAAATTGTTTTCTTAAAAAGTCCCAATGAAGCTGAGTTCCAATTTTCAACCGTTTTGGAATTTTGTCTCCTTTCGTGCGTTTTTTTGCTAATTTCCTCGGACTAAATGTGTGATACCGTCATTTCCTTTACTATCATAATGAAAGTTACCATTATAATGAAGATGTGTCAAGAGTATATTATATGTATTTATGCGGAATTCGTTATTGGCATCAAATGTGTAACTTCTTTCGACTTTTTTTTGTCCTAGTTTTTTTTCCTTTGCGTATTCGTTTGTACTCATTACATCCCGACAATTTTATACCTTCAGATTTGTAAAGGTTAAATTATTTCGTATTTCGTTTCTAAAGAAGCGGATAATTTAATAATGCTTTCAGTTACAGTCAGGCCCGCCACATAGCCTTTCGCGGCCTGGGGCTAAAATATGATTTAAAGAGATTGAAATTTCAAAAAATCTTTTACTAAAAAAAATACTTAATGGCCTCGATTCCCAGAGGCAAATTTGTCGTTTCAAATCCGCGGAAAAATTGTTGCGGATCACAAATCCGCAGTTGCGGCGGGAGTGTCCGATCTGCCGGATCTGGGAATCGAGGCCAATACTTTTTAAAATCCGTGTTAAGAATAAGTTCATTCAGAACGGTCACTTCTTGATTTCCGTATAGGCCTTAAGTTACTTAGTGCAACCAGGTCCACTTTTTGGCTTGCAATCCATTTTTGGAGCCTATGACCTGGGGCCCGGACAATTCGCCCCATTGTGGCCGGCCTGGTTGTAGTAGCAACTTTTTGAAGTGATATATTAGTTTTATCTATGATTTCTAATATTTCGCTCCAAAATGCTACCATAATAGCAGTTTCCAGTGATTTGAACTCATTTTACAACCCCTCAGCTTCAACTTTCGTTACAGGCTATTCATAAATTCTATCCAAAGCATCTTTAAAATTTTCATAACTAATTCCCATAACGAATAACCAATCTTTAGGAAATGTTATTTGATTATTTCTGTAATGAAAAGATTTTAAATAAAAATAGCATAACTAAAAATAACAAAAAAAATATAAGGCCAACAAAAATTGCCGCCCCGAAAAGGCTTGGGCCCCGGGGCTACAGCCCATTTAGCCCTGTGGTTAGGGTGGCCCTGAGTGAGACCGATACTGTTCTAAAGTACAGAAAACGATTCTCCGGAGTATAAAATAGCAGATATTTAAAATCCAATAGGCAAACTCAAAAATCATAAGGATCCAAATGCAAATGGTACAGAAATCTCTCCAAAATCATGTTTTCGAAAAAGAGGTCCAACCCCACCAATAATTACGTTTTTAAAGTTTCTTTTGGAAACTTTAATGAGGGAAGCAGTACTAAATAGAAGCAGTACTAAATAGAGCAAATGGCTTCTTCACAATAAACATTCAGATACTAGCCTTCGTAGATGTCATGGCGACATAATTGGACGTAAAAATGAGATGTTGGAAAAAGCTAATAAAAAGTAGTAAATAAAATCGAAACAAATTATACGATTGTATTAAAAAGAAAACAACGATTAGGACAAAACATCAATCTTGAAGATTATAGAATGGAAATTGTAGATAGCCTTGATATATTTAGGGACAATGTTAAAAAATCATTTTCACACTAGTTCCAATTCTAAAGAACCAAGAAGTTAGGACAATGTAAAATTAGGTTATTAAAACCGTAATCCGCCCTGTTCTATTAACATTCTAAGAAAAATATTTGGTCCTGTAAGGGTTAACAACCAACAAAGAAGTATATGTACCTACACAGAGTAACCTAGAAATCTCCTAACGAGGAAACGTTCAATAGTATAAATGATATACTGATCAGTGCAAGGCACAGCTCGAGCATAATTGATGTTAGAACGAAGTGTGGAGCAACGTGAACTCAGAGCACTTTCTGGTAGGTCCTAAGATGAGAGACAGTATATCATGCTTTCGAGCAGGCAGAAGGAGAGAAGGAGCAAAAAGAAACCAAAAGAAAAGTCTTCGAAATATGGGAGTGTTTTTTAATGAAAATTAAAGTGATGTGAAACAACCGAATAAAAACAGACTTCGTGGTAACCACAGAGATACTGGTGATGATAATGGGGCATGTAGTAAGAGTGATATTACCACATACCCATGCATACACTGAAAATTGGTTACTGCACTAAAATTTCTTGTCTTTACAAGGGCCATCAATATGTGTGTGTCCGTTATTTTTGTATTGAAATTGAGTTTGAGGCAAAAAAGAAGGAAAAAGAGTTTGGAAGAAGCGCATTGTAAATGTGTTAGTTTTCATGCAATAATTTTTGGTTGAAAATAACTGGTTTGGTTACTGCACTTCCCTGTTTTCCTCTCTACCCCTCTCTTCGTAAAAATCGGTTTTACTACTTAGTAAGCAAGACTGGTCTACGTTACCCCATTGAAAGTGAAGTGCCGGCAATGGAAGACATAAAAGATGCTGTGGCGAACCTTGAAAATAATGAAGCATCATATAAAGACAAGGCCAAGAATTATACAAGGTTATAGAATCGACCTGGCATCAGAAAAAGATCTCATTTGAATGGACAGCAGGTGTTAAATGTCCCTTGCCTAAAAAAGGAAACCAACTAGTATGCTAGAACTATAGAAGTATAACCACAAATTTAACTAAACAAATAGAACAAGTAGTTGTCTGTGGTATAACCCTTCTCATCTCAGCGTACAAAATACTCTCCACTATTATACCCAAGAAACTTTCACCGATCGCAGAAATAAAAATTTGGCTTGCAGCCAAGAAAGTCCACTACAAACCCCATTATCACCTTAAGAATAATTTTTGAAAAATCATGGGAATTCATTATCGATATTCATGGACTATTTATAGATTTTAAGCAAACATGTGACAGCTTGAAACGTGAGCACTTGTTTAAAGCTTTGGAGTACTTCCGGTTTTCAAAACACCCGGTCGAAATAACGAAAGTTGCAGTCAAGGTTGTAAGATGCAAAAGTTGAACTCTCAGAAAGTTTCATATAATAGAGAGGCCTGAGACATGGTGAGGTGCTGTCTTGCCTACGATTTAACATAATATTGAAGAAGGTGGTAAGAGACGATGGGATAGAAACGACCGTAGCCATCTTTAACAATTCGACACAGTGAATGACCTACGCGGATGACGTCGCCCAAATAATAGTTTTTCTGTAAGTGTGGTAGAATGCTTCATCACGGCTTCAAATGTAAACTATGTACCATGCAAATCAAGCCCGTTCTGCTGTTTAGATCAGAGGCATGGACTTTGAAAATAGCTGATGAAACTTACGATATTGATCCTGAAAAATAGCCATAAAGCGAATCCCTGATGGAGAGTGAAATTCCGGTGGACCAAAGAAGCAATACATGGACTCCGTTGAAGAGGACTTAGTTAATCTAGGCGTACGTAATTTGAGAGCAATTCGATAACCGAAAGAGAACGACATGATGAAAAATGTTGAAGGAATCCAAGGCCGGTGATAGACTGTAGTGCTACCGATGATGATGATGACATAAAACAGAAGAGACTATGATGGCTTGGATATGTTGTATGAACCTTTGAAGAATGAGTGTTAGCCCCTATTTATCAATGGTAGACCAAGAGAAAAAGAAATGTAGAACGACTGGATGACGTTCTAGGAGATGTTCGAAAAGTACGTATAACAAACTGACGTGAACATCTGTCATAACTTCAATCTGTCAGGACTTCAATAGGTTCGTGCCCTATAAGGACTGTTGCTCACTGTAAGAAGAACAGGAAGAATCAAGAATTTTAGAAATTAAAGATAAAGAAAATAAAATAGGTATGGATAGACACTGCGAAAACAGAATAGTGTTGGACAAAACCAGACCTTGAATGGAATCTGTAAAAGAGTATAGAATTTTGTAGACCTTAAAATGCCTGTAGAAGAACAGTAATGACGAAAATTGAAAATTATTATAAAACCTGCATTGGTAATAAAAGAATATCTTAAATCAGGATGCGATAGAGAAGCTTTATGGTAGCTTCATATATGCTTCCAACAGGGTTGTAGAGAGATAGAAATAAAATTTGCAATTATTAATTATGTTTATTCATAAGATAATGCTGGTTTTACAGTTATGACATTCCCTAAGTTTACCTATCCTTTTTTATCCATCATACTAAGCTACACCATACCTGAACACCATAACAAACTGCTAATGAAAAGGGTGTTTCCTAAGCTTCATTCATCTATGTACATAAGAAAACACCTACAGAATATTAAAATTGTTTTAAGTGATTAAAATCCATCAACGAAAATAAATTTTAAAGTATTTCCTTATGCAAATTTCATCATCATCATCATCATCAAAAAAAACACACACAAGCCACCATTCATTACCTTAAGCTAGAAAAAAGCCAAAAATTCCGCACATAAATTGATGCTTTTTTTTCCTATGGTTGTTCTTAAATTCAAAACATCAACCATATCCACTCTCTTATCGCTATCAAAATTTATTACATATATTTTTCAATATCCCAGAAACTTTACTTACACAAAATATCCCTCTATACTAATGTCGTTATTTATTTCCCTTAATTTTCGTACACATTTCTTTTACAAACGTGCTTCACATAAGGATACCAAGTAGGAAAAAAAAACAAAAAAAAAAAATAAGGATCCCCTTAAGTATAGGCAGCACACCCAAACATTAAGGATGAATATAAAGAGCATTCGGTGGGTCCTTCGGAGTTAAAGCAAATAGGGAAAAAATGTTTATTTATATATATGTATATATATATATATATATATATGTATATAAGTATATAAATATAGATGTACTTCGCAAGCCCCACAGTAAACGACTGACAAGGGCCATTACAAAACTCGAAATTAAAAGAAATAAATTTTCTAGCAAATTTCTAGGCGAGCGTCAATATCGGTCAGATAATCGGAAGTTTTGGGTCGAATAGGAATTTCGAGAAGACAATGCCTAATGCCCATTTGCTAAAATCTGGTCGGTAATCTCTCAGCCCCATACCACATGGGGCCTCCTGGCGGCACCAATTGAGAAACGCAAAACGTCCCCTATTTAGAGTGTTTACCCAGCCAGAAAAGATCGAAATCGATAATATGACATGGGTAAGCTCTGGCTAAAGGGTAGTAGCCTCTCTCTCAAAGTGGGAAACGAAACGAGAAAAATAATTCCAAAAAAGTCTACTCTTAACAATTTGACTTAACGAGCCCTAAGCAGGACTCTAGTGCCTCTAGCCTTTATAGAGCATATAGTTTGCCTCGAGGACGAGGAGACGGGGTGGTGTGACATGGGGTGGTGGTAAGCGGATTCACCTACTGGCCTGGTTACGGATGAATATCGTTTTGGGAACATACGGCCTCTGTATATACATACGTATATATGTATAAAATGCGGGGTAGCTAGGTCGCTCCGCAAATGGGTTCAATTATTCATTCCCATGTGCGTCTGAACAAAAGAAATTTTCCTCAGACGTCCTGGATCCTGGCTTCCTGTGCTGTCGTGGTTAATCCGCCTTAAAACCGTCCCAGTTCCTTAGTTAAAACCATTCTATATGAGCTGTAGTCACAAGCTTGAGGACACACACAACAAACTACACCGAGGCACGAGCCTTTAAGAATTCATGCAAATATACCTAAAATTATCCTTGAAGGTGAGGTCTTTACTAAAAACGGAACAACTGCTTGGCTCCCGCCTGTCTTTGGGTTAATTCTCAAAAGCTGTGTGCTAAAATGCGGGAAAGGGATGCAGGACCAAACCAAAAAAAAAAAAATCTTTACCAAGGATGTTATCCTGTTAAAGGTACAATCGGATTTCAAAACTTACCCACACCAATTAGTATCGCTGCAAGCAGAGTCAGCTGAATACTTGAAAACATTTCAAAAATCCTTGCTGAATCCTTTTTGGGCGCCTGTTAAAATTTGTCGTCCTTAAAAAATATTTTTTTGTTATCTGCTTCAGTTGTAGTATGTATGTCAGTTGGTCTTAAATCGGTATCCCTTTCTAATGCTCCCTTTAAAAGGGCGGACTGTGGGCCGAAATAATACTGACTGAGATTTAGCTACACAAGAAAACCACCACCTCTCACACTCGGCACTCTCGAAATTTTGGGGGAAAACGTTTTGTTGTTTGTTATTTCGCAGTCACGCACTATGAATTATTCACGCAGGACCAAGCTTGGTGTATTTTCTCAGTACCAAACAAGGATTGCACACTGGTAACAACAACTCACCACTGGACCACGATTAATCATCTCGGACATTGTGGATTTAATGACATTCGGGTGCGATCTAAGGACACAAATTGAAATCCTTGAAAAGCTTTAACACTTGAATTATTTAAAAAAAAAACCGGCGACAGTCTGGCAGGACTTGTGCTCCACCAAGTTGTTAGAGAAGGACTAAAACGCAGGATAAAGCTCTCAGCCACTTTTCCTGATTTTCCAACCGCTGTGTGTGTACCAATGTCATCGGCAGCTCTCCGTATAGGGCGCATGGCCATTGGCACGATTTTCTGTTTCTACTCTTTGGCTTTGTCGCTGCTAATGTAAAAGCAACAAACGAAATCCTTTTTCCTTTCCACATTGGAGTGGTAAAAAAAAAAATAATAATAATGAAGAAGAAGAAGAAGCATAAAAATTTCTTCCTCTTACCCGAAAACTAGGACACTTGGTGCCAAAACGTAGGAGATAGAGAAGCTTCCCCAGTAGTGTGAAAAATGAGAAGGACTTAAAGTGCATCTCATGGAAGGCTATTGGGATATTTGTCACAATTTATCGGCATCGAGCAGGACACTCTGTCAGTGGTATAGTATACCATATCCCACAGTATCACCAGCCCGTATGCTATGGCATTTTTAAGTTTTGTTTATTCAGTAGTTGTCAGCGGCACATTTACTTGCCACCAGGCAGGCAGCCCAGGCACTCACTGACAGTGCTTACGTGGGATTCTAGCATGCACGTCAACAAGGATAGATCTTCAGTCCTCCTGACACATCGTTTTCCAAGAATGACCACAGGATACCCTGGGTGAAGTCTTTTGATGTTATGCGATGTTGTTTGTGTGTGTGTGTGCCAGGCACACTGTCCTGGCATCTCTTTTGCTGCTTTCAGGGCTAGCCTCTAGCCTCTGAGGGCCCGATGACGAGTGGTTTACTGGCAGCTTCTCGGTTACGAGGGAACACAGCAACTGGAATGGTAGCCACGTCATGTGAAATAATTTGGGACACGGATGAGCCTCCCCCGATCAGCTATCCGCTTTTGTGTGGCATTATTCACGTTCTCATAGGGGATGCGGGCGACACTGGGCCATGGCTAAAATACCCCCGTCGCGGCGGAGATAAGCCTGGGCAAATGCATTTCGCATTGTAATTTACTTTCATGGAGAGATGCCTAGGAGCTTCTTTTTGTGTAGTTAACTAACATTGCATAAAGAATTTGGAATGCACGATGACAATCATTGTTTGAAGTGGTATTTTTTAGCAAAATACTGCAGGGGATGTGTTGTTTTAGTTTCATGATGGCAAAGTTAAAGGATTTTGAGATATGTTAAAGGATATGATTGAAGTCATACTGGATTTAAGAGACAAGGCTGTGGATGTTTTATTGAACTTATGAAAATGGTGCTGGAAAATGCATAATGCATAGATATTGTTTGTTTTCTTGGATTTTGAAACGTCTGTGATCAACTTTCATCTCCGAAACTACTGTATCTTAAGAAACGTGCTATATGTATTTCAAATTGTAGATATCAGCCCGGAACCGGAAACTGAGAAAAAAGATTTTGAGCTCTATCCGGAACTAGACTTAATGCCAAAAAAGCAATAAAATTACATTCCCCGCGGGAAAATATGATAACGCTGCTCAGAGGAGCTAATTTTGAGCGCTTCCAAATATGCTCCCAATGGAGCATTACTGGAGCTTTCAGAAATTTTACAGGACAGTAAAAACGAGCAATTATCTTATTGACCATAAAGGGTGACATTAGCATACTCAATAGACCAGTTCCGTTTCGATTCGGTGGTCAAGCAGCATTTGGACGTGGTTAGTACTTAGTTGGGGGACCGCACTCACGTTTGGAGAGGAAAAGGCAATTGCAAAAGATGAACAACAATAAAATCTTTTCGACACCAGAGCTTATTTACTTATCCACAGGTCTCCGAATATTCTTTATTAAAAAGCTTTTTTGTAATGCTTCTAAAAGGCTTTTAAATGAGCATTAAAAGGAATGCTCCCCTCTGATGGCATGCAATGTTAAAAAGTATATAGAACGGGTATGGGAACGAGTGCGCTGTAAGCTTTTTAAGGAGTGCTCAAAGATGGCTATTGCAGCACTGCATTTTCCGCCTTGGTTACACAAGAGATAATATAGCATTTGGAAGCATATGCAATGCATATTTTGTCAACATCACAAGGCCTATTTGTTAAGGGCCCCGTTCACGAGCGGTGCATGAGTCCAAATGAACCTTAGCCAAGCCAAAACCGCACCGTGTGTGGGGAAACTCGGATGGACTCGTGGCCTAGAGCCACCAAGTTGAATTTTCATTCGTTGGCCGAGCCATCGACCCTTTTATTAGCCTACTTGTGTGCTGAGAAAACCGGAGCCAAATCAAAGCCGAGCCATCAACTGAATTCGCAGTTGTCTGAATGAAAGCTTAACCACGAATGGTTCAAGCTGCAAGCTTTCAAAATTGGGGCTATAGGATTTATGTACAATCCGTAAGCCGTAAGACTGTCGCTCCGGGTTCGGAGCCATTATATTTTTTTTATATTGCTCTGGCGAGATGATCAAGAATGGCTTTTTTGTTCAAGCTTATTTAGACTATGATTCTCCAAAGAATCGAATTTGGTTTTATAGAATGATATTCAGAACCTTTAACCTCAAGCAACCGAGCCCGCCAATTTTTTCCAGAATTTAACGAATACAGATTCCGGGCTCTATGTGTCTCGTTCAGAACTACAACTGCACGAACCAGCTTGGATTCGTTTATCTACAGAAAACGTGTCGTGAAATAGTGTGAGGTACTAGACATTAAGGGCCGTATACATCAACGAAGGTAACCCTAAATTGTAAGTTTTAACATGAACATCAACCCAGGTCACTCCGCAGAAAATTCAAGATTTTGGGATAAAGTGATAACATTACACTGCATTCGCCATGTGTAAAATCTCAAACCCCGAGATATTTCGAATGAGCAATTTGAGAGCTTTTTTTGTTAAATTACAACAACAATGACGTGGTTTAAAATGAGAGGAGAGGGCTTTGAAAGCTCTTATTTTCCATGGCAAAAAGCTTTAACAATATTTGAGTGAGCTTTTCCCTTAGAATGAGCTTTATGTCCCGGCTTCACCGACCTCAGTTCATTAAAGTTCAGTTCAATCCACATAAGTGGCTTCACCAGCTAAAGTGCCGTTCATGTTCAGTTCGTGTTGTTGCTTTCTCGCCAGAAGTCAGAAATTCAAAAGATCACTGGAATGGCCTTCCACTATTCCAGTTGATTACTCCCTTTTGAGCGAGCTTTTACGGTTAACTTCAGTTCGAGTTCAGTTTGGCGAACTGAGGTCTGTTTTATCCTCAATTGAATATGTTGCAATTGTATGCCAACTGAGGTTTTTTTGAAAGTTCAGTTCACCAATTTGCTCGAACTTGCGCAGTTCGGCCGGTGAAGCCGGGGTTACATTTGAATTGAAGTAGAAACGACATATCTATATGGGAAAAAGTGGGCAAAAGTTGCAATGCAAATGATGATTTCGATGATTTTCGATAATATGTATTAGAAAAGAATTGCCAAGCCTAAAAATTCTCATGTCATTACATGGTTTGGTGTTTAAGCATTTTAAAATACCACCGGTTGTGGGTTAAGGTAATTCTTGAATCTCAGTTAAATGCATCCCGCGATGGTGTTTGCGGCCCTAAGCAGACCAAAACAACTAGGGGTGTACAAGAAGTTTTCAGTCAGATTGAGCGGGCGGCACGAAAGCTGGGACTACACATCAAAGAAAGCAAATCAAAGGCCTAATCGGCAAGAACAAATAACATGGCCCCACAATCAAGGTAGAGGAAGACGAGTTAGAAGTAGTAAAAGCATTTGCCTACCTTGGGTCAATAGTAGCAGTCAACAATAGCATGGACCCAGAAATACGCGCACAGCTGCTAAAATCCAACAAAGCCTACTGTAGACTGTGAAGCTTCTAACTAGAACGTCGAAACTGCTGCTTTATAAGACGATGGTCTTACCCGTACTCACATATGCGAGACATGGGTTAGAAAACTTTCTAACCTCTTAGCCGTGTTCGAGAGGAAATTCTTTCGGAGAATTGTTGGCACCTTATGTGAGGAAGGACGATTCCGGCAGCTCCACAACGAAGAGATCTATGAGCGCTTTCGCGACATATTTGTTGCGAAGAAAATAAAGCTCGGTAGGCTTATTTGGGCAGGGGATACACCTCGTAAGAGTGAAGATGAGCCTGCTCCGAAAGCGGTATACGGCATCCGCTGGTTGGATGGCGTAGAGTAGAACGCCCAGAGCTTAGTTATGCCAGATTCATCAAATAATAAAACTGGTTCCTTGCAATTAGTTCCCATTTTGACCTTAAACAAACCCCCCCCCCACACAAAATTCCCTTACCCCACCGAAATGCTCCCATCAACTTCCTCCACAATAATCTGCTACCGATTTAGCACTACAATCTGCTGTATATGTGTGTAAGTTAAAAGCCCCTGCTCGACGCTTGTTGATGCACCGTCGAAGTCGCGAGATAAGTTTGAGCTTTTTAAATTGGTAAGAGCTTTCTCTCTTCAAATGTGATATCCCCCGTGTCCTTTTAATGAACTGGGTTTTGAGAGCTTTTGAGTTCCCATACAAAATCGAAAACCCAGGTTTTATCTGGGTCTTCTGGTTCTTCGATTTTGTATGGGAACTCAAAAGCTCCTCAAAAGCTCTCAAAACCCAGTTCATTAAAAAAACACGGGGATCGTGTCTCAGTAAAAGCTTAGCTAAAATAAAAGTGATAACATCTTTTCTTCGGGGTTGTTCCGTCTGTATAATAAGTAGTCTTTGCTATTAGTTTACTTGTTTGTGCCATTACACTGGATGTAAGATATTGCATCAACCACAATCTATGGCTTGTAACTATATGTTTGTCAACAATATAATTCTAGATTACAGATAGTTCTTGTATCAAGGAGCAACACACGTTATGTGAATACTGAAAGGTCTTTAAAAAAAACTGCAAAACTATGAATAACTATACCCGTTTAAAGTCCTGTTTTCTGTTTAATTTAAAATCAATTTAAACAATCAAAAACACCAAATCGAGCAGTCAGAAAAGTCAATCGACCTATGTCCTTAACTACTCCGTAAATGAAGGGTTCAAATCCCATTTGTCAATACTGAAGAAATTAATGGTGTGCTTAAAATTGTATCCCAGCCCATCCAAGCCCCGTAAATAAACTACTAACTGAACGAAAAACAATGTGATCATTGAGATTTTAATGATATCAACCCATATATAAAAATAAACTGACATCGGCCGAGGACCAAATGTTGCTCTAAAAACGATGTGCGATGTGAGCACGAATAATCTGAGGAACCTGTCGAATAAAACAGACCCACGCATGAATCTGACCCTCAAATAAAAAAGCATCATTTGTGGTGGAACTGTTTTGATGGGGATTGGATCCAATCTAATAATATACGTAAGGACTAGAAGGACTTGTGGGTTAGATATGGGCATAAATCCATCAGATTTATACCACAACTGTGGATGTTGCTGTGCTGCTAAAGATGTGCTTTTTAAATATTTTGTTTATTAGAGGAGCGAGCTGCCCACGATTTTCCCTTCAAAGAGGCTAAGATTAAGGTTTATTTGGAAATCGCTCCTTTTCCTTTGTATGCTTTTTAATAAATTCAGGTAATGTTTATTGATGCAGAAAATGTCGATTTGTGTGGGTTTATTATCTTTGCTTTTTCTTCAGTGATGTGTATTACGTCCGCGGAGACAGTACGTCAGTAACATCCTGGTGGGAAAGGCAGGTGGGGTCCATCGACCTTTACATTCTTTATAAATAATAATTTAGGGGACAGTGTTCGGTGACTGGCTTAATAAAAGTCATCCTGACATCCTTCTTGTTGTGCCTCAGTAGTTTTGTGTCAGCTGTGCGAGACGGCCCAAAAATAAAGTGCTTGAAATTAACCAGATCAAGTGTGGACCTCTACTGTTCGGTATGTTACATCAGAGTCCGATTATTTAAAGTTCTTTTAACCAAACCTCATACGAGCCTATTTTGTGGTATACTAGGAAAAACCCAGGATTGATACTTTTGTATGTACAAGAAGGAGGATTCTCTCGGGCTCGGCTTCTAGGATTTTTTTTCATAAAGCTAACAATTGTAGAGTGTCCTCGATGAAGATCATCGCCTAGCTGACCATTCCATCTTAACCCTAGTGCAGCGCTTCTCGACTAGCATTGAAAAGCTGCATGCCTCATGCAGCGTGAGGACCCCATGCGGAAAATGAGGGGTATGCCCAAAAGGGGATTTCCCCTTAGATTCGTCATGAGCGCACAAAGAAATCAGCAATACTGAAGTTCTCATTCGAAATTGTTGCTTTCATAAAACACTGCTAAAAATGTTTGCCTTTCGAGAATTTTTTTGTATGTATATTAGATTCCAGGAAAAAATGAAAGTAAATATGCACCAAAACGGGAATAATTTTTTTTTCATTAAGTTTATTTTTTTGTTTATAAATATTTTCGACATAAATATTAATTCCAATTAATTTTTCAATGTTACTTTTCAAACTTACTCGGTACGAATTTTTACAGTGTATACTTTTTTTATCTACTTACGTAGTAGGGACTTGAAACACTCACTGCGTCACTTTGCATGGAAACAGCGATTTTGAGTTTTGATTTTGATTTGACGATTACTCTACGAATGCAACATCGTATTCGGAAAGCTTAACCCTTAATCTTTAGTTTTACTCATACAAAGCTTTGGTTTTTGTTGTTGCATTGCTTCATATTTTAAGCAATTACGTTGGTGACTGTGAAGGGTTCCAGTTAGATCGGCTCTCGTTAGATTACGGAGATCAAGCTTCATTCGGCGTGATAAGTGGGTACTCAGCTGGTGGACCGCTTGGTAAAATAACTTACTTACTCACATACTCAAAATTTTCACCTCCTTTTTCCATTGGGAATTGGATAGCAATGATTTTTCTTCACCAGGACATTCCTAATCGGACGTTAGATGCCCTTGTGGGCCATATAGGGCAATCCACATATAATCCTCATGAGGAAATGAGGCTAGCCTCATAGGGGTCTAATCGGCACCCCCTAAAAATGCTCGGTTCGTCGGGTTATGGTGGCTTTTTCTAGTTCAAGATGCACGGATACCACGTTGGGTAGAGTCACCAGCAGTTTCAGAATCAGATCGTGAAGTGTGCCCTCAATGCCTCCTCCCGTGCGAAAGGGCTCTCTTTATAGATATAAAATTTCCCGCCGTGTCTTTCACTAGTGTTTTGTGGAGTCTTGTCGGGTCTCGAACACATTTTAATGCCCCGGCTTCACCGATTTCAGTTCAATGCCCAGTTCGTGCTTGAAATTGTTGTTGCTTTTTCGCCAGAAGTTAGGTATGCAAAATCTCACTGGAATGGCATTCCATTATTCGAGCTTTTACGTTTATCTTTAATTCGATGATTTCTGTTTTATCCTCAGTTGAATATGTGGAAATTGTATGCCAACTGAGGTTATTTTAAAGTTCAGTGCACCAATTTGCTCGAACTTGCTCAGTTCGGCCGGTGAAGCCGGGGAATAAGCAGATGGGTCTGTGATCTGATCACATCAGTAGTTAGCAACGTATTGAGTGGTTAGCGTGACATCTATAATCTAGTGTCCCTTACTGTTGTCAAAGGTAGGGTACGCGCCCCAGTTTAAAGCCACAGGCAAATGCCTGTTTCCATGGTCGACGTTTCTATCGTTGAGTGCAATGTTGAGCAGCAAGCTCTATTCGGAAAGATACTCGAGCAGGCCGAACATTCGAGCAAATTGGGAGGTAAAGAAGGATGGCAAGAAGGAAGAAACGTTATCTAGGTCAGAGAACTGGAAAGACGAAGGGCGATGCCACGGAATGGATTCCAACTACCGACCTCTGGGGTGATTGTCAGGCTCTTTAATTCCTAGACTAACAAGGCCTGCTAGGTTCGTATTTAAGACATAATCAAACAGGTACTCGCCCCTCTTGTTCACTCTACGACATTCCTGAGCGTCATTACGATCCTCACATCCTACGACCGCTGTTGTTAGAATGGTCCACTATCTCCTTGTCATAATGAAGTTAGCTGATGCTGAGCATTGAATGAACGTGAGGTTGTTTCATGGCGCCTTGATTTCCACTCTTATTATTCTAGACTCCACTCTTATTATATTAGACTCTAGACCTTGTGTCTGCAAGAGTGAAGCAGTTAGTACTATCATTGCAACCAGCACTATGGCTCTGGTACAAAAACCACGTCAACATCCTGAAAAGGACTGTTCATACTGCCACACTGGTTGCATTGGATCAGTGGCATCTGCAGGACTTTTCTCCTGTTGTGAGTCCACAGTCAACCTCAGAGCACACGTTAAGAACACAGAAACTTACTTTTTTAAATTTTGTTAGGTTTTTCTGTTAAACTACTTTAAGGGTGCAGCTTTTCCAAAACCAGAGCTTGGCGATACTATTTACCTGTTGGTTGGCGCAGAAGAGCTTAATGAGACCGCTCGCGCCATCGTCGCACAGTGGTTCCAAATCCCGAAAAGATGGTCAAAATATGTAGACGTTATTCAAATTGTGTGAAATTACGTACAAATAGTATTTTGAGGTCGCTAATTACGAATCTTCACTCTAATTAAAAAAAACAAAATGGCGGATCCAATATGCCGGACAAAATTATTATGAAGTGGTCCGATTTTTATGAAATTTGGTATGAAGAGTATTTCGAGTCTGCTGATTACGAATTGCTACTCAAAATTTAAAAAACAAAATGGTGGATCCAATATGGCGGACAAAGTTCTTATAAAATGGCCAGAATTTTATGAAATTTTATTTAAATTAAACAAATCGGGGCAAACTGGGACAACTTTTGAAACTTCCAAATTATAGAGAAAGATCTAAAGAATGCGACAAAACTTGTTATAGAGTGGGATGTCATGGGACGAGTAATGTAATTTTAAACATAGACGTTTACAACGGGAAGTTATAAAAAACTTGTTTTGAATGGTACATTACTAACATAATTAATAAAATTGATTGTCAATATGAAATAGCGTTTAAAAGTACTTACTTTCATTAGCAGAAGCCATTTGAAACGATTCCAGGTTACTGTTAACAGAAAAAACCCCGTTTCCGTACCGCGCCGAGGCCCTCGTATGCCAGACGGTCACGTAACAATGGCTCCCGACAGCCCCCCCCCCCCTGCCAGTTTCACCGTTATGAAAAGCTGTTTCTAATACCTTAGGTACCAACCTACATAACTAGACCCGAAAAGTCCGCAAATCAAAGATCGATTTTAGCGACTTTTGGCAACCTTTTCGGCATTTGGAACCACTGTGCGTCGCTCCAAACAACTGAGGACATTGTTCTTTAGAGTTTTGTTTATGTACACTGCAATGAAGCTAGTATGTAGAGGTTTGTTTTTCAGTCCTGAAAGGTTTGTTCCCAGGAATGTTGATTGGGGAATTACTGCAAAGACGATCCCAGACATCTTACCCTAGTAAAGCTATCGTTGTTGCTCCCTCATCTTCCTCTTTCTGCAGACTTAGGTGTCTTACTTAAAAAAACCGTATCACCAAATTTGGACTAAATTACATACGAACCGTACAAAGAACCCTCTCCCATAAAACACCTTAAGTTTGAGAGCAACAACCTACCAGAAGAAAACTCAAGTGCTGAACACATCAGATTTAGTTGCGTCATATTAAATTCACAATTAATTAACAAAAGTTAAGTGTTTTCAATTTCCCCTTTTACCATTTCTCTACTTTCTTTTGCTTAAAGCATCCGTAGGCATTCCAAATAGGGTTTCCTGTGACCACTTAATTTATTCATGCGGAATTGTCTCCAGATAAAATAATTAACATGGAAATTGCGGAAGGCACCGCAGTCGCGGTTTGAAGCCTTGCCTTTATGTCACGGTGACATTGTCCTTGCTCCTTCGTGATACACCAAATCCCCTTAGCGTAACGTAATCCAGAAGCCTTAAAGGCGTTGCGTTTCATGTTAAAATGCTGTTTTCTACTTTGCGTCTGTGTTGTGTTTTTATTTTCACTTAAATTTACTTTTTTTTTGTTGTTGTTGCGTTGTGTTTCTTAGATGCTCCTTTTTGCCCTGATAAAATTGTGGATTATATGTAGTACATCTATGTAGTTCAAGATTTACACACTGGAGGGAACATCAAAGGCGGGAGATGCCTTTTGCTTTCTGTTTGATTGCCAACCATAATGATCTGAAGGATGCTTTTTCTTATATTATATGCTATATACATATTTATACGAGAGGAGGAGCAGGGGACCTAAGAGCTCAATTTCATGTGCCCTTTGAAGATTCTGGGTTACGTTTATGTGGTTTAACCTGTAAGCACTTTTCCAATGTGTTTATAAATGCGAGCTTAATGTACGAGTAACGTGTATGTTGGGGAGACGGGGACGATATGCTCATTGAAATTTCGGTAATGATATGAAATTTTGCTTTTTTTTGGTTACTTAAATCTGGCATAAGCATGTAAAGTGAGTTAATAGGAATTTTTCGTAGGAAATTTTATTTAAAAATAATTTAAATATCGCAATTAATGTAGTCGAGTAGATATAATCACAGTTTGATGAACGAATTTTTTGGATGACGATTAATTAAGGCCTGCTGTAGACGATGATACTTTGTGATCGTACTATTCGTCTCTTAGTTACAGAGTACCTATTGAAATGCGCGTTTTAATTTCTTCAAGTGGTCCAAAACGGTCGATGATGCTGACTGAAAGAGCAGGACATGTACCTGATCTAAAGCTTCGGTCAGATGCGAGTCATTGTGCCTTTCCACACTTGTATTCTTTCGGCAGTATGCAAACCGGATTAACAACAGCCGCGATTTCCACACCCGTATTCTTGCAGCGGCGCAAGCATTCATATTCCGATTAAGTACTTGAATGTGTGCGTGTGCTTTTCTGATCATTTCGCATTGAGTGCTTGACAGGTGACAGTGGTTCTCTACTTGTGTTAGTGAGTTGAAGCCGAGAAATAGGTTTAAAATGTGCTGCACATTTCTCTCCACGCTCATCACTTTTTGTAGAGAATTCTCTTTGATTCTCTTACCCCTTTCCTAAAAACTCGGTTTGAATACTGCAGCAAAAATACTAGTGTGGAAAGGCCCATTGATATTGATAGCAGGAATCACGCAAAGAATGCGAGTAGTGTGGTACATCGTGCAACCCAGTAAGGTTGCTTCAAGAGTGCTACATTTTCACTGCAAATCTCAGCTTTTGGAAGTGTGTTTTTTAAAAAGGCTTAAAGTACTTAACCCATCGAGAGAGTTAGTCAATTCAAGAAGAGCAGCCTAAAAACCTCATATTTGTAGACTAGCCCGCTTGAACAGATTCAGCAGTCTGCCTGAAGGTTTGTCACTTAGACTTGCCTGGTCTTGCAGGGTCGCGCCAAACAGTGAGACCCTCTTCCACCCTGTCACAGTACAGTGGCAGAGAACATGAAAGGTAGAGTCATCTGCCCTTCCCATGCTTCATAGGTGTTAATTTTCCGCACAGTGTCCCATGACCAAGCTGACTAAAATCGTAGCTTTAGCTCAGTAATTCTGTGGCAGCGTTGCGAGCTGGCCCAAGCATAAAGCGAGTTAGAGTTCACCAGACCACTGGAATCCAGGTTCCTTTCATGAAATTCCTGCCAAGCCATTTTTACTAAACTGCTGAGTACCCCTTATTTCCGACCGTTCTATACAGAAAAGGGCTCTCGCCTGAAAAACGCACAAAAGAAGACAAAATTCCAAAATGGCTGAAAATTGGTCCACAGCTTCTTTGGGACTTTTTAAGAAAACAATTTCAGGATCACAAAAAAAACATGGCCACCGAAGATATCGCATTTTCCGCGTGTTTTCCTTGTATATCGGATTCTATAGGCCGTACAACCTCGTGCGATGGCCCAAAATGTTAACAAGGAAATTCTCTACAACTTTAGTTCTTACAAAAATATTGACCTGATTAACCCTTTTAAAGTTATTCAAGGTCAAAATTAACAAAAATCAACGTTTGGCCAAAAACTCACCCAAAAACTGTTTTTTTTTCGAAAGAAATTTTTGATCAGTCAATACGAAACGTTATTGCCTACAAAAAGTCCTCGTGTCATTTTTTCGAAAACTTTACTCTTTCGAAGTTATTCAAGGTAGGCTAAAGATATGCTTGTGAAGAAGGCCTTTCTTAAATGTTTATGCATGCATCCCAATGTTGCATATACCTACCTCTGGTTGAAAGATTATAGCTATGGTGCCCGAGCTGAGCACTGTAATAAACCTGGGACTTTCACCCTGAATCCCGGCATCCACTACTGTCTCTGCCTTGGAGGCATCGGCATCCATCTTTTAGTATCCTAGGGAAAATCCAAGATAGACTCTCTCGTATGTACACACAAGGAAGTTTAACGAACTAACGAAGCCAATAAGAGCGTCAACTCGAATGGTTATAAAATCCCACTAGCCTCATATAATTGGGATAATAGAAGATTGGGGGACCTCAGGTCTATGAATATATTTGATGGCTCTTTCCAAGAAACCTGGAATAACACCTTTACAGCAATACTTCAAGCCCAAATACAATTGTCTGCTTTAAATAAAACGTAGCTTCAGCTGGGGATAAAAGTGTCACTTTCTGATCCAACAAAAGTAGTGTTCACACATTAAGCGATCAGAAGATCCAATTCCCTGAAAAAAAAGTCAATGCACTGGTAGCTTGTGTCCATATTAATGGAGCGTGCAACAGCACATACTTCGATACTACAGCTTATGCTTTAACTAGGCGTAATCTAATTACCTATTTTTGTGACTAGATTGATTCTTTGCCAACTCTTAAGGAGTCCTGGGAGGCGGAAAATGTCCACAGAAAGTCGTCATTTACCCATCCGTGAAATGCCTAGTTGTAGATGGGCTTCTGGAGCTTCTTGGTGACCTTTCAGATGACTCTGACAAATTTAGACCGAAAGCTCGCACAAAATGTGATCTCGCTGAAAATTGGGACTTAGGTAACTTTTTTGGATGTAGAAAACGATAAAAAAATCTTTGCTGCGCTAAAGTATATGCTAAGTTCACAATATCGAAAACAAATTCGAAAATTTGGCTCTTGCATTATATACCGAAAAATAAAAAAAGGATCGAAAAACTAATAGCGCAACGTGAAAGAGCGGAAAATTTTACTAAATTTTTATATTATAACTTATTTTAAAAAAAAAATTGTTTTATTATTAAAAAAAATTTTTAAAAATACGAACCAAATTCGAAAAATCTAACAGCGCCAAAAAGCTGAATTTAAATATTCTAGCGAGGCGTTCGGTGAAAAACTAAAGTATTTTTGCCTAAAATGTACGCAAAAATAAAAATAAACTAGTTGGGATGTGGCTTTTGACCCTTTCGGTCCACAAGATTAACTTCCCAGTATTCGTTCAAACAAAAAAACAGCTCGAACTATTTTTATGATAATCTTTTCAGATCATACTTCCTTTAACACGCTTTGAACGGCACCTTAACGAAGTCGATATCTTTTTTGGTTCGCGCGAAATCGTGCTGGTACAAAAATCACTTAAGTCGTTCAAACAAAAAAACGGCTCGACCAATTTTTATGAAAATCTTTTCAGATCATATTTCCTTGAACACGCTTCGAACGGCACCTGAACGAAGTCGATATCTTTTTCGGTTCGCGCGAAATCGTGCAGGAAAAAATGACCACATACACACACACATATATTTCTTCTCAAATTGTTGCTTAGAATGCTATTGGGACCTTGAAACGTGTAAATACATTGAAAATTTCGAATCCGATTTTCGGACCGATTACAATAACTTCCTACTGGGAAGTTAAAAAAGCATTTTAAAGAGGAGACTCTAAGCTTAAGTACATTTATCATCATTAGACATTTACTTTTGATGTAAAAATAATAAAAACGATAAACATTGTCTCTCTTTAATAAAATTTATGTTTTAAATTATTAATTTTTTCTTACAGCATTTATTCGACGTTATTTTTAACTTCAAAAACAGCGGTGGTGTGGGGTTTTGCAAGTGGACTGCCACCATTTGGTTGCCACTAGTCTCTAACAAGTTTAATTTTGAAGTGGCATGTCATTTCACGGCCAACTTGATTTTTTTTTTGGGGAAAACATGTACGAGTGCATAGGTCGCAATTTCTCTAGTAATTTACAAAATGTGGCCTTGTTCATTCTATAAACAAGTTTAAACTAATTTTCTTCCAAGTAGTATAGCAATTCGATTCCCATATTTGCCGTTCTCCTTCTCTTGAGATACACGTATAGAATTTCGCAACAAAAGCTTCTCGGTGGTGGAAAGTTTGATAATGTGGTTCGTGTCTTCGCTATGATAAAAGCTTTTTTGGGAAAATTTTGATAATGAGTTCGTGCGTTCGATAGGATGAAAGCTTTTTTGCAGGAAATGTTGATAAGGTTCGTGTTTTCGCTGGAATGAAAGACTTTTGGAGAGAATTTTAATGAGGAAAAATCATTTTCGTTTGCTCATGTGCTTCATTTTGGAGATTTTCCTCCTCCCCTCTTAGGTTAATGTTTTTGTTAATTTTTTTACACAACATTTGTGCTTTATTTCGTCATTTGCCTTTATTCTGATATAGTTTTTGTTTAGTCAACTGGTATCTTCATGAGGTAGACCAGGCAGATTAGATAGACCAGGCGAAAGTTTGAACCTACTATATGTCGACGACCTGGACCTGCAAAGCTTAGGTGTTGGGCGCGGATGTTGACTTTTTTTTGTGTGGGGGAGGGGGTGTCACGGAATTAAAAGTGGCGAAAAACAATTTCTACGTTGTTGACCTTGAAGGTAATTTTTTTAAGGTGGTTTTTATAAGTTTTCAAAAATGTTTCGTCGGTTTTGGTCGTTTAGTTATTTTTTGTTTTTGTTTTTTTAGTTGGGTCAATTTTGTTTTTTAAATAGCGAGCTTTGGGGGAGGGGTCACGGGGGTCATGACCTTGAATCCGCGCCTGTGGGTGTCTCAAACTGGATTACATCAGCTTGGAATTTGAGCCGGTGGTTGTTTTGAGGTTCGGTTTCGGGACATCAAGTGCGAGATATTTCTTTATTTAATTGTATATTCGTGTTGTTTTACAACGTTCATTTTAATAAGGAAATCTTCCCTATAAGCAAATCTTACAAAGGTCTGAATCCATAAAAATCAGAAGGTGGAATATGAATGTGGCAGATACCAAAGTATACTACCTTCGGATAAAGACCTGATGGTGGCTGTACCTAATTATTTTAAGGTTTCTTTTGCAATCCGCATTGCAGTAAAGGATCCACATTTCATCCCCACCACTAAGTACTACAAAAACTATACTTTGTAGTAAGGTTGTTACACTGAGTCACAGCTGGAGATACGATCAAACTACTTTTTCTCTACACACGTAATCAAGCTTTACTGAATCAAGGATATTTTTAATATTGCTTCCAATTTACGCAGTGTAGGTTATTATTGATCAATGACTTGGCCACGATCAGTTTTACAGCATTCTAGAGCGTTGTAGTACAAATCTCAAAATAGATACAGTTTGCATTAGTTTTAAGAGAATCTGTCTGGTTAAAAATGTTTATTATGATATTTGAGTATAGTTATGTATGTATACAGACACTTCTGAAAGGGATCAGTTCCAGCTAAAGGGTCTTTCAACAAAAGCTGTCATTTTAAATCTCGCGCCATTTTTGAACTGTCAAAATACAACGGTTATTACCATTACGATGACATTAGACCTATCATATACGATTCAATTCATCGGTCAATTCGAACTATCAGTTGTCAATTTATAGGCCAGTGGAGGGTGCCTGATCAAAGCATTCAATCGTGTATCATGAGTCTCAGACAAGTAAAAACTAGAAGATTTTCAGATGTGGATCGATACATGATCGTAAAACGCTGGTGGAAATGCATACACAAGATCATTATTCTTTAAACAAAATTATGTGATGAGGATCATTTTTATCTGTCTGGATACCAAAGCAAAACTATAGGATATGGGACACCCAAAATAAATAGTCGAACATCCATTCCAGGCACAATGAGTGACAATTTGGTGCTGTTTTTGAGGCAGTGGTGTAATCGGGCCATACATTTTTGAAAATGCTGCTGGCTCGACCGTTGCATTTAATGGATTGTTGACTGACTTGATTGGTCTGCAATTGATGCTATCGATGTGAACAACGTTTATTGTCAGCAGGGACGGTGCCACCTAAAACACAGCTCGTGAAACAATGGCTTTAAATTGCATTAAATGGCGACAATTGCATTTAAAGTTTAAATAACACCTCTTGTTGAAAAACCCTAAGGCTGCATTTTCTTACCCGTATAAGACACAACAAACCAATAAAATGCAAACTTCCCAAGTAAACATCCTCAGTACCCACAAAAAAATCTCTTAGAGTAATATAAAAAAAGTGCATTTCGTACCTCCACAGACCTTTTAACAAAGCCACAAATTACCACAAAATCACGACCTAGAACCCAGAATTACATAAAAAAAACGAAGAGTTCCTCTGCAATTTACTGCGTACTTCTACACCGGAAGATAGGATTTCTTAATTTTCCGGTACATTTGCGAAGTAAAGAAAAGAAAAGGATGTTAATGGTGACAAGGCTCCTTAAAGATTTCTTCTATCCTTTAAGGCAGGCAGGCAGAGAAGGAAATCTTTGCCTAGTTAGGATAAAATCCGGAGCGCCAACAATATGCTACGGAACAAATGTCCGTCCCAAATTACAAAGGTTAGCCAAGGAGCAATAACGCAAATTAGAGGCATAATTACCTTTTGCGAACTTCTACAACGGACACCAACCAACGGGCAAAAGGTGGTGGGACAGTTTTTAACGAACTTCTGATTACGTTTTGCCAGATCTACTTTCGTCCTGTTATACAACTTTAATTCGCCATTCCCAGATTCGGGAATGATTTTTTTAAAGGTTTATGTCGTAATTTGTCTTGCTGATAAGGGAAGTGGTTGGTGTAAGTAAGGAGTTCTTCTTTTGTCCTTTGGAGTAGCTGAAAACCACCATACATCATCGGCAATTGTATACGACCTGAGTAACACACACACACCCGACACAGCAAGCACGCCTTGATGTCACACATCAACAAGGAGCTAGAAAGTAGTTCAAGGATCAACGGAAACATCCCGGCGTCTTGTTCATTTCACAACCCCAGCCTCGCCAAACCCCTCGTTCGGCCGAACCAATCGCAGACGCACGTCAGCCGCCAAAAGTAAGACCGACAAACTCAATTTTATTCCGGTGAAGTCTTATCAATCATCCGGGTAAGGGTGATTTAAAGTGCACTGCTAAGGGCTGCTATAAGGGCTGCTCTAAGCAACTGGTCAAGTCTAATGGATGAGGTGAAATATTTTTTGAAGCCCCCTACAGCGGATGAGCGATCACCGCCAGCGCTGCCGTAAGTCAGCTTTACTCGTTCAAGTAGTGAATCAAGACTGTCTTGCACGAGGAGCTCAGGATCCGGGTCGCTGGACCCTGGTACAGTACAGTGGTACAGCGCGGAGCCTCCTTCATTGGCCGAGGTCGGGGGAGACCCTTTTCGGGTCCTCGTAATACAAAAGTTACGTCGTTAATCATTCAATACATGTGAAAGCGAATGTTTACTAAATTTCTACCAGAACGATTAAGCCAGCCGCTTCCAACTAAGGGAACGGATTATGGACCGGCAATGGGCGCTCCTCTCAGAAATGGAGGACTGCTGATACTCGGTTTGGGGCTCGATTGCCTTAGGAAAAGTGTTTTTGGGGAATCGCAACAAATAACTGGAATGATTGATACATCTGTTGTTGGGGAATTTAAAGTGAAGATATGTAATATATATTATAGATTCTGAGGAAATTATGGGAATCCTGGCAGGAGGCATCACGTTCCAGTTGAAAAGGGTTCTCCATCTATCGAGAAGGGGAAATTAAAAGCCACATTCGTATTTTATGCTATCTTTTTTTTTTAAAAGGATCTTATTTAATCCTTAGAGATTGAAGAGTTTTAAGTAAATATTTATATAGGTAAGGGTTATAGGCCCATCGATTTTTTTATATGTATATGTAAGTAAGTTGTGTTGTCACTGACGACAACCATACTACCAACAACCAACAGCAAAGAAAAAACAATTTTTGTGACATTGATAAATGGATTTATTTGTAGAATTTAAAACTTTTCGAAAATTTCCATTTATATAAATCATGACCCTTTTTTTTGTTATACATATATATTGAAAAGGTAGTTTTGTTAGGTTTTTCTAGCCTGACGACTCATTTAAAAAGGGTTTTGCTTTTGAAGGTCAATCATTTGTAGCTATTTAATAAAAAAGAGGAAATTTTGTTTACTTTAAGTGACTTACATTAAAGGATACGACCAAGCATGAATAAATTTGATGTCAGGAAAATGTATTGTATATATGCAGTATGTTGGAGATATGCTAGAGTGTATAACAAACACAGGCAATCAATATTAAATACGGTATCTGTAACTTTCGAATACGTAAAAGCAATTTAATTTTCAAAGTTAAAGAAAGGACGTTGGGTTTTTTTTATATAAAACTAAGTTTTTTTTTATATTCTATACTTTCCTCCGTTACAGGTTGTTGGCTTTGGTTTTATTAACCATCTGCCTCCATATCTTTTTTTGGTCATTACTTGTTGACCTGCAGTTTCTCAATCCTTAACACACGAAAATCTATTTTAACTCTATCCATCCACCTCGTATTTGGACTGCATATTGGTCTTCTGGGTTATGTCGGAAGAGCGTTGATTACAGCTCTTGTCGGATTTGTTCTCTCGACGTTCTTTTGGGACAAGTGAAAAACTATGCCTAAGAGTGGAATTGAACCACGGACGGGATGGTTGTCACGTGCCTGAGCCCCTAGGCATGACCTGCGCTTAGGGTTAATAGAACAAGTTGGATGGGATTTAAAGGGGCCCCAGATGATGTCGATGAGCCATACTTTTGAACTGTAGAGTTCGGAATTACTGACTGTGAACGATCGTTTCACCATCGAGGTGTTCTATTAATATAAAAAATTATGGATCGCTCTGTGCGTTATTAGAAGAACTGCAAGGTGTAGAAGTGAGTCAAACGGGTTAGTCTTGTATTGCTGGAAAAATAGTACCGTGCTGAAAAAGTTTATAGCAATAGTATTTTGTCAGGGCTGCTATATTCCCGCGACGCGACGGTTCAATGCGACTATGGAGCACCAAAATATGCCATCACCGGTGAGTTTAATGGTATGTTTTAAAATCTAGTTAAGCTTCACTGAAGCGGTTTTCAAGGCGAAATCACCAATAGCCTTATCGCATTTGAGACGAGATCTAATGGAATTTTTTGTACTACTAGTCCGTTATGTCGTTCGTTATCTGGAATAGCAATTTATTTCCGACCATAAAAACGTGCCGGATAAGTCAGATAAAATTCACAATTTAATGCTATATATTAAATTAATGTATAGATCTTTTCAAACGCCGTGACATCTTGCGCACCTTGGGGTAAAAAGTTCTTAAAAATGTTTAAAAGCTCGAGAGAATATTTCTTCCTCTCTAATTAAAAAATTAAGCTCCAAAAAAGAAGACCAAAGGCGCACGCAAAAGAATTGTCAGCAATTCACATATAATTTCTGACAACCTGTTGTAAATATTACGACGACTCTGTTTTTTTATGAGAGCTTCTGTATATACCACAGTGATTTAAAAAATCTCAACCGAAAAACGAAATTTATATTTTCCCATTTGAATAATTGGTAGAAATTTGAAGATTAAAGATAAATATGACTTAACCATAAATAAAATAAAAATGCGAAGGAAATATTTTAAACATAATTTATTTAAAAGGAAACACTTTTCTAATTAAAAGTGACTTTTTATTTTTCTTATAATTTTGTGACCCATTGTATGTTTTAAATAGTGAGCGGAGAATTGACTCCTCCTCCTCCTTATAAAACCACTCGCTGTACGCTGTCATTTAATCAGTCGCGGCTGCGTACTCGGGTTTGGGGAGGTATATTTTTCTGGCGGGTTAATGATTATTTAAAAAATTTACAAATTATGAATGAAAAGCGTCCTTTTTTATATATTTTTTAATTTTCAGATTTTTTGTATTTTACATATTTGCTATAGAAATAATTTGTAGCAATTTCTATTAAAAATACGCAATTTGGGTTTTTAATACTTTGATACCAGGATTGTTGACGTTTTCCGTCAGTCGCATGCGCGCTTCTGCCAGGGAAGGCTGTGTTGCTTGCGGCTGCGGCGAATTCTCAATTTATGAATGAAAATGCTCATGAATTTAAAAAGCAATTTTTCAGCATTTGTTTTTAATTATTATAAATTTATGGAATAGAAATATTTCGCATAATTATAATAAAATTATGCTTATTATGATGGATAGATTTACTTGGTTGAGCAGGGTTTTTACATGTATTTAAAATCTCTGCTAAATACATATAAAGATAACTTAACTTTATGATTCGGCATGCGCGCGTCCCTTCCCAAATTATTTTGTTGATTTTTTTCTGCATTTGTTCCCTTTTTAAATGAAAAGAGGGGAAATGATAGAACAAAATTTTTAAAATTTGGCAACGAGGTGCGCAGAACTGCTCAAATTTTTTGTGTCACGGAGTTTGAAAACATCTATACCTACATTTTATTTTGCTAATGCAATAAATTCAGACTCAGTTTGTTTTGTTTAATCCACCTTCCCTTTTGCTGCGTCGCTGCGTGGCTACTGCGTAATTGCTGCGTGGCTGCTGCGTGATTACTGCGTGGCTGCTGCGAAATACTTGCTGAAAATCAATTATTTGTTATGGAGGCCCAGTTTCTGTGTTTTGGATATACTGAGTCAACACCTCAATGGATCTGGTATGTGATAGGATGACATACCTTATCACAGTATTTTCGAGATACTGCTCCAACACGTCAGTGGATCCCAAGAATGATGGCATAAAAAGGACCTTAACACAGTATTTTTTATTTAACGAAATCACTTTTTCAAAAAATCTCAACACGATATTTCTTATTATCTTGAAAGCTCAACACGCTTAAAAGATCTGATGATTGCATTTTTTACACTTTTAGATTTCTTGGATGGCGCAAATGACGATCTATCGTTTTAGTAAAGGGTACTGCTTGCTGAGTCATAAAGACGGATCGCCGTGGTTTGTTCTTTATGACGATTCATCTATGGAATTGGATCTCCATATTTGTAGGCGAAGGCTATATCAGTAATCTCCCACGTTGATGATAAACTTTGTTGCCAAGTTCTCAATGGTAAATATCCACTTAATTTTCAAAATGTTATTTGGTTTCATTCTTTTTGGTACGTCTAACTGAGGAGGACGGAACAGTTTGTTTGTCACGTCATGGTACAATGTCTAGTAGTAAGCTTATTACGGTGGATAGAATAGTTTTAGGGTTATAGGGATTGGAGGCTGTTGAAGGAAGTGCTTTTGAGCTCTTGAAATTTGTATGATTTGAACTTTTATTTATGACTGAACACGTAGGATTGTTCGATAGTCGACTTGTTCTATTTAGAAACGAATTCATAGTCTGGAGATTGCGCGAAAACGGGGCTGGAGATTGAGGAAATGTACCGAGCGGGTCAATCTGGTGCAAAATTGCGGTGGAGGTAGGAGATCTTTTGTTTCTATGGTCAATTGTAGAGCAAATGGTGTCATCATCGATTAGTCTGAGGGCCCTTTTTTGGACTATGTTCATCCATCACCGAAGTTCGTTTAAAGTTATTCCTAGAAGCTGGATTAACCATTAGACAGTATTTCGTTTTGGATATGTTGAATTCGACTAATATGTGCAAGTTCACTAAAGGCTCTATAAACTCTGCGGGAGTATTAAAAAGTTTGCGCAAAGGATAAGGTGAGACACAATTCGCCAGGACCGATTCAGAGCTTCAGAGTAGGTAAGAAAGATATGTCTCCACAATGTAGGTATATTTATATTTTACAATCTCACCTCGTCTAATTTCAAGTTGGAAATTTTTCTGTACCTCGTGTAAGTCCGGCTCAACTCTAATGAAAAGGGTCTTAGCCGATCGCACGTTGATGAAACACACCGAACGCTGGAGGTACGTGCCTGGATGGGCCAATTCTAAGGGTTTCCTTTTTGTACCGACTTTTAACGCGGCCAAGGAATTTTTGGGACGCAGTAGAAATGATGTCAGGATACTTGTTGGCCTGATTACGGACACTGCCCATCTTTCTTTTGCTTTGCCTTGCCTTAAGGAGGATGAGTTTACCCTCCCGTTCTCTGTGAGTGCCCTGCGAAAGGTCGAACAGTCAAGTCTAACCGAGAATCGATTAGGCAGACTATTCAACCTTTTCAACTGGTTTGGAGTAAAAATATGGTCCTGCCTCACCCCTTGCCCCTCTCACCCGCCCTTGCCTACAAGCTAGGGTGGGATTATGTACGTGGTACGGGCTGGTGGTATACAATGGGGTTTATGTCCGTGGTATGGTCAACTTTTGGTGCCTGCAGGTATGCAATAGGGTTTTTTGTCCGTGGTATGGTGAGATTTCTACTTCTTTCGTAATGAATCACGTGTTTTAATAATAGTGAAGTGACATACACGGAGAACGCAGGCCCCAAGGCCGTAGCTCCGCTTTAAAAACTGAAGGGGATTCTCCTAGACCTGATGGCAATCCTCATCTAGGTCCGTACACACCAATACGACATGTCTATTGAATGGCTCATATACTTGGCGAGAGCGGTCGTAACAGTGTCGGATAAAGAAGAACTGGAGGCGATGTTCATGAGTCGGCTTTGGGTTTTCTTTCAGGTCTCAGTGAAATTGTTCTAGGTGGACTTTAGGACTTAATCTACTCACTTATTCATTCGGAGAATCGGAAAAGCCTTAGGACCAATTAATTTTTCCAAAGCACCAGAAAATTATTCTCTTTTAAACTGTGTTAGTTGGGGAAAAAGATGGGTATGAGAAACTAGAAAGTTGTGTACGGAGTAATTTGTTGAATGAAAAGGTAAGAAATAGGTCAAACATTACCTCGTTAAGCTTGAATAATTTCGAATTACTTTTACTTTGATTTTCATTTAAAATGCCGAGAAATATTTTATGCGATAACACATTGGTATTTGCGCATTGTTGATCCTCAGAGCCACAGATAGTTTCTAAATCGTTTTATTTAAGGAAAATGAAAAGTGATTAAATCGTGGTATCCTAGCGCTTTTACAACGTTTTCTATTCATTTCTATACCTTCTACAAACTTATTTTTAAAACAAAATCAATAAAATTTTATGATTCTACATTTGCAAAAAAATTAACTAGTTGAAAAAATATTTAATGGTGATCCGGATCTAAAAAAATACTGAACAAATTTGAACGAATACGCCCTTTGTCAACAAAATACATGAAAACGTATAAAATTAAAAAGGAAAAAAAACAAGAAGAAAATTGTAGATCCTGTCTTGTCATACCCCAAACCTTTCACTAAACAGTTATCCAATCTATCTAGTAAGTTCGACCTTAATAAAACCACAAACGATGCCAATGTCCGCTAAACAACAGCACAAAAAAAATATACAGAATCACTAATGGAAATGACGAAGAGATGAAAACAGCATTAAAAGGAGATCCTTTAAGAACCGTTCACAGCCATAATGGAGGACTACTAAATGAAATTCTAGCGCACACACAAAAACCTAACAGGCAAATCCTCCTTCCGCAATCTAATACTACCTCGGCAATCTACGTTTAAGCAACAGTGAATTCTTAAAGCCAGGTCCATTCGGGCCCCGGTGGTGGTCGTCCCTTCGCGCCGTCCTCACACCACGCCCCGCAACAATTGGGTACAAGAAGCAAGAACAGCAGCGCCATTCAAGTTGTCGTTTATGCCATCATCAAATGGCAGTATCAACACACAAAGTAAACAGTCAGGTCCTGTAATGAAATGTTCGGGAAGGAATCCCGGTACACAGGAATTATTCGACCGAACTTAATTTTCTTATGAATTCTCTTTCAAAAATTTCCCCCACTCTGGTCCTTTCTGGGTCATTTCTCGCCCGTCATTCGCCACACCACCACCCACACAGCCCACAATCCACAGCCCACCATCCTACCCCCGACAGCCCCCCCTCTACGCATATAGTTATACTTCGGTGACTTGACTTTCTCCGGCAAGTCCTTAGCCCTGCCATTGCTGGCAATATCTTGAGGCTTTTCGTATGGTAAATACAATATCGGGGACTCGACTTGTTCGGCTGGATGGCCCTATTTAATGGCTGTTTTACAAATACTCGACGCCATTGAAAAATGTCGACAGGAAGGTAACAGAACGGCCACCCGGTGATTCCCCAATTGGGCTCCTTTATGGAGCAGGTCAAGCGATTTCAATGGAGTCCTGGGGGAATCCCATAGGCCCGGCTCCTGCCTTATCGGATGTCTCACAGTGCAGATATGACGAATGGCTTCGTGAAGAGATCACAAATCTCGGCTTTCGTTTTCTTTTCAGTTTTTTTTTTTTATTTTTTTTCTTTTTTGTTAGTTGAATCCTGTAAATACTTGACATCCCCAGATATACCCAAGATCCTGGCAAATTCAATGGCAACAAAACGGGAAACTACACAGCAGCCAGCAACGAACTCTTCCGCCAATACGACCCGGTCGGGATTGGGGCAGCGCCGGAGCAGCTGGTGTGGGTCCGGGCGGCGGGAACAATGCGCGCGGAGAGCTCTCGCCCTGTAAGCTAAAGTGATTGCCATTTCGTATAAATCTACTTCCGATATAACTCCTCTATTCTAGGTTTATTGAGGAATAAAATTTTTAGATGCCAATATTTTCCAACAACTGCTTCCTTCCTCGGATAGGAGCCACGGAGCACTAAGCAAAAGCACAAACCCTTATTGAACTCCTTCGAAGCGAACTAAAATATTCATAGGTCGAGATTTGGGTCCTGGTCTCTCTCTGGCTGCTCCCTTTTTAAGGTTCCTCTGGTGTGTGCAAAATGTGGAAGGGTCCTTCTTTTGTCTTCAAGTAGAAATTTCGGGTTGAGTTGTTTTGTTTGCTGATCTCCAGGACAATAATAATTCGTTGAACACTATTTTATGCTCTCTCAAGTTAGTATTATAAATCCCCATTTTATCTGGCAATGACCCTCCACCTCGACGACTAGTCCTGGATACCGAGGATGCCGGATTTGGCTGCTTGGTGTAAGGAGCCAAAGGTAGACAACATGTTATTCTCTTTCTGTGGCAAACATTACTTAACTTTTCCTCTTTTTTTTTGTTTCCTGACATTTAAGTGGGGGGAGTTGAAGAATTTTTTATGTTTACTAATAAAATTCTGGAAGGGATGAAAATTTAAGAAATTTTCGGAATTCAAGTTCGTAAAGCTCATTTAAGTTTTGGATAAGGGATTGGTTAAATGAAAGCGCAAACTTTTGGATAGAGGAGACCACTTGAATGTTTAATGGACGATAGTTTTGAGAAATTTCAATAATTAAAGGTTCACTGATTTTTATGGGTTTGTACTATAATATTTAAGGAGTTTTTTTTTGGGTTATATTAAAGTGTATGGTTAAATTCCTTTGATGATAATTTAAAGGTATTATGTCTGTAAAGGGCTCTGCTGGTAGATTATGTGTCCTGTTACTTCCCAGCGGGAAATAAAGCAAGTGCTTCCACTGGAAGCTTTAGTGATGCGCTTCTAGAGTATTTCGTATCGGAAGTAGGTTTGATGCAAGCTGCGAATTCTCTTTGTACATGACAATTCCCTGTGGATTTGCTTTGATTTCAGTTTTCATAGGTCTGAGCAACTAATGAGTAGTGATATGTGAAGGAGCATAAATGGAAATTTTTTGTGTGAATATCAAAATGTTCTTATGTCTAATGCTCAAAAATGCTCTGTTTTTAAGTATGAAATATTTACTCTCTCTTCAGCTCTTTTCCTTCCTCTTCAATTAAAAAAAAGCTTAAAAGCTTTGCATATCCAAACAGAACCATAATCGCAAGTGCTTCCCGCTGCATCCATTTAACAAGCTTCAGAAGCGCGTTTAAGGAAAGAAAGGGGAAGCGCATCTTTCTGATGACATCCCCATGTAAAATGGCAATGAAGTGGAATGGAACAGGCAAGCACTCCATGCTTCCAAAGAAGCGCATTAACTGCCATGTGGAAGCGCTCTTCTTCCCCGCTGGGTTCTCAGTGCCGCTACTACACTTTCCAAACATTTGTGCAATTTGATCCATTTTCAATGATTTCATTTAATATTTCTTGCATATAATTTAATCGGGAGTTAAACGGAAATAAAACCCAAGATGTCACCTACAGAGTGCATGATCACCTAGTCTTGGGCATAGTTGAGAAATTCCTGTAACCCCTGCCTGTGTAGCTTAGGATTAAAGGCGCCCGACCAACATCCCAGAGGGTCAAGGGTCAAATCCACTCCACGGCATACTCCACGGCGTCTTTTCGGCCTTTTTTCGGTTTATGGTCATTCACATGTCGGCGTATATTCGGTGTCATTTCGGCGTTTTATCGGCCTTATGTTCACTACCTCGGCTATTTTTCGGCGTATTTTCGGATCTTTTTACCATTCAATTTTTGAGCCAAATACGCCGAAGTTCTCTTATTTTTCGGCCTCTTATTTTCACCCGGGATCGGCTTTCCATTTCCCCTACGAAGATAGATTTTGAGACAAAATTTTGCATTTGTATGAAAAATGAAATGAGATCAAAGTAGTTGCAGTTTTGCAACGGCCTTTCTTTGAACGCTTCGATTATCAACAGAATCTGAAAAAAGGCGCAAAACGGGCTCTAGCGGCGAGACAATGAGGAATTCGAAAAAACCATGAAAACAAAATTTGTAGAAAATTTTATGGCCTACAATTTTTCTCTTTTGATATCTTCACCAAAATGCATAGTTTCTCCTCAAAATAAAGAAAGAGGCGAAAAAACGTTAAAATTCATATTTTTCTCAAAACGCGCCTTTTTTAGAACTGCGGGTTGTGAAAATCATATTTAGACAACCCAAATCCTTCACTTGGCACCGGGGTCATAACTATGGGAAAGATTTCTTTAATTTTTTCTAATTTGAGCGGACTAGAGGGAAGTAAGCTAACTCTTGTCACTCGAAGTCAGTGTTTTGTCGCGGTAATATTGGATGGAATTTGGTGGAATAAAAACCCGAGTAGTATAGCAAAGTCGGCTCTGGGAACGCCCCCCGTTTTTTTGCCACTCCGCGTTCCTCCTCAGATACTCTCACTTTTGGAATTTCGCCACATCAGCTTTTAAGAATAATTTTCGTCTTCGCTAGGATGCAAGCTATTTTTGCAGGGGAAATTTAGATAAGGTTCGTGTCTTGCCTGAGTGAAAGCTTATCTGGAGGGGAAATTTTGATAAGGTTCGTGTCTTGCCTGAATGAAAGCTTTTCTGGAGGGGAAATTTTGATAAGGATCTTGCCTTCACTAAGATGAAAGCTTTTTTGGTAAGGTTCGTGTCTTTGATTGGGTGAAAGCTTTTATGTACGGAAAATTTCGATAGGGTTCGTGTTTTCGCTGTTATGAAAACTTTTTTGCAGGGTAAATATTGTTAAGGTTCGGGTCTTGGCTAAGACAAAAGCTGTTTGGAGCAGGAATTTTGATGGGGGAGGACTTTGATTTCGCTTGCGCGCGCTCGTGTGATTTGTTTTGGAGCTTTCCCCCTCCCCTCTTAGTTTAGTGTTTTTGTTAAGTTTTTCACAAAAATTTTAAGCTTTATTTGTAGGGAAAATTTTGATAAGGTTCCTGTCTTGCCTGAATGAAAGCTTTTCTGGATGGGACATTTTGAAAAAGTTCTGGTCTTCGCTAAGATGGAAGCTTTTTTGGTAAGGTCCGAGTCTTCGCTTGGGTGGCAAATCTCGATTGTTTATTTAACCAATTCAAGTACCGAAACACGTTTTGACATGTCGTTGTTGAGTCATTGCAATTTCGCAACATTTTAAGAATAAGTTTCGTATTCTCACTAGGATGAATGTATTTTGTAGAGAAAATTTTAACGAGAGGAAATTTGGTATCGTTTGCGCTTGCTCATATGATTTGCTTTTGGAGGTTTTTTTGGTCAGCTTAATATGTTTATATAAACAAACAAAATTGGTTGAAAATTTTGCATTCAATGAAAGCAGTTTAACAAAAACAGTTACCTAAAAGCCCATAAAGGAAGTTCGATAGAGACACTAACCTACCAGACTTGCTGGGCCGGCCTCGACAGCTGTTCACCTGAGGGCTAAAATTTGTTTTACAATAGAAATTGTATAGAAATTGGAAATCATATAAAGACATGCATTAGGCATATTTCCGTCCTGGGTCACATAGATCCGTTCCTGGACCACAATGTATAGTTATGGCTTGAAGCTATGTCTCCCAAAAGGAGCAGCTACGATCGGGTTCGCGGATGATATCGCGGTAGTGGTCCTTCGAGACGCCTCGATGAGATCGAATGACGACACTGGTCTGACGATTGCTGATCACAAAACTGAAACTGTGTTTATCAGCAAATGGAAAAAACAGGGTTCGTGAGGATCAATGTAGGTGGACAGATCATTCACTCATAGACCGTCCCAAGTTAACTGGGAGTGATGATCGACTGGAGGCTAAATTTTAAAGTACGCTTCAAGGGCATTGCGGATAAAGCTTCCGCTACTTGTATAGTCCTTGCAAGAACGCTTCCCAACGTGGGGTTCTAGACCAAGTTGTCGCCTCAATACTACTATACGCAGCGCTAGTATAGACTTAGCGCCCTCCGCATGCGCCTCTGCATTTCCGAGTATGTTAGAGGGGAGCCAGAAACTGTGCTGTGGGTCCGTAATGAATTGGCAGAGGATGTGGAACGAGCCTGATAAGGGTCGGTGGACCCGCAGACTTATCCCAAGCCTAGAGAGGTTACAGGTGAGTCATTGGAGAGTCCTGGCTAATTGTGTTGATGGCAGTTCTTGAGTGGTCATTGAGGATTTAGAAAATACCTCCACCATTTCGGTCACGGTGACTCACCGCTGTACCCGGCATGCCCAGGTATCCAGAAGAACGCAGAACAGGTCCTATTTGTGCGAAATTCTCCGATGGTAGGGCAGACACCGTAGAACATCCTAGGACACATGATAAGCTGCGTTCTGCGACACAATGCTAAAAAGCCAGTGCCAGTGGAGAGTGGAAGACTAGAAGGTTTTTTCAGTTAGGGTTCGAGTCCCATGTAACCGTCATGTAGGAGCCTGTCGCGGTAGTCATAAGTTGCTTTTCACCTCCCAAATCACAAAAAAAATGTAATGTTCATCGCCATCTGCTTTAGAAACCTCCCAGACTTTCTATCGTAATCCTATCTTCATCTATCCTTCCAACTTCCACTATATATGGCATCGTGACCTGAACGGAAGTGGAAAAAGCGATTTCAAAGATTGGGTCTTATAAAAATGAACCAAACACCTTCCAGAAAACTTCACCCACTAAAGTTCAGACATTCGACCCGGAAACCAAACACTAATAACTTATTAATTTCCCCAAAAAAAAATTTCGCAATATTCATTTAAAATTCAATTTTAAGCAGACATTAATATTTAAGACTTTGAAACATTTTTCAGGTCTTATTTATTCGACAGAAGAAAAAACCGACATAAGTAATCGCCTCCTTTAGTATGCATTCCCCTGGATCTTAGTTATGCTGATCCATATTCTCGCTGCAATCGTTTCCTCAAAAGCCAAGAGGAAAACAAGAGCAGATGAAAAATAATGACAGAACAAAAACTTGCCAAGACAGGAAAATAGCAGCACGAATGCAATTTCACTCCACCTAACAACAAGGAAACTCTTCTCAAGGCTGCAACCTGCTTTTCCCCGGAAACCTCATATCAGAAAAATTTTCTCCGCAAAAGGAAACGTCAAAACCTTCAAAATCAAACTTTCCCACTGTGCACTGTGGACTGGTGGAGTGTGCTGGGTGGAGCCGGGCCGCTCTGGGGGTAGAAGGAAAATGGAAATTGAAAATGGCAAGGAATCGATAACGGACGCAGGATGAGAACCCGCCATTGGAGATGATGTATATAAAAAAAATATGATTTTTTTTTCGAAGGATTCATGACTGAAGTTTTCACTTTTCAATTGCATCCATCCGGCTCTAGGCGTGCCGGTGTCCGGGTACCGATGGCGGGTGATGCCTTGTCCGCAATTGTTCAAAATTGATATCCAACCCAATTAAGGTCCTGTCCGTGCGCCTCGTTCATCGGATATTAATGGCGTCAGTCCCTGATTCCGTGATGCAAACGTTGATAGTCGGCAGCCCCTATCTACACCGGCAGAAAATTTATGATAAATTCATGCAAATTACGAAAAGTTATTTATGCGAGTACGCTGCGCTGATGTGTACGATGCCAAGGGTGGCGCCCGGAAGAGCCCCAAAAGGGCGGAACGGGGCAGCAGCAACAGCAAAAGCACACAGACACAGGGCTGGCTACTCTGGCCCGGAATGGATTGTGGTTGACTGACTGGTGACCTCCAGGTTAGCTTTAGCGCCATAATGAGAGTAATTTCGTCCTCCTGTTGTATTTATAGGTTCGGGGAGTTGTCTTCATATAACACGTCTAATTTAGTAATTTTGCTAATATTGATGGCAAGGGGTTGTACTTTTGGTGCTTCGGCACTTCGGTGTGCCCCGGTCCCAGCTTGGCTCACCGGCAGCTTGTGGCACTTTGCGATAAAACAAATTGATATACTGCCACCTGGGTGTAAGCCGGCGAGAGCTATATACCTGGCTGTGAGAGCCTGTGAAGAAAGCCTGAGTCAGGTGCAACTCGGCTCCGGAGGCTAATTTGGAAGAATTTTGATAGAATAATTTCGGGGCTTTACCCCGTCATAATTACCACAGAATAATAAAATACCTCCTTGACGTCTTAATATGACGACTAATTTTTCCCTTTTGTATAATTTACAGGCTCTGCCACCGTGACGATGGGTGTTCAACTCCATCCGAAATTCCCATTCCTACACCCAAAAATGTAACCCCAAAACGGTATTAACTGTTCGAAGGTTCACCTGCTAGCAACAAGGCTTGCACTGAATCACTCAACCGAGTATGCTCAAGTGTTCTTGAGTCCTCCTATCCTATCTAGGGGTGAAAGGGTAAAGGATACCAACCAAGTCAGCATCAGCAAAATCCTTGATACCCAATATACTGAAGGGCCATCCCCACACACCTACCATCACCAGACCTCCGCCGTCCTAATCACATGCAAACACGCACTATTGCGAAAATTCCATTCCGTTTCCGCTCATCCCTTTGGGATATGACTAAATTGAACTGTCAGCCATTCTGGAAACGTACCGTACCTGAGGGATCTTTAATTCTTATTAATGGCAAGTCTGCCTTAAAAATCAGTCCCTAGAAACGGATGAGGGATAGGTTCACAAGGGAACGAATTAAAAAGAGTGCCTGTGCTGGGATTTTAATCGCGATTAAAGCGAACGTATTCGTGAGAGAGTTATTTCGAGGAATACAGAGCTGGCAATGGCATGCCCAAAGCCCTTTTTCTGGGACAGTCTTGTTCATAGGTGTGTGCTCTATTCACGTGGTTTCCAGTGATTCATACATACTCTTCCAGTCTGGCCACTTTTTATGAATTGCCTAAGGAAATCATTTAACAAAAAAAAGGAAAACACCATAACAACTTGGGCCCTCAAACCAAAAAAAAATGGCGACTGTCCTAATATTAAATTCAACATTTTTTCTTAGAATTTTGCTGGATTTTTATCAGAAAATTGCCTAAAGATTGCAGACGTTATTGTCAGCTTTGTAATGTTAATTTCGTTATCGAACCTGAAAGAGCGTTCGTGCAGATCCTTAGACGAAGAAGTTCAAAGTTATTCCACAATTCATTCACATTTTTTCTATTCTGGATTTGCCAATGGAATATAATTCAGAAATAAGTTTTTCGTCTCGGCAAAAGTTCGGAATAATGTCATTAGGAATAAAATGCTGTCAGATTATGATAATATGCTCTGGGCTAAAATGAAGGACACTAACCTTTATTAGAAGGAGGAAAATTTAAAGGCATGTAAAAAAATTCAAAGCAGGCCAAATATAAAGTACGTCATCCTATGGTATCTTCTGACCTCTAAAACCGACCGCTGATGACATGATTGTATATAACTACAACAGTAGTAGAGCTATGGCGGTTCTCGACCATTTGTGGGTTTGTGTCATGGCTAAAGTTTTTTTTGCTGTGGTGGCGGCCACAGGCGCGATATTTTTTGAGCACAACAACCTTTGTGGTGATCTTTGGGATATCTTTGAATATCTTTATTTCAATTTTTCTGATTCCTCTTTTATTTGCGAATTCGTTCTCAGTTAAATCGCAAAGCTTCTAAGCTCACCCGCGACATCATCCAGTCCAAAATACTAATGTTTTCGCTGCAGCTCTAGAATATAAAAGCTCGTCTAAATTCCAAAGCTCACCACAAAGGTTGTTGTCCTCAATAAAACTCACACCTGAGGCCGCCACCACACTCATAAAACAAACACACGAATAAAAACGAAGAGCTAGAAGAAATCAGTAGGAGAATTCTACTCGGAAACAAAAGCTTTTTCGCCCACCGTGGAAGGAGACACTACTCCACATATCGAACTTCGGCCAGAAATCGAGAAGACTGGAGGAAAGAGTTAGAGCTTAGTGCTCAAGTTGGGCTGTAACGCCACTGGAAGAAGAAGAAATTATTGAACAACTAGCAGTTGCTGTCATTCTTCCTGGCTTGGGCAAGCTGAATATAGTGGCTAGTTACATTCCACCTGGGTCATCTTTGGATTTATATACTAGCCATGCGAGTAACATATCAGCAATGTTTGATGATCAGTCTTGTGAGGATTTATTTTGCATCAGTATATTCTATTAGAACCGGTAATTCCATTGTCTAAAATTGATCTATATCATATACCTGTGCTTTTGTACTTAAATAATTATAAATTTCTTACTTGAAATGACAGTACTAGACTGAATTATCATAAGGCAGATTATGTAGCACTTAATGAGTAGTCTTTAATGGCAATAATTTGGAAACTGTTTATGATATATTTATGGATGTGATCCACGATGCTATATCTAGGTTTGTTCCTGTCTCGGTATGTAAAAAATCTTTACATCCGCCCTGGTTCTGCAAAAGCTTACTGAGGCTAAAGAATGCTAAGAATAGGGTTCATAAACTATTCTTAAAGCATGGAAGGGATGATGATCTTGCTCTGTTCCGTAGATTACGTCGGGAATATAACTGTTTGCATAATTTTCTGTTTAGGAAATATATTTGTTCTGTTGAGATGAATATAAAGCAAGATAGTAAGGCATTCTGGGCATTTGTAAATTCGAAACGTTCTTGTTCTTCATTCCCACGTTTAATGAAGATGGGTGAATTGATATCTCAGTCTACGGAAGACACGGTTGAGCTGTTTGCTTCTTACTTTAAGTCCGTTTATAATATTAATCATCATGTAGTCGATTTGGACTCTTTGCATATTGAGTCATGTGTAGATATCTGCAATATGAAACTAGATATTTCTGAGGTATTTAATAAATTCACATAATTTTTCTATAAAAGTGAGCATTACTGAGATATTTTCGAAAAATCGATTTTGGTGACCCTTGACCCTACGTAAAATCGTGTCGAAGTGTCAAATCGATGGGGACTCGTGACATTCTCCTAAGAGCAATAATATCAATGTCCATACCACAATTGAGCTTTCCCGGAATTTTTCCGAAGTAAAATGTCTAATTTCCCTGGACTATAGTTATGAGATTCTATCTTGTTTACATGCTCTATCAATAAATAATAATAATAATAACTCCGATACCATTCTAGAGCTCTTTCCATATAAGAACAAATGAGAGCCTTTCAAGAGTTGCAATGATCAGAAAGATTGTACGTAAAGCTTGGCTTATGCCGTAATATGAGATTTTTTGGACTAGGCCTAGTTTTGGGTTTGCTATATTCGGTAAAATAGTGGCCACCACACGGCACTGCCCCATATCAACACCGGTCAAATATTTAATGACCTTAACGACCTTGATCGAAAACAGAGTTTTTCCCACGCCAAAGTATTCCAATACCTACTGGCCTTACTGGAAGGATAAGATTTGTTTTCCCCGACCCTCTCTTTATTTTTGCCGGTGAATGTCTGTGCTGATCTGCAGTAACAAAGTTATTTTAAATAGGATTTTGAGACAGTCTGTTACGAATTAATATACAAAAAAAAGTGTCGCATGTACCAAGAATATATTAAGGTATACTCGTATGTACGAATATTATTTTAAGGACAAGAAAGCATTTGAAGACACTCCACAAGGACAACAAGATACAAGAAAGCACTTGTTCCACTTCAAAAAATAATATGCTCATATGTGTGTGTTTTTTTTTTGTTATCCGTTCTTCAGTAATAACGAACAAAGAAAAAATCTGCAGACTACAAAAAAAAAAATAAGAAATAACCTAACCGTTAAGGATTTAAGTAAAATTCCATGTAAGGAAAAACCCACAGGTACGAAATTTTTAATAACAATAAAATCAGCATAAAAAAGAAAAGGACGAGTCTAGACGCATTATTTTTAGTAAATTCTCCTTGCTGTTTATAAGCTTTATACATATACCATATAAGCACTCGACATCTCCAGGGGATACCAACATTTTTGGTGTGAAATTACTCTTTTCATGCTCATAGACTCGTTTGTCTGCATACGAAATTAGTTTAGTTCTCATCTAGCAAGGATGTTTCTTGTCCACAGGAAATCACGTTCCTTTCCAGCTCAGCTGTAGTAGTCATATCGGTATGGCAGGAGCTGCTCTTATAGCATTCACAGCTTTTAGGTGTAAAATGTGAAATGAATCTCGCTCAGTCCAATAAATGTGCACTTGTCAAGTTTAATCCTTCGAAAAGGTTTTTAAACTTTATGATTTTTGTGGTTGGAAGGTTTTGAATTATATGAATTTAATTTTTTTCTAAGAAGGAACGTAAAACTTAAGTAACAGGAACTGACATTGGTTCTCTAGTGGATGGAAAGTTGGTTTATTTTTCTTTCTTTTTGGTTGCCACAATTCCTATTTCTATTAAAATTATCCATCTGTACCCTAAAAGGATTTACTAATGCCAGAGTGGGATGATGAGAGAATTTCGCCAGGACAATATAGGGTAAAATGCCCCAAAAATTACGGCAATTCCAGCGAAACGATATCGACGGCTCTGTTCTGTTTTTTGGTAGGCGGTGTGTGAATCCTTGCAGGAAGGAAATGAATTTTTCATGAGCCTAAGATAATTTTTTCTAATTTCGGAAGGACGCACAGGATACCTTCTACCCGATTCGAATAAGGGCCGGCCCACGGCCATTCATGATAGCGCTAACTCTCTCATACATTATTGCAGGGATTATCCAGATGTTAAGACATGGCATCCGTCAGCCGACCAGCCACCCACCACTCTCTGCAATCTTATAGTGTTGTGAGATGTATACTCGTATATATATATGTATATGATAAAAGGAAGTTGGTTTCGCCAGATCCTGTTTGGTCTGTTTTATTTTCTTGGCGGGAATCTCTCTGAATCTGCGAGCTCCCCCATGTTCCCAGGGTGGTATTTGTGCCCAGGCGACCGAAAGTTTATTTTTATGTTCGGCTGATGAAATTATTTTCGGGGCAAGGAGCCTTCTATTGGGGGTCCCAGTACCGTCATAAATGTTGCTCGGCTCTTTGATTTAATAACATTTCGTCCCGAACTAAAGCCCCCTAAAAGTTAGATACGTGTGTGTACGCGTGAAAGTTACAAATATCGGGTGGCACCCACAGTTCCACCTATAAATGCCCCAAAACAAGCCCCCAATAGGCAGGGGTTGACATGATCATGTTTATATGTATATATCAAATGTGTCTGTATGTTTATATATGTATATAGTATACTACACCAAAAATGGGATCAAGGAACGAATGCTGTTGTCCTTTCACGCTTCTGGGGTATGATTAAATGAAGGATGCCGTGGCGGCAATTATTTATAGGGGGACACTTAAGAGTTGTTGCAATTGTTTGGAGTTTCATGGGGGAATATGCCAGCATTATTGGATTTTATTTCCCCGTCTGATTACGTTTTGTTCACTTAAGTTACATACACGAGCGCCAAGGGGGAAATTAACTTGAAATTCACGAAAATAAATTCCCAATTCCAGCCAACATTTTGGGGTCGGTTACCTTGATCTTTGAAATATGCATAAGCGTTATTTATTGCTGTTTTGGTATACATTTTATGAAAAAGAAAAAAAAGGGGGGAAAAACACAGGAATGAACCCACAGACACACATACACCCATGCAAAAAAAAACCAAGAGAAAATATTCATCGTTCGTAAACAGTTTTTCTTGAGTTCTGGTTTTTTATTTTTTTTTTTTTGGTGTTGGCTTTCTTCTTCTCTTGTTTTCCTGAATCACAAATATCGCAAACAAAATTTTCTAGTCGTAAATTTCAACTTTAATCCCAACGAAAGAAAAAAAAATCTCCACTTTAATTGATCGATAGCACGAGAATGAAATTATTGTAAGTATAAATGATTGAAGTTATTGTTATATTTTTAGAAGGATATAAATTTATTGAGCTCCTTTTGCATTTACACGGAAATTAAGCTGAAATCCTTCTTAACTACTTATGGCACGAAAATTGAAATTTGTGATAAATGTTTATGGCGCGCCAAATAACAACAAATTCTTTTGTAAACTAGTTTTGTTTTTATGAAATACGTTTGAACGCGTAGAAAATACATCATTGGGAAATTTCGTCCTTCATGGGTCTACAAGATTTTTAGGGCATACCTGAATGCAACAATCATTGTTTTTCTCATTACGTGGAGACATGGCTAGTCAAGGCCCTCTCAACTACAGGCCATGCTGTAGATTTTTGCATATGTGTGACGTAGTCTGAAAGTTGGCTGAAGAACTGTCAAATTTATATGGAAAGGGCGCGAGTCGGGGCAGTTTTTAAGTTTCGTAAAAGAAATTAAAGGATATTTTGGAGTTAATAATATAAAATAAAGCTGAAATAGTAATGATAAATAGTGGCAAGTTCTTATAATAAAGTTAAATAGTGAAAGTGTTAGGGTAATTCCTGTATTTATGTGAAAATTTAAAATTGTTGTGCCGTTTAGTGAAAATGGTTTTTAAAATAATTTTTGTGTATTTCTAATAAGAATATTCTTATTAACAAAATGAAATAGGGAAGTGGTTAAATTGTGCGTTTAGGGTAAAACGTCATTACATAAACCAGAATTATTTTTTACAGAATGTAATCAAAAATTTTGAGGTTATGGGGGCGCCTTCACCAATTGATTAAAATGGAATTTCGCCGGTTTCCATATACAAAATTTTGAATTTTATAAAAAAAGTAGTAATAATTAATTGCATCGCGAATAATTTACTTAAATGAGGGATGTGGAAATAATCAATTTTTATTTTATAGTGCAAAATCATTAAAAAAAACTAATTTAATAATATACTCTTTTAATAGAACATCAAATAAAAAATGAAGTTTCTAAAATAAAAAAAAGAAATTTTAAAAAAGCAGAGAAGCTGGTAATCAATACGTACGTGAAACTAATAAGCTTATATCTTAATAGTCCGGGGAAATTAGAAAAAAAAAACGCACGAAAGGAGACAAAATTCGGAAATGGCTGAAAACTGGTCCACAGCTTCCTTGGGACTTTTTAAGAAAACAATTTCGGAATCACAAAAAAAACAAAATGGCCGCCGGAAATATAGCGGTTTTTCGATGTTTTCCTTGTATCTCGGTTTCTATAGGTCGTGCAACCCCGTACAAAGGCCCTAAATGTTGACAATGAAATTCTCTACAACTTTAGTTCTTACAAAGATGTTGACCCGATTAACCCCTTCAAAGTTATTCAAGGTCAAAGTTATCAAAAATCACTTTTTGGCAAAAACATTACTCAAAAAATGGTTTTCGCGAAAAAAAATTTTGATCAATCAATACGAAACGTTATTGTCTACAAAAAAGCCTCTTGTCATTTTTTCGAAAACTTAACCCTTTCGAAGTTATTCAAGGTCAAAATTTAAAAAAATCAGTTTTTGGTCAAAAAATTACTCATCAACTGATTATTGGGAATTTTTTTTGTTCTATTTATACAAAAGATTATTGCCTACCCTAATGACACCCTTGCCATTCTTTCGAAAACTTCGAAAAATTTTGCAAAAATCAATAGTTAGTGATTTTTTGGCCGAACAGTGATTTTTGGAAACTTTGACCTTGAATAACTTTGAAAGGGTTAACCGGGTCAACATCTTTGTAAGAACTAAAGTTGTAGAGAATTTCATTGGCCTTTGTACGGGGTTGTACGACCTATAGAAACCGAGATACAAGGAAAACACCGGAAAACCGCTATATTTCCGAAGGCCATTTTGTATTTTTTGTGATTCCGAAATTATTTTCTTAAAAAGTTCCAAGGAAGCTGAGGACCAATTTTCTGCCATTTCAGAATTTTGTCTCCTTTAAATGCTAATTTCCCTGGACTATAAGTAGTTCGAGGTTTACCAATTTGATAAATAGTCTTTTTATTTATTTGAAAATTTATTTTGTTATATTTTATTGTTAACATTTCATTTATTTGAAACATTTTTTAAATAAGTCTAGGTAATTAAAGAAATGCTAACAATAATGTGGCTCCTAAAATCCAACCCCTCGTACTCGCCGTGGGAGCTGGAAACGCAATAAGCGGCTAACGGGGCGCTGGTAAACCCCTTATAACATTTCCGAAACGATAGAATATTTTACTATTCAATCAATTCCTAATATCTCTTCTCCTTTCAAAGGCGACACTAAGAAAAGTTGTTTTAGATTTTTCGCAAAAGCATCTATGAATGCTTTTCTTATGATCTCATTGTACTAAAAAAAGTTGTTAATTCAATATTATTACTAACACTTTTTGTAACACAACACTTCCGTACTACTAAAATTTTAAAATTCATCTATGTTACATGATTTATGATGAATAATTTACATATTTTTTATGTCATTCTAAATTATTTAAGAAATTAATTGATTGTCGAAGTTTTTATAAATAAATTCAGTATAATTTATTTATCTAAAAGCAAAAAAACTTAAATAAAATAGTTGTCATGGAAATAATTCCATTCATAATGTCAAAAATCCCATCACTTGCCTACCTTGCTCAACAAAAATTCAGACTAAGTTTGCGCTTAGTTGTGTTTGTGCAAAGATTTTATGCAAGGCCTGTAGTTGAGAGGGTCTTGGGCTAGTGAACTGAGTCTATAACAACCCACATACCATACATCTGGCCGACGGAAACAGATCTATTCCAACCAGTGCCGGCGGATCGTGTTGGAACCGGGTGGGTAGTCAGACAAACACACCCCCTCCTCCGAAACTGTTATTTTATGACAACCTTTCCTAAAAAGGAAAGAAGGTAGGTCACATCTTTGTGAATCGGAAGATGGGCCGACGGTGTACCGAACAATATGTGGTGTCCTTGGACCTCTCCTGTGGATCACAATGTATAATGATGTGTTTAGGCTACGCCTCGATGAGATCGAATTATGCGCGAACAAAGCTATCTGAGATATTAAAGAGTGGCCTGAAAGCGCTGGTTTGCCGTTTACTGAGCACAAAACTTTAACTGTGCTGATCGGCAACCTGGGAAACCAATTGTCGTAAGGATCAAGGAATGGGAACAGATCATTCACTCACAGTCCTCCCTAAGGTAGATGATTTACCAGAGGCTTAATTTTAAAACACTCATGGAGGGCATGGAGGATAAAGCTTCCACTGTCTTCAGCTTTTCCAAGAATGCTGCCCAAAGTGGGGGACCTAGATCAATCCAGAGTGGTTATCTCAGTCTAGCTTTAAGCAGTGCCAGTGTGGGAGCAGCGTTGTACAAGATTCCTAATACCAGAAAATGGAGCGCCACATACAGACTAAAGCTGGAAGCTGCGTACGTACAGTGCATGCGGTGTATGCGGCAAATTTTTGCTGACAGCCACTTGCTTGCTTGGGTACCGTCTAGTATCTTACAAATAACCTAAAAATATAAGCCACGAGTGCATGTGTCTGTTGTATGTGCTTATGTTTGGGTATTTGAGGCTATGGCAAATGCGGCAATGCGGAAAAGTTGGAAGTATACCAACTGTTGCGTTGCGTGCGTTCCGTTTGCGTAACTATATGTCAGTTTACATTTGAATGCACGAATTTCTATTATATCAATCACAGCACACACCAACGAACGCATGTATCTGTCTCCAGAATAAGCGTCCTTCCAACTAGTTTCAAACGTAGATAGATGGGTTACGAGGGAGTGTGGAGAAGTGAGTTACGTCCTCACGCCTTTCTTGAGTGGATATAGAGGATTTAGAAAATACCTCTATCGTTTCGAGCTCAGCGCTGTGACTGGTATGACTAGGTATCCAAAATAACGCAAAGCACGTCTTCTTTATTGTGTGAGATTCGGCGAGTATGGGCCGGAACCAGAGGCATTCTCATGTTTCACGCTCAGTTACTCTCAAATTCCGGGTGGGTATTTTACACTACCTTACTCTAATTTTCTGGGACGGTACTGCTACCAACCATACCCACATTATCCACCGGCTATTATTCCAACCACATTTAAACTCAGTCGTTGTGCCTTACAGGTGGCCATGGCATAGCACACCAATACAGAAAATAGTATTCGCATGACCTCAAAGTATAGTAATACGAAGGAATCAGAGAAGTTCTGGGGTTGAAGAACGTTTCTGCTCTAGTAATAATCTTGGTTTTTTATTCCATTAAATCCAAATCTTCCCTAAAATTAAATTTTCCAGTGTTTCTCCTCTAAGGGTGAAATTTGTGAGTCTAATACTGAACCCAAAATTTAACTCTAAGTCGAACTCCGAGAAAAAGCTTAAGAAAGCCTACATAGCTTCAAAAGCCTGTAAATAGTATAATAGAATCCTCACTTAGGATGGTTGGGGATGCCTTGGGTGGTTGCCAGTGCCGAACAGGACAGGTTATGAAGGGTCCAGAGAACGACAACAATAGGGGCCTCGTGCAGTGTCCTTAGACTGAAGGAATCAGGTGCCTGCACTCTAAACCCAACGGTCATAGCACGATCATGGTCTTGCTACCCGCGGTGGGTGTGATTGCCATAACTACAGACAACGTTTCCCTAAATTGAACCTCAGGAAATATTTACCGTCAAAATACCATCAAGAAGATGGTGGAGAAATATATACGTACTGAAGGAGTTTGATCTACGTAGATTCACCGAAAACTCCAAAACATGAAAGTTCGTCGAGAGGGGGTCTCGGTAGTCTAGGGAGTAAGGCGCCTGGCTACCATCCCAGAGGTTCCGGGTTCGAATCCCGGCAGAGCCCCACGGTCCTTCGCCTTTCGCCTTCTTTCTTCTTCTCTCTTTACATTCCTCCTGTCATAGCCTTCCGCTAGCACTGCCCCGCTCCACCAAGGGCATGTCATCGGTTGGTTGATTGGTTTCAACTCGTTTTAGGAGGCATAACACTCCAGCGAGTGGTCTCTCGTTTCCCCGATGCCAGAGTCGCGATAGAAATGGTTGGGAGTAGGTGGCTGTGGCAGTTTCTTCCTTCACTTCTTTCTTTCCCCTTCACTATCTATCGACTAGAGCTTGCTTTTCGACATTGCACTCTATACGAAATAAATAGATTGTCGACAGTACAAAGGGCTTTCCCTGAGCTCTAGTCTTCCACATAAAAAAAAGAAAGAGTCAGGAGTCTGCGCTTAGACACCACAAACGGTTCACTGTCCCCCGACCACCATTTTGAGGGCGTGTATATAGGGCCCCTATGAAGCTAACTGCACTGTCTTATGTGGGTCCAATCCCGGAGTAGAAAAAAGGCTAAACAACTTGAGAATTTTGGCGTGGATAGCTTTATATTTGTAACCGCGAGGGCCTTTTTCCTCGCAGTCCCCCAACTAAGTACTAATCACGTCCAATGCTGCTTTACCTACGCATTCGAATGAGAACTGGTCTATTGAGTATGCTAAATGATAACTTTCAGGTCCACCAACATAATTGCCTGAATAATAAAGCAAAGCTTTATGCTTAAGCTTAAAGCTCTTCGAATATGTAATGTAGATGTTGGGTTTGCCCCACTTTATTTGTAGTGAGGTTGCCTCATGGATCTCTTATGAGAAACTGATAGTGCATAGCTCACTTCGTTAACGCAGATTTTTCTTTGTATGCTGTTCATGAGGAATCTCAGTGAAAATCCTTCTTTTGGCATACGCCTCATTTTCCACATGAGGCCCAGACCCTGCACGAGGCGTGCCCCCTTTAAATGCCAGTCGGACTTGGCACCTTCTGCATCTTTCAATTAAAGGTACTGGCGATGCTGAAGGCCTGTCAGAAAATTAACCTCGAGCCAAGTCAAGCCTCTATAAGGGCTCTGAGCTCGCGTGATGATGTGCTGAAGCCAGTGAGGTGACGCAGAGCTTAGCTTGATTGACTGATGATAGATTCTCACTATTCTCTCGCAAAAAAGAAAATAGAACCCCGAAAGATGGGATCTAAAGCATTATTTTTGACCACCACCTGCTTTTAACGAGCCAAAGGTGGAGCGCACCGGCGACCTGCTTACAACAAAAGCAGAACAATGGGCTTCCTAAACAGATCCAGAAGGGATGTTGGGCGCTTTCAGTAGTGCAGGTTGCGTACGCAATTGACTTATTCAGCAACACACTTCCATTGCTGAATAAGTCAATTGCGCACGCGACCTGCGTTACTGAAAGTGCCCGTTGTCAGATTAACGGCAATTTTCACGGGACATTAGCCCGGACACCACTACGGGATCGGGAATTTCCGAATCTGGGTTCAGACAGCACATGGTGCGCTGACTCTAAACAGCACTGATTAGACCAGTCCTGATATACAGCTCAGCGTATCGCCCGTGTGGTGTAGAGCATCACGAGACCGAGGCAAGACGAGATTTTTAAGACTCGCGTCTCGACCTCGGTTAGTCTCGACCATTTCGATTCTCGTCTCGACTCTCGGCGGAGCTTGCCCATCCTAATTTCGTCTCGTCTCGTCTCTCGGGGCGAATATAAATGTATGAGCCCATCGCGGCTCTTATACTTATAGACTCAACCTTTACGTAATCGGCGAGAGAAAACAAGAGGTAAAAATGTGTTTATGCGTGCATGAGAACCACATCCCAGCTTTGAAAATAACGGCGCGTGCGCGCTTCATCAGATACTTTATTTTACCAGACTTGATTGCTATTATTTTGCCAATGAGATCTCGAACGAATACTCTTGCCTCGACGCGAATATGCTTGTCGAGACCGAACTTTACTCTCGTCTCGAGTCTCGAAATCAAGACGAGTTTGTCGAGATCTCGTGATGCTCTAACTGTAATCAACTTCTGCTACTTTACTGGTGAAAATTCAACCGAGAATCCCCCCCTAATTTTCAAAAATTATTGTAATTACTCAACTCGTCTGAAAAGTACATTTTCACAATATCGCAATTGTGTCCCCCAATTCCCCTCACCACGATGACATTTTGTTTAATTCGCCACCGGTTGAGAATATCTGTCGATAATCCTTTCTTAAGGCATCTCTTTTTGACTAATCATCAAGGATATCGATTAGCCAACTTCTAGACCAACTAAAAATCCTATTATGGTTTTCATCTTGCAATCTCCTTGAGCAGCGATACTCCCAGCACAAGAAAATCCAATTAATGTTTTTAGTTCAACGTTCGCCAAACTTTTAATGTTGCAGAAAGTACATTTTCACGGAAAAGATGTTCTTCCTTGGAAAAATTTAAAGTAGTTAAAATGTGCCACAGTGAAAAAAGGAAAATAATATGGCAAAGGAAAGGAAAGTAAGTCGATGAAAGTGTGGAACAAATTGAAAAATTGTGAAAGTAACGTGGCAGCACTTAAGGAGTAAATAATTTTCTATTTGAACAGAGGAAAAGTGCTCAATCTAGATGAAAGGGAAGAGATACGTCAAGCGTTTATTATTGATTAGTGATCACTTACACGCTATCACAAAAATTTCCCGATAATTATAGCGCTACAGAACTAATAAATGTTGAAGCCTTGAGGATCCTTTTCTCGAGTAAGTCACGTTCTATGCAACTTAATAAATCCTCCATTAAAATAAGTTCAAAGTGAATCCCTATCAATGATTGTGACATAAAAAAAATAAAGAGGAATTGCTGCACTTTTACCGCAGTCCTTCCATTCTCGCCGGGATACGCTTCAGCTATAGTTGAACAAAATCCTTCTTCCTTTATGCCAACAAAATGTCAATAAAGGAAGTCGCGATTGAAAGCGCTTCCAATTGGGAATGCTTTCGCGCCCCAATAACCCTTTGTGCGGCACAGCCCTTTGATTGCTTTAAACAGAGAGGAAACTGACTCGATATGACATCCCTGCGCTAATTCAAAAAAGGGTTGTAAATCCGCAACTCGGAGCAGAACATCGGGGATTTTTGTTCAATTAATTTTTTTTTCTCTGGGTATAGCGCGCTTTCGAGTTGGATAACACTTGAGGATTCGTGGCGGTTTTGCACCCAGAGTGATGGTAAGAGGATTTCATTTTAAAAAATAAGTAAAGAATCCTTTTTTTATGGATTTAACAAATGAAACTTTTCCAGTGTTTTTTTGTCATAGATGGAATCGTGGGAGTTTTCAGTTTAATTGAACGCTTTTAACGTCAATTAAGGCCAATTTAACAGAAAGATTTTATTGGCAGACAGACACTGGTTAAAGCCGAAACTGATTGATTTTTTCATATCATACCACACTAACAGAAATGGGATTTTTTTTTTGGAAAGGGATTACAATATTTATTCAACTTTCTGAATATAGCGACTTATAAAGGACGTATACAATGATGGACCGAGGATAATTTTTGAAGTTATACTTCTTTAGGCGCGTTTGGAAAATATTATGAGAGTGAATTTTTATCGAGACGCGAGAAGCAACGCGAGACGGTGACGGAGAATATAGGCGAAGGGGTATGGAGGGCAAGCATTTCCACTCCCATTCTTTAGTTGATGTCTGTTCACGATGTCGATGGGTGAGGGGGTTTTTCTCCTGAGGCTATGGAGGGAAATAAATTTCATGTACGATTCATCAGCCAAGCGAAGGTTTGGGCTTTTTGTAGGTATAAGAGGATTCCTAGTTGCTGGGTGAGGGGTTCTGTCGCAAGGCTATGGAGGGAAATCCGATCCGTGTTCTATTCATCACCTAAGCGCGAGTTTCTTAGGGCCAGTTTTACACGGGCCGACTTTTTCAGAAGATTTTTCTTGGTTGTTTGTCTGCTCGTGTGAAACTGGCCAAGATAATAATAAAGCTATATGGCAACTGTACAATAACAAGCGATAATTATTTACGGTTTTACTAATGATTTTGAATGTTTAAAACTTAATATAATTCTTCAAGGTATTAATGGTTTTATTTAGCTTAACCTCATATATTTGTTTGGTTCAAATCTTGCGTCAGCCTTTTCAACTACTTCTACTAAACCGATTCTTATGAAACTTTGCACACACATTGAGCAAACGTGTCAGTGCAATCTGACAATTTTGTAAAAAAATGTGTTAAAATTCCATTGAAAATCGGTATCGGGGGGGTTTAGGGCCACAAATGACGATTCTATGGTCAAAATTTGAAAATTAAAAATTGCGGCGCCAATATGGCGGGGCCAATATGACGGATGAATTTTGGAAATGTGTTCTGAATCCATTGAAAATCGGTATCGGAAGGTTTTAGGGCCACGACGATTCTGTGGTCAAAATTTGAAAATTCAAAATGGCGGATGAATTTTGGAAATGTTTTCTGAATCCATTTAAAATCGGTATCGGGGAGTTTTTAAGGTCACAAATGACGAATCTGTGGGCAAAATTTTAAAAACATCAAAATGGCGGCGCCAATATGGCGGTACAATTTTGGCAATTACGATTCGATTTCACTGAAAATAGCTATTTGGGGGTGTTTAAGGTGGGAAATAATAAATTTGTTGTCAAAATTAGAAAATTCAAAATGGCTCTGGGAATATGGTATGCATAACAAATCACTTCACCAGAATTTTGTAAAAAGTAAAATCCAAAAATGACTGAATTTAGACTAAAAAGAATCTAATAAAAATAGGTAAAAAAAACTTTTAAATTAAATGGTTTTATTTTAAATCTGCTGTACCAAAAACTAGAAAATAATTAGAGCACAAACATGGACTTTCTGGAATAGTAGGAGTGCTGTCTTCTCATGTCGTTTGCCAAGGGGCACTTTGTGTCGCTGTGTCAGCGAATTAAGTAATATTCTGGGACTTTTAACAGACTAAAATAAATACATGGGGCGCATAAAAACCTGTATAACCTGTATAAATAAGAACAACTTGTCTAGAAAAATGTGTTTCCTCTCTGCCGGAGAATGCGTGGACTAGTAGGTGATTTTAGTTAGGATTAGAATCCGGTATAACCGACAGGCTGGAGCATGTCGGCATCATGCTGCTTCCACCTGCCAACGCACGCTAATAATAAAAAATCCAATAAATTATTGGAATGCAAATTAAAAATTAGTCATATCATAAAGTTCAAACGTAGTTTTCATCGCTATCTCCTCCAATACTTTCCAGGCGCACCAACCTATTCTATTCTCTTCTACCCTTCAAACTGAGCTTTTTACTAGACTTTGCACCATGACCTGATCGACATGATAGACTGGTAGTACTACAAACGGTGATGCCTAAGCTTGATTTTGCGACATAGAAAATCTGATTTTGAGCCGTGTTTATTGAAGCATACGTCATAGCTCTTGTCAGGCTCGAATTCTTCAAATTCCCATCTCTTGATAGCCTTATGACACTGGCTTTATCGTAGGCTGAAAATGCTGCCTTGGCTAGGCTGAAACGTGAAAGAAAAAATTCAAAGGAGATTTTCCCATGTGTAAGAGTGAGAGGAGTATACTCAAACTTTTCTTGGCTGGATTTTAAGTGTTATAAAAAGTCTAGAAAACTGTTATAAAAAGCATAGGAAAAGAATGAGATTCATGTTCTTTTTTCTATGCTTTTTATAACAGTTTGCTGCATCTCTCGATTTTTTATAACAGTGAGTGAATAACAATAAATTGAAGTGATTATAAATATATAAGAAGTGGAAATAAATATAATTGAAGTGACAATATATATAATTGAAGTGACAATAGATATATTTGAAGTGAAGTGGTAAATGTTTAGATTTGGGGCTCCGGAGTAAAATCGCTCCAAAAAAATTTTGAGGTGTTTACGGTAATTTTTGAATGTCGCAATAGTAATTTCAAGGCGGAGAAGACAAATTTTTCTTATTAAAACGTGAGGGGGTTGCGAATTGGGGGATTCCTTCTGTACTCACTCACAACTATCTGTTATAATAATCAGACAATCGTTCTTACTCTCACATGCTATCTCTGTCACACAGTATAACAGATTTCGTCATTTTCAGCCTAGCCAAGGCAGCATTTTCAGCCTACGAAAAAGCCAGTGTCATAAGGCTATGAGGGTCGGACTCGGGGTTGAAATTTATTTTGAATGTGAGATGGCCCAGTGGTCTACGGCTCTGCATATTGTTGCTTCAATACGTCTTCTTGAGACATCCATTCCTGGGCATGGCCTAGTGTGGATTTGTTATATTCATTTGCAAAATCGGGCCACCACCGCTTCACAATACAACCTCGTTTTGCAAATGGCAGCGTCACCGCGTGAATTTCATAAGTAGAAGATTGGAGTAAGCGATGGAAGGCATCATACCTGAAGATCCACCGTAAGGTTGCACATCTCTCGCAATTTGACGACGAACACTAGGCTTCAACAGATTGAAATGTACGCGCTGAGCCGAATACAATAACTTCCATCATTGAATGGCCAGAAAGATAACTCCGAATGCAGTTCTAAGTACAATTGGGGTTTCTCATACCGAATAACTCGGAATCGGTTTCGGGGAATCTTTCCCCTGGGATTCGGAATCATGATCCGTTTCTGAAATACGCCGAATCCCAATTCCGCGATTGCTCGATATGAAATTCACTATTAAAATAAATATTCTTGAGTATAAGAAAAAATAAAATTAGTTGTTCCATCCGTTAGAAACTTTGGTAATTAAAACTAACAACTTGACTAAAAATTACAAAATTTGAAAAATTCTGGGTGTTTGGATTTTATGTCATGGTGAACAAATTTGTATTGACATTTTAGAATTCTCGATTGTTTTAGTTTCAGTTTAATTTTTCAAATGCAAAAATTGGTTTTAAAAAAAGGACATGCAAGTACCTATAAATAATAATACCTTTATATTATAAAATTAATATGACCTTAGCTATGGCAACTAAAAAGATCTAAAGTTTGGGATTATTTTACCGTGGAACCAGCAACTAGCAATTCAAAACAAGCAAAAGTAATTAGTACATTTTTTTTATGTTTTTTTTATATTTTTATTGGCAAAAGTAGAACTATACAGCCCCGTTCCAAATCACCTGTGCCACCCAATTATCTCGAAAAGTTTCGATAGAAAAAAAACTCCTTTTTCTCCAAAAAATACGTAGTTAACTAATTTTTTTCCCCAATATTGAACAGCTTGGGCAATTTCCTATGAATAAGGTCTGGACAATTTTTTTGCTACGGCCTTTACTTTTGAAGTTATAAGCACAAAACTCTTTTCCACAGCACTCGCGGAACAAAAAATATGCGCAATGAAATTGCGCATGACAAGCGTTATAATCAGTTTTGCAATAAAACGTGTAATTAAAAAGATATTGGCAAAATACTACTTTTGACTTTACGTTTTTCGATACTTAAAGCGCCGTAATTCGTGAAATATTAGCAGTACGTAAAAAATGCTAATAAGAAAACTTATAGATAATCGCGTGTTCAATAACTATTACGAGAGATTTTTTAATGTAGAATTAACCATTAACGAAACATAGTGCAAAGAGAGTGATATATGAAGTTTGAAGCACTCTATCTCCGTACATATAGACTTTACAAAAAAAAATTCTAAACAAGAAAGTTAAATCACTTATTTATCTACAAAAAAGATTATATCAATTTTTTTCTTAAAATGTATAGTTTCTGAGATATAGAATTAAACGTGTTTCCCTTCACTATAAGTTTAGCATTTTGAATTTACGCTCATAAAAATATATAAAATCATTTGGTAAAAAAAATCGGTTGCAGTATTTTTCGCGAAAGCCTTTTTTTCGACCTATTTATGGGACTATTCATACAATATTTATTTTTTGTGAGTTTTAACTTGGAATCGGAATCGGCGGTTCTCGGCGGGTTTTGAGAAACCAGAAACCCTAAGTACAATCGATATAAATAATTTAGAGTTTAGTGAACAAAGCATTGTGTTATACTCCTACGAATCCTTGGATATCCTAAAGCAACCAGACCAAACCCACCATGTTGGAAAATGACATTCCGAGGTAACAAAAGAAATATTTTAGCATATTTAGTTTAAATAAGTTCTTAAATGCTTGTATGATTTCTATTGTATCTCCATAACTACTCCTGAAATCCCAGTGAAAACAACAATCAAAGTTAACAAATTTTTCCCGGAAGCTGCCATTTTTCGGTATTTTAAATTCCCTGAAGTGCCGTTGTAGCCAAAAAACGCGCATAAGCCGCAAACATTTCTTGAAGGAGATAAATGTTATCTGCATAAAAGTCTCCGTCCAAGTCATTTCCTAAACGAAGACAAATTGAAGAAAAAGGATCTGCGAAGCAAGACGAATTCGCACTAGCTATACCCGACCCACTGTGGTTTTGAGACAACACCTGTTAACTAGATTTCGTAACGGTAAACAACGGCACTTGGCACACCGGAGTCCTTATCCCGAGACAAATCCCCTATCAGACAAATCTTTTCATTAAGCACTCGAAAATTCGACGTAAACATGCCGCAAAACAGGACAAACAGATTAGGTGGAGGGGCATTTATCAAATTTTATCCCTCACCTCATATCACCGACGTCATTTACCATTTCCAGCTTGGCTGCCCTGATAAGTGCGATACTTCCTGGAGATGGGACGGGGCCCAGGACAACGGGGCGGCGGCTGTCAAGTGGCGGTAGATACTGTGCCAGAGTCCTGGACTACCCCTCTAGTACTGGATATGAGCTCCAGCATCGGGCTACAATGAATGTATTAATTGAGATAAGGGCAGAACAGTTGTAAATGTCACTGACTAATGTTCCTTGTGACATCTAATGCTCATTCACCACCAGTTTTGATTAATTAGTTTTCGGCGAAGGTTAGAGTTGTCATGGCCCGGGTATGGGGCTGCGGGCCGGCGGCGGGTGCAGGCTGGGTATGCCCCAGTGAGCTTCCTTACAGGCTTGCTTCAAGAGAATTCGTTATGTGTGTTGTTGTCTGAGGATTAAGTGGGTAATATGCAAATTGCCCAGAAGCAAGATCCGGGATGACCTCTCTTTCTCCTTTGAGAACCGACCGGAAGTTTAATATGAGACTCATGCTTAGTTGAAGGAAGTAGTTCGGGTCTTGTAGTGCGTTTTTGGTAGGCTATCCTGTAAACGGGCCCAAAACCTTCGTTCTCTCTTCATGTTATTATTCTGTAGACACTTCTAACTTACCTTTTACCAGGGTACCTTCAAGGTATAATAGAAGACGTTTTGCGCTTTAATTTCCTGTTCTTGTTTTTATTAATTGTTACCTTAACATCTTTTCTACCTTTTGAAGGGTAAGAAGGTCGGGATGGTTACTAATGAATGCATGACCTGGTAAATTTTCAAGATGATATCCCCTTGTTCTTGTATCAAATATTAAAATTGTATTTCAAGATGCTTTCATCTATGTTAATATTGTATTCTTATCGAATTTATAAAATTTGATTATGGTTTTTGTTATATTTGTATTGGATGCTGCGTTGCTATTAGTAAATTAGCACAGAATTTTGTTAAGAATAAACAAAATTGGACAAAACGTGAACACTATTTCCTGAATATAAAACGGCTTCAACTCCGTTTATTTAAATATTCACCGTGTAATATAGTGGAGAGCCGTAAGGATTATACCTCGGAACCCGGGTATACTGAACGGATTTTTGTAAAACTTTTTGGAATGTGTTTTTAATACTAAACACTAAAAAGTTTCCCCGTTTATTTTTGCCGATCATAATTTTTTAATTATTTAAATAAATAATAATTATTTTTTTTTGGATTTTCATCCATTTTCTATTAAAAACTCGAAATTTTTTGCGCTTAAAATTCGATTATACATAGGATAAGAGGATAACTAGTACAAACTTGTCCTTGGGGCCTCAATGGACAATCCGAAATGGCAATCTGAAAACATTGTTGTAGTTTCCGAGGATATGGATGTACTAGTTTTGCTGACTGCGCTCTCGCCAACCGATCGAGAAATTTATTTTAAAAAACCAGCAAAAGGCAAAATACCACAAAAAGTGTACTCATCTAAAAGCTTGAAAGCTGTAGTACTACCAAAGTGTAAACGACACATCCTTTTTTTACATTCTTTTACTGGCCGTGACACGACGTCCGCTTTGTTCCAACGGTGGAAAAATGTCTGCAAAAAATTTCGAGAAGAGGGTCGACTTACAAAATGCTGCAGCAGTTTTAACACCAATGACATTTTCAACGCTGGTGTTACCATGCACCCTTGTTTTTTTACGCTGCCTCTCAAAAAATAAAAGATCTAAATACATTCAGGTACCACTCTTTCGTAAAAGTAACCGCTAAAAATAGTTCTGTTAAATTACCTTCATTGACACCTACACTGTAAAAAATTTCTGTGGTAATTTTACAAAAAAAATAGAAGTTGTATATAAAGTTATAGGTTGGTTCACAAAACATAGAGCAAAATGGAAAAAAACTGTTAAAAATCACGTTTTTTTAATTTGTTAATAACTTTTGTTTAACGTAATTTGATTTTTTTCGATCCGAGCTCAAGTTTTTTTTGACTTTCCGGAATTTTTTAGGTTAGGTTCGCCATTCCAAATTCAAAAACAAAAAACCCTATTTTTTTAGAATTTTTTTTCCTATACCACCATATTTTTTGTTTCCTGTTGGCAATTAACGCTAAAATTACAAGGAGTTATTGTAGATTGATTGGACTATAGATATTGTCGCGGAATAGTTAACTTCTTTAGGCACAAATTTTTAGTTTAGCTGCAACAAGAAAATTAATTTAATTTCATTTTTGATAAATGCACGACTCAAAACAGGTAAAAGACAAGTTCTAAGTGGCTTCTATAACAAAGATTTAGACGTTTTGCTTCCAATCCTAGAGGCCATGGGTTCGATTCCAGCCTTCATCATTCCTCTAGGCGAAAAAGCGGCCCTCATTTCTTCATAAACATGTAGACTGCTGGGCCACCTGTGGTAAATGAAATTGAAACTGGTGGATCTTGGCACCAAACATACGGTTTTTCAAGCTGATGTACTCGTCATCCAAGTGTATCCAAACTTGTTGTAATTGAGCTCCAAACACCTCTAACGTCGTTATTTTCTCGGGCAGTCAAGCTGCCCTTTGGCTATTAAATCCCACAGTGTGTCATCAAAGACTGTCCTGATCTATCTCCGAAATTGTTCAACAGGAACAACAAAGTTACGCTGATGTGAATTCCAGGCGAAGAAGGCCAGCTTATTAATGAAATTGCCGATTGCCTGGCTAGAGTAGTGGCAGACTCAACACTTGTTGGTCCAGAACCATTTTGCAGCTTGATCGACCGATCGTGAAGCGTATGTTTAAAATTCTGTGGATTTTGCAACCTTAGTATTAAGTTCGAGTGGGCAGATCCAACATGCTCCACCTCTCCCATCGTAACGTTCTTTAGAAAGATTTCGATCGTTCAAGCATTGATTCTTTATTATGCTCACAAGTGTTTCAGGTTGGATGCTGATTTAGGGCCGATTCACAATGAACGCTTCAAGCCTCAAGCTTCAAAAATTTATGATTTTAGGATTTATGTACAATGATTCACGTTCAAAGCTTCAAGCTCCAAGCTTCAAATGAACTTGAAACTATAGAAAAAAAATTTGAAGCTTGAAGCATTCATTGTAAATCGGCCCTTAGGTGAAGTACTTGTATATGTAGTGGTTTGATCGGGGTTTGATGAAACATACCGACCGCCGGAAGTCCAGGACACTGTGCCCTAAATTACCACTTACGGAGGATAGGAGGGACGGATGACTCCACTTGTAGGCTTCTCCTTGAGGAGAATGAGTCTGCTCTTCATGTTCTTTGTGAGTACCCCGCGATAGCAAGGAACAGGTGGCGACAAGCCACTAGATAATCGGCTGAGCCTGGCTATAGTAGGAGATATGAAGTGATATATATCGTAATATCCATGGATCCGCCATCACATTACTCCCCATAATATACAGCCCTTATTTTCGGCACACTTCCCCGTGTAAAAATAAAAAATGGCCTTACAACGGGCGAACACCGGCCGAATTTTTTTTAATCCCATATTATATACAAACAACTGGGAAATAATATTAGGCGTATATTCGTCGGTGTGTGTGGTATACAGTCTTGCGAACAGCCTTCTGATGCCCGTCACATGGCCGATGTTTCAATCACGGTCGGCGTTCGCCCGTTGAAAGGCTATCTTTTATTTTTACTCGGGCTGGTGTAAAAATTCGTAATAATCAGAACAACTTGACTGTGGAACAAACTTTCATCGCCAGTATTCCCAATTCATGGAACATCCAATACCTCAAACGCAAATGTTTATCGTCTGCTCCTCATGCAGTGGAGACTTCTTTTAATTTTTTTCTATCGATTGACAGGTAGTATATGTATGTATGTAATATAAAAAGGTGACACCTCAGCTTAGAAGGATTGAACATTTGAAGAAGGATTGAAGATTTTATATGCATATTCTGGTTGGAGTAATTCTTAACTTATTTTTATGGAAAAATTCAAAGTCGAGGTTACATATTAAAATACTTCGATCAGTGTAAGAAAAGCTTTAAAATTTAGGCTCAATTATAAAATTTCCCAAACAAACATCCCTTTTTTTCATAAATAATCTCAAATATTAAGCTGAAAACTTTAACGAAAATTTGGCATGCAATGCGGAATTAACATTTTGCCACGCCAACAACTATGATTAATATTCACACACAGAACTAAAATATTATTTAATTACGACAAAATCATAATTCACGTCGGCCTGATCCGTGTTAATCCAATTTTAAGTCTTGGGATTTCGACAATTTTCCGTACTTGTTCCGTGACGTTGAACAACATCAACTAAAATTAGGATGAATTCTTCACATGAAGATGTGCTAAGCCTATTGACATGTTACTACAAATGTTGGACCAATCTAGAATTTCTTTGGCATGTCTATGTGCTATCATCGTTGGGTGAAGTTGAATTTTCTTGCTCTCTTATATGATTAATGGCACCTAGTGCGGTTACCGTTCACACAAGTCATCCCACCCAGGGACATACTTCTGGTACATCCGTAGCGCTATACCTTATATATGTATATATATGAGCGAGCGGTCTTTGGCAATGTTGAATAAGAGAAAATTGCCAGAAGCAGAGAAAAGGAAGCTAATTCATAGCAATAACCGGAGCTTCTTATCTCTTGCTGAATAATTAATTAATCATTAATCATATGCCATAAGGAGTCTCGTTTTCATATGTTTAATAAGGATAACCAGCTAAACTTAATAACATATTCCTTTAGGCAGGGCACAAGGCCTCCGCCTCCTCCTAGAAGTAGAACTGTGGAACTGTTGGCACCGTCAGTTTGGTGCCGGGTGTGGGCTCCTATGGTGCCGAATGGGTGTATGCTCATATGCTCGTGTATAATATAGTTGAAGCAAACCTAATTACTTTATTTTCTGGAATTATTTTCATGGAGTCGTTCTCCGTGACTGGCTTTAATAACATGTCCCGACCTATGGACTAGCATGTATAGTACCCCACCACCACCGTTCACATACACCCATCTAGACAGACTGTACGTGACGCTATTCCAAATCGTCTCTATTGCAGCAGGAGTATCCTCCTTTTTAGTCAGTATTGGCACAACTTCTGTCCAATGTTGTGGACATTAAAATTTAATGTTTGCCACCATTTATGCCTGGCCAATTTCGGTTTTAGACAGCATAAAAAATGTGTAAATTGTATCAGATTTTAATCATAAATTGATTTTTCCACACTTTAAATCTGTAAAATTTTCATGCCATATTGCCAGAGCAACTGGTGAAAATTGTTTTTGATATGTTCATATATAATATATGTATGTAGTCGGAACAGGATGAACGGGCTTTTATGCGAAAGGTAGAGCTCTGCCGAAAAGGGACATTTTTTTGTGAAGCTACACTTGCTCGTTGTGTCACGGGTCGTATACGAATGTCCATGTTCATTCTAGATGAGCTGCCATATAACTTCAATCCCGCTCGCTCCCTTGGCCCTATTTAAAATCCACAAAAGCGAGTCATAGGACTTGAAGAAAAGCAATACGTGCCCTGCATGGTATGAGGGCGGCTGGATGTATGTTTGCACATATATACCTGTGTCAACTCGATCACCAATAAAAATTTTCTTTTCATATACGTTAAAGGGTAAGAGTTTTGCCCAGCGTTTTTTTTTGTCACCCTCTCTCTCTCTCGCCCAGCATTATTCTAAAAATTTATTCCTTTCCTGGATATCTAGACCGAAGGGCTACGAAAAATTTCTTTTCACAATTCACGATTTTATGACATCATAAAAGATTTCTACTGTTCACTGGCTTATTTCGGCCATCTATTCAAGGTGTTCAGCATATAATATTTTTTTATGATAAAGCACATACAAATACAACAACAAGACGAACACGACAAAAAAAATAAAATAAAAAAAAATACTATTCAAGGAAAATGCACGAAGCATCCAGAATCTTGCTCAGGCCCTGCCAAAAAGGAAAAAAAGGACTAAGAAGATACGAGAGAGAGACACGTTCAACAGTGAAAGAAATTTACTGAATAAAATGTAATTTTTGAAGATTTTTATCAATTTGAGTATTTCTGTGAAGTGTCGTGCGTTTATAGAATCCTTAAATAGGACATTTTTACTACGACACTAGAGGACTAAAAGGTCCCCGACACAAGTCACAGCTCGCTTCAATTGGTGACAGATATTTCGCAGTTTCGACATGTATGCAATATGCAGAATGGTGAAACTGTAAGCTCCTTTTCATTTTTTTTTTTGGGAATTTGTTTCGCCGAAATGACGAAAAATTTCAAATAAAATTTACTCATACATGTACATATATTTACACACGTTAAATAAAGGATAGGTAGGAGGAGACTTTTTAGGATATCAAAAAAAATGAATAGTCCATAAAGAAAAAAAATATCCTTGTATTACATACATTGTAACAATTTCAAGGAAATGGATTCTTAACAAACATTGCACATACCATGAAAGGTAATAAAAATTCATCCTTAAGATGATAAAAAAATATTCCGTGTATCTCTAGACGAAACGGGAAAAAAACTCCATTTTATATCTCAAATATTGTCACAAGAATTCATCAATCTATAGATAAATTGAAACTGTAGATAGTAAAGTTTTTTTTCTATATTTTTTTTAATATAAAAATGAAGAAGATTATTGACTAAAGCAAATATTTTTGTATGGCATGGCAAACTAAGAGCGATGATGTTCATATTTTATCAGTAAACAGCTTAGGCGTTGGATAAAAATTAATGATGTTTAGATTTATTGAAGAAAAAAATAGATTAGATTAGAAAAGTCGATGGACTTTTTCAACTAAGTTTCCAACTTTAAGGATTTTTAATGTGAAAAATTTCATTGCTTTAAAAGTTCGAACAGACTGGGGCACTTGAACTAGTTTATGATGACGTATTTAATATCCCAGGAACCAGTTAAAGCCCGGTAACCAGAATATTTGATCTACTTCAATTGATACCAGAAGTGAAAAACAAAAAAAAGAGACCAAACTAGAAACTAGAGAAAACACAATTTTAGTTCTTTTTTCATTTCGCTGTGGAGTTCTGCCCCAATTTAACACGCGATTTTACATACATACATTTACCAACAAAAACGACTTGAAATAGAATAAAAAGATCATTTCAGCTCGGGTTTTGTCTTGGTGAAAAGCTTTTAGGGGTTGCGCCTCGGTTCTCGGAGGATCGAGGTGGGGTTTGTCTTGGCTGAAAGCTTTTAGGTTTGTGTCTAAGACGGATGTGGTCTTGGGGGCGTAATTAAGATGATAAAGACGCACCCATGTAAACAAAGTTTGCCACGTCGCACAGTGGGCCAGAATGGTATTAAAAGCGCGCATGAGATCTTGCACAAAGATAAATTTTGATTCCTTAAAATAAAAAATGTATCTTATAGTTTTTTGGGTCGCTGAATTCGAATTCACGGTCAAAAATGAGTTTTGACCATTTGTAGGTGGCGCTACCGTCGGAAAATGCGTAAAATCGGTTATATTCCGATGTTTCGTAAGGTTATTTGGGTCACTAATTCCGAATTTAAGGTCAAAAATGAGTTTTTACCATTCGTAGGTGGCGCCACCGTCGAAAAATATGTAAAATTGTTATGTTACAATGTTTTATAAGATTATATAGGTTTTTTGGGTCACTGATTCCGAATTCAAGGTCAAAAATGAGTTTCCACCATTTGTAGGTGGCGCCACCGTCAAAAATGTGTGAATCAGTTACATTTTGATATATTTAGTCGGTTATTTTGTAATATTTTATATGAATATAAAGGTTTTTTGGGTCGCTGATTAGAAATTCAAGGTCAACATTTCACATTTTCTGCTTCATTCAATTTGTTAATTCTCGGAAATGTGCAAGTTGTTGCAGCTAAAATTTGAAAACCTAAAAGTACGATATTAAACTAATATTTTGCGGAAACCGCACAATCCCTCTCGATCCCTCTTGGAAGTTATTCGATTTTCAAATTTAACATGTAAATCAAATGGGTCATTTCGTTCCACTTATATTTTCAGAACGAAATGAGGCCAATGCAACGTTTTAAATGAAAGTTTCGCGCCATAATCATTGTTGGTACATGCTTAAAGATACTGAAATTAAATTTACACTAACGTTAGGTGGACTTTGAAATTTTTTTCCATGCGCGCTTTTGGATACATTCTGGCCCACTGTGCGTCGCCATAATAAATACCGGAAAAACCAGGGTCAATGTAAACAAAAATTCTCCGAAGACGCACAATCTTTGCTGCATTAGCATTGTAATTGCTATAAAGGAAGGGTGAAATTTTAATTAATCACAGTGTAAAACAACAAAAGGAATTACGAAAAGCAAATAATACATTATCAAACCGATAGGAATACCGCTGATTACCGTCATCAAAAAACCTGTGAAGTGTGTTAGAGGGGATTGAGAGCAAGACATTCCTAAAAAGCATCCCTGATTGTGGTAACCAAGGAACAGAAGTTTTTACTGCCAGCAGTAGAATGATGAGGCAAATCGAATGAGGATTTGTTTTTCTTAGTGGTAACTTTACAAGTGTTACACAACTCGATGTACTCATGAAAAAGTTAGTCACTCGGTTTCCTTTTTTTGGAATCGGATAATCCATAATTAACCCATCCCATTTCATAAGGGCTGAAAAAAATTCCTTATTCACTGTTTGCCCTTTTGGAAAAATTTCGGAGTGCCTTATACCACGGTAATTAAATAAAACTGTCAGCTTGACATTGACTTGCAATTTTTGGGTCTCATATCATTTTCAAGTTGTCAATCCGTACTTTGTTGGAAATTATATTTCCAGCGACCTACTTTCGATGCTCTATTTGGAAAAAAAAGTCATCTGCTTCTGTCAACTCTCTTAGACTCAAACGACGATCTCCGAACTCCATTTTGTTTTGTAGACGTCGAAAGTAGACTAGAATTAGGCCAATTAACAAAGTAGGTATAGAGGCGGTTGAGTGTGGGAACAAGGTAAGGCCATGACCTACTGACTTTCTTTCAATGTCTTACCAACAAAACTGGCTCTAGCCGTGTCAAGGTCGCATTTTAAAACACTAGTACGTTTTTAAACAATTTAACTGGTGTATTATATCTTTATTTAAATTGAATTTTATATTTTTTACGTAGTTAAAAAAAATTAACTTCAACTTTGTTTAGATTAAAGCTCGATCATGATTTAGTCCTTAATCGCAAGAATTCTGTAAATCAATTCCTTCAGCTTAGCTTATACATAAATCCTCCCCTCCTGTACTTCTGGAGTAAAAATTGGAACTAATTCAGTGCAAAAATTCGTAAAAAAAGCAAAGCAATTGTGATTCATTTGCGTATCGCTTGAAATTACATTTTCAAAATCTTTTGTGAAATAAATCAAGTGTAAAAATTCCCACTTATTTCCATCATGCAAACATACTTATATCTCGTTACGATATCCTTGTAAATATTCACATCTCCCCGGAAAATAAATCATGCACCAGCGAATACATAAAATAAAAATAAAAGCCGAATAAAGACGATCCAGAAATCAACTACATGCAGCAGCATGTCTCGGAATTTCCCAGATAGGAATAAGCCAGATCTAAGATTGCGATTTGCATAAAATATTCTTTTATCGTATCCTGTGATTCTATAGAAAAGGACACCACTGCTCTCTCGGATGTTGCCCGGGTGGTTGGTCGGCAACTGAACCGATTCTATATGGCTGGATATCATTGAATCCACCTTAACCAGAGCCTCTGGATCCTGTACTGGGAGCATCCTGGGAGACCGGCGGAATTCTTTGGGATTCATAAATATTTACAAGGGGACACACACAGTGTTGTATATATAAGTAGCGCACTGGCTTTTGTGTGTGTACTCTCTTCTACTTCGCCCTAAGTAAGCTGGACTTTGATGTAGCTGAATTATGCATGAAGCACAGGCGTAGAGAGCCCAGGCTGCCTAAAAGAACAAGTAGCGCCTCTATGTTTATTAATAGGAAAGAAATCGAGTGAAAGTCCATTTTTTTCCGGGAGAGCATCCGATCGACTGGAATGACCATTCATATCGCTTCCTACCTGCTGCCTGCTATTGTGCCGGCGACTGGCGCTTTCAATTTGCACCTTGCGATTTACTCTCTGATGAGATTTACACCGGTCGCCCTTACACGATGCACGAATGATAGTCGAGAGGTATCGGTGCCATTTTTCACGGAAGGATTTATCACTGCAATCAATCTATTCAGGAGGAAGTTATTGCAGCTTAAAAGGACCCCAACTGGAAGAGCATCATCCGGTGTGGGTGATTGAATTGGAAGAGTGCAAAGGATTTTCATCGAATTCACTTCCGTAGTTTTTATTCGGATGTGACAAAACAGTGGCAAAATAAGTACTACATTTCCGATTTGGGATCTATACATTTCTGCTTTAGGATATTTTAAGGAATTGTGACAATGCATTTTGTAAATAACACAGGCCTACAAATTTTTAACCCAGAGACTAGACCTATCGCACCCGAAGGATTTTGATGCGCTGGATCCGAATCCGTGTTCAGAATTGCTCCTATACGTCTGGTTTCGATATATCCTAACCTAAAAGTTCAAAAAACGCGTTTTTTGCAGTTTTTGAGGTTACATGACGTAAGGAAAAAAATTATAATCAAAAAATGTTGTATGGCAATTGAAAGTACCACCCTGTCCCTTTTAAACCTATTTGGATTTTTTGAAACATCTTTTTTTTCACCAAAATATCGCTATTTGAAATTTTACACTTTAGCGTATTAACCCAACTACAAAAAAAAATCGAAAAAATAGGTAGGTAGGTATTAGAGGGGTTGGGGGTGGGTAAGTAAGCTCGCTAGTATTGTGGGATTCAATTTGAATAAAAATAGGACTTATTTCAAAAGAAATAATCTACTTAACTTCCCGTTCCCAAGGTCAGGTGAGTTAGCCTGGTTATGGTTTGGTAGGGGTGGTTTTTAGGGGTTGTTTTTTGAGCTTACGAAAAATTCTGACCTTATGGGGTGAATTAGACCTCGGATTCGGAATCAGCGACCCCAAAAACACAAGATCAACATTGTCTGGTCTCGGGCAAAATTTTTTCGATTTTTTTTGTAGTTGGGTTAATACGCTAAAGTGTAAAATTTCAAATAGCGATATTTTGGTGAAAAAAAAGATGTTTCAAAAAATCCAAATAGGTTTAAAAGGGACAGGGTGGTACTTTCAATTGCCATCTGGGATGGCACGTAAAAAACTCAGCCATGTAATCTACATTTCATTTACGTAAATTACATGACGTAAATTACATGAAAAAATTGGAGTTCTCTACATGGATTTCGTAAAAAATGTAAAAGACAAAAGTCAAAGTAAAATAAATGCCCACGAGTTTCTTTGATGTTTCCACCGAAAGTTTGTTTCGGATGTTATTCTGACTGAACGTATCCACGTATTGGAAAAAAGCCGCCCGAGCTGCGCGGTTGATGCCGGAATTTTCAAAAACTTGATCGCAAATTTAGACAGCTCCTCGTGTCGTGACTCGTGACCTTGTTGAGCAGCATAGTGGGCTTGATTGGTGAATCCGGCGGATTTGGGTTTCCCGCCGCTAAAGAGTTTCACTTTCACTTGTCGCTGCGATTGTTCAATCCGACGGGCGGAATTGCCATATGAAGTGACATACATTTCATTTTTGAAATTCAAATGGCAATCGAATGACAGTTTGCAATGGATACACAACTCCAAACAAGTGGTTTTTTAGTTTAACATTCATTTTCAAAAATCATAAATTGTCATATTCTCATTCACTTTCCCACACTTCCCATTTTCAACAATCAGACCCTGTGAAATTCGCATTCACTTTCCCGCCGGGGATTCAACAATAAGGCCCAATGTATGGATGGCAATCATTATGGTACGGAGAGGGACAGATAGTATGTTACATGAACCGCTAGCATGCAAAACGCTCTTACGGTCATTTTTACTTCTATATTCTTTGCTTTACACAGTTCGTTTGTGCACTGACAATGTAAATTGACCATTGACGTGATCAATACCATAAATACACTGTTTAGCACAGTCGTGCTATGTATTTTTGGAGGTTTGGGAGTTTTTTACAAAAACATAGTTATTTACATGGAAATTACGTAATTTACAGTTTTTTACGTAAATTACGTCCAAAACTCGAAAATCATGTAAATTTGCCATCCCAGATTGCCATACAACATTTTTTGATTATAATTTTTTCCTTACGTCACGTAACCTCAAAAACTGCAAAAAACGCGTTTTTTGCACTTTTAGGTTAGGATATCTCGAAAACCAGACGTGTAGGAGCCATTCTGAACACGGATTCGGATTCAGCGCATCAAAATCCTTCGGGTATGTTAGGTCTGGTCTCTGGGTTTGGACTTTTGTTATATTTTGTCGGCCTGTGTAATGATTCCATAATGCGAATTTGTACTGATAACAATGTATGGGCCAATTGCTTTTCAATGAGAGATTAAAAGTAAAATTTCCCTCTACTTTTCTTCCTTTCTAGAATATTGTATCAGGTCTTTCCTATTTAAATGCGTCTATTTTTCTGAATTCATGAAAAACATCGATACATATAGCGTAATTTGGGTAATATTTCGATTTGTACTAACGAAAACGGAATCTTAAAATGCAATTTTTAAAAAAAAAAGATTTCCAATGCCAATCTACTCACTGGATTACATTTTCTATAAAACAAATAAATCTCTTCCTGCATGCAGTTCCAAGATAAAAATGGATTACTAGGATAAAAACTTGAAGAAAATCCGACTTGAAGTATTTCTTCGAAATTTGACACACAGACGTTTCCTGCATACAGGTGGATCGATGTACTTATGTACCTCTGAGGAATCCGCTGAAATGAAACAAAATCTCCTGCGAGAAACATAGGGCCAAAGTATTTACGATTGAAGCCATTCAAGTTGTCGCGCTACGGCTATGGAGGAGTCTCAACTAGGAGAAATGATTGTTTTAACATTTGAAACATGAATAAAATTGACGTCACGACGAACGGTGGGAGACACTAAGTAAGGATGTCCCTTAAGGGATTTTTATTTATATACAAATTCGTTTTTGTGCTTTCAGTCATAGAAGAAATGTATTAAATTTCGACAAAACGATTGGGATTTAACTTGAAAATGTGTGTTTTTTTGTGATATATTGAATTACTTTACTGAAATCGGAGATTTTTTTATATTTGGTCTGTTGTAATGACACTAGATAAAACTAACTTATTCTCACTAAATACATTGTTGCAATACGTTTTGCAAGCTAGCAGACTCCTGGGGGGGGGGGGGGGGTGAATAATAATAATGGCAAGTGAAAAGCTGGTTGCAATGTGTAAAAGGAACAACCAGGAAAAAACTGTTACTGTATTTCTCTAAATAAAATTCGTAACTGCACTTGGTGATACAAATGGTCGCCCTTCTAAGTACTAAAAGAACCGAATGCTGCTTTACTTCGGATAACGAAAGAGAATCGGACTCTTCAGTATACAAATAATCACGAATTGTATTACCTATGCAAAGAGTGTAGACTGTTAACAGATGCTGAATTTCTACCTGTACTTTGGGCTGGTAATGCTCAATGATCTATTATAGACGAGCACGTACGCATCTATGCACGAAAAGCTCTTTCAGACGTGCGGAAGGAAGTTTCGTGCTTGTTTGGAAAGTGGAGAATTCCTTACGCCCACTTTAAATCTGGCTGAACGAAAGCTCATAATGACTCAAACACGAAATGAATGCTTTGTTACCATTTGAAGAAAAATTGACAAAAACACAAATATGACATGCATCTACAAAAAATCTTCTTTGCTCTCTTCCCCTCCCCTCCGCTGAATTTTCAATAAGCTTTCCAAAAAGCTTTTGCGTCTGGATGCAGACGTTCTCGTCTACAATGTGCTTAATACCCCGGCTTCACCGGCCTCAGTATAATCAAGTTCACTTCAATCCGCAAAAGGGGCTTCACCGGCTTAAGTCGAGTTCAGTGCCTGAATTTGTTGTTGCTTTTTCGCCAGCAGTCTGAAATGCAAAAGCTCCCTGGAATGGCATTCCACTATTCCAGTTGATTACTCTCTTTTGAGCGAGCTTTTACTTTCAAGCTTGATTTCAGGTTCTATTGGGCGAAATCAGACTTTATTTTTCTTGACTTCGGAATGTGAAAATGTATGGGAAATCAGGCAAAAATTGAAGCTCAGTAGACTAATTTGCTCGAACTTGCGCAGTTCGGCCGGTGAAGCCGAGGTATAAGAATGAACTCAGATATGTAGTTCCTTTCATTAAATAAAAAGCCTTTTTTAGATAAAAAAGGCTTTTTATTTAATGAAAGGAACTGTTGTTAGCTGCGGTATAGAAGCGCGTTTCGTGGATGGGGCCAAGGCTTAATTTGGTTTGGGGACCCATTGAAGAAGAAGAAGAAGAATGAATTCCACGCCTGTACAAAAGCGTTTTTTTCCACATCTGATAGGTGATATGAAACACTTGAATCTTGGCCACTAAAGCTGTATAAGTCAACGCAGGCCCAGATTTACAAACGGGTTGACTGGGCATATTCCCAGGGCGGTAAATTTTCAGGGGCGGCGGCAGAGCGGAAAAATAAAAAAAGTTCGGCGAAAATTGATTTTGGTGCATCAGAGGTGCAACGGGAAATTTAACTTTTGACGAGGGAAATTCTTGTGGTTGAGCGAGAGTTTAAGTTGTGTCATAATATTTTAACTTCAAAAGTAAAGGCCGTAGCATAAAAACTATTTGGACATTATTCATAGAAAATTGTCACAAGTTTTCCAATTTTGGAAAAAAAATTATGGGTTAAGTACGAATTTTTTTGGAGAAAACGGTGGTTTTAGTTGAAATTTTAGTTAAAAAAAATAAAATTTTGACTTTGAACTTACACATCTTCTAAACGGAGTCACAGAGGTTGATGCTATTGATATCAAAATAAAGAACGTACATTTCTCTTAAAAATGAGCCTAATCGCATCGACCCGTCTCCTGCCGAACAGACCTAGAAAGCTATGACCTTTTCTTCGATGTTCGATTTACAGTTGAGTTTTGGTCCCAGGATTAGACATTTCAGCCTGGAGAATGGAACGAGGGTATGTCCATCCAACATGGGTGGTTCGGGAGGCAGATTTTCGTTTTCATTGAATAGCATTAGCTTAGTTTTGCCTAGGTTGACTTCTAGGCCACAGACTGCTGCACAGGTTCGGGAGGCAGATTTTCGTTTTCATTGAATAGCATTAGCTTAGTTTTTGCCTAGGTTGACTTCTAGGCCACAGACTGCTGCACAGGTGTTCACGCTGTTAACGTATCCGTATCGATTTCACTGATCACGGTTGGAAACATTCTTGACACCATTGTCACTAGCTTGTCTGTTTAACTCGTTAGCTAGTTTGTAGCTGTTTAGTGTTGCTAAACACAGTGAGGGGAAGATTAGTGGCATATCTCTCTTGCCGTATTTGGTTACCATCTTGTGTTACGAATTGCGACTTAAAGTAATCCGTTATTCGAAATATTGAAAATCTCTGTTGATGTTGACGCGCCTAAGTGTTGATAGCCTTTATCTTCGTCAAGAAGTTACTAATTTGTCCATAAGCTGCATAAGGCTGTCAAACTCGCCAATGCCGTTGAAAAAGAGACAATTAACCTAGATTTATTAAAAAAAAATATTAATAAATTAAAATGAATGAACAACGATTAAATCGTCTTCCATTTAAAATAAATCCGGCGCAGTTATTTGCCTCAATAATCGTTGCTTAACTGCTTTCAGCCAATGCCCGAATTGCTCCCCCTTTAACCATTATGAGCATTGAGCACGAGTGTAAACATAAAGTTAGCAACATTCGCCGTTTTATGTTTCAATTTATTGCCATTCAGAAGGGTTATAAAAAGTCGGACCAAATGGTTATAAATAAATCGTTTTTAGTAGATAATCCGAGTCTGTGCATTTATATACGGCTGAGTACTCAATTTGGCCGAGGGTTTTGGGCTGGAGGAGACAGAGAGAGGGAGAGCAGAAAAAATTGAAGTCATTTTTAGTACCAATTGAATTTTGATCAAAGCCCCCCAAGAGCCGCCAACTTGGCCAGCCTATAAGATGTTTACTAATCATAAATCGATGCCAAAGAATAATTCTTGCAACATAAATTTCACTCTCTCTCGCGCGTTTTATATGTTTATAAACAAAATAGAGGACGATTTGGAGCGTCTTTTTCCCCTTTTTTATTTGCCCTCTTGACTTCGGATTACTTTTTCGTCTGTTTTACGCGATTTCCCTTTTTTCCCTTGGCTTTTATTGTGGATCCTTAAATTTAAGCCTTGGTTACTTTTTATGCGCCCTTAGATAAAATTACAAGCACCGCAAATTCTGGCCTAGAATAAAATTTTCACTTCTTAAAAACTCCGAATTGTGCCGCTACCAAACAGCAGCACGGGTTTATTGTAAGACATCTAACTCAAAGAAAGTAAAAAAAGGGAAAAAAATCTGAAGCAGGACAGGAAAGGAAAGGAAGAAAAAAATTATAAGGAAGATCTTTTAGAGGATTTTAAATCCTTATCCGTATGTTACCTAACTGCAAGCAGTAACAAAACAACCCCTCCCGTCGCCCCATTGGACTAGGGAAATTCTCCTCCGACAACGTACGGAGAGAGTATGTTTACCATTTATCACCATCTCGGAGGAAAAAGGAGTTGAAGAAAACAATTTCAGAATTTTTCTGTTTGTTTATCGTTTCCCCTTTATCGTTGCCTTTTATATTGAAATAAACGAGAAATGTTTCACTTATTTGAAGATAAAAGCGCCTGATAACGTTCGACTTTCTCCTGACATTGAAAAATGGGTTGTTCAGTCAGTTGCTGTATAAATAATGGCAATAGACAGTGAAAACTTTCTTACAATGGAGGATCTCCTGAAATATTTGCTATGCCCAAAAGTCGGGTGGATACAAGGTCTTTTCCCTAGCAAACTGCTGCTTTACCCCGTAACAAATGATTTCTTTATCAATGCAAGAAAAAACGAAAACAGTGCGAAGAGGAGCAACAAAAAAATATATAAATATAAGGCGAAAGGGAAAAAATGGAAGGTGGTGCAGACAGATAACGCCTGAAAGTAAAATTTACCCCTTTTTTTGAGGGTTGGAATATTTTTCAGCAAGATTGGTGTAATTATTAGATGAGAAATTGTGAAATGTTAGAAGATGGCTTTTTTCTGTAATTTTGGGGCATTTTACGGCCTATCACAAAAATAAAGTCTTCTGACGTAAATTTAGTCCTAGATGTTTGGCACAGAGCCAAGAGTGGCACAACAATACACGAAGAATGTTTCGAGTATTCACAATAAACCTTAAGGTTTTACAGCACCAAACATCGCAATTTTTTTATGGCGTAAGGTTACGCCGCAAACTGTATTGCCAGATCGTGTTGGATAGTAGTAGGTAGTAGCATTGTTCACGACCACCACTCCTTCCAAATACTTTTATAAGTTTTCACACCTCGTACCTTCTGAGCAGTTCAAGGCAGACTTGTAAACGAAGTGACAAGTAATTCCGTTCTTCCACGTCAAATCGACCACTATTGAACCTGACCCTTTTTGATTTGGCTGAACCTTTGTAATTTCGTTCTACCCTATCAAAAACATTTTTCATAATTTTTTCAAATTTTTTTACTCAACCCTAAAAATTTTCAAATTTTTTTTCAAAAAACCATAATTTTTTCAAAAACTGACCTATCGAAGCGTTTTTTTTTCAAAATTTTTGTTTTTTAATAACATTTTAGAAAAAAATACCAAAAAAATTTGCAGACGTCAAATTATATGAAATTTTTCAATTTTTTGTAAAAAAACCGTTACTTTTTCAAAGTACGACATTTTTATTTTTATTTTTTTTTTAAAAACTTGAATTTTTTCTGAAAATAATCTCGCCAATTCCAATTTTGCCAATTTGTTTTATATTTTTTTTCGATTCAAAAAAAACTTTTTTTAGTTTTTTTCGATTTTCAACTCCCAAGTACTTAAGTAAAGTAAATTTTCAATCGAGAAAAAAAATATAAAAAAAATCGGCCCACTCTGGAATTAGCGGGATTATTTTCAGAAAAAATCAAAGTTTTTAAAAAAAAAAAAAATGGCGTGCTTTGAAAAAGTAACGGTTTTTTACAAAAAATTGAAAATTTCATATAATTTGGCGTCTGAAAATTTTTTGGTATTTTTTTCTAGAAAGTTATTAACAGACAAAAATTTTGAAAAAAAACTCTTCGATAGGTCAATTTTTGAAAAAGTTATGGTTTTTTGAAAAAAATTTTGAAAATTTTTAGGGTTGGGTAAAAAAATTTGAAAAAATTATGAAAAATGTTTTTGATAGGGTAGAACGAAATTACAAAGGTTCAGCCAAATCAAAAAGGGTCAGGTTCAATAGTGGTCGATTTGACGTGGAATGACCCATATAAAGGAAACATAAGTACTAACACGGCAATCAATTTTCTTCATCGATACACATATGTATAAGAATGAAGCAAAACTTTTTCGATATAAAACTTCGCTTTTCTCATTAAACCAATCGAATTTAAGACTCATCCTTACTTCTGCATTACATTTATTTGTGACTTGAAGCACTTCCTTTCAGTCAACATCTTCTTTTAATGGCTGTGTGGCAAAAACTAAATGAAATTTTCTACAGAAATGGGAGAGAACACATCTGGTGTCGTTACTATAGGCATCACTTTAATGGAATTGCAAAAAACAAGAATAATTGAATGTCATCAAAATCATTTGATTTACTTTTTTTTTAAGATTAAATTAAACTAAATTAAGTTTTATAAGACTTGTGGTGGTTTCTGTGAATCTAAGTGAAAATGTAATTAAAATTGTGTTGGATTGTAGTTTGTTTATTCTCCACCCGTAGAGACTGAATCTTTTAGAAACGTTCTTTTGATTAAAGAAGGATTAAGATAGAAGTTGTTCAGATTATCTAATGAGATCACATGAGCTTGAGTATGTTGTCGACTCTTTGTGGATTATATTTGTCTCAAATTCATTTAGAGTGAAGCACTTTCCTGGTTCTATGCTATTTTCATCAGGTATTATTGGCCCAAGCTCGGAGAAGGAATTTATAGTTCTTCTTCTTCTTCTTTGGTGAGGTATTGGGTCAAAAAGTACCCCACTCCTGCCAATTATCGTGCAAATTTTTAATTTTTCATAGAGCAAAACGCATTGTAACTATTTTTTCTTTTTATAAGTGCAAACAACAATATTGTTGGACACAATATGTGTAATGTGTACAGTGGCGGACTAAGGGTGGGGCGGAAAGGGCGGTCCGCCCCGGGCCTCTGGTTCCTGGGGGCCTCCAAATGTCTACAAGTTCCCTTGATCAAATCCTAAACAAGGCTTTTAAAATATGGTCAGTGCCTACCTAAGTAGTACTTTGGAGTGGGAGGTCCCGTACAATGTTCCCGTGACACAAATAAGTACACATGTAATTATTAAAATGGGACTTTATTGAATCGTTATCCTGTACATCGCTTATTCTTCAATACTTCTTGACCATTTTCATCTCGGTTGCAACATGGAAGATGAGTTTTTCTAAACTTAAGCCTGGGGTCCGATTCCGCAACGGTGAGTTTTACGGTGTTCACCGATTTCAGTGTACACTGCTTATTTTCGCGTCAGCAAGAGTGAGAATAAGATTTGCCGTGAACACTGCCGTGAAAAATTTCTCACTGAGAAAAAGGCTGTGAATTTACGGTGAGTTTGAATTTTGACGAGTAAAGTTGTTTTTGTAATTTCGTGCGATTATTTTTGAATAAGTTTTTTATTTTTTTTTAAAAATAATTTTTTTGATGTTGTTTTAGTTTATTGTTCTAAAAGATTTTATTTAATTAGAATTTTTAAAATGGAAAGGTAATGACAGTACCAACTCAGCGCATCATTCAGCCACTTTAAAAATCATTCAGCTCTTTAAAACTCACTGGCTCTTACGGAATCTCATTTTAAAGAAAAGTGAACACCGAGGTTGTTAGTGAGTTTTTCCTTCGGTGTTCACTGGCGAAAAACTCACCGTTGCGGAATCGGGCCCCTGGTGTCCACTATAGAGATTTTTGCATAGAGCTAGAGAAAACTCTCGCGTAGAGACGCGTAGAGACGCGTAGAGAAGTGCATACACCCTCTAGAGCTGTACACATGCGCTCTAAACCCACTCTACGCGAAAGTTTTCTCTGCTAAAAAACTCTATAGTGTATAAGCAATTTTTTTGTGTTGTGTAGAGCTCCTTCTGCTCTAAGCTCTATCAAGCATGTTTGATAGAGTTTTTCTCTCTACAGTATTCATTCTTATTTGCATTTCGACTGCGCTTCGAATTGTTGCACATCGGCCTGTTAAATAACAACGAAATTCGAATACGACATACGCAGAAAATGTGTCTTCTTCCGTGAGCTCATTCAATAATTCTCGATACATTACAGCGTTTTATTTTCTTTTCGCAACCCAATCTCGCGCCCAAATTTCCTTTCCTTCTTTTTCTCTTCTTCGAGCAAAAAAAAACGGCAGTTTTTGGCGAGAACTCATTTTATTATTTTTTTGTTTTCTATTAATTTCCTTTAAATTTTTTACACAATATGTGTACGCACGCATCTCTGAATAACTGAGAAATTAAATGACATGCAAAAGTTGATGGCCGACTCTACAGTAGAGAAAACGCATCTGCAGTGTACAGTCTGTAGAGCACGTGGTAGAACTCTACACAAAATTTCTCTAGAGCAATTCTACGGGCGGTGGGGTGGTATAGTGGTAGAGACGCGCTGTAGTGTACACACTACAGGTAGAGCTTTACACTCTACACTCTACCAAAAAAACTCTATATTGGACACTTGGCTTTAGAACTACTTTCGGAATCGATGGGTAATTAAATGCTTGCCCTACTGGGAAATAAACATACACTCACACTTTTACATACAAATGAAAACTGAATAAAAGGCTTCTAAAATTACATCAACTTCTTAGACTGAGGGCCTCATTCAGCTTTGCCGCCCCGGGCCTCTGACGGGCTTAGTCCGCCACTGAATGTGTATAACCTATAATTTTGTTCTGTTATAAAACAATTGAATGCTTTTAATCCAATTCAACACGACTTTTGCAGGAATGTATAATATAAACATCTCATTTAAAATTTTTTGCTCAAGTTGAATGGTCATAATTCCAGGAACGATTTGGCTCTCATAAATAATTTAAATTCAATCACAGTTTAATGTAGTTGAAACCTTATCGATGCAATTAAAATTACATGATTTCTGCATATCTCTACAATTTCAGAAATATGGATGACAAAACAATTTGTAATATGCTTTTACTTAAATTAAACCATTAAGTAAATTGATTTTTATCATTTACATTCATTTTACAATTGTTTCATAACATACCAAAGAGTCTTTCATATTACATTCATTGAAATACAAAAAAAAAAATTGTGGACATAATCGTTGTTGGTTTTGCAGCTATTGAAGAACACTTGTTTATTTTGTAAAAAACACCATGAAATATTTTCCGAATATATTTATATTTTCAAACATAATCGTAATTATTTTTGGATTAAAATCAAATTTAAATAACTTATCGAAATTCGTATTGAAATTACATGCATTTTATCAATTTGAAAATTTTGTGTTTTTAACGAATAGTGATTATAATAAAACACTGCTACAAAACCAAATATTTTGTGTAAAAAACGAAATTGTTGTTCCATTTGTGATGTTAACAGATACAACAAATATGACTTTATGTGATATACTTAATAGAAATACTCTATTTTTGGTGTATATTAATGAAAACTATGAAGAAACATTTAAATCACTAAATTCATCAATGCGAAGAATGCGTACATCGAAGCTTATTTTAATTTACGATACAAAATATATTGAAATAAAATTAATGGATATATTTCGTTGTCTTTGGAAGCTTCAGATTATAAATATTTTAGTGATGCTAAATGGATATAATAGTGAGATTGTGTTGTTATCTTACAATCCTTTCCCAAAAATACATATACAAAATAAAACAAACAATAAAATTTCAGAATTTTTTGAAGATAAATTAAATAACTTGAAGGGATATAAGCTTAAATCACCAGTAATGCAATATCCACCACATGCTATTCGATATCGAAATGATAATGGTGAAGTGAAATTAACCGGAATTGGAGTGAATACATATTTTGAATTTATTAAAAAATATAATGCAACTTTTGAAGAAATTCCCTATAATTCTCCTAATATAAATATGACATTCGTGCTAGGATTGATTATAAATAAAACGATTAATTTTGCAATGCACTCTTATCCACGACTTGATCCGGAGAAATTCAGTGTGACTTACCCAATTTTATTCACAAAATGGGTTCTAGCTGTACCAAGTCCAAAACGTTTGCCAGATTCCATCTATATTCTTCTACCATTTAAGCCAAATATATGGCTAATAATTGCTTCTAGTATCTTCTATACTGCAATAATGGGATTCATTACGTCAATACTCACAAAACATAATAAAGATTTTGGATCATTTCTATTGAACGTGTACTCATCGATCATTTTTATGAATGTATCCTTTCTGAGTTTGGATAATGCTTTGCTATGGCAATTATTTTACTGGCAGATACTTTTACTAGGTTTTATCCTATCCAACATTTATCTATCACATTTAAGTAGTTTTTTAACAACTACCGTCCATGAACCTCCGATAAATTCCATTGATGAACTTCTCAACACAGACATAAAAATACCAATTTCTACCCTAACACTTCATTTTGTATTTAATACAAATCAAACCCCACCAAAATATGAAAAATTATTTATAAAAACCGATATCAATACACTAGTCAATAATTCACTACAATTAAATTCATCGTACGCGTACATGATTACTTATGATCGTTGGTTATTTGCATCACAGCAGCAAAATCTTTTAAGTAATCCGCGCATGCGCGTTGCAAATAAAATTTTGTCAGAATGCTTAGAATTTCTGGTCATGGAGTTTGATTCAGTATTTTTGCGACATTTAACTGAATTTGTAGTTAGGTTACATGAGAGTGGATTGTATCAAAAATGGCATTATTCTATTTTTGAAGCTGGTGTTAAGGCGGGTTTAGTAAGAAGATTCATTGACTATGACCAAACAAAGCAACAAATCACTTTGGCCAATTTAGAGCTTTTACTGAAAATTTATTGCTGTGGAATTTCTTTAAGTTTTATTGTGTTTTTTATGGAAATTTTTGTTAAATATTTTAAATTTATTTTATGGTAATCAATATTAGAAGAATGTTAACATGTTAACACATTTGTTGTTGGTTGAAATAAAAGTGTTTTACTCCATGTGTGTGCTTTTTTTAAATATTATAAAAAATTATTAATCTTTTCTTATTATAACGCTGGGATAACCAGCACCCAAGAGATGTGATCCTACACCTATCTTACAATATACCATATGGTCAGCATAGGCAAATTTAACAACATAAACCTAGTAAACGCGCATTTATTAACAGAAGCTTGTCGGACGATGAACAAGAAGAAATTTAAGAATAGACAAAAACATAACACACGTATGATATAAACGAACCTGTGAAATTTAAACACGAAAATATGTGTGAAGACCGTCAAAATTTCGGCATCAAAAGCTTCCATGAAATATCCAATATTAGTGAACAATAACCAATATATAGATGACAGCATGTAGGAACTTAATCAGTTCGTGTTCTAGGCGTATGGGTAAAGATAAAAGCCACTCACTAACAAATAAACAACGTGTTGATAGACCGACCTCACCTCTGGAGACTGATGATGGTACGAACGTACTGCGGTGCCAACTTCAACTCGGATCACTATCTTGTTGGTATGGTGCTCTAAAAGTTTGAATCAACACAGCTGGCCTACCCAAAAACACTTAGGGTTATGCAGTAGTCATCATTTAGGGAACAGTATGTAAATATGAAGACATAAAATATTTGAGCTGAAGTTATTTCTTCAGTGAATCTCCGGCCTGTAGCCTACAACCGTTGAATACAATGTGTTAAGCTGGGCTGGGGCTTCGATTACCACTTTATATGAGCACTCTCAAATTAAGATAAGCTCCACACCAGCATTATTAAATTTTACCACTATAACCCGCGAAAAACGATGCTTCCACGCAATATATCTACCGGAACATCGGATTTATCTGCACGCCACAATCCCCGCCCTCCACCTGAGTAAAAATAGGACTCTCCCGTTTGAAACCCACAAAACGTGAAATGCCTGTATGGCACACGCTAAGCCTAAGTAAAACTTCTACTTTTCCAAATGCAGACCGCTACATCCGTCACGCATCAATAAATGATGCCCGGAAGACCAATTGGAGCCTTAATAAATTGTATAGGAAGAAGCAAACGGGCAATTATCGTGGTGGCCATAAAGGGTGACTTTAGCATGCTCAATGAACCGGTTCACGTTCGATTCCGTAGGTCAAGCAGCATTTCACGTAGTTAGTACTTAGTTGGGGGACCGCTTAGTAAAACGACGAGTATTTCCGAACTTCTATTTAGACTCCTGTTATCGCTTCAAAGACTTTAAGTCCGCCTAAAATAGCGGCATAGCCACAGAGCTCACCTAAAATTTTGTGCTTCAAACGACATTTCATGTGACGAATTACTGAAAATATCCCAGAAGACTTATGGCGAATCCTAGGCGTCATTCAAAGAGAGCCGATAAGTCGGAGCTGATTTGCTTCGTTCCATTCGACAATAAAACTCTACTTAAATTGAAAACATCGACAAAATCAACAAGGTGGAGCTCGTGCTCGATAAACTAGAGGGTTGTCTAAAGAAGTCCATTCGTTTAAATCCATTCATAAGGTTCTATCCAATGGTGCACGCACAGCTTTAATCGAGCATCCTCTAAAGAATTTCTCCAAATTTTACGGTCCCTTGCAGAATGTCTCCAGTTACGGATGTTGAGCATTGTTTCTGCGTCAGCACAGAGTGACTGTTTCCCGAAATTACTGATATACCATAGGCCGTTTTGGGATACGATTGTCCTCCATCCTGATTACGTGGGGGGCTAGTGTTATTCTGTTAATTACGAGTTTTGGGTTCATAGTATTTTGGGCATGAAATAAGTCACCTCACGACTTAATGCAAAAGTTCTAATTTTTTCCAAACCGAGCATCGAAACCAGCCCGCTATACATAGATATGACTTCCCGAGTTTCTCCAGACCCCACTTTCGTAAAAGCGGATATAGGATCTGTATGAGCTGATGATGGATAAAGATGAAGATGGTGACTAGCCAAGGGTGGGCCTGTGTGACTTTTTTGGGTTGTTGCTAGCATAGTTGTATTGCACTCGACATACCCACTTTCAAGGCAAGTAAATAAATTTTGATCATGTTTTGTTTGAATTTTATCCATCAATTCCGCGTACTTTTCGCACAGAAGGTAGAATAATAGCTCGATTGCCGAATAATCCTCCACAGTTGGTATTTCTGAACTGTTAAAATTTCTAAGGGTTCTTCATCATTCCACTTCGTAGGATTCTTCATCATCTACTTCTAAGATCGTCCAAATTACTCATAACTCTTCACATTTCACGGGCAACGCACAAGTCGACCGACTACCAGGCCACGTAAGTAGCCCTTGCACCACACCCATACTCAAATTTTGCTCCTGCAAGCACCTCAACCAATATCTGTCGGTAAATAGCGTTTTCCTAGCCTCAAGAGGCATAATACTCTGGCGAAGTGAAGCTTCATAGAACCTAATATTTGGGGTGACGGTTTTGCGACAAAAAACAATGGAGATTGCACCCCTTGTAGTTTAAGACCCAATATAAAAACTTTTGTTTTGATTTTTGTAACATACGTGGGTTAATTCAAATTTTTCATCTTTTCAGAGTGCCGTTTATCACAATTGAAACCGCAACTTTTCACTATCAGGTGTCAGGTCAGGTGACGTGCCTTACCATAAAATGTGTAACAGAAGGTCATATGGGTCATTCCACTTCAAATCGACCACTATTGAATCTGACCCTTTTTGATTTGGCTGAAACTTTGTAATTTCGTTCTAAACATTTTTCAAAATTTTTTCAAATTTTTTAACCAACCCTAAAATTTTTAAGTTTTTTTTCAAATAACCATATTTTTTCAAAAATTGACATATCGAGACGTTTTTTTCAAAATTTTTGTTTTTGATTTCGTTTTTAGAAAAAAATTCCAAAATGTGTTCAGACGTCAAATTATATGAAATTTTTCAATTTTTTGTAAAAAACCGTTACTTTTTCAAAGTCCGACGTTTTTATTTTTTTTCTTTTTTTTTTCAAAAAAAACTTTGATTTTTTCTGAAAATGGTCCCGTCAATTTCAGAGCGGGCCGACTTTATGTTATATTTTTTTTTGAAAAAGATATGGTTATTTGAAAAAAATTTTGAAAACTTTTAGGGTTGTTTAAAAAAATTTGAAAAAACTATGAAAAATGTTTTTGATAGGGTAGAACGAAATTACAAAGTTTCAGCCAGATCAATAAGGGTCAAGTTCAATAGTGGTCGATTTGACGTGGAATGACCCATATGTAACGCAGTCTCTACTTTAGAATTTTAGAGTGCTAAATTGGTAGCAGAACTCTGAAGTAGATTTTGGTACTATGGGTGCAATGGGAACCAGAGTTGAAGGAAGAAGAAGATTATTACTATGCTTGAAAAAAATTTAGTTTGAAATGTTTTTCCCCTTAAGTTACCTCACCTCACCATATTTCTCTCGTCACCATCATGCACAACAATCTGCTACCAATTTGGCACTTTGAAGTAGATTTTGGTACAATGGAAGAAGTTCGAGCCAGGGTTGAGGGAAAAAGAAGATGAATACGGTGCACAAATTTTTGACTTTTGTATGTTGACACAAAGTTCTTTGCCAGACTGATTCCTGAGCTTAGAACTGCCACATAAAAATAACTTAATTAATAAAATGACTCTAAAGATAAATCTAGCTCAGTACCTGTGTCATGTGTGGCTTCACATGGTTTTTCTTAACTTATCTTAGTTGTAAATTGAAAAAAATTGCATACCTGATAGTAATGTCCTTTTTTATAGTATAGTTTAGGTATGAATCCTCAAGAAAGTAAACAAATAACAACTCAAACCCCACCTGAAGTAATTCAGAGTTTAATCGAGCTCTTAAATAAGGCCTCCTTTACTAATCTCTCCCAGCAAAATGGGAAAAAAGCAGATCCCTACCATAAAAAGTATATACATTGTTAAGTATCTTCCTTGCCCTCCATTCAGAAGACCCTTTGCAGCACAGTAATTATCCCCAACCCGAAGGTAACCCAACAACATCTTGTGCGCCCCCACGACCGCCACTTACTGTCGAGCAATTTCCCCATAATTTCGATGCAAATCTGAGCCACCCCCAGCTCATCTGCCTCGGTGCCTTCCGCTTCATCTAACTTTCAAATTCTATAAATAACTTGCACGTAACAATTAATGAGCACCACTAACTACCTATCTGCGTACCTTGAGAGGATTCTGGAATGGCGGCCTGTATCATGTTTCAATAACCATAATTCGAACGATGCTGCTCGTGCCCCAACATATTGAGACAATAGGGCGCCACAAATTATGGGTCATGTCAATGAGATAATAACCTGCTTAGGGCTTCACGTATGGATTCTGCTATCAAAGTAAATAGAGGGCGTGACAGATTGGATGGTTGATAGTCGCAATTATTCATGAGACAAGATTAGCTTGTAGAGAGACGTGGAATGTGCCGTGGTTTACCCCACCCCCCTCCCCGTACAGGGCCCGAGCATATAAATAGGCATGAAGCGATTTAGTCCAGTCAAATGAGACATTCGCTGAACATTTTATGTAAACAGCAATTTTTTTTTTTGAATGTGTAGGGGGGTTGGTTGGGAGTATAAAACCGAGTTTTCGGGATCCGGAGGCGTGACGTTCGGCCGCCATCTTGTTTTGAGTGGTGAAAAATGGTTTTGCTTATTGCTCGGAAACCGTGAGTCCTACAGAATTTTTGCAAAGACGTTTTTTTTAGATAATTAAATTATCTACAACTTTCCTAAATAAAGTTTTGCCGTAATATTAATAATAAAAAAGATATGGACGAAAAATGATTAAAATTTTGGGGGTGGCGAATTTTAAAGCGCTATAACTTTTTTATTATTGATTCTACATAAAAAATGCCTTAGAGATTATTTGTAGAGAATTTTCTTGCGAATAATTTAATGTGGTCATTTATTGAATTCGGGTTGTTCTTGTTGATTTTATAGCAATTCAAACGGAGAAATTATAACAAAAGTTCTGCATTATGCTTCCATTTTATAATATAATACTTTATATTATTGTAGGATGTTTTATCAAATTATTTTAAATTGAATATTTTGCGCCAACGGTCTAATGTTCTTAATATCTAAGACTTTAATAGCGGTCAGTCCAGATCCTTTCCGCTTGCAGTACGATGGAATGGGTATCATACCAATATTTCCTCTTACGGAAGCTGGTAGTTTTTTTAAACGACGGACAAATCTAGTGTCTTTCGTAATACCGATCTGGGGAGTGACACACTGAATCCCGACCATAGCGTGGAATGTATTTCGCCCATCGATTGTATTCACATTAAAATCGGCATTGTCGAATACAAACTGACAAAATGCATGTGGCAAAATATTTCGTGCAGGACGAATTGCACAAGAATTTTCAAATTGTGAGACAGAAGCATACGAGGCAGAAAAACCTAACGAAGATAGCACATATATGAGATTTTTTGAACCGAACTTTTTATAAAGGTAAGTACCTATCCCAATCAGTAAAGGAGAAATAAATGAGGAAGGTCGCGTAGCCGCGATAACTGCATGAGCTATAGATGTACACTTTTTTTTGGCAATTTTCAGATAATCTTCGTTTCGATTTACAGATTATGCCGGTAAGCAGTGTTGTTAAAGTTTCAGGTATTCCGGTTTCAATATTTTCGAGAAAATCGTCACACGGTGGATAATGCTCCGTGTCATACACCTCAGAACGAATATCCTCGAGAATAATTGCAGCAGCTTCACGAACTATTCTCAGCCTTTCTTCACGAAGATCGGACTTCTTGCTTTGGTACCAAGATTTCGATAAAACCTCGTAACCTGTACCACGAAAACAGACCATTGTCTCCCGTCTTGGTTGGTCAATAATTAAAATGTCACTGCCATATTTCTGGAATAATCGGTCTTTCACTGTTCTTTTGTCTGGAACATAATCTCCTTCAATTGCCTTTATCAAGTCTGATAACTTAAATTGACATTCGTCTGAATTTTCGTGCAGATATGAGAATATGCATTCCATAGCTCTATCAATTTTATTGAATCTGTCACTAGTTACGTCTTCAATTCTTTTTTCTTTTAAATATAGGCGACTAAAGCAATGGCGGTGATACTTCGCACCAGCCACAATCAAATCTGGAACATCCTTTATACGATTAGAAATTTGTATCGCAGTATCATCGGAGCGATTACTTAACAAATTCAAAACTGTATTTTTGAAACTGGAATTTGATACCCTCGATAACTGCTTTTTTTGTTTTTTTGGCAAATTTATTAAATCTGAATAAATAAAACAACCCTTTTCAAAATTAAAATCGGGTAACGTTATTTCGTGCAAAGATGACGATGTAGCGATATCCCTGGTACTCCGACGACGAGTTACACCGTCATTTCTAATATCAGAATAATATTTATAACAATATAGGTGAATTTGTGTTTCACGTACCTTTCGCAAATATTCCTCATGCTCCTTTTGTCCTTTTGCAATACTTCTATGAAGCAATGACTATACTCCTTTCGTCTTCACTTTAATAGAGGTGCCCTCACTAAGGGATTTTTTACAAATAAAACACTCACTCATTCTCACAATCACAAAATTAGTAGGAGTGTACGCAATAAAATGAAAACAAAAAACCAAAAAACCAAGAAAAAAAACCAAAAAGTTAAATAACAAATTTTCACATTCACAAAAACTAGTAGCAGTCTACTGTTGCTGAAAAACACAATAACATAAAAAAATCAAAACACCAAGAAACAAACAAAAAAAAACAAAAAAACCCAAAACACCAAGAAACAAACAAAAAACCCAAAACAAAATTTTCACAATCGCAAAAACTGTACACTCTTGTAAACTCTTCGAAAGACTCGAAAAACTGAACATGTCTCTAAAAAAAATTATGAATGGGCGACCTACGATACAGTTTGTTTTACAAAATTAGTCATTTATTGATGACTTACATGTAAAAAGACCAACTCATTCCCTTCATATTTTACAAATGAGTAAAAATATGTACTCCAATACGCTATGCAGAAAAAAGCCATAAAATACCGTCATAAAATATTGTCGAAACATATATACATACCTCTTTTTTATACCTGTGCACCCCACGTATCTTCGACTTACCTGCGTTTGCACTACAATAAAATCAACAAGAACAACCCGAATTCAATAAATGACCACATCAAATTATTCGCAAGGAAATGCTCTACAAATAATCTCTAAGGCATTTTTTATGTACAATCAATAATAAAAAAGTTATAGCGCTTTAAAGTTCACCACGCCCAAAATTTTAGTCATTTTTCGTCGATATCTTTTTTATTATTAATATTACGGCAAAACGTTATTTAGGAAAGTTGTAGATAATTTGATTATCTAAAAAATACATCTTTACAAAAATTCTGTAGGATTCACGGTTTTCGAGCAATAAGCAAAACCATTTTTCACACTCAAAACAAGATGGCGGCCGAAGGACACGCCTCCGGATCCCGAAAACTCGGTTTTATACTCCCAACCAACCCCCCCACACATTACAAAAAAAAAATTGCTGTTTACATAAAATGTTCAGATGGCCCTTTTTTTTGCACCATTTTACTGGACTAATTTTGGCCCCCATTCGAAAATACAGAACACTCCCTAAAAACAAAATTGCACTATGTGGAATAATTTATTCTCAACGATAAGGCGCTTCGGTTGTGTGCTTTGCTCTTTTGTCACCGCTAATAAATTGGGTCAAAAAGAAAATTTCGTCCTTGGAGGTTGTCCTTATGGCTTACGATAGAAGACAGAGTCCGGGCGAGCTAAGGCAACTTCTTCGGTGGTGGCATAAAAAATTCATTCCAGAAATAGAGAAGAGTTTTACTTGTTCCCTCAACAACAACAAAAAAAAATTGCCGAACTGTCCTTACGAGAAATTGTCATCAAAATCTTGTTAAGTCCGAAGGACGCGCTCTTCCCCAAAAACATGGGGACAGATGGCAAACCCACGGGAAGGAAATTTCGAAACTGCTAGACATCACGAAACGACACTACGTTTCCAGGTCCAAAATCAATTGTCGTGTGCCAACGTTGCGAAATGTCGATTCTCTAAAGCACACATACATACTAAAGACAACTTTTGCCCTGGGACAGCGATACGTGACGAACGTCCCAAAAACAATTTAACTTCGATTACGGTCATTAATGGATATTTGATGCCACCAGAGTGGTACTCTCTTGGCTTTTGGAAGGATGAACGGACGTGTTTGCAACCGACAAGGTACTATACACACGAGATCCTCCTAGTGGCGCCGCTCTCTAGCCCTGATATATCCATCCGATGGTTACCACCAAAGTCCAGCTCCCAGGATCCCTTCGAACAGATACAGCGATGTTGACTCGAGATAAAGCTAATGGCGGAAAGGATATTGCGTTATCCCACCGACAGCTGCCGAATGGTGCTTAGTAGGACATGATTCTATTATCTCCACTTTTCATCCTCTAGATTGGTCATTAAGCACAGCATCAATGGCTGGAGAGGTATCAAAGTGGTTATCTTCACGGGCATTTTAACGAGAGCCTGTGATTAACATAAAACTTCTATTCAATGCTTTCCGCTTTGTCCATGTGGCAAACAGAATCACTGATGGCTTCGCATTGGACACGAGCTGCGACTTCAATGGAAAATGAAAAATGCGCTTTTTGTGGCCACACTGAAAATGTACTTCATTTCACTTTGGACATGCTATATTCAACAGAAAAGGGGAGTTTGGTCGGTACTAATTTGAATAAAGCGGACATTCGCCTCTGATCAATAAACGAAGCGAGGGAATCACTATTTATTGCTCTTCTGTATTTGTGCCAAGGATGTTATCAGCAAAAAGGGAAATTACACAATCGCCCATTGTTGGATTAGGGAAAATCCCGAGGACGTTGAAAAGGACATGCTTCTTGAGACATGTTCAAAAGGAGGTTTTGTTAATCATGGAAATAAATCATAAATTATGTTTGGCGGAAAAGTGGAATATGTTTTGTTTGAGGATAGCGACCTTGCCAAGAATTTGATATAGAACTACATGGACTGTCATGATAGACACTAGCATTGTCTAGAAGTATTTTTCCGACTTTCAACTATAAGTGTAGTCTTTAAAAACTTCTTAATACACAATAGTCAAGGATAGACTGAATATCACGTCGATTAGTTCCTCACTTTCTCTGACTGAATAAAGCAAATAATCCTCAATTAAGAACTTGCTGGGAGTAAAAGGCGAAATGTCTTCTGAATCGTCTTTGGTTCATCGTTTTAGAGTACCTCTAAGTGCAAAAAAACGTCAGTAGGTAATGGGGCACTTGGGCCTGGCTGGACGTGGCAAGGGCGTGGCGGTGGGTGGCGTGGGCGAACGTGGCAAGCGTGTAGTACAAAAAAAACCGCAGTAGGTAATGGGGCACTTGGGTCTGGGAACCAGGCTGGACGTGGCAAGGGCGTGGCAGTGGGCGGAATAGTAGGTGATAATTACAAGTCTACTATCGTCCAAGGCGAAGTATAGAGTCTTCAGTTTTCAGACACGGAACCAAATCTAAATGGAAAGCGCCGATGACAACGCATGCTAAGGTCATGAAGTATAATTTTTTAGTTTCCTGATCTCTCTAGCCTAGATCGGGTACACATAGTCCATATTAGTTGTTTCGAATGTCCTAGAGGACGATTCCTAACCAGCGACCCTGTAGGTTAAATTCCCGGTAGACCCTTTAACTTCTTGACTATATCCTGCACAATAAGAAATGAAAAATTTTGCCTAATGGACACCTATCGATAATTATATGTTAAGATATGTAGAGTCGCTACCCTACGTCGATAAATTATAGACCTTGGGCCATTTAGAAGCCAGCATCCGCCACATTATTGTCGATATACAACCTCAGCTACTTGGAAAAGCGGTCGAATATTGAAATTTCAGCTGCAGCGCCCATATGCCCGAAGTAAAATTTATTTGCCTTTACTACACAAAAATTTTGTTTCAAAAAGCTCTATATATTGAGAAATCACATGGAAAACAAAAATAAGTTCAATTTTAAATTTTTTTAGTCCTGTTTATAAGGTAAGAGAACTAGAACATTGAATTAAACACTTCAGCTTAGATCTGCACTATATCGGTGCTTGTAAACAGTATGATAAAAAAAATTATAAATAAACGAACTTTTCATGGAAAAAAAAACATGAAAACAAAAATAATAATCGGCTTAATTTATTCGATCCATTAAAATAAATTAATTCACTGATATTCATGCAATCAAGTGGATGTACAGAAATTAAATAAATAATACCGAACAAAAAATAATTGGCATTTTTTCACAAAAGTTAAAAACCGTTTTTTGCATACACCTTTCATCAAATAAATTGAAATCCGTTTAAAAACAAAAAAAAATTAATAATCGGATTTATATTTATATTTATCAATTTACGTATTGAACTTCCTAGAATTAAAAGCCGATATGGAAAATGAATGCCTTTTAATTAAATTTTTTCTTGCCATTGAAAAACATATATGTATATATTTTTTGCGTGTGTGTATATCGATATACAGGGTATTTTTGACTAATTGGCTAATTCTTTAAGAGAAGATACCTGATCATGTTGGGAGAAAGTAATTGTTTTAGAGACGGGGGCTATCAGCTATCTGATTATCATAGCGCAACATAATTTGGCTAATCACTCGTATACGGCCAAAATCCGGAATTCTAGTTTCATTCCAAAATGGCTGAAAATTGGACCACAGCTTCCTTGGGACTTTTTAAGAAAACAATTTCCGAATCACAAAAAAAACATGGCCGCCGGAGATATCACTTTTTGGCAAAAAAGTCACTCAAAAACTAGTTTTTTCAAAAAAAAAATTTCATCTAACAATACGAAACGTTATTGCCTACAAAAAATTATTATTCATGGTCAAAGTTATTCAAGGTCAAAGTTTCCAAAAATCACTTTTCGGCCAAAAAATACTTTGAAAAATTCGGGAAGGTCAAGGTTTTCGAAAAAAATTCAAGAGTGGTATTTTGTAGGTAATAATGTTTCGTATTGATTGATGAAAAAAAAAATTCGAAAAAACTACTTTTTGAGTGACTTTTTTGCCAAAAAGTGATATCTCCGGCGGCCATGTTTTTTTTGTGATTCCGAAATTGTTTTCTTAAAAAGCCCCAAGGAAGCTGTGGTCCAATTTTTAGGCATTTTGGAATATTGTCTCCTTTCGTGCGTTTTTTTTTGCTTATTTTCCCGGACTATGAGTAATTTAAAGCTACTTCAATCAGGTTTGAAGAAGGTATGTAAACGCGATTAATGCGATGCGTTATCTATTATCTATGCCTAGTGACTTATACAAGGAGAAGCTGTACACTGCCAAAAGCATCTTTTCCATGGTGACGTTTGGGAGCAGCGTTACCGTTCTACTACATATGTAGTAGTTTTACTACCTTTTTAAAAAAAATTGATAATCTACTACACTACTACCTCAAGTTATCATTCTACTACCTTTTATTTATTTGGATAGTTCTAGTAATTTTTATTTATGGCTAAATCGATCGCAGCCCACTCGTTATTCGCTGTCAGAAACATATTTTCATTCCATTCTGTTACTTTGGTTCATTTTGCATACGAAATTTACAAATATTAAATCCAGAAAAGGCAAATTCTCCTGAATCTATCGCCAATTTGGTTAAGTAGTTTTCGCATATACAGTGGCACAAAAAAGTATACGTACCCCCATTGAAATTGCGATTTCGAGCTAACTATCCATTTTTTTAAACAAAGTATACATATAAATAAAATATAGGCACAAACATAAAAAAAAATTTATTTACTCCGACATTGGAGCAATGTGGTTTTCAGCGATGAAAGCAAATTCAATTTGTTTGGCTGTGACGGAAAACAAAAAGTTTGGCGAAAAAAAAATGAAGAGCTTAACATTAAAAGCATAATCCCAACAGTTAAGCATGGAGGAGGATCGGTCATGGTTTGGGGATGCATGTCGGCGGCTGTGGTAGGAAATCTAGTGTTTATTGAAACAACTATGGATCGCTTTGTTTATCTGAATCTACTTAAAAAAAATTTGCTAGAATCAGTACGTAAAATGGGTCTTACTGGAAAGTGGTACTTCCAACAGGACAACGACCCGAAACATACTTCGGCCATTGTGAAGGAGTGGTTGCTATATAAGGTCCCAAAATAACTTAATTCGCCTCCCCAGTCACCCGACCTCAATCCCATCGAGAATTTATGGGACGAATTAGATCGCCGTATCCGAAAAAAAAACTATTAGAAACAAAAACGACCTTAAAAATACTTTGAGCCAAGAATGGAGTCAGATATCACCAGAAACGACAAAGAAGCTAGTATTTTCAATGAAGAACAGGTTAAGAGCAGTTTTAGATAGCAAGGGTGGTCCTACAAAATATTAGTTTAAGTTTTATTGCTTTTTTACAAATAATTTTTATGGAGTACGTATACTTTTTTGAGTTGTAAAAAATGAATTTTATTTTTTTTGGATATAAATGAAATAATTATGTCGGAGTAAATAAATTTTTTTTTATGTTTGTGCCTATATTTTATTTATATGTATACTTTGTTTAAAAAAAATGGATAGTTAGCTCGAAATCGCAATTTCAATGGGGGTACGTATACTTTTTTGTGCCACTGTAGATAGTTAAAGCCTCTAATTATGATGTGGAACAAATTTGTACTGAGTGGAGGCTTCTTAGTTAAAACATTTAATGATATACCTTTCAATTTGCCCATCGAAGAACACTGGTATGAAATATCTAAGATAAAAAATGCAGTAGGAGAGTTTTCTTTCGTACATTTTTGTTTCTGCCTTGTAAGGCTATAGTGCTGCAGCCGAGTGTGCATTTTCGAAACTCAATAGGGTTAAAAATGGACAAACCAACTGCTTAGGTACAAACGTTAAGCTTTATTATGGCTGCAGATGAACTAAGAAATTACATTAAAACCCACATACTTTACGCTGATTATGGCAATATACAATGTAAATACGGCAATTAAATAAATATTTATAAATAAATTTTTAAATAAATATTTATGTATTTTAAAATTGGTTTGAAATCAAAAAATTTACTACCTCTTTTTTCAAAAAGGTAGTAGATTTTACTACTCTAAAAATTCATCTTGCGGTAACATTGTTTGGGAGGTTTCCTCCCATGATAGTGCGCTCTCAGCGTGCAACCTTAGGCTCGATCACGGATCACTTCAACTCAGCCCGAGAAGTGGGTATTCAAGAGAAGCTCCAAGGCGTGTGCAAGAACTCTGTACCACGCTTTTATTGACCTTTCTAATAGGTTTTGTTATAAGTCACACCGCATGCTTGAGTTGATGATCACAGAATAAATTTAAGTAAGAAATTTAAAGTCTAAGAAACCGTTATGGTGCCTGACTGCCATTCCAGAGGTCCGTGGTTCGATTCCACGCAATTGCAGGTTCTTCCTCTCTTCACTTCTCATACATTGATGATATTATTACTTTTTTCTCTTGCCTCTTTACAGCAATACCCTGTGCTCTATCCTGCCATCACCTATAATCATAACGCCATTCCCTTTTTCTATCCCCAAAGGGTGTCGGTAGAACATATTACGTGGTAGCTGGTGGAGTAAAACGGCGTGTTAGCGTTGGCAGTTTTGTCATTTTTACCGCTGGAATCTTTCTATCTAGAATTTTCTGTTTGACATTGAAAAAAAGCTAGAACCGTCGACAGTGCAATAAGGAGCTTACCTATGAGCTCTAGCCTTCTACCTCAGAAAAGTGTTAGAGATTCATACTGAACGTGATATTTCACACAAAGTCTCAAAACAAAAAATAAGTTGTCGACGTTACGGAATTTAAGTAGATGCCCGTAAATACGTGTCAGATCTGTCGATAAATTTATTTGAAGACTTTTCCAGTTAAATGATAAACCATTTTCTTGAAAAAATTTCCAACATGAATACCAATATTTTATGTCATAAAGGATATGAACACAAAAAGTCCTTCTGAAGTATTGTGATGTTTCTAGTAAAAATACAAAATGATATACAAATGTAAAAACTTGAGTTTCTATAGTTGTTTCAGCACTGTTAAAAGTGTCTATGTTATGCATATCTGTTGAGCTTGTGTAGTAAATGCAACATCACACAAATTTAATCCAAATAAATGTTACGAAGAATTTATTTTATTTTTCGATTTCATAAAAATTGCTTCAATATAAAATAAGATATTTTCATATTTTCTCTGTTTTTATTTTATATCAATAAAATTTCAGACAGAGTCACGACAAAACACAAGGATTTCGCTCATGTAACAACTCCTCCCAAAAGTATACCAGTTGTTGCTAAAAGAAACATAAAAATTCCATCACTAGCTTTATTGAATTTCTATACAATTCCCGCTGCATTTCCAACTCCAATTTCACTACAGTCTGCGTTTTTTTTTATTTCCATTGTTGTTGTTGTTATTGTAGTTGTTGTTGTGGATACATACTACACACATCAAAATTTTTCATCATAAATTCAATTCGGATTGTTCGGTTCGGTTAGTATTTATACTAGTGAAAAATAAAAGGATATCCAATAGTTGTGTGTAAGTTGATTCATAAAACTTTTATCTTGTACAGTTTTCTACAGAATATATCCGTAATCTAATAATATTTCAACTTAGTCCTGGGTGTTATTTAAACCGAAGTGGAAAAGTTTTCCACTTCTTCAACAAATATTCTAGGTTACCAGGGATATCTCTGCATGTATATATATTCGTCTCCCGTATCCTAAAAACCAGGATCTGAGGATAATGTATTCAAAATTATTTATGAATTGTTTTCCTTCTCATGGAAAATCCTCAAAAGTGAATCAAAGTGAAATTGAATTGACATCGCATCTGGTAAATTCTGGCATCTACACTTCTTTACCCATTTGAACGATACTAAAGCAAAAGGATAGCGCAAGTTCTCAAGGACTCAAAATATAATTCCATCAGCTGAAAACTTTTATATTCACACTCCTTTAAAGTGGTGCGAGAAAGTATGTACATCCTTCCCGAGCAGGGGTGGCATGGGGAAGGCGGCAGCGGCGGGACAAATTGTTTTCGAATTATGAAAATTCAAAAAGTGCTCGTTCCACAAATTAAAAGGAAGAAAGGATTTCCTGAAGGATTATGTTACGACAGCAGAATTCCCAAGAAGACATAGAGGGATCTGGGAGATTTAGAAGTTGTGTGAACTTTAAGATATTACTTCAAAAATGCGTTGCTTACATTTCGGGAAAATAATAATTCACTAAGAGCATAATGAATGCACTACCAACGTTCTACTACTAAAGAAATATCTTCATACATTATCCTCAACAAATACAACACTTCGGTTTTCAATTTTAATCTTTAAAAAAAACGAAAATTTTAAATAAAATTTTCAACTCTTTAATTCGATGTAACAATGTTACCAGCTATAATACCTCAAGCATCTTCACCACCAATATTCTCGTGTGTTGTGCTCCTCGCGTATTTGGAGTATCAAGTTCACAAGCATGCATCTCTAGTAATATATAAGCATCTTCAAGAGACTCCCACGGGAAATTCTTAAGCACCTTAACAAACATTTCTTACATGATTTATCGTCTTTCATATTTTACATTTTCATTTTATCTCCTCTCCCGTATTCGAGTTATGTAAAGTTAACGTAGATGATATGGGAGCAATTTAAGTACCTACCAAGTAAAATTTTTCCATGATTATCATTCATCGTTTAATTTTATCATTCTCTTTCTACCTCTGCAATTTATGTAGAGTACAGAATTGTGATATTATTATAGGTTTTTGCAAAAAAAAAATAAAGAGAAAAAAAATAACAGAATGTTATTTAAGGTTACGGATTTGATTATTATTTTTGGAATGTTTAAAATTAAATTTTGTTAAATTTGGCAAATATTTTTATCTTAAGTTGAATAAAGAGTTTCAACACTAATCGTGCATAGATGTTATTTTTACGGATAACAATTTACTCGGTTTTTATTAAATCTAAATCTATAAATTCAGGACTGGGACTTGTGTATTCGCAGCAGAGGCATTATGTCTGTTTCTATGCGTATTACCACCAAGCTATCCTATTTTTTTTTCGAATAACGTATGAGTCCAAAAGTATCGCAACTATCGCCTATTGTACTACAATTCTTATACCACAAATTTTGGGGGAGTGACCGGTCGAGAAGGGTTGTTATGCCCAAAAAACTATATTAGGAAAATCAAGTACCTACCACGTATACATGACCAAATCGAACGATCCAGACATCGAAAGATTGAAAGTGAGTATCTGCCTATTTGACATCGTCCCGAGTAAAAATAAAAAACGGCCTTATAAAGGGCCAACACCGGCCGCTTGGCTTTTTAAGGGGCATATGATGGCCGTAGAGTTTTTAACCATGTTTAATGGGAGCACATACGGCCTTACGACGGCCAAATTAGACCAAAAGATTTAAAAGGCCAAGTACTGAGCCGTAGGGCATTCGACGGGAAATTGGAGCCAAAAAAACAATCTGCACCAAATGCATTGTTGAATGTATTTTATGGGAACTTCATCATTTTCGTTATGTACAATGGTTCTTCTATTTATCCTACTTAAAGATATCGACAAGAGAAACGAGCTCGCAGGCGTCGGTTTGTTGTACGTAAAGTGTGTGGTGCGAGTTAATTTATATTTTAGTGGGAAATTTTGTTATTTAAAGGCTTGAAAAAAACACAACCCAAAAAAAATCAAACATTTAATTGCAGTGAAATATATTTTCTTATAGGAGGGCGAATATCCACGTTGCTGCCACTGTACCACCGTCGTATACCCGTAATAGCAACCATACGGCCGCCATAACACCGTCGTATGGCCGTTATTGGAACTGTACGGCCGTTGTTTCACCGTCAATCGCCCCATGTACGGCCGTACTGTCCTGCAACGAGCCTTCTGTTAACCGCCAGATGGCCGAGGACTATGTTTCAATCACAGTCGGCATTTGCCCGTTCTAAGGCCATCATTTATTTTTACTCGGGGTCGGATCGAGTAATTGAAGTTTAAATGGACTCAAACGTAATCGAAAAGCAATGAACATAGCCTACAATTTGTAGTTTTCGTATCGTTTTACTGTTGTTTCGCTTTTTCATCGAATTCCGCTCGATCCTATTTGAATTCGATCTGCGTATACATGGATTTTTTTAAGATCCAAGCTGGCTTGAATCCGGCTTCAATTTCGCATGTACATATACGTACTAAAGTGTACAACTTATCTTGTTCAAGCATTCCTTAAGCAATCTAATTTTGTTTCAGGTGGAGATCATTGGGGGTTAAAGAAGAGCTAATTCGAGAACAAGGATGTTCAGAAATTCCGGAGGTCCGTTGTCATAGAAACCGATCCGAGGCTGCAGCAGACAGAGCCCGTTACGATGGATGAGGTGTCCTCAGAAGATAAGATAAATATAAGAAAAGCAAATTAACTAATATTCACCCGGTTGAATTCATTGTGGGTTGTAATTGTAATTGATCCTAACCTAATTTTAAAATGTGGCCAATAGCTGCCAAAGCCCAAATTTGTAGTCCGAAATATAGGCGAGACGGAGTATTGAAAATTTTTCTAATGGTGCAAAAGGGAATGCTCAGACCCAAAGCATATTTTCGTAGCATTGGAATTCTGAAAATGAATGGTCTTTCCCAATATAAACAGGCCCCTGGAATGGTCAGGCGGTCGATTTTAAATGTCAGTAAAAGTGTGGATTATTAGTGCTGCGGTGAACTTGGCTGGTCGCTACAAATTGTGTTCTTAAACTACTCCCGATGTAAAGACCCAATACAAAAATTTTGTTATGATTTTTGTAATATTCGTCGAATTTCATGCTTGCAGATCATTCATTTATCGATTACAAATTGTTCATTGGAATGTAAGGTTTAAATTTTCCCTCCAATAAATATAATTCACAGGTAACAATGGAATACTAAGCATATATGTATACCCGATTGTTCTTAAGTTAAGGTCAGACCTTTAACTTTGGTCAGGGTCTGGGCAGTTCTTGTAACAGCCAAGAAATTTTTTAATAATTTTTGAATGCTTAGGGCCGATTCACAATTAAGGCTTCAAGCTTCAAAAATTAGGATAAAGGGGTTTGTACAATGATTCACATTCACAGCTTCAAGCTGCAATGCTACCAAAACTCAGCTGAAGCATATAGTTTGAAGCTTGCAGCTTGAAGCTTGAAGCTTTCATTGCGAATCGGTCCTTGCATGGTGAGCAAAATGCTATTTTTAACCGACCTCAAAAAAGAGGAGGTTATCAATTCGACGCGTAGGTATGTTTTTTTGGTCCTGTTCACGCATAACTTTGTAACGCAATAACTTTTTTGCTTTTTTCTTTTGTTGCTTGAGAGGCTAGTTTCCCACGGTGGCCCATGCAATTTTTTTTAAATTCTGAAAAAGGAGTTTGAAAATAGGCTTAAAAAACTGGTAAAATTCGTACACCTTGAACAGATAGAATTATTTCAAAGGTATCACAAAATTTTGTATTGTCACCAAATACTTAAGAGGGACTTGGCGTAGCGTCTACGTAAAAGTCTACCGAACTAATTTTCGCGGGTTCAAACCCCGGATCGGACAGTTCGACTTTTTTCTTCTTTTCTGTTCTAAATTCATTCTGATTGGATTAAACTTGTAAAGAATTATTACATACTCTTCGGTGAGAAATTCCATGCATACTCATGTACACTGTAAGAGTATTATCCTTTGAATTGGAGAACTATTTAACCGAATTTATGATTTAATTTTTTAAATTCCCCCAAAAAAAATGAATTTTTAGAATTTCACTTTTTCCCCAACTTGAAAAAAGTATAACGTTATTTTGTTTCACTCACGCATGCGTGCACTATTTGTTAGCAGATTAACTACTGCACAAATGGGCCTAAATATACGCGGAGCAGAAGAAACAGCTTTTTTGGCGAAGAGAGGCGTGCGGAGGTGGAAAAAGGAGAGAGTTTCAGGCTTCCGTGGAAACTTTTATGGTTCTGTTTAGACGATTCGCTCCCAGGAGCTTGCCTCACGAACTTTGTGGATGAAGGGGGAAGTGGGCATGATGAGAGGTACCACCCCACTTCTCTCCTCATCAACCAAGTACGTGAAGAACGTTCCTGGAAACGAAGCGACTCAACAGGCCTCTAGCTGCACATCGGTAACTTAAAACTCTTCGGTGAGAAATCTCATCCCCGAAAAAAATGAACGGACTAAAAAGTACGAAATAGAATAAATTTTTAAAAACCTACTTCAAAAAAAACCAATACCGCAAAAAAGGATGAAATAACTGTTGGTAGTTCTTTACAATATTAATCCAATCAGAATGGATTTAGAAAGAAAAATCACTTTTGAAAAAATATTTTTGTAGTTCTTTACAACATTAATCCAATCAGAATGGATCTAGAAAGAAGAATCACTTTTGAAGACGATTCTTGTCTTTGTCTATCGATAACTTTGAAAAAAAAATGATCAAAATCGTGAGAAAAGTGAATTTTGATCCGCCATTTTGTATCTGCAATTTTGAATTTTGAAAAATTATTATAAGATAACACACTAGAAACCAAAATTCTAAAAACCAACACCAAATTTCAAAAAAAAACATCAAAATTGATACATAATTTATTTTTGATCCGCCATATTGGATCCGCCATTTTGAATTTTGAAAAGTAACCTTAGATTTAGATTCAGCGACCCCAAAAACGTATATATATACGCAATCACAAAACAAACAATTCGTTTATATTCGAAAAATTGTCGACGAAAAGTTACTTAAACTTCAAACACGATTATTCCGAAACTTTTTTTTTCAAGATTTTACAAATTTGTGTACAAGATAACTCAAAAACGGTTCAACCAATCAACTTCTAGTTTCGTGCATATTAAAGTAAACAATTTTCTTCATAGAAAGAGTCGAGCACATTTTGAAAATTGTAACATTAACTCATTTTTGTAAGTCATAAACTATGAAAAAAAACAGCCGAAAACGGCACTTAAATTTCAAAATCGCGCCATTCCGTCAATTTTAAATTTTTTTTGAAAGTCGTTCACTTTTTTTGAGAAAAATTTATTATAGTTTACAATAATGTCATCATTATTTGATTTCAGGCTAATTTGCGACCCCTAGATTTTACACAGCTGGGCAATTTTCGAAAAACATGCCTTCGGAGAAGCTGAATAACGGGCGCCATTTTGTTTTTTTTTTGGATAAAAATTTTTTTATGTACAGATAAATGTACAATAAAAGATACTGCCAAATATCATTTCCCTGTCTTTTCATTTTCCTTCAAAAAAATCACGAACTTTACCTACTTTTTGGCGGGCTAGATGAGAACCTCCCCTTAAATCGTCTCTGTCACTGTTTTCGAGACAAATAAAAATTCCAAATTGACAGACAACAAAAATCCGTGATTCGCGGTTAAAGGTTTTCTTCGATGATGTTTACGGCCTTAACTATCCGAGCCAATCGAAAGGAAGAAGATGGACCCAATACACTGTTTTGGATTGGATTGGAGTTAAAACTGCAAAAGTGCCTGGAAAAGTGTTCGACTTAGACCATTCTTATGTAAGGAACTATTTTACGGTTTGGGGCACTGTATTTATAGCTTCTTCTACTTCCTGCACGGTTGTTTTAGGTGCGGTTTCTGCATTCCTTGTGTCCAAGTATATACTGAAATGTACCAACCATCGATTTACTTCTTGCTCTGTTTGGCTTAAAATATTTCCCTGCATATCTCTGAAGCCCAGATGTCTTGGGTTTAAATTCTTTTTTGCATTTTCTCATTTTGTTGTAGAACTGCCTTATTTCTCCCTCGCTATGTAGTACAGTAATTTGGTAGTTTTACCTGGAAAATTTTCCAGGAGTTTTGAAAATTTGTAATTTGTATCGGTGCTGGGAGAAAGTCGTAACGGTTTAGCCGCTAGGGCGTTTTGAAGTTTTTTTCTTAGTGTTTTACATATCACCCTGTATTTTTGTAACCCTATGACCTATTTTCATGAATAAGGTATCAGTGTACGCAGAATACTATACTATCTAAAACTGTAAAAGTCAAGTTTCTACCCTATCAACTTCTAGAGCAATGAGCATCTATTTCTCCTTAAAATAGGTATAGTTACCTGGAAAGTTTTCCGGGAGTTTTGAAAATTTTTAATTTTGTAGATTTCGATGTGCTCTTTCCGAATTTCAACTTTGCCACCTCGTGTCTTTCCCGCGCGTGCCGTCATGTTGGAAAATGGCGCCTAAAAGCAGTTTTTTGACAATATCTCCTTTCCGACTCAAATTTTTTTTTCAACATTCCAATAAGGCGGTCCATGTTTGCATCATTGCCCAGGAATTTATTTTGTGAGACAGTTGGGATCATTGTCTCGTCAAAAATTATGTCGGTATTGGATGTATAGTTCGAACGAACGTAGTTAACGTATTTATTGCGAATGGATGAAAACGATTCACGATTCGGTAGTCTAGGGAGTAAGGCGCCTGGCTACTATCCCAGAGGTCCCGGGTTCGAGTCCCGGCAGAGCCCCACGGTCCTTCGCCTTTCCCACCTTCCCTCCTGTCATAGCCTTCCGCTATCACTGCCCCGCTCCACCAAGCGCATATCATCGGTTGGTTGATGGGATTCAACTTGTTTCAGGAGGCATAACACTCCAGCGAGTTGTTTTTCATTGCCCCGATACCAGAGTCGCGATAGAAATGGTTGGGGTTAGGTGGTTGTTGCAGTTCCTTCCTACTTCTCTCTTCCCCTTCACTATCTATCGACTAGAGCTTGCTGTTCGACATTGCACTCTATACGAAGAAAATAGATTGTCGACAGTACAAAGGGCTTTCCCTGAGCTCTTGTCTTCCACATAAAAAAAAATGACTCGGTGTAATAAGTATCCTCCGTCGATGATATACATACATCTTATTTTCAAAATTTAAATCTCCAGAATGTTGTTGCTCAAATACCTTATCCATAGAAGGTTTAATACATTTGCGCATGCCTTCGTCATTGAAAAGGGATAAGGGAAATGGAGCAAGTTCATACGTAATAAAATTTTGAAGTTCCTTTTCAGATTCTTTTGCAATGCATTCGTTGGAAAATTAATAAAGGATTAATCGGGATAATGTTGTCTTCTATCCGGATGCCTTAATTCAAAACACCAAGTGATTTTATTTGGTCATTTCGTTTGAATTTTATTACGGTATAGAAATCGCTGCCAAGGATTTTAGAAATGCCAGCACTACCAATTTCTTGAGACATGTGACACTTTATCTTTTCATCTCCGATAACTCTAGTGCTTATTAACATGATTTCCTTTAATTCTAGAAAAGGTGGATGGTTGCACAACCAATCCATCAGTTTTTTTACGTCGTCATTGTCCCGATTAACCTGCGAACTTCTCATTTCGATATAGTCAAAAAACTGCTTTTAGGTGCCATTTTTCCAACATGGCGGCGCGAGCGGCAAAGATACGAGGTGGCAAAGTTGAAATTCGGAAAGAGCACATCAAAATCTATAAAATTACAAATTTTCAAAACTCCCGGAAAACTTTCCAGGTAACCTCTTTTTTAGAACCAAATGACTGTACTAATGATAATAAATCACTAAAGCAGTTATTAAATTTTAAGTAAATTAAAAGCTTTTCCAAACGTCGTTTCGTAATCACCCTGTATGTAAGTGGATAGTGCCAACAGTCCCCGTTTTCCGAACAATTTCTTTCTCCAATATATCCAGGAATCACCCCAAAAAGGATTAGCCACTTATAGTCATAACCATCCTGTATTTAAAATGAAGTTTTTAATATTTTCCTAAAATCGTCCTCTTATCAAGTTTTTTTGTTACATTAATCCCCCAAGTATGAGTCCTTATTATGTAAGATAGGCTCCTTTCTATTATATTATATAAAATCCAATCTCTATAGAGAAGAGTGTATTTCCGTTTTTACAGCCCCCAAAGAAGAGCCAATTTCGTAGCGGGGTGGCTCCTTACCAAGAATCAGGAAACTTTCATCATTAATTTCTGATGCAGCAAGAGCAAGGACTCATCGTTGGTTGAGCGCTACAGAACCGCAGAAAGCTTGATTTTATATCCTTAGAAACGGGAAGAAATATAAAAAGAGACTTCTTCGTAGTCCTTCCAGATGTTGTTATCCGAAAAAGTTTCCTGCAAAACTTCTTTTCCAAACGGATTAATACAATTACATAGCAGTGAAAGCACTTTCATTATTTCAAGGGAGTTAAACCAGATGCAGTTCACCAACGGCAAGGCAAGAAGAGGAGGCCTAGGCAGAGAGGCATAGATCCTACTACTAATACAGTTACCCATCCGGGGCTAAGCCCTAAACCTTGAAGAGGCCCCTGACAAGGCTGGTTGTAGTTATGTCAGCAACAAAAGCACAGAGGAAAGAGAGAGCGAGCGAGTGAGATCCTGAAAAGATTTTATGAGGCCATTATATCCGGTTGAGTAATTCTCTTGTATACGTGATCCCGGAAATTTTATTACTTGGACAAATTTTCGTTTCGTATTTTTTTTTGGTTCTTAGTCCTTACCTCCCCCAGACCGCCCATGATCCTAAAGGATATCTCTGGCAGAGGATATTGCGTTGAGATATTCCTTGCTCTCTGCCTGCTGTCCACAGGCATAGCAGAAGATATCGTTTTCAGTATTGTGGGGCCATCAGCCGGGGCCATTGGTGTTGGCAGGAGAGGTGGTTTAGGTGGGGGCTAGTATTTATTTCTATTACGATCCACAAGCATTGGAAGTAAGCGGTTAATGGCCGTTCTGCATAATGACGTCTTAACGGAAAATATTGTTATTAGTCACCATATACACAGGAAATGAGCAAACCAAATTCACTGAGAAGCTCTTTGCACGTACTTTTATCCACATTTATGAAATGAACGGTAACGATACTTGGGGCTGGCGGCGAGGGCGGCTTTACCATAAGGACTCCACAAAAACAACTTCCACAAAAGTCCGAGTAATTTTAAAAGTTCGCCTCATTGCCGAAACGGCGAATTTATTGAGTTCGACCTGTGTTATCCAGTATCGTAGTATCCTATAGTATCTAGAGTGCTTATATTAATAGTCGCCATTTGTGTGAAGAGCCAAACGAGCACGAAAGGTGAGATTATATATCTTGAAACACAGAATACAGGCGGGGGACTTGCGTAAGGATAATAACAACAGCTCTACAGGGGCGGGCTTCCACAGGGATCACCAGAATGGGATTTAGTCGAAAATATCCTAAAGAAATAATAACTTTCAAAAAAAAAGGCTTAACAGCCCCAGCCGTGTTTCGGATGTTGAAAGGAGCTTAAAACAGATTCGAGAAATGATATACTTAACGTAACCAAGGGTGGCCAACGAACTAGGTCACTACGAATACTCTTATATAAAAAAAAGGATCTTTGACACGTGATTGGAGTAGAATGAGTTTTGTTATTGATTCATTTTTTTTTTAAAAAAAAAGGATGAACAAGAAAAATATTCTTAAATTTCTATTGAAACGCTGACTACATGTTTTCGTTTTTATTTTTGCTGTATGAGAAAAGAGAAGATTTCATGACGGTTTTACGAGCAAATTTATCTCTCTATGACGGAAGAATTTTTATGGTTAATCTGATGGTTGCAGATTTTTTTTTTTAAAAAGGGAAAAGAAAACAAACAAATTTAAAAGTGAAACGACCCAAGGATGGCTCACGTACAAAGCGGAAATGAAAAATAATGTCAGAGATCAGGAATATTTTGATAATTTTATTTATTTATGAAACGTTTTAAAAGTTAAACCCTTCTTTTTTAATGAATCATAAAAGAAGGAGCACTTATATTAGTAATGAATTAAATTAATTTTAATTGCTTGTAATTAAATTCTACTAGGTCCAAATAAAAGCAACAATTGCAAAATAACAGATGGACTTATTCAAATCTTGACCTCCAAAGGCCCTTATTTTATGATATGCAGAATTCCAACCATTTTATTTGAAAAGTGATATAACAAAATCTGGGAGACTATTCTCTTTCCACTAATAGGTACCACTAATTTTCAGTTTCAGATTCTTTTTTTTATCTGAGAAAACTAAACTAAGCTTTGTCCTACCAGTCCGTCATGTCATACTCCTCATGGCGCGGCCCCCGCTCTAGCGGTGAGCAACCCGGACATTTGTCAGGGGCGCCAAAATTAAAGGGCGGCATTTTGGCTGTAAATGCGAAAAAAATATTTATGCAGATATTAAATACCCAATTAATAGAAAAATTCACATATAGGTTTTTTCATTCGTTAAAAATTTACAGCATATTTATACTGATAATGGGCATATTTATACTGTAATTTTACATAAAATAATATTTTATGTTATGTTATGATGATAAAATTTCTCCTTCATAATATAAAAATAAAATATTTAAAAATATTCGTATTCTGTCATGCTTTCATAAAATTATTTTATGAAGTATGTTATGAATACATAACATAAAATATTTAATACAATCTGCTATGGGTTCATTAGGTTTTGAACAGCTGAAAATGAAAACAAATAAAATTATGAATGAAAACAAACAAAATCAAAGCCCGCCTTTTTTCAGTATCTGACAAAATACAATTTTCTTAATGCGTTTGTCATATTAATTTTTAATTTAATTCAAAATTCAATGAAAACTACTTTCTCGCAAATGTCAATTCCCGTTATTTTCATAAAATGGATTAAAATACCTGTTAAATATGCGGCTTAGATTATTTTATGTTATGAAGCGTAACAGGAAATATTTTATGTTATGATCGATAAAATAAAATAAAATTTGTCGGACAGAATAGGATTTTAGAGAATTCTTTTATGGTATGGCATAAAATAACATAAAATGATAAAATTTTACTGACAGAATAGGCCCCAATATCTAGAAACTAAATATATTTAAATATTGATTCGCAGCCCTCTGAGAGCCTTAGCCTCCTCAGGAATCTTCTTCCAACGTTCTCGGTCTTGGGTCTGGCTTTTCCAGTAGGTAATCACAATAGGGCGTAAGTCCATTTCTGTGTCGTCTTTATATCCCTTTCTCGTCTTCCTTGTCGCCTTCTTCCCTCTGGCGTTTGGTGGAACAGGATTTTTGTGGGGGCTACTTCAGGCATTGATGCTTTTGGTTATATCAGGTTCTTTGTATATTTGGTACAAATCGTGGTTGTATCTTCTTCACCAGACATCCTCTTCACTTAGTGCGCCCGTGATCGTGAGGAGAGTTTATTGTCACACCTTCGACATGGACTGCTCATCTGGACTGGACTGGACTGGATTTTTATGGGACACATTCGTTCCATAGGTGGCAAACATTTTTTTCACTGTATACACGTCAGTTGTAAATAAAATTTTTTTAAATTCATATTTGTAAGTTTGAAAGTTCATCAGGAAAAAAGCGGCTGGGATAGCGTCTACAAATTATTCAGAAGAAGAAGAGAAGAAGAAGGTCCAAGGTTTTCGACCAAAATTGTGTTCATCAATGAGGCCCATTTCTGGCTTAATGGCTACGAACAAAATTGCCGGCTGAAGAACAACCCGAAGAGGTTCAATTGCTGCCATTACATCCAGAGAAAACAATGGCTTGGTGTGGTTTATGGGCTAGTGAAATCATCGGTCCATATTTCTTGAAAAATGAAGTTGGCCGGAACGTAACTGGGAATGGTGCCCGTGATCGTGGCAGCAGCCTAAAATTGAAGCCCGTGATACCGACGACATTAGGTTCCACCAAAGCGTGTGATATTACGCCTGCTTTGGGCTACAGTCGAAAGTCTGGTCGTTGGCCAAATACTACTGGAAATGTTCGAACGCGTCATTGAAAATTGGAATTTCAAAATGGGCCAAAATAGTAGAAATAATCTTTTAAAAATAAATGTAAAGAATGGTTCTTTTGTATGATCATAAAGATTACACTATAAAATTTAATTTTTATTTTTTTTTTATTTTTGAAAAAAGTATCTACCTGTAAATTAATCACCCAATACATATATGTTCTAAAGGGGCGGGAATTTGCGGCATAATTGCTAGAGCGGGCGCTGCATGGTGTAATGTTCTAGTAGTAAGGTGAGTTGAAGGAACGAATAGAGAATAGTATGGATAAATAGAAGTCTGAAAGGAGGAAGAAGTTTACCTAGATGTTGTACAAGCTCGGAAATACTGTCTGTGAAACATTATTCCCCAGTCAAGTTGTGGTTGTTCTTCTTTAACGGCTCTACAACCGGGATCCGGGCCGGGCCTTTGGCAACTGTTCTCTCCACAGGTCCCGATTCTGAGCCGACGTCATCCAGTTTGGCATCCCTAAGCTCTGAGCGTCCTTCCAGTGGAGGTTGGGTCTCCCTCACTGTTGCACCCCATAGACACGGCTAAGAGGTTAGAGTGATTTTTGCTATCGTCTTATATAGTAACAGTTTAGACGTTATGGTTCGATGCTTGGATTTAAAGAGCCTTGACGGACTATAGTAGGATTTGTTGGCTTAATTTGTTCTGGTTATAAACAAATTCCTAGGCTGTAAGTAGCAAGAGTGGTTCTGGTAGTTCGCCAATTAACCTACTTCTGAAGTGTGCACGAAAAGTAGAGCTGTAGACTGTGTGAGTATGCCAAGTGGGATACCTTTGTGTGGCTGGAAAAACACAGCCGTAGAGACAAAAGATCATTTGTCTTGGCCTCAGCCCATTTAAACGAGCGGATTTAAACAGAAGAAGGAATTTGCATCTCCTAAGAAATGCCAGGCACTGGGACGCTTGTTTGGTAAATTTGAATTATGTGATGATGTCAACGCAATAACTTAATTAATATGATGAGAGAAGAAGAAGAAGAAACGAGAAGAAGAGCAGTGTACTTCTAATTAAAGATTATACAGCGTGCCAGGACAGTGAACTTTTAGTGGCTCTAGATAGACCCTTGCTCGACACTGTCTGAGTTCTTGGAACAGCCGGGGAATACCCTTAGATCAAACTTCTGCAAGACGACTCCGTTTCTCCAATCTCTTCTTGAGGGTATTTGATGGACAGGTCCTTCCTGAAGGTCAATCTGATAATATCTAGCTTAAGAATCGCTCTGTGTACTACTTGTCTGTCATGTCGTTCATGTCATGAGCCAATTTCTAGTAGTAAACCCGATTTTAAGGTTGGAAGAGATCCACGGTCACTGAAACAATTAATAACAAAATCCACTGTGCCCCATATATGTAATTGACATGATTATCTGATTTATGAGTTTGACCTAGTTCACAGGGTCAACCGACCCCACACCTACTGAGCTAATCAACCTATTTCATGAATAATATGGGCACATTAGAGCAGATAGCACACACGAGAAAAATACCGTTCATGAATATTACAAAAATCAAAATATCTTTTTTGTTTCGGGGCTTCAATTGCGCAAGCTCGATGATTTAAATTGATGTCGGCTGAGCTGATGACACAATCATAGGGATTAAAATGTGCCAGCCTCGTTTTAGTTTTTGCTTGAAACGAAGTGTACCCCGTTACCAGGGTTGGTCGAGCAGAAAGTACGTGACTGGTGTAAGGGAAACCTCCCTGTAGTACATTCGCATTTCTCCTTTAAAAAAATTTCTGATTATAACCTGCATTTGTTTCCACTTTAAGAGTTTTCCTTGTTTATTGCAATAACTAGCAAAAACCCGGGTGCGTTGCAACGCCTTTCAATAAAAAAAGATTATGTGAACAGTCCGCGGTAGAAAAAAGGTATAATGAAAAAAAGAACAAATCTGAAAAAATTGATTTTGGATACTTAAAAAAATGTAGAGTGAGTATAAAGATTCGACGATGAAAAATTGTGTACTACGTGCACAGCTGACACATATTCAGAATCGTCCGCATAGATTTTGCTATGCCGGGGGATTAGACGACTTGTGCAGAACTTCGCTCATGGCGCCCTCCTGCACACCAAATTGTTTTTTCCAAAAAAGCGCCAAAAAAAGTAATCAATTTTGCAAATTTGGCACCCACCGTGAAGCCCAAAAATGCACATTTTCGTGCCCCTAAAAAAATCTAATAAATACCTTACACACGCATTTCCAACAGACGTACGGAATTTTTTCAAAAAGCTTCAGGATATACTATATTTAATGTTCTGCAACTTTCAGTGATTGTCCTTTTGGCTGCGGTAGAAAATAAGATATATAGTTTAAAAAAACTAAAAAATACGTTTTTATTTTATCTCATATACCTACTGGCTGGAACAATAAAAACTTTACATTCAAAACTATTTTTTACTTTTTAGTTAATTTTAAAATAAAAGCGTATTTTCAGATTTCGTAAAGTATATATTTCATTTTCTGCAGTTTAGTCTATTATATGTGTTCCGCAATTTTGTGGTGATCGCCTTATTAGATTTAAAATGACGTCACACAGCTTACTGTACTATACTCGTCATACACTTTCATTTGAAAGAAAAAGGTAATCCCCCATTTTGTGTTGGCCGCTATTTTGTGTTTGACGTCATTTTGAATTTGGAATGACGCCACACATCTAATAGTAAGCAACTTGTCATACCTTTTTATTTGATACCCATACCGAGTGGCTCGTAAAAAAAAGGTAAGCCGCCATTTTGTGTTGGAAGCCATTTTAAATTTGGTAAGACGCCACACAGCTAATTGTATTCTATTTGTCATACCCTTTAATTTCATACCCATGTCGGGAGTCGGGGAACACAATTGCAAAATTCGGTCGCCATCTTGGAACCGCCATCTTAATTTTTTTACAAAATGGTCCGATTGCATTGTCACGCGAACTATGTAAGTTGGTGTATAAGTTGTTAGGTTATATGTATTTTCTAATTTTTATTCGGTTATGTCTTCCGCCATCTTGTATTGGCCGCCATTTTGAATTTGGAATGACGCCACATAGCTAATTGTATTCTACTCGCAATACCCTTTCATTTGTTACCCATGTCGGGGATCGGGAAACACAATTGCAAAATTCGGCCGCCATCTTGATTTTTTTACAAAAATGTGGTATTGTATTGTCACGCGAACTCTGCATATGGGCAAAATTTGGGGTTGATCGGTTACATGAAAGTGCGTCAAAATAAAGTTGCAAGAGCAAGTGCAAAGAAAATGGCGACACTAATTACTAATTAATTAATTAAAAAAAAACTAATTAAAATTTCAAAAAACGGAAACTTTTAGTCACCTGTTGGGGTATCCATGCATCTACAAAAAAAAATTAGATTTCTATCTCTTCTAGTTTGGCTCCAACGCGTGACGGTACGCACAAGCAGACACACAGACACTTTCTTTTATTAATATAGATGAATCAAAAATAAAATTAGGTTATAAAATTTAAAGTATTTTGTTTGTTTTATTAATAAAATAAATTAAAATTTTTGGGCACTAGATTATAACTTACCAAAGCAAGTGTACTGCGCCCCATATAACACGTAACACTTGACTTATTTAATTAAAAAAAAATTATAAACCAGCACGTATTATATTCACACAACAATTTATATCATAAAAATCATATTTTACAAGTCCCACAATTCATATACCAAAATATAAAACAAATTAATAAGCAAATCATGTGCAAAATAAATTATCCATAGCATAAATTCAATTCCGAGCTTGAAACAATGTCAACCATGAAAAATATTCGTTTTGTTTTTATATTGTAAATTTTTTAAATTCTTTTCGTGACATGTGAAAAAGGGGAAATTGTATTAAATTTGCACAATTTGCAGCCCACCTTTCATTACGTGCGCCATTAGAAGTTCGCAGCCAATTTCCATAGTTTAAAACCGCATACGACAGCAATATGTAATTGAATTAACCAATTACACTTTTCATCGCACGTTAGTGGGGGGGTGCCCTATAATAATATTTCGTGTCCAATTAACACAGGTAATCAATTAGTCCCCGTGATAGACCATCGACAAGGGTGCACCAGATACAGCAGATTAAATGCAATTTTACATATACACAATTGTGTTGTTGCCTTTTCTCTGTTTTAATCAATAATAAAGTGAATTCGAAATAGTTTACACATTTCTTTTTATGTCGTTGGTTGTTCCAAAATTAGATATTTTAATTAAAAGAGATTTGTGTTTATGAACTAGGAATTTATAAATTTTAATTAGGAATATCGGAATTGTGGTGAATTTCCTACAATTAAAATTGTGTTAAATTTTAGCAAATTTAATTTAAAACTTCTTTTTCATTCACTAAGATATCATCAATAAATAAATCACCAAAAATTATTTCCACAGATCACCAAAAAAAACCAAAATTTCTCTTAAACTTCACATAACTTATGAAAAAAAAAAAACTTTAAATCAATTAAGTGAAGATATGTTCTATCAATTTCTTTTAAAAAGTTTCAATTTTGTGCACTTTAATCGTTCGAGCATTTACATAAAAATTCACCGAAACGCCATTAAAAAGAATCACTTTTAGTCGTGTTCAATCTTCTAAAGTGTAGAAAATTCATTAAAAAGTCAAGAAAAGTTTCCCAGAGAGTTTTCCCCCATGGTTGGGAAAAAGTAGTTTTCCCCGTATATGCATGTGTAACAATCGTAATACTACTTGGTTGCATTCGACGTGGCATGGCGAAAGTTTCGAGACCGAATTTCCCATAAAATATTTAAATCAAATAATCCACAGTGGAGCAACTTGAAAAGTTCCCAACTTAGTGTTGTAACATTTTTAGTTTCTGGCAACTGATCTGGCATAAATCCTTGTTGGCGCAAAAAAAATGCGGGGGAGATATTTTTTCCGGGTGGAGCAGGGGTTGGGATGTGAGAAAAAGTTATATGAGGAAAAAAATGTTTTTTGGGATTTACACATGGAGAATCATATTTATGGAATTTTATGATACTGAAATTTCGGAGAGATTTTATAATTAGAAATTTCGTAAATTAAAGTTGTTTGATTATTCTGACTATAAGGAGCTTTAATTTTTTTCCTATCTCACAAATCAAACAAAACAAAATATAACTTTTACCTTCTCCTAAAAAACTTTTTATCTTTTTGAATAACTATTAAACTAAAGTCTCACAATGCCCCAAAGAACTTGGAATCTAAATATCTGTTCCGTTACGTCACGAAAGCTCTGCATAAAGCTTAGTTTATGCTCCCAATTACATGGTTCGGGTCAAGAATACGTAAAAGCTCCAGTAATAAAGCTTTTGAAACAATAAAAGCTTTTGCAGTAAGTTGTTTCTTCTGGTTGTAATTAGAAATTTATTTTATTTTTTTGTCACATACCCAAAAAATATATTCTCTATCTGGTATTTTCGACTATCTAAGCTGTTGGCTTGGACCCAGTTGGTTGAGATTTTATATGTAAAAGCAAAAAGCAGAAAAGCTCATAGTTCAACTTCAAATTCATAAATTAATAAGCATTCAGGGCTTAGCGATTAGCTCTGTTCTTTTTTGTGGATTTCAGGACATTTAAGCGTATAAACGGTGCAAAACTACGATAGGGTCATGAGGATTTTTTAAAGTGTCTTCTTTTAATAATAATTTGTATTTCCTCTTTATTCTCTTAGTAATTCAAAAATACAGTTCTAGAAGTTGCGATAGCTGTATTTTACTCCTTCTTCTTCTTTTTCGATGGGTTCTCAATCGGATTCTTCCTTCAGACGTCCCTCTATTCCGGCTACCGACGACTACAGAACCCTCATATCGTTTTGTCCAATCCGTCACGATTTCTGCCGTGTAGAATTATCGTTCCATAAGTCTCTAATATTTTAATCTAAACAAGATTCCCTCTATGGATTGGTAATGCTGAACGAGCTGTTGAACGAAAGCAGGCAAAGATAGTGCTGGGGAAAGTACCGACAGGAAAACCTAATGTAGCCAGCACAATTCTTTTAATTCTTTTTGGCGCATCATATTAAATATCTCCACTTGGTACTTGCTAGTGGTAGGAACTGCATAGGTATATTTTTTTTCTGTGTTTTCAAGATATGAAGTTTGGCCAAATAAATCTGCTTCCTCGTTACTCCTCTTTGATGATCCTGTGACCCTGTGTTATAGATTGAAGGGTGATTCTGTACTTCCTGTCCAAGCAAAAAAATCTTTCCGTTTGATTGGTTTTGAGTAGGTAGTCGGACGATTGAGCGTAAGAACCAAATATGCGGTCATTCCCTGTTGCGATCCTTTAAACTAGTATAATTAATTGGGACCTGTGATTGCATCAAAGTTGCGTAATATGACCGCTGCACACTCCTCGCCTGGTATTGCTAGACATGCTTTGAAGATAGGCAGCAGCTTCACCGGCTACTCCACCCAGCTTTTATATCCTAAGGTCCATAACCGCTGTCTGGTGCTTGATTTGCAGATCAAGTGGCATCAGATCTTGATTAACATTCATTGTTTCAGTGGGGGTTGTACACAAAACACCAGTAACTCCGAGATGTGTTAATCTTTAGACTTGATCTAGTTAGGATTTGTTCTATTTTAAAACCACAGCGGGCCACTAGTACTAATCAATTGCTTTGACAAGCCATATGTGGTCTCAAGCCCAATCTATTTCCAAAACTCAACTTAATTTCGTAGAACTCTATGTTACTCAAAGGCATGCTAGGGATTGAATTCACTTGAAATTTGGTTTATTTTACTTTAATTAACATCTTTATAAGAAAGAGATTGTTGTTAGCTTTACAACTGGATTTTCCAAAAAGCTCTAACTGTGGGCTTGACGGTGGGGGTAGCCCCATGACGACTAAAATGATGTTACCTGCAATTTATGCGTTGGAAATATATGCCCAAGTGTAAAAATCCGGAATTTTACATTGGTTAACTGTCAAGAACGAGTAAAAAAAGAAGTTCGGTTACTCAGATTGTACAATGCGAGACCCTATCGGACGTTATTTTCCATGTATCATAGCAAGACACTCAATAAAGTTCCTGAAAGGAAGGTATCGACGTTTGTACCAAACTGGCGAAAGTACTGATACGAAAGAGGAGACCAACTCGAGGAGGTCATAAAACAATTAGAAATAAGACACTGGAAAAGACGGGCCAGAGATGGACAATCATGGAGGCCAACGCTCGACAAAGCCATTTCCCATTCCGACCTCCAAGGCATGTGATTTCTAATAAAAATAAGACGGGTTTCACAGAGTCTAGTGGTGAGAGCACGTTTGTTTCAAAGCCGTGATCTATTTCAATTTGATAAGGACTTCAATATCCTCTGTACTGTCCTTGGGTGTATTCCAACTTCAGCGACCATGTGTCGAACGAATAGGAAGCGGCTCGTAGTATTAGGCGAAGTTCTCTTGCTTTGTTGGCCTCAACGCCCTTACTTTTTTTAATTGCCCCCATAGTTTTGATAATCCTTCTTTCTTTAGAATGTTCTCTTCATTAAGAGCCTTTGAGAGAGATTTTCAGCTATACCAGTGTTGTGCTGTTTGGCTTCGGTGCCATGTTGCAGGACGCCAACGCCATTTTTGTTGCAGTGCCGACTCTAGGCTAAAGCTTCATTGTCTATTATGAAAATGTGCAACAACAAATTTATGCTTTGTCTTGGAAATTTCATTGTTTATCTTTTTCTGAGCAATGAAACAGCGTAAATGTTCAACTGTGATGGTTTTGGTCAATATACCCAACTATATTCATCCCTCCAGCCTCAAACCCCGATAAGAGGCAATGCAGACGAACAACAAGCAGCTTTGTTAGCAAATACTAATCCCACCTATGGGCGGTGCCCCCTGGAGTACTTCCTTAGAGACGTTCGAATATCCTGGCCTCTGCGCCACAAAACACACTTTTAAATCGGGTTAGCAACCGACTCTCACAAAACACTCTTGCTAAGAATCGGTAAACCCGCTTCCGCACTATGCTCCACGAGGGATTAAAGGAGCAGCAAAAGAAGATATTTCTCCAGCAACGATTTACAAACTATTGCTGTTTTGGCTGGTTGCTTGTTGATTTCATACTTGACTTCACCATGTGAATTTTCGACCTAAGTCTCAAAGATCTTGACCTCCAGATTAGGGTTGCCAGGTCCAAAAATAAAAAGGCCGGACACAGCGTTACATTTAGCCGGACATTTTTCTTACCCATTTTAAATAGAAATAGAGTCGGTTAGGTATTTTCAATCGTTTATTAATAAAATCTTATGTCAAAATATACTTATTCTTCATTAAACAAAATATACAATCATCTATTCTCCTTGGATGGAAAACTAGTCATTTCATTATAGTCCGGGAGGAAAAGTTGCATTTTGGATGGTCATTTCAGGTCGCTTGATTTTTTTGTAATTGATAGTTTAGATAAGGCCTATAACAGTAGCAAGAGTCAGCCACCAGAACCGCGTTGGGGGTGGTGGGGAGAAAATGTACAGATCAACAACTTACTACCCGAAAGGAGTAATTTCGAAAATGAATCAATTGGCACGAAATGACCAGGCCACTTGCAACGCTCACTCCGGGACTACTTTTTAGTTACCTGGTCTGCTTAAATCTTTGTATGCAAAGCAAAGAAAAGCTTTCAGCTATCATCTATCTATGCTACTCTACGTACTGAACGTATCCTTTCATGACCAGAGGAACAATCGCTTAATATCCGGTCATAAGCCGGACAGGCCGGACATGCATATATTTGGCCGCCACGACCGTAAAAGGCCGGATATGTCCGGCTAAACCCGGACACCTGGCAACCCTACTCCAGATGCAACTAAGTTTGGCATATCTTAATTTGCTTTAGCAATACTTGCCTCAATATGGTTCGAAGTTACTATGTTCTTAATTACAATCCACCCAAGGTATGTAAAACTTTTTTATGACTCAATTCTAAGCTTAGGGTAGTTGGTTACGTCATGGCGCAATATATAGTAGGAAGCTTGTTTCTGCGGGTAGAAAAGGTTTGAAGCTATGGCGAGCCAGAATGTAGTTAAGCTGGTATTACCTGCTTAACTACCTTCTGGGTCGCCATAACTTCAAACCTTTTGTTCTTCTCCTTGTGCGTCAATCTGTGGATCTCGATAAAACTATTCTAGTATCGTTTACCAGAACGCGAATACTGCCAAGAAAAACTCAACTGTTCCCTGCTGGGAACACTTCAGGCTCAAGACAAGTGAAATTCTACGGAGGGGAATAAGAGAATTCTACGGAGGTGAATACTTAGATGGAACCACCGCATGAAAAATCTGAAGAACCAGCCTCCCAGATATCTGTGGTGTTGCCGTAGAGCTTGTGGGTTCCTATAGGGTTTACAGTTATATAAAATGTGTTATACTATATTGGATATATTAGATCACCATCTTAAGGCCCTTGACAAACTCATTTAAAAATGAACATCTGTGCAAGATCTATGGTAACTGCTACTATTAATAACATGATCACTGTGCCCCACATAATTGAGATGATACTATGATATATGAGCTTGACTTAGTTCACAGTTTCAACCGACCCCGCACCTACTGAGCAAGAAGAATGTTAGGCAAATCGGCCTGCTTTGCGGATTCATGACCTTTTGTTCTCGCCTTTGGGATGAAGACAAGTTTAAGTTTTTCCACACCAGAACGAGGAGTGCACTTTTTGGCGGTGTACCAATCCCTTTAACGGTAGGTACTTAGTTATTTGAGGAAACGAACTTAAATTATCTTTCGAAGTGAGAACTTTGTTAACGATTTCTGTACTGGCCTTTTAACTGGCTACACTTTATTTGTGTAGCATTAACGAGCCGAGCCTAGCCTATCGTTAACTTGGTCCTAGGTATATTCCTAACACGCTAACTGGGAGGCTACCAGAATTTTTCGAGTAATTAACCATTTTCGGAATCACTCGATTTTTAACGCCAGATTGTAAACTGGAACATTTCCCAATTGACGCAGTTTCAAGCGATTCAAGTGCACGAGCGAATGAATTTTTGCTTGGAGTGTTAGTTCACCCATAATTCACCGTCGGCACTTGATGTAGTGCTCTTTGTTTGAGTCGTTCGCATGCGCCCATTACACGATAGGCTTTGCTGTCAGGTTTTCCACAGTTTGCCTACGACTGACGGAAAACCTAACGTCTAAGGTTATGACTGACGTAATCCTCTGTATATTTTGAATTCCATTATTCATGACTGGTGGAATTGATTGCCGCTTGCATGAACGTGTAATGGCCGCCTAAGGTTAGCTGTGAGCCAAAAAAACGAGAAATTATGGCTGACTCACACAATATGGGCCATATTAGAAACAACGTGAAGTTCGAGGTTCAAGAAGCGATTGTTGACATTGGTGTTTATCGGGTTACGTAAATTATGTGACCGAAAGAGGGAATTGGGTACTTCGAAAGCCTTTTCTGGTGGCTTCCTTTGTTAAGATGTATGAAGGTCGATGGAATGAAGCTGGGTCATTACAACCTGCTGCTAACTCACCTGGCCAAAGGCAACTGTTGAACATGTACTTAAGTTAGCCAATTCTGCTTTAAGCGAGACTACAATGGCTTGAGAATTTCTTGAGATAGAACTTCTTGTACATGCTTTTTGAATATAACATATACCACATTACTTAGACATAAATATAATCATTAACCTTCAATGCCAATACAAAATTGTGTCAATGATAAAAGCAGTTCTATTCATGGCTTTCGGCTTCACCTATCAAAAACCATTTTTTTGTCATAACTGTACAAAAATTTGAAAAGAAGTTTAAGATGTCTACCAACAGATTTTATCGTTATTGGCCTCTCTAAGACCGCATTGAGACAGAAATAAGAACTTTTAAATCTTATCATCTTTAATAGAAAATCAGGATAAAAACTGTTTCTGAGTGCAGCTTTTTCATCTCTCTACGATAAACCGTAATCCGCTTTTACACTTTGAACGATGAAAGAAGTTTGCATTTCAAAAAGGCCATAGAACCATCCAGTCGGTCGGTTGTAGAGCTATATAAAAAGGATATTATCCTTGAAACCACTGTAACATCTTTTGCAGCTTTAGTTGTGGGTCGCATGAAAATCCTTTTCGTTACTTTTTTTTAATATTAACTCGAAAAGACCATCAGTTAACAAAGTCAACGACTAGACTTTATAATTATGCAAAAAGGACATTTTTTTATGGAAAAAAAATTTGATCTTCTCTATCTTCCTTGTCTGGTGACGTTTTTATGCTGTTAAAGCCAATTAAAATAGAGTCAAAAAGGGATGGGAATTTTCCGATTTTAATCCTTAACCTGTTGTGGAGGTGTCTAGGTTTTAGTTTGAAGTCTGCACGATGCAGATTAATTTCATTTTTTATAATACCAGCTTTAACTACTTTCAACAATGGATTTAATAATGGACGGATTTAAGGTTATTACGTTAAGTGAATGCAAAGAGGGTAAGTTTTTTATCCATCCATTCTGGTAACTATTTTCGACCATTACATAACACTTTGGCCAAAAGTTCATCCATCAAAAATTCTGTTTATAAATTCAAGAATAATTTTCCATCTAAAGTAGGATCTTCTCATGGCTTTCAAGTAAAAGATTCATTCCGTAAATTCGTCGAAAAGTTCATTCGCCATTCCCCTCTGGCAAAATTTCAAGATGATATTGCATAACTCGCTGCAGTGGCACTAGCTGGACCCCCCGAACAGCCGGTAATTGCCGTTGAGCTCCTATGCGAAACAATTAGACTCAGTTTTAATTATATCTTCTGACGTTGGCCAGGACCAAGGGAAGCCCAGTAGACAGCAAGAAATAGATGATATCGCTGCGATGCTGGCTGAGAACAGCAAAACTTTTCTTCCTCCACATTGCACCAGAAGTTGTTGTCTAGAAATTTATTTACTTTCAGTCCTTTGGAAAGGTGTGGTATCAACTTAATCGGCTGCAAGAAAGAAGGATGCTAGCAAGCGAAATGAATTTACTGCACCTTCTTAAATTACCGAGGTACTTGGAGATCGTCTCGGCTTTTGTATTGCTATTACGAGATTATATTGAGAATGAATTGTTGTTGTGGATAGCATTGTTGATTTTTTGTTAGTTTTTTTGCAAGTACACCTCCTGATGCAGGTTAATGCGTTTTTACTGCAGGATGGTTTGAAGGTAATGACTTGGAAATCTAGGGTAGAAGAAGATTTTTATTTGTAATTTTTATATGATCCCTTTTAATACCGAAAAACCCCATGTAATTTATTTTCCTTCAAATAGAAGTGTTAAGATGTTAAGTACTTTATAATTACATAGATGCCGCGTTGAAAGGAAAATAACCCAAATTACAGTCTGGATTGGAGTTTAATCGCTCACCTTCTATAAAAATACATCTCTATAAGAATAGAATAAAGATATATAGAAGTAGAGTCGATACGACGACCATGCGATACCAAGGGCAGCAGGAAACCTAAATTAGTACAGAAAGAACATCATTAGTCTATAGGGTTCTAAGGGCTCTGAAGCACTAAATATGATGGTCAGTGAGGATACGGATATTTATTATAGCACGTTAATTATGCCGATTTCTATAATGCACCATCACCATTTAAATTTGGGCTATTCCACGGCGCTGAAAGGGATTAGTATAGCTATGGGGGTACCAGACCTGTCATCAGTTGTGCGCTCGGGTGTGAGGCCTTGCTAAGTCCACATAAATAGCATCTTTTTGATATATTATACTACCATAACAAATTTGGTACATCAAGTTCTGCCCTTGAATGAATTAGATCATGTTACGATTCCCCACAAGATCCCATCCTAGACGCACCACTCCGAAGTTCAACTACAGATTCTATCGCCAGTGTGAAAGCTCTAACAACGTGAAAGCTTGTCCAAGGTACAGCCAAGAAGTGTAACCTCGATCAAATTCCCGCAATAATCCCGCCAAAGACTTCCCCAGCATGAAAGCCCACCCAAGACAAACTAACCCAACACTGCGAAGCTCAACAAATTTCACACAGATGGCTCACCAAAAAAACTTCACCTCACCGGTTCTTGCACCGAATAAAGTTCAAGCCCGAGCCCACAACTGATGACGTCACTAGTCTGATATCACCATAGCTATACTACTAAGGCGGTTCTGTTGGCAGACATGTAAAAACGCACCTGCGCTCTTAAATGAAAACAGCTGTGTGGTGTTTTGGACTTCAACACTCATAAGAAATTCAGAATTTACTAGCCGACAGCACCAATAAATATCCTACTCTTTTTCAACACCTCCAATTCGGCCAAGTCGACCTCAAAGATCTTATCGACCAGTTGAGGAGCAAGCATGCAAAACGCGAAAAATGCACTTAAACTAGTTTTGAGTAAATCGCAAAAATGTTATAACTACAGGTCCGTATCAAATAGAAATATTTTTGTAAACCAATGTTGTAGAAGGTGTTGAGGTATTATTACTACTAATTTTTGAAAAAAAATGTGTGGGGTCGTTTTGATGATATACGCACATTTGTTTTGGATTTATCCCGTTTTGATTGATTGAAATGGATTTCATCAAGGCAATCATATTTAAAGTTTCGTGAATTATATGTGAATTTTTGTTTTGGCCTCCACAGCCATCGCAAAATAAATCGTACCTTTTCTGTACCTTCTAGGTCCAAAGAATCTAAGTGGGTTAAAAGTGCTGAACCTATCTGTACAGACGATCGTCCAGCTTGGTCTTCGGACTACGTGTAGAACGTGGGATTTCGGGATTGCATGTTATATTTTACTGGTAATTGTCAAAAATCGTGTTCCATTGGTGATGTGCTCGCAAGTACTTACGAGGAGAAAAAATCGCTGCCATCTAGTAAGCTTAGGGTTTATCACGTTTTGCTCGAGTTCGATTTTGCTTTTGGATTTAACCCGTTATGTTTGATTTGCGAGTTTTTAAACGAGAATTTCACTAGGTTTTAACGCTTTTGGCTCGATTCTGACATCGCCATTGGATTTATCTCAGTCCAAATAATAAAAATCGCACCAGACTCCCAATGTGTCAAAAATGAATTTAACGCGTTTTGCATGCTTGCTCCTCAGTTTATGAGATCCGCTGAAGCTGTTTCTTGCTGGCCCCTATGGTTGTGTCACCGTACTGTCGGCTGCGACTGACTCGATATAAATTTGTTTGTTTTGATTTTTGTCATATTCATGGTTTCATGTGAATTTCTTTTCTATAGTCAGCAACCTTCACAACTGAGCTACCACTGTTATTGCACTATGAAATCTATTGAAACCGAAATTTCCGTCGAAGTTGATTAGGTGGCAGTTCTAGGTTCAAGAATCACACTTTGCATTATCAGTCCATCAGGTCGTTGGTATGTTCGTTCGAAGGATAGAACGTTGGAGTAATCATATATTCCAAATCGCTAAACAAGCATCACAATGCTTGGGATTTCTTAAAAGGTGCAATTTCCTCCTCCAGCCGTCGGCCATGGCTTTAGTCTACAAATCCTACATTCGGCCCCGCCTTGAATACAACTCGTATATCTGGGCAGGGGCCCCGAGTACCGCCTTAGCTTGGCTGGACAATTTGCAAAACCGCGCTCTCCAACTTATTGGTTGATATTGGTTTATTTGCTCCTCAATTGACTCATTAAGTCACCGCAGGAATGTAGCGGCTCTGGTGAAATTCTACCGCATCTACCACAAGGACTGTTCCACCGAAATATACAACCTCCTTCCTGCACGGCAACTTTTTTCTCCCGCAACACAAGACTAGCCCTTTCGGCTCACCCCCACTGTCTTCAGCTCTTATTTTCACGTACACATCAGTCTAAAAATTCGTTCTTCTCGAGAACAACTCGATTGTGGAACAACCTCCCACAGTCAGTATTCCCGAACTCATACAACATCCAGGAGTTCAAACGCAAGGTTCACCACCATCTCCTCATGCAGCCCCAGACTCCCCTTAACCTATCCTGTCCTTTCTCTATCTTTCGAGCTAAGCTTACTACCAGACATCTGACCATGACGTGAACGACATGACGGACTGGTATTACAAAGGGTGGCACCTGAGCTTAGACTTACACATAAAAAAAAACAGGTTAAAAGAAGTCTGGAGGATGCATGAGGAAGAGGAGATGAACCTTGCGTTTGAACTCTTGGATATTGTATGAGTTCGGGAATGCTGTCTGTAGAAGCTTGTTCAACAGGCGAATTGTTCTAGCTACGAACGAATTCCTAGACCGAAGTATGTATGCAAATGCCGATTGCAGGGTAAGAGAGCGGGTTTGTCTTGTATTGCTGAAAAGTTTTCACGTGCAGGCAGAACTTGGTCATTTAAGTGGAAAACGGATAACATTTTGCCAAAGCTACGTTGGCTCAATACCTGAAATGAAGAGGGAATGGCGCCATCACCAATACGTTTGAGAGCACGAATATATTAGCTGAATTCAAAGCGAGGACGAATGTACTCCATGTAGATTTTGCCTGATCCGACGGCTGAAGTAGGAATTTGTGTATTTTAAGAAATACCAGGCTCTGGGTTACCGGTTTAGCAATTTGAAATATGTGGTTATGCCAACAATCGTTAGTTCAAGGCCGACCACCGCAACGGACGGTGCAGGTTTTATTAGTAGTAAGAGAGTACTTCGTTAAGTTCGATGCTCCTCTTGATTGAATTGGACATGACTTCACGATTATAAAGGCAAGATCTGGCACCTGTACAATGTCTGGCACGTGTCTGTCTAACATTACCAAATCTAGAAAAGAAACGCAAAGTCTTCAGCAAATCTGCGAAGCGCGTTGGAAGGGAAAGACAAAAGATCATTTATGAAAACTAGGAAAAGACCGGGTGATAGAATTGAGCCAAGGTATAAACCTAGTTCTCTGGGAAACATCGGCACAAATAGTGGAAGGTTTAGATTCGACGCAATCCAATACTGCCTTGATTGGCCAAAACGAAAACTCTCAACACAATTCTTTATAACAGAGTCGATACAATTAGCTTGTTGAGTTAAGTGAACAGAGCGGAGTGCCATACCCTATCAGGTGTCTTGGAGATATCTAGACCAACCAGGCCAGACTCAACAAAGTGGCATGTCAGAAGATCGTTAGTCGATTTTTCCGATCTGGGAATGTTCTTTCGCGGCATCAGAAAGAAGCCGCACAACCTCTGCCTGATGTAGCCAGATCAAATGTTTCAATTCGTTTTGGCATTTGATGTTAAATATTTCGCTTGGTACTTGCTACTGAAAGAAAGTGTATAGGTATACCTTTATTCTGTATCCACCAGATTTGAAAAATGACAGAATCCATCTGCCTCCTCGTTGGTACTCTTTGATGATCTTGTTACCCTGTGGTATCCATTGAAGGGTGATTCTGTGCGTTCTCTCCAAGCAAACAATTTATTCCTTTTGATTGGTTCTGAGTAGGTAGTCGGACGATTGAGCGTGGGAGCCAAATGTGTTGCGATGCGTGACAACGTGAGTTTAAAGTCATCCGTGTCTACGGAGGGTGTGCGGTCATTCGATTTTGCAATTCTTTAAACTAGTGCAATTAATTGGGGTGGTTGACCTGTGATTGCAACGTAGCTGCAATTGTATTGCTAGACATGCTTTGAAGCAGCTTCATAGGTTACTACACCCAGCTCCTATATCCTCAAGTCTATAAACGATGTAGGGTGCTTGATTTGCAGGTCAGATGACATCAGATCTTGATTAACAATCAATGCTTCAGTGGGGGTGGGGGTGGGGGGTTGTACACAAAACACTGGTAACTCCGAGATATGTTAATCTTAAGACTTGATCTAGTTTGGATGTTTTATATTTTGTTACCAGAGCTGGCCACTACTACTAATACATTGCTTTTACAAGCCAGCGGACCATATGTGGTTTCAAGTGGTTATTATTATTTCCAAAACTCAGCTTTATTTCGTAGAACTCTATGTTACTCAAAGGCATGCCACGGATTGAATTCACTTGAAATTTGCTTTTATATTTAACTTCAATTTAGATCTGGATATGAGAGAAATTGTCGTTTACTTTACAACTGAACCTTCCGAGAAGCTTTTACTGTGTTCTTGGCTGGGAGAGTTTTGTTGCAGTCATAGCCACATGACCACGACAACGATGTTACCTGCAATTGTTGTGTGCCCAATCGTTTGAACCAAGCTTCAATAACAAATTTCAAAACACTACGAAATTTCTGAATATTAACCTTTACGCAAATTATTAAAACTCATTAAAAAACTCCGCACCGTCGCGTCGTCATCAAGATAAAATGTCTAATATGTCCATATAATATTCACTTTGACATGACTATGATTGAGTATTTTTATTAGATTACACAAAAATAATTTAAAAAAACGTTCCAATTTTTTTTTTAATCAATTTCAGTAGAAACTTTGTCAAACTTGATTATTCTGATCGCGTGTACATTCGCGCATATATTAAATGTAAACTAAATTATACTCTTACAAAATTAACAAAAAGTTTGTAATAAATTAATAAATTCAAATTGACATTGAAAGGATTCCAAAAAGTTTCTGAAATATTTAAAATTTAATTAAATTCTCTTTATTAATCTCGACAAGCCTCACACCAACCCACCTCGTCCCACCCACCATCATGGGTTGACTTTTTCGCATAAAACTTAAAATGTTTTTTTTTGTGTTTCTCAAACATTTTAAGTTAATTATCTAAAAATTTATTCAATTCGAAATTCCAATGAATGCAGCCAAAATATCCTGTCACAGGATTACCAGCAGCTCACATGCTTATCACGTTAGGAAGGATTCAATTAAAAGGAGTTAAGCGGAGGAAAGTAAGTCGCGACTCGAGTTGACTCGAATTAGCTCATTACTTTCAATCTGAATTGTTCAGGATCCAATATGCATGGATTACACAGGGTGCGTTCAGTCGCATGGAATAAAATTACCGGCGCCGAATATAAAATGAATTTTCATCATCATCCCCCCGCCACCCGCCCCCACCCGCTTCTGACGCCTTTTTGGAACATAATACTCGGTCGCTTTGTCGCTAACAATTTGATCCCCCACGGTGAGAGGCATCCTGGCACCAAGGCAGAGGCAGCACAGAGAGCGCTTTTCATACAACAACACCTGGAGCATGACGCCCTGTTTCACCTGTTTCAATTACATGAACCTAATAAGGTTAAGTGAGAACGAAGACGTGTCGCTGAATTAATTACGTCTTATCGAATGGTGCACTCGACTGAGGAATTTTCTTGTAAATTTGCTCCAAAGAATATGAGTGCCGGGGAGCTTCTTGCAATGTCATCATATGCCAGGCTCATGGCCCCACAAATAGCAGTCGTTCACCCACGTCCTCTAGTGCACAGAGTAAAAAGGATCCAGGATCCAGGATCCTATAGTATCCCGTTTCGGAAGATACTGTGGGGGTAATCCTGAATGTCATCCTGATAACAAGGGGAATAAATTCTTTTTGCCTTGCATATGACAATTTATGGCTGTGGCGGTATACATTGGCGCACATGTGTGGCCCATGTTTGTTAAAGGATTCGGGTTGCAGAAAAGGCGAGAGATCCTGCGAATTGTATGCATATATATACATATATATAAAGTGGGGGAAGGGTTGAAAACTGTTTGCCGAATATACCAAGAATTTTGATATGTTTGTAAAAGTATTTCTGTGTTTTTTTTTATGAAAAAATATGACGGGTCTTAAGGAAATCATGCTTTTTTGGTAGTTGTTAAGGGCGAAGGAGTAAATGTGGTCGTATTTTAACGTAAATTATGGGACAGGATATTACAAAATATTAAGGGAGGATAGTGTGCCAGCAGCAGAATCGTTTACATTGGTTTGCAAATAGTAGATACTTTATAATAATACTTTCACGAGTAGCCCTAATAATTAATCTCGCGCGCTTAACCGGTTAATAATAGGGTACCAAAGTTCAGCTTCGTTCACCTAGCGGACGGTGGGTGGTTAGCAAGATTCATATGCTTCAGGAGGCATAACACTGTCTTATCTGTCAAATAACTGTCTTATCTCTAACAAAAGCTACACTTACGTTAATTCTTTCTTTACGGACGGTGCGAATTTAGCCGGTGATCGGGTGTAATCTGGGGTGTGAGCTTTTGCGAATATCCCTGTATCTAGAATGAGCTTTCGAGCTTAGGTGGTGGGTTTGTGTCTTGGGTAAGCTTTCTCGCTGGGGTCTTGGGTGTGATCGCGTAGTGGATTTTATCGGGACTTTAATCAATTGTTGATTAGGTCAGTGCATAGTTTCGACTATATTTACTTTGGTTTGCGTCTTTGTTAAGCGTAGTTTCGTGTATTGGTTGAAGATTGGTTTGCATCTAGGGTTATTGAAAATATAAGTAACATAATTAAATTAATGCTATCTATATTTTTTTAGTTGTTATAGATTCTAGGGGTAAAATATAAAGTGGAGGGGTGTAAATTTTCATCAAAAATCGCCTACGGGCAACGGTTTCCGAGATATAAGCAATTTCATGTTTTCAAGCAATATGTACCTATGACAAGTGGAAATTTGTTTATGATATACTTTGTTGCTAAAAGAAATGATGACGAAAAATTGATCGAAATTGGTCTGGGATTTTGCTGTAGGGAGTAGGAGAAAGCTCTGTGTGTCGAGGCGCCTCTAAGAATTAAGCTGAAAATCCGTTAAATTGATGTATAGGTACATCAGATATGCCTGACTTCTCAAAATATTTCCTGAATACATGGTTTCTTTTCAGCTTCTTTAACAAAGATTATTTTATTCTGCAGCAGCAATTGACCCCCACCGGAATAAATTTTGTGGTAAGAACCGTACCCATCATGCCGTCTGAGTCCATGGAGATTATACCTGAGCCAATCAATTTCCATCTTTTCAAGTCGCTGATGTTGTTTCCGAATCCTATAACTATCTTTCCAAATGCTGCTTATACTATTTATCTGATTTTGTTTTTCAATAACATTAAGAATTTTCAATGGCTAAGTAAATACTGATGTATTGCTCGTATATTTGCGGCTGACCTGTTGAAGCTTTTAAATGTTCATGGATAATTTTTACATCATACTTTGCACAGACATTACAGTCCGGTTCAAATTTCTCTTTCCTTTTCATCTATCGAGGACTCCTATGTTGGTGCATGAGAGTTATGTATGCTCTTCAACCTGTTTTACACACGAACCATGTATAGTCTATCATTGATCGTTTTTTTCATTTTTCTAATCGTAAAACTTCTCCCGGGAGCATTGTTTCTTGCAAGACAGCTGTAGTACTTGGCATAATCAAATTCCTGCAAGACATCATTCCTGTCGATCTATAATTATTCACTATTAATTCCTACACGTAAAAATTCTTAAAAAAAAATATCCACTTAATAAATCTTGAATTCTCCTGCTATCGCTTCAGCACAAACCTCGTCTTCGGTTATAAATATCCTTCGTTTTTGCCTTTCTTCCACCCTCTCTATAGGGAAAAAAGCTCTGAAATTGAAATATTCCTCTTGGTTTTGAATAATTTTTAGTTTCGTTATTGAAATATGGCGGAAGACGATTTTTTCGTAAAAATTTTTTTTTTCTGCTTCATTCGTGGAAAGTTCATTTCAGATATTGCAGACAGCAAAAATGATGAATTGAAGTAATAAATTCAAAATAGCTTCTCCCATCCCAACAAAAAAATAGAAGAAGAAAAAACTCCAATCCAACAGTTGAATTGTCGGTAACTTAACAAAAGTCAGCAGTAGTCAGAATTTTGGGATCCTTTTGTGCCAGGAACTTTTCCGAAAATAATTCCCTTTCTGCCATTTAAAATCATGAAGAAGAATAAGAGGATTCATATCCCACCCCCAATCGGCCTCCCAATAGTCTCCTTAGTGAAGGGAGCTTGAAATAAAAAAAAAGACGCGCATGAGGTTTCATAAATCATCTCCAGAGACTCCTCCTATTGATGGTATACATCATTTCCATATTTTCTGTATGATAAATGCAAAGTAGGTACACGTTCTTCTCCCAGAATATCGATACTCAAACATTAAAAATTTTTCTGTGGCTGACATTTTTCAGGAATATTTCTCTCCTAACAGATCTGTCACGTCAGATCAGATGTCTTTGACCCACCCATACCCATACCAAATCCTGGTCCTACTCGGGGCAATATCTAGATGTACTAGTATACATATATTTTTATCTTATAAGGACGACAAGGACCCCCCTTGACCCGAAAACTTTTAGCTTTGACTAATTTGATTGAAGGATTCCACCCCCTCCCTTTCCCTGTGATAATTGCTACAAAAGTCATCTAAATTTACATTGGACGGAAAGTCTGCCCGAACTTTTTGACAGGGGTTTTTATTTTTGCAGGCTCAAGAGGATTCCTGTGAGTGTATTTTTTTGATGTGGAGCTTAATCGATGGAACAAAGCTAAAAATGATGGCCATGAACTTCCATTTGGTGGAGGATAATGCTTTCTCGGAATTGGAAATTCACGCGTGGGCCGTTATTGAGCTAATTTCATATTAGGGAATTAATTTGTGTTTTGGATACCAGAAAATATCGCAAAAAGATCTAATTAAAATGCACGTCTTCAAGCTGTTTTGTCATTATTTTCAAGAGGAGCATTGTAAACAATGTTTATTTTCTCTTTTGTATTTTTATATTTTGCAAAACAATCTTCGATTTTGTGGGAGTTATCATTGTTACCTTTTATTCCTGGTAAAATCATCATTCATTTATTCTCAAAAAAAAACCAAAATTATTAGACATTAACGTTGGAGTTTTGCTGTCTAGACACAATAAATATTGTAATGCCATGAAGTTTATATGGCGGGCAATTTTTTTTAATTGGCTTTGCAGATTCATGTACCTACGGAGGAAAGATACAATTCATTGTTAAATTAGAAAATGCTTGTACATTCATAATTTAAATGAGAATTTTCTAAAACAGCGCACTTGTGATCAATTATCTGCATTTATTTTCCTTTTAGTGATCCTTTCAAAGGGGTTTAGAAGCAGTAGAAAAAAGCTTTTTAATAAAGAATTCATGGCGGTTTGTGGATATGTGAAAGCTCCGGTGTTGAAAACCATTTAATTTTTGTTCACCTTTTGCAATTGTCTTTCCCTTTCCAAACGCGAATGGCATTTTACTAAAGCGGTCCCCCAACTAAATAGTAACCCCGTCCAATGCTGCTTGACCTCCGAAAACGAACGATAACCGGTCTATTGAATATGTTAATGGCACTCTTTATGGTCACCAAGATAATTGCCCGATTTTACACTTTTTCGTTTAAATTTAAGATGTCTTTAATGACAAATGTCGCTTAGAGAATATCACGGTTGTAAACGTGTCCTAAAAACATTCCTTCTTCCTTATGTGGACTCCCTGGCTTTCAGATGATCTTCCTACACGTATGTGCAGGATGGCGACCGATGCCATACCGCATGGTACTGCCATGCCATACCGCATGAAACTGTGCTAAAATGCTGGGTTTTTCTAAATCATTGATCACCTTCTGCAAGGACTCGGCCCTCTTAAAGTCTCTTCCTTCAATCGTTAGTTCGGTTTGTCAGTTCTCACCAGTTAGTTTTACCTAGTTCTCCTATATGTCTTGGAACGTAATTCATCCACGTATATCTTGATTGTCCTTTTTACTGTCTCAAATCAATAAATCGAGCTTAGAGAGCAGATGATTCTAGAATGCAGCCACACAGGGGCGGCGCAGCGCGTGGGGATGGAAGGAAAAGTGTACACGCACTTTCGCTTTGGGTGGGGAAACCCACACCATCCCAGAACGTAGCAGGGGCATCTCGGCCGCTGGCGACGAAGAAACGTGGCCGCACACAAGCAAGGCTTTTTATACGAAAACTAAATATATCATCCTAAAGCTATTAAGAACTTATAACTGCCTAAGCCTTTTAAACCCCACGTGACTAGTATTTAAAGAGGTGATTGCCTCAGGGGCATGCTAAAAAAGGATTCCCCGTAGGTTCCTCATGAGGACTCCATGTGGCATATGAGGGGCATGCCGAAAAGGGCATTTCCTCATGAACACCACAATGAAGAGCATTTCCTCATGAACACCACACAAAAAAAACAGCCTTATCAATTTCTACATGAATTTCTCATAGGAGCCCTATGCGGAAAACATCATTACAAATGAAATGGGGCAATCCCAACATCTGCCTTACGTATTCGAAAAGCTCTTTAAAAAGCTTTAAAGAAATACCCTTAAGCTTTAGTTTAACTCATAAAAAGCTTGACTTTTTGTTGTTGCATTGGGTCTCAGGGAATTATGTTGGTGACCGTAAACGATGTCATTTAGCATACTCAGTAGCCCGATTCTGATTCGATTACAGAGGCCAAGCAGCATTGGATGTGATTAGTGCTCAGTTGGGCGGCTAAATTGATTAAATCACACTCGCGTTTAAAAATATAAAGCTTTCGACACCGGCGCAGTTATTACTCACATATTCACGCTGAAATTCTCAAAATCCATTCGGGATCGGATAGCAATGGTTTTTCCTCAAGGAGGCGTTAGATGCCCTGTGTAGGCTTTATAGGGTAATCCGCACTGGGTCCACATGAGGCAGTGAGCCTTCTGTACCCTTACCTCAAAATGCTTGATGAGCATAACCCCATAAAAAAAGAATTTAAAACCAGGGTAAATAAATTGACCCTTTAACTTTATTCATTTTAACGGTATTTCACATGCTCCCCACAATGATTATGCTCCGCTGCCCCTGCAGCCACATACAGAATGCGAGCAGTAGGCATTGAAAAGGAATCATTTCTTACCAGCTGTCTTCTTAGGTCTACGAATCCGAGGTCTGGACAACTATTTGTGTGACTGGATCGCCTTTATGTTTAGTAAGTGAAAATAAACGTTTTTCATTTACAAGGTCTTGTGGAACTAAGGTCACTAAGGAAAAGGAAAAGTCTGCAGGGAGGACTTATAAGTCCGCTCCCGTGATGCCTTGTTGTACATGAATTCCTAGAGTTACTAGGTTTGAAAAAAAATAATTTTTTTCCCAAGGTTGCGCTGTGTTATCTGTTAAAATAACGGATATTACGTCAAAGCAAGTGCAACATATACTTGATTTATCTCTCCAGAAAAATCAGCTGGTACACTAGCCTATCGAATAGTGTCAACCCTGACAAAACGGTTCTAGTACTACATAACAGCAAACGAGCGGCTCCGAAAATGACGGAACCGATCCTGGCAGGCACAGGTTTATACTTTTCACACCAAGCCAAATGCCATGTGCGAAGTCAGAACCAAAATACATCAAACAAACACATGCATAAAGCGGCAAGCACGTCACGCAACTTTCAGAAGAGCTTTTGAGTTTCAAAAAAGCTTTTGCATTTGGATGAATAACTCCTCGTCTAGAATGGTCAATTAAAATGGAAATCTGCCAAGTACTGGGGTAGCAAATTAATATTTCAGTTCATAGAAAAAAGGATTTCGTTGTTTATCATGGGTTGGTAAGAGTAAGTAAGTCGTAGCTAAAAAAAACATTCTGAATTAAAAAATAACAAGGATTCTACTATTGCTACATCGAATTAGACGGTTTGCCGACCTTGTTAGACCATTGGTTAAGGCAGCCGATTACCATCTGCAGTTCGAATCCACTCCATGGCATGGCTGTTCGCCTTTCCATTATTTCAACCGGAATAACTTTCGAATGCTCGTATCGATAGAAAATCGCTTCTGCCCCGAAAATCACTCCGCCGAGCAATACAAGTCAAAAGCTCAAACTTTCCAAACAAATCGTTGAAGAGAAACCAAAGGCTCTCAAAATTTCCTCTCAATAGGACTACAAATCGGTGAAATGACGTTATGTTGTTAGTGTAATCGGAGATCGGCTCTCAATATTTTTCTACAGCATGAAGACTTTGGGAGAAACAAATCAACCAGGAAAGCTTTCATTTTGCTTTTTGAATCTTTTTCTCGTACCCTTCGCGAGCACTTTTCGAATCGAGAATGGTTCGAGAAAGTGAGCCTCCGAGAAATTGTTTGCAGGGTTGGCTTGCGTTTTCGTGAAGATTAGTTTTATGTATGGGTAAGAGATTGGTGTGGTTTGCTTGTAGGTGTACTAAAAATTTTAGTAAGGTAATTAAGTTAATAGAATCAATATTTTATTAGTGGCTATAGATTCGAGATGGTGTCTCGGAGTAATATGTAAGGTAGGGAGTGTAATCTTTCATTAAAAATCGCCTACGGACAACAGTTTCCGAGATATAAGCATTTTCATGTTTTCAAGCAAATGTATGACAAGTGAAATTTTGTTTACGATATGCTTTGATGTTGTTACTGATAGAAATGATAACGGAAAGAATATCACATTAGGTATGGAATTGGTCTATGGGAGTCGGGAAAAGCTCTGTGTCTCGATGTGCCTCTAAGAATTAAGCTGAGAATCCGCAAAATTGAAGTGAATTAAAATTATTCAATGCAGCATATTGTAAATAGTAGATATTATATAAAATAAAAAAATGTTTATAATATTTTAAAAAACATGTAAGCATAATAAGCGTGAAAGCCATCTCCTGTTCGATCACAGAAATCGGCTTTTTGGCACTTAAGTATTGGATTGAGAGTTTTTGGGATACACCCGCGTGTTGGCGTTGTCATTTCTTTAACAATTTTATAAAAATACTTAATGCAAATTTTCTCCGTACTTACATGAGATCAATCTACTGAATAACGCTTTGTCCCAGAATTTTTGGCCTGACACGGTAGCCTTGGGCTAAAGCTTCCGACTGCAAATCCTAGAAGTTGACATTCAAGCAATGGTCCACAGTGTTCTTATTTTCACTCAACAACAAAATAGATATATGTTATTAAGGTTTTCTATGAAATTTAAAATACCAAGTTCCATACTTTTGCACAGTCCCTGACAACAACCGATCCACACCAAACTAAGAATTCAAAAAAAAAAAATAAACAATCTCGAGGATAATCTCACAGTACAGCACACAATCGTCAATTCTCCTATTTCCTATTAGATTTCTAAAACGATTGGACAGACGAGAGATGTCCAATATTCCGAGTCGTTTTCAATTTTCCCCCAATTAATCAATGCCAGTACTAAACAGGTTTGTTTGCTTCCCCATAATTGCAAATAGTACAGGGCATTTATTTCTGGTTCTGGGGTTTGTTCTGGCTGTTGTACACATTTATCGACAAATATTTACGTACATGAATCCCGGGTATCCAGCCATTCCCTACGACCATAACACAGGACTTCAAGGATTATTTGCGCATTGAATATATTTTTGGGTAGAGTACCTTTTACAAGAGAATTGTGTTGTTGCTGCGTTCTAGTATGGTGTTTTTTTTTTGGGTGTTACTGCTGTTGTTGAATATTGTTGTGTATAACATCAATATCAAGTATTTCATTCAAATATTCATTTTATAAACAATAAAGCTGCCGACCATAATCAACAATCATAAATATTGTTTATGGCATTCATTTTAATGAGATTTTAATTTATTTTGTTGAATGAATTAACTTCGATGATAAATGAGGAGTTGCTTAGCGCGAGAGCTGTTAATGGTCCTTCAGCTTATCGTGTTTATTTTATTAAATTATTTATTAAAGTTTAATTATTAAAAATATATCTGGTGCTCGAGGTTCAATTAATACTAGAGATATCTGTGGGAATTGATTTAGTGTTGTACACAGATTATGTTCGCATGTGATTGCAATTATTAAAATAACAAGTTCTTGCAAATATTTAAAACAAATATGAGAGGATTATTTAATATAAGTGACGAGCGGAGGGGATACAGCAAAATGTATAATTTTAATTGGTTTTAGTGTGTAAACTTCCCGGAGCGAATAATTTTGATTTAAATTTTCCTAATTGAGTATTTATCCTTGAAAATCTCTCATGACGCCTAAGTCTAGAATAGCAATATAAATTACCCAAGATGATTTTCTCTTTGTTTGGTCACTTTTGAAATAATCTCTAAGAAATACATATCAAAAGAGCCAAGCTGATTTCGGGAAAATTTGATTGAAAATTGTTCAAATCTTTTCAGTTGAGCATTAAAAGTAACTATAGATAAGTTCCACTGTCTTCACCCAAATTCTTCTGTTTATAAGGGGACCCATTGCCTTAAGGGGCGTTATCACTCTAAACTGGTCGGACTTTAGGCTGTTGAGTGTTGGTTCGATATATGACTGGCCAGGAGATAGAACCCAGTAGGAACTTAGAGAAGAACTGAATCAGTAATGCAAGAAATTAAGTCTGATACATGTCACTACTTACAAAGTAATCGGTGGAAAGCGAAAATGTAACCTGCAATGACCTCGCAGGCACTTACCGCCCTAGGACATGACAATGTAAAAGTAATCGATTGCCTCATCGGGCTCGTAATGGGTCGTGCTTGCCAAGTAGCGTATACCGCATTGATTCGGTATACATTACAGGTCCTACTGGGAGGGCCGACTCTGCATGGAAGGGGACGACACCTATACACTTTTTCTTTGTGAATGTCCTTCTCTGATCTAGCTTATAGTCCAGTAAATAAGCAGGAAAATACTGTGAAAGGTGGAAAAGTTGATAAACAGCTCCGTTTTGAACATTTTTGTTTGTACGTGTTCTTTAGACCCTCAGGAACATTCATCACCACTAACATCTGCGTTGCTATGAAAAATGAAAAAATAGGGTACTTTTCCCACCCCCAAATCATTCCCAATAGTAAAAGTGATAAAAAAATTTTAAAATTCAAAATTTCACCTCGGAAATCGCCTCTCGGGAGTCTTCGGGGTGGCTGATTACGAATCCGCGGTCAAAATCAAGTGAGGGTAGGGTGGTTGCACTCCATTAAAACCACCCCTAAGTGACAAAAATTAAGAAATTTAAAAATTCAAAATATCACCTCGGAAATATCCTTTCGGGGGTTTTCGGGGTGGCTGATTACGAATCCGAGGTCTAATTACAACAATTCAACTTTTCAATATGATATGCTCACGAATTTTGGTTTCAATGTATAGTGCATTCGCTGGACGGAATTGAGTGTGCAAAATGTGAGGATCGCATTCCGTCAACAGATTTCAGTTGAGAATAGCTCAAAGATGAATAATTCGGTTGTTGCCGGGCCATTTCTGGGTCCAATTTTTTTTACAACCTCTTTTTTTATTAGCACCTCTACGGCTTCTGTGGCCGGTTGTTGCCGGGCCATTTCTTGGTCCAATTTTTTTTACACCCTCTTTTTTTATTAGCACCTCTACGGCTTCTGTGGCCCGCTTTTTGACGATGGATTTTGGTGAAGCACCACAAAATAAAGCTAAAATATTTAATACAATTTTTCGATATCACCCTTAGTTTTCGAGATATTGACACTTGAAGTTGACTTTTTGCGGTGTTTCCCAAGATTTATAGTTATATCACAGCTAGGATTTCCGTGGCACCGATATTTTAATTATGAATTTCGATAAAACATCCCAAAATAAGACGAAAATGTAAAATAATTTTTTTCGATATCTCGCTTCGGTTTTGAGATATCGCCCGAGAGGCGATTTCCGAGGTGAAATTTTGAATTTATAAAATTTCTTCATTTTTGTCACTTAGGGGTGATTTAAATGGGGTGCAACCACCCTCACTTGATTTTTGACCCCGAAAACTCCCCGACCCCGAAAACTCCCGAGAGACGAATTTTAAAATTTTGTTATCACTTTTACTATTGGGAATGATTTGGGGGTGGGAAAAGTACCCTATTTTTTCATTTTTCATAGCAACGCAGATGTTAGTGGTGATGAATGTTCCTGAGGGTCTAAAGAACACGTACAAACAAAAAAATTTCAAATCGGAGCTGTTTATCAACTTTTCCACATTTCCCGGCTTATTTACTGGACTATTAGATGAAGAACGATTACCAGAGAGTTTCTCAGCATCGCTCAGGTTCGGTGTATTTCAATTAAAAACTTTCTGGCCTTCGTCTGGAGGGCCGACGGTCTTTCTCGTTAGTGGGGTATGTGCTCAATAGCCCTAAATTGGCCCCGGTGCCGCCGTACTTTAAAAAAACCTTAGAAATCACCCTTTACAACCAATCCTGATGTCAGACAAGTCATGTGAAAGCTGGTCTTGTAGCAAGCTAAGTTCAAAGCGAGGTGGATGATAAAATAGGTTAAGGGGAATTTGAATGGGGCCAAAGTAAAAGGCGATGAACTTTGCTTTGAAACGCTTGGTTGTAGTTCGCGTTCGGAAATACTGATTCCCAAAGGTTGTTCCACAGTCAAATATTTATTTTAATAAAATAATTCATAGACTCTAGTGTACGTCAAAAGAGGGACGACAAGCTCTCTTATTTTCCGGGAGTGGGCTGCCACGCCCATGTCAGCAATCCTAATCCTCCCTGGTGGAATGACAGATTTTCTGCTATGTGTAGAATAGTTAGGAGACTTCGATAGGGCAAAATATGCTGGGCAATGGGGAGAGTACAGGTTCACCCTCCTGACAGTAACAAAGAGTGTAGACCCGCCAAAAGGTTTGCCCTGAGAAAGCACTGTGAGAGACTGCAGACTATCCTAGCCTTTTAAAAAAAGATGATGGCTCATACACCAGCACCCAGGAAGAAACCCTGAGATGCCTTCGGGTTAAAGTCATAGGACCACTTTAGGCCAATACCCCCAGAATCTCTCTGGGAACTTCTTGGACCGAGATAAGGTTAACTGTACAGTGACCTCTTTTCAACCCTACAAAGAACTCGTTAAGAAGTGCCTCGAGCTGATCCTCAACAACCTGGTACATTCCAACCATCTAGAGGAAAGTCGTCGTGGCTTTTATTCCCAACCAAGGCAACGGGCTCCAGGAGCTGCCTAAACCGTATAAACCTATAAAATTTACTTTTTCTTTTTAAAACGCTGAAAAATCTGCTGGACTTTTACATCAGGCGCAAGTTGGAACTCTCCCGTCCTCTTCATAGCTCTCAGTTCGCTTACTCAGAGGGTAAACCCAATAGATGTTCCTTTTTGTCACCTGGTCAACAAAATGGAGAAAGCCCTCGTCGTTAAGGAATCCACCTTATGTGCATTCCGTGCTTTCGATAACACGGGCTATGATTCTATTTCTAGAGCACTGACAAACCTAGATCCCACACGATTGAAGTAGATAAAAGAGTGTGACATTTCTTTTACCTTCGGTGTTTTCACCATTAATGTCAAGGCTATCAAGGGCTGTCAAGGTGGTGTTCTGTGCCTGTAAGTATAGTCACTGGTTGTGGATGAACTTTTGCCCATACTACACGAATCTGGTTTCGATGTCATCAGGTATGCAGATGAGGGTGCTATCACTGTCTCGGCGAAGTTCGACTTGACCATTACAGAGATCATGAGAACAGCACTCCTAGAAGTTCAAGGATATTGTGACCTCTCAATCAACCCAAATAAGGCGTCCTGGTCCCTATTTTCAAAACTTTATAGTTGAGTACTCAGACTCAGTGAAATATCTGGAAGTAATGCTAGATAAAAGACTCAAGTGGAACGGACTACGCCATCGGTAATGCCATACAGCTAAATTGGCCAGTTAAATACTTTTAAGTAAGTCATGGGGTCTTACACTACAAATTTTGTACTGGATGTACAACACGATCGTTAAACCTGTTGTTACTCATGCTGCTATAATCGGGTGGTCAAATACCTAACAGATCACGGCGATCATAAATTGCAGCAGACTGTAATGACTTGCTTGTCTCTCCACTACCGGAGCTATGCGGACCGGTACCACAGCTACTCTGCTATTGAAGCCTTCATCAGACAGACGCCACTGCACATCTCCGTAGAAAATCCGCCGCTATATCTGTCTTGAGACTTCAGATCTCTTCGGACTAGCCCTGTATAATCAAAGAACATATGAGTATCTTCAATGGTATCTCAAACATTCCAATTTGCCGCGTATACGATCATGGGGTTTGTGAACAGGGCCTTTATACCGAATAGCTCTGAGTGGTAGAGACTCCTCCTTCCTGGCGGTGTGAGAAGCCTCTACTAGTTCACCGATCCATCAGAAATGGAACATAGTACAAGGGGAGCTGTCGAAGTGCCCAATTCCAAGGTCTCGATTTCAATGGTTAACCCTCTGTTTTCCAGACTGGAATTTATGCTGGGCCCAACCCTACATTTATTCCTAGATCTGCCCGTACCTAACAAAGGTCTGAGAGGTTGCCGATCGGACTAGTGTCGTATTTCAAGCTTTGCAGGCCTAGGGTTAGGGCGCCCGTCTACCGTACCAGTAGTCCTTGGTTCGAATCCACGGGGTTTGGTCCTTGCTTTTTCCATTTTTTCCACCTATATAACTTTCCATCCTTCGTATCAGCGTTTTGTCGTGATGGAATTAGATGGGAATTGGTGGAATAAAACCGCGTGTTGACGTTGTCAGTTCTTTCACTCTTTACTCCACTGTCTTGCTTGCTTGCTATCTGATATTGCACTCAAGATAAAACCGTCTCCACAGTACAAAAAGGCTTCACCTCTGAGCACTTGATATTTTTTTTAGGCCATTTGGAATATGGGATCATTCAGATTAACTCGATTAGGGAAGTTATTAAAATTGACTCAATACCAAAAGTTACGAGTTTAGTCAGTAGAGGTAGACACTATTAAAAGCCAGACGGAGATATCTAGGTAGATCACGTAGCTACAAAATGTGCCTGCACCCCTTTTATCGGTCCAGAGACTTTCTGCGGGTCACCCGGTAGCCTTGGGAAAAACTCTTAGGATATAGGAAAAAAGGTATTTTCTCACTACTGGAGCTATTCACTGGGCATGACATTAGCTCTGCTCGGGCAAAAACTAAGATCTTCAACTTTTCGAGCTTACTAAACTCAAACTCATAGTCTGAACAGACATGCTCCCAAGATATATGCTCGCCAGATTTTATATGAAGATCATAAGTAACATTGGTACCGGAACAAGCAGACATTAACAGGTGCAAACAGAAACTGCTTAACACCTCCTCTGCAACTTCACTAGAGAGACGTAGATTTCGCCACAATGGTAAAGCGAGATTAAGGCCTAAACAAGTGTGTAAGGGAATCACAAAAAAAACAACATGGCCGCCGGAAATATCAGTTTTTGGCAAAAAAAATCGCTCAAAAACTGGTTTTTCGAAATTTTTTTTTATCAGTCAATACGAAAAGTTAATGCCTACAAAAGAAGCCTTTTTGTCATTTTTGCGAAAACCTAACCCTTTCGCAGTTATTCAAGGTCAAAGTTTCCAAAAATCACATTTCGGCCAAAAAATACTTTCAATAATTCGGAAAGGTCAAGGTTTTCGAAAAAAATTTAAGAGGGGTATTTTGTAGGCAATAATGTTTTGTATTGACTGATCTAAAAATTTTTTTGAACAAACCAGTTTTTAGTGATTTTTTTGGCAAAAAGTGATATCTCCGGCGGCCATGTAGTTTTTTTTGTGATTTCGAAATTGTTTTCTTAAAAAATCCCAAGGAAGCTGTGATCCAATTCTCTGCTCAAAATTCAAATATAAACGCGGTATTTTCCCAATCATCACAAAAATCCAGCAATCATCTACACAGGAAACGATTTTTTATCATTTACAATATTTAATATGGACCAACATGTGATTCCCTCTCCTGCAAACACATTGACTAATGAAATAGTTGTAAACTCTGGAAATAACATAAGACATATATCAGACAAATACCTTACATCCAATTAATTACTGCCATTACTCCGAGAACAATTCATATAACTCCTTGTGCGCCCCCCCCAATATTACATAAGTGCCCCAGAATATCATCCAAGCATCCCTTTTGCCACAATAACATGTACTCACACCATAAAGTTGTTCCTGTACCATAAAAAGACCACATTGACCGAAGCTCGATATCTACTATCGACTTCATCCACTCATGGATGGTTCTGGTAGATAGAATAATAGGAATTCATTTGTGCATTAATTCAGACAATTCAGTTCGATTGGCTTTCGTATGAAATCACAATATTTGAGTATGTTGATTAAACAGTCGCTCATGGGTGAAACTGCTCCTCCGGATTCGACAGCAAAAAGAGCATTGTGTAAGCAGGAAGACAATAATAAAATATAAAATAAAAAAAAAATTGAGACACAATTTGGATAAACCAGTGGTATCCGTCCTACCCTGAGAGCTGTCGCACAAAACAGAGTCCGCTGGAGGGAAACTACTATTTCAGCCCTATGTGCCCTATAAGGGATTAAAGGAGGATAAGAAGAATAAGAATAGTCTATATGCTGAGCAAAAGGATAATTACTCTTCACAGACTCTACTTCATTAGATACTTTCATAATCCAGACTTTGTTCGATAAACGTGTGTTTGGAAAATTTCTTGGAAGTCCATACTTGTGAAAAGTACGTCGTACGTCTGCATAATACTTAGGGGTTACACAATGTGTTATAGGGTACACGTGCCTTGTGCTTGAATAATAAAGGTTGGTTGAGGACTACTTTACTCTCAAGTCCAGCCAGCCTTAGAATTCGGAATTCCATTAGTAAAGGATTTGCTTTTTTGTGTTCAATTGAACGATTAATTTGTTAAGAGCATTACTTTTCTGCTTTTCAAAGGGGTAATATTTTTTCGTATTTAAGGGTCAGTCCCTAGACGATGTTATTTAGTTTTGCATCACTAAGTACGGAACATGGTGCTTAGTAATCAGCGGGATGGAATCTGCACGAGCTTACGATATGAGGTACATGCCGCAACTGTTCTAACTGCTAGAAATGCTTCAGAACCTTCAAAAGATGGCCACTGGTAACTGTTTCCTATAGAGACAGTCGTATACGATCGGCAAGAAGTACACCCTTCAAAGTCTACTAAGCCAAGATGTTAATGTCTTCGCCTATAATCTCGCCTGGGCTTGCCTAGTTGCATAAATATCTTTTCCGATGTGGAGACTCTGTTAGGATGGACCTTTCCTTTCCTTAAGTATTTTTAAAACAATGACGTATTGAGTGAGGTACGACTCCTCGAATATACCTCGTCGGGCATGGCAGTTTCAGCTTCACACACCAAAACAGGTTCTAATACCACGGCTTCACCGGCCGAACTGCGCAAATTCGAGAAAATTTTTCTACTGAGCTTCATTTTTGCTTGATTTCCCATACATTTTCACATTTCGAAGTCAGGAAAAATAAAGTCTGATTTCGTCCAAGAGAACCTGAAATCAAGCTTGAAAGTAAAATCTCGCTCAAAAGAGAGTAATCAACTGGAATCGTGGAATGCCATTCCAGGGAGCTTTTGCATTTCCGACTTCTGGCGAAAAAGCAACCACAATTTCAAGTACTGAACTCGACTTTAGCCGGTTAAGCCACTTATGCGGATTGAATTGAACTTGATTAAACTGAGGCCGGTGAAGCCGGGGTATAAGCCAACTGAAATATGTAGGTATTATGGCATGACATGGTTGTCGGCATGACTGTACAACCTAACAAGCCCAAGCTATCTGAGGCTGCTTGGAGGAGGAGGACCATGGAAACGAAGGTAGAAGTTTGTTGTGCTGTACCAATGGTAGCGATCAAAGGGTTCCTCAGTTATTTGGAGTAAATATGGATAGGTCCGTGCTTAACTAGGTATAAGCTCATCTAGCCAAACCAATTTACTACGTAATAGCTTGAAGACACTATGCCTAATCTGCAGGCTTTCAAACCTCAAATTATTCGAAGAGATGGACCTCACCACATTCAAGAAAAACAGCTTCTGGGCCAGCAGCGCCGCTAGAAAACCAAAACAATTTCTATGCAAGTTGGCAATCCAAAACTGGCTTTTAAAAACGATGGATTGGTATGTCCTTGTTCTACGGTCCCGGCCAGATTATTAAGTAGAGTAGATCTGCTCGAATAAGGAGACGAATGCTAACTTACAATTACAGAAAGCAGTAAACGATGGGAGTGGTCCTGCAATAAGTAAGACTTCATCAGAAGTCTTATGCAGTGAGCTAGTCCGTAAGCTGTCGATGTGGCTTTTGTACAAGAGGCACGGGTAAGTATTGGTAACATATAGAGCCTGCTGGCTACCAGTAATAGCATATGTATAGCATAGCTGCAGCTACCGATCCCCAATGCAACCAGAGCCCTAACTGCCTCCATCTTTCAGGGAAACATCTAGACGTATGGTTGCGGTACGGATAGAGATCAATAAAGAAGATAACAGCAGCTCTGTTCAGAACACTTTCCTTATGACTCCACGAATCAATCAACCCAACGCAAGGAGATAGCGAATCATTCTAACAAAACCAGTCTATAGATCATCATAGATGCAAACGCATGAGGGTAGCAGTGAATTCAATAAGAACAGTGAATGCTTTGTGGGCCTGAATAAAACCAATTTGGTTGGTTACTTTTTTTAAAAGCATTTACGCGCCCGCAACTAGCACGCATAGCGAAGTATTCACGTACCAGCTACAGGGATGAACATAATCAGCATAGACCATTTCAAACGCGAGTGTGGTTTACCAAGCGGTCACCCAACTAAGTACTAACCACGTCCAATGCTGTTTGACCTAGGCAATCGAACCGGTCTAATGAGTATGCTAATGGCACATTTTAAGGTCTCCAAGATAATTGCCTGTTTTCTTCTTTTCTTCTCCGTGACAATGCAGGCTGACCATTTTGTAAAAAAAATAAAGTTGGCGGTTCCAAAATGGCGGCCGAATTTTGCAATTGAACGTGTGAGAAGAATAACAGTAATATTCCAAAAATATTTTTTTCGGGAAATAAAAAAGAACGTATTTTTTTCTCAAAAATGGCTACATAATTGTTTTTTTATTTACTTGTTATAAGATAATATTTTTATTGAATATAGATAGGAAAATTACTCATGTTCCTCTCACCTATAGAAATACATTTAAATTACAAAATGGCTAGCTCCTTCTCTTGATATTTTTGGAATATTACTGTTCTTCTTCTCACACGTTCAATTGTTCTCCTCGACCCCCGACATGGGTATCAAATGAAAGGGAATGACAAGTAGAATACAATTAGATATGTGGCGTCATTCAAAATTCAAAATGGCGGCCAACACAAAATAGCGGACTACCTTTCTCTTTACAACACCCTCGGTATGGGTATCAAATGAAAGGGTGTGACAATTAGAATACTATGAACTGTGTGGCGTGATTCCAAATTCAAAATGGCGGTCAACACAAAATGGCGGTTTACCTTTTTCTTTACAACGCCCTCAGTATGGGTAGCAAATAAAAGTGTATGAAGAGTACTGTACAGTAAGCTGTGTGACGTAATTTTAAATTTAATATGGCGGTCTCTACAAACTAGCGGAAGACATATAATAGACTAAAAAAGTAGAAAATAAAAAATATAGTTTAAAAAAACTAAAAAATACGTTTTTATGAACTAAAACGTAAAAATAATTTTGAATGTAAAGTATTTATTGCTCCAGCCAGAATATGGAAACAACCTACCTTTCGAAATGTAAAAAAGCGTGGGGCCCTAGCGAAAATTTCCGGTGTTAATAAAATTCCCACGCTGTTTTACATTTCAAAAGGTAGGTTGTTTCCATATTCTGGCTGGAGCAATAAATACTTTACATTCAAAATTATTTTTACGTTTTAGTTCATTTTAAAATAGAAACGTATTTTTTAGTTTTTTGTTTAGTACTATATTTTTTTTTCGAAACATTTGGAGAAATGATATGATGTTGACACTTTTCTAAGTACTTGAGTGTCTGGCAGGTCTCAGATCACAAGCACATCCATTTTAGAGTGGGTGAATCGTTGAACTTCAAGAGGACACATATAAACCCTCAATACACGGACTGGGCAGACTTTCGTAGCGAATTAGGCAGTGTATTTACGGGCTCCATGCGCTCAATTTAATCTGTAAGCGATGAAGTACTTCCTCTTGCCTCTTTGTTACGGAGACTCCTTACAGCAATAAGTGCGCAGCTCTATTCGACTCTTTCGTGTCGTAAACCATTTCATACATACTGCGGACTTTGCGATAGAAGATCCATGTTTGGTGTGCTCTAAGTAATCAGTTATGGTCTAATTCTGGATTCTTCTCCCATGTTTTTTGTCTGTGGATTCATTCTTCTTCTTTCTTTTTGAGTTCTTTTTATTTTTATTTATGCCCCATGTCCTAACATTCTGGGCATTTTTGGTTAAGCAGCACTGCCGTGCAAAGGCGAAAAGACCTATCTGCAAAAAGCTCGTTTCGAGAAAAACGCGTTCAAAGTTTTCAAAATACATGAAACCGAAGCAAATAAAGTAACTGTTCAAAGTGATAACTTTTAATTAAAAAGTACAATCAATCTGAAATTTTTTTTAAGGATAAATATGAATATTTTATATCAAAAAATGCATACAAAGCCATTTTGACCTATAATGCATATAGGTCATTTGTCCTTTGCACGGCAGAGCAGTCCTCAGCTTGCATTTGTCATCTAGCCCGTCATTGCAATCTCTGGCATTTTGTATTCAAGGTGGCCTATGTTGCTAGCCGTTCCTTATTTGAGCCTGAATCGAAAATACAAAGCCTTTCAACAAGATACTGATCTGACTAAAAGGATGTGGTAATAAAAGGGTTTAAAGTGTGTCTTCAATAGCCTCCTGTAAATATTTCTTGGAAGAGGCCTATCATATTAATTTCCTCTCATTTGTTACCGTGTCTGCTGCTTTTAGGTAATGATAGCACTCCAGAATAGTCACAATCGGTCCAGAGTAGTTAGGACTCGTGCATATGTACATATATTCATATTTTTATTTGTAATTCAATTTATTCCGCTGATGGCTGACCACCAAGGTTCTTTAATTTATACTAATAAAAAAGGAAAAATTACTAAATTTAATTTTTGATTCAAACGCAAATACTGTATTATGTAAAAATCGCCTCTTTGAATGGACCAATTACAAAAAATATATTTATGTTCATGCATACTCCTGCAAAATAAATGCTATGAAATTACATTAATGCCCACAAATTGAATTGAAATCAGAAGATCAATATTTCAATTACGCTTTTTCTAGAACTTATTACAAGGAAATAAAGCACAGAACAAGATGCCAAGATGAAATACATTCCCATCCCCACATACGTATAGTACTTTACTAAGAAATAATTTGAATAGAAATCCTCAAGAATGTACTTTATATATTTCCTAGTAAAATCCTAATAATAATCCTTGAAATCCGATTAACTTTGAAACCTCATTACCCTCTTTCAAATCAAGTCTACCATTCTCCCGCTCAACTTGCATCATATATACGTGGTATTCCGGTTAAATTCTATCAATTGTCGGAATCAAGCCCACATGTTCACATCATTTGACAAAGTTCCATTCGATTTCCCAGAGATTTGTCAATGTATTTGGCGTGGCATTCAAAATACAAATAAAGGTCCTCGAGAGTGTATCCATCTAACGTCCGGCCTTTAGTGGGGCGATTCACCGAAGGATAAATTAATTACATCGTTTGGTTCATTCCACACCATAGAAACTAATGTTGAGCAAATTGTGGAACTTTCAATTTGAATAGTGTGTCCTTTTTGGTATTAAGGATTATAATTTATCCACTTTTTGGCTTAAGATTTTAACTTCATTTACAGTTCGCCTTTGACTTTTAGATGAATGCAAATTGTACATGGGTGAATAATTTGAGATTTAAATTTTATTGTGGATGAAAGAATTTTTCAACTTGTTGCATTTTATTTCATGATAAAATTAATTCATTATTTTGTAGAAAAATTATTAGCAGATTTTGCCCGTGCTCGCGTGACAGGATCATGGTATCGAGGCGTCAACACCAACTCTGATCACTAGCATGTTGGTATGATATGATGCTTCAAGAGCGCATTGTATAATATTCAAGCCAGCATACGTAGTGTTGGGTAGGACACGATTATAAAATGAGTTCGTAATAGGTGCCTCTTTTTTCTTTTGAGCCAGTACAATGTCACACTTCAAATGAGGCGAGGTGCAATTGTAATGCCAAAATGACAAAACAAGCAAAGAAAGAAAGAAAATAAATAATACCACCGAAGAGATTTTTTACGACTTTGATTCTAATATGCATTAAATTTCCTCAGAGTAAGTAAGAAACATATGCCTCAACGATGTCTATACCACTACGTATTTACAATCACACCTCGCCTAACTTATCTCGCTCCATACTCGCTCATACCAGTAGCACATTATTTTTGTACCAACACATTTAACAAAAATTGAGGCCTCAGTACAATTTACCATCGTGTAAGGGACAAATGTACTGCCTCGTGTTAATCCGGCTCAACTCTACAACATAGCTGCTTTTCACCATAAAATGATCAGAAACACTAAGTCAATACGTTAGAATGGCAATAAAAGAGAAAATCTTGTAAACGAGCCACAGGGCGTCGATAATAGTAACTGCCATTAGTACTGTTGTGAACAGTTTCACACAACAGGGATTCGAATTGAAGAATGCAAAGAGACCAAAAAAGAAGAAAAAAGAGTTAGCAGACGAAAAAAAGGAATCAGAAAAGTATGGGCATCTGAACTGGAGCAATACTGAGAGCGAAAAACGCACCAGAGGCGGGAGTTCTACCGAGAGTCCGTGGCTTAACGCGATTCACGCCAAATTTCACATACTTAAGGACAAAGCGCGAGATCTGATTTTTGACCCTAAACAGGTTTTGGAAAGGTGAAAAGAGTACATATGTGTATTGCTAAATGGGGTTCAAACCTGAGGAACTTCCATCAATTGCATGATGGCTGTACTACTCTGGCGCTACCAATTCCATAAGGCGATAGCTGACCACAAAAGAAGCTCAAAAACTACAAGGCCTCGGGTGCAGTATAGCATCCCTGCGAATATGGTCAGATATGGAAGACCTTCCTAAGCCAAGCAGGGCATCTAGCTCGTATGAACTAGGAATATCTATTTTCACGATGCGGTATTTAAAAGACTAAGCACTACCTTAGGCGGCCCACATGAGGTCGACAGTTTTTGGTATATCTCGGCGAATCTATGCGTTTCGTTACCAGCCCTTTTCCAACGGCGGAGTGTGGTTCTGGACCTCAGAATGGCAAAGTCGGCTCTAGCTTTACCCTATCATGAAGAACATCCATCAATCATGTAGATCGAATAACGATCCATTACCTACCACGGTTCTATGGTGGTTGCCTGCATCTGGCCTAGTGCGTCTTTATTGTTTTATGTGTGGTCTTAGTCCACACCGAGAGATTTGGTTTGGTGGGCCTCACCCTCATGGTCTGTAACCAGTTTGTTGACTTCGGTGAGAGACCCGATATTAGTACATACACTCTTCTTCCAGCTTCTTGATTTTCTTATCAACGTGATGTCCAGCCGCAGGCAGAAGTATAGGCCCAGATACCATCCCAGTCATGTTGAACTCTGATCCTACGACCGCCTGGGGCTGCAACTCCAGACCTCTAATCGAGGAGGCTGTTCTTTGCGTTACATGCAGTAGTAGTGATCATAAACTTGCCGCCTACTATAATCTCCAGGTCGTCGGAGTACCCAACAGTGCACAAGTCCAGTTCTTGGATTGCTAAGCAAAAAGTCATTGTTGCTCGGAAGAGGTAGAAGATTTCCCCTACTGATAACTCCGACGACTAGCATGTTCTCCAACCACTTCTCACTAAAACCCTCTTCAGTTTTCCGAAATGTCACAGGCATCTTTAGAGTCCATAACTCTAGTCTGATTTATCCACCAGTTCTTTCTCTGGTATTATAACCTGTTGCTGCACAACCATTTCTATACACCAAAATAATGAGATCTGATGTTAGTCTTTTTGGAAAATAACCACCAACTGTTCATCTCGGAGCTCAATGATGTAACCGTAACGCTACTGATTATTTTTAATCCTGAACCAATTTGAATTCTCGCATTCTTCAAGCCTCAGATTATAAAAACTGAACTGACAAATAACGTTACAAAATTAACAGAGTTTATGTAAACGATGAAGGCTTGAAGTTGTATAAAGAGATTGGATCAAATATAATTTTGTACTACATCCTTGCCATTAGCGTACTGAATACACCCGCTCCCATCATTAAAGTCAAGCAGCATTTTAGTAGTTAGTATTTAGATGGGGGTCCGCTACGGTACAACGCGTGCCTTCGTCACGCCTATTTAGGGAGACGAAAGGGAACTCGAAAAAAGGTTCAGATTCTTAATCTCTCGAAACCGGCTTTAATAATAGGTCTATGAAAAAGTTCGGGCTGTTTTCGTTTCGTTTCGTTTCTTGGCGTAATCTTTCTAGTTATTTACAATTAGTAGAGGGAAATTGTCATATGATAGTGATGTAGTTGGGAAGTTGGATTTTTTTGCTTTTTTTCTTTTCATATGGTAAGATAAAGCGAAAAAAAATTTCTGCAACATCAGTCCTGGTGCTGCACGAGAAAATTGCACAATGTTCATTTTTGATGCATTTTGAGTGCATTGCTACACTATTTTTTTAATTTCTCTAGTTCTGTTGGTCGTAGAAAAATAAAAAAAATTGGGAAATACTCGTGAATGAATAGACTATGGAACTGATTCGGCATAAATACTTTAAAAATGAATCCTAACCTCAAAAAACCAAAATGTAAGAAATTTTGTTTTATTTTACTAAAAATGAAATAAATAAGGGTAAAATAGTAGGATTTTGATAAAAATTGGAGAAAAGATGTATTTTGATGCTATAAATACGTGGTTGAAATTTCAAAAAAAACTTTCGTTTTTTACGGCTACGGATTTGGCATAAAATGGCGGCAATTTTAAAATATTTCGAAAACTGCCAATTGTTGCCGTAAAAAACGAAAGTTTTTTTTGAAATTTCAACCACGTATTTATAGCATTAAAATACATCTTTTCTCCAATTTTTATCAAAATCCTACTATTTTCCCCTTATTTATTTAATTTTTAGTAAAATAAAACAAAATTTCATACATTTTGGTTTTTGGAAGTTAAGATTCATTTTTGAAGTATTTAGTATTTATACCGAATCAGTTCCATAGTCTATTCATTTACGAGTATTTTCCAATTTTTTTTTATTTTTCTACGACCAACAGAACTGGAGAAATTAAAAAAATAGTGTAGGAATGCACTCAAAATGCATCAAAAATGAACATTTATGCTATTTTCTCGTACCTCACAAGACCGATTTTGCAGAAATTTTTTTTTCGCTTTATCTTAACATATGTAAAGAAAAAAAAAACAAAAAAATCCAACTTCCCAACTACATCATAACTTCGCTTTTTTTTGTTTAATTTCCCTCTACTAAATAGAGTTGGGAATCAATCGTGTAACCGACTGGATCTAACCTTAAAGTGGACGATTCCCTTTCAGTCCCACCGCACCCACAGCATCACCCATTGCGACATCACTCCTGGCTTCACGAACGTTTGTGACGACTCCAACTGTTGCCCATGATCTTTGATGCTTCCGATTGTCGTAGATAAGACATTTTTCATCACAGATTATGAAACGTTTCAGAAATATTTCGATTTCATTGCGTTTTATAACAACATCCAAACAACTTTCAAAATGGAATTTAATGCTGTCGCTGCGATCAGTGTTACCTGACTTATTTGCAGTTGTCGCCATCTATCGGGAAAACGCCAAGTTTTTTTCCCTTGCCCTTATGTTATAATTCTTGCTTGAGTAGTTCTGAAAATTCTGTATGAAATATAGAGAAACTTTTGTGATAATGTTTGAAAAATATTTTCGTGCTGATATAACTTTGACGTAGCTGCTAGATCAAAGGACTAGTCGGACCAATGTCAAGAGCGGATTGGTTGGACAATTATAAGAAATAAATACTCCCAAATGCCTCAGCAGATCGTAGGATTCAAAGAATGTTGGAAGGCCTAACTTTTAAAGTTAAGAAAGCTCTTAATGAAAACTACGAATAGAAAAACTTGTCCAACTACACCAACCAGCAATATCTAGTATAATGGAATTACACCCAACAACGAATAAACATATTATATTGTAATCAAACACCCCAAAAAACAAAATTAATTCGATCGTAAAGCTTGTTTGTATTTTGTTGATTTTCAACAGCTTAAGCTCTCACAATCCCCGATGATAAAGGACTCTCCTCTATTGTGAATTAACCCTTATGCAGGGAGACAATAGCCTTCGGGGCCCTTGCAATATTTTTATTAAGAGCCATTTTAGAAGTATTCGAGTTCGCATACTTGGCATATATCCCGTACAGATAGAAATTAAAACCTCCCCCAAGAAGCATAGCACCACAATTCCGGGCGCCCTTCGCCCCCGCCCCCCCAACCCATGCATTGGATTGAGGTCACACGTAATGCTCAACCTACAGTAAACCGTCATCAAAGGATAAACACATAAAATGCGAGCTTAGAGGTGCAGGGCACAGAAACAGCAGCCAGGACTAAGGAGAGGCATTATATCAGGAGCCAGAATTCCGAGATATATGGGTGGTGGAGAGAGAGAGGATACGGACGGTGTGGCAGTGTCAAAGGACTTGGGACAATTTTCCTTCTAGTAAGGCGTCGTCCTTTTAACTAAGCTTGAACTTGCGGTGCGGGTTATTCAAGTTATGGCAAAGAGTATGACTTGCGCCCTTGACAGCCCTCAGCTTTTCGCTCTCACTCTTTCCCTCTCTCGCTCTTCGTCTCTCTTCCTCTCAATTATTCCCCCTTCGACTGTGACGTCGTCGTCGTCGTGTGCTGGACCGGATATGTCTGCGCACCGGATGTTGCCTGATTTTTCCTAGGATGTTGTGTTCCTTCTTGACTATCATTGCCATTGTTGTTGTTGTTGTTTTTGTTGTTGTTGTTGCGGTAGGTTAAAGCAGCCCTTAATGCAAATATCAGGCATTACCAGGAGCATCGCTGCTTTAGTGTGTTTTTGGGCAAAGCGCTTAATTGCTGCCGCCCCATTAGTAATGCCCGGCATTTAAATATTCCGCTGCGAAAATAGCCCCAAGTTCATACATGCGGGATTACTGCAATAATTGGGTCAGTGGGGCGGCGATTTCGCTGGGCCAAAATGGAGTTTTCTTTCCTTTAGTTAATCGTTTCCGCTTTAAGATCCTCGACTGAGTCTGAGTGCTTAAGTGTATAATTAGTTGTGTACCGTGTAAATGTTATTTAGAGCGTGCAATACGAGCATACACGCTATACAGAACGCGGAAACAAAATTGTATTTTGCTTGGCATTATTTTGATGGCTTTCATGTCCACTATTCAAACTCCACAGAAAGCGGATTAAAGAACTTGACCCACAAACAAGAAACTAATTCCCGAACCTGATGATGAATTGAGGAGTTCATTTTCTTCGTTATTATTCGTTTCTCGAATTCATGTTTCGCTTTTACACTTACGCTTTGATTTGTAGATATTTATAGGAGTTTTAAGGACATTTATAGTAGTTCTAAGGTAATTTTCTGCCCTTTTACTACATATTTTCTAATTTTGTAATAAACGCCTTAAAAATATTGTCATTAGTGCTGGGCATGGTCACGCAAAACAGGAAAAAAATAGTTCAGAAAAGATAAAAAAATCCATAGATGGAAAAAGAAGTCTGGGAAAATAATCTCGTATGCAAACTGGAACAGTGCAGATAGCGAAGACCGCACTATACGTGAGATTTCAACCCAAGAGTCCATTTTATGAAGCTATTTGCAGCACATTTCACATACTGCAAGGACTAAGAGGAAAATCTGATAGCCGATCCTATCTAGGGTATCTTGGAGTACTTTCATGAATTGATAATTGACACGTGTTATCTTTGCCTGGAAGGAGTAATTCGTAGCTGGTCGAATTGGAAGGTCAGTATACACCAGGCAATTCCTTAAATAGTTTCGATAGTATTGGAGCTATTAAGGATCAGCTTTCATAGTATAAGTTTGTTGTGTAATGCGTATAAAACAGTTTTCGGTATCACACAGAACACGAAAGCCCTGCCTGGCTAGAATAGACCAATACCTTCAGCTTGGATCCTTGCCAGGCGAATGATCAAGTAATGAGATTTCCCACCTTGTAGGGAACAAAAGGACTAGAATTTTAAAACTCTATCCAATAAGTCGTTCTAAATTGTTTACAATATCACTAGTGACCTCGAAAACTAATGGGCCTCTAAAGCTTTAAGGTGCTGCGTTCCCTGCTGGGAGATTAAAACACAGGGTTAGTAGTGCCTTGGGTTAGTAGTGTTAAGGGTGAAGCCTCCTTGGTTTTAATAATGTGAATTGCTTTCTGACGTAAATTCCTACACTTACACATTTACAGTATTTTCAAAAAATTTGCAAAATATTTTGATTCCAATAAAATTGTTCGCCTTATAAGGGGGCCTCACATGACAAGTGCTGAGGAGCCCCACAAAGGTAAATCCTGCCTTGGGTAGTTTTCTATAAAGCCTAAAGAGAGCTCGGCATAGGTAATAGACTGACACGATTATGTAGTTTAAATATGACCAATGTAGCAAGCGAAGAAAACGGACCCAGAGCATTGTCCATGTCTAGATCAATCAACAGCTCTGGGGTGTTAGAAAGTGATAGACACAATCCTTCAAAAGTCCACACTGGTTTTGAGTTACACAGACGATATCGACTTAATGGATAAACATCAAGAGCTGTGCTAAATGATTTGTCCCATATCGGAGGTAGGTATGAGAACTACGGGGCTGCAGATTAATGAAAGTAAAACAAGGACATATCGGCCCCGTCTGCAGGACAACGCGGCATTGGTCCCAAAATCGAGGTAAAACAGCATGATGCAATGTTTCAGTTACTTTGGGACAATAATAACAGCCGACATTAACATTAAACAGATTCATATAGCGGAATGACAAAGGATGGGTGAGTCGACTAGAGGTCGATCTGCCCATTATACTCATACATAATGTGAAAAGTGGATCACAAACGGACATAACGTAGTGAGCTGCAACTCCAACGCCTTTGTGAGTATAAATGGATGATTTGTGGCAGATCTCAGCTTTCCGAGTTGTCCAAATGTAGGAGAGAACGCGGGCTGTATACTCCCTCACTGGAGGAGATTTTTAAAACATAGTGATAAGTTGAAAGCAGCTGGTGAGCCACTGCTAATGCCGTAGAGAATCCGGCCAGAGAAAACAGCATATTAAGGTCAAGGGATATGTGTGGAAACGACGATGAACGTAATCTAGAAGAGGGTAAGATTGGAAGAGCATACTGAATAGACGGTTTCTTGTTGGAACACCGAAGTCAAGCAGCATTGGTCGTGATTAGTACTTGGTTGGGAGACCATTTACGAACAGCGAGTACAGTCGGTACCCTGAGCGTTCGATTAGGCTTAGTCGAAACTGTATATTACGAATATAAGAACTCCAAAAAATGAATGAAAGAGAAGACCAGACGAGTGTAGCAAATGAATGTTGATCCAGAACGTTGGCAGTTTTAATAGGTAATAGCAGGGGCGGCGGAGCAAAATCATTGTGAAGGGAGCTCCTGAGCAGATAACCGTTAAAATGTAAAAAGTTAATCGGTCAATTTATTTACCAGCTATCTGTTGAGTTATATGGTTTTAAATTCTATGGTTATGTGTGTTATGCCTGACTAGGATTTGGAGGGTGATGTAGATAGGGCCTCTATGAGGCTAGCCCCACTGCCTCAAGTGGACCCGGTATGGATTGCCCTATAAGGCCCTCATTTTCGCATCGTCATCAAATGTCCTAGTTGGCCCCCTTGAGGAAAAATCATTGCTACCCAATCCCGAATGGAAAAATTTGAGAATTTGGATATGTGAGTAATAAATGCGTCGGTGTCGAAACTAACTAAGTATTAAACAGGTCCAATGCTGCTTGACCTCTGTAATAGAACCAGAACCGGTCTATTGAGTATGCTAAATGACGACTTTCACGATTACCAACATAATTGCCCGATATATGAAGCAATGCAACAACAAAAACTGAAGCTTAAGGCCAGCCGCACATTGGCTACGAATTTGTATCGTATGTAAACCTACTTTATTGGACGTCCGAACTGAGCGCGCACACTGGCTGCGTTTTTCTCAGTTAAAGTCCCAGTAGTGACTAGTGATATGCGTGACTAGTGATATGATATTGATATCATACATTAAAGAATGTACATTTCTCTAAAAAATGAGCCGTTGCTCTACGATAAATAGTTGAGGAGTAATTAAAGTTTAAGTAAATTAAAAAATGCTTCAAACGTCTTTTCTTAAACACCCTGTGCCCGAGTAAAAATAAAACTCGCTCGCGGGTAGCATGCGTACGCACTAGAATGCACGGCGCCACAGCTAGCACGCATAGCGAACAAATGCGCAGTGCACATTTTTACTAGGGTGTCTCAGTGGATAAGTCCGATAGCCCCATTCTGTAGAACAATTTTTTTCTCCAAATATACACAGGAATCATCCCTTAACGTATTAGCATATTAATCGGGAGCACCCTGTATAGTGAGAAGTAAGGTGCAATTGATGATTACGATTCTCTAAAAAAGAATCGATTATCGAAAATAAAATCGTATCGGCTGGAAAAGAATCGGAAAACCCCCATTTTTGTACACGGAAATATCGATTTTGTCTTAAATCGATACAGAATCGCACATCACTAGTAGTGACTGTGACCCGTGGCCTGTGACATCGTCGTAATGAATAATTTATATCTGCTAGATAGTTCTTCGCTGATTCGAAGGCTGCGGTGGTGGCGCAATAGCCATCGTAGAACCGAATGGGTGCGTGAAATGTATTTAAAAAGAGATGAATATGGCGAATTTCATCATATTATGGCGGACTTAAATAATGAGCCCGTACTATTTCATGGTTATCTACGCATGAATAAAGAAACCTCTGAATATTTTCCAAGCACCATCCGATCTCATCTGATTAATTAGAGTAACTTCTTCCGCAAGACCATATCTCCTGAAAAATGACTAGTTTTAACCTTGAAGTAAGGAAGAAAAATAACCTTTTTTTATATAAACCAGTTTATTGTGATGACGGTCACGTAAGTGATATGCCGAATCACTTTGATCCCATAAACATTTGTATCACCACACCATATTAATAAATTTTTTCTATATCCATACGTACGACCGCATAAAAAATCCGAGCATGCTGGGATTGATTTCGGACGTCGGAAGTATACGCACGTACACGGACGACTAGCTCGCACCTAACGTGCGAGGTACCATAGTACTCGGAGTATCGGGATTGTTCGTGCGTATTCGTACGTGTTGGTACGAGACAAATTCGTACGAAAACGCATCCAATGTGCGGCCAGCCTAAGGGTATTATTAAGGCTGCTCGCACACTGCATCAGAATTTATACGAATCATCAAAATTTGTATAGAATTTGTTTAGAGTTTCATTAGAATTCGTACAAATTCTGATGCAGTGTGCGAGCAGCCTTAAGGCTTTTTCAAAAATGAGGCAGATGTTGGCATTGCCCTATTTCATTTGTAATGAGGTTGCCTCATAGGGCCCTGAGAAACTGATAAGGCATACCTACCTCACTTCACTTATGCTGATTTTTTTTGTGTGACATTCTTGAGGAACGTAAGGGGAAACCCCTCATTTGCTACATGGGGTCCTCATGGGGAAGTCCCTTTTTCGGAATGCCACTCATTTGCCACAGGGTGCCCTCACGCTGAATGAGGCAATCCCTTTTTTTAAATGCTAGCCGGGTGGGGTTTTAGAAAGCTTAGGCTTTACGGTTATAAATTCTTAATAGCTCCAATATAACATGACAAGCCTTGCCTTCAGGCACGTTCCTTCATTACCAGCGACCGAGACGGCCCTCCAACGTTCTGGGTTATTAGGAGTACATGAAATTTTTTGGGTGTGGATTTCCCTACCCACAGTCAAAGAAAGAAGCATCCTGAGATTAAAAGCGACAAAGAAATTAAAACCTGGAGTTCTAACAGGGCATCTAAAAATAATCAATGAATCTCGTTTCACAGCCAAAGCTCCATTAACGCCTAAAGAAATCAGCGAGATTTTTTAACACCTATTAATAGACAAATTTAAACTCTTGATTGAACACCTGTTGCAGGAGATACAAAGAAGATCGATTACAGGTCGACATGTAGCAAAAGAAAATCAAAGTGTTCCATATCCATAGCATCAATTTCAAGCCCAAAAAAGTCAGTTAACATCGTTCGGTAACGCAATCCATTCACTGTAACGGTCGAACCAGCTGAATTTTCAAAAAAGTGTGGTCGATTATACCGCCAGCCCAAAAACCGCACCAAACTCTCACTCACTCAGGTTAATCGACTATTTCTCTTAGATTTTCGGAACCTCAGTGCGGAGGCAGTTATGCCTGTTCAGGAACCCAGACAGATGAAGAACTCATCGCTCAGAATAATTTTGTTTAAAAAATCATGATCTTGTTCATGCATTTACACAACCCAATTAGGGAATGTACGGTGTTGTGTGTGATCTGCTGGATTCAATTCTTGTGTTAAGTGTAACTAATAAGCAGATAGACCAAGACCCATATGCAAAATTCGATTCAACCTGGCTTATGATCCAATTCCTGTGTTCCTCTTGAAATGCACAAACCTCGGTTTTTAACCACACTATCAGCCACAACGGCGATGTTTTCATCTGACCTGGCCGGACAAGCATGAGTTGGAGTTTTCCCATCACTAACTTGTCCGAGGCGTTATAATTTATTGAGTAAATTCACTAGATATACCTGTGCGAGCAGGCACTTAATGATGGCCACAAGCAGTATAGTATATTTTCACCTTTTTGTAGTGAATTTTCACTATTTTAGTGCGATTTTTGAGAGTGCTGTGAATCGATCTTTATCAGTAGGTATTGAGATACTTGGGCCTGGGAAAATTTTTTCAAGGCGAAGACATTGAAATTAGGGCACGAAAACCTCCTAGTTTTTACTTGTCAAATGTCATTGTAATGACAGTTGTATATTGAGAGTTCAAAAATACGCTTGAAATTTATAATAATACTTCTTGTTGAAATACCTTTCATAAAGGGCGACACGTAAGCCTAGACCAGCAATGTTTGGTGCAAAAATTAAACTAAGCATATCCTTTATCATTTAAAACGCAATCTAAATAACAAATAATGATTTATAGAAACTCATTAAAACTCAATTACAATTTCTAACAAATCTCTAAAACTGAAATAAAATCTCTCTTCAAACATTATAAAATGCAAATAATTTTTTTTTAATTCAGAAATTATGTTTATATTATTTAATTGAACCAGAAATGCTTCCATGAATTTATTAGAAAGTTAAACATTACTGCTTTAGAATATGTTTTGTTTATTCATCCGCTTAAATAGGTCCTGAACTTATTATCTATGTATACATTGATATGAATGAATCGACTTTCATAATTAATATCATCAAACATTAAACGCATTCGCAGAAGTCATCGCAAAGCATTAAGCATGGGAAAAAAGTATGTTACGAGGTATTCACTGATCTTTATAATTTTGGACAAAAATATAATTAATTCTGCAAATAATTACTATTAGGCATTTTAAATTACTTCTTTGAGTTTCATAATTAAAAAAAAAACGAGGCCCCAAATAACTCGCACAAAAAATGGGCAAAAGCTTTTAAATACCACTTTATCCTGGCTGAAATATTCAGGAAAGATTCTACCCAAAAAAGAATTAAATTTTTCGCAACAAGGACTCGCGCACAATTCCTTTGGGTAAAGTGAGATATTTTCATTATCCCATCACCTCACCATCAATTTTCAATTAATCCAAAATACGAAAATTATCCTTAACCAAAAAGCTCGCTGTGAGATTATTGTTTTTGCCTTGAAGGTCCCTGGGGGCATGGCAACCTTTTGTTTCTTTAATTTCCAAACCGTTTCCATATTTTTTTTTTTTTGTAATTTTTTGTTGCGTGTTTTGGGAATTTTTTTTTTGTTTTTTTTTTTGGAAAATGCCTAAGGTTTTTTTCTCGCAACGCGTAGGAATTTTTGTGTGGATCCTGGAAAGCGCAAATCAGCAAGGCCGCAGTCCAAGTATTTAAGCGTAAAATCCAAAATCCAATTAAGCATCCTTCATTGAGGATTAAATTAGCCATCAATCCCTGCGGTCTATAAAATGTAAAAAAGCTGTTTACTCTCCTGCAATTTATAATCTCGGATAACAACTGTTCCTGCCGATTAAACTAATCCCCTCTCATCTTTTTCTCTCCACATTTTTTTTTCTTCATCTCGTTTTCAGGGCTTCGTTATGCGATGGTGCTTCTTTTAGTCGTTTCCGACATTAAGGCCTGATGATAAGGATGAAACTTTTTTCTTAAATTGGGATGGAAATGTCTCCCATTTTTTAGTATTCCGCCTCATTATCCTTGGCCAGGATCATGAGCGAAAAAGAGAGAGAGAGACTTACTCTGACTATACGAGTATATATGTATGTGTGTATTGCGCGACAACAAAATTAACAAAATATATTCTTAGGAAAGAAGTTAATTAAAGTTTGGCTCGAGTCCTGAACGTAAATAGCCGACGGGAACTTTACCTTCTCAGAACAGGGTCGACTGAAGATGTTGTAAAGTACAAAGGATAAGAGCAGCTTCTCCAGAATGGTGCGAGGTGCAATGTTAAAAACTTATCCTGGCTGGAAATGTAGAGGACGAGATTCTTGTGGCGGTTATTAGGTTAAGATACGGACGTTTTTTTTTTCCTTTCTCATTTCTGTGCTCAAAATGTCCTCCTTTACTTTACTTACGGGATGTAAGTTTTATAGAAACTATTTTATAATCTCCGTTTATAACACACACACATACAAAGAAAAATACATGACAATATTTCGCTTTAGAACTAGGGGAACTTCTTTAGTAGGAACGTGACAAGGTTTCATAATCTTATTGTTAATAACTTGTTGCTATCTGCAGTTGTTGTAACTAAGCAGTTGAATTACTCACATACGTACGTGTTTTGCCTTGAAGTAATCAAAAAAGAAAAAAAAACTGAGCCAAGAAAGTTTTAAAAATATGACGCGGATTTTTTTTTCATTTGCTGGATATCTGCTGATTTCTAAGAGATAAATGTGCTGAATGGCTCGTCCTATCTTCTAAATCTTAGCTTACTTGCACGTACTTTGCCATCACGTCCGGGAACAATTTTCTCAACTATTTCAAGCTTTTCTAGAAGAATCGTTAGTTTGAAAGTAAAATCGATCTACACACACAAAACATGACATAGTGTACTAGGCAAGGATATGTTATCGAAGGGTCCACAAATAGCGACGAAGGGCGCCAGCGCAATTCCTTTAATAATAACTATGAACTTTTTAGACGAAGGCTGGTGCGACACTCTCTAAGATTGGTAGGGCTCTACTCTCACTCTATTTCCGTCTCTTCAACTGAGCCTGAGACATAACGCTCCCATCAAGTGATTTGTGTTAAGGTGCGTGTACACTAGCAAGAAATATTGCGCAAGTTGATTTCGGCAATTGAAATTGCCAGTGGGTGCCTTCCATTTAGACAGAGGGTTACACTGTGTCCGACAAAGAGTGTTCCATCAACGACACAGGTAGACAGTCGGGCACAACCAAGATAATGCTACCAACAGTCGCGAATTGAAATGAGATCGTAAATTAATAATCTATAACAATATTGTTTCATTTTTAAGATTCCCAGCATTTATAAGATGTCGAGTAATTAATTTAAGCAAATTATCAACATAAAATTTACGATTTGCTTATCAAACAAAAATAAACACATTTTTCATGAACTTAAGTGTTCCATTTTGGCTTACACAGAACGACACAATTGCCTTTCTGTGTCTAAGGCACCCAATGTAAACATACTTGCAAGCTGCTTGCGCAATACTCCTGCAACATTGCAGAAAGTTCTTGCTAGAGAATTTTGTTGCCAGTGTGGACAAGAGAATTCCGATTTGCGCAATAGTATTGTAGGTTTTCAATCAGTTTGAAAACTATTTCGGTCTTATACGGCGTTTACATCGCCTCGAAACAAGTGTTTTCATGAACTCGTTTTCGGAAAACGAGTGAGGTGTTTACATCGCCTTCTGCTTGTTTTCGAGTGACAGTTATGCCAATTTAATTAAATTTTATTTTAATTATTTCGTTTTAAATTTTTTCTATGGAAAACTGAGAATTAAAAAAAAAGTGTGATACGGAAAATGACATGCGTATATCAAGTGCTGAACGCTGAATTGGATTATTGTCCACACTTTTCTTGTTTTCGTTGTCGTTTTTATTGAAAACAGGTTCCCAAGTTGTTTTCGATTTGTATGAACAACAACCGTTTTCGATTGTGTTTTTGCCCAAAACGCCAAATTTTGACAAAAACACGTGTTTTCGAGGCGATGTAAACGCCGTATTACGAAAGATAGAAGGAAAAAAGCAAGTGGAGGGATTCGCACACATATGTATCTGAACGAGTGGTACCGTAATTTTTATATTTTTAAAATAAAACAAGTAAGATTTATAAATCTGCTTTTATTATTATGTATCTGTAGCAAGAAACCTGAGAGTCAATAGTAGTCTTTACTTGCTGAAATAGCTGCTCTCATTTTCGTGACCTTTTTCGCGATTAAAGGTGGTACACAATTTAATAGATAATCTAAATTCTCTTGAGACATCCTCGTAACAATTTTTAAGAATTAGGATCTTCACTTTTCAACTCTTGGAATAAAACTTGGTGGAATCCTAAATCTTGCCGGCGCGCGGCTAATTCAGTTTCTGACCCATTCCTTTCGCTTGCGTGATTTAATTTTAATTTATTTCCACAACCACAACTAAAGCAGCAGAACTTATTTGTTGGCAACACATTTTTAACATGTACCCCGTTTATGACTAGGTGACTTAATGAAATTTCGAAAGATTACTTATACAGTTGTGCACAGTGCTGCAATAAATGGCGGCAAGTAATGTTGCACTAGATTTGAAAACCGTTTACAGCACACTTTCTTGCGCAACTTTTACTGTAGTGTAAACAAAGTTGCAACTATTTCCAACAATATTTCTTGTAAGTGTACACGCACCTTTAGACTCGATGGTTATGTCACTGTAGCCTGCAATTGAGCTCCAACAAGCATTTTTCATGCGAACCCATTATTTTTTTTGTTTTATTTTTTGTAATATTAGAGCTTTATGTGAATAAATAAATATGCGTACCCTATTCTCGCACTAAAATAAATTCAAATAACACACTAAGCTAGTTAAAATCAGTATCAGGTGTATGGGTACACCTTAGTGTAGAATTTTTGTACCCATAGGGGATTGCCATATGTACATTAGGGGAGACGTAACTAAAAACCTTAAAATTATAATCCGAAACGACGTAATATTCTTACCTTTCTAACTTCCCAGCTTATAGGGAAGTTATTGTAATCGGTCCGAAAATCGAAATCGTCATTTTCAACGTATTTTCATTTTTGAAGGTGCCTAATAGCATTTTAAGCAAAAATTTGAGAAAAAGTATGTGTGCGTCTGTGCGTACGTATGTGGTCATTTTTTCCTGCATGATTTCGCGCGAACCAAAAAAGATATCGACTTCGTTGAGATGCCGTTCGAAGCGTATTAAAGGAAATATCTGAAAAGATTTTCATAAAAATCGGTCGAGCCGTTTTTTTTTTGTTTGAACGACTTAAGTGATTTTTGTAGCAGCACGATTTCGCGCGAACTAACAATGATACCGACTTCCTTGAGGTGTCGATCTTAGCGTATTACCGAAGTTACTATCTGAAAAGATTTTCATAAAATTCGGTCGAGCGGTTTCTTTGTTTAGACGACATAAGTGATTTTTGAACCTGCACGATTTCGCGCGATCCAAAAAATATATCGACTTCGTTGAGGTGCCGTTCGAAGTAATACTGGGAAGTTGATCGTGTGGACCGAAAGGGTCAAACCCACATCCCATCTAGTTTTTTGCCTGATACTGCAAGTGCACGAAAGCCATTCACTAAATGAATCGAGTTTTCTTCAGTAGTACTCGCGAAGTGTATAGGTGTCCCAAAGAATTATGTAAATAAATTCACTGCACCCGTCGTCCTAAATAAAGGCAGCTCATTCTTTGTTAAACCTTTTCGTAAACGTTTTGGAAAGATCTTCTGGCGATCTTCTTGTGTCTCTAATGGAGCAACTCAACCAAAGTATACATCGCTCTAGATTTCTCAAAAGCTTTTGATAAAGTGGCATCACCAGGTTTGCTGACTAAAACCTAAGTCATTTAGTATTAACTCCGTTCCAAAAAAGACAGAATGAGAGCTTCTTCCAGGCCATTCAATCAAGGTAGCACTAGATGACGAGGAATTTAACCTCCATACCACCTCAAACGCCTTAATTCTTTCACCCGTTCTTTTACTAATATTTATAAACGTCCTGCTGTCAATCCGCTCTGTGTCTTTGTTTTGACTTCATGATCGTGAACTCACGTCCAACTCAATCCAGGGGGACCACGACCTCATTCTTTATTAGGGATGCAAGAATCGAGTCGAACACTTCCACGACGAACGAATGTATTATCTCAAATGAAAGTCACACCAATTTCTCTTTCGTTCCAATGGTTGGTGTAGAGCTTACTGGGGATCGATTTCTTAGGGCATTAACGAAGTTAACCTTTAATTGTAAGTTTAACAGGAACATCAACCTAGTTCCCTCCGCATAAAATCCAAAATTTTGCGGTAATTTGATAACTGCATTCGCCATGTGAAATATCTTGAAACCCGCACCATAAAAGGACTCGAACCCATAGCTGTTAAAAAATTGTTTTGCTTATATCTCAGACACCGTTGGCCGTAGGCAATTTTTGAAGAAATGTTCACCCAACTCCTAACCCAAACACAATCCAGAATCTATAAGCGCTGAAAAAATTATATTATTAACTTAATTATATTACTAATATTGCTTAAAAACATGAAATTATATCTCGGGAGCCTTTGGTCGTAGGTGATTTTTGATGAAATTTCAAACAGCCTTAAGAAACCCCGAGAACACCATCTAGAACCCATAGCCGTTAAAAAAATTTTCTTTCTTATATCTCGGAAATCGTTTAACTCAATTATATTGCATAAGCTTAACGGAGACGCAAACCAAAACTCATCCAACCTGGATCAGCAAGATCCCACAAGGCACTTAAAACTACAGATTCGAATTCCCACCTCGAAAGCTCACCACGCTCGGAAGGTCATGCAAGACACATCGAAGATTTGAAACCAGGATCAAATTCCCCACCCAAGGCCGCCGATTCCCACCCAAGACACACTACAGTGAAGTTCAACCGGTTTCACACAGGTGGGGCCAAAGCTCACCACCCAGGTTCTTGTCCCGAAAAAAGCTCACACCAGACCTCACAACCGATGATGTCACTGAGCTGATATCGGCATAGCTATACTACGGGAGTTTTTTAAGAAATGCGTTTTTTCCATCAACTAACGATCCAACCTTACATTTTATCGTTTTGATTACATTACAGTCCATTTAACTAGGGTGTGGTCTTAAAGTACTCTACCATAGCCTATCCCTACTACTACTTGTAGTTTGTATCCCAGACTACTGGTTGATAATAATTGTTCTGGTGGTATTTACGAGTTGGCTCGTTGAACTTTAGACCTCGTTTGTGACTCCACGAAATCGTCTAGGATATTGTAGATTGGTGTAGTTGACACTAGGTTGCGATTGGTTGGCAGTGTTCCGTGAAGATTCTTGCACGTAATAGAATGAATCGTCCATGGCCAAGTTCTTGTATTCTATGAATTGTATTCTTGTAACATAATTCCTTTCCATCTTATAAAAAAATCTTCATAAATAACACAAAATTACCATTCAACAAGTTCCATGCATCTTAGAACACACTTTCCGATTATCAGTATTTTTCGTTTAGTCAATTGACATACAAAATATTAACAAATATTTTACTACATTTTCGCCAAGCTAACTTCTATCGAAGCAATCATCAGTTCACTCACTATCATCAATTCGACCTGAAACATCGTAATCTTGACTCAAATGACCTAACATAGTACGAAAGAAAAAGTGGCAAACATTTTCTTTTATTTCCATCCCTAAAGCAAAAAAAATGTACTTTCACCCCTCTTTTTCATGACTTTGAATAGTCGATGCTGTGCCATAGAAATAATATCCTTGGAAATTTTTATATCCTATCCGTAAAGCGTCCAAAATGAGGTATAAAAACTAAATCAAACTAAAGAGTGCTGTACTCGTACATCCTTTCCAGGAATCCCATAACACTTAACCCTTTTTCATTTTCAGGTGGCCCGAAAACGAGCTCAATGTGTATCCTTGGAACTAACTTATATTTACACATATATGTTTGTGTATATGTTCGCCATATTCTTCTAAAAAAATGGTCAAAAAAAAAAATCCTTTACCGTTTCCTGTTCGTCTAAAACGAAACGAAATGTCACCAGCACAACACATACCCAGGAAGAAGACAGCCCAAACTCGTCCTGCGAAGAGGCCTTGCAATTTCGTTTATCTCGCCATTCGCATCATTATTGAGCTTATCAGATTCCATGTCCTGTAGCATCCTTATGCGTATTTCGTATATACGAATCCTGTCACATAAAGGATTTTTACGATCCCATACAGGAGGTGGGTGTGGATGGAAAAAAGCTTTTACGCTGCGATCCTTCGTCCTTAAATACATCAATGGGGACACCTAGGCACTATGGCCCGGAGACGATAGGGAGAGCATATCCTTGCCATAGCTGACTTATTCGATGGTGTGTGGCCGTTGAACGGTGGAATATTTCGATATTTTTCTTTTGCAGGGCCAGGTCTGTACCGGCTGTGACGGAGGGGCCATTGTCCCTTTACCTGTCGTAATGTTTCTCGACATTAACCATATTGGGAAGATGTAAAGTGCTCCCTGCGGCAGATATTTACTGGCGTTTCCTTTCTTGGATTAGTACATAACGTCACGACAACATTTCCGGGGGATAGAAATGGATGAGATGACTGTGAGCGGTACGACCAGTCAACGTCCTCCAGCTGTATAGGTGTAATTCAGGAGATTAGCTTTTTTTCGAGGTGGGTTACGGGGGTGGGAAAGCAGCTTGTGCTTTAAGGTGTTGAGTGTGCGAAGAAAAGGGGCGAAAAGTGATGAAGTGTATTTACGAGACACATGTAATCTGATCCTGGCAAAATGCTCGCATGGGCAGGTCTGGAAGGCGAGGAGTGATGTATAATTTACCTCCGGCACAGTGAATTATTATAACCGTATACAACGGAAACTGTTGTTGTACACTTAAATCTCTGTCTACGGTTAGAATTTTCCTGATCTTATAAAGTTCTCAGGATCCTTTAAGGCAAACTTGATGGCGCCATAAATTGCTTCACTTAACAAACCCCAGAAAACTTGATTCTGTGTGCGCCTTCATTGAAAACGAAATCTTATCCTTAGTACTTAGCCAGGGCCATTTACGATTTCTTTCTTTCTTCCTTTTTCTTATTTTAGTATATACTTTTTTTTTGTTCTACACTATAAGGAAAGCGGTCCTTGAGAGCTGCATCCTCTTCCCTCTATACTTAAACTTTGATGGAGTCATGTATTATGCAAACGATTTCAAGAAAGCAACAAATGGAAGCTTAAGTGCAATCCATGCGCTCCTATAAGATGGGCCGATCCATTTACTCTCTGTGTGCCTTTCTGTGAATTTCTGAGTTATTTAGCGGATAGTGCACCTTTTAGTAACGCTCCTTTTTTTCTAGTTTATTTAAGAAAATTTCATTTATTTTTATAAGTTAACGTAATATTAAAATAGAACACAAACTTCAGGAAAAAGATGTTTTTTTTATATTCTTTTGAAGAAAAAAAAAGGAAAATATTGTTAAAAGGATTTTTCATGGCTTTTGGGGATTTTGTAAGGATGAAAATTATGGAACAAGAAATGTTGAGATTTTTATAGTGCAGCTTTCTTTTACCAAGAAAATGAAATCAACAACTTCTCTCTTGCTTTGATATTGAAAATCTTCAAGAGAATAACTTTAATATTTAATTGTACTTAATGTTTGATCTTTTATAAATTCTGCCCTCTTGTTTAAAACTGTGATTTGTTTATTTGGGAACTGGATATGCTATTGAGTAAATAAAGTAGTTACAATGTTTATTCTAGTGCTGAGATGTGATCATAAGAGAGAATAGATGACTGAATTTTATCTTTGATAATTTCTGCATTATCCTTAAAATGTGGTTGCAGACTCCTTCTACGTAACTTAATTCCATTGCCATTGACAATATGGCTATAAAAATCAAAAATATAGTTTCGGGTTTATCCAGAAAGAGAAGGTGTCAACAACATCCGACAAAATAAGTTTTACAGACAGACACCACAAGTAAGCTGTTAACCCCTTCCTGCTCGCCGATCACGCTGGCGTCAGATACTTTATCAGTCAGTTGACGGGATTCTCCTTGCTTAACGAGGCATAACACTCCAGCAAGGCACCTTCCATTAGTCGCAATGGTCATACCAAGGGCATTGCCAACTACAACTGAGGTTTACAAATTTACGCATGCGAAAGCACGATAAAATAATTTTTGTTTTGAATTTTGCAATATTCGCGGACTTCAATCAATTTTTTACATGATGTGCCATCTATAACATATAAATATTCTCATCCAATCTTCCCACTAAGTGAGACTCAAACTTGACCTTATGACTAAGATCGTTACCAATTTTCCGGGTACACTTTAGTGCTTAACCTCTCCCTTCATAGGGTAATTGCGATTTATATTAGGATAGACATAGCCTTTCATAAGGTGTACAACAGTACATCATCTGATTTTAACAATCTCATTACTACTTTCCAACCACGTCATTTTCTTCTGTTTTCTCTACATGTATTCTAATATTATTCTATACATCGCTGGTTTGCGAGAATAATGACGCAACTCAAAATGATTAATTTTAGAGAATGACGTTTTTAAATATTTTTATAAATTACTCGAGAATGTTTTGTCTCAAATGAATAATGACGATATATCTTTCTAACGATAGTTGACGCGAAATCGGCGTTGCGTGTCTGTTTACTATAAATTGTCCAAGATTGTTGGTCATTTGGCATATTTAGTTTAATTTTTCAAAATTTTGAATTGCGTCGTTATTCTCGCAAACCAGCGACATGTGTTCTAATTAATGAAGCCTTCTTATTAGCATTTGATGGTATCTGCGAACGTCTCTTAAAACAAAAACTGTGGGAATGAAATTGCGCACAAAAACCTTATAATCAGTTTTGCAATAACCCGTGTAATTAAAAAGATATTGGCAGAAAACTACTTTTGAATTTACGTTTTTTGACATTTAAAGCGCTATTACTCGTGATATATTAGCCCAACGTAAAAAATGATAATAACAAAAATTATAGATAATCGTGTGTTCTATAAGTCTTACGCAGGATTTTTTTATGTAGAATTAACCATTACCGAAATATAGTGCAAAGAAAGTGATATGTGAAGTTTGAAGCATGATAGCTCAGTACATATTGACTTTACAAAAAAACTTTTTAAATAAAAAAGTTAAATCACTTATTTATCTACAAAAAAGATTATATACATTTTTGTCATAAAATGCATAGTTTCTGAGATATAGAATTAAACGCGTTTCCCTTCACTGTAAGTTGAGCAAGAGGGTAGGGAAGGGATGACGCCATTATGAGTTTAAGCTTATAAAAATAAATAAAATCATTTGGTAAAAAAAAATCGCGTGCGGTATTTTTCGCATTACGAAGGCCTTTTTTTACCTATTTACTGGCATATATTGGGAGAAGGGGTTTTCTGGTCAGGGTGGTGGTGGGTGGCGAGAGGGGACAGAGAGGGAAGAATTTTGATCTACATGAGGGTTAGATCGTCGGAGGTTGAAGTGACATTGGGTGTCTACCTGGTAATTTAGTAATCAGGAAAATCCATAGGATAGGTTGCGGTGGGGGTGGGGAAAGTGGGAGGGGAGGGGTTGGATGATCGATGGTTCAAGTGTCAGAGGGGTGGTTGTTTGGAGTAGTAGTTGGAGGGTGGACTACAAGATTGTTTTATACTCAGAAATCAGTTATATCAGTTATATAGGTTTTGGGGGGCGATTTGGGTTTGTGCCCATTGAGACTTTTGATCTACCTGTTGAGGGCTATCCAACTTCATTTTTTATCCAGCTTTGTGTAAAAGGTTCATAATAGTTTTGTGGCCAATGCATAGCTCCATACCAATATGGACAGTGCTGCCATGGGTAATCTTGCTGGACTTTTTCAAGAATATCATCAGCTTTGACCACAACTTTCACATCAAAATGACCAAAAAGAAAGCGAATGAACCATTTCCGAGCAGCAGATTTTCATAAAATGTGTTACTCAGCACATTTTTTTTCACAGCCTTTCGTAGCGTTTTTCCCTTTGTCGTATTAGTAATGCAAAATATACCGCAACTTTTCATTATTTTTCGCCATTTTCTAACGGAAACAACTTTCCAATAACACCAACCATACTCAAACTTAATTTTCGAACTGTCACCTGTCAAACGAGCTTTTAGTGGTGGCGCTGCGATTAGTAGCTCGTGACTTGTTTGCCATCTATCGGGAAAGCTACCCAAACTTTTCCCCAAAGCTCATATAAATGAACTTTTAGACAGTAATGTGTGGTCGTGAGCCGGTAGGACTAGTTTTGTGTTGCCAGAAAAAGTTGCTGTGCAGGTATGGGGAGTTGATTTCATTGGAACAGCGATAAAATATTGTATATACGGTAGCTAATGATTCCCTCGACACCTACTGATGATTTGGATGGCTTAGGTTGGATCGTTATAGAGCAATGCTAGAGGGTTTTTCAAGACTACAGCCTAGATAAACGAGTTGTGTTCGAAGATGGGCCGAATTTGCGATTTCTAGATTGTAACACGATCTGCTGGATGACGGAGCACCCTAGACCTCTTAAGAGTATCGTAGAGTACCATCACCAGCGAAGCTTTTAAGTGGGTTGTACACGATTGATGGCAGATTATTTATACAGATTTAGAAAAGCGATGACATAATTGATCCCTGGCGAACACCAGTGGATATGGTATGATGGGCTTAGAGTCAATGTCGCCTAATAAAGAAAGAATATACTCTCACTCCAGCTCTTTAGATGTCGTATTCTATTGAAAGCCTTGATGACATTTAGAGCGACCATACCTGATTCACCGAAACGATGGAAGAATTTGTTGAGGAGCTCTGATAGACATACAGGAAGGTTTCCAGTAGTTCTTTTCAGTTTGAAGCCGTCCTGCTTGTTGCATAGAATCTGGTTGGATTCAAGATTTTCCACAAATTTTTCTTCGATTGTTTTTTTTCCATGATTTTGGAGAAAATACAAGTTATTGATATTGGGCAGTAGTTATAGCGGTTATTGTATTCACCTTTTTTAGTATGGGCTGAACATGAGTAGTTTTCAATAGGCTGGATATACTATGGAGTTGTTTCAAAGAGCATAGAGTTTCTGCTTAGGGTTAGCCAATGGCGAGGCAAATTTGCATTATACCAAAGGGGGTATGTTATTAGGTCCAATGGATTTCTTCCCATAAAGCTCTTGGGGACATTTTTCCACTTCACGAGTTCTTAAAAGAAATTCAGTCCATTGAGGGGTTGTGTATTGCGAGACGAAAGTGGGATGGCAGTGAAGGAGGGTTAGGCATAACACGAGGCCAACGGGTATATTAATAAATTGCTCTTGGAGTTAATTTCTCTTATCTTTTTGTAAAAATCTTTTTTGTAAAAAAAATTGGAAAGTTTTGGTAAAAAACTCAAAACACTTTTTGCTGTGTTTTGTTTTTCATTTGAATACACATTGAGATAGACCATCAACCAATACAGCAACAATTACACCCAGAAGTCATTAACTATCTCCACAGCAATGAATAAAAAAAGAGAGCCAAACACCAAAAAGCACCAATTGTTCTTCCTATCCCACCCCAAATTTATAAAGAATTGATTTGAAAAGAAACCTATACTAAAAATTACGTTCCCAAAGGATCTTAAAATCTCATTAAGTTTGATTCTTTCAATCCTGTTAAAAAAAGGCCAACAAAGGTTGATTCCTTTATTTGAGCGCTTGCACAAGATGTTCCTGGGGCCTTCGGGGATTTAGAAGCCAAGCCCACGAAATCTTTAATGATATAATCGATATGTGGGTCAGGACGAAATCGAAATCCCCCAGACCTATTTCCCCCCTGCCCCAATCCTGGCACATATTTCTTTCCTGCTAAGCAAGCCGGAACCACCACCACCAATAGTAGTAACCTATGCAACCACCAATCAATTATTTTTATTCCCCAATGATGAATTTGTGATATGTTTTGTTGCCAGGATACTAGGATGCTCAGAATCAGGATTTCGTTAATAATATTTGATTTTTGTGTTTGTGTTATAGAAAAAAATAATATAGTTCGGTTGAGTATAGTGTGAAGGAGGGGAATCTGGGAAAGGATTTTGTGATGTATCCTAGCTGAATATCAATCAAAATTGGTCAAGAAGTCGAGGGGCGCCCTAACAACTTCAGACAAAATGTCTGGATAAAAATATTTCACGGTTCATTACCTTTGGATATTTGAGACTTTAAGTGATATTTTTGGGTATTGTAAAGGCGTAGTGTGTTTTTGGGAGCAATTTCTATAATAATCAATCACTAATCGAAAATCGATGTTTTTTTTGTATTGTGTTGGGATTGTAAGATGGTAGCATGTTGACCATTTATGTAATGGACCGGCATTAATTATGAAATTCGTAAAATTCTTTATGAAAAGCCGATTTTAAAACAAAATTCGTTGAAAGTTTTTCGGCTTATCGATTTATATATACAAATTACAATTCTGAATAAAATGTGGTTAGCCCTACGATTGTACTATAAAAGAAACTACGACGACTGATAAAAATAAAAATGAGTCAAAAGACTCATGTAGCAAAAAAAAAGATAGAATATCGGCAGTCACCGAAGCGAGCATACATAGATATAATACAAACAGAAGATTGAAGCAGAATAAGATGCGCACGCATCTCAATTGACGAGTAATGAGAGACTTTATAAAGTGCAAAATACCATACGTTCTATTCCAATGAAATTGACGTCCTATTTCCTGCAATACACGTCTAGCCCAGACGGCTTACACATCCTCCGGTAAAACAATCTCCAGCAATCAACGAAACAAAACCCTAAAGATCAAACGTAAAGTTAGTCGAATCCTGCTCGAGAATATAAGGTAAGGATAAAGAAATTTAAACTAAATGGAAGAAGTGGACAAAATGAACCATACCGTCACGTCGAATCGAACCACGGGCCGAGGTCGGCTAAGTAAATCCTGGAGGGGAGATATCGGACATCAAAGAGGGTTATGCATTACTGTCAGTAGAAACGCTTGGCTCGATGATGAAGGCAAGCTGACGACTGAACGTAAGAACGATGTGCACTGAGCCATGCAGCAGGTCCAGAGAACACACTGGTGAAGTCAATAACGTTTAGGGCCGTGTTACAATTGGGGCTTTGGCTTCGACTTCAGCTCCGACTGCAAAAAAAGCCCCCAGAGACTTCGACTTTTAAATTAAATTGTAGCTTTGACTGCAATCAGCTGTTTCCTTTCAAAGCAGAAGCAAAGAAGAAAATTAATATAACAAAATGCTTTGGAATTATTTTTAATGATGTTCGCAGTCTATAAAAAATACTAAAAAATTCAAAACCGTTCCCTTCGCTTTAAAAAAGTGATTTTCAGTACTTTCACATTAAGTGAAGTTGGTTGCAGGCGGGCGAAACTTTGGATTTTCTTAAAGCCGGACTGCAGTCGAAATACAGTCCCAGACAAAGTTCAGTCGAAACTTCTATTTAATCAGCTTTAATGCCATTACATGTAATCAAAGTCCGAAGTTAAGTCAAAGTAAAGTCAAAGCCCCAATTGTAACATCGGCCTTACTTTGATAAGGTCTTGTTTTATGAGATCATAAACTTGCCACCTATCGGCGCCATACCCAAGAGTATCGCTGTCCAGCTCATTTTGACTCCTTAGCAAATGGTCCATAGCAATGTTCCCTCTAATTTTTTCGCTTACTGCGCGGTACAAAGTATATGGGAGCAAAAATATTCAAAACGTATGTAAAAGTGTGCACGGGGGGGGAGGTATTTGTATTTGAAGTCAATTTGGTATTTGTATTTGAAGTCAATTTTTTTTAATAAATATTCTTGAAAATAGTTCATAATATGTATTTGTTTATACGGGTGCGCCATCTAGACCTTCAGTATTTTAACATTGAATAATTCTGACATTTTTTAGCCGATTTCGACAAATGTGCACGATTCTGAAATGTCATTGATTACCATTTTAGCTATGAGTCATTACACACCCTAACCTCATTTTACACTCTCGGGCGGAATCAATAAACAAAACTGTCGAATTTGCGAAGTGTGCTCAAAAACTACCATCAGATCATTTTTCTTCAAAGTTGGAAAAACCGCCGACGGCGCACGCTATCGTTGGATGTTGGCGCACTTTGTGTGTCCGAAAATGCGTGAAAAAAGTCTGACGAACTTATATTTTAAACAAGATGGCGCACCTTGCCAGACCGCAGCCGCTACGATGAAGTTCTTGCAGCGTAAGTTCCTGAAACACGTAGTGTCGAAAAGTGGTAATTTGGAGGGGCTTCCTCGTTCTCCAGATTTAACGGCACCAGACTTTTTTCTGTGGGTTTGTTTAAAAAGTAAAGTTTGTGCCAGCAAGCCAAAGACCATTGACGAACTTAAAGCTAACATATGAGCCGAAATAGCTGCTATAACGCCCTAAATGCTGGTGAATGTTATGCAGGATGCCCGAAAAAGAGCTGATTTTTGCGTATCAAATGGAGGTGGTCATTTAATCGACATTGCATTCAAAAACTGATTTGAAATAAATGGTAGAGATTATCCTAAATAAATCTTGCTCATTTGTCGAAATCGGCTTAAAAATATCAGTGTTATTCAATGTTGAAATACCGAAGGTCTAGATGGCGCATTCCATATTCTTTCTTTAGGGGCAAGATCTACTATATTTGAACAACAAGCTATAAAACAGGAGGAGTATACAAACAAAGGGCAGTCATATGTTACGCTCGGTGACGTTACCAATTAGGTGACTGCAACCACGCACGAAATGCTGTATACAAAATTGACACAACAAGGAACTCCCTTCTCTCAACATAAGGCAAACTAAGCAGATTTTACTTTTTTGCGAAATTTGGATTTTTGCTATTTTTAGATTTAATTCAAGAACTGAAATAAAAAAATGGTGAACAAGCCCATTGTGCGCAGAATACAAAACGGCTGCGCAACTCTCGAAAAATAAGTGCGCGGTCGCGCATCCGCGCAGATTAGAGGGAACATTGGTCCATAGTGATATTCCACAAAATTTGTGATAGATCACCCCAACCTATATTGGTATCTTTTGCTTAGGACCCTTCCTCGAAGTTGTAAGTAGTATAGCTATGGGCTTTCTGGAACAGTGACGTCATCGCTTTTTGACTTGGATGTGGATGTGGTCTTGGGTGTTAGTGAGCGCCGCCTGTGTGATATAAATTGAACTTAATTGAGTATTGGATGAGCTTTCGTGTCGGATGACCTTTTGAACTTCGATGTGTCTTGGCTGAGCTTGAGAAATATGGTTGAGCTTCGCGGGGTCTCGGAATAGCTTTCGAGATGGGGGATCCAATTTGTTGTTTTGAGTGCCTTGGGAGGTATCTTGCTGATCCGGGTTCCGGTGCATTAGCTTCGACTGGAAGAGTCTCCGTTAAGCTTGTGCAATATAATTAAGTTAACGATTTACGAGATATAGGCAATATTTTTTTTCAACTCCTTTGGGTTCTAGATGGTTTCTTAAGGCGGTGTGAAATTTTATCAAAAATCGCCTGCGATCAACGGTTTCCGAGATATTAGGGATTTTATGTTTTTAAGAAGAAAATTTAAATAAAAGAATTTTTGTTCTATTAATTTTATTTATTTATTAATATTTCAAGTACAAATTTTCATTCTGCACAAATTTAAATATGAATGTTTTCCCCTACGCTCCAGTGTTTTTGATGAAGAAATGTCCCCGGTTATTAAGGTCAGACTAGGTTTAAAAATCTATTTTATTTAAAAAATCTCTTATTATAAATATACGTTTTTCAGAGCTCATCGGCTTTGGCCTTGGTGTATTATGCAAGTTAACACATTTTTGAAGTGAAAACTTCTATAGGCACGTTGGGCTTTTTTTGGCCCCGGGAAAAACTAAAAACTCGCGTCACGCTACCGTACCATCACGCTACCGTACCATCACGCTACCGTACCATGTGAGAAAAAATTTGGCTTTGGGGGTTTTAGTTTGTATTAAGTGTTATGTATTACTATGTATTATATATTATTATGTTTTATTATTTTATTATTTATTATATATTATTATGTTTTATTATTATTATGGATTATTATGCATTTTTTAATGGTTTTATTTAGCTTGACCTCGTATATTTGTTTGTTTCTTTCTTTCTTTGGTTCAAATCTTGCGACAGCTTTTTTAACTACTTCTACTTAACCGATTTGTATGAAACTTTGCACACACATTGAGTTCCCATGCCAATGCAATCTGACAACTTTGTAAAAAAATCAAGATGGCAGATGAATTTTGCAATTGTGTTCCGATTATATTGAAAATCGGTATCGAGAGGTTTTTATGAGCGCGAATGACGAATCTGTGGTCAAAATTTGAAAATTCAAAATGGCGGCGCCAATATGGCGGATTATTTTGGCAAAAGTGTTCTGAATCCATTGAAAATCGGTATCGGTGGGGTTTTTAGGGCCACAAATGAAAATTTGAAAATTAAAAATGGCGGCGCCAATATGGCGCATGAATTTTGCAAATGTGTTCTGAATCCATTCAAAATCGGTATCGGGGGGTTTTTAAGGATACAAATAACGATTCTATGGTCAAAATTTGAAAATTCAAAATGGCGGTTCCAATATGGCGGATTAATTTTGCAAATGTGTTCTGAATCCATTAAAAATCAGTTTCGGGGGTTTTTAGGGTCACAAATGGCGAATCTGTAGTCAAAATTTGAAAATTAAAAATGGCAGCGCAAATATGGCGGTTCGATTTTGGCAATTACGATTCGATTTCACCGAAAATCGCTATTTGGAGGTGTTTAAGGTCGGAAATAATGAATTTCTTGTCAATATTAGAAAATTCAAAATGCGCTAACAATGTGGTATGCATAACAAATCACTTCACCAGAATTTTGTAAAAAGTGAAATGCATAAAAACCTGTATAACAACTGTACAATTAAATAAGAACGACTTGTCTAGTAAAATGTGTTTCCAAGTCAACAAAAAAAAATATTTCAAATGCGCGATGGAACATTCATAGACAACATTTATTGACCATTTTGTAATATTAAGATTGAATTGGAAATACAGAATGGCCATAGAAGTTTTCACATCTATCGTGTGGTCCTACGCACGCCGTTTTTTGTTGTTGTTGCTGCTTTTAGGTTAGGACGCCCCTCCTCTACCACATCATAAATGTCTAGCTCCTCTCCTAGTATTTCCTTGACCAGACAGGCAGACCAGACAGGCAGAACAGATAGATCAGCCTATCGGACTCCCTTACAATTACTACCTTGACAGAACGCTTACTGCGGTGATCGAATGGCTTATTATTCTTATAGGTGATGGAGGATAAAGGCAGGGTGTTTTTTGTAAAGAAGGAAAGGATAAAATGAAAAGACAAGGGACAACGCTGCGGAGTGGTTGCGAACCTTGAATGGAAGTCGAGTACCTTAACTTATAGGTCGGTAAACAAAAGTGCACCAGTAATAACACCCTGACCATGTGCTTCACTAGCATACAGGTTTTCACTCTTCGAATGGAATATAGAACTTACAGATGGTGAAGTCTGTCTTATATACCTTAGCTTTGCGGATCCTACAAGTTAAGTATATGATTGGATATCCCACCTGCATGCCAATATACCACATCAAACATTATGGATTCTCAAGAGTAAAATTTATAGTTTAAGTGCAGCAGCCAAGGACCAAAAAGTCACGAACTGAAAAACAAACGAATCGTAAAATCGTGAAGGAGAAATTGGAAAGGCTAAAAGTCATCCTTATCCTAGATATTTTACCTACATGTTATTAGTATGGCTTTTAATACCCAGTAAGACAAGACCTTGGAAACGAAAGTAGTGTCATGTCCCATACGTTTACGTTACTGCAACAATTGAACTAGTGAACGATGAAAATGAAAAATAAACAAGAGAAATAAAAGGTTCCTTCTCCCATTACATCCAGAAAGAAAAATGTTAAAATAATATAAAACTTTAATAGATTTTAAGCCAGAGAACTACTCCATGCATGCGGTATGAAGTGGTCGCTTTGGCCCCAGCACAACTCTTGATGTTTGTATTCCTGCAACTTAGTATTCCCCATTTCTCTACATTAAACATTACTGAAGCATTTCGAAAATCGCATGACCATTTTTTAATTACGATGTCTGCATTACGATGGAGAGCCATAAAGACCGGTCCCGGTGCACACTATGCTGGCTCTGGCTGTGGCAGAAAGGATCTTGAGTCCTGGATTCAAGATTCTGCTGCATCGCATCTGTGTGATTTGATTGCTAGCCAGGATAGAAACTACTTGAGATTCTGTGCACAGTTGAACATCATTACACTTGTGAGATTCTTTCAATTACCTCCGTTTAATTAAGAAGAGTAAGAAATGGGACGTGCCGAAGCGTTCACTGCACCACCACCACCACTACCACCATTGCCACTGTCACGGAATGGAAAACTAACTCCGATGCTATCGTATAATGGAGTTGACTTAAGGAAGGATCCCTTTTTGCTATGGTATAACGTTCTCAGGTTCATCATGGGTGGAAGATTTGTAAAATTACAAGAAATAACTCGGAGCGAACTTCAAACAATTTTACGTGATATTGTGAAGAAAGTAGTGCACTTTTGGTTGTTGTAAAATTCAGTTTAAAAATAAATTGAATTTTGAAATTTTAATAAGTTTTGATAGAAAATACGTCTTGCTTATATTTATTGGGTCCTTTCTATAGAGATGGAGGATTGCTATGTTTGATTTCATTTTTCGTGTGCACTTGGTAAACACTGGAGAAAAAACTATGACCATTGGAATAAAAGTTTGCAACTAGAAATCCAGCACTTTCTCGAAGGTGTATTTATTAAATCAACGAAGTAGCCATTTTTATGGGTAAAATCTAATCATTCATCGTTACTAATAATTCTTTGCAGTCGTTGTCGTTCATAACGAATTGTCTCGTAATAAGCTGAGATTGATGTATAGAAATACATAGGATAGGATCGTGAAAGTCTGAGGCGATATTACGGATCTCGATTAACCTTATGTTAGAATTTTTTGATATTTTACGAGTTCGGAAATACCGACTGTGGAAGATTGTTCCCCAGTCTAGTTGTTCTATTTTATAAACGAACTTCTAGACAATAATATGCCCGAAAAGCAGGGCTTCACGTTGTGGGTGATGGTGGTTGGAGGTTGGTCGGGTTGAGCAGGGAGTACGGGCGTCTGTTGTTCTAGTCCCTAAATCACGCAGTCGTGATGAAAGCCCAAAAGATAAAAAAATTGGAAAAAGGTCTTAAAAAAAATAAAACAAAAAAGACACAAACAGAGCAAAAAATCAAATTGCTGGACAAGGAGGTCGTTAAGCGTAGGCCAATATTACACTACGCACAGTAGACTGACTAACGTAAATAACCTTTGCCTCTTTCTTCGTAGCCCGAACGTTGGCTTTTAATACAGTCAATTTGGGCTCAAACGTGGCCCTAGCTGGGAAAGTTATGGGTAGATTTGATTTCTTGCATCCATTGTTTTTTGGGGTGCTGAATCCGAATCTGAGGATGCTTGAAAAAATTTCATGACGTAACATAGTCACGTAACGTAACGCAACTGGTTCCAGTTCGTTCTTCGGGCATCCTATAAGACTCTAAAGGTGTGTATCCACCAAGGCAAACGGACATTCGCTCGTAGGCAAAATGACGTCATAATGACGTAATAAAATGGTGTTCTAGATCTGCATAGCTGCGACGTGCACTTGCTGGGTGATGTCATTTTGCCCGCGAACAAATGTCCGTTTGCCTTGGTGGATACATACCTTAATGTATCTCCTCCCAAGCTTATACCGTAGGAGATGTAATTGAAAAAATTACAAAAAAATTTCTGCGCGATCATTAAAATCACAAGATCATCTCAAAAATTATTTGACTTTTCTGACTTATATAGACTCCAAAAAAAAATCCCCTCATCAAATACAGCAATTCATTTAACACTGCAACTTTGACTTTAACTTATTCATAGGACTTTGGTGGTTATTAAAAAATATTCAAAAAAAAAATGAAGAAAAAATTCAAATTCTTACAGGAAAACTTTTCCTTTTACGAATGGTGATAATAAAAAAAAAATTCTTTTCTGTTCCGTTTCCTGTCTTCAGTGTTACTTGTCCCTGGCATATTCACGAATAAAAAGTTTCCCCAAAAGAAAAGTTGTGAATATTTTTGCAGGGAAATTCTGCTTAAAAACTTACTTATTTTTATATTGAGAAAGGAGCAGCAGGAAAAAAAATGAAACTGAAGTCGGACATTATACGAAAAGTAGAGGAGAGATAGGATTACTTTTTGAAGTGAACTAATTTCTACTTTCTTTCCTGGTTCTTTCTCTTTTTGCGTTTTTTGAAGTTTCATTTAAAAAAAAGAAAATCTGGTTTTTTTTTTGAAATTATTTAAAGATGAAAAAAGTTGTATTAATGGTAATTTTTTCGGATTGTATTCTTAGAGGTGAATTTTTATATTTTTAGAAGTTGAGTGGGAGGTGTATTCTTAAATTGGAAGTTTCATGCAAATTATTTTTGGGTAATACGAGTATAAATAAATTTGTGGGTTTCGAATTAATATCTTCGGTAACGTATGATAGAGCACTAAAATCTAGTGTAGAGGCAAAAATCTTGACGAACAATTTAGTCAGGCGGTGGTTCTGGCCATATTTGTTAGGTATTTGTCGACTTTCAACTGGCATATGATTCTATAAACAGAGAGAGGTTCTTCAAGATTGTATTGGAATTAGGAATCCCCTCAAAGCTGATACGATAGATCAAATTCGCAATCAATAAAAATAACTGGCGAAACTATAGATCCAAAATGCAGAAAAGATCGAAGTACGACAAAGTCTAAAGGCCTCCATTTACCTACAGGCCGCCGACAGGCTGTAGCCTTTGAGGCCAGGTCGGCAGGCACGGCCCTATGAAGGCCACACATTACTCAGTCTGAACCAGGGATGAGGAACTGCGTGACCGGCCATGACCTATTTCCCCACAGACACACAGGCGAACAGGAATTATTTCTATGCACATCTATCAAACCAGAAATTAATTAGGGGTGATTGCACTTTTTTCACTTCTGGCCTCAAAGAAGACTTCAGACTGAATAGAAGTTCAAATGCCAACACACATAAAGATTTTTGTCAGTTTTCCTAGACTGCAGACCACGCCCTGCGGCGGGCGGCCGGTGCATATGTGGTGTTACTTGGCCTCAAGGGGAGAAACCTTCAGGTCATGGCCTGCCGGTGGCCTGTGTGTGAATGGGGGAATTTAGAAAAGGGGATGGACTGGCCCCAATGGTTTTCAACCTTGCCCTAGAATGGGTGATAAGGAAAACGGCAGTTCAGAGAAGTACATCAATAGCAAAACAGTCAGTATAATTACTTGAATTTGCGGATGACGATAAGTAGACCAGTAGGCACATCCAAAAGGAGATGGTGCGACTCTGTCACCGCTGGGCTGACGCAGAGGCAATGCTGGACATTCGGAGCTGGAGGTATGCTGCAACGGACGGCAAAACTTGGAGAAATGCCCTAGAAGAAGCCAAGGCTCGATTTGGGCTGTAGTGCCATTGGATGGATCTCTGAAGACTGACTGATATTCTTCCCCATACATTTTGTAAGAATTTATCATTGGAAAAACACGCGTTAAGGTCCGGTTACACGCAACGATCTGCTTGTGCCAATTGGCTTGCGCAATGTAAACGCATATTTTTGGCTTGCGCAAGCCAAAAAGTTTGCCTTGTGCAAAATATGTGTTCTTAGAAAATCGGCTTAAGGTTGGTATTTTGGCATGAGCGTTTAAACGATGTTCAAGCCTCAGGTACAACCCTCAGCATGGCCTTGGGTGAATGGTGAAATTTTATGATGCTCTTTCGAACTTATCATAATCAATATAATATAATAATCGTGTTAAATTAGCAAAAGGGTACCAACTGTTTTTAAGTAGAACCAAATAGTTCACTGGTGACTGGTTCATTTTCACTCAGTTTATTTGCATCAATTGACTTGCGCCAGTCAATTTGCACAAGCAGATCGTTGCGTGTAACCGGACTTTTAAAGACATTGCTAAAGGAAAATTTTTCACTCTGTGTGCTCACAACTGCAATTTGTTTTAATCATACTTTTAAGTGCCATTTTTATAATGGGAAAAAAGAGTTCAAGAAAGTGTTTGCCTTAAATTCTATGTTTCAAACAAAATTTCGTGGTAGTTAATTTGCCTCGTTCGACCTTCAAAATCTACGAACGATAAAAATATTGTCAAAATCCAGAAGCTTGTGCTCGGAAATCATTATACGAGTATAAGCCTGAGAGAGTTGACTGAAGAATTGACATATCTTTTAAGTCCATTATGGCTGGTATTTTGGCCTACTATAGTGTACCTTTTTACCGATCCCGAAGCTTCAATTAACATTTCCTGGAAGACATTTCGAGTCAATTAAAATAAAGGCAAAAAGGAAAATTGGTTGAAAGAGCTGAAGGCCATACCTCAATCAGCTTACGAAAAATATTATGGAGGACTGGGCCACGCGCTGGTTGTAGCTAGATTGTACTCGGTGGGATCTACTTTAAAGCCGACCAAAAGAAATTTTGATGAGGAAATTATTTCTGTTTTATTCCGGGTATACTTTTTACAAAGAAAGTGTCACATTTTGCGCAGCTAGTCAAATAGCTTATTGATCTCGGGTATCTTATTTTAAAAACCACATTTTGGATACAATGTGTACTCCAGCTGCATTCTAACAGCCTACACAGTGCTTTTGACCTCTAATTACTAACACATATAAAAATTGCTGAAAATATAATATCAAAAAATGAAATAGTATTATTAAAAGTCTCGACACTTTCACATCCCTTAAATTGACTTGACAGCGGTTCATATTCAATAATAACAGAAAAAAAACCCCTCGGAACGTAATAATCCAAAAAGCATAGGCACCCCTAGCACTTTGATCCCTTCAATCCTTATCAGGCGAAAAAGTTGATAAAATTTTTAATTAAATTTCTGATATGAGCGCACCATGTTTCAGCCATTAACCCCTTCAGTGTAACATTGGCCAGAAAATCGAAATTTCCCTTTTAATCCCTTACAACACCAAAAAAATTATGACCCACCCCCGTTAGGGGTTGCAAGCAAAGTGTTTTTTTTTCATTGTTTTTCCGCCGAAAGAAAAGTACAACGGCGGCCATAATTACGGACAAATTAAAAAATTACCCAGCATTGTTCTCTTTATCACGAAATGACTCGTGTAATACGACCCAGAAGGGAGAGGAGCTGATTTTCCTAAAGTGGAAAAATCAAATTTGAGTTAAAGTTTCGAGGAGCATAAGACAAACTTTTCACCGTAACCGATTAAAAATGTTTTTTTTTTGACTCTACACCAACGGAATAAAAAAGTTTTAACTTTAAAAGTGCCTGCAGGGGGGTGGATGATTTTTTTTTGAGGTGGGAAGGGGGGGGGGGTGTATCGGAAGGGCAAGGATGGAGCAGTGTGTTTGAATGAGCCCATCCGTATACCTTGGTAACCAATTTTGTGAATATCACAACTTCTGATTGCGCTATCAAAACTTTGAAAAGTTCGAGTTTGAGCTTATTTTGTGGAGTGGAAGTGTAAATTGGGCTTCTGTGGAAAATTGGGTTAAAATATCAACAGTGGTGAGTACTTTGTTATTTGTGGTTAATTTAACTTTCTTTTCTCTTTTTAAACTCGCTAAAGTAAATTTCTGAGATATTTTCAATAGGGCTATTGAAGTTCTTAACTACTTGATTTAATGTTTATTATGTCCTTTGAATTTTCGCTTTTAATCGGAATTTTTTTTTTTGGTAAACAATATCACGAGTTGTTAAGCTCAGGGAGTAAACATTGGGGATGAAGGAAACTTCAATTAAAAGTAATAGGGGAGAAAGTATGGTTAGCAGAAATATAGTACAGGTAAATAAATATGGCTGCTAGAAAGCAAGAGAATCTGAATGAGCATTTTGAAAATGGCACAAGATCGAGTGACAACTAACCTTTAGGAATTTTGAATTTTTTACATTTCCAGGTCTGTTTCCAAATTTCCTTTCACTTTATTTTTCCTTATAAATTCTTCTTTTCCATTCTGGCTTTGATCAACTACTTGTTACCTCACAATTTCTGCACGTAGGTGCCCGGTAGCTTAGTAAGGGGTGCCGCGGCGTGGGCGTACGTCTGGCTTTATGAGGGCGCCACGTGGTTGTTCTGGTCCACGTACCAATACACACAAAGTTAGAATAAAAAAATTAAAAAAAACACCTCAGAAGCAATAACACCAAATTCTCAATTAGCACTTTTATTTATAAAATCTTATTCGGAAGAAAAAAAATAAGTCGAAATTAAAATATTTACAAAAATTACCAAACTTATCTTACTGCAAAATCCACGTGCAAGGCTTCTCCTATTCTCCTTTCTTGTTTCCTTCGAAACTACTTTCACTACTCAGACTCACTAGGTACTACCACTTCCACACAGGGCCGGATTATATCGGGAACTGCCCACTATTTTAGTGACTCCAATCGGTATGGCCCGATTCGATTGGAAACGGGAAAAAATACTATTAACAAAATTAAATTTTTTGTCCCAAAAACGGCACTGGGTGCCGGGCATGCCTTTTTCCACCCAAATTCTCGAGGCCGTTGCCTTAATTTTGGGTTTGAAAGTTAGGCTTGACAGCCCCCGGCCACATTTGTAGAAAGCCGGGGTGGACAATTATATTTAAATTAAAAATCTTTGGAGTCCTCCCTGGCCACTGGTCTGTCCTTTAAATGTGTAATTGCAGGCAAAATTTGGGGTACCGGAAAAAATTCATGTTCCGAAATTTTTGGAAGTTAGGATCGCTGGCAAGCCTTGCATCGCTTCACATTTGATTTAAGGGGGATTCCACGGTTTCCGTGGCCCCGCCGTTTGGCGATGGATTTTTATGAAGCACCCGAAAATAAGACGAAAATATAAAATAAAATTTTTCGTTATCTCGCTTAGTTTTCGACATTTTCTCCCGGGTACCTCTGATGGCCTCTAACTCAGCAGGACCTGATAGAAGAATGGATCAGCAACATCATTATCCGAAAACAGGTAGACGACACAAACAAGTTGACACATATAACATTCATTAAGTCATCCAATTTATCTTCTTTTCTTTTTAGGACTAGTGCAGAACATAACATACTCAGCCATTATTTCCCATTATTATAGTTTTCTAAAGTTGACAAATAACTAAAACTATAGATAATCCCGTGCGTTACATAAAATAATTCATCGGAGCTGGGAAACTGGCTGGAAGCGAGTTATTCGACGAGAAGTGCCGTAACCTTCGCTGTTGACCCTTGACCCGCTGTGTCGCGAACACAAACGACATGGAGTTGCAATCAATATCTCATTTGAAAGATATTTTTATTGCTACTATAATGGCCTTAATAGTCCATTCAAAACGCGGGAGGGGGGTGTTCCAACATAACACCGTTAAGAAAATCGAACCCTACGAGGATTTTGGGTCGCTGATCGGGGTCCGGCGGTCCTAAAATATGGGCGTCACCCTTAAAATCGCGAAAAACAACCCTTTTTAAGGGGTTTTCGCGATAATTTCAATAATAATGTAAAATAATCGGATAAAATGCACTTTTTTCAATATTTATTTGCGAAGGTTGTTGATTTATACTAAATCAACCTAAAATTTATGATAAGGGATGATCCTAAAGGGGTAAAACTTAGGGGTGGTTCGAATGAATGAAATGAATGAAAATAAAAAAAATTGTAAATTTTTTTTTTCAAGTTTATGCTTCTAATTCGATTGTAGGTATGCGTATTGTCAGGCAAAAATAAATTATTTTCACCCCTAAGGGCGCGCGCACACAGAAAGTGGAGCGGAGCTGAGCTTATCAGCTCTGCGCTAACTTTACATTAAAATCCCCGGTGCTGCGCACAATGTGAGCTGAGCGGAGCTAGCTCACGGTGTGCGCAGCACCGGGGATTTTAATGTAAAGTTAGCGCAGAGCTGATAAGCTCAGCTCCGCTCCGCTTTCTGTGTGCGCGCGCCCTAACCCAGCGGGAAAAAGAATTAATTCGAAATTAATTTAGAATCAATTCCCGTACAAACGAACTAATTCCATTTGTATTCTTTTGTATGAAACGAATGAATTACTTTAACACGGCCATTGCATTGGGCGGAATGAATTTATTCGCTCTGCATTACAAAATAATTAATTCTGAATTAGTTACAAAGCGTTGTATTCTGAACTAGTTACGAAGTAATAAATTCAGAATACAATACTTTGTAACTAGTTCAGAATGGATTCCTTTGTAACTAGTTCAAAATGCAACACTTTGTAACTAATTCAGAATTAATTATTTTGTAATGCAGAGCGAATAAATTCATTCCGCCCAATGCAATGGCCGTGTTAAAGTAATTCATTCGTTTCATACAAAAGAATACAAATGGAATTAGTTCGTTTGTACGGGAATTGATTCTAAATTAATTTCGAATTAATTCTTTTTCCCGCTGAGTAACTGTGAACACATATGACAAATATTACTGTGAAAATAGCGTTGTATATAACATAGGTAAAAAAGTAATTTGACAGTTATAACATTTCAATTAATTTATTTTAATATTTCAAGCATAGTTTAATATAGTTTTTAATTTATTGATTTTTAATAGTATGTATTTTTAAATACTAATAATAAAAAAATTAGCTTCATTTAATTTTGAAATTTATAGTAAAATAAGGACTTCAACTTAATTTACTGCTTCTTTCTCTGGTCATAAGCACGCTTGTTTAATTTTTGCTTGCTTAAGCCGAAACCATTTCTTATGGTTTTTCTGCATCTTTACCAACTAGCAACTCTGAAAATTGTAAAAACTAATATTAAAACCTATATTTAAAACTATGAAATATGTTTGTTACCTTCTAATTTTTCAGTTATTTTTTTAAATACTTTAAACGAGAGTTTTCCATGACTTCCATCGTAATTATAAGTGTTAATTATGTTTTCTCCTATAAATTTGTGGAAATTTTTTTCAAATTGATCTGCTGGGAGAATTCGCTTATGTATAGTAAGCTGAAACAAGATAAATTAAAACATATTCTTAGGCATTTGTCATAAATAATCTTTCTTACATGATGAACGCGATTTGGCTCATTTAGAGCTTCTTCAAACTCCTGCACTTTATCTGTACTATCTAGTGGAAATTGCAGCAGTTCTCTTTGGGTAGCAACTTCTTGTCGCAGCAACTTCCATACTATTGCTTCCGTTGCTGTGATGGACTCTGCCATTGGAGCCAATTGTTGATTCATCTTCTTTCTACATATATAAAACAGTAAGTGACTGACAGACAACGCACAGACCAAACCGCTGGACCTAAAGTGCTGAAATTTTCACAGTGCATCCCTACAATGACATGAACAGAACATCCACTAAGAAGCGATTTTTCGAAATTAATCCCATAAGGGGGTGAAATGGGATTGACCCAAATTGCTGGACCTAAAGGGCTGAAATTTTGACAGTGCATCCCTATAATAAAGTGGACATTCACTATGAAGCGATTTTTCAAAATCCATGCCCTAAGGGGGTGAAATGCGGTTGAATAGGTTGTATGGGGAATTTTTTTTCTGAAAGGCGTTGCAACGCACGCGGGTTTTTTTGCTAATAATATCATATTAAAAATGCATTAAATTAAATATAGAGAACTTTTGAACACTTACCTTTTTTTAATTATATTTTTTATCGCTGGTTTTGAACTATTAAAATAAAACACTTCTAGTTATTAGTTCTTCATAAATATAGTTCACTTATTAGTTCTTCACAAATATTATTCACTTATTAGTTCTTCACAAATATATAATTTTCCCTTTTTAAAAATGTCACTTTTTTCACTAAAAATTGATCTAACTAAAAATTTTTTTCAGCCGTCACGGCTTGAAACATAAACCATGAATTAAAATTTCTTCCCAATTCATACAACAGGTCCTCCCATTTCAAATTATGTATGTCATAAAACTTTTCGGAAACTTCCAAGAATCCAAGAATTACAAACCTGCATTGAAAAGAAAAGGACAACATAGGGTAAAAAGGTTTTTGTTTGCCTCTTAATTGCAAACTAATTCGTTTGTAATAAATTCGGAATTAATTCGGATGGAATCAATTCGAATTTTCCCGCTGGGAAGGGGGTTAAAACTACCACCACAATTTGAAAAATCAACTTAATATAAAAAAAATTTTCAAAAAATTTTTTTCTGCTTTTTGCTTGAAACTGGTTTGCGCTGGCGGGGGGGGGGGGGGGTGGGGGGTGGGGGCGGGGTAAAACTACGCCTAGATTAAAGTTGAATTATTTTTCCTGCTTTTCGCTTGGAATTGGGTGGAATAGGTATTATCCGCCAAAAATTAAGATGCATTTTATCCGATTATTTTTCATTATTATTGAAATTATCGCGAAAACCCCTTAAAAAGGGGTGTTTTTCGCGATTTTAAGGGTGACGCCCATATTTTAGGACGCCTGGACCCCGATTTTCGTGATCAGCGACCCAAAATCCTAGTAGGGTTCGATTTTCTTAACGGTGTTATGTTGGAACACCCTAAACAGCGTTTTGAATGGACTATAAGACGCCTTACGTTTAGTTTCCTTTAAGATTGGTTAAGAACTGTCAAATCCGTCAAATCTTAATGGATCTTATGTTCAACTTAAATTGGCCTTTAAGAATCTTAAGGTTGTGTTACATTCAAGCTAGGTGAGTAGGAAAAATAATTTTAAGAAGCGTTATTTAAAAGGGGCTTACATTCAAATCGTCATATAAACCAGGCAATAAAGTAATTAAGAATATGTCAAGAAAACGATATGTTCTTAAGAAAAACCCAGTCCTTGGCTCGAACAATAGTGGAAATACACGAGCTAACAATTTAGTCTTGTTTCGACTTCCATAAGGACAGATCGCAGAATCGCTAAAAGTGCCATAAGTGCAAGTTTGTTCAGTGGAATAATTAAGATTGCCAGGTGAGAGTAGTTACCGAAATAATAAATTGGTTGTATTGAGAATATTTTTGTGAATGAAAGTTGTGTGGTAAAATCTCGGTATGTTCGGATTCTACCCTGATAAGCGAAATCATGGTATGCGTGTGCGAATGAAGGTTGTGTGGTGGAATATCGGTAGGTTCGGATTCTACCACGATAACCCAAATAATATGATAGGTGTGGGGTCGGTAAGCATACGAAAAATGCTAGGTTCGCCCCGCCCTATAGGTTGAATGTGGGGACCATCGGGTGAGGTAGGCCTGACGAGTAGCAGCGAAAAATATCAATACAAATGTAAACATTAATGAAAATAAAAAAAAAGAATTTTGAATAAATTTTATAGTGTTTTTCAAGTAAATTTTACTAATTGTACCAAAGACGCTAAACTATTTAATAATTCCAAATCATCCATTTTTTAATAAAACACTTAGTACAGTATCATTAAGCTAAGAACTATCTTAAAAATTAAGCTATGCTGGACTATACGACATAAGACTTGGAATCAATATTTAACAAATATAGTCCTTACTATTCAAGTTTGGTCCTTTTTTACCATGTATTACTGAAACTACCAAAAGTACATAGCCAAGCATGCTCTTTCCACTTTGAACGTGAATCTATACTTAGACATACTTTTTCTTGGACTGCGCTATTTATTCATAAACGTCAAAGTCTTCTTAGAATAAATTTCTTTTTATTTTAAGAATCGCTCGGCATTAAAGAATTTAAGAACGTATTCATTTACCCTTGCCATTCAGGATCACTGACATTTGAATTTCCGTTAATGAACCCTTCACAGAATTCCATTTAATGGTCATCATTCTTAATTTAACCTTAAATCCTAAACGGGACGGAGTTAAATCTCCAAATAAAAGACGAGGCTAGAGATGGATAGATGAACAAGTTCTGCGCAAATGGGAACATTCCACTCGTTTCAGCTGATCCATCTATCCTGGCAGCACTTAACGAAGCGCTGTCGTCAGCAAATTCTCTCTTTTTCTACACAAACAGCAATAAACAACAACGGTCCAAATAGGTGCTTTCCGTAAGAAATCATCCCGATAAGAAATCATAGCGTCATCCTCGATTGCAATTCCCTTCAGCCTGTTTATTACAAGGATTCAAATTTACATTCCGCTTGAGCAGATCCTTCCCATTTGCCCAGTCGTTCCCGTTCATGAATCGTTGATGCCGGTCCGGTTCGGCTTTCCAAACAGACTTTTAATCCTTTTCTACCTTTTATTCCCTTGGAGACATAAACCCTGGGCAATTAGTTCCACTCAATTTAACTTTAGACGTTTGGAAGAGACAATGGCGGCAACGCTCAGACAAAGTGATAAATTTCCTGCAGGCTTTGGCTAACGGAACGGCCATGGTAGCTCCTTTTCCAAGGACGAAAGATGTTCAGAGGAAAAATTGACCAAAATGATAAATTGGCCGAGAATTTTTGCAGTGGAACTGACTGCCATTGCAGGGGCGGCGGAGGGTGGAGGTCGGAAGCCGGGGGAACACCAATTGCCTTCGCGATACCTTAAATTAACAATCGAGAGCACAAAAGGATCGAGGATAAAGAAATATGCCTGCAGGATATCCATAAATGCAAATGACACTGCTGCGATTCAGTTTTGTTATACTTGTTGCAGCCTTCCAGCTCTGTGTCGGCAGGATATTGGCGAATTTTCACAATCTGCAAAAGGATCCGAAGTTTGCTTGTGTGGTTTTGTGGTTGTATGTACATAAGGACTGCATACTCGCTACGCTTTTTTCCTGCGAAATCGGGACTCTTTTCACATTGAATTTTTTTCAGTTGATAGCGTACGATTTTGGTTGATTGAAGAGGGATCGTCCTTATGAAAAAGGGTTTAATAATCGTTGATGTTTGTACTCACAATACTGAGAATTTGAATATGAATTCGATTCAGTTGAGCAATGAGTGTTGTGACTTTATTGGGTCTTTGTCTAGACTGATTCGATAATCAAATACTTCTTCAGGCATTTCCGAATCGATGATAAAAAAAATACATTTTTTCCCAGCAATATTTTCTTTTGTTAACGTTAAATTTTTATTTTTATAGCTTTTTGGTAGTTATTGGTACTAAATTCAAAACGCTAAATAAAATAATTAACCTTGGGAAGATCTGCTGAACACTCGTTTCCTTTTAACGTTACCTAACCTGTGCGAAATTCGATTGCCATTGGACGGATTTGCGTAGGGTCATCTTAGTGAGGTTACGGTTGTTCCCTTACTTCCATTCCTCTATAGTAAGAGTAGTATAGTTATAGCGGTTCTCGCACAGTGACGTCATCATTGTCTTGTATGTTAATGCAGGACAGGAACCTGTATGGTGAGTTTTTTGGGGTGAGCTTTAGACGTGAGGGCCATCTGCGTGAAACTAGTTGAACTTCGCTGGGGTGTGCCTAGGATGGGCTTTAATGCTTGGGAGAGTCTTGAGTGGGAATCGGCGGTGTTGGGTGTCATAATGATGGGAGAATTTGATCCAGGTTACAATTTTTGGCTATGCCTCAAACAGATCACATAAACCAGACAGACCAACCTACCTGTCTAGTTGTGTAGCTGCCTACCAGTATAGCTCTGCGCCTGAAATCCTGACGTACCTATCTGATCTGCCAGCTCTATATAACTGTCTATCTGTAGTGTTGTATCAATTTGTATACGAAACATTATAAGTTAAATTAAAGCCCCCAAGTGGACAGCTATACAGGAAGGCAGCTACACAGGTAGGTTGGTATGTCTGATCGGTCTGGTCTATCTGAAGCACAGTCAAGAATTGCAACCGGGATGAAATTCTCTCACAAGATCCCACTCAAGACTCTCGATTCCCACCCAAGACTCCCCACGTTACAGGGAAGTGCAACTAGTTTCACATAGGTGGCGCTCACGTCTAAAGCTCACCACAAAAAACACGCCACACAGATTCTTGTCCCGAATAAAGGTCACACTCGATCCCACAACCGATGACGTCATTGCTCCAGTACCATCATAGCCCCGGATCAGCAAGATCCCGCCCACCTCGAAAATTCATCCGAGACACAACGAATTTCAACCAAATTCCACAAGCTCAGCCAAGACACAGCGAAGCTAAAAAGCTCACCGGCACATGGAAGTTCAACTAATAGGCCCCCATAAACGGTCAAACAAATCATCAAACCAATTTTCGACAAACAACGCACACATTTATGCTTTGACTTTTGTTGGCCATCAACGAGGGAAACTTTCTTCAAACATCCCGAGCGACAATTCCTGTAAACAAAACGGACTTTCATATGCATTACATGGCACACATAAAAAATCCACACACACATTTAAGCTGTTTGAAGGAAATATTAAACCAGACCAGACGAATATTTTCTTCAAACAGCGGCCAACTTCGAAAACTTGTATTTTATACACGCACACTTAGAATTTTTTCGATGTTGGCCACAAATTTGATGGTTTGTTTGACCGTGGATGGGGGCCTAATCTCTCACACTAACACTCCACCTCGAAGTCAGCAACCGATGACGTGACTGTGCAAGTTCCGCCATAGATATACCAATAGTAAAAATACCTTTGAAGAGAGCCATGTCCTTTAAAAAATCGAGTCGCGTGATAGTGCAAAAGATGGACAGTGACACATTAGTTGCATGTGAAAGTCTTCGACTACTTACCCTGTACCAACACCTTGTTATAGTGTTGAGGCTTGCGTGTGCCTTTGTAGCGCGGCCGAGGCTATTCGCACTGCAGAGTAGATAAGAGTAGATAAGATTAGATGAGAGCAGATGAGAATAGATGAGAGAGTAGATGAGAGTAGACGAGAGTAGACGAGAGTAGATGAGATTAGATGAGAGTAAATGAGAGAGTAGATGAGAGTAGATGAGAGTAGATGAGAGAGTAGATGAGAGAGTAGATGAGAGTAGATGAAAGTAGACGAGAGTAGACGAGAATAGACGAGAGTAAATGAGAGAGTAGATGAGAGTATATGAGAGTAGACGAGAGTAGATGAGAGTAAATGAGAGAGTTATTTACTCTCATCTACTCTCATATACTCTCTCATTTACTCTCGTCTACTCTCGTCTACTCTCGTCTACTCTCATCTACTCTCTCATCTACTCTCATCTACTCTCATGTACTCTCTCATTTACTCTCATCTACTCTCATGTACTCTCATCTACTTTTATGTACTCTCATCTACTCTTATTTAATCTCTCATCTACTCTCATCTACTCGCATCTACTCTTATCTACTCTTATCTACTCTGCAGTGCGAATAGCCACTCCCTTGTAGCGCGGGGCCATGATGGCGCACAGTGGTTCAGAATCCCGAAAACCTGGTCAAAAGGGACTTTTGACCCGCCAAATATTTGTAGTTAAGCCCTTAGCATCATTTGGAACTATTAAAAGTAAATAGATTTTCCAGGAATCCGTTATATTTCATTCTGAAAGTGGGCGTTTCGTGACTGGAATTTCGTTTCCGCTAAGCAAGAAAAAATACTCCGCATTCAAAGCGTTGTGGAATTGTGCTTAGTGCATTGTAACAGTAAGACATGGATTCTTCTCTTGAAAGTGAGTATAATTTTATAACGTCACTAAACGAAACCTTTATTGCAAATTACGTTAGCTGTTAACAAGATAAGTTGCAATAAATTTATGTGGGCGCGCTTCAGATAACTCTGATGAAATAGATGATGAGCCGAAAGTTTCGCAAGGTACCGCCTTGAAACTGGTCGCATATTGTTCAGTAAACATTTCTGTTTAAAATAAAAAAGAAATGAATCTTTGAAAAAAATCTCTGAAAAAAATACAATACAATTTTTCTTCATATTCATAATAAGTAATTTTATTTTTCAGGAACTCAAAATAAACGATGACAAATAAAAGATGTTTTCTTTCTCGTAAAGAACAATTTAAAAGATAAATTTAGTATTATTGAGGATCAGCGCCCTCGAAAACCCTCATATAACGAGTCTCATGGAATTTGGCTGATTATTAAGCAAAACCGTCCGCCATTTTGTATCCGCCATTTTGTTTTTTGGAAAATTGATAGCGGATTCTTGATCAGCGCCCTTTAATACCCCCACAACTTTTAGATGCTAAAAATACCTTTGACCAGGTTTTCGGGATTCTGCACCACTGTGCGGCGGGGCCTCCCTTAAGGACCACTACACGCCAAGCTAAGTATACTCTGCCACCAACCTCGCCCTTCCTTACCAACTATCCCCGTCCCACTCCACACGGCCACTTTTAAGCCAATGTATAATGATACCGTGTCGAAGGCTAAAAAAGCAGCCACGGGCTATAAACAAGCTGGTCGCGGACGGTCCCCGCCGATACCTGAGCAAGGTCCTCTCTATTCTGGACATTATTGCAAAGAAGCAAAGCCGACGGTACCACCTTGGCTTCCTCGCTTTTTACAGTTATAGGCCATGGCAGAAAACTACAGGAAATTGTTGTAAGGAGAAAACCTGGGAAGTGGAATCAAACCATGAACCTCTGGGATGGTAGTCGGATGTCTCAACCCATAGGCTACAGAAATCCCCAAAAGGGAAAGAGGTGAGCTGAGAGGCATGCAATAATAAGGTTGAAGAGTCATTGTGTATTTGGACTGGACTGTATGGTTTGCTTCTGGATGTAGTCTCGCCTAGAATTGATCCGTAAGAAACCCCACAATATTAAGTTTTGTGCTTATAAAAGAAACTAGTCGCGTAGTCAAGGAACCTGTTTTTATTGTAGGTCAATCAATGTTGATATCAAATAGGTCTGTTTGATGCTAGTACAGCAATCTATTTTGATCGATTCTTGCGAAAGTATAATTTTATGTTTCGAATTTTGATTCCACTGTAAACAAATTCCACAATGTAAAAAATCAATTACCGGGAAATATATCCTGCAGGAGCCCTACTACGTTTTCAATATAAGCATCTCGAGCATTCCTGGAATTCATAAAATTAACCAAGAGCAGGAAGTAAATTTTAAAGCATAAAAAAAAACAATGTCCTTGAATTTTGTTGAATATTCACAGCACGATGGGATCCAAGTAATTTTTTTTTCTGTTCATTTTATATTTCTGAAAATTTCCCAACATTAACTTTAACGCCCGCGAGCCTTGAAGCAAACACGCCAAAATGTTATAAAACAAAAATAATTTCCCAATAAAGGCTCTGAAAAAGGACTTGCGTCACATTTTAACTGGGCTAAAATACAAGAGTGAATTTGATAACGTCGTTGTCTTTCAATTCGGGGGCGTAATTTCATCATAGGGAAGCGGGATAATTAAACAGATGTTCCTCAATTATAAGGGAGAATTATTATTCCGGCAAATAGAGCTGTGCACATTTGAGCGAATACTGGGGATGTTGTAACAAAACGTTTCGCATTCAGACAAGCATAACAAACTGAATTCCTAGACATAAAGGCCCTGTCTTTGGTGGAGCTGGTGGATGGCTATGGTGGAGCTATGTTGTAACATCGGATGTGGAACGGGTGTTTTCCCAGAAAATGTAATGAGTTTATGGTTGAGTGGCGCACAACAGCCATCCAATTACCATTTCAAAATTATATTTCATCAGTACGGCTCAGTGTTTACCAGCACGCATCGATTGCAGTTGATACCTTTTGGTGCTGTGCTGCTGGCATTGCAGAGGCAATTTCAGACGTGCACTTCAGCGCGGAAGTGGCAGTATCTTGAGAGTATTGTAAGTGATTCCGCAAATTCCATTATTGGCTTACAGTTAAAGGCGTTGTTGAGTAATTAGGCCTGTTCTAGAGTTGCCTGTGGAGGAATTGTATATTCTGCTATGCAATTTCCAAACAAAGACACCTTTTGTGGAGTTGTTGATCATTAAAACCAGGTTTGGAATTTAATGCAGATATGAAAGATGACGATAGGTTTGGAGTGTGCTGAATAGTCTGCTATCCTAGTTCTCAAACGTCGTGTTTTAAGCCGGCTCCCACGTTGGACGCTTGGAGGAAGGACGCATCGTGTGGCCCATGCCCGAACTACGAGTGTCCAATGTCAACCGTCCAACGTTCTTATTTGGACACGTTCGGTCTGATGTCGGTTATTGACTGAATCGTTGGAAGCCAACATTCGAATGAAGCGTTCACCGCATCGTGTAGAGCCGGCTTTACCAATTAGTGTGAGAGAACCGACCCTTAAGTTTAATTTACATATCCGACGTTTTTCTGTCGAGCCGCTCTTTTTTAAGATTTCAGCTTATCACAAACAATTTCGGTCACGTCATGTTTTTGATCGGCTGAAATCTTAAAAAAGAGCGGCGTGGCAGAAAAACGTCGGATACACTAACAATTTTAATCTCTTAAATCTAAGTAACTTCTTATTACCTCTGGGTACATGTTTCTTACGGGTATCGCTAAGCAACTACCTACTTATTACTTCTCTCTACATGTATGTTATGGTTATGGTTAGTTATCATCATCAGGAGCTCCACAGCCTATTGTTGGCCTTGGCTTCCTCCAGCATTCGCCTCCTCCTTCGACTTTTCCAGTTTCTTATTCCCAACTGCCTCAAGTCTTCTTCGACGTCATCTATATATCTTTTCTTAGGCCGGCCGGGTCTGCGTTTTCCTGACGGTACTTTCCCCAGCACTATCTTTGTCGGGTTCCGTTCCGCACCTCGTTGGACGTGACCAATCCATCGCAGTCTGTTTATTTTGATCACTTTGACAATGTTTGGAATCTTGCTGATTTCATACAACTCTGAGTTGTATCTTCTTCTCCAAATGCCATCAACCTGTATTCCTTTGTAGATCGAACGAAGAATTCTCCTTTCAAATCTTCCTACCAATGCTTCGTCTGCGTTTTTCAATGTCCACACTTCCGAACCATATAGTAGGACAGGCCTTATTAGTGTCGTGTAAAGTGCCAGTTTCGTCTTCCTTGATATATTTCTAGACGTCAGGTGCCTGCGTAGACCAAAGTAGCATTTATTGGCCAGTGCTATTCGTCTTTTGATTTCGGCCGATGTATCATTACCTTTTGTTATAATCGTGCCGAGGTACACAAACTCATCTACTGCTTCTATATTGTAGGTGTCTATCGTTATGTTCTGTCTGCTACTTCTGGCGTTTTTTGTGTACATATACTTTGTTTTGTGCTCGTTTATTTCCAACCCGATTTTTTTTGCGGCTTGCTCAAGTGCTACAAAGGTCTCCTTCATGCTCTCAAATGATCTTCCAAGGATAGCTATATCGTGGGCAAAGGCTAATATTTGCACTGACCTATCGAAGATGCACCCTGATGTGTTAATCGATGCATCTCTTACTGCTTTTTCTAGGGCCACGTTGAATAACAAGCAGGATAGTGCGTCGCCTTGCCTTAATCCTCTATTTGTTCTGAGGGGTGGGGATAGTTCACCATCTATTCTGACTCTACACCTTGCATCTTTCATCGAAATTTTCGTCAGTTCTACTAGGTGATTAGGTATTCCGAGCTGCTCCATAGCATCAAATAACTCATTACGGTTCACACTATCGTAAGCATATTTGTAGTCGATGAATAACATGTGGATGTTTATGTTAAATTCAACAGCTTTTTCTAGGGTTTCTCTGAATACAAATAGCTGGTCGGTTGTGGATCTTCCAGGACGAAAACCGCATTGATACTCTCCTAATATTCTTTCCACGTATGGTCGTAGTCTAATATAGAGTACACGTGAAAATACTTTGTACGTTGTGTTCAATAGCGTTATTCCTCTATAGTTGCTGCAAGATAGAGGGTCTCCTTTTTTGTGTAAGGGACACACTATGCCCTCGTTCCACTCATCAGGCATTTCTTTCCGTCTCCAGATTTCCACTATTACTTCATGTAGTTTTTGGATAGTTTCCTCTCCGCCTTGCTTAATGAGTTCTGCAGGTATGCTGTCAGACCCTGATGCCTTATTATTTTTTAGTGCTCGCAATGCCAGGCGTACTTCCTCTATGGTGGGGGCTGCTGTGCTGTCACTCTCATCGTCCGCGTTCATGTTCTGCACATTTCGGGTACCAATGTGCTCCTGCTCTGGGTTCATTAGTAGTAGTTCCTCGAAATGCTCTGCCCATCTAGCCAATACTTCGTCCTTATTACTTAATATCTCCCCACTTTTATCCTTGCACATTGTCACTCTAGGCTTAAATTCTTCCGCTGTTGGTTTACCTTTTTGTAGAAGTTTCTTGCATCATTTAAGCTTGCTGATTCTTCTATTTTTTCCATTTGTTCTTCCCAATACTGCCTTTTTTTCGCTTTGTGCATTCTCTTCTCAGCTCGCCTCTTTTCTTTATACTCCTCTTCAGAGTTTCTTGTTCTGTGCCTACTTAGCATGACTTGGTAAGCTCGGTTTTTCTCCATTGTCACCTGGGCGCATTCTTCGTCAAACCATTCTACTCTTCGTTCTTGTTGAACGAAACCTAGAATATCTTCTGCTGATCCTTTCACTGCTCTTTTTATGTCATTCCATTGGTCGTTCAAGTTTTCATGTGCGTTTTGGCCAATTTCATTTATTCTTACGTTGAGCAGGTTCTCATAATCAGCCCTAGTTTGCTCTTCCTGCAATCCTGCCACGTTGTATTTTCTGTCTCTGTTTCCTCTTCTTGTTTTTATTGTCGATATCCTGGCCCTAATTTTCGTTCCCATTAAGAAGTGGTCAGAGTCTACATTTGCGCCGCGGTATACTCTCACATCAAGCACATTGGACTGGTGGCGCGCGTCTATAAGGACATGATCGATTGCGTTGTTGGTTACTCCATCTGGCGACTTCCAGGTTGCTTTTTGAATATCCTTATGCTGGAATTTGGTGCTGGATATAACCATATTTTGCGCCATGGCGAAGTTTATAAGTCTTAATCCATTATCATTGTGGTGTTCGTGCAAACTAAACTTTCCAATTGTAGGCTGAAACGCTGCTTCCCGTCCTATTTTAGCATTGGCATCTCCAATGACTATCTTTATGTCATGACGGGGACAGTTTCTGTATACTCTCTCTAAAGAGTCGTAGAACATCTCCTTTTCTTCTTCCGGGCTCTCTTCTGTTGGAGCGTGTACATTTATAACTGAGTAATTGAAGAATTTGCCCCTTAAACGAATCTTGCACATTCTTTCATTTATGGCTTCAAATCCTATGACAAGGTGCTTTATTTCCTTCCGAACAATGAATGCTGTACCTAGTATGTGGTCTCTTTCTTTGCAGCTATAAAATATGTTATGTGTTCTTTTTTCGAATATTCCCTGTCCAGTCCATCTCATCTCCTGAATGGACGCTACGTCCACTCTGTATTTCATCAATTCGTCTAGGAGAATTTTTAACTTACCGGGTTGGTATAGTGTTCTTACATTCCATGAAAATAAGTTCAAATCGTTGGCCTTTGTACGTTTGCCGGGTCGTCTCCGTAAAATCTGTCCATTCCGAGGCTCTGCCGTAGGTTCCATAGCAAAAGGTTAATGCCAGGAAGAGTTGCTAGCCCTTCGCTGGTAGGCGAGAATATAGCTGGTAGGCGAGAATATATGGTTAGTTAGCCGTATTACTATTGCGGTCTAGAGGATATGTGTATAATGGGGTGTTCGGTATATTGTGGCCGTCAGTCGCAGACGGCGAACTATTCTGGAGGATATCAGGAGCTTTAGGGGAGCAGACACTGGAAGTGACCACCATTTGCTAGTAGCAACTATCCGCCTAAAAATCGCCGCAATCAGAAACGTCCAACGCGATGCCATAAACTGTAGACGGTTTAACGTAGACCTTATGCGTGAGAGCACCAAAAAGCGAGAATTTGCTGGCAAACTGCAAGAAATCTTAAACGAGCAAACCGTTTTTGACGACACAAATATTGAAGAGCTGTGGAGCACAACAAAGGGCGCTATAATAACAGCAGCGGAAACAAGCATAGGTTATGTCCAAAGAAACCAGCAACACTGGATCTCGGACACAACCTGGCCAAAAATTGAACGCAGAAGGGCCCTCAAAAATAACGTGAACTCTACAAGCGACCCGGAAAGACGCCAACAACTTGAACGGGAATACTCCCAATTACACCGGGAGGTAAAGAGAAGTGTCCGGCGTGATAAAAGGAGGCAGATAAATGAGCTCGCAGATAAAGCGGAAAACGCGGCAAACACAGGCAACAGTAAGGTGCTGTACCAAATTACTAAGCAGCTCTCGGGAAAGCACTCTACTAAAAAGCATGCCGTAAAGAGTGCGGATGGAAGGGTCCTGTCCAGCGACGAGGAGCAACTCCAAAGATGGAGAGATTACTTCTTCGCCGCCCTGAATGGTTCCTTTTCGCAGGAACCTGAAGAAAATAACAACAATGCACAGCCAATAAGAATCGCCACTCGTGCACCATCCAAGACAGAAATAGTAACCCCAATTCATGCAATGGCCAATGGTAAAGCAGCTGGCAAAGATGGCATCCCGCCAGAGTTGTTGAAAGCCGACTCAAGCCTCATAGCAGATGCGCTACAGCCAATCCTGGAAATAGCATGGAACACCCGTACCTTTCCGGAGGATTGGACGGAAGGTATCATAGTCAAAATACCAAAGAATAACAATATGTGACAACTGGAGAGGCATCTGTCTATTATCTACTGTGGGAAAAATCTTGTCCCACATATTACTATCAAGGATAAGAGAGACAGTATATCGAACGCTTAGAAGACAGCAGGCTGGATTCAGAAAAGGCCGCTCCTGCATAGACCACATTAACACCTTGAGAATCATAGTGGAGCAGTCCACTGAATTCCGATCCCCCCTTTACCTTGCTTTCGTAGACTATGAGAAAGCGTTCGACTCGGTCAATAGGAGCTTTATATGGCAGGCACTACGGCAATGGGGATTGCCTGATAAAATAATAGAATTGATAAAAGCTCTATACAACAATTCCAAATGCAGAGTTCTTCACAATGGAAAACTATCCGACAGCTTTGAAGTGAGCTCAGGAGTACGGCAAGGATGCCTACTTTCGCCATTACTATTTCATATAGTAATAAACGACATCCTTGTCAGCGCTCTAGATACTAGAACAGGTGGCATACAATGGGGATTGTTAGACCGCCTTAAGGATCTCGACTACGCGGATGATATCTGTTTGCTGGCCCACAGACACCAGGACCTCAAAAACATGGTAAACAATTTGGCAACAGAAAGTAGCTCGGCGGGCTTAAGGTTAAATCCGACTAAAACCAAAGAAATGCGGATAAATGCAAACACCCTTGAACGAACAGCGCTAAATAACCGCGACGTGGAACTGGTAGATAAATTCTGTTACCTCGGTAGTATTATTACCGAAAACGGCGGTACAGAAGAAGACGTCAGTTCCAGAATAAATAAAGCTAGAAGCGCATATGCATGCCTGTTTCACATATGGAGACCGACGGAGATCTCAATTAACACCAAATTACGGCTGTTCAACTCCAACGTCAAGGCAGTTCTTTTGTACGGTTGTGAAACATGGAAAGTCACCCAATTCATCACAGGGCGCCTACAAGTTTTCATCAACAGATGCCTACGTCGTATCCTAAAAATCCGCTGGCAAGATAGAATTTCAAATGAAGAACTATGGCGCCGTGCCGGCCAAGAAAGGATATACGACCAAATCAGGCGAAGGAAATGGAATTGGATTGGCCACACCTTGCGACGCGAAAACGAGAATCTAGCCAAACAAGCCCTCGACTGGAATCCGCAAGGAACCCGTCGAGTCGGAAGACCTAGAACAACGTGGAGGAGAACCCTATTAGCAGGGGCCGAAACAACCGGGAGATCCTGGTCAGAGCTGAGAGCTGTCGCGCAAAACAGAGTCCGCTATATTGTACGTGTTTGGTCGGGTCATACCTCGACACTGGTCTATAAAATGTTGCCAGGAACACTGTCGGATCGTACACTTCGACAAGGCCCGGGCAGCATTCCACAGATATTCGGTAGGCGGTCTGTAGGTGGTCGATATGTGGTCTATATGTGGTCTGTATGTGGTGTGACCATGCCGAATCGTATACCTCGACAAGGTATGGGAACGAGTCTGGTGATAGACTGAATTTGGCCTGGTGAAGCGTTTTCTTTTATAGCTGGAAAGCTCGTCGGGGTAGGAAGCTTTGAAGCTTCGAAGTGAAGCTTTCGAAGAGAGAATCACCTCTCTTTGGTCTGGTGGTTGAATATTTATTTTTCTAAAGCTTTTTGGGAGATGGATTTTTAGTAACGGATCGCGGTTCGTTACACCCTTGGTACAATAATTACAAGTACTGTGTTTCCATGCAGAGTTTATCCTGAGTTTACTCAGATTAAGCGCCCATGGAAACGGGGATTGAGTAAAGTCTCGTTAAATCCAAGTAAACTCAACGAAGCCAGTCCGATTAAGCCGGGTTTTGCATATGTGTGTGTTTCAGTATCCTTTACTGCACACATACCAACGGCGAGGCAATGTAAAATTAATTATCTGTCACTTTAACCCAGAACCGTCATGGAAACAGCATCGAGTGATCTTGAGAGAAAAAGCTTTCTTTTTACTGAACGAAAACTCTACCCTGGCTCATGGAAACACAGTAAAGGTAAGCTCATAACAGTCCCGTGACGTCACTGAGATCTTTTCTCACAAAGGAAAAAAGCTTTCCCGTGACGTTACTCAGATCTTTTCTAATGTAAAAGGTGTGAAAACTTTTCAAGATGGAAACAGCGGGTGCCTTCCATTTAGACACAGAAAGCCAATTGTGTCAATTGTGTAAGCCCAAATGGAACACATAAGTTCATGAAAAATCCGCCACGGCGCACTTTCCTCGTTTTTATTTTTGTTTCACAAGTAAGTCGTAAATTTTATGTTGATAATTTCTTTAAATTAATTACCCGACATCTTATAAATGCTGGGAATCTTAAAAATGAAACAATATTGTTGTAATTACAAATTAACGATCGCATTTCAATTGGCGAGGGTTGGTAGCATTGTCTTAGTTGTGCCCGGCTGTGTCGTTGATGGAACACTTCTATGTCAGACACAGTGTTACACTGTCCCCGTGTTCTTTTAACGAACTGGGTTTTGAGAGCTTTTGAGGAGCTTTTGAGTTCCCATACAAAATCGAAGAACCAGAAGACCCAGATAAAACCTGGATTTTCGATTTTGTATGGGAACTCAAAAGCTCTCAAAACCCAGTTCATTAAAAGAACACGGGGTGTGTCCCTCTGTGTCTAAATGGAAGGCACCCAGAGCTTTCCCTTATGAGCCTACCCTGCAAACAATTTCTCGGAGGCTCGCTTTCTCGGGCCATTCTCGATTCGAAAAATGCTTGCGAAGGGTACGAGAAAAAGATTCAAAAAGCAAAATGAAAGCTTTTCTGGTTGATTTGTTTCTCCCAAACCCCGTGTTATTTTAATGAACTGGGTTTTGAGAGCTTTTGAGGAGCTTTTGAGTTCCCATACAAAATCGAAGAACCAGAAGACCCAGATAAAACCTGGGTTTTCGATTTTGTATGGGAACTCAAAAGCTCTCAAAACCCAGTTCATTAAAAGAACACGGGGAAAGCCTTCATGCTGTAGAAAAATATTGAGAGCCGATTTCCCCTGAATGGGACTTCAAATCTCCAAATTACACTAACAACATAACGTCATTTCACCGATTTGAAGTCCTATTGAGAAGAAATTTTGTGAGCTTTTGGTTTCTCTTCAACGATTTGTTTGGAAAGTTTGAGCTTTTGACTTTTTTTGCTCGGCGGAGTGATTTTCGGCGCAGAAGTGATTTGATATCGATACGAGCATGCGATTCTCGATTATCAGCACGAGAAAGCGATTCAATCTCTTGCTCCGTTTTTATTCCCTGGCATAGTCCATAGTTTAATGGAGCCACTTCAGCTTCATCACTAGGACGAGGTGAGGATGTATTGATGAGATTACTGATGACAGGATTTATAAGGTTTTTCGAACTAGCACCGAGACACAAAACGTTTAATTAATAAAGTTTTTACTTCATTTTCGTTAGTTTTAATTGCTTTCGTGCCTTTTAGAATTAATTGTGCGCGTTTTGGTAAATAGATGAGTTTTAATCTTCACTTAATTTCACCTGATGGAGGCTTGATGAATGACTAACGACCGAGTGTGTGTGAAAGATTAAAATATATCATATTAATGAAAGGATATTCCATTAGACGATTATAGCATAGAATTTGGGTCATTGAAATTATACATAACATAGAAATATGTCTGCCAATGCCAAAACCACTGCTCGAAAATAGATTCAAACGTGATTAATCCTCTCTCTCGTTATTAACGAAATTCATATTCCCAATTTTAATAATCACCAGAGGTAGCAATTGTTACGATAAATTCAGGATAATTGTAAGCTCTGACCCAGATAAATATGAGGCAAATGAGTCCCAGAGCCTTGGACAAATTATGGATCGGCAATTCTGGGGAAGCGCTTTCAATCGGCAAATTAGTGCCCATGCGAGTGTCACAAATTATACCGATAATGTTTCTGTATGCATTTAACGCCGCTAACAATAATTGCCAGATTGAATTTTGTTAATTGCTTGAAATTCATAATTTCCATCCCCCCTCCCTCCCCTTGAATTGTCACTGGGGAATAGCCGGCGATGTTTATGAGTTTCTGGGTATGCAAGTGTATACGGTCGGCGCTTGGTTATCTTGAAGGGTGTATAAAAGGGGATGAAATATTACAATTGCAGTCGAGTCGAGTCGGATCGGGTTGTTATCTTAGGAAAGATAACTTTCTCCCATTTCGTGTGTTGTTTTTTTTTCGTGGCTGTGCGCTGTTGTAACAAAAATTACTCATTTCATTTTGAAATACTTCCGAGAGCAGACAGGAGCAACTTAGCAGTCGCAACAGCAGACAGGACCAAGTCGACCAAGTCTATGTCCGTAAGGACCTGACCATTCCTATGTAAATAGTAAATCAAGGAGCGCTTTTCCACTTTTCGGACGAGGCGCGGGCCCATGCCAGAGGAAAACCATTAAATAAATTCCATTTACGAAGTTTTCTTTATTTTTCTCCGGAAAATGTATTTTTCGCGCTTGAAAATTAATTTTCCTGCGGTTTGCCGCAACTTGTGAGACTGGAGTCCTTGCTGTGGTATGTTCTTGTTGGTATGTCCTTCTTGGAATTTATTCTCCTTTCCTTTCATTTCTTTGTTTTTTTTTTGCATTATTATTTTTGTTGTTATTGTATCTTTTCACGTTATTTATGTATATGGGCCGCGTGTGCATCAGTATATCCTTTTTTAATATCCTTACCGGAAAACAAAGTTCACAATCTTCTCCTGGATTCATTTTTAATTCGTAAAATGAGAAAAGAATTGTTTTCGTTTTGTAATAAATCCTTGGCTTGTTTTGTTCATGATTTACGAGAATATATTTAAAGTGCCTGTTTTGTAACTTAAGGACATCCCCAGCTTACTACTTAATTATTAATCCTTATTTTTCCTGCATCTATTCTGTATACTCGTACTACCTCTATGATAAAAATTTTATAAATCGAAATTTTATTCTTATCGCATTTTCATGAGATACTTACAAAAAAACAAAAATACGACAAAAAAAATGGTGTTTTGTTTGTTTTGTTTTGTTATTTCTATTTTAATGTTCCTCAGGTGACACCCACCCTAAACCAACCCTCACTTCCAGGATATCTGTCGTTTACAGGCATTATTTCTTTTCATATATTTTTTTTTCGTTGTGTTGTCCTCCGTTTCAAATCCTTGACAAATCGTGAAATGTTTTATCATATTAGAAAAGATTTATTGCTGACGATTTATTACCATCCAGATGGTGGAGAGATGTATGGATTTTGATTTGAATTTGATTGTGGTGGTACTTAAACCCTTATGGTGTTGTGCTACAAAAGTGATTTGTTCCGATTTTAGGCTGTGATCTATCATATTTGTTAAGTAGTAAACATCGTAGTATATGTTTGTGTGTATGCAGTAATTTTGAATTCGAAATTGGGGATAATGGGAATAAGGATATATATATTTTTTTGTGATAACTAGAAGCACTTTCTTTAAATCCCCCATTGGGTATAAATCTTATTTATTGAGTGATTAGTAATTGTGAAGTATTGAAAATGTTTTGAAATTTATTATAAATCAGGATTATTGGCACAAAACTTTCTCCTTAATAATTTGAGTCCTGCTGGTACACAGCGACATTGTCACAAAAGATTTCTTCAAAGTATCATCAGTAGATGAAGCGATAGGCTTATATAAAATGGCTAGTCTATTCCAAGTAGGAATGCGGAATCGATACTCGATTATTTACTCATATGAGAATATGACTTTACTAATATCATTATTCGATAGTTTCGACCGAGTACTTTTACTCATATGATTACTTATAGAATAGAATCGAGTACCGAGTACAATTTGCATTCAAGTCAGAATTCAAGCTAACTGCAAGTTTATCTCATTCATGCATGTTCAGTCAAATTAAACATTGAGCGATGCATCAAATCAGGTATTTCTGCTTTTTATACGCTTTTTATTAGCTTCACCTGTATGTATGTGTGTATGTATGTATGTATGTTCTATGTAAACAAATCTTGCAACTTGATTTTGACCCACTTCTATATAACCGATCAACTTCAAATTTTGCACATATGCATAGTTCGCGTGACAATGCAATCTGACCATTTTGTAAGAAAATCAAGATGGCGGTTCCAAGATGGCGGTCGATTTTTGCTATTGTGTTCCCCGACCCACAGTGGGCTCGAACTCGGCAAAACGCGCGCATACGCATTTACGGACGCAGAAATTATATTAAAATTGCTATACAAACACTTCTTTATGTTTTTGAGGTCGCTGATTTGGAATTTGAGGTCAAAAACGTGTTTTAACCAATTATAGGTGGCGCCACCGTCGGTTTTTTATATTAATTTAAATATATTGTGCTGTTTGATGTGGTTATATAGGTTTTTGAGGTCGCTGATTCCAAATATGAGGTCAAAAACGTGTTTTGGACAATTATAGGTGGCGCCACCGTCGATTTTTTATATTAATTTAAATATATTGTGCTGTTTGATGTGGTTATATAGGTTTTTGAGGTCTCTGATTCCAAATATGAGGTCAAAAACGTGTTTTGGACAATTATAGGTGGCGCCACCTTCGATTTTTTATATTAATTTAAATATATTGTGCTGTTTGATGTGGTTATATAGGTTTTTGAGGTCTCTGATTCCAAATATGAGGTCAAAAACGTGTTTTGGACAATTATAGGTGGCGCCACCGTCGATTTTTTATATTAATTTAAATATATTGTGCTGTTTGATGTGGTTATATAGGTTTTTGAGGTCGCTGATTCCAAATATGAGGTCAAAAACGTGTTTTGGACAATTATAGGTGGCGCCACCGTCGATTTTTATATAAATTCAAGTAGAATGTGCTATTTTATGTGATTATATGGGTTTTTGAGGTCGCTGATTTTAAATTTGAGGTCAATAACAAATTTTGAACAATTATAGGTGTCGCCACTGTCGAGTTCTGTTGAATTTTATTACTCGAAACAATTTGGTATGTTTCTACAGGTTTTTCGAACTATATTCATTCTAAATTTTAAAGAAAAACAACAATATAAAATAAGAAAACCATAATGTAACCTGTTTTCTCCATTTTTTAGATGTACAACTTCAAATTTTAACTATTAGACACTTCTTCGACAACTCGGTGCGAAAAAAATTGATGATAACTTCCTCTGAATGCATAAACAAACTTAAACTTTGAGAGCCACAGCACTGGCATTTAAAAAACAAGGGATGAGACTGTGAACACTACTTACCGACAGATGGTAACTTAGTAGATGAAAAATCATATATGGTGCAATAAAAAAGCATTTCAATACGTATTTATTTTCCTTTTTACACGTTGGAATATTTTATTTTACCAGAAACAAAAAGTATGAATATTTGATTTTCGGTATTTTATAAAAATGAAAATGTTTGGACCTCCACCAAGGCCAATCTTGCAGGTCTTTGCAGCTGGAAATTTGATGACATGTTTTTGAATGTTAGAACTTTTTTTTCGTACAAATCTCATCGCATTACAAACTGTAGAATTGACGTTAATTTTACACATCACACCATAGTCAAATGACCTTGATGTGACAATTTCTGATCTTCATAATAACTGATCTTAAAGAATTCGACATTAGAACCCGAAAAAATCGAAAGTAAGTTTTTTACTGTATGCGCGCCTTTTGCCGAGATTGAGCCCACTGTGCGACCCCCCGACATGGGTATCAAATGAAACGGCATGACAGGTAGAATACAATTAGCTGTATGGCGTCATTCCAAATTCAAAATGGCCGCAAATAAAATGCCGGACTACCTTTTTCTTTACAACCCACTCGATATGGGTATCAAATGAAAGGGTGTGACAATTAGAATACTATTATCTGTGTGGCGTCATTCCAAATTCAAAATGGCGGCCAACACAAAATGGCGGATTATCTTTTTCTTTACAACCCACTCGGTATGAGTATCAAATAAAAGGATGTGATAATAGAATACTTTTCGCTGTGGGGCGTCTTTCCAAATTCAAAATGGCGGTTTACCTTTTTCTTTACAACCGACTCGGTATGGGTATCAAATGAAAGTGTATGACGAGTATAGTATAGTAAGCTTTGTGATGTCGTTTTAAATCTAATATGGCGGTCACTACAAAATAGCCGAACACATACATATAATAGACTAAAAAATAGAAAATAAAAAATATAGTTTAAAAAAAACTAAAAAATACGCTTTTATTTTAAAATGAACTAAAAAGTAAAAAAATAATTTTGAATGTAAAGTTTTTATTGCTCCAGCCAGTATAAGAAAACAACCTACCTTTCGAAATCAAAACAGCGTGGGGCGCTAGCTAAAAGTTCCGGTGTTAATAAAATAAGAATATAGAGAGCCCCACGCTTTTTTACATTTCGAAAGGTAGGTTGTTTTCTTATACTGGCTGGAGCAATAAAAACTTTACATTCAAAATTATTTTTTACTTTTTAGTTCATTTTAAAATAAAAGCGTATTTTTTAGTTTTTTTAAACTATATTTTTATAGTCGAGGATGCTATTTTTCTTCATGTTTTTAGAATATTTTGATATGATTTTTTATTTGTACCCAGGGCACTACAGTGCGGCGTCTATCCCATAAAAAATGGAGAGATGCCGCACTTCATGTTGTATACGTTACTTGTATACTTATATATATTAATTTGTGATATATATGGGTACTTAAATAGTTCTATATGTATATGCAATAGTTATATATGTCGGTCGACAACACCTCTTGCAGGACTTCCGACATCACCTTTAATTCTCACTTCTGATCCCACAAAAGCTTTGGAAAATGTATAGGGGTTAAAAGAGACTCTTACGAAATTTTCAGAAAATACAAACCCCAACTCAGAAAGCATAAATCCATTAGAAGATACTCCAACTAAACTTTTGGAACACATAGTACCAATACCTTAACTACTGGCCTCAACTGCTAAAAGGAAACAAACGGCAAGCGATTTAACGTCTCCTGAAAATATAGATTTTAAAAAATACCAAAAATTCATCTCTGATCAAAGGTACTAAAAAAATATTAAGGCGGCCAGATCAGAGAAGAAAGTAGAAAAGAAAGCAGAGAAGAAAAAAGAAGGAAACAAAGAGAAGGCAGAAGGTGCGCAAGAAGGGAAGAAAGAAAAAAAATATGCACCTGATTCTATAGAAGATGACTCCAATAATTGTGTTGAATGTTGGAAAAATTATTTCCACACAGAGAGCAAAACAGACTAGATTAAATGTCCAGAATGCCGCAAATGGCTGCATGAAACATGCCCGCTTTATAAAAATATGTGCAATATATGTGGCCGGGATGAAATAAGAAAAAAAATTTAAATAAAAAGAAATAGGCCAATAAGGCATATCTCCCATATGGTGCGGCAACTATCCCACAGATTGTGGGATAGACGCCTTTTTGACAGTGATTCAATTTTGGTTTTTTATTTTTATAATGATTAAAAATTAATTTTTTTTTGTGTAATTTTGAAGATTAATATCATTCCTTTTGATTAAAACTGTTTTTTATTTATATGCAACTATTAGGTTTTTTTACAATAGAGTTTAACCAAAATGTGCGGCATCTCACCCACAATTACCCTATTACACTCCGCGTCACTTGATTAGGTTCAACTAGTATTTATATATGAAAACCCCAAAATACCTTAACCTACTTCAGAGAAAACTAATTAACAGAAACGGAGGTCATACCCATTATTGAAAATAAAAATAATAAAGAATAATTTTGCATTTTATGCAAATATATTATTTAATTTAAGCTGAACCTAATCAAGTGTCTCACCTCAACTACCCTTCAAGTAAAAATAGGACCATTATTAAAACATCGGTGCAATTAAATATCAAGAAATCGATTTATTCCCCGCTAAATGCAAGCTTTAAGACGTGGAACATTCTCTTAAATAGGTTAAGGTAATTTGGGGTTTTCATTAGTGATGAAACGATCCCGATTACGATTAATCGTAATCGACGATTATCAATATTTAGCGATTAATCGTAATCGTCGATTATCATTGCGATTATTTGTCGATTATCTGCCAAAAATATTTTCAAATCTTATATATTAATAGGCAAACAAAAAGTTTGTACACGCTAAGGCTTTTTTGTTCGTGGACCGATTTCGTTTAAATTTTCAGAAAATGTTCTTTTTATGGCATAGTTTTGTAATAAGGAATTTCAACGAAATCGATTTACGAAAAAAAAGTTATAGCGATTTTAATTTTTCGAATTTTAAAAAGCCGTTGGAAAATTTGAATTTTTTTGTGAGCATCAACGTAGAGCTGAGTAGCCTACGATTGACACAAATGCCGTTTCAGTGAAGCGAATGAGAAACAGAGAAAACAAGCGTTTGTGTGGATTTTTGGCGGCATAACTGACATAAAAAAACTCGGTCACTTTGTGCCTGCATTTTTTTAATACTCTTTTGTGTATAGTATTTTTGTAAGATGCTGCCGTTCGTTTTTTTGGTGAGTGAAAACAAGTGCAAAGTGATAGAATACATTTATTATTTGAATTGAATTTAAAGAGGCAAGTTGCGACGTTATTTTTTTCAATATTTTAATTTTGATGCTTTAAGTGATTTTCTTTTAATTTTCTTTTGTAGTTTTTTGTTTTTATTGCTTATTAATAATTTGTTTGTATTTTTTTTTTGCGTTTTATTTTCGAAATGCCAAGTCAACGGCGTGGCGTGGACATAGCCGAATTTAAATTCGAACAAAAGGTGAATTTTATTTAGTAATTTTTTGGTGACCGAATTTCGTTAACGGGCGTCCCTACTAGTAAATGTAAATTCTCTTTAACAACCTTCATAAAAGGGCCTTATAAACTATAGTGGGAGTGAAAATGCAAACTTGAACAGTGAAACTTTTGTTGCTTAGCCCTCCACCAGCAAAACAGGTATCTGGAATATCTGCAAGGAGATAATTGATGATGATGATGATGATGAGCTCATCCAGAGGAGCTTCTTTCAGCTCTAATCGGAAATTTTTTTTTCATACTTCTTGGTTTTTTTAAATTTCAAAGACAACGCCACGCCACTATTTATCCTTTTTTTACAGGAAATCCAATAATAGAAGAAGTAGATTCTTATGTCAAATCACCCAATCTACTGCAAGATGCCGACATTTTTCAGTTTTGGAAAACGGCCACGCAATACCCTGTTTTGCTAGAAACCGCAAAAAAATATTTGTGTTTAAAACCTTCGTCGCATCGGAGTGGTTGTTTTCTACTGCCGGCTTGATTCAGACCGACAAAACAAACAGAATGTCTGCAGAAACTTAGAAATATGTATTGTGTTTTCTGAATAAAAATTTGCAATATTTAAATTTTTAATAGTAAAATTTGTAACATCTTCATTTTTACAACTTGAATACACATTTTGCGATAATCGTAATCGTAATCGTAATCGTCGATTATTGTGGCTGATAATCGTAATCGTTATCGTAATCGCTAAGTGATAATCGTTTCATCACTAGTTTTCATACAAATTCTAGTTTGAAGCTAATCAAGTGGCGTGGAGTGTATATCTATCAAAATAAAAATTCTATTCTCTCGGGGTTAATAATCTCTTTTCAAGGATGAATTTCAAATTACCCTAACCAATTTCCTCTACCCTATTTTTATACAGCAATTATGCTATGTTATATTTATCCACTTTAAAACGACTCAATTAACTTTTTTTTTAATTCATTTTAAAATTAAATCCACTTCTCTTAGAGTCTTCAAAGGATATTCTTGTGTGTCGTTTAAAATTTACTAAATACTTGAACCTTTTTAAAAAATTGAAAATAAAAATGCCCTTTATAATTTTTTTTTGAAACATATCAAGGATATTCTGCAAAATTTCATTATTAATTTGACTCTGCTTTTGGTAAACATTAACCAATTTCGAAATTGAATTACCAATATCTTATTACAAGTCTTCAAGTAGCACATCTTCTCAACTACAGAACCTAAGAGCTCACTTATAAAATCTTCACAAAATTTGAATTAAGCAAACTCAATTTTGTGAGTAAATATTCTTTATTTTGAATACGTTTATCACAGGAGGGGCGAGCTTATAGCACCCCGCAATACACATATACACACAAACACACACATGCAGCATGTATACGAATTGCGGAGCTTTAATATGAATTTCAATTTAAAATTCATAGAAGCGTATGGTGGCGCCTCCTGCTCCACTAATGACGATCCTTTGCACATTTATCAGGGATGAGGCCCTGAAAGACAACACTTGAGTCGCGATTATACTTAACAGCATCAAGTTATGTGCACAATCGTAATTTAATACATCCGCGTCCCATGACTATGCAAATAAAAGTGTCGTAATTGTTGGATTAAAAGAAAGCCCCAAGCCTCGGTTCCCTCTACCAAAAAAAAAAGGATACGCATTATCGGCTGCAAGGAGCTCCATTCATCCTGCCAGAAATATCATGGAAATTGGCAACTCTACGATATTTATCCGACCGAACGGAGAAGACCGGCTGTTTGCACACGAAAATTCCATCCGAGTATTGATGTTACATTGTAGATGAGTGAGTAAAGGATGCACAAGGATTGCATCGGATTGCATAGGAATTAATTCAGGACGAAAGTTTCTTGTGTGCGCCAACTGCTTTACATTTGTTTCGTTTTGTACGTGATTTTCACTTTTTACTGTGCTCTTTCCCAAACGAGACACAGAATATCCTTGAACGGTCGGTGCATCGCTCATGTATGGGCGGGCGGGCGGGCGTTTATGGTGTGCACAGGGAAATGTAAATTTTCAATAATTGCATAAATTTACAGATTAGACGCTCAGACGTGCTTTGCTAAAGGTGCTCCAGATTCAAGGTAACTGAGTAGAGATGTTTTTAGTTACTTTTCTGGAATTGGATGGGGGAAGGCCTTGATGTTTGGTCGTGTCCTTTTTTTTGGATATAAAAGGAATGCTAATTCCGAGAATGTTTTTATAGTCGGAAATGTGTTTTGATGGCAATAATGATTATGTATTTATTCATTTCGTTCTTGAAAGTGGGTCAGAGGATTTCTGCTATTGCATTATGTAGTAATGAATTGATTTTAATTCTGGAGTTATTCTGCTGTGTAATTACTAATGAAATGTCAAAAGTCCTTAAAATTTCATTCAAAATCAAAGAATGATAAGCTTCTCCAAAATGCCTAGACTTTGCCATGGTAATAATGCATGCTCGACTCGACCAATATCTCGGTAGTGATAACCGTGTGCATATCAAACAAGCCAGCTTCGAAAGAGCTGACAAAGATAGATACACATCTTTCCTATTAGTCCATGGAAATGGTACTTTAACATTGCAAAAATGCAGGACAAGATTTTTTTCTTGGGTTGTGTAGGGGGGGTCGGTGTTAGCTTAAATTTGAGTTTTCGAGTTCCCCACCTTCCCCATTTGGCCGCCATCTTGGAAAAGGTGTGCAAATGGTTTTTCCACTATATCTCCGTAACAGTACATCTTACAGAAAATTTATAAACAGACTTTTTGTTTAGAATTAAATTATCTACAATTTATTCTTTAAGCGTTTTGTCGTAAATTGAAGAATTAAGAAGTTATAAGCCTTAGAACACAAAAATTAGTCACAATATTTTCTTTTAAAGGCTATAACTTTTTTTCCTTCAATTTTAACAAAAAAAATAATAACAAGTCTTTTGTAGAGGGTTTCATAACGAATAATTTCCATTCATTCTTTTTTTAATTTTGTTCACTACGAAAGGTTCACAGCGCCCCGAAGGTATCAAAGTGACAGATTTTCTGAATAATTTTTTACGATTTTACCTCCTCCTCTCCCTAGAATTTCTCAAAAACAGGTAGCAAGTAATAATAATGTATGAATGACGTTCCGTTTGAAGAAATGCCGATGTTTGAGTAATGCAATAAAATTATTTATTACGGTTTTTTATTATTGTTATGGTATGTTTTACAAGGTACGAGATGGTTTAAAATGAAATTCTTTGAATAATAACATGCATCAGTTTCTCCAATTTTTGAAAATAATTTGTGTTAGGGCTGCAAAAAATAGTGCTTCATTCAGGTATGCTAATTATCTAGCAAAATACGGACGTATTCATTTTGTGGGAAAATTTTGAGTTATTTTAGTGTAATTTCAAAATTGTAATTTCAGTTTGATCTTAGTAAAATTTTCAATTTTATAAAAGTGTACGTGTTATTCAGTTGTGCTATCTACCAAAATTGAAAATATTAATTAAATTAAAAAACCGTAATAAATAATTTTATTGCATTACTCAAACATCGGCATTTCTTAGAACGTAAAGTCATTCATTCATCACACAAATTATTTTCAAAAATTGGAGAAACTGATGCATGTTATTATTCAAAGAATTTCATTTTAAACCATCTCGTACCTTGTAAAACATACCATAACAATAATAAAAAACCGTAATAAATAATTTTATTGCATTAATCAAACATCGGCATTTCTTCAAACGGAAAGTCATTCATACATTATTATTACTTGCTACCTGTTTTTGAGAAATTCTAGGGAGAGGAGGAGGTAAAATCGTAAAAAATTATTCAGAAAATCTGTCACTTCGATACCTTCGGGGCGCTGTGAACCCTTCGTAGTGAACAAAATTAAAAAAAGAATGAATGGAAATTATTCGTTATGAAACCCTCTACAAAAAACATGTTATTATTTTTTTTGTTAAAATTGAAGGAAAAAAAATTATAGCCTTTAAAAGAAAATATTGTGACTAATTTTTGTGTTCTAAGGCTTATAACTTCTTAATTCTTCAATTTACGACAAAACGCTTAAAGAATAAATTGTAGATAATTTAATTCTAAACAAAAAGTCTGTTTATAAATTTTCTGTAAGATGTACTGTTACGGAGATATAGTGGAAAAACCATTTGCACACCTTTTCCAAGATGGCGGCCAAATGGGGAGGGTGGGGAACTCGAAAACTCAAATTTAAGCTAACACCGACCCCCCCTACACAACCCAAGAAATAAATCTTGTCCTGCATTTTTGCAATGTTAAAGTACCATTTCCATGGACTATATCTACCCCTCAATATCTCCATTGATACCATCCCCATGTGGGGTAGAAATCCGCGATTTTTAAGTCAAGGTCTGAAGGTACTATGACAATAGCCGTGTTCCTTTTCTGCTCTTTTTTACTAGTAATTACTTGGAACTACTCCTGCTCTTACAGAAAACTCATAGGTTGTAACGGCGGGCTTATTCCCATACTTAAAATCTAATTTAAAAATTTTAAAAATCGGAAAAAGAGAGAAAGAAAGGAGAAAAACACGCGACATGTATACGGGGAGTAAGTATTTAGAAAAACACCGAGATTTTTTTTGGCGAGCTGAAAATTTTGAAAAAAAGGTAGGCAGTTTTTTGAAAAAAAAAACGATGGGAAAAAATTGAGAAAAAAAGGAGAGTCAGGTCGAGATCAGTAAAGAGGACAGTCGAGATTTTTTCTAGGAGAAAAAAAAAGTATATTGCGGAAGGTGGAAATCAATGTTTTTTTGAACATTTAAATTCTTCGGGAATTTTCAAAACAAAATATGATATGCAATTAAGTCAAGATCTAAGAGAAAAGTAACGAAAAAAAAATTACCCGGAGTTCAATCGATGCAGGCTCTACAGAAGTAGCAGCCATACGCATGGTTCGTTGGGAGAATTTGGGAAAGCTGTTGTAATGAAGATTTCGGTGAAATCTGTGGATACAATACTGTCTGGTGGATCAGGGACTGCTGTTGATGTGACGACTCTACTAGGAGTGAGGTACGCTCTTCCGCAATAGAGGTAGTACATAAGTACATATTTACAAGAGAAATCACCGGCAAATTTGTTCCAACGAACAACAAAACTGTAAGTACCATTGTGTTTTTACATTTATTGAACTGGTGCCAGTGTTGGAGCCGATGAGGCCCGGAGGTGATAGTTTTCCTCTATGCAAATAAAATTTTGGAAAACTATACGAGGATCTTTGAAACGAAAAATATAACTGGAAGAAATAGAAACTGCTTTTTACAAGAAAGAAAAAAAATGGGAACAACCTATAGGTGATTAATACGAGTCACCCATCTCTGGTGGGAAGGGTCAAGCAGAAGTGAACTCACACTCGTATATTCAATGTTGGTTTAATGTTTTGTGTAGGAAGTTACAACTATTTGATGGTTAATTGAAACTAATTGTGTTTTTTAGGTATTTTTTTTTTTTTTTTTTTAGCTCAGGTGTCAACCTTTGTACTACCAGTTCGTCATGTCGTACAAGTCATGGTGCAATGTCTGGTAGTAAGCTTAGCACGAAGAAGAGAGAGAAGGATAAGATAGGTTAGGGGGAGTCAAGGGGGTGTTGGAGGAGATGGCGATGAACCTTGCGTTTAAACTCTTGGGTGTTGTATGAGTTCGGAAATACTGACTTTGGAAGGCTGTTCCACAGTCGTGTTGTTCTTGTTATAAATGAATTTCTAAACCGAAGTGTGCGCGAAGATGAGGGCTGTAAACTGTGGGGGTGAGCCGAGCGGGCCAGTCTTGTGTTGCGGGGGAAATGTTGCCGTGGAGGCATGAGGTTACTTATTTCAGTGGAGCAGTCATTGTGGTAAAAGCGGTAATATTTTGCAAGAGCTGCTACATTCCTTCTTCTTTTACATTTTCTTTTAGGAATAGTGACATTACCTGTTTTTTTCTGTAACACATTATATCAATTTTGATTTGGTGCACAATTGTGACAATTAATAACACTTTTTTTTAGTTGCTTAGATTACAACTTGGTTACACTAATTTGATTTTTTTGTGATATTTAATTCGTCAATTTTTGTTCCATAATGTTCTGATCGACCGAGTTTTGGTGTTTGCATTTTATAATCATAGAGATGAGTTTTGTGTTTTTTGTACAATTACAATACTGTTCGTACTGAGGTTTTCGTTGAACTGTAAAAATAATGCGTACTGGTACCAGGGCGGGTTGTTTGTTGATCCCTTCAGGAGATTAATTAAAGATATAAGAATTGGTTTCAACAATTAAAAGGCTCGAATTAGCGTTACTTTGTTTATTGGTTGGTAGTTATGTACCACAACTGTGAATATTTAAAATAAATTATATAAAAATCAAATCCTGTAGGTAAAAAATTGTGGGGGATAGTATTGTGGGGTGTAATTATTTTTAGGATGACCGGCTAGAAGCCAATAGGATGGCGCAGCGGCGGGCGTATCCCACCCTCCAATTTCTTTTCCAGGCACCTTCCATTCTCCCATAGATATTCCGCGTCGGCCCTGATGGGGCGCTCACAGGTAAGTGGTGATGCACCTAGATAGGTGGTACATCGGGGCTCTCAACACTCAACGAGCCCCCCGACGAGCCAGCCATACTCTTGAGGCCCGGGGTATCGCCTTGATGGTCAGATGGAATTCTTTCGTCTGAACATTTTTTTTTGTGTCTTCAAATTTTTTATTTTTGTATGTGGGTCTGAAGTTGGCTTCTTCGGGCAACCAACCTAAGGTCCACGGTACAAGGTTTTACTCATATCGACAAATTTTGCGTTCCTTTAATTTTTTACTCCGGAGTACTTAAAAGTAGAAAAGGAACACGGCTAATGACTCAACGACCACTAAGCAGTTAAGAAGCTGGTCGCAAACAATTACGCCGATACCGTTCGGCGTACATATAACATCTTGGTAGGGGGCTCTGCAAGCGGAACTAACACTTTCTGGCTTTACTCAAAGGAACAAAAGATGAACAAACAACACCGAAAAACTAAATCAAAAACCTCACGTTTTTGAATAAAGTAAGAACTTCTCCGGTAAGACTTATGGGGTGCGACAGCGAGGGAGACCCAACCTCCGCTGGAAGGATGGCGTAGACCAGGACGCTGAGAGCATAGGGATGCCAAACTGGATGGCATCGGCTCAGAATCGGGACCGGTGGAGAGAACAGTTGCGAGAGGCCAGGACCGGATCCCGGTTGTAGAGCCGTTAAAGAAGAAGAAGAACTTCTTCAACTATAAGAAGACAAAGAGTGCCCAATTCGGGACAATTCCATGTAGTGCTGGGTAGGACAGGATTTTAAATTAAGTTTGTAAGAGGTGGCTCTTTTTTCTATTGAGCCAGTACAATGTCATACTTCAAATGAGGCGAGGCGCTATTGTAATGCCCAAATGACAAAAAAAAACAAAAGTAAAAAAAAGAAAGAAAACAAATACCAATGAAGAGCTTTTTTAACGAGTAGATATATTTATACCTCGCCTAATTTCAAGTTGGAAATTTTTGTTGCGGCAAAAGAAATAAGAAATATCTCTCCAGTACGTTTTTACAATCTCAGCTCACCTCATTATTCATGTTGGAAATTTCACTGCCTCAAAAAAAGTAACAAATGTCTCTCCAGTTCGTATTGATTGTGTGATTGAATCATTTAACTAGATGCACGCTCATATACCAGTAGGACATTATTTTTGAACCGGGACATTTTAAAAAATTGAGGCCTCAGTACAATTTACCATAGTGTATGCCCTGGTGATGTACTGCCTAGTGTAACTAATGAGGCCGACAACGACAATTTTCATATAAATTCTTTTTGTTTTCCCGTAGAAGTTGACCTTGTCGGCCTCATTGTGTTCTGCCGGTGAGTCTGGCTCAACTCTAATTCCATGCTTTAATTTTGCGAGTTTCAGCCACAACACCACCTAGTAAAAGATAAAAGAGCAATAGACGTAACAAGAATCTGTAACGAAAGTGATAATGATCGCGGGATGATGGGTGGCATCACTACCTCAAAGATGGTACAGTGATGCCCTCTGAGAGGTGCAAAACCACATACGAGGCCATCGTTTTAGATACATGTTGATGTTGATAGTTATTTCTTGTTATAAGTTGCATATTAGTTCATAGATCTTGTCAATTTTGGGTTAATTCATAAATTATTGCAGAACTTTGTGCTGACTGGGTTTTTTTATGTGGAAGACTAGAGCTCAGGGAAAGCCCTTTGTACTGTCCGACAATCTATTTTTTTCGTATACACTGCAATGTCGAACAGCAAGCGATAGTCGATTTATAGTGAAAGGAAAGAGAGAAGTGAAGGAAGGAACTGGCACAACCACCTACTCCCAACCATTTCTATCGCATCGGGGCAAAGAAAAACAACTCGCTGGAGTGTTATGCCTCCTGAAACGAGTTGAATCCCATCCAGGTTATTCCATGTGCTTTAGTCGATCATCACTCCAAATGTTTATGTTACGTCACTGTGGAGCTTCCTTCATCGTTAACTTGGGTCTTTCTTGTTTGGCTCGCACATCTGTTGTCGATAATTCAAGTTTCGGATTTTGTCGTCGTTTTGTAGTCGATTCGCATCTATGGGTATGGTTCTCGCCTATTGACTCGCAATTAACACCAGGTGCAACATTAACAAAAGCAAAAGTCGTTGGGTAATCTGCATGTTTTTCATATCAGGAAGATTTTGCTATAGTTCTTATGCTAGATTCCTGGCTTAGGCTATTGACGATCATGGATCTGTATGGCCTGGTAAGAGTCTGTGTTGGGTTTAGTCAACTCAAGCTCCTCTTCTTAGCGTTTGCTCGAGCATATGAATCCATTTCTAAGCTTGGTTTGTGATAAAGATGTATTCTTTTTTAAGCTTGGATTTCACTGTACATGAACTAATGGCTTTGTAGCCTTCTTTGCTGTGTGACATTAAATAAACAGTTACACCGTTTGTCTTGACATCAGGCAACTACTGGTAGTGAGTATCTGCCTCCACTAACCCGAGCTCCGGTTGCTCCTCCTTCAGTTTTGGATTCATCTGTGCACCACAGCTGCGAAGCTATTCAAAATCTAAAAGTGAACAAAGGATTTTACACGATGCATTCATGCAAGTTTTATATAATAAGCATCGCTTTTATGATATTTTGTTAAATACTCAACCCATACTCGCTTGTGCACAATCCATTGTACAAGAACTACCAAAATTCTAACATATGTCAAAAACTATGTGCTCAAAATCTAATGTCTAACTTATCACAATGTTTTAATAGAAATATCACACGTTCCTGAAACAGCATCTCACCACTCATCTGAAACAATTCCTGACGAATTCATCCGAAAATTTTGTATTTATTTATTTTTGTTTTTTTTTTCTGTTCTCGTTTCACTTTCTCGGGAATAACATTACCCATTCACCTGAGTATATTACTCACCGAAACCGAAACCGAAACCGCATTACCCCCAGAGACAAATTTTCCGCTTGTTATACTAACATAGAATATTTTCAAACCTTTTATCCTTACCGTGAGAGGGGAGCACAAAATTTTCCACCTTGCCATGAACTACCAGTTCTTAAAGGTACACCAGAGCATAAAATCCAATTAGAAGTCCCGACTGGGAAGAATGTTTTGAAGCGTGCACATGAGACGACGATGAATCTTCAGAGACAGCATCGACTTGAAAAACTTTTTAATTAAACATTTACCCATTTTTTTTCACTTTTCGTTTCTTTTTGAAAAAAAAAAATACGAGGAAAAATTGAGGAAAGAAGAAAAATGTTGTAAAGGAACAGAGCGGAGTGAGAAGCGAAACATAATCCAGATGGTTTTAATGGTGATGGAACTTTCTTGACTTATGAGATGAAAACGAGAAGACGGAGGGCAGTTAATCAAGCGAGGCATTTCTTTTGCTGTTGCTGTGCACCTGTAACGTTCGCTCCAGAGAACCCCAATGTTTCGGAAGATTATTTTATGAAAATTTGAATACACCTGAAGAAGGCCTGTACTAAGTGCAGTCTGCTCTGTTGGTAACAATTTTAAGAAGACGATTGTATATCTCTTCTGAGAATCAAAATGCTGGAGCGATTCAAGCGTACTGGTGATATTGTCTTGTCGGCTACATCAACGCGAATTGAAATCCTGATTAATGCTCTTGGTGGCAAATAGCTGTCTGTATTAGTGCGGTACCGAAGCGTAAAACATTTGTTCGAGTGCTTATAGTCCAGCAATTTTTATTATTCGAAATAATAACGTCGATGTATGTTACTTCTGATTTGCAAGTAATATAGCCCAGAACAGAAGATGTACTTCCGGCACACACAAAGTAGCCAGCACCCACAAAAACATCGACAAAAACACAACATGTGAGAATCTACCTCTGCTCGTTTTCGGTAAGGGCATGGGTTTTGCTGGGTTTGGTCCATTTCTAAAGATTGGTATATCTTTATTACATTGATAAATGCATCTGAATAATGAATACTAACAAATTTACTTTTCTATTGAAAGCTTTCATTGCTTCACCCACTATATGAACTAACAAGAGCGTACAATTAGACGGTGTACCCTTCGAGGGGGCGACAAGAGGGCATGGTTCTTATGGAAAATGGTATGCCTTCTTCCCTTAGGTGACACTACTTATATGTATTTTCTAAGCACCTTAACATGTTATATCGCTCGGCATGTTTCTCGCCATTATGTTGGTTTGGGTACGATCCAAATCTGAGTCTTTGATCAGATCAAAACTACAAAGATTTGTGTATAATTTTAAAGTTTTAAATTTTCAATAGAATCGGAGCACAATTGGTAAATTCGTACGCTATATTGGCGCCACTATTTTGAATTTATAAATTGTGACCACAAATTCTCTATTAGCGACCTTAGAAACTCCCAGATGCGGATTTCCAGGGGATTCGCAACACAATTGCTGAATTCTTTCGCCATTTTGTAGCCGCCATCTTGAATGTTTTTTAAAACTGTCAGGTTTCAAAAATGAGTGAAGAGCCATATAGCATCACTCAAATTGAAATGGTGCAATTGTGAGTGTTTTCAAACGCTCACCGTGAATTAGACAGAGAGGGCGACAAGTAGGGCTGCAGGGCGTGCCAGTTAGCCAAGTTGGCTAGTCTGGTATTGCGGGAAAAATAATGCCGTTCAGGGAATATGGCGTTTCTTTTCAATAAAACAGTAGCTACGTCAATGGTGGTCAGTCACCAGCGAGATAGGGGGAGCAACATATCTTGTCTATCTTGGACTGGTGGAAGTGCGATTATAACCTCCTCGTGGTGACCACTCCTGAAAGGGATGGAATACTATGATCGGGCCTACCAAGCCAAGATGTAAAGTTATCGTGTCAAGGGCTGCATGGCAGTGGGTAGATTTTGCACTGTCACTTAACGATCTCCTGTGGGCAGTGGACGCACCCAGTTGTATAATGCCTTATTCTGATATGGCGGCTCTGTCAGGATGGACCTTACTTTTCCTACCATACTCATGGGACTTTTGTGGACCAATTTAGCTAGAGAGGGCCAAGGGAAGGAGGGCCGAAGTGGGATTGGGGAGCCCACGGAGTACAAGCGAGCCACGCTTTCGTGAACTCCTTCCCTACAGACCAAAGACAGGACGGTAGCCAAGAAGCAGACCTGGACAGCCGCAGCTCTGCCCAAAGTTTTTGGACCTGAAAGAGATTTGGCATTACCAGCCCCCATATAATCTAGGCGGAGCACTCCCATCATGATAAATTAATAAATGAAAAAATAAGCGTGGAATCGCAATTAGCCTCCTACTGGGACAACAAGAAGACCCAGAATTCCGTTCTGCCCTAAGGTTCTGGTCTCACTGAAAGGGGCAAGGAGGGCCGGAGTCGAATTGGTGAACCCATGGAGCAGACCCGATTCAGCTTTCGTGAACTTCTTCCGAGAACAGACCGCAGGCAGGATTGCGGACGGGAACCCGGGAAGCTTGAACAGTGGAAACAACAGGCCACTAGGCAGGCAAAGGGGTGTAGTACCATAGGGCAACCGAATGGCCGCGGTACTTTTGGACCCAATGTCTCGAAAAAAGCCACGTCAATAGCGACACAATTTTGTCAAGGCCGCTGTATTCCTGCTTTATGAGTCGCAATTGTTGCCTCACCGACGAGTTTGATGGCACTATGCACCAATTACAAAGTCACGCCAAGGCGATTTTAAGACATCAGCTCATATAATATAGCTCCTATATATTATAGTCCACGCTGCTGGTAAAAGGCAGAATCTTCCCGCTGAAAAAATCCTAGCCTTTGGGATTTTAGTTTGGCGGTTTGGAGTATGTGGTCATTCCATTGCAGATCCTCGGTTAATAGAGCAGCGCAAAATACCGACATCAGTGAAATTGTAAAGTGAGTTGGAGGGTTCCTACTGACATCAAAGCATTCATAAAGATAACATTAGGAAAAGACCCGGTGAAAGAATTTACCCAAGACAAGCACGTGCCACATCCGGCCGTTCAGATCGCTGAATAAACTGGGACATTTCACTCATTCTTGATTAAAGCAACAAGGATCGTGACAAATTCAATGCTTGTAAAGCGAAGTACCGATCAAACCCTCTCTTTGAAACGCACGCTACACACAAGGAATTCGTTCCTAACCAGAACAACTCGACGGTGGAACAGTCTTCCCCATTCTGTATTCCCGAACTCCAACAACATCCAAGAGTTTAAACGCAGCGTTCAATGCCATCTCTCCCAACACCCTTCAGACACCTCAAACCTGTCCTAACAAAGCTTATTTCTAGACAGTGCACCATAACGAACGACATGCCGAACTGGTAGTGAAAATGGCATTTCCTAAGTTGACCTGCTCTGAGAGAAGGAAAAAATTCCCCATGAAATTTAAGCTACTTTAACCTTAATTTAAAGACGTGCCCTTTTTTTAATTAATTCGTTTCCAATCAGAACGAACTGTGCACCATTTTCCAGTCCTTGAATATTCTAGTTACTACTTCTAAAATGAGGCTGCGTTCGCAAGCACACTCCGGACCCATTGGACAAACATTTCAACTATCAACCAACTGAAAAAGAGTGCAAAACGGTAAAGCGTTCATCTCGTTAAAATAATTGGAAGCGTCTCAAATATTTAACCCAGCCTTGGACTACCGAAATTAGCAAACCACTCAAGTGGTCAAGGATTGTCAATTTTGCAGCTAGCCCCGACGTGTAAATATGTGTGTGTGTGTGTGTGTTGACACATTCAACTTTACCCAATACAAACCCCGTCCAGCCAGTCGCCTGCACTTTTACAGGACGTTTTCTTTTTGAAAAGGACTTGTTTTTTGCTAACCATACTCCAGTGCATAAAAAGAGGAAGTTTTTATGGAGCTTTGAAATATGGCCGTGACAGCTCCCTCCTCACGTAATAAAAATCTAAAGTGAAGTACTTCAACTGCAGCCATATGAGCATATTTTCACACTCTTTCATGACCCCTTGGCAGAGGAAAAAAAGGATATAACGAATTGCAAGAATTCAGATGAGTGTATGCACAGGTCGTTTGAGTACGTTGCTGGATATGAACAAAAAGTGTTTTGTAGAGCAAAAGGTAAAATATTTTCCTTTTCTCAAGTAATGAAAAGGACCGTAACTGGTTGCGATGCACCTGTTCCCGAGTTGGCTTGGTTTTAATTAAATTCATTTAAGGAAACATACACGGAGGAGCCTTTGCATTCCTTGAATACGTTTTGCTGCCACACACTCGTATCCTGTAGAACCATTCAAATTCTAACTACATAAAAGCTGCGGTTGTTTTCCTTTTCTATATAAGCGCATTTCTTTAATTGATTGAGAATGAAAAGAACTTTGGAATCGTTTTTTTTTTCGTTTAAGAAAAACGGCGATCTTTTGACAAGAAATTACGAAATTCTAAATTCGATTTATTTTAAGTTTTTATGTTTTTAGGAAGAGTTTTGAAGTTTCTGTGCCAGGAAGTGCGCGAAACACTGGACTATCCTAAAGATGTATTTTCTTTGACAAACTGTAAAAAAAATATGTAAATTCACAGTCCAAATGTATAGTAAAATTACAAATCGCGGTATGAGATACTAATTTACTACACAATTATTGTAATTTTACTATAAATTTTGTAACTTCAAATAGTGAAATTGGAAATCTCCAATACTACTTAACACTTTGTATTGTAATTTTACTAAAGAGGTGTAATTTTAGAACATAAATTTTCAGTAAAATTCCAAATCGGTTATTGGAATGTAAAGTTTAAATTTTTCCTCTCGTGGATATAATTCACAGGTAACAAAGGAATACTAAGCATATAAACCCAATTGCTTTTAAGTTAAGGCCAGATCTTTGACTTTGTAAGGGACTGGGCAGCCAAGTAACAGCCAAGAAATTTTGATAGGCATTGCCTCACGTAACATGCTTAACAAGGCATTGTGAGTAAAATGCTAATTTTTTATGTATAGGGAGTGGGCATTAACTAAGAATAAAATTTGGCGGTTGGAAATATTTCAGGCAGGGCCAAGCACATTGGCACAGGGCTGTATTCTTCAGCTTTGGGTTTTTCCCTTTTCGTCTCTCAACAACAAGAGTTTTGGAAATTTACAAAACTATGAAGAGAAAGCTCCAATACTGATTGTATGTTTACATCCCACAAATAATTTATATTTACTACACAGTTTGTAAAAATACGTAAAGTAGATTAGGAATATTCCTAATAATATAGGGTGCCTTCCATTTAGACACAGAAAGACAATTGTGTCCGACACAGCGTGTCGCTCTGTGTCGTTCTGTGTAAGCCCAAATGGAACACATAAGTTCATGAAAAATCCGCCACGGCGCACTTTCCTCGTTTTTATTTTTGTTTGGCAAGTAAATCGTAAATTTTATGTTGATAATTTCTTTAAATTAATTACCCGACATCTTATAAATGCTGGGAATCTTAAAAATGAAACAATATTGTTGTAATTATAAATTAACGATCACATTTCAATTGGCGAGGGTTGGTAGCATTGTCTTAGTTGTGCCCGGCTGTGTCTAGCTGTGTCGTTGATGGAACACTTCTGTGTCGGACACAGTGTAACACTGTGTCTCTCTGTGTCTAAATGGAAGGCACCCATATTTATTGCAAATTTACAAAACTTCCAGTATTTTTTTTGTAAAATTACCACCGAAATTTTTTACAGTGCAGGTGTTGAATCTGAGTGAGCTAATACTGCATGAGGACCTGTACTGTAGCCAACCTTCTAAACATACCACCCTATGCCGGCACAAGAAAAAACTGCGTTGTATTTCAGTGGCGTGGCGTCTTTGGAAGCAAGGGATGCATTGCATCCCTTACAATTTCTTAAGAAATAAAAATAAAAATTCAAATTTTGTCAATAATTATTCTTTTCTTTTACAAAACTTTTTCTTTTTTTATTTTATCATTCTGAGATTACCTTTATATTATTGCTGCTTTTTCTAGCCTCCACTGTTAAGATATAAATTCTCTATTTTAGTTATGTCCATGAGCGAAAGCTCTCTCTTCCTTCTCTCTGAATTCGCAAACGAAACCTATTCTCTATACGCAAAGAAACACGCCAACGAGCTTCGAGAAGCAGGATTTGAATTGCTTCCCTTGACTGTCCGTTGGGACGCACTTCGGTGCGAACTTGTGGATGAAGAGGGAAGCGGAGATGGGGAGTCACAACGAAAGTTTGTTCCTGTGACCAGGGCCAAGGGAAGCAATTCAGATTTTGCATCCATACGAAGCTTTGTGAGTAATTTTTTGTTGGGTGAGAGCGGAGAGAAGTTTTCTAATAAGATTTGAGGAAATTCATTTCTATGAGCAATCTAATTGGAAATGAATTTGTACAATGTGGTTTAAAATTAATGACTTAATTGTAGAAAATAGTAAAAAGCAGTATTTTTGGAGTAATTAATTATTAATTAATTAAAATAAATTTGTTTTGCCAGCAATTTAGTTGGTGCGATTTGTTTTGTGAGTTAAAAATAGTGCAAGTAGTTTTAAAAAGTAAGTTTGAAAAGAAAATTGGAGAGATTGAAAAATTTTTATATATTATTTGTTAGTTTTTTTTAGTTTGTTTTTGATCTATTAAATATAATGGGTGATGTTGATGGTAAGCCTTTTTGCATAATGGATGATTTTTTGCAGCAATCCTTTGGCTCATGTTCATTTACGGAAAATAAATTCATAATTAAAAATGGTAGACCGAAACCAATATTACATATTTTAAGTGAAAATAAAACTTGCATTAGGTATTTTTCTATTAAAATATTATTACTGGCTTTTACCGGTTGTCAAGATTAACAAAATACTAACGTTTGTGGTTTGATTTAATGCTTTAAATAATTTTCATAACGCCGTTGATAGGCATGGCCAAAAATCCTCCGAGCATTTAAAATCGGTTTTGGCTCTTTCTAAATTCGGTACAGGCCAAAGGATTGAAAATCTAGTAGACACTCATTATAAATCCTCAATTATGAGAAAAATGAGTTAGTTCAAAAGAACCGGAAAATTATTAAAATTTTTACAGACGTTCTTTGCCACTTGGCATGTTAGGAGCAAGCCTTTCGCGGACAGGGCGAGGGTCAAGATTCTATTAATTGGAAAAATTATGTTGAATTAATTTCACTTTTGGCCAAACATAATCCTGAAATTAAAAATCAGCTTCAGTATTTTCTAGATTATTAAACAATATTCAAAATGATTTAATAGTGGCTATTTCCTGCACTCTTACTAAAAATTAAAGTTACTTCTGAAACCCACAATTCTGAGTTTGTCGCAATTATTTGTGATAAAACCAGGGATATTTCCTGTCGATCTATGTTGCCAACCACTCTGAGATACATTTCTTCTTTTGGCCACACGAAAGGAACATTCATTAGTTTTAAAAATATTTCCGGTGATAGAAGAGTAGTTTGTTTGCATGAACATATAGTTCATGTTATGGAGAATTTCGCATGTGGTTCCAAGTTACAATTGCTATGACGGAGCTTCAGTTATGGCGGGTAAAGTTAGCTGTCTTCAAACCCGAGTTAAAGAAATTTCCAAATGCCCTTTTTGTATACTGCTTTGCTCATCGTTTAAATATTGTTTTATCGAAATCATGTGACAAGATTCGTGAGTGCCGAATATTCTTTCAGTCAATCACAGGTTTCTCAAATTTCTTTAGTCACTCAACTAAACGATCCGCTGTCATCGACTTGTTGATAAAGCGAAAACTTCCAAAAGTAGCTCACACTCGCTGGAATATCAATGGAAGACTTTATCTTTCATTACAATATAGATAATCTTAATACTCCATTTGAATATATAACGTGCATCCGCGGAACGGAGTTTTTCCACACAAATTTTGCCAGATTGCATCCCCTACAATTCAAAGCACGCCACGCCACTGTTGTATTTAGTGAAAGGTGAAGCATTATCAACACTCAGAGTTTACTGACAGACAGAACCAATAAGCATCTTGCTCCCGTTCCACACCACAACCTCAGATTTGTTCGGTTGGCAGGAACCGTCATCTCAGGAGGCTATATACTCTAAAGGCTCGCGCAGACTAGGGCATAACAAAAATCTTTCCACATAATTTTCGTACTGGCGGATCGCTTACTAGGCGTATTTCTGCGTATTTCTGATGCGCTGCGGTGCGGCCCGCCCTAGTCTCCGCGAGCCTTAAGGAGGGGCTTTCCGCTAGCCAAGATTGTAATGACACAGGGATAGCTGGCTCTAACTAAGCCTTATAAGTTAAAACACGCGAAGCCCCGATATAAAAACATTTGTTTTGATTTTTGTAATATAAATGGAGTTCACCCGAATTTTTTTCCTATAGTCTGCCATTTTTAAAATTTGCTCTACACATTCCAGAACAATGTGAAATATTGATTTAATCCGATTATGATTTAGATCAATGTCATGTTTCAGGGTTCATTTTAGTGTATAATTCCTCTAACCATACTTGATTATTTCTTCAAGGGGCGCCTTTGCAGGTACTGCGACCTATTTAGTCTATTTTGCAAACTCCGCCATTAAAACCCTTCGAGGTAAAGGCTTTTGATATAGACTAAAATTGATTTAGGATTAATATCGCACATCTCCTTGAATGCAGGGAAGCCGCAATGGAGGAGACTTTGATATAGCTTTACAACCGTTAGTGCTGCGTTGTTTCGGAAGCTGTTCCGCAGAACCAACAGGCACAATTAACTAACAGCCCTTTCTGCTTAAATAATAATAAAGTCAGCAGTGTCTCGTCAGGAGCTCTGTTATTCTTTATGGTTCTGTGGTTCTCACCTGTTGAGCTTTAAAAATATGAATACTTTAGCTTTGCCTATTTTAATTAATCTTTTAGTTTTACGGGCAGCCTCAGGTGGTCGACCCAGTTGTACCGATATAAATCTTGGCTTGGTAGGTAGCCAGGTTTTGAAGGGTGTGGTCTATATGTACTAAATCCAAGTAGCCCAACTCTACTGGATCGACTCTCAGCTGAGAACTCCCAAGCTGGTCTTTCATCTTTCATCTTTGGTTAGACGATATTGATATTGTCATCATGGTAACTGGTGAAACAGGAGTAACCATGTCAAGGCGCCTGGAGCAGGCACTTGATTTGTTCTCTAGCTGGTGCACCATAGAAGGACTAAATGTCAATCTGAATAAAACAATTGTGGTTCCGTATACCAGAAGACGAACACTGCCGGGAATGGCAGAACCGATCCTCGCCAGGCAGAACAGTAGGTTTTTTACAACAAATAAAATATTTAAGAGTGACTCTAAATGCCAAGCTCAACTGGAATCATCACTAGGATACCTATGGGGCTTTACTGTGGTGGCAACGAAAGGCGCTTAAACGCTTTACAACTAAATTAAGCAAAATTCAAAGAGTGGTCTGACTTTCCATCGCCGGGGCCATCTGCACTTCGTCGATGGTAGACTTGAAGGCTCCTCCTTTTGTTGGTACCTGTCCACCTTGAGGTGTAGAAAACAACCATTAACACTGCGCTGAGGCTGAAAACGAATTACAACCTGGGCGTTGGATTTTCGTGGTTGCACTCTAAAATGTCCACATTATGGAAGAAATTCCACAAGCGGGAATCCAAATGGACTGGTTTACCGTTAAAATCTTAAAATTTGATACTGAACTTTTTCTAAAGTATTGCAGGTGGACTAGTATTGTACACGGATGGCTCCAAAACAGAGATAGGCGTGGGCGTCAGAATCTGGACTGGGAGCCCCCGATTCCGTAGAGCGTTAGTCCTAGGCACCGTAGCGATTTTTTTTAACGAACGAGTGGTGAGAAATCTTACATCGGTAGGTACACGAGGGAATATCTGCGACCGCCTGTCTAAGGCTTCCATGCCTACGAACACACCCAGAGGGTAATGTCAGATTCCTACTGAGTACAACTCACCAACCCTTTTTTCATGACGGTCCAGGCGGTAACGGCATTTCTTCAGCCTGGAGTCATCAGCTTGACCCGTAACAAAGGGATCCTTCAAAGGTGGTCAACGGAGCCGGAACAGTCTAGCCTTGCATCTCTTTGCATTTCTTGCCTTTCTCCGTTTCTTGCTCTCTAAAAATGAACCAGTAACTATTCACTGGTTTCCAGTGAAAATTCACTGGTTCAACCATTGCTTAGTCAACCAATAGAAAACAGTGAAATGTCACTGATTTAACCAGTGAAATTCACATAAAAAAAGAAAAAAGCTTTTTTCTAGCGCGAGTGTCGTTTTCCCAAGCGGGCCCCCATCTAAGCACCGAAATGCTGCTGGCCTGCCGTAAACAAACGAGAGCCGGTTTATAGAGTAGGCCGAATGGAACCCTTTACAGTCATGATGATAATTGCCTATAATGTGAGTCACATATATTTTTCACTGATTAAAGCAGTGAAATTAAACTTCACTGGTTGAACCAGTGAAATTTTCACTAATTCATTTATAGAGAAAGAACTTTAGGAACTTCTCACTGGTCCAATCAGTACAGTCTCGAATTATCTGGTTTTTCTGTGAAATTATTGTTAACTGGTTGAACCAGTAAAATTTTCACTGGTTCATTTTTAGAGAGTGGAGCTTCGTAATGTTTAAAATTCTGGTGGATGGCCTTTAGCACCACTTCCATCATTCTCCACATATCCTCCGACCTTAACATGTGGTCCATGATGTTCTCAGGTGCTAGCTCCACTACAGTGACTGCTTCCAGCACAGTCCTGTGCTTCAAAACCTCGGGCATTTAAAGAGGTCATGCTCCGCGTCCTCTTTATCGTCTAGGCATTCTAGGCAGAACGGTGAATCGTCCAACCTAAAGTGGGGAAGGTATGCCGTATAATCCCCATGCCCACTCAGGAAGTGTGTGAGGTAGTACCTCACTTCCTCATGTTCCCTGATACCCCACTTCTCTATGACGGGTCCATCGGCAATTATAAGACCCGTCCCATCCCCTCTGACATGCTGCGATGGACTGCCTGCATTCCAGAGTCGCACTTCCTTAGACTCCCCTCTTGCTTATTCCAGATCGTACAACCTCTTGCCTCCACTGCAAGAATATGAATGGGGAGCATTCGTGCTATGACACGTGCTGCTTCATCGAACGTAGTGTGGTATGCACAGCATGCCCGAAGGGTACTTAGCCGGTAGGCAGAGATTATTTTTCTTCTATTAACAGTCCTGTCCAAAGCCTCTGCCCACAGTGGCGCTGCTTACAATAGGGCAGAACTAACCACTTGATAAAAAGGCGTCGGCTTGGCCTGAGGTCCCCTATGTTAAGGCTCGATTACATTGAGCGAGTTTACAAGCTACTAGCTGATGAGTTTAGAAGCCGGCGATTCCGCTAGTGCGATAGTGACAATGACACACAAAACTTTCCACTCGCCTGGTAGCCAACTAGCTAGCGAGTTAAACCCACGTCTTGTTTTGTTTTTCCTTTGTTCCTTTCCGTCATTTTGTAGACAAAGAAATCGAATAATGAGATACTCGCAGCTAGTTCACTAGCAACTATGATGAGAAACGGCTAGTTTACTAGCTAACAAGCCTACTCGCCAGAGAGTAGCGAGTACAGACAGAAGCCTAGCTTTCAACTTTCTCGCTTTTATCAACGCCTCACGTCAAGAGTTTTCAATGCCCAACGCTTATTCACTTCCATTGCTGGCCTTGCCAGTCTAGTCACCATATTGGCAGCTTCCGTTGTCAATCTAGCCTTCATGAAGACGATAGCCTCTCCTTTTTATACGCTTTATATTAGCTTCACCTGTATGTATGTGTGTATGTATGTATGTTCTATGTAAACAAATCTTGCAACTTGATTTTGACCCACTTCTATATAACCGATCAACTTCAAATTTTGCACATATGCATAGTTCGCGTGACAATGCAATCTGACCATTTTGTAAGAAAATCAAGATGGCGGTTCCAAGATGGCGGTCGATTTTTGCTATTGTGTTCCCCGACCCCCGACATGGGTATCAAATGAAACGGCATGACAGTTAAAATACAATTAGCTGTATGGCGTCATTCCAAATTCAAAATGGCGGCAAACAAAATGGCGGACTACCTTTTTCTTTACAACCCACTCGATATGGGTATCAAATGAAAGGGTGTGACAATTAGAATACTATTATCTGTGTGGCGTCATTCCAAATTCAAAATGGCGGCCAACACAAAATGGCGGATTATCTTTTTCTTTACAACCCACTCGGTATGAGTATCAAATAAAAGGATGTGATAATAGAATACTTTTCGCTGTGGGGCGTCTTTCCAAATTCAAAATGGCGGCCACCACAAAATGGCGGTTTACCTTTTCTTTACAACCCACTCGGTATGGGTATCAAATGAAAGTGTATGACGAGTATAGTATAGTAAGCTTTGTGATGTCGTTTTAAATCTAATATGGCGGTCACTACAAAATGGCCGAACACATACATATAATAGACTAAAAAATAGAAAATAAAAAATATAGTTTAAAAAAACTAAAAAATACGCTTTTATTTTAAAATGAACTAAAAAGTAAAAAATAATTTTGAATGTAAAGTTTTTATTGCTCCAGCCAGTATAAGAAAACAACCTACCTTTTGAAATCTAAAAAAGCGTGGGGCGATAGCTAAAAGTTCCGGTGTTAATAAAATAAGAATATAGAGAGCCCCACGCTTTTTTACATTTCGAAAGGTAGGTTGTTTTCTTATACTGGCTGGAGCAATAAAAACTTTACATTCAAAATTATTTTTTACTTTTTAGTTCATTTTAAAATAAAAGCGTATTTTTTAGTTTTTTTAAACTATTTTTTTTTTCCGCCAAGTTTGACCACCGAGCCTTCATTTGGAATTAACTGCGTCAAAGCGTGAAGGTCGTAATAGGAGATTAGGACTAAGAGGTGATAGACATCGTATTTGAAAATCCGCCATGAGGTTGCACTTCACTCGTCTTTTGCGACGCCGAACTTAGACTTACTCCTAAAAAAGAAACTACTCTTGTTGCTCGAAATGAACTACTACTAATTAATTAATATTTGATTTATTAAAAAAGACCTCTAGCATTAAGTAGTCAGAAAATAACACAACAAGCACACAACATGGAAGACTGTCTAGTGACATCAAAATCTAATATTACTGAATCCATCGTGTATCCTTCAAAGGAGATTGATTTATTGTCGGTCGTTCGTTTCAGGTAACTGTCTTCCAGCAGGTGTCAAACGTAGACAAAAATATCACATTGATTTTTTTATGTATCTTACTATACCACTATACGTCACAGAGACCTGGAATCTTGCTCGATAATTATCTGTTCCAAGGACGTTTACATGGGTGAATATACAACAAAACAAACTGAAACATTATCTATGTGATTGAAAGGGCGTGCTGAATACGTATTTCAATATCTTAAAACATCAAAATCCAAAATGAATATCAGCTGCAGAATTTTGTAATATCCAATTGTGATTGAAATGTAAGCCGATTCCCGGTAGTTGTATGTCAAAGTATAATATGCCGAAATCAATGATTGCAACGTTTCAACTGGCATGTCCCAATTCACAGCATGACCTCGACTCGTTGGTATTTTACTCATACATATAAATACCTTAATGCCGAATTTTTATTAAATTCGCATAAATTTCACGAATCACTCACTTTCCAGATTAGCAATCACGAAACGTTTTTTTTTGTAGATTGACTTGAAAGCGGAAAAAGGGAGGAATTGACATCGAGTCGTGGGAGTTCAATTTTTTTAAATCACTCTTCAGATTTATTCCTCCCTCTCAGCCGCACATGCCGCATTCATGATGGAAGGGAACAAAAAATTTTTCGAAAAGTACGGCACTGAGTACTCATCACTTAACTCCAGTCCTGTTTTTGATTAATTTCCCTCCGTTTTTTTTTTATTTTTTGCAGAAAGCATAGCATCCTGAAAGTCCTCCAACATCATCGCATCGCATGGGAAAAAATTAGAAAATCGACAGAAAAATCGTGCGATACTTGCAAAAGCAGCCGGGAACATTTTTCAGTTCAAGGATATCAAGGATAAAATGCCATCTCGAACCTGGAACTTTTGTAAGTGGAGATTTCGATGGCGGCTCTGGGCGCGGACGGGGAGGGAATGATGATTGTGGAGTCGGTTTTCATGGAGCATGTAACACATGTTTAGCGTTGATTATTAAATTTGTTCGTATACTGAAAAAGGATACACAATGCCCCATACACAAACACACACACAGGCATACCAGGGATAATGCGCGCCATATGCGAGTACTCTTTGGGGGTGTGATGTAAAGTGGGCGAGGGATGGATTTTTTTTTTGATATAAAACAAGCTGATTCACAAATACATCAACGTGAAATCGGGGAAAATTTTTGGAAAACAATTTTATGGAATGTTGTGGCGAGCATTCGTGTCGCGCTGGTTGAATTGTCACGTATTCCTAAAATGGGGGAGGTTTTGGCACTTATATGATAGCAAACTACTAGTTCAGCTGATTCAGTAGATTTGTAGGTAGAAATAGTGCTTCGCCTCTAAATGAACGAAATGGAATTTTGTAAGAGGTTCTGAATTCGAAATCATTTGTCCTAGCAAAGTTACAAGGAGCCAACCCCCACCACACATCCCTGCACACGAAATTCAATGGTAATCTCGTCGGAAATTTTCTGGATGTAGTATGGCATGATCCTTCTACCAGCGACACATGACAACATTCCGTAGGACTTACTGCTTTCATGTGTATATAACGGGGGATGCCTCGTTGATATCCTTCATCAGGAACTACACATATGGAGCATTCTTCCCTTTATTGAAGCTAAACTTCTGAACTGGTTCAAGTGGAGTTTAGTACATGGTATGGAGATTGTTCATTCATGGAAATTATCAAGACAGATATCCTTTATATGGTCCACGTGAAAGTGTACAAATTAAGCAAATTGGTTACAAATTCTTATCGGGAATGGCAGGTATATGGCGATTATATCTAGGTAATTTTTGGTGGTTTTTTATGTGTAGGTCTAACTAGGAGTCCCCCTTTCCACTACATGTTCGTCATGTCCTTATACGTCAACGTGCCTTAGGTAGTAGTGGGCTTAAACCGGAAACATAAATATAAGAAAATAAAGGCTAGAAGAACTCTGGGGGATTCTGAATGAAGAGGCGATGAATCTAACATTTGAACTGTTGAATGCTTGAATGTTGTATGAGTTCGGCGATACTGACTGTGGAAGACTGTCAACAGTTGAGTTGCTCTGCTTATAAACGAGTCTCTATTCTGTAGTGTATGTAAAAAGGGTGGCTGCTGGATGCCGAAGAAAAGAGGAAATGCAAGGTAATACGATTCTGGAAGGCTGTTGATTGCCCTATAAGGCCCACAAGGGGTATCTAACTTCTTGCCCTATAACAAATTCCCCTTGTGGCCTCCGTTAGAAAAAATGATTGCTGCCGATTTAAAAATGGAAATAAGAAGTTAAAAATTTTAACTGTGGCGGCCTTGAACGCAAGTGTTGTTTCCCCAACGGTCCCCCAACTCAGTACCAATCGTGTCTAATGCTGCTTGACCTCCGCAATCGAACGAGAATCGGTCTATTTGCCTAGTCTAGACTAGTATTCCTTAAGCAGCAATTTTGCAAGGTAGTCGGTGGTAGACCGGGGAAGAATATGTGCTACCAATAATTTTAATTATTCAATGCATTCAACAGATATAATGGCGTTTAATTAAATATACATATGGTATGATAAATCAAAGGTGAAGTTTCTGATTTTAAGTGACAATCTTCTTTAATTTGTCCTACAATGGTTTTGTTTATTTGCAAGAGCATTTAAATTTTTGTTCTAAAATAAATGCGACTTCGGAAAAATAATTCCTTGCAAGTTACAGCAAGTGCAATATTTTCTGCAGCTTTAAGAACGTATTTTAACAATATTTTCTTTTATTAATATACTATGTCCATTAATTTTTTGGAAAATATTCTCCAACTGTTTTATTTTTATCTTTGATGGCTTTACCAAACCACATTTGGATAATTCGTTTGCCTACGATCAAAAATTCGAGATATCCCTAAGTGTTGGTCCAGGTAAATGTTCCAGTGCATCTTCCTGCAATTGCTCGAATTGGACACTGAAAATATCGTGACATGTGGAATTCATTGATTCTTCAACTATTTCCTTCGAAATATTTAAATTTTCCAAAAAAATTAAATTCACTCACGGTTTTCATATGGTCAAAACGTATGCAGCAAAAAAGCTGACTACGAGTGACGTCACAACAAGAAAACATGGCGAAAAAGCTCTCCGTAAGAGCATACCTTAGCTGCGTTCCTTTTCTGCTTTTGAATACTCATGAAAAGGAACGCGAAATTTGTGCTTATGAGTAAAACCTAAGCTCAAATTTTTGATGTTATTTTATTTGTATACAAATAAAAGGTTAGAATAATTTACAACATAATTTAAATTAATGCGGTAAATTTATTATGTATATTTTTATTTATTTTGTTAATAAATTTATTATTTTTATTTTTATTTATAGACGTTTTTATATGAAAAAAGCTCAAAAACAATCAAAAAACAATCTATAGGCTCAAACTTTACTTTTCCTCTGGCGGATGTCAGTTGCGTGACTGCTTGTGCTTTTGCTCATATCTTAGAGCAGGAGTAGCTGCAAGTGCTCATGAGCAAAAATAAGCAGAAAAGGAACGCTGGCCTTGTAGTATTTGTACCATCCCAGTGGGAAAAATTGGGAGCGCTGTTCAGGGGAGCTTACTTTGAGCGCAGTTAAATATGCTCCCGAGGGAGCATTACCGGAGCTTTCATAAATTCTATAGAACGAAGAAAATGAGCGATTATCTTGATGACCATAAAGGGTGGCATTAGCATACTCAATGGCCCGCTCTCGTTCGATACGAAGGACAAGCAGCTTTAAAAGTGGTTAGAATTTAGTTGGGGGACTGCTATGATAAAACCACGCTCGCGCTTGGAGAGCAAAAGGCATTTGCAAAACATCAACAGAATAAAAGCTTTTCACAACCAAATCACATATCCACAGGCGTCCATAAATATTCGTTATTAAAAAGTTTTTTTTATAATGCTCCTAGAACGCTTTTGAAGGAGCATAAAAATGTATGCTCCCCTGCAATGACAGGCAATGTTAAAAAGTATATGAAACTGGAGCGGAACGGGAACTCTGTAAGCTTTTTAAGGAGTGCTCAAACAGCGCAATTGGAGCACTCCATTTCCCACTGGGATGGTTCTATCCGAATGTAAAGCTCATTCTCAGTGAAAAGCTCACTCAAATATTGTTACAGGTTGTTGGTATGTAAAATAAGAGCTTTCAGAGCCTCGTAAGAAATCATCTCCTCTCATCTGAAACCATGGCATTGTTGTTGTAACTGAACAAAAAAGCCCTCAAATTACTCATTCGAAAGATCGTGGGTTTCGAGATTTTACACATGACGAAGCTGGTGTAAGGTTATTAAGTTACTCCAAATCTTGGATACCAGGATATAATTTATGGTTACTTTCGTTGATGTATACGGCGCTGGGAATCTAAGGGAAGGCCCTCTCTCGGCATGCCCCTTATTTGCCACATGGCGTCCTCACAGGAAACTATGGAGAAATCCCTTTTTCGAAATGCCCCTCATTTGCCAAATTGCTGCTTGCGGCATGCGAGGTATTCGTCGATCGAAGTCAACGTTCTGTCGTGGTACTAGTAGATGGGAGTTAGTGGAGTAACGCCGCTTTAACAGTTCTTTCATTCTTCTCTTTCTTCTATCTTTCTAACTAGCTTGTTGTTTGACATAGCACTGTTTGAAGCAATAGAAATATTGCCAGTGCAAAGGTCTCTAGGCTTTCGTATAAAAAGGAATGCAGGCTCTGTGGGAAAGCTTTTTTTAAATTAATAGTTTAGTTACGTAAGTCTCCTTTTAAAATATTTAACCTTGACTGATTTCTTTCACTGTAGTCTGATGTTAGATAACGATTCTTATATGGGACGGAGAAACTTTTTGGTTAAGTATCTAAAATATATTTGTTTGCAATGTTAGATGACCAAACATACTCGAACCCTTTTATTGTTACATGCCTTACAAGCTAGAGTGAAATAAGGAGATCGAAAGATCGCCTACCGTTCAACTTCAGCAAATACTTTTTATGTAATTTGGAATTACATCATCAAGAAGGAAATTTGTTGCAAAAATAAAAATGAAAGAAGTTCCTTTCTTCTTTTTATCCTTGAGTTAATTTTTTTTTTTTGGGATCTTAGATATTCGCAACAAAATCCCTGACAATAATAACCTTCTTTTGTATTTGATTGAAAACCATGTCAGTTTTTATGTAACATAGTAAAATGGTGAAATGTAATTAAAGTTAGCCTTTAGTCGAGGACTCGTATGCAGTGTATCTGAAAGGGACTCCACCTTGTTACTGTCAATTAATTCAGCTCCATAGAAAAGTGTATTAAATTTATTTTCAAAAGGTCAAAGTTAATATTATTCAAAAGGATAAGAGGATACCGTTTCTATGTCGTTCCTTCCAGTTTTTCATGGAAACTTTCGTAATCGATATGTACACACCAGAATCTTATAAAAGTGTATATATATATACTATATGTATGTGCGAGTATAATTTTATTTTTTTATCAAGGTGTGACAGATAGGATACGACAGACAGGAAGATTCCGTCAGACGACAACGAAACTAATGATAGGGAAAGGACACCTTTGAGATACTTCGATGATTCGTATCGAACATTGATGCCCCGATACCAACTAAGTTCAACAGCTGTAGAAGCCCGATGAGGCAAAAGAGAACCTTTTATGACAGTTGTAAAGGTAAAAGATATCCAAGCAAAGAAGAAAAAAAAGGTTTATCGCAATAAGCCGGTGACTTGTGTAACATTTCTGAGGAGGCCGCCCTTTACTTACCAAAGAGGATACCAAGAGAAAATATCATTACAAAAAAGGAAGAATTGGAATGTTGGCCCAAATCAAATAAAGGGATTTTTTTTTCATCCATCTTTTTTTTTTCTTCTACTTTCTTTTTTGGTAAACAAATTCTCCTTTCATTTCGTCTCAGCGAATTTAGAACTCTCTAGCCCTTGGTACTTTATGGATATTCGGGAGCAGAGCAATGGCATAGGGGTCCAGCCATGAAATTTGATTTGTTTAGAATTGGCCATAGATGAAATTTTTTCCCTTTTTTTTCTTACTTTGATGTTAAACAAGGGTCGGAATTGAGGGAGTGTTAGGGAATGACTTGGAGCTCTTGATTATAAAAAAATTAAGAGTAAATAGGGAAAAAAAAATTTCGTAATTTGTTCTTTTAGGGCTTATGACGGACGGCTTGAGCTGCCAGCTTGAATGAAAAAAAGAAAATGCCTTAAAATCTTCTGAATATTATAAACTTCGGGTTTTTTCCTCGTTTTTTTTTGAAGCTTAGTTGTATACTTTTGGGGTGCTAAATGTTGTATACTTTTGGGGAATGAGAACGTCTGAGAGAAGATTTTGTATGAAATTGAATGTAGGAGCTTGGACAAATTTCATATTTCTCCTTTCGTTTGAAGCATTCCTGTTTTTGATTACAATCTCTTAACAGGTTGTTGCTGATTTTGTATTAATATTTAAATAAAAAACAAATTTTAGCAAACCCAAAAGAAGCTGTTCCTTTGGTGCGAATTTAGAATTTTTTATAATTTTATTTAAATTGACTCTTTAAAGGAATTATTTTAATTTTTATTTGTCAGTTGCACTAGATTGTTCCAAGCCAAAAACATACATACAAATTCACGCTGTTTTTTCAGTTTTGGTACCAGTTAACACAGACGAGCATTCTGACATCAGCGTGGACGTGAATACAGAGGGAATGTGGTGAGTCTAGGAAGAATACCACGGCTGGAAGCACGTAAGTTGTTTCAATCGACCTCTTCATACAAAAATTCTGAATTTTTGTAAGGGGAGGTCGATTGAAACAACTTACGTGCTACCACCCCAGATTGGACTTCAAGCTATACCGCGGAAACAACAGACATAATTATATAACTCCAGCTCGCATGTAGAAAATTTAAAACCTGCTTTATTCATATCAGACTCGCTATCTTCACTCCACTCATTTGGAACCACACATATGGGCGAAAGTGGAAACTAATTCGTCGACAGTAGGCAAAAGAAGTCCATAGACGAGCCCTTACAGAAATATGAACACCTGATTTCACATATGGGAATATGTGAAAAATTGCGAGAAACTATGAACGAAAAACAACCACAAAAGTGAAACACAAGCAACACCTTCTCTTAGTTCATACTGGAAAGCGATTACATCCTCCCAGGCGCATAATCTTCCCAGGATGTTAGGGTACTGTATACGAGACTAGGGTTTGAACATTTCCTCGCTGTTAAAAGATACATTTTCGAGAGAGAGCGCCCCATAAATTCTTGTTCTGATTTAATCTCGAATTTCACCGTAAAGTTAGCATCAGGATCATCAGGATCATAACCAGGTTTCAGGTTATAACTAAGTGCACAATTTTTCCTCTCATAAGGGAATTGCTAGTCATATTAGGAAAGTTGTGACCTTCCAAAAAGTTAGCAATTGTATATCTTTAAGTTTCAATCATCTCTGAATTTAGATATTTCTTTGAATCCACATAATATTCTTGTGTTTTCTATATATGTATGTATATAAGTCCCTTTTATTTGATGTTATCTCCAAACAGATCTCCATATTCCTATCCTACCATCCGGACTAGGAAATCATTGTGATTTTAACGTTTATAATACAAATTGGCTAAACTAATCAAATGGCGCCAGTCTTTCTGACAAATACACTGAAATCCTTGCAAATATCATATCAATAATTTACATCGTATTGAAAATTATTCTGCGAGAGTCCCTTATGATGTAGGGCAAGGAGTCAACCTTCTTGAACTAGTTCTCACCTTGCTTCCTACGCGGTATTTTGTCAAAGTTATTTTATCCCTCCCTAGTCCTTTTTACTTGACCTTGAAACAAGGTAGCTCCGAAAAGAGCTGTCTGGCACTGTGGGAGAGCCAAATTTCTAGAGTTTATTATCTTCTTCCAAATTTGTAAAGCATAGGCCAAATAAGTCAGGAGTATATCAACATTTGTTAAAAAATTCCAGGAATAATGTACATGGTGCGCCGTCTAGACTTTCGGAACTTCAACATTGAATAACTCTGATATTTTTTAGCCGAATTCGGCAGATGTACACGATTCTGAAACGTTATTCAGCAACAATTTAGGCAATGATTCGATACACATCGAAAGAATGCGCTGAAATTTTACGGCTGTACATTGAAAACAATCGTTCAATTGTGAAAACTGTGCGTGCTTATCGTAAAAGTATGAGAGAAATTCGGTGATTTGGCGATGATGATTTGGAGTGGCCTCTTCGTTCTGCGGATTTAACGACGTCATACATTTTTGTGTGGGGTTTATGCCAGCAGGCCGAAGACCCTTGACGAACTCATAGCTAACATACGAGCCGAAATAGCGTCTATAACGAAAAAGAGCTGCTTTTTGCTTATGGCATGAAGGTGGTCATTTAATAAACATTGTATTCCAAGACTTATTCGAAATAAATGGTAGAGAATATCCTAAAAAAATCTTGCTCATTTGTCAAAATCGGCTAAAAAATGTCAAAGTGATTCAATGTTGAAATACCGGAAGTCTAGATTGTCGCACGTCATATGGTCTGAAAGGGTTTCGTCAGCGGCTTACCTTCCCGCCCGCTGCTGCCTTAGGTTACGACCTCACGCAGTTCTTGACTGGACTTAGAGGATATAGGAAATACCTCCATCGTTTCGGGCTAATCGTTTCATGACTAACCGCTGTGGTATGCCCAGATATCCAGGAGAACGCAGAGCACGTCTTCTTTTATTGCGTGAGATTCGCCGATCATGGGGCGAAACTGGAATCGATGTCTGAGGTGAGGCGCCACTAACACCAGAAAAAATTCTAGGACACATGATGAGGTAAGTTGAGGATGGAAGAAGCTGAGAGAAAGGCAAAGAAACTCCAAAGGTATTAGTAGATAGATAAAAGCTGATTCATCGCCGCGACGCAGTGATAGAAGGCCAGTCGTGCGGAGAGAGTGGAAGACAAGGAAGCGTTTTTAGAAGGTTCAAGTCCCACATAACCGGCATTCAGGAGCCAGTCAGTACTCATGAGTAGCTTTTCACCTCACAAGGCACGAAAATAAAAAAAAGGCATTGACTCAGTTCTAGAGAACTGAATTCAGACTCTAGCTTCCCTGAGGTCCCTCCAACCCACTTCACATATTCGCCCATGATGTTACTCTATGCTACTCTTACGGCTTCGACAATACATTCACTTTTTAAAATCCTAAAACCTTGCTTTGAATACAACTTGTTTAGGTTTACAGGAGCTCCTAAACCCGTCTTGCTGTGGCTCCACAAAGTGCAATATTAAATTCATTGGATATAACACCATTTGCTCCACCATTAACTCATCAAGCTAACGCAGAGCTATGGCAGTTCTGGCTGAAAAATTGTACCGGTAACATCAAGTTCCAATGAAATAAGAAACCAACTGCCTCCACGTAAAAACCAAAACACTAGACTTAGCCCTCACGACTCACTTCCACAGCCTACAGACACTGCCAAACTGTTCCCACGCATTTCAGTCTAACAGTTCGTACATAAAATATCTCGACTGTGTAACAGCCATCCGCAATATGTATTTCCAAGTTCATGCAACATGCAAAAGTAGCTTAAACTGAAGATGGAAATAGATACATGCGTGCGCGCGGTGCGTGCGGGAGTTCTGTAGTATGCGACATTCTTTCACTCACATATAATTATATGCTTGGGTATTGTCTTGTTCTTCACGCAAAAACTCTGTCATAGGAGTGCACATATCTGTTATGGGTGCTTTGGTTTGGGCATTTGAAGGTATGTCGAATGCGGAAAATGTGGAAAGTAGAAGTAGTAGTGTGTTGCGTGGATTTTATCTCTGCAACTATCAGGTCGCATTTAAATGCACGCACTTCTATAATATCTATCACCGCACGCACGCAATGCACGCACTCATTTATCTGTCTCCAGCTTGACCCATCTATCCATTTATCTTTTTAATGTCACGCTTACTACCACAAATTACATGGAGTGATTCCTCTTGAGCTTACATTTTCAGATATAGAAACCCAAACGACACAACGTACACCCCAGCACAAACAACTCTCTTCAACTAAACTCACTTGCACCAATATCCCAAATTTTTATCTTAATACATGCTCATTTTTGGCGAAAGCTCCTACACCGTACCATCTGCTGTTATCCCCTATCGAATAGCTCAATTTTCCCAGGTGTTAGATGCACCTTTTCTATACCCGAATTCAATGCGAAAAAACCGCTTACTTTGCTGCTAAAAGCAATTGAAAATAATATAAGTGGAAAATTTTGCATTTTGAAATATGTGTAAAATTAGTTACAATGGAATCCATTCATGCGTCCTCCGATAGCATCCTTGCACAGAAATGCATAATGCTGTTTACTGTTATTGCAGCGCCAGAGGAGAGATTCCCGACTCTCTTGAATAGTTACAAAATTCGGTTATAAAAATTCCAAGACTCCCCCCCCCCGTCCGCCCTTCGCCATCCGCGCCATGCTGTACTGAATAACAATAAACAAAGCTACAACTGCATCATCGTTTTCAAACATCCTGCCAGAGTAAATCGAATCCTTTGCTCTATTTTACGTTTGATTGGGTTCCTTTTCCTGGATTTGCTGTACAACGGACCACCTCCTTGCTAGCGCGCTTGGCTTATATCGCATTTTATCGAAGCTCCAGTATAAGAGAGAGTGTACAGAGAGTGTATGTATGTGTATATGTGTGCAAGGATCCAGCAAAATGGGATAAAACCGGAAGGGATAAATTAGTTTATTGCAAGTGCGGGACTGCAATTTGCAGTCCTTGGGAAGCAATCAATTTCGATCTTTTCAGGAAGGAGTTAAGCGAGACTATATAAAATTCTAGCGCTGCACACCCATAATTGCCGTAACCAACGCCGCCCTCCGGAGTAATTTAATCAGTTATGGGGCGATGCACTTGACAAAAAATAGCATTTGGATCCTGCGGTAATTATTCAAATCACGTCCGATAATCTCAATTAACGCTGCGACATTGCGGAACGTGATGCTATTATACAAGTCCTGTAGCGACTTAATTAGGAGTTACGAGACCGAGTAAAGTGTTTATAATGAACTCGAATAAGTGGCAGCTTAAGGATATGAAAATCTTTGCATTTACTGGACAAGCACTGTATTTATGTTATATTGAAGCGATTTATGAATTGCACTGGAACGGATGCTGATGAAAGGTACTTAGTTGGAATGCAAATCATATCTGGAAGTTATGCGAGTGTAGAATGCGGAATGATGACTTCTAACTTTAGAAGAGGCAAAAAAATACAATAACGAGTTGATGATGAAAATTTCGTCCTTACAAACCGTAACATCTCCCTAGGCAACTCAGAGACATGTAGAAGAACTGCTTGCCAGGAGTGTTGGCATGACAGGACAACTTATCAAGCGTGCGCTATCTGGCGTTGTCTGGAGAAAAGGGGCTGCAAGGAAATTAGGAGGTCTCACTACACGAGTTCCATCTTCGGGAGCAGTTAATGACAAGCTATCTATAAAGCTGCCATACTCGCCATCAAAATAAGGGGTAAAGATGACTTGACTATAACTAATCTTGCTTGTCCAGATCTTGTGCTTGGTGCTAAGTTGAGGAACTGAGCATAAACCCAAGGAAACCGCTTACTGATTTGGCTTCATTAAAAGATAAATTTTCATAAGAGATCAAATACCCAGGGACCACTCAAGACATAAGACTTAATTAGAATTTATATACCAAAAGGTTTACCAAGAAAGCCTCCAAAGCATTATTTACATATCAGGCGCTAATAAGAAAAACTTGGGATTTAAAAACTAAAATGGCCGCGTACGAGTACAACTAAACTTACAAGTGTACGCAAGCCACTGCAAACAAACCCCCATATGATTAGAACTTTATTTGAAATGCCCATTTTAGGCCTTTGAAAACACTAAGGGCCGTTTTCACCATCTGCGGTTAAACGTTAACTGAAACTTTAACCTGCAGTTAGTCAAAAATGCGTTTCACAATCTCTGGTTAGAGTCAATCTGTCAGTTAATTTTCATTTAACTGGTAGTCAATTTAACCGAAAGAATTTCTACTGGTTAATTAATTTAACTGAAAGTTTGACACTGGGATTGACATTTTTGCACTTTGGTTTTAATATGGAAAATATGAATTTAATTTTTAGTCATGCTCAAAAGATTAATAGAAACTATGTGCAAATTCGACGATTCAATTGATGAATATCAAGAATATATAAGTGTACGAAGTTTTCTTTTAATAAATATTGACACTTCTAACATTTGATGTACTGTAACTATCAAAAAACTAGTACATTTTAACTTTAACTTCAAGTTTGTTAATCATAGTTGGCGAAAACGACATTTTTTTACTGACACTTTACGGTCACAGTTAAATTAACTACAAGTTTAGAAACTGGAAGTATACTGACAGTTTAACCGGAGATGGTGAAAACGGCCCTAAAAAGTATAAATTTTTAAATTTTTTGCCTTTTTTTCATAGTTGGCAAGTAGCTTTTCATAGTAAGCAAAAGGCAAAAAATTGAAAATTGAAATTTTTTAGTGTTTTCAAAGGCCTTAAATGGGCATTTCAAATAAAGTAACGAATTATTGCATATGCTCATAAGAAAGTACTTAAAAAACCCACAATTTAAAAAAAAATATTTTGCCGTACGATAATTTGGCATAAAATGGTGGCAATTTTAAATTTTTTTCGAAAACTGCCAATTTTTTCCGTGAAAAGCGGAATTGTTTTTTGAAATTTCAACCACGTATTTATAGCATCAAAGTACATCTTTTCTCCAATCTTTATCAAAATCCGACCTTTTCCCGTTATTTATTGCATTTATAGTAAATAAAACAAAATTTCATACATTTTATTTTTTCAGGTTAGGATCCATTTTTAAAGTATTTATACCGAATCAGTTCGATAGTCTATTCATTCACGAGTATTTTACATTTTTTGTTATTTTTATACGACCAACAGAACTGGAGAAATTATGAAAATAGTGTAGCAATGCACTCAAAATGTATCAAAAATGGACATTTATGCAATTTTCCCGGGCAGCACGGGACCGATTTTGCAGAATTTTTTTTTTCGCTTTATCTTATATGTAAAGAAAAAAAACAAAAAAATCCAACTTCCCAACTACATCACTATCATATGACAATTTCCCTCTACTATAATGTTTGTGATACATTTTTAAAACTTGAAATTCCGGTAACCGAAAAAAGTCCGATGAATTAAGAATTCAGTTTCTTGAGTAAAAAATTAAATAATGTTATTGCGAGAAAAATATATCTTGGTCGAAAAATGTAAGTATTGAGCGAAGAAATACGATTGCTTGGCTCAAGAATTTCCAGTGCCTTCCTCTGAGACAGCTTTCTCAAGTTAAGACTGAAACATTTTTCTACTCAAGACAACGAAACGAACGAACGAATCCCCCTTTCGGCATGCCCTCGTTTGGAACACGCTGCATGAGGTATGCCCCCTTTAAAAGCCACTCGGGACAGTCAAAAGGTCGCCAATACTGCTACCATCCTGCCAAAAATGTCTGCCCTACCAAGGATAATACCAGCTTCCAGAACCTTCCGAGGAACAGTGCGCAGTCGTTTGATCTTTTCTTGTTAAATGGAGCTACAGTCCATGCAGGCCTTGGGCCTCTTGAAGTCTCTTCTTCTAGTTTTATCTAAGTTCTGCTCGTTATTTAGTCCTTAACAAATTCTAGTGAAAAAATCGTGGCTTTTCTTTAGTCAAATTTAACTGGTTTTCTTTTGTCTTTCTTTTCGTGTGAAAATATTGTCGCCATCGGTGAAGCACTTCTGTGATTTCTGGTTGAAAACTGAATCAAGTATGTAAGTTTTACAGGCTTCTTTTGAAGTAATCCCCCGGTTTCACCGACCTCAGTTCAAAAACGTTCAGTTCAATCCACATAAGTGCCTTCACCGGGTAAAGCTCAGTTCATGTTCAGTTCGTGCTTGAAACTGTTGTTGCTTTATCGGCAGAAGTCAGGAATGTAAAAGCTCACGGGAATGGCATTCCACTATTCTATATTGATTACTCTCTTTTGAGCGAACTTTTACGTTTAAGTTCAGTTCGAGTACAATTGGTGGAACTGAGGTCTGTTTTATCCTCAGTTGAATATGTGAAAATTGAATGCGAACTGACGTTATTTTAAAGTTCAGTTCACCAATTTTCTCGAACTTGCGCAGTTCGGCCGGTGAAGCAAGCGTATAAGAAAATACCTCTCTTACTATTTAATTTGGCCTGTTTTCGATGGCTTGCGTAATCTCTCAAGTTGTCCAAAGTATATTTGAGAATCAATCCTCTTACCAACTGGCAATACCTTATGGTGGACCATTCCTTTCCAGTCGCACCAAAAACATACACTATACCTCCTTTTCCGACCAAATCCTGCCCTCACGAACACTTGTGATGGTTCACTATCCCTTGGCCACTATGAGGTGTAGAAGAGGCTTTGACGCCAAACAATATTTCATTACAAGTTATGAGTCGTTTCAGAAATGGGTCGATTTAATTGCAAATGTCAATTCGGTCTATTATGTTCTTCCTGGAGCGCGTTCAAAAACCTTACTATGGTAAACCACGAGGTAAGCTGTGGTTATGCTGCATCACTTCACTTAACCACGAAAGTTTATGTTTAACCATGGAGGTTTTTGAACGCACTGTGGTTAACTACAGGTTAAAGAAAAATAAAAAAATAAAAACAAAATTTTCCATAAAATAGTCCCCGCTAATTGCATCAATTATTTCATTAATTATTTATTTGCAATAATCCCACAAATCCCACTTTGATTTGTTCATGTGTTTACATTAAAACAACTGTCAGAGAGTTGTTTTTATTCTTCTTCTTAACTATCGCTAACCATGCTCCCGAGCAGGGTTAAAATTTTACTACACCATGGTTAACCACGAGAGTTTTTGAACGCCAAAAAGCTATGCTCGTGGTTATGTTGTAGTTAACCACGGAGTTTTTGAACGACAAAAGTTTACCATAGTTAACCATGGTTAACCATAGTAAGGTTTTTGAACGCGCTCCCGCACAGCTCATGAGGAGCCCATACTTCGTGCTTTTTTGGTATCCAGTGTAAATGGTTCAAAACAGTTTTACGGTCAATGCCTAGCACCATACCAATACACAGTTGACATACCTACCTTGCTGGACTTTTTCAAGAATTTCATCAATTTTTTCAGTGATTGAACGACTAGAGAGTAACTCATCCTTCAGATCTAAATTGTTAGAATGAAAGAGAATGAAACTTTTCGGCATATTTTGATAAAGTGCCTTCACCACACAACTGCACAATTTTTTCATAAGACTACGCAACGTTCTTTGCTTTGTCGTAATAACATTGAAACTTATACCGCGACTTTTCATTATTTTTATCCATTTTCTCCAACATCAACATTCCCAGTAACAACCGAACTGTCACCTTTCGAACGAGCGTTTAGTAGTGCCGCTGCCATCATTAGTTCGTGACTTGTTGGCGGTTGAAGCCATCTATTGGGAAAACGCCATGAACTTTTTCCCACAGGTCATATCCATATCATTTCTCACTACAAAGAAATAAGTCCCCATTTTGAAACTAGTTAAACTCCTCGATTAACAGACTAAGAGTATTTACCTAGAAATAAAGTCAATATCAAAAAAATAATATTAATTCACATCGTCTTAATATTTGGTAATAATGTCAGAGAAAAGTTAATTCCCAATCCACTAAACAGCCCACAACTCAATTACCGAACTTGTCCACAAATTATAAGATACTAAAAACCTTTTAAACCGCACAAAATGTTCATTAATTGCCTTTATCCTGTCAAAATTGTTGTCCTTTTCAAAAGGGAGTGGATAAAATTTTATAATCTTTCTTTCCCTCACGAACATCCCTTTTCGGTACCAGAAACCATGATTAATTCACACAAGGGTCCATTATTTTAAGCAACTAAAACTTGCAAGTTCTGTTATCAGCTTGCGGATTCTTAGTCTAAGCCGTGGCAAATTAGGACAAAATGAATTCTAACCGCACCCACGCTGATATCGGATGACTTTTGTTCTTGTGCTAGTATCTGCTACACCAGTAATAAATTACGGAGTCTCAGATTGTAAACCCAAAATAATTTGTCTTGTAACTACTCCGACAACTGCACGAGTTAACTGATGACTGCGCCCCCGTATTCGCGCTGAGTTCCGAGACCGTCCGCCGAACACTTGACAAAATGAGTAGAAACAAAACGAAACCCACATTCCGAGTAATGAAAGTAATTTCACGAGCAGATTACTCACCAGGAGCCGTTGACTGATGCCGAAAAAGGACCGGTGCCAGACGAGAACCTTGGGGAACCCTTCAGCGGCACTCCGCATCGGCAGCTGCAGGCCCCTACCGTTTGAGGGGGGCTGGCGGCGCCTTAACGAAGACACTTGTTGCGAAATAAAATTTTCGGAAAACCGCAGAACGGAGAGAATGAACTTATCGCAATTTATTCGGGTGGGGCTTCCCCGAAGTTTTATTGCTGAAAATAATTAATACATTCAATTTGGTACCCGGGCCCAGCCTCACTGTACTACAGCTAGATGCCATCCTGTGCGATCCTCCATTTCACAGAGATGTTGAACGTGCACGTAGAACTGGAGCTGGAGCCGGAGCCGGAGCAGCAGGAGCAGCCCCGAATCCTGTCCTCGTGTTTTATGGGAGCAAACATGAAATAGAGAATTTGTGGCTTTTGTTCCCAAAATTAAGTTGTCTGCACGGTTCATTAGAAATTGTTGTTAGTGGTTAAATAGCGGTAATTCTTTTCCAGTTTTTGGGGTGGGGATACCAAAATTATTCACAACCAAAGTGGAATTACAAACAGAACAGCCATAAAATAAAACTGAGCCAAATTGAAACGGAAAGCATTAAATGTGGAATTTTATTTGCCATAGAGAAGTTTGAAGGAATGTACAACTTTATTATGGCCTGTCACAGCCAGATGAAAAGGGATGAAAAACTTTTCGACACCGAAATTACTTACACTGGTTGATTGTGAACACAGCAGCTTTGGTTAAGTAATTCAATTAATCGTGCCATAATTAGATTTACTTTGTAGGGTCATCGTTAGGTGGCACTGACTTGGTAAAGTTGCACTTTTTCAAGCGACAGCTGTAAGATCAGGAATAGCACGTTGTACTGCCATGTACTGTTTGTTGTTGGTCACGCCTTAGTTAGTGACGTGCGATTCTGTATCGATTTTAGAAAATATCATCGATTTTTTCGTCTAAGAAAATCAGAATTTTCCGATTCTTTGACATTCGATACGATTTTAGATAACACTTCGCTTCTTTTTTCGAGAATCGTAATCATCAATCGCAGCTTACCTTTCACCATATAGTCGTCATCAGACTGAACCAACAATGGTATAGTATTACAAACTATAGTATTATAGTTTATGTGCAGATCCGAACCGGTTCAAAGTATCAAAAAAGTACAAGAAAAAAACTCGTAAACGAGGACGCGATAGGTCCATTTTCTGTCGTTTTGGTCTTCATTTTGGGGGGGAATTTTCGGACTGAACCATTTCGGTACAGACATATAAACTGTTTAGGCCAGCTCGAAAATCTACCCATCCTATTGCCCTTTCTCACCCTCTTCTCCACAAACGAACGTTTTCAGCACGTTTTTGTTGCTTGGTTATCGGCACGGATGAAACTGGCCTTACCAGACTACGAGAGGGAATTTGGCAACACTGTGGTGACTGTGATTTAGATGCCTTTAGTGAATTAAAATTGAATTATTTTTTTTAGATTTCCTAATGAAACATACTATTGTGGGGTGCTACACGGAGACTCAAGAAGTACGAAAAAACTGGTTTTATAGGAAAGAAACGAAGGAGGAGAGAAAGAAGGACGTACATGGCGAAACTTTAACGAAAGAATCCAAAAATTCCCTGGGTGAAAACTAACTCATACGCGCATTTCTTTCTCTTCTCCCTTCTCATGTAAACAATGACTGCGGTATACACACACAATCAAAGCTTTCATGTAGAGTAAAGAATTATTCTAATGCCTGCACTACACATCGGAAGATGCCTCAGCCCTGGATACATCCGCCGATGTGTAGAGGGGGTTTTTGCTCGTCTCCGGACAATATTTAACATCCGGAGATACGTCTGTCCTGAATCCATTCTTGACGGATTTTGAGCCAGACGTCAGAGCGAACGCAAGGCTTGTGTCCACACATCTGCCGACGCATCAGTGTTGTGCGCATTTTGAATGCAGGTGGACGCGTCGGTGTATTGTTTTGAAGTGTATTGTTTTGAAAATGGCTACAATGACAATGAGCACCGAGGAAACTTTCAAGTTTATAGAATTATACCAAGGTGAGAACTGCTTGTGGAACCCCAAAAATAAGTACTTGATGTCTTGCGTCTTCCGATGATCAACACAGACTGATTGATACGCGGACGTGTGGACGGCTCGCGGATTTATTCCCGGATGCATCTGTGGATCACCTCCCGGATATATCTTTCGATGTGTAGTGCAGGCATAAGGCGAAGGAAACCTCGTGTAGCATTAAATAACGAGACTCAAATCTGATTTCGGCCGACTTCTCGAGTCTCTGTGTAGCACCACCAGGGCTGGACTGAGAATGAATTTAGGACCGGGAAATTCAAAAATGTCGGCCCATTTCAATACATTTTGTTTTAACAAGTTAAAGTTCTTTTTTGCTTTCAAAAGTTTTTCTTTAAGCATAATTATGAGAAGAAATATGTGTGTATGTGTAGGTATGTTTGTGCATAAGTCCGTAGTAATTTTTTCCTGCACGATATTGGGCGAACCAAAAAAGATATCTTCTTCGTTGAGGTGCCGATCGAAGCGTATTAACTAAAGCATGATCTAAAATGATTTTCATAAAATTCGGTTGAGCCGTTTTTTTTTTGTTTAAACGACGTACGTGATTTTTGTACCCGCACGATATCGCGCAAACCAAAAACGATATCGGCTCGTTGGGATCCCGATCGAAGCATATTAACGAAAACGTGCTTTGGAAAAAATTTCATAACATTCGGTCAAGCCCTTTTTTGAAAAGGCTTCGGCCAAGAGCCACAAGCACCATCTAATAAACTCGATGGAATGGAACCGGTTCTAAATGAAATTAACTTTTCTGGATTCAGCTTCCGATAGCTTCCCCAAAAGACGTCACTTGTCAACAAAATCCGAGCATTCTTTAAAACCCGTGCAAAAATTACGTCACCCTTTCCCAACATCACTATTTTTTTCAAACCCTAGATCACCGCTTTTTGGACGGGGAATTGTTTTCCACGTCCTATATTTACTGAAAAAGAAATTGGCTTTTTCAGTTAAGTCTGACGAGTCCTTTATCGTTATTTTAACCTATTATCGTTATTTGAACTAGCTTCTCTCAGGATTACTTAAGCAACAGTTTTGGTACTACCAACCCTACCAACTTCCAGAGTTATGAGTCGTCAAAGCCAAAATTTTGGTTTTTTTTAACTACAATTTCAACTTTCACTACTTTTTTCTCCAAAAATTATGTAGTTAACCTATACCTTTTTTTCCAAAATTAGAAAGCTTGGAATATTTCCTATGAATAATGTCCGGAGAATTTTTATACTACGCATTTAAAAGTTCTTGTTTTTTTAATTTTTTGTTTCTCCCAACCTCTTCGTCGTTTCGTTGACATTTTGAATTTTTTAGATTTTGTTTAAATTCCATACAATCCTTATTAAATAACAGTCTTCAACAAACTAATTAGCAATTTCGTAGGAGACCGCGAGATTTGTGTTCTTTAAAGGAATTTTGATACGCTTGAAATTTTTTAATTTTTTTGTGGGATAATTTTATTTTTTTCAAAAAAAAATTATTTAGAGGAAAAATTTTTGATTTAACATTCGGCACGGCCCACCGGGAAACTCCCGGTACCTTGGTGGGCAGTCCAGCTCTGAGCACCACCCATTCTATGTTTTGTTTTAATAAAATTTTTGTTTGAATTCATTCAATATTTCTTTAAATATTGTACGCGACTTTTAAAAAATCGAAATTTATCGAAAAATCGAATTTAATAAAAACATAAATCGATTCTGAAGATCGTTTTTATATTTTGGAAATCGCACATCACTAGTCATAGTACAATTTTTATTAGTAAACTTACGACGTCAGAAGGATGGTGAAGAAGACGGCGATGAAAGCTGCTTTTACAATCTTGGATGTTGTAGAAGTACTGAAATATTGGCTGCGAAAGATTAATTCACAGTCACTTTGTTCTATTTATGAACGGATTTCTTGTCTGTAGAGGGTGCGAAAAAATGCGAATAAGGAACAAGCCGAGCAGGCTATTCTAGTGTTGAGGATGTAAGATTGTCGTGCAGACAATTTACTTCTTTTTAATAATCGCTAAAGTTTTGTCAACGCTGCATTCCTACGGTGATTCGGTGGTAACTGGTGGCAAATACCCGGTCATTACCGAAAAGTTTGAGAACCCATTCCGTAATTCATCTAACGATGCTAAGGTAGTTTTTAAAGTCCCGCTCGGAATAAAGGAGTTGTATTTGAGTAGCAGAATGTAATATTTACATATTACAGCACTATCGCCGATAAGTCAGTCATAAGTTCTACACGATCCACTGAAAAGTAAGGCTATTTTACACGTCTTGGGGCATTAAATTCGACAAGCTTCTCACGGGCCAAATAATAATAAGTTCAATATCCCTGTTGATTGCGTTGGACATAAGTCTCTCCTAGAGGTAAGATCTGGCAGATTCTTGTCTTGGACTATGAAAGAGGTACCTACAAGTAACGCAGAGTACAAGCTTCATAAGCGAAGCCATGAAGTGTGTTAGAAGGGACGGAAAGTAAGTCATTTAGAAAGAGTATACAAACAGCGGTGATAAAATTGACCCCTAGGGGACATCACCAGAGATGGTTTGAAGTTTGGTTTCTATGCCATCCAAATCTACCATGATAGGAAGCAAAATCGTTTTGGCCCATCAGCGTCTCTTTCTTTCTTCTAGAAATGATGGAGATAGTTTTAGACAGGCATATTGGAGAGGGTGTAACAGTGAACCCACTGCACTGCTCGCAATTTTCCTACCTGTCTGCCGGATCTACAGAGGTTCACAAACTAGTGAGAGATATCCGGGTCAAGGAAATCTCTCTCTGCGCTTTTGCAGATATCGAGGGTGCATTTGACAATGTAATCTTTGGCACGGTCAACGAAGACGCAGCAAAAAAGGGCACTGACCCCCTTCCCCCTCCCCCGCGGGATGAATAGCGTCACTTCTTATTAGCTGATTGATATTTGCTGAAATGAATGTTGAGCCGGTTACTATATGGGCTGCAAAATCCTGTCCTCAAGGAGGCATCTTATCACCTTTGCTATAGGCAGTTGTAGTCGACGAATTTCTTGCCAACCTGAGTGACCGGGATTCAGAGCACAGGCCTGCGCAGATGATATCGCCATAAAGATTCGTCTAAGGTTAAGTCTCGCTATCACGGGGGCTAAGAGCACCTCTCTGACTGCGGGTATTGAAGCCGTAGTGAACCTTCCTGCGCTCCACCTAGTAGTGAAGAAGGATGCTAAGGCGCTGCATCTACATGGCTATTCTCCTTCAAGCCAGAAGATCTTGTGGATTGCTTATAGATTCTCGAGGAACCAAACATGAAGCCAATGCTTGCAGTGGGTAATAACAGTGGGTATGGCCAAAGGTGAAAAATACCCATGGCCCTTGGCACCACCCCACTGTTTTTCAAGCTGAGATACTCACCATTCAGACGCGTTTTAATAGAACTCCAAAGAGCTTTAACTTCGTTATTTTCGAAGACAGTCAAACTGTTAGCTATTAAATCCCACATTTTGTTATCAAAAACTGTGTTGGATTGTCTCCTATGTTCAAAATTCCTCAGTAGGAGCAAAAATGTTACGCTGATGAAGATCCCAAGGCCAGGAAGACCACAGCGGGGAAGTAAACACTCCTCCAAAATAGTTACATTGAAAAAGTAGTCGAAATTGACCCTACCCCATTTTCTTACGTATTTGAAGATACCAGTTAAGCTACACAAAAAATATATCCGAATAAAGACGAATGACGAAATAAAGAAAAATATGTGTAAAAACTTACTAACCTAACAAAAACACTAACCTAAGAAGGAGAAGAAAAAGCTCCAAAAAGCTTTCACACTATCGAAGATTTGAACCTTATCAAAATTTCCCCTACAAAAGCTTCCATCGTAGCGAAGAGGCGAACCTCATTAAAATTTCCCCAACAAAAGAAGCTTTCATGCTAGCGGAGATACGAACCGTATTCTTAAAAGCTAATGTTACAAAAATCCAAAAGTATCTAAGTGCACGACCACAACGCAGCCATCGCACCTAGCACATCGCACCTAGCAAGAACAGAATTTGACCATCGCACACTAAACCTGGTGTTCTGTGCAGTCCTAGGCTAGGCAGGCTGCGTTCTGGCCGTGCACTAAGGCGGAACGGGAAAGGCAAATATGAGGGTAGACAGAACCGGAATTGCTTATGTACTGAGTTATAAGATTTTAGCTATTCTCCTATTACCATTAACTCACCTTGAAAGATAGTAGGTGAAGTCTCCACTCTCTTAGAGGTGCGTGCGTCAGTTGGGATTGAAGACGCCTAGTCCCATTCCGAAATCGCTGTTTGTATACCAGTTAGGTTTAGCTTTCCTTTTGCTGCTAAATAACGCATGTATTGTTTTGTCTGGGTTAAAGCCTACGTGCTTCCTTAGATTGTGAGTAGATCATTAATAAAGATTAGTAAAAGAGCGGTTGATAGAATTGACCCCTGAGGTCCCTCGCAAAATATGGCGTGGGACTTCGATTACTCCATCAAAACCTACTCTGATTGAACGACAAGAAAGGTAACTCACAATCCAGTTCTTTAGAAATGAGTCGATGTATGTAAATGTTTACGAAACTCGAAATGTGCAAACGTTGCAGCACTAAAAAATATAATTTGTATGAAAACTAAAATTCGAGTGCATCCACCAAATTAATTAAAAATAATTTGAATTGACGTTAGTATACCCCAAAAACTTGTTTTCATTGCATTGAAATAATAATGATAAATGGTAAAACTATTCTGTATTAATCTCAAAAAAAGTATTTCCAAAAACTTGTTTATTTCACAAAAATTCATTAAAATCAAGCTAAATTGAAGTTATTTTTTAAGCTATTTTACGAGTATAATTCCTTTTTACATTTAGACCATCCGTCGAGTTGCGAGAACTTCAATTCAACCATATATAAAAGGGGCGAACATTTTCAGCTTTTGCTCATGATACAAAATTTATCATTTAACGCGTCAAAAAACATCCCTGCAGTTAATTGAGTAAGGGCAGTTCTCATAATATGTTTTCAAAATAAACAAGAACAAAAAATAAATATAGTGAAAAAATAAAGCCAGTGCTTGGTGGGAAATGTATACAAAAGTAGATCCACACTCGAGCTTAACAACCAAATGTTAACCTATATTTTTTTTTTGGCCGAGTGTATATAAGTTTCCAGTAGAAAATTGAATTGAATTTAAAAAGCAAATATTTTTAACCATTCGGAGGCGCTTAAGAGTTTTTTGAATATTTTTTTTTATCTCGCTCGAATTTAATTTAATTGAAAGCAGCGAATCCCGCCAACCATAAATAACTCCTCCAGCGCAATTTTCTGTTATTATATTTTCATAATCTGTAATCTGTATCGATTATGGTAGTCAGGTTGAAGGATTCTATTTTCATCGTTTCATAGTTATTACAAATATTTTTTCAAGGATTCTAGGCATCCGTGTTTTTTGTTGTTATTGTATTTTTGAAAAATCGGTTTAGCGGTTAAGCAAATATATTCCAATATTCCAGCTATGTGTGTGCATGATATGAATTTATTGTGTTGATGATTTAAAAGCTCATTGAAATTCCAGCATTGTTATATGCCACCCATTTCATAATTTTGCCGTGATGAGGATTTACGAAATCATTTGATATCACCCACCCGTACCGCACACACACACACACATCCTTTTATCGCGCCCAGCAATCCTGCTTGGCATGCATTTATTTATGGGTAAATGGCCCCGAGTGGTTGTTGGTTGGGAGTGGGGGGGGGGAATGGTATAAGTTTTAATTCTCGATGACATGCGAAACTTTCATTCTCATAAACGATAATTTCCATCCCAGCTGAATAAATATCGATACTGTGATCTCTGTTGGCTTATTCTAAAGTTATTCAATTTATTCAGGCAATATTCGATGTGGATATGGAAATATAATGCCCATGGATTACAAAAACTGATATAAATGCAAAAATTCATTTTGATACAAATGGAATCGTTTATTTTTAATTCTTCCAATATTCCTTATTTTGGTTTATAATTTTACGATACATATTTCCAATTTTAAGTAATATTTTTGCGTACTATCATCAACCGGACATAGGTACTACAGACTAGGTAATCACGACAATAAAAAGTAAATGAATATAAAATCAATAGATATAAACTGGTTCCAAGATCTGTAGTATAGAACTGGTTCAAACAGGATCTGTGTATAGATTTATGAAAATTGAATGACATTATCCAGGTGAGATCGATAAACGAGACGAAAAATTTTTAATTAAAAAGATAAAAAAGACAAAAATATAATAGTGAAAAAGTTGTTGTGTATTAGTTCGAGGAAAAAGTAAGCTGCGTTGTCCCGATAGATGGCGTCAATTGCAAATAAATCACGAACCATAAGTCATTGCAGCCGCATTAGTAAACACCTACATCGAGGGTTACTTTTTAAACGAATAAACATCAAAATTAATTTAGTGGCTTAGAATCGCTGATAATGTTGATAAAATTCTTGGAAAAGTCCGGCAAAGATAGGCATGTTATCAGGCTCGCTATTCCCTGTATACAAGACATAGGTTGATGGGCTCCTCTTTCCTCATGATAGACCGAATTAACATCTGCGCATTAGAAGTTATACTTCTTTGGCGTGATTTAAGACTAATTTTTAATTTGCATGCAAATAATTTATTGGATTTTTTATTATTTGCGTGCGTTGGCAGGTGGAAGCAGCATGATGCCGACACGCTCCAACCTGTCGGTTATACCGGATTCTAATCCTAACTAAAATCACCTACTAGTCAACCCATTCTCCGGCAGAGAGGAAACACATTTTTCTAGACAAATTGTTCTTATTTATACAGGTTATACAGGTTTTTATGCGCCCCATGTTTTTATTTTAGTCTGTTAAAAGTTCCAGAATATTACTTAATTCGCTGACACAGCGACACAAAGCGCCCCTTGGCAAACCACATGAGAAGACAACACTCCTACTATTCCAGAAGGTCCATGTTTGTGTTCTAATTATTTTTTAGTTTTTGGTACAGCAGATTTAAAATAAAACCATTTAACTTAAAAGTTTTTTTCACCTATTTTTATTATATTCTTTTTAGTCTTAATTCAGTCATTTTTGGATTTTACTTTTTACAAAATTCTGGTGAAGTGATTTGTTATGCATACCATATTTCCAGCGCCATTCTGAATTTTCCAATTTTGACAACAAATTTATTATTTCCGACCTTAAACACCCCCAAATAGCTATTTTCAGTGAAATCGAATCGTAATTGCCAAAATCGTACCGCCATATTGGCGCCGTCATTTTGATTTTTTAAAATTTTGCCCACAGATTCGTCATGGGTAAAAACTCCCCGATACCGATTTTCAATGGATTCGGAACACATTTGCAAAATTCATCCGCCATTTTGAATTTTCAAAATTTGACCACAGAATCGCCATTTGTGGCCCTAAAAACCTCCCGATACCGATTTTCAATGGATTCAGAATACATTTCCAAAATTCATCCGTCATATTGGCGCCGCCATTTTTAATTTTCAAATTATGACCATAGAATCGTCATTTGTGGCTCTAAACCCCCCCCTAATACCGATTTTCAATGGAATTGGAACACAATTGAAAAATTCGTCCGCCATCTTGGAACCGCCATCTTGATTTTTTTACAAAATTGTCAGATTGCACTGACACGTTAGCTCAATGTCTGTGCAAAGTTTCATAAGAATCGGTTTAGTAGAAGTAGTTGAAACAGCTGTCGCTAGATTTGAACCAAACAAATATACGAGGTCAAGCTAAATAAAATCATAAATTATCTTGTTAATTGTTTTATTTTCCCAAATAATAACAGTAAATATTTTGTATTATATATTCAAACTAATTTCTGATTGAATAATTATATTAAGTTTTAACCATTCAAAATCATTAGTAAAACAGTAAATAATTATCGCTTGTTATTGTACAGTTGCCATATAGATTTATTATTATCTTGGCCAGTTTCACACGGGCAGACAAACAACCAAGAAAAATCTTTTGAAAAAGACGGCCCGTGTAACACTCGCCCTTAGAAACTCGCGCTTAGGTGATGAATAGAACCCGGATCGGATTTCCCTCCATAGCCTCGCGACAGAACCCCTCACCCAGCAACTACGAATCTTCTTATACCTACAAAAAGCCCAAACCTTCGCTTAGCTGATGAATCGTACATGAAATTTATTTCCTTCCATAGCCTCAGGATGAAAACCCCTCACCCATCGACAGACATCGGCTACGAATTTTCATATATACCCATAATAATCCCAATCTGTGCATAGCTAAACAATGGGAGTTGAAATGCCTGCCCTCCATACCGCTTCGCCTATATTCTCCGTCACCATCTCGCGTTGCATCTCAACACGATAATCGGAAGCCTCAAAGATCGTGAACAAGTGATAGTGACCTATGAGAAGCGTTCGCGAAGTCAGGATTGACGTCGGAAAGTATGATGCTGTGATCTTTTGTGTATTCCAGTTGGTCAGACGAATTATTATTCCCAACTGTACAGTGGATACGAGTATTCTATGGACACACATGTGGTTTCGATACCATGGTATTCAAATACCACGTAGTATACCAGATGTGTGTCACCTAATACCAGGTCAATACCATTCCAAAAACTTGGTATACTATCATTCGACGTTGTATCGAAATGAGCCAATTTTTCTTGGTTTCCTTATGCACAAACCTGGTATAGTGGCCTTTTAACTGCTAACAACGCCATTATATAGAAGCGGAAAATAAAAACACCTAATTTTTCCATTTTAAAAATTAAATTTTTGAGTAAATAAAAATTTAGCTGTGTTTTTGTTGAAAAAAAAGAAAAATTTTTAAGTGAAAAGTTTTACTTTCGATTTCAAGCATATTTATTGACGTAAAAGAGCACAAACTGATTCGTTTTCCATTTTTAAAAGCTTTACAAATAACAGTCAGTTGAGAGCTGTCAAATGTATACCACAAAAAGATATGTGTCAGGGGTTAGTATACTATGTAGTATAAAACAAGCTTGGTATCGATACTATGGTATCGAAACCACATGTGTGTCCATAGCATAACGCGGTCGGTTATTTATCGAAAGTTCTCCTTATTAATTATTCCCCCATCTTGCGGAAATTTCCGAAATTATTAATCAAGTCACTTCCCGAAAAATTTTAATTCAAAAATTTTGGAATGAAGTAGGCGCGAGAAAACAAAAAAATTTCCTGGAATGGAAAAAAATATTAATTTTTGAGAGTTCCGTTTTAGAAGTGGCCCGAGAAAGATTCTTTTTATTTTTGTGCTGAAGGGACCGTGGAGAGCCCGAAATAAAGGTCGACGTAGACGTGGCTTTAAAGAATAATAACAAAAAAAAGCATTTATAAATAATATTCACCCCTATTTACCCAGTGTTGGCCGGGATGTAAAAGTTTTGACGGCTAGTAATAAGTGTTAAACACGGCGACTTTCGTTAACCAGCCTTGAGGTAGGACGACCTGACGATCTGTAGTTGGAAGTGTTTCTTAACTAGAAAACTAAAATAAAGTGCTGAACTGGAGTACAAAGATCTGACGGGGAAAACAACCGAAAAAAACACAGAAGGAACAGTCCGAAGCAGTAGAAGAGGAGTTTTTTTGATACAACGAACTATCAACAAAAAAAACAACAAACAAAAAATTAAAAAAACAGTACTATTGACAGGAATTGCGTAACCAAAAAAATGTTCTGTAGTATTGGAGACCAGGAAAGTTGTTTTTACTCAGAATTTATTGTGGCTGTGTAGTATGCAAGCAGTGGAGTTGTTCATCCATTTTGAGGTGTTCCAGACGTAAGGTCGGAAATTAATTTCAAGGTAACCGATCCAACTGACGTGCAGGCACTCCCTGACAAAAATTGAAGGAGGCGCCGTTGCAGTAGATTTAGTGCATTGAGTTTTTTTAATTTTAAACAGGGATTTAGCAAATTTAATAACACCACAGAGACGTTTGTCGTCAGGACCGCAACTGGCCAGAGGGACGTGGGTATCGGAAATTTCAGACCAGATGTGAGATGGAGTAATCTGACTATGATTGCCTGTTACTTATATTAATTAACGCAAATATAACTACCAAATTTTACTATATTAATTATTTACAAGATATTTACACATTTGGATTATTTAAAATATTATATAACCTATTCCCACATTCTTTTGATTATATAATATATACACACATTTTTTAATCATTGATGGGCGCAGGTCCGTAATGTTGAGATTTTTGTCCTAGTTAGTTATAGTTAACTACCTCACACTGGTATCGTATTTGCTTCTTAATTACTTATCACCTACATTATATTGTGAATTATATTGGAAAATTTTTAACTTTATTTACCTTAACCCTATATGTTTAATTTGTAATTATATTGAGAACCTACCAACATTAACCACTAATTAATTAATACACCAAACCCAATATTGTTGAAGCAAATGTTTACCTACATTAGCACGTTTTGGGGTGCAAACAGGTTATCGACGGTTCTAATTGAACAAAGTGCCCGTAAATATTCTTAGTTTTTTTTGGCCGATTGCCGGGAGCGTCCTGGGATCGTGCCCGACGGGAGTTGGTTGTTTTATAACAATAAGACAAGGGCGTATAGTTCGGTAACATCGTTTTGGCCAAATCGACGTTGACACTTCCCTTTTTGGTTTTTTTTTTGGTTTTGTGGGCCAAGTTTAATATTGGCGCCGAGTTTTTTTGTACACCTCTATACAACCTCTCACCAAACACGAAATCATTGTTTTTTTGCCAACTGTTTGTTGTCAACTCTTTTAATATTTAGTGAACCTGTATGAACTTAAGGTAAATTAACTTAATATGTATATGTATTTTGAAGTATACTTACACTGTGTACATCTTTATTAAGCATGCAGTGCTAAGTCCTTTTTTTGAGTCTCTAGGATGGTTGAGAGGGAGATTTTTCTCTAGGGTTCTCACGTCGTTGAGTTAACTTTTATACAGGTCCCATGATGCCTTAGGGGTTGAACAGGACCCTCTGTGAGGAGGACCGAAGACCGGGAATGATATGACACAGGCAAATAGGGAAGTGGTGAACCATGACCATATAGGTAACGGTCCGGTCACACACCCCACGACCCCTTCCGTTGAGCTAGCGTGTACTGTGTGACCGGCATAACACCCCCTAAAGTTATTTCGGAAGACTAAGGAGGTGGGTCTTTTGCTAAATTTTTATGACCAAGCATGATGGTAGGCAACCTTGCTGTTATCAGCAAGGAGCTCCATTGTGCCAGTACAACTCTACCCCAAAAATTTCGAAAAATTGTCGATAATAATGAAGCATCTTTGACTTAAATAAATAAATTTTCACACTATAAGAAAACCAGTTGGATTTTATTAATACCCCGGCTTCACCGGATGAACTGCTCAAGTTCGGACAAATTGGTGAAATGAACTTTAAAATAACCTCAGTTCGCATACAATTTTCACATATTCAACTTCGGATAAAACAGACCTCAGTTCGCCACAACTGGACTCGAACTGAAGTTAAACGTAAAAGATCAACTGGAATAGTGAAATACCCCCCTAAATTCAACTGTGTGATGTGAAATATTTTATGAACATGAACTACCGCTGCTAATTTCCCTCATGTTGAAGAATTTTTCGTATACCTGCTGCGAGATTGTTCCATATTGCACTTCTAAGGTAAATTTTCGCCGATACGCTCATCTCCAAGAATTTGATATCCCTATGGTCGAAATCATCCACAGATTTGTCGACCCTTGATTCTGTGCAGGTACACGAAGAAAAGAGCTTACGTTAGTAATCCTCACAAAATTCCTCAGCTGAAGAATAACAACCAATTCTTCGAGCAGTGATGGAGAGCCTGTCTTTGTGAAGAAGTAAAAGCTCAACACTTAAGGGATAAAATCTTGGACCGATGGACTATCTCCAATCTCTATACTTTCAAATGTAAAACAAGTAATGTATTATTCACTTACACATCACTTTTTTATTTTAAATAGATTCATCATGGTCACTATGGTCCATTATAGACGAGGCCCAACGAATATGCATCCAGACGCCAAAAGCGTTTCTGAAAGTTCGTTGTAAATTCATGTGTATTAAGCTTTCTTAGAAAGAGTTTATTAAAATGTTAAACAATTCATCAAATTCTATCATTTACACAACAAATATTTTCCTTTAAATTCATTGAAATTTTACACACAATCTGCAACTGAATAAATAACTACGATCTGAATTCGAGCTTAAAAACAAACATTTAAACTCAATCATAACAAAATTGCATTCCAAGCGTCTTCTGATAAATGAAATACCATCGCATAGCTCACCTGTATTATAATTATTACAGGGTAGAGAGAAATTAAACTAAAATAGCACACATCCCTTCCACATTCTAATATCGCTTAACGTACATATATATATATATGTAGAACCGTGGAACCCATCCACCATCCTCAGCATAACTTCCATAACGTCTTTTGCTGAATAGTTGCACGTGCAAGTTAAACTTTAGTCCTCCATTTAAAATCCGTCATCATCCCTCTGATTTATTTGTATGTATGAAAGACACACATCCTTGCGAAAATTCCGTTCGCCGTAAGAATGTTAATGTTAAGGTAAAATGCAAACCACATACTGAACTCTTTGGTATTACACGGCACAGCATAGTTGCCATCTTCTTTAGCTTTTAAGAAAGGGTAGAGAAGCGCCCCAATCTAAACATCGCATTAGTCTAATGAACCATTCAAGAAGGAAACTGCTGAGCAAACTGTCACAGTGTTCTTGTAGTAGAAAGCGGCTTGGTTCTTCTCAAGGATCTTCTTTTTTTTACCCCGTTAAAGTAGAGTAAGGAAAGTCCTTCCGGGATGTAAGAAATTACGTTAAAAAAATGCATGGAATTCGCTGCAGACGGGAGATTGCAAATGAACTTATTGTTTCAGTGTTAATGTAGGTTTTAGAATTCGTGAATTTAATTACATCGGAGTGTAACGAGGCCAGACTTGGGGGCTTTCTTGGTCCTAAGAAAATAGTCCATGGAAATGGTACTTTAACATTGCAAAAATGCAGGACAAGATTTTTTTCTTGGGTTGTGTAGGGGGGGTCGGTGTTAGCTTAAATTTGAGTTTTCGAGTTCCCCACCCCCCCCATTTGGCCGCCATCTTGGAAAAGGTGTGCAAATGGTTTTTCCACTATATCTCCGTAACAGTACATCTTACAGAAAATTTATGAACAGACTTTTTGTTTAGAATTAAATTATCTAGAATTTATTCTTTAAGCGTTTTGACGTAAATTGAAGAATTAAGAAGTTATAAGCCTTAGAACACAAAAATTAGTCACAATATTTTCTTTTAAAGGCTATAACTTTTTTTCCTTCAGTTTTAACAAAAAAAATAATAGCAAGTTTTTTGTAGAGGGTTTCATAACGAATAATTTCCATTCATTCTTTTTTTAATTTTGTTCACTACGAAGGGTTCACAGCGCCCCGAAGGTATCAAAGTGACAGATTTTCTGAATATTTTTTTACGATTTTACCTCCTCCTCTCCCTAGAATTTCTCAAAAACAGGTAGCAAGTAATAATAATGTATGAATGACTTTCCGTTTGAAGAAATGCCGATGTTTGAGTAATGCAATAAAATTATTTATTACGGTTTTTTATTATTGTTATAGTATGTTTTACAAGGTACGAGATGGTTTAAAATGAAATTCTTTGAATAATAACATGTATTAGTTTCTCCAATTTTTGAAAATAAATTGTGTTAGGGCTGCAAAAAATAGTGCGTCATTCAGTTATGCTAATTATCTAGCAAAATACGGACGTATTCATTTTGTGGGAAAATTATGAATTATTTTAGTGTAATTTCAAAATTGTTATTTCAGTTTGATCTTAGTAAAATTTTCAATTTTATAAAAGTGTACGTGTTATTCAGTTGTGCTATCTACCAAAATTGAAAATATTAATTAAATTAAAAAACCGTAATAAATAATTTTATTGCATTACTCAAACATCGGCATTTCTTAGAATGTAAAGTCATTCATTCATCACACAAATTATTTTCAAAAATTGGAGAAACTAATACATGTTATTATTCAAAGAATTTCATTTTAAATCATCTCATACCTTGTAAAACATACCATAACAATAATAAAAAACCGTAATAAATAATTTTATTGCATTACTCAAACATCGGCATTTCTTCAAACGGAAAGTCATTCATACATTATTATTACTTGCTACTTGTTATTGAGAATTTCTAGGGTGAGGAGAAGGTAAAATCGTAAAAAAATTATTCAGAAAATCTGTCACTTTGATACCTTCGGGGCGCTGTGAACCCTTCGTAGTGAACAAAATTAAAAAAAGAATGAATGGAAATTATTCGTTATGAAACCCTCTACAAAAAACTTGCTATTATTTTTTTTGTTAAAACTGAAGGAAAAAAAGTTATAGCCTTTAAAAGAAAATATTGTGACTAATTTTTGTGTTCTAAGGCTTATAACTTCTTAATTCTTCAATTTACGACAAAACGCTTAAAGAATAAATTATAGATAATTTAATTCTAAACAAAAAGTCTGTTCATAAATTTTCTGTAAGATGTACTGTTACGGAGATATAGTGGAAAAACCATTTGCACACCTTTTCCAAGATGGCGGCCAAATGGGGGGGGGTGGGGAACTCGAAAACTCAAATTTAAGCTAACACCGACCCCCCCTACACAACCCAAGAAAAAAATCTTGTCCTGCATTTTTGCAATGTTAAAGTACCATTTCCATGGACTAAAAGTAATAGTAAATTATCTTGAGTGTTCTGGCTTAGATGATAATCTTCCTGTTAAATATTAAGGTTCAACTGAGATTTACAAAATTCCAGTTATTTGTTGAGTTGAGGTGATATGAACTTTCAAAATTTTTTTCGAATAACCCTTTAAAATTGCACAGAAATTCTAAAACCACTAAAATAATGTCTGTGATCAGCCATCAGTGGAATATACTTTGCTGGTACTGATAACAGCTCGTATATACCGAGCTTGAAAAGTGCGTCGAATACGCAGATTAGGCGCGAATCAACACTGTTGCCCACCGAGAGTTGCTGACTGCATCTAAGGCAAACTCCATATAAATAGGAGCGATTGGTTCGATGATGAATGCAAGGTACCTACAGCCAGTAGCCTAACTAGGATAGAGCATGCATGGCAGGTGCCATGGGCGCTACTTGAAAAGGGCCCACTGGAATTTCTAACTTATGGATGCAAGAACACAAACGCAGATTGAGAAGGAAAAACAAAAGTAGCGATATATTTTAAAAATAATTCTTCGCTTCATCTAATTTCTCGCGGTGCAGAACCTGGCTTTGCAAAGGTGTGGGGAATCACTTGAATCAGAAGATATCTCTAATCAATGAAACTTTCTTGCTTTATTAAAACTACTGGAAGTCTTTAACCCAGTTTCAGAGGAACATGCTCAAGTGGTGCATATAGAAACAAACAAATCTTACCATCAAATCTTACCATCAAAACCGAACCTTTAACGAACTTTGATCCTTCCGATTCTTCTTTATGGATCGGAAACGTGGGCACTGCTCAAGCTCGAGGTCTTCCAAATGCGATGCTTGAGGTAGATTCTCGGTGTCTCACTCCGCGATCGCCTTCGAAACGTGACAAAGACGCGATCAACAGACACTGATCGAAGAAAAAATACAAAAACGTCGACTACGATGGTTTGGCCATGCTTGCCGAATGGATGATAACCGCTTGCCACGTAAACTTATCTGGCGAGACCGTCTGGCAGATTGGAGAATTCAGCGATCGGCATCGAAGAAAGCCTGGCTAAAGAATATCGAGGGCGACTTAAAGACGATTATCAGTTGTCGACGCTCGAGACGTCGCCAAAAATCTGCATTCCCATGCCATTGTCTGCATTCCCATGGAAAGGCCCTAAAATGCCGATTTTCATGCCCATTATCTCGGGAAATACTGGAAATCGCCTGGTGAAATTTAAAATACAGCCTCCCTTTAAGGTGCCTAAAATTCCCCATCCAAAAATGGTAAATTCAAAACTTTCTGCAAATCGTCAAAAATGCAAAGAGTGGGTTTTGGGTAAAAAAGGTGCTTTTTAAGAAAAGCTTTTGTTAAAGCTTTTATTTAAGCCTTAAAAGCTTTTGTTTAAGCTTTAAAAGCTTTTATTTAAGCTTTAAAAGCTTTTATTTAAGCTTTAAAAGCTTTTATTCAAGCTTTAAAAGCTTTCATTTAAGCTTTAAAAGCTTTTATTTAAGCTTTAAAAGCTTTTATTTAAGCTTTAAAAGCTTTTATTTAAGCTTTAAAAGCTTTTGTTTAAGCTTTAAAATCTTTTGTGCTTTGTTACTAGGATTTTTAAATACAATACTAATCCTCGTTGACCGTATTCAAAAGAAACTACAATGCTGCCAACGATTTGAAAGCGTTCAGAAACTATTCTGAAGATGTGAGAGTATAGCTGGTAATGGACTCACTGGAAAAAGTAGTCAATCTCTGTAAAGAATGGGATGTTGTCATCGAAAGACGACCAAGACGAACAAAGAGTGGCTGGTGAAAATTCGCAGGATGGAGGGTTAACTGCTAAACAGGAACTTGAAAGAGTTATAAAGAGCACACTTGACGGTCTCCATAACGAAATGGCGAAAAGGTTCATTCGTTTAAACCAAGCCGACGAAAAGTTTGTTTTTATGCTTCATACCAAAAGTACAACAAGTACAACAATTAGGCAAATTTTACAGTATGTCAGTTTGGAAATGGAAAACAGACGTATGAAGAAATATTGGATTTGCAGAATGTCGGAATAATGGTACCTGAAGAACTTCTCAAATTTATTGTGGAATATGGAGATGAGAACGTCTTCCTAAATCTTCGAATCTCTCTCTTTGCGCCGTTTCATGGCCGCTACTTTGGCTAGGTAATCTTCTGAGTATAGCTTATGAATAAGCATCCTAACTACTATATCTCCCTTTTGATTTTCTGCTATAGCCGCTACATTTCTGTGCATGGCTTGGCTTAGCGAGAATATTGGGTCCAATTCAATCCACGAAACGAAGCCAAAGCGAAAGTCGTTTGGTGGCGTACAAATATTTCATTATTTTCTCTTCAGTTCATTTCGAATAAAGCTCATTGTCTCACATAGCACTATATGACGTAAAACTTCATGCTGGCAATATTATGAGGTGTAGCAATTTCTATAAAAATGGAATCAAAAATAGTGTTTCAAGAAGAATTTCAATGACCAGTAAGCAGTCTACAACATTCCAGTAACAATTATCAAACTAACACCGAAAAGTCTGCAGCCAGTCTGCAGCCAGTCTGCATTGAGGTTAAAATAAGCACAAAGTATATCAAAAGGATATTTCCCCCCAAAAAAAAGCGGGACAACCTGAAAGCACACTCCAATCATGGTCAGTGACAAGTGTATTGTAATTTTAATTAAAATCAACGAAACTCAACTCATGTCCATCCCTTTCTGTTCCTTTTGCACTGAATCCAAACTGACAGCATGTTATCGTGTGTCGGGATACCAGTCGTCCTTTTTGTGGATTTTAAATTCATGAATGCGACCAACAACAACAATTCGAACAACAACAGCAAACCCAGAACTGGGACATTTTCCACCACACCAGGCCACAGATAAGGTCCTTTTCGAGTTATGCTTGTTGTATTTGAACATTTATGTTATGTACATATTTATATATGTGGTGGTGGTGGCTATTGTCTAAAAAAGGGGAAAAACAATATCCTTGAGCCATTTCAACTTTTAATGAAAACTCAACAAAATAGAACATATCATAAACAACAAATCTTATTCTCGTCCCTTCTGTATTCAGTATATTGATGAGTTTTCCCAGAATTCCTTTGGATTCCTTTAAGGATGAAGGGACTGTGTTGAATTAATTAAAGGCAAGTTTTTCACTAGATTTGATAAAAGGATGTTCTCAGGCACACAATGTACCATTGACTTTTGGGAATTTTTTTTTGTTGTTGTTAAGGAATTGCTGAATGAAATGTATTATAAAATGAACGAAACGAAAATAAATTTAAATTGGATCCTAACCGTTATAAATAAGGATGTTGTAAGTGTTGTTTTGGTTCGAGTTAATTCATTATTAAATTCAAGTTATGAGCGTAAAGGAGGATTTAATCAGTTTTTGAAAGTTTGCTGGCAAAAAGGGTTTTTTTTAGGTTTTCCAAACTTATCATTTAGAATTTAGATTTTTAGAACTTCTGATCATTTTCCTTTTCTTCGAACTTAAAACAGAATTCTAATTTAGAGTGAGGAGAACTTGTTGATTTTTTTTCTAAACTGTTTGTCTTCAGATTGAAATTGACTTCAATTTACAATAAAGAAAGTAGTCGAATGAGACGCACACGCAGTAAGCTGGGTGACGTCATTTTAAATCTAAATGGGATTCCCCACAAAATGGCGGAAGACATAAAATAGACTATTGCAGTCACAAGGACAATGTGGGTATCTAAACTAGTATTCATTCAGCAGCAGCGAAACCGTTTTTGGAAGTTAATCTAAGTCTACACTGGAATTTTTTCATCGCGAGTAATTTTCTTGTCTTTACACGGAGATATCTGTGTGCGTGTCGATAATAATACTTGCTACTCGCGATTAAGAAAAGTACGCGAAGGCGAATTGGGTATGTGTTAAGTTCTCACGCCAAAATTTTCTCGTGAACAGGTTACTACAGTTCCCGCTTGCCCTTTCTATACCTCTCTCCTAAAAACCCCGTTCTACTGCTGCTGAAGCTAGTTTAGATAGGGCCAATCACTGAAAGTTGTTGGACGCGATCTGATAAAGCCATGCTTTTCCCACGGACAGCTGTATGTGCATTTTTGCATGTTTTGTTCCCCTTCTGTTCGACGAAATGAAAAAAACAGAGATGTTTGTGTGTAATGTATTTAGTCGATTTTTTTAGGGCAGCAAATTGTGCATTTTTGGGCTGCATTTTTTAAAGCATCCAAAATCAATTTTTGCAAATTTGTTTTTTATTTCATTATACCTTCTTCCTACCGCGGACTGTGCACACATAATCTTTTTTTATTGAGGGGCGTTGCAACGCACGCGGGTTTTTGCTAGTCTATGTATAAAATGATATCATAATCCTTGTCCTGTTGGATGTCTCGCTATTCATTTCTGGTAGAAATACGAAAGTAGTATAGTTATAAGGTTTCTGGAACAGTGACGTCATCGATGTTGTTCGATGTATGTCTTGGCTTGGAGCTTGGATTTTTGGTTTGTGTCTTGACTTATTTGATGAAAACTCAGGAGATCTTTTAGGTAGTCGGGGAAAGCTCTGCCGGGAAATTAGTTGCGTCTTTAGTTTAAGGCTGAACCCTGCTTGGATTTTTGACTACAACCCTATCCGCCAGATGACAACGCCTGTCAAGCTTTAAAGGAAAATTAGCTGGTTGAGGTGAGTCTCTGCTGGGCTTTGGTGGGAAATTCTTTGGAAGCTTTGCTGGGGTACTTACCGAAACCTCAGTTAAAGTTGAGTTTCTGTATTTCCGTATCTATAGGTTTTCTTTCTCCGTATCCGGCTTCTCGTTGCTTCAGGGCTGTGCAAGCTGCGTGGTACCTTCAACAAGGCACCATACGTGGCATTCAGGGCCATCAATTTCTTAATTAGAATTAGTTGATTAGTTTCTTCTTTACATAAAACGAATAGATTGTTTAATCGAGAGTGCAATGTCAAACAGGAAGCTCTAGTCAGAAAAATAGTACATAGAAGAATATAAGAACTGCCAAAGGAAGCACCACCATCTACTTCTATTGCAGCAGTGCATTGATTTACGTGATCGAAAAAAGATGGTTTCCTCGATCATTGTAATTACGGCGATGGGATAAAAGATTGGTTGAGTTGGAAGACGAAAGACAATGCCGCTGTCTAGAGTCGAACAATGGGCCTCTGAGATGGTAGTCAGGCACTTTAGCCTTTAAGCTTAATTTACATATCCGACGTTTTTCTGGCGCACCGCGCGTTTTTAAGATTTCAGCCAATCAGAAACAATGTGACGTGACCGAAATTTTTTCTGATTGGCTGAAATCTTAAAAGCGCGCGGTGCGGCAGAAAAACGTCAGATATGTAAATTAAGCTTTAAGGTATCAAAACCTCCAATAATAATAATAAGATAGTTATAGACCATGTCAGTTAGCCTGCTCCGCAGATAGCTCCTAGATATTAATCTTGGCCGTGTTCCGTAATATCACCCAGCATACTGTCCAGTGAGAAATGGTAAATTCAAGCGTTTACGCTGTGGTTAACGGTAGCATACATGAAAGTGTTACAACTTGAAACTGTTTCAGCCTCCAATATTTAATATTTTTGTTATTACCTTACCTCACACCGATTCACACAAGTAAAATATGGCACCAATTAATGACGTCATTAGCACTGGCCTGCATACTGGGTTATATTTCGGAACACAGCCCTTGAGAATGGAAAACGATATCAAATCGTTTTTCCTAATCTTAATTCATTTTAGAAATCCATCACTGTGCATATGAATTCCCTTTACGCCAAGTATTAAAAAAAATGTAATTTTTTAAAATATTATTATATGTCATCGCAATACTAAAAGGACTTCACATACAAATCCTTCACACATTTCCCATTTTCTACTTCACTTGAGTCGTAATTTCGACATCTCTCTGCCATAAACTAAGCTCGCTCACGGGCATATAAACCTCCAGCGAATGGATGGGAAAAAGGACGAACGACGTGGTTTTTTTTACTCTACATTATCTCGGAAATAACCAGAAAATGATAAACAACACCACAAAATGTGCTCGTCTATTTGACAATTTAATGGATTCACCCTAGAGCACTAGTCTAGAATATATGAAAGCGAGATTAATCATGAAGCCTCTGCATACGAAAAGATAGGTTCGTTGTGCATCTCTACCATCGCCGACATTCATGCATACCGACAGAAATACTTTATTACTATCCTGATGCACAAACCTAACCCAAAAACTGGGTATATATACCCAGAGGATTCTCCTACATATCCTGACTAGTTGTTAGACGTGAGGATGGATGCATGCCAGGATGTACACACTTTTGTTGATGATCATCCTTACAGTTTTTTTTTGTGTTGCCTCATATATAGCCTCATTGTTGAGGGAGTCGTGTGCATCTTGTATTCTATGTTTTCCAGTTGCTGCTACTACAGCGGTCCTATTACTACTTATGGCGTGCACTTTCCCCCAACAATGCTTCGAAAAATTTATTGTACAATGTTTGCTGGGGAATTGAATGACTTTTGTAAAAAAAAAGAAACGGAAAAAGGATTTTTGATTATAATTTCGAACGGATGTCTAGCGTTTAAAATTACAAACAAAAAAAAAGAAAATCTTTTTGTGTCGATAAAAATTTCGAAATTGAGGGAAATTGAAGAGAGGATTGTGAAGGGAATTAAATCCTCTTTCGTTCTGCTGCATACAGTTGCCAGCAGAAGTACAGAGCTACACACACACACAACAAATTGCTTCTCCAGGGATGTGGCGTCTAAAGATTAGATACCAAAATGTGGAGTTTACTGATTTTAGATACGTTGCATAGAAGTCAAGATGACACTGAATAAAGACCGGAAATTGTGAATGCATTAACAGATAAGTGCCCAACAGTCACAAAATGTGTCTGGTATATGTATCTACCACAATATGATTTAGGCTTAAGATTATGATGTCTTTAGTCTGTTAAATACTGCTGCTATCTTCTTTCAAAGGGGTTAAAAATTTTGGGAATTGACGCGAACAGAGGTCAATATGACTTGTATTTTATCTGTAAATATTCGAGACCGGTTTAAACCCAAATTGCAATATATGTTAACCTCACAGAAAAGAAAATTCCCCATTGCTAATTAACATTCTTGCATCGAAACATAAACAACAAAGTCATTGACACACAAAAGCATTTTCCTTGCACTAGAAATCTCCTTTATCGCTATCGTAAACATCATCCAAGAATTTCTAAATTCAATAAATTAACCAAAAATCAATTCAGGAAATTCCTGTTGATGCATTAACAAAAGGATTTTTGAAAGGAATCAAATCCATACCATTCACCTACTTAACTTTCACTTTTTACTTGTGCTTCAAAGTGCTTCAAAATAAATGTTACTTGATTGGTAAGAGCAGAATCAACAACATTCTCTGTTCGGCTATGCTACTTCAGGTGGAGTGCCACAAATTGCAATGGCTTTATCCACAACTTCATCAACTACTCTTGTACCTGTACCTATATCAGATAAGGGACTTGAGAATGAAAAGCTTCCAAGAATTGTTTTCCTGAATGCCACTCTCATGCCAATACACACACTCAAACATACATAACATATTTTTGGGATCAACAGGAGATTATTATTTCACCGTTCAATTAAAGGTACAAATTTTGTTAAGTGGAAAATTTTCCTGCATATTATCTCAACTAAATACAGTTACAAAGAAGTGCACACAATAATGCCATATACATAATAATGGGTAATATTATTACAAATTTGAATCCTTACACAAACGTGCTTGAAATTGTTGCGAACTAATCGGAGTGTACGCTCAAAGTAAACGCACCTCTTGTCCTTTATTTATGTTCTTTTTATATTTCTTAATTGATGGACTTCAAAAGAGATCCTTGATTTATTTTTATTTATTTTCAGCCTGTAATTAGCAATTAACCGACTTCTAACGTTGAATGCTGATTCAAAAAAGCGTGTTAACATTTTACTCCTTGAATGATCCTCAATTAATCCTATCCGAGAATTATTCCACATACTTTATGAGCAATATAAAAAGAGAGTTTTCTATAAGGAAAGTAAAAGTTAATATAATAAAATATTTAAAAAAGTCCTTTCGGGGCAAATTCTTTCCAATTCCGGAACACAGAAATTTTACACCAATCGTTTATGCAATCTCCTCCATAAAGTGTATAAAATCTTACCACTCGTCTCTGGTCGATATTTTGAGCATCTTGTTTCCTTGTATGGCGAGTCCCCTTCAAAACCACTTCTTAACTTCGTTGACGACGGTTCTCCATAAAGCTCTTGCATAAACCTTGACTCGCAGTTCGCTGTCTTCTAGTTTGCAACAAATGGATGTCGAGCCGAGTCTTCCAATTCGACATCGTGTGAGGCTCTCGAAATTAAACTCGAAGCTGTTGGTGTTGGCTTAGTTTTATAAACCTTGGGATCTTTCTTTCTAGCCGTTCACCAAAAGTAGGGCTCGATGGCCCTCTAAATACCACGTCATCTGTGCCTGTATGACCGGCGTTAGCTTCCCTCACTATTTCTAATATTTATAAAAAACCTTCAATTAGTCCCCTGTAAACTATTGCACAGTTTTATTATGACGGTAATATGTTTAGGTTCTTCTTAAGCCCTCCACGACACGATATTTTTTAACACCCACAAGAACCAAGAGTTGAAATGCAATTACGGGTCTAGCCATAAAATAAGGGAATTTAGCTCGCAAGTTGAGAATAAAAATGAATCGATAATTTGCGTTTTCAAGGAAAAAAAGACGTTGAGATTCTCACTGCGCATGAAAACGGCGACTTTGAGAGTCCCTTATTTTTTGGTATAGGGTATATCAGTCTTCTGAAAGCACCCAGCGGAAAATAGAGTGCTGCAATAGCAACCTTAGATCACTCCTTATAAAGCTCGCAACGCTCCCCTTCCGATACCAGTTCTATATATTTTTTAACATTGCATGTCCACAGAAGGAAGTATTCTTTTTAATGTTCCTTTAGAAACAGTAGAAAAAAGCTTTTTAATACAGAATAAGTCATGGCGATATAATAAATAATAATATAATAAAGAATAATTCATGTGGATGTGATAATTCATATGGAAAAGTTTTTATTTTTGTTCACCGTTTACAAAATTGCCTTTTCCTTTCCAAACGTGAGTGTCGTTTTACCAAAGTGGTCCCCTAACTAAATACGAACAACGTCCAATGCTGCTTGACCTCAACTGGTCTATTGAGTATGCTAGCTAATGGCACCCTTCACGGTCACCAAGACAATTATCCGCTTTCTTCTTCCTATACAATTTCCTAAATCTACAATTTTGCTCCTTTAGGAGGATATTGGCAACGCTCAAATTTCGCTTCCTTTAGCAGCGCTCCGAAATTTTCCAGCAGGGAAGTCACAAGTCACAACGCAATCACAAGTGGGTGGTGAAGATCAACTTGAGACAATAAGGTTTTCTGATTTTGCAGTCACAATTTTGACAATGCGCAAACGGTTACAATTGATATTTATCAAAAGTTTGTCTGTATTAATAACAGGTCACAAGAGTATAAATAGCAGGTTTCTAGCATATTTTTGATAATTTCTCACAGACTTGACACACATCCGGCTTCGATGAGAGGTGCCCAGACGTTCACATTCACTCTGACTTACTGCACCAATATTTTTAGGCGTACGTTGTCGCCCAGACTTTGCTTTATCTCATTACATAAATACAAATTCACCATTAGAGGTGAATTATTTAAGATTTTTTTTTGTGTGTGGGTGCTTAGAATACCAAAACAGTTGATAGTCGTGCGAGTAAGTGTGGGGTGCTAAATGAAGAATGAAGAAGACCGTCACAAGCAGATTTGCTACACGCCATTCAATGCTACACGAGGTAGTCACCTTCTTAGAGTAATTATTCTGCATGGCTTATGAAACTTTGTATGTGTGTTAGAGCGCGACCATTGTTTATATATCTGACAATAGAAAGTTATGTGTTAGTTTTCACCCTGTTAATTTCTGGATGAAAATTCTTTTATTAAAGTGTCGTCATGTGTGTCCTTCTTTGCCTAAATTTCTCTCTTTTCTTTCCTATAAAACCGGTTTTTACGTACATCTGGAGTCTTCTTGTGGCACTCTAAAATGACAAACAGGAGCCTCAAAATGTTGTGACTTATGACAGATCACAACCTAGACTCCTCGTAGCTTATCTCTTCCAAAATTTTTCGCCACATCAAAAATTCTTTCCAACTTAGTTCGATGAAATATTCCTTGGCATGTATGGGATATCGGAGGGTTATGGTGTGAATAATGTGAATACCTCTTGGTCCATTCAAACTGTATCGAGAGAGAGAAAGAGTCGAATGTTTGAATCTCTTCGAGCTCCTCTTTTTCTTTGTCTTAACGCCGTAACGTCCTCTTGTTTATTCATACAAAGCGAAGTTTTTGGTTTGAGTCCATGTTTAGTAAGTTGATTTTTTTTATAAGCGTCTCTGCTCCTATTTTCTTGAAATTTCCCTACTACTCTCGGAGACATGTGCCAAAACCAAATCTTCGTCTTTTAATTTATCGCATCTCTGTTCCTTCACTCTTTTTTGCATCAGTCGGTTAATGGCTTCAAATCATTCAATGCCGAGACAGTACACCCTTTTGCTTTCCTGGACCTTGTCTAGAAATTGTTTTCCTATATATTGGCTAAATATATAACCCAGAGATCGCCACCACCTAATTAGACACCTTATATTTCGCCTGGCTTACATTTCTTGCCCATAATCGTTGATTCACAGTTCGTTCCTCTGTAAGTCCTGAGTCCTACCAAGCTTGACGCTTCTCTTAAGTCGATCATAATGTGGTTAAACTGTCCACCAAATATCTTTTCTAGGACAGTAAATCGAACTTATTTCTATTAGGCTAATCTAATCGAAACCAATTGTTGCTGGATATCTAATGTAGGCGTGCTGGTCCTATACGATCGTTCACAAATTCCAAAATAATAAAATTTTTACTGCTAACTGACAACCTCGGACTCCTTTTTCTTTGATCTGACTTCTTTTTGCAATAATATTTCAGTAACTTTCGTCTTATACGAGTACAGGCTTAAGTTACTCAACTTAAGCACTCTCTACAAGCGTCGTGAGGTGGCCGATGTTGTATTCGTTCATCAGCTCCTCAATGGAAGAGTTGACTCAGGTTTTCTAAATCGCCGTGTGTCGTTTAGAGAGAGCAGGTATAATCTGAGAGGGTCACCTCTCTTACACATCAACTCCACTAACACCAACTACGGCAGATTCGAACCCGTAAATCGTATGTTTATTAAGATGAATAAAAACATTAATGTTTTTAGCGTGAGGATTAGTAAAGATGTCCTTAAAAGGAATCTTTCTAATTTCGCATAACTACTTATGTGTCTCGCTCCATGTTGCACGCTTCTTTGTGTGTTAATTTTTATTTTTCTGTTATATACCTTGTTTATGCGCAAGACGGGTTTAAGCTTAAAATCGGCTTAAGACGAATTGCGTGTATAAACAGATTCGGATTCTCTCCCACATAATTGAAAATATACGTTCTATATTATGCATTAACATAACCTTAATCACTAAGCGGAATAAAGTGGGATTATTCTTTTAATGTAAGACCAAGATCAGCCATTTTGAGAACTCCTCACACATGCACACAATAATTCGTCTTAAGCTGAAATAAATTAAGCTTGAGACGAATTTCGACTTAAGACCGTTTATACGGAGCCGGATTCTATCTTAAGCCGAAATTCGACTTACGCATAAACAAGGTAATATGTTTTGCATGCTTTAGTTGAGCCTCGTCTCAGCACTTGCTTGTGCTGAGTTGGTAAAATTTTCTTAGGCCAGCTGAGAAGTGCGACTTCTGAGTTAGAAGGGTTTATTCTATAAAAAAAAGAACAAACACACGAAATTCGGCGTAGATCAGCCCCAAGAACAGACTATATTGGAGAGATATCAGGCAACCCTAGCAAGTAGGATAGGTCCAAACATAAACTAGTTGGGATGTGGGTTTGAACCTTTCGGTACAAAAATCACTTAAGTCGTTCAAACGGCTTGACCGGTTTTTATGAAAATCTTTTCAGATCATATTTCCTATAACACGCTTCGAACGGCACTTCAACGAAGTCGATATCTTTTTTGCGAAATCGTGCAGGTACAAAAATCACTTACGTCGTCTAAACAATGAAACCGCTCGACCGAATTTTACGAAAATCTTTTCAGATTGTAACTTGGGTAATACGCTACGACACCTCAACGAAGTCGGTATCATTGATAGTTCGCGCGAAATCGTGCTGGTACAAAAATCACTTAAGTCGTTCAAACAAAAAAACGGCTCGACCGATTTTTATGAAAATATTTTCAAATCATATTTACTTTAATACGCTTCGAACGGCATGTCAACGAAGTCGATATCTTTTTTGGTTCGGGCGAAATCGTGCAGGAAAAAATGACCACATACGTCCGCACAGCCAAACAGACATATTTCTTCTCCAATTTTTGCTTAAAATGCTATTGGGACCTTGAAACATGAAAATACATTGTAAATTTCGATTTTCGGACCGATTACAATAACTTCCTACTGGGAAGTTAGAAAAAAAATAATAAGTTCCGAAAAATGTTACTTAGTGTTGTAAGCGATTGAGGATTAATAAGAATGTTATTTCCAAAAATAAGAAATTATAAATATTCTAGAAATTATAAGTAGTCTTCCACAATGTAACAACCAATGACACCACCAAGCAAAACGAATTTTTTGTACATCCCTCATTCAGACCTACAACAACCTCACGTACTTTACAAAGTAACGTACATGTATAAGCAAAGCATGTCTTTAAGGATTTGGGACTTATGGAAATAACTTGCGGGACAAACTGCATTGCTCCTACTAGAAGTATATGTTGAGAAAGGTCCATTCAAATCCGACATTAGTAGCCCTGAAAATTGAAGTTTGCTACTCGCATTATATCCCTAATGATAATTAGTCACGAACTAAAGCACAATTTACTACTGCAACAAGTTGAAAAAAAACACACTATGTATTTGTTGAGCCCTTTTTGTATATGTATAACGTTCATCCTTAACCATTAGAGAGAGAAAAAACCCAATCCCTTCAAATGTACTCACACAAAAGAATTAATGACCAAAGGATTCACCCACTGAACTGGACCAGCACAAATCTTTTTCATGTAGACCCCCAACATTCCCACTCCTTCTAGCCTGACACCACATCACCGTTTCACAAAACCAACAACAACAAATAATATTGAATGCCAGACAGAAACGGCATGGGACAAACAACCCCCCTTCAAACACCAAGGACACAGCCCAGCTACACAGTGTTACACAACTACAGCAACAGCAACAGAAAGCGGCAGCAACAAAAAGCCCTTGGCACGGTAACGGCCTCAGAAATCAGGAATCAGGAATCAGGAACGGCGAATACCCAGTTATCATTAAAAGGAAAACGAAAATTAATAGAACGGAAGTGAAATAACTGCTTCCTGCTGTGGGTCCTTTATTTATGTGAAGCGAAATGGAAGGAAAATTGTCTCCTTCCTCTTTCGGTTTTGCCAGGATCTCTTTTGTATTGAAAATACGCTATGAGACGTGCTTTTGAACGGTTCAATTCTTTTATCGCCTTATCGGATGTGTCAAAGAATACGAAACAAGTTTCGTCCTAAAAGGGACGCTTTCGAGTTCAGAATAAAGAAACTTTCTACGTTTTTACAGTACACTGAGATTCGGATTGGAGCAGGGATATATACCAGTGTACAACTTACAAGGATTTCAGATTACAAAACAGAAACATGCTCCTTGTTCTTTTCCATCCCCTCCCTCTCTGCATGTTTTCGCCCTTAGCATCACAATACTGACCAGGAGGACACCAGAACCGTTCCCTTTTTTATGGTGTTTTATCAGAGACACATTTCAGAGTCAGATTTTTGCTTTGGTTTGCTTTTCATAAATTGATTGTCATATAGAATTTCCAGGATGCTGTACATGATGTTTCGCCCCTTTCTTTCGAACAGCATGTTTGAAGGAAGGATAAGGATTTTCAATTTATTTTTGTTTTTAATATTAGAACAATTTCTCAAACAGTCGTGATGTTTGTTTCGACATGTTTTGTTGATTCGGTAATTTATGTAGCGACACAGAGTCTAATAGACCGAGTAAGTTGAGGATAAAACTAATTTGATATTATTTGCTGAACTCTGAACAAAGGAAACTTTGAACAAATGAAAGCTGCAATTTGATTTTTAAGGATAATGTAGAGTACTTCAAAACGGACAACAAAGTTTGGTTCGTTATCGTCCAACAAAACCACCATATATTAATGATAATCATACTGTCTCCTCATGGGAACAACCTGACTCCTCGAGATGATCAACCCCTCTTTTGTCGATTCAATTTCGCTACTGTACGTGATCAGTGTGGTCAATACACTCAAGGTATTTTATTCAGACTCTTGGAAACCTATTGGCTTTGGCTTCCTGCAACATCCTCTCTCAGAACTGTCGGTCCCTGGGTTGAAGTCTCCAATTTCTTATGCCTAGGATTCGTAGATCTTCTTCTACCCTATCTGTATATGGGACTACCAAACAAAGTACTGCGTTATCTCCACTCAAACCTGCACTGTCCTTGCCCCTACCACAGTGGGCACAGATAATAATCTAATGGCTGATTCATCTCTTAACGTTCTAAGCGTAACTTTAGCTTCAGATCTGCGATGGAATAATCACATATCCCGCCCCGCCTTGAATACAATTCGTCCCAAAAACAGCCTTGGTTTGGCTGGACAAGGTGCAAAACCGTGCCATCAAACTTATTGGCAATAGCACCCTTTGCCCCTTCATAGAATCCTTAAGCCACCGTAGGAATGTGGCAGCCCTCTAAAAATTCTTCCGCTATTACCATAGCGACTGCCCAACTGAAATTAGAAACCTCCTTCTTACACGGCAACTTTTTCCCGCAACACAAAACTCAAGACTCACCCCCACACACTAGCCCTCTACTTCGAGCACATTACGGTTTAGAAGTTCGTTTATAAATACACAAATCGATTGTGGAACTGTCTGCCGCAGTCGGTGTTTCCGAACTCATATAACATCTCAGAGTTCAAACGCAAGGTCCATCGACATCTACTCACGCATCCTCCAGGCCCCTAACCTATCCATTCTCTCCTCTCCTTCAAATCAAGCTAACTACTAGACATTGCACCATGATTTGATCGACATGACGGACTAGTAGTACAAAGGGTGATTCCTAAGCTTGATATCACCACATAAAAAAAATCTGATGGTTCGACCTTTATACAACTGATACAGTTCATGATTGTATCTTCTCATCCAAACACCGTTTTCGTTGACTCCTCCATATGAAGTGCGAAGGATTTTTGTTTCGAAGCACCCTAGGAGTTGTTCTTCATTACTTCTTAATGTCAAAGTTTCGGATCCATATAGTAGCATTGGTCTTATGAGGGTTCTGTATAGTAGGTATAACGTAAGTCCTCCTTGATAACTTCCTTGTTAAGAAGTGTTAACGTAGCCCAAGTAGCTTATATTTCCAGCGTCAATCTCCTTTTGAATTCTGCTGTCGTGTCGTTATCTTTTGAAATTAGCGTCCCTAAGGGTATGAATGCTTTTACTCCTTCGATGATATATGTATCAATTGTCATATTCTGGCGATCATTCCGTCTTTTAGAGATGCACATATATTTCGTTTTCTCTTCATTACTTGCTAGTCCGAATTTCCCTGCAGCTCTTTCTACTGATATAAAGGCCTCTTTCATTGCTATATCTGGCTAGTATTACGATATCGTCAGCGTATGCCAATACTTTTACAGAATTGTTGAAAATACTGCCCCGGTGTTAATTTCAGCTTCTCTTATCACTTTTTCCATAGCTACGTTAAATAGTAAGCACGACAGGGCATCTCTTTGTCTCAGTACTACTGTGGGGTTGAGTGGTTCTGACAGCTCTCCTCCTTCAATTCTTATTTTTTTTTTTTTTTTTTTTTTTTTTTTTTTTATCGAGTTAATCTTCTAGCTCAGAAGTACACTTCTCAGCTGGGCTGAGAAACGGGCCACGCTTATGTGCAGGGACCGAACCCGGCCGAAAGCACCAAAAAAGGTATAAGAAGAAAAAACACCGCAAAACGAGCATGCGACCGAAAATGCGGGTTCCTGCTCAACCCTCCCCGGCACTCCTGTACCGAGCCGGTCCGGTCCCTGCACACAAACGCGGTCACATTTACCACTGCACAGTGGCTCGGCTAAGACATGCAAACACAAAACAAAAAACAATGCAACATTTAAGAGCACAAAACATCAAACAGAGAAGCGTGCAAAGACAATGAAACCGTGGGACACCCAAGGAGTCACGCCACATTAAAAAGAGTCCTTTTAAGGACATCTTCGCTAGTTTGCATGCTAAAAACACTCGCATTTTTGTTAACATTTATAAGCATGCGGTTAACTGGTTCGTACATCCCATAATTGGTATTAGAGGAATTAATGTACAAGAGAGGTGGACCTCTCAGGGCGTAGTTGTTCACTCTAAATGAAGTACGGGTTCGTAGGAAGCCTGAATCAACTTTGTCATTCAACAAACGATGAACGAATATAACGTCAGCGACCTCGCGACGCTTATGGAGAGAGCTCAAGTTGAGCAATTTAAGTCTGTTCACATAAGGCGGAAGAATAAGTGGGTCATCCCACGGGAGGTGACTGAGTGCAAAACGGACGAACTTCCTTTGAACCGATTCGATTTTATCGACATTTTATCTCTTTCATTGTAATTTGGCCAAGTCTACAAGGTGGACATCTTTATAATTCGTAACTTCTTTTTATCATAAGGGTTTCTGAAGTCTATGACTAAGCCATTTGCTCCACCATAGACCTTTTGAGCCACCGTAGGAATGTAGCAGCCTTGACAAAACTGTAATCGTGTTTGTTCTGCCGTCATAAACGCTTTCCTGGCTCCGCGACAATCTAAAACCCACAATAGCAGATTAGTTCGCTCGGATTATTCTCTATTCTAATACTCCTATGTTTCTGGGAACGCTACGACTTGGTCCATAACCGGATAGACGATTGAGTGCAAAAAGTGAATCCTGAGATTAGAATTAGCATATAATAAAACCTTATTCCTCTTACGGTCCAAGATGTGCACACCATCTGACTCTGTTTTGATCCATCGCCTTCGTTTCACACTAAGCTTCTTTAGTTAGGTATTTCTCATGGCACTCTCCGAAGATCTGCTCTTCCCTGGTTTTGGGGATTCTAGACAAGTGTTTGTTTTGTGATGTCGTTTGCAAGGTGTCGTAAAGTGTAACCGATCCATCCTCACTTAGCTCCTTGATGTCTATTTCTGCAGGTCTCGCACCATAGAGATTTATTAGCAATGAAGGATGAAGACTTGAGGACACCGCCTGACAGGCCGTGGACTTGAGGCAACCGCCTGACAGGCCGTGGACTGTAGGTCAGCTCATAACCACACAGACACACTGGCAAAGAGGACAGTTTAGCGTAGCAGGTTGTTAATTCAAGTGTAAAAATGTTCCCGGCCTCAACGAAAACTTCAGACTAAACAGAATATCAGTGATTCAGGCCCAGAATGATGACGACAAATGCCCACACGCATAAAGATTTTTGTCAGTTTTCCTGGACTACAGGCCACGGCATGCCGGCGGCCGGTGAGTGTATGGGGATTCTTGGCCTCAAGGCGAGAAACCTTCAGGTCATGGCCTGCCGGCGGCCTGAATGGGGGCCTTTACAGAAATACCCTTAAGATTTAGTTTAACCCATACAAAGCTTTAGTTTTTGTTCTTGCATTGCATTTCAGGCAGATATGCTAGTGATCGTGAAGGATGTCATTTGGCATACTCAATAGCTCAGTTCTGGTTCGATTCCAGAGGTTAAGCAGCATTGGACATGATTAGTACTCTCAGTTGGGGGCCGCATTGGCGAATGAGGCATGGCTTTAGATGCCCTGTATTGGCCTTATAGGGCAATCCGCACGGCGTCCACATTAGGCAGTGGGCCTAGCCTCACAGCCCCCCTCCCCCCAATGCTATTCGGCCATAACCCCATAACCAAAGAATTTAAAACCGTAAAACTCAATAGACAGGTGGTAAATAAATTTACCGATTAACTTTTTACTTTTCAACGTTTATCTGTTCACGTGCTCCCCACCCACAATGATTATGCTCCGCCCTCCTTGTTTATTAGTGCTACTTTACAGATTGTTCCTGGTCAAACTATTTTAGAGATATTTCGCCAACATTTGATAATGGACAAATAAATGAAGATATAGCCTTACTGAGGTCTAAATTCTTCAACTTTTTAACTTCTTCGTATTACCTGAAATTTTTGACGATTCCCTCATTTTGTCTAGCTTCCAAATATCAGATTGGCTTTGTGAATCTTATTGCTTACAGCGGCCTCTGCTTCTCCTGAGGCTCGAATTATACAGCCGAGATTCTTCACCATGTCTGTCTGTCTGGACCAAAGTAAACAGATATTCGATATTAGATTTCTGTAACCAAAATGTGTACAGCAGTACATTTTCTGATTTTAATCATATAGCTATGGGAGTAACTGACGTTGCACCCGAAGAAGCACACCTGCTTAATCTAATTTTTATATTTTATCCAAAAAGCCACTCAATTGAAATTGGCCCACCTCTCGATAACTTGGACCACTACTGCCTAGTAAGCGCTTTGTTTACCAATTTTCACCTCCGCAGACTTCCCTTGTTATAAAAAGCTTTTGCGTCTCGATACATACGTTCTCCGCGTTGATTCCCAGTAGGAAAATTGGTCAGCCCTTCCATGGTAATTGACTACTTCTTGTCTAAAAAGCTTAAAATTGTAAGGCCTTACCTCAAGTAATGTTGAGTAATCGAAAGGGTAATAACGTGGATGCTCTCATTGTAAGTATTTCAATTTGATTTAATTTTTACATCGGTCTCATTACCCTTTCATTTACTGCTCATTAGTTAAGGTAAGGCCTCAAGTATTTTTTCAGCTCAACTTTTCTCAATAAGGCCAAGGCAGTAAGTAGTTACATCCTCAGGACATTGTAATTGCTGTTTTCAGCGATTACTTTTCCTACATGAAGTAAGTTCTTACCTGTAAGGGAGGCCGTAAGCTCTTACCAGCCTAGGACATGCCCATGTAAAAGTAATCGGTTCTGTAATAAGGAAAGTAATCGATTGACCTTACTAGTAACATCTTACAGAATCGATCCGGTAACCACTACATTTCCTGCTGGGAAATATCACTTCACACACCACCTTGCGACAATTCGAATACGACTTTTGTAGATCTAGTCGCCAGGAGTCTCTTAGATTGACAATGAGAATACCAATTTAAGGTTGAAGTGACATCTGTCACCTCACTCGACAACGAGAATAAAGGCTGGTACAGACTATGCCAGTATTTTAGTCGAGTGAGTAAGTAAAAACCAGTATGGACAAACAAATTTAGTCGAGTAATTTACTAAAATCATTTAGTCGAGTCAATCCATTCCTGTTCTAATTTTTCGGTGGAGTAGCGGCAGGATGCCATGACTTTGTCATGCAAATTGATTAATTTAATAATTTTTACCTTGCTATCTTGTCGTCTGTTCATTTTGACAGTTTACTTGCTAATGCACTGTGTTCGAACACTTTTTAGCTACTAATACGTTTTAAGACGTTTAGTGGTAAGTAAATTACTCGCCACTCGACTAAAATACTGGCATAGTCTGTACCAGCCTTAAGACTGTTGGTTGTATAGTAACAATAAAAGTCCACACAAAGCATACTTCTCTTTTTAAATGACACTGCCCTGCAAACATTTAGATTCGCAAACGATTCGAGAACGACTTACCAAAAGCGAAAGCTTGCTGCGAACTCGGACTCGTAAACGAATTCGAAGGCAATAAAAGCGGAGCAAGTTATCGAAACAAATCAACTAAGGAAACTTTGATCGACTGTATCTCAGTCAATTATCGAAAATTCTTCAATTGGACACCATTTTAACGGAAATTACGTCGGTTTCCTTTTTGTTCAGTACTTCCTATACCCAAATCCACCCAGGAAAAAGTTATACACAAAAATGTCAAAAAAACAAAAAATTGAAATTATTCAGTTTTTTTAAAAGCTACAAAAAATCTTATTATGTTTTTTTTATAAAAATGCATAGTTTTTGAGTTATTGTTGAAAAACTAAACAATGGACCAATCTTCCCCGTTCTCAAAAGTCCAAGCCTAGATTTAATAGCACTTTTGGATTTATCTTTTTTAATGTACAATCGAACATATAAAACAATAAAATACCTTTAACCAATTAGTTCCTTTTACCCCTGTTTTTTTCGACATAGTCAGTAGCCTATTAACTCTATGCGTTTCCATTTCTGCTTTCCGTCTTCCTCCATATTTTGCCATTAATTAATTTTATTATAAATTTTCCTTTAAAAGTATTTATTAATTATAAAGCGGCGCGACATTTTCACTTTTTGTACCTTTGCCAGTGTGCAGTTTTTAGTTGTGTGAGTGAACTCAGTTCAACCTACCTATTTTCGTTGAGTTGAGCAGAGTTGAAAATCTTTAACGAAAACTCTTAACTGTGTCTGTTTCCATGACGTATAACTCGGGTTCAACTCTGGTTGAACTCTCATGGAAACTCAGTAATGGTTTAACTTTGCTGAGCTTTCTACAATTCTTGGAAAGGTTTCCTTAACGTCTTGCGCTTTGGGTCAAATTATGATTAAATCATCTGCGAAAGGGTATCTGAATGTTTCTTGTGAAGATGCTCTTTGCTCAATTAAGTTCTACACTTTCATTATTGCTTCCAAAGCAATGTTAAAAAATATTGGTTACATCGCATCTCCTTGTCGCATACCTGATTTTTGAAGGAAGTTTATTGAATTGAAACGTCCAATTCTCACTCGTGCCCTACACCAATTCTGTCGTCATTTTACACAGTTCTAATCATTTTATCAGGAAACCCTGTTGTCGATCTGTTCTTTCTAAATTCTGCTTGGTAATCTCCTCCTGTGTCTTCAATACTATATGGTTTCTGCTGTACAGCTTTTGCAGTTCATCAATTCACCTTTTTTTGTTGTCTGAACCTAGAGCCTTAAGAATTTTTGCGAGTCATCTGGACTTCGGTTCTCCTTGGGTTAGGATTACGCTCTTCAACAGGGCATCGTATTTATTAATTTCCTCTACCATATTTTTGCGCTCAACTCATGAGCAATCCCTACATCGAGTTTGTTTTTCTGTCCAGCTTGGTTTAAATAGTTTAAGATGTGGCCACTGCCTACCTCCATACCAATATTGGGCTAATACGCCTATCTTGATGGGCTTTTTAATGGTTTTATTTAGCTTGACCTCGTATATTTGTTTGTTTGTTTGTTTGTTTGTTGGTTTGTTTGGTTCAAATCTTGCGACAGCTTTTTCAACGACTTCCACTAAACCGATTCTTATGAAACTTTGCACACACATTGAGTTCTCGTGACAATGCAATCTGACAATTTTGTAAAAAAATCAAGATGGCGGTTCCAAGATGGCGGACGAATTTTGCAATTGTGTTTCCATTGAAAATCGGTATCGGGGGGGTTTTAGGACCAAAAATGACGATTCTGTGGTCAAAATTTGAAATTTCAAAATGGCGGCGCCAATATGGCGGATAAATTTTGCAAATGTGTTCTGAATCCATTGAAAATCGGTATCGGGGAGTTTTTAAGGTCACAAATGACGAATCTGTGGTCAAAATTTTATAAAAATCAAAATGGCGGCGCCAATATGGCGGTACGATTTTGTCAATTACGATTCGATTTCACTGAAAATCGCTATTTGCGGGTGTTAAAGGTCGGAAATAATGAATTTGTTGTCAAAATTAGAAAATTCAAAATGGCGCTGGCAATATGGTAGGCATAACAAATCACTTCACCAGAATTTTGTAAAACGTAAAATCCAAAAATGACTGAATTAAGACTAAAAAGAATTTAATAAAAATAGGTAAAAAAACTTTTAAGGTAAATGGTTTTATTTTAAATCATAATCTGTACCAAAAAATAGAAAATAATTAGAACACAAACATGGACCTTCTTGAAATTCTGATGTCTGGTAAGAAATCGTGCAATAGTAGCAGTGCCGTCTTCTCATGTCGCATGCCAAGGGGCACTTTGTGGCGCTGCGTCAGCGGATTAAGGGGACTGTCCGATTTTTTTCGTTCAAAAAATCGATTTTTTTTGGCTTAATCGATAGAATAACACTTCAAAAATAACATATATAAATTTTAAACAAATATCTCAAGCGGTTCGAAAGTTATAGCGATTTAAAAGGCGGGTCTCCCGCTGCGCGGCCGGCTTAGCCGACGAGCCGACGAGCAGGTGCAAGCTACGAAGCGCTTGTGAATAGCGTTCGGATATGTGGCCTTGAAAGGATGAATGAAATATATGGAGGTAGGTATTTTTGATTTACTTTGTCTTCCACTTCTTCCACTTTTTCCATGAAAAAATATACTTTTTCCTGGAAAAAATCCATTTTTTTCGAGCCGAATTGCACCTCCGACTTTCAAGTCGATTTCTGGAAATTCCAATTTTTGTTGCTCGCTCGTAGTTTTACAAGAAAACGGCTCATTATTTTTTTCTGAAACTTTGTACACATATTTTTACAAACAATACCTACATTGTTATAGATTTACTTTTTTTTTTTAAAGTTATAATCAAAAAACGGCCGAAAAAAGTGTCGAAAAAATTACCTTTTTTTTCAAGTGTCCGCCATTTTTATAATATTGCTCAATTTTTATAATTTGTTCCTATAACAATGGGCTAAATATGTTTAAATTTAAGTAAATTTTTTGTTTTTTAATTTTTGACCATCTGGGGCAAAATGAACGACCGAGCAACATTGAAGGCCTGGGGAGGGGGGATGCAGATGCCGGCGTGACTCGACAATATTTACAAGCGTTGTGAAAGGATGAATAAAATGTTTAGAAAAGAAATTGTTGTTCTATCTTTAATAGTTCACTTGAAAAAAATTCTAGAAATTTACCCATTTTTTGACCAAAAAAATCGGACAGTCCCATTAAGTAATAATCTGGGACTTTTAACAGACTAAAATAAAAACATCGGGCGCATAAAAACCTGTATAACGACTGTGTAATTAAATAAGAACGACTTGCCTAAAAAAATATATTTCCAAGTCCACAAAAAAAAGTTTCAAATGCGCTTCAAATCTGAAAGCAGGAGAAGTCAGGATGTCATTTTCACTACCAAATACTTACCAGTGACTTGCTCTTTCTCCCGCCGATAATAACAAAGTCCAACATTTTTCCGTTGGTTGAATTGAGATATGACATTTTATATGCCTTTTTTTAAACACAATAGTACTCTGTATTATAAATTCGGATAAAATAGAGGCGATAATTAAAAAGAACATTAGAAAAGAAATTTGTTTATTCATATGTATAATAACACATTTACATCCACTTATCACCTGCAAAGTAAACAAGTAACAAATCAAAAATCATAATCGAGAATCAATATGAAAATTTCTTTTTTTTTCTTTAATTTTATTTATTTACACTAAAATGATAATTCGGGCATCCACTGAGCCCGTCATAGACCGGAGCTCCATGTTCCATCATGCTATAAAGTAACGAAATCATAAGTAGTTCGCTTTAAGCACATACCGCCATTCCTAACTATGTACAAAACGTTATTTTTTCCCAAAATTTTAGTTTATTAAATATGTCCGATTGTTTTCGGGTTAATCACCCGTGTTTTTTTTGCCGTATATAGCCTCCTGCTCTCCACTAGATTTATTGATTGATTCTCAAAATGGAATCCTTTTCCGCTTCATTTAATCCTCCTGTTCTCGTTGTAGGCTGAGCCTCGGTGACTGTCAGATTTTTCCAAATGCCCATAAACATAGAACGATCAAAAAGGGCAGACTCCCTCGATAATCCGCACATCCTGAAGTGATTGCAGACGCTGAATATTCACCTATGGAAAGAAAAAATAACAGATAGAAAATTATATAGTCACGTGCAGGTATGCAGGAGGGGCAATTCCTGCCCAGACACGTGCGCTGGAAATTAATTTACCATTAAGGACATGAAGGACTACTGTAATTGGTTCACTGTTTGATGGGCTACACGTGTAGTTGCCGGAATCCTTCTTCGATACGGATGGTATAATTAATGAGGCGATCTGTACAACAGAAACAAGTGAGTATTAACTAGATACGAGACGGGAAGGCGGATGGAATAATCTTACCGTATTCTGCCGGTCACTGTGACTAGCCGCAGTCTCCCTGTCCACTTCCGCTCTCCATCCCTTGTGATTATGTAAGTAGATTTGCTTCTTATCGAAGTACCAATTGATAAAAAGTGGCGGCTCCAGTGCTCCGCTGACTATGCATCGAAGGACCACTCTGCTGCCGGCCTTTACATGTCGGTTCGGCTCCCCCAGAAGCTCGGTTTTCGGTTCTGAAAATTCCATTCCGTTATTAGAATGACCATTAGTCAAATTGCAATTCAGGAGTACACACAGGTACACACATATACGTGCCCATTCACCTACCTACTATATTAAGGCTTACTCTAGCGCTCATTTTTGGCTCGGTTGACACTTGGCATTCATACGATCCAGCGTCCCTGGTTTGAACGTACTTGATCTGAAGGGACCATCGCTCCGGATTCTGGGTGTAGATGGACTGGAACCGCTGGTCTGCTATGAAGGTTGTTTGATCCACTGTGAGGATGTGACCATCGCGTACCCGTATCCAGGAGAGTGGTTTTTTCACTAATTGCTTCACCTGCAGAGAATGGAATTTTGCTAATGATGATGTAATATTCATTTAGTTCGAAAATTGCATTAAAATGTGGCCAAGATTATTCAATAGAACGCGAGACCTAATTAAAATTTAGCCACACTGCAAACATAAGGGTGCATGTAGTTATTACAGCGAATTACAGTTGGGGGAAGTACCTAAATATTAGCCTATGAACCTGAGCTTATATCGTGTACATAATAGCTAAGGGAAGCGAATGTGTAATTATTTGTAAATTTTGATTTTGGATTAAATTTTGTGGACATAGCGGTCAAAAACAGATTGCATATTACCAAAAATTAATAAAACACATAAAGATAATATGTTATGGTGATGTAAGTATGAGCTTTTCAGAAAATTATTAAAGATAACCTAAATCAGCTGATGCATTGCTACTTTAAGGTTTAGTTCAGGTGGATTAAGCTATCTTACTTGCAACTTTAATCTTTCTTTGAACTGCAACTGTTTAGACTTGACGGCCAAATACAATAAATCAATATCTCTATTAGTCCGAAATACCGCACGCGATTTTTTTTACCAAGTGATTTTAAACATATATTTCCATAAGCTTAAATTCAAAATGGCGTCATCCCCACCCTCTTGCTAAACTTACAGTAAAGGGAAACGCGTTTAATTTTATATCTCATAAACTATGCATTTTACGACAAAAATGTATATTATCTTTTTTGTAGATAAATAAGTGATTTAACTTTAGAAATTGTTTGTGTAAAATCAATATCTACGGAGAAATAGTGCTTCAAACTTCATATATCACTTTCTTTGCACTATATTTAGTTAACGGTTAATTCTGCATGAAAAATTCTTCGTAAGACTTATAGAATACACGATTATCTACATTTTTTGTTATTATCGTTTTTTACGTGGGGCTAATATTGCACGAGTTATGGCGCTTTAAAAAATATTGGTGCTTACATTTTATATGAACTCTGGGGGGCCTAGCCCCCTTAGTTACGCAAATGCTCCTAAGATACCAATGTCTAACCACGACCATGGTACCGAGACTTGGATGCTCAGTTAAAAGCAATCTAACATTGTGGTGACCGCCTAAAGTTAAATGTCAATGTCACACAACAACTTCACACAAAGACCGAACGATCCCGTAGACAGACCAGACATTTGGGTCTAATCTCTCAGTTTACCACAGACATCAGGCATGTGTCGGGTAAACAAAACGTTGTCGCAGACTACTTGTCGCGTTCACTGGCAACCGACAATGTTGACTCAGCCACCTTCGAGCTGCCTACACTAGCTCAGACTCAACAAGGTGACACAGAGTTGAAGTCTATACAAGAACACCCCAGCAACGGCTCACGGGTAAAACTAGTTCTCACACCAATACCATTTACCGCCCATCAGGTGTGGTGTGAAACTAGTATAGGCATCCCTAGGCCTTATATACCAACTTCCTTACGTAGACTAGCGTTCAATTCCGAACATAGTCTCTCTCATCCTGGTATTCGTGCTACAAGACGAGCCGTTACCAAGAAATACTTCGGGCCATCAATCAATAAAGACTGCAATGAGTGGTCTCGATCATGCCTTGGTTGCCAAGTCCAAAGTTTCACGGCATACCAAATCGGAAGCTTTCCCATCGGAAGCTTTCAAACTTCCAAATAATAGATTTGACCATATCCATATGGATATAGTGGGACCTCTACCCCCATCTCGTGGATACTCTTATATCTTAACGATAGTCGATAGGTTCACGCGATGGCCTGAAGCATACCCAATTCGGGATATCTCAGCTTCAACAGTGGCAAAAAGATTCGTCACTGAATTTGTCCCACGATTCGGCGTACCACTTGAGATCACAACCGATCAAGGTACGCAGTTCGAATCGAAACTGTTCAACGAAGTTGCCAAATTACTCGGCACTCATCGAATCCGGACAACCGCCTACCATCCGCAAGCAAACGGGATGGTCGAACGGTTCCACTAAACTGCAACTGCTGCAACTAAAAGCAGCCTTAATGGCAAGGAATAACACTACTCATTGTATTGAAGACTTGCCCTTTGTCATGTTAAGCATACGCACGGCAATTAAGACCGACTTACAATGCTCACCAGCCGAGCTCGTATACGGTCAGAATCTGAGACTTCCCAATTCGATTGCTATCACAACCGATGAAAATCCAATTGAAGAATCAGAATTCCTCTCTCGCCTTCGTTCTCATATGCATAACATTAAGGCAATACATCCTCGGCAACCCGTCCAAAAGGATGCCTACGTGCCAGAAGCCCTGGAGAACGCCGACTACGTTTTCATACGAGTTGACCGAGTTCGAAAACCTTTCGAACCTCCATATGAGGGCCCATACGAAGTAATCAAACGATTACGAAAACACTTCGTCGTCAAATTGAACGGCACAACCAAGTCGATATCTATCGACAGGCTAAAGCCAGCCTTCGGTTGTCATCCCGTTAACGCTGCGCTGGGAGGGGAGTATGTGGTGACCGCGTAAAGTTAAATTAGTAAACTTTACGCAATGTCACACAACAATTTCCGGCACGATCAGAACGATCGGTCCGAACACTCCCTCTATCACTGAACTCCAAAGTTCAGTGATCTAGCCAATTTCCGGCATCTCCAAAAAAAGCACTACGATACGGTTCTCTGTTAATAGCGCACGTTCGTGATCCCAAAACAAAAGTACATCTTCTTAATATTGTAAATATAAAATCAAAACCAGATAAAGTGTAGTGCTATTGTACCTAAAAGCAAGTTTTATTTCGCATATTTTTTAATGGGTTACGACAGTAACCTAAAACATTTAGGGGCCGCGGAACGCATGGGGATGGAAGGAAAAGTGCACACGCACATTCGCTTTGGTTGGGGAAATCCACACCCAAAATAATTGATGTACACCTAATAACCCAGAACGTTGAAGCCCTGTCTAGGTCGCTGTGACGAAAGAACCCCAGTCTGAAAAATTGGGAGCGCTGTTCAGGGGAGCTTACTTAGAGCGCTGTTAAATATGCTCCCGAGGGAGCATTACCGAAGCTTTCATAAATTTTATAGAACAAAGAAAATTAGCGATTATCTTGCTGACCATAAAGGGTGGCATTAGCATACTCAATGGACCGGCTCTTGTTCGATACGAAGGACAAGCAGCTTTAAAAGTGGTTAGATTTAGTTGGGGGACTGCTTTGATAAAACCACGCTCGCGCTTGGAAAGCAAAAGGCAATTGCGAAACATAAACAGAATGAAAGCTTTTCACAACCAAATTACATATCCACAGGCGTCCATAAATATTCTTTATTAAAAAGCTTTTTTATAATTCTCCAAGAACACTTTTGAAGGAGCATAAAAACGTATGCTCCCCTGCAATGACATGCAATGTTAAAAAGTACATGGAACTGGTATGGGAACGGGAGCGCTGTAAGCTTTTAAAGGAGCGCTCAAACAGCGCTATTGGAGCACTCCATTTCCCGCTGGGGCGTGGTGGAAGGACCGCACACAAGCAACGCTTTTCATACGAAAACTAAATATATTTGGGGTATTCATGTCATTTTTCAGTTGTTCAAAGTATCGTGGTTTCGTAGTTTTGTAGCTTAGTTGGCATGAAGGTCGCTTTTTTTGAATTGGTTACTGCGACCCAGATTACAATTCACACAACACAGCTGTCAAAAAACAAACTACGATACTACGAAACTACGAAGTGAGAGCCTTTTCAGCTTCGTAGTTGCGAAGGAGTTCGTAGTTTACAAATGTATGAAAATGAATTACGAAGAACTACGAACTACGAAGGTACGAAGACTACGATCAAAGTGAAATGTGACATGAATACCCCCATTATATTAGAGCTATCAAGAACTTATATAACTGTATAGCTTAAGCTTTTTAAACCCCATTCGACTAGCCTTTAAAAAGGGGATTGTCTCAGGGACTTGCCAAAAGAATAATTTCCCCGTAGGTTCCTCATAAGAACTCCATGGGACAATGGGGAATGCCAAAAGAAGGCTCCTCATGAACACCACACAAAAAAAAAATCAGCGATACTGAATTGAGGTATGCCTTATCAGTTTCTCATAAGGGCCATATGAGGCAAACCAAATGAAATGGGGCAATTCCAACATTGGCCTTATGTATTCGGAAAGCATACTTATACAAAGCTTTAGTTTTTGCTGTTACATTACTTCATATTTCAGGAAATTATGTTGTTGACCATGAAGGGCGTTATTCAACATGCTCTATAGACCGGTTCTGGTTCGATGACAAAGGTCAAGCAGCGTTGGACGTGATTAGTACTCAGTTGGGGGACCCCATTGGTAAAACCACACTCGCGTTTTTTTTTGTTTTATGTGGAAAACTAGAGTTTAAAAATACATAGTTTTCGACAACGGCGCAGTTATTACTCACATATCCACGACGAAATTCTCAAATTAATAAATTGACCGATTAACATGCTCCCCACCCACAATCATTATGCTCCGCCGTCCTTGCTGACATCTTTAGCTGGGTTCGAGAAGAAGGAGGATTGTTGGCCCAATATGTGAGGGAGAACGGTTCCGAAGACGCTATCAGCTCGGAGCCTGTGGAGAAGGCAGACAAGAAAGTTCAGATCCGGGTACCTTTTGTGAAGCAGCATAAGTAATAGTGTAATAGCAGATTAAAACTATATTTCACGATTTAAATTGATTACCACTTTGTATTTTCCGCGCATCTTTCCTTTAAACTTATCCCAGCCATAAAAATTCTACTACTACGCCATCCCCTCGACCGATTTCATTACCTTTGTTCCAATCATAATAACCCATAATTAAAGCCCACCACACATGGATTGTTAGTACAAGAAATATTGACTAAGACTTGATTAATCACGTGGAGCCATCATGTTTCAATATGAAATACGCCTGGAATTTGAGGCTGCTTTTAATCTTGTGGATTTGTTCAACGACCTTAACATTAATTCCTACAGTTTTTGTTATCAAAGAGAATTATCGTCAATTTCACGTGATTTAAGACTTTCACAAAAATTTCTCTCCAAAATTTTTGAATTTTAAGAACTTGTTATATTTACTTTGTAATTTTATCAAAAAGTTTCATTTAATTTTGACAAAATAAACAACATCTAAAAACAATGTAGCATCCTTAATTTGCGTTAAAGGTCCTTAAAACACCCTTGTCTAGATTATAAAAAAAAACATTATTAGATCCCTTTTAAAATTTATCCTTTTCATCAAAAATTTTAGTATAGATAAAAGCAGTATAACAAAAAGTAAGATCTAAAGGATGTTTAAAGCCCACTGCTAGAGGATAACCTGGATGTAAACGCCACCAACAAGGATTAAGAAAAGGAGGAGGGCGAGGGCCCCCGAAAAAGCCAACACACTTAAAGCAACCGAAAATCTTGCCATGCCAAGGGGAAAATTGAAATTCAAGTGTTTCTACGCAATATGTCGTCTTCAAGGATGCTCCTTACTGTCCTTAGGCAGGGCACACGTACCTCGTCTTCTTCCGCCCACCATAGTTTCGTTTACAGTGCTTCCAGGACTTATCATTGTAGAGCCAGGAAACAAAAAAAAACACTCGATGGCCCCGAATTTGCTTCTGTTATTGGAAGCCCATCGCAGTCTCCCCTCCGCGCGCTATTAGGACGTAACCATCCTTTTCAGGTTAAGGATATTATGGGATGCCTCAGCTCCCTTCTTGATTGTGTAGAGATCACAGAACAAACAAGCATGGCGAGCAGCCTTGATATTATAGGGGCCCCCCAACTTCAAGACCAGCACGGCTACGGCCCCATCTTCAAAGGATGAAAATCAATGAGCTTTGATAGCTTCCAACTTGCCAGAAATTAGCGCCCTCTGGGGATGCTGCGGATACCAACTGTGGGGTGGGGGGATGGCAAACCGAGTTTACCCTTCAAGTCAAAGAGAAAAGGCTAAACCAACATAGGCATTCATTTTTCATCCCTAAGTCAATACTGGCCAAGGGGATTTGTTTAAAAAAAAAACGCTGCGGACCTCCACATAGCATCATACTCACGTTGCATGGCAGATAGGCATGGGTGCCAGCCTGGCTAGTTATGTTTAGATACCCGCTAGAGGGGGCTCTTCTTGTAGTATCCACTTCCGCTGTCGTAGTAGTTGTAGATAAAGATTTACTGATGGTGACGATAGATGGGGTTGTGACCGCAGCAGCTTCACCCGTCGCCGTCGTCGTGTTTGGACCGTTCGGTGTTGAGTCCGGATCTGCTGCTGATGTCGTTGATGGGTCTGTTGTCACTGAGGGTGTTGTTATAGCTGTCGCCAGTGCAGTCGCCTTGATGAATGTTTGTCCGTCCTCCTTAAATAGGGCTGCGGATGTAGTCTCGATGTCGTTTATAGCTGAACCTGCAAAATATATGAGAGAACTCATAAAAAGGCATTCGATTTATGACGGGACTACGATAAAAACGAAAGAGGGACTGAACGCCAGAAACAGAGCAAGTGGGGTGACGACTAGAATCGGTTTTAGGGGCTGTTTTCCCCCGTGTTCAGAGTTATTTCCCATCAATTGGTATTGACTTAGGATCTGTCCTTGCATCCTTACAAATAGGGTAGAGAGAATACTAGCTTTTGGCGCCGCGTTTAGTCAACATTTATTTGAAAGCCATTTGGCGAGAATGAGCACATTAAATTGTTGTTAAGCTTTGATGAATTTGGAAGTGGACTCAACACAAAAGAGGAGAAGAATCTGTATTGGTTGTGGAATGAAATTTAATTGGTAAATGTTGTTAATTTACGAAATTATTTAAGAATGTTTAATGAGATTTTGTTGTTAAAATACGGGAGGCATTTGTAATAGCAATGAATTAATGAACATTTAAAGCGTTATAATCCTCTTAACAATTTGAACAGCTTTAAATTAGGCAAGTTGAATTTCAGAGAGAATTCTTTAGAAAAACATAAACGAGGCCTTTGGAAATTGATTCAAACTTGAAATTACAGAGAAGTTAAAATATTCCCATAAGCTTTTAGAACTAAGAAATACCACGAATGTAATTTTGTCGCACTGCTGTTTTTCGTTGAAATGTATATTTCAAACTCACAAATTGCAAGTCAGGTAGACAGGTATAGGGCTGCCTCCAGTACGACCCGAGGTCCAATAAGCGGTTTGACACGCCCTTTTAATGCCACAGTTCCTGTACCTCAGGTTTGGTAATTGTTTGGACGTGTTGAGATGTCTAAAGGCAATATGTGTATTTTATGAAGCTTATCAGTGTCCAAACCCTTATATGAATATCTCTTTTAAGCCTTCCAATATACCCAGCATAGGAGCGTAGAACCTAATTTTGGCGATATCTCTTCGGGGTCTATTTCGAAGCTCATGCCCCCGGCTTCATCAGCCTGAGTTCAATAATATTCAATTCAATCCACATAAGTGGCTTCACCGGCTAAAGTCGAATTCAGTGCTTGAAATTCTTGTTGATTTTTCGCCAGAAGTCCGAAATGCAAAAGCTCCTTGGAATGCCATTCCACTATTCCAGTTGATTACTCTCTTTTGAGCGAGCTTTTACTTTCAAGCTTGATTTCATGTTCTGTTGGGCGAAATCAGGCTTTATTTTTCTTGACTTCAAAATGTGAAAATGTATGGGAACTCAGGCAAAAATTGAAGCTCAGTAGACTAATTTGCTTGTACATGGGCATTTCGGCCGGTGAAGCCGGGGTATTATTGTTCTTCCTTTGGTGTAATAAGGCCAAGTCGTCCTAAAAATAATGCAGGACTTGAATGCGGTCCGCCTTTTGCTGGCTAACACCAGGTGGTACTCAAAAATATCGTTTTTGAGCTGCGTATTTCCATCTCCGGAGAGATTGACTAGGTAGCCGGTTTTCTCCTTCCCATTTAGGGTACGATGTCCGGAAACTCAGTGGAGAGTCACGTTATGCTTTCTTCCGAGCCTATTAAGGGGACTATCCACCGAAATGGCTATAAATTGATCTAATAGACCGATTTTGATGAAATTTTGTGTGAATATAGCTGCTATCAAGTAAACAACAAAATCGTGGTCGTTTGTAAAAAAATTACGATTTGTAACAACTTTTTATTAAATAACAATTGGAAAATAGGTCAGCTTTAACGAATAATAAGTACGTGGATTTTTATCCGATTTTAATTTTGTTGGCGTCAAAATGTTCGGTAATTAATAATGAACAAATTTGTCAGGCAGAATTTTGATATCTTCTTTTGTTTATCAACAATCCACGAATATGTGCCGAAAAGTCAAAAATGGGCCAAAAATTGTGGTTTTTCCGAGTTTTTTTTTAAATTTTTGTTTATAACTTTGTGAATTTTTCATAAATTAAAAATCCACCAGACAAATTTGTTCTATATTAAATTCCGAACATTTTCCACATTATAAATTAAAAATCGCTTCAAAACGCGCGCTGTTATTACGCTTAGAAGTTGATAAAAAGTTGAAAAAAAAACTTTTGAGTGTAGTTGTCTTTGAAGTGTGACGTTCCGTTGTTTTTACCTGGAATTTGATCGGCTCGACCAATCGACATGAAATTTTGTGTGAACATTGTTGTTATCGAGTAAACAACAAAAGCGTTCTCGATTTTACAAAAATTGTTTTTTAACAATATTTTTTTTAAATAACAATTAAAAAAAAAGTCTGAGTGGCGTACGCTGAGTGCCGAGCGCTTTTTGACGCCGTGCAAGCTATTGAAAAAACACGAAAAAAAACATGTTACACGTCGTTTTTTTAAAATCTGAAAAGGCTAAATGATAGAGGACATTTCAGTCCATCAGAATATGCAATAAAAAAATCGTCAAAAACTCGATTTTAGGGCAAAAATCACTGGATAGTCCCCTTAAGCTCAGCTTTGCATCTCTCCAATCAACCTAGGAGCGCATTGTCATGGAATGTAGCGATCTTATAAAAGCTAAACTATCTAAACTTTCTAATGCTACATTCTTGCTAAGGTTAAAGCTCATTGTCTGGCAGGTCAGGATATAAGAACCTCCGTTTGAAAGATACCAGCCGGAGGGTGCCATTACAATGAGCTATTGGTAGGCTCTCCATGGACCTCTGCCTCGACGACCTTTGATTTTTGGAGATGTTGTGAATATCCATTGATCTTCAGGACGTCTTCGTTTCTCCAATCTTTTCTTGAGGGTATTTTAACGGCGTATTCCTTCTTGAGGGCCACTCTAGTTCGAGGTTGTGGTAGCTACACCTTCTGGTAGCAGGTCCAAGTAGTTGTTGTGACCGTAGGGCTTTGAAATCCAGACCCCAGATTCGCCCAGTCTAGGGCGCTGCACGAAACTAGGTGTTGAATATGAAAGCTGGAAGTGAGCATATCAAGGGTGTTCATTTTGCCTCTTTGGTCCCTATTGTTGCCATTCTCTGGATCCTTCCTAACTTTATTTCATCGTTCTTTGCCCAGATTGGAGGGTGGAATCGTTTGCACCCTTGCAGGGGGTTGGGGGTGAATCCAAATGAACGATTTTCGGGGATAACTTTGATTTTCGATAATTTTTGGGGATGCGGGGAAGCTTCGTATAAAAAAAATTTTCAAACAAATGTTTCATATTTCTCTTTGCAGAATCATAATCCGTGAGAAAAAATAAGGGTTGGGTTGAAATTTTAGATTCACCCTAGCAGTGGGTCAGGGTGTGGGGGTGAGTTTTGTGTGCAAACGATTCCACCCTCCAAGTTGAGCAACTTTTACTCGAAACTTTTTTCACGAAAACATAGATACCATTCAGAAAATATCGGACAGTTGCCGGACTTTTGCCGTACGCTGTGTACTCGACTGGGACAAGGGTGCCTTTCTCCAATCGGTTCTCATCACTTGATACAGCCATATTTCCAAAATTACTTGCAAAGCTTCGCAGGAATACCATTTGGAACACAAGGCCTTGAAGTTTTTGAAACTTCTTCCAAGCTTGCGTCCAGTCGCCAGCTTGTACTCTTCATCGAACCTGTCATTTTGATCTCTACAGTTTCTAACTGTCTAGCTCTCATCGACACGCAGCATATTATCTACAGAACTTAATATTTCCTCTCGGAGGGTAGGGTACCAACTCGTAACCTCGGTGTTAATGGCTGTTTCATTTCGTAGAGCAAAACTGTTCTTTCCAACCTGGTTCGGGGTTGCAAAATTGTTCTGTATTGCAAAGCGCTCTGGGAGTACCATACCAAGAAGTTAGTGGTCCCAATGAAGTTGTCATCGAGGAGTGATTGCGGTCTATCAATGCATGGTCTATCAGGGGATACCCAAGTGACTTTGCGGAAATCCTTATGCTGAAATCTGATACTCGCAGCGACTAATGCTAGGTTTCCACTTGTCGTTTTGAAATTGACAAAAGACGCATTATTACGCCATTTAGAAAATAGGCATGTGGAAATAGCGAAAAGCTGCATGTCATTGAATTGACCAACAGTGCTTGTCAATGACTGACAAGGAATTTCCAGGACAAATGAAAATAGATGAGTTGTCAAACAAAATGTTACTTTGTTTTTAATTGACAGTGAAAATTTATTGGCATTGTGTTTAATTGTTTGTCAATCAAAAGACACGATATCGACTTTTTTGAGGTGCCGATAGAAGAATATTAACGAAAACATGTTTTGAAAAAAATTTCATAATCTTCGGTCGGGCCCTTTTTTTGTTTAAATGAAAAGACTTCGGCTAATAAGGATCACAAGCACCTTAAATTGATTAGTTTTTGTAATATTTAATAGACTCGTTGGAATGAAACCCATTCTAAATGAAGTTACCTTTCGCGATTCAGCAGAGTGATAGCTTGCCAACAAGACATCACTACTTGTCAAAATTCAAACACTCTTTAAAAACGCTGCAAACCCTTTACAAAGAGCACGAACTTTTTTGACCGGGAATTGTTTTCCTCGTCCTACAGTTTCTGGAAAATGAAGCTCATCCCGGAATTTCCAGTAGTTACTGAAAAATTTGGCCTTTTCGATCAAGTCTGAGAAGTCCTTTACATTGATTAGTTTTGCTAATATCTCATGAAATCGTTCGAATTTCGTCTGCTTCCCAGATTCAACCATGCGTTCTAGTGTAGAGAACGAAGTACGAAGGAAATTCGTTTGCTAACGTTCAGGAAAAACAAATTCTCTAGAAAAATCCTGTGGATTTACCACTATTATAGTTATTTGAACTAGATTCTTTCAGGATTACTTGGCACCAGTTCTGGTACTAGTCAATTTCCAGCTAGTACTAAACGTATACTATTTTCAAAAGTCAGTATATTCCGTCTACGTTCATCATACTGGGAAGTTGATCATATGGACCGAAAGGGTCAAACCCACAACCCAACAAGTTTTTTCGTGACACAATAGAACAATAGAAAATTAAATATTTACCTTTTCATTCTCATACAATAGCACAATTCAAAATTGACAATGAGATTACATTTTCAAATTGTCAGCGCTAGTGGAAATAGCTTTTAGTGAACTGGCAAAGGCATTTGTCAAAATATCATTGTCAATGAATTGACAAATTAATTTTTAGCAATAATTGACATAAGTGGAAATGAATTGGCAATAGTGTCGTTTAAGGACAAAAACTAAAGCTTTTAAACTTTGTCAATTAAACGACAAGTGGAAACCTAGCATAAGTTGTTATTTTTTGCCAACTCTATCCAGCTAGCAATTAAAGGGGGCATGATTCATGCAGCGTGTGAGCCCCATGTGGCAAAGGAGGGGCATGCCGAAAGAGGGATTTCCCAATGTGGACCCCATGTGGTAAATAATGGGCATGTCGAAAAGGGGCTTTCCCCTTATATTCCTCATGAGCACCACACAAAGAAAAAATTCTGAAGTGAGGAATGCCCTATCTGTTTCTCATAAGAGTCCCATAAAGCAAACCTCATTAGAAATGAAATGGGGCAATTACAACATCTGCCTCACGTATACGAAAAGCTTTTTAAAACTCTTTAACTATAAGTTTTAATTTTACTCATAAAGCTTTAGTTTTTGTTGTTTACCTATATTTCAAACAATTATATTGATGGGCATGAAAGCTGCCTTTAGCATACTCAATAGACCGGTTCTCGTTCGATTGCGGAGGTAAGCAGCATTGGACGTGATTAGTACTTAGTGTGGGGACCGCTTAGGAAAACGGCATTCGCGCTTCAAAATAAAAATCTTTCAACACCCGCCGCAAGTTATTTATTTATTACTCGCATATCCACGCCAAAGCTCTCAAATTTTTTAGCCTCTATATTTTCCCCTCACGATGGGGCAAGGCGTTAGATACCTCTTGTGAGCCTTATAGGGCAATTCACACGGGGACCACATAAGGGGCTAGCCTCATAAGGGCCCCATCTGCACCCCGACTCTTCCGTAGATGCTTTGTACTTCATCTTTAAAAAACCAACGATTTCCGAGATAATCGCGAAAAACTGACATTTTCTCCCCTTTAACCAAAACAGCGGCAAAACTAAAAGTCCTATGAGAAAAAGTATTATTACCTTTTTGATGGAGAATATCGCGAGCTTTAATTTTGGCCCTAACCACCTGCCTCGAAAAACTCCAGGTTTCAGTAGTAGGTGCAAAAAACTGAAATTTCCTAATTTTCCTATATTTTCGCTATTTTCTCCATCTAAAGGTGCACGATGTCGACGCACTCTTTGCCGATTAAGTTGTACGCCTTGATATTTTCGGTATTTTCCACTAATTAAAAAAACACCAATGTTTTCCACAAACTGTATTAAACACTGAACACCCAATTTGTTCACAGACCTTATTACAAAAAACATAAAATCCAATGTTTTACACAAATTGTTCACACCTTTTCAGAATAAGGAAAACTCGTGATTGTCACTTGTCATTTTTAACAAATGGAACCATGACTCTTGAGATGGCAGCAAGTACACTGTACTCCTAGACTATTCAGCATTTCAGATTATATAACATAACCCAAGCTTTACAACAGTACCTTTATCCAGGTTTTGAATGGTTTAGATACCATTTTTAGATAATGTGCTGATATAATAGACGCTTCCTTCTCTATCGAAAAACATTGCAACCACCTTAAAATAATATATCAGCTACTATAAGAGCACACCTAATCTTTGGATCAATGCCAAAAGGTTTGTTCATTTAAAAGGTAACTTTTCGATTACCGAAAGCAGCTGGTGTCGTTATCAACCTTAATCTACAAGCATGCAATCAAATTTTCCTAATCTTAATTCCGGTAACAAGAAAAACGACAAAGCTGTTCTGAAATTGCCAACGGGCTCAATTACTGCATGTGAACAATGCAAACAGGACATTGCCAACGTGGCACCTCTGCATCGGCCTAAGAACGATTCTTTATGTATAGATAGGTATGGGTAGATGTTTGGACCTAGTATTTTGGGTTGACGCTAACTAAAGCAAGCAATGATTTACGTTCATGACAATTTTATTCTGGTAATTTTAAATCAAACAAAATTGTATATAGGGAGAATTAAGAATGAAGTCCTGCATGGAAAAAGGGTTTTCTTATGGCATTTGTTAAGGGAAAGATTATTTTTTATAATTACATCTTCTCCATAATTTCTCTTCACTTTAAGCCCTTAAATCGTCAGAAATCATTGAAGAAAATAATTCAAATATATCAAAGACATTTTTCAAGAATCCATCTTATGACATTTCAACCTACAAAAAAAAATTCTTTTGAAAAATAAACGATGAGAAAATATTACACGGATACCATTAAAGTCACTCAAATAATTAAAGACGACAAATTTCGACCTCTCAGGCACCTGAGTGAGGCTTTCAGTGAGTGAATTTTGTATTTTCGTTGATTTCTTTAATTATTAATGGGATTTCTTTTGCGAGAATGTCTCCGGAAGATCCTAAAAATGCGCAGTAAACACTAAGGGACAAAAAATTCCTACACACACACACACCCACACACAAAACAAAAAGTAAAAAGAGATATACACTGCCGCTACCCCTCAAAAGTGTCCCTTCAATGTCGATCTTAACCTTGATATTGTATCCCAATTTTCCGTCTTCAGGTATTGTAGTATGGGAGGAACGTAACATATTTGTACAAGTATCATAAGGATTTAGTTTGAAAATATCAGGAATTTCTTAAGGGAGGCCTTCGTCGTCGGTGTATTGTGTTTATTGTTCAATCAATGAAGGCGGAAAATAGAGGGATGATGAATTTTCGATGGTTCAGGCAGGAATTGGGGGATTATTTCCTTTTGCCCTTGGTACACAGGCAAGGAAACGTTTAGGAGGAGATCATTTTATATAGATATTAAGGGTGTGTCACTTTAAATGAGTTTTGATACTTTTTATCAAGTTTGATGTATTAAAAACCAATAGAAAATAGAATATTGTTTAATAATTGTTTTATTTGTGCTTTCGAAACAAACACTTCAATTCTGTTGCTATCCAAGAAACCAGGATACAGGATCTTCTTCATACTGGAAGAAATATTTTTTTTCATTCCCCATGACAGCAAAATGGAACCTGGATCGCATTAAGCAAACCGGACCTGCTTCTGCCCATGGCTTTTGGACCCACAACAAATGAGGCAGCACCAGTTTCCAAATCCTCCAGGGACAATAATCCTGCATAAACCTGTACTGCATAAACGAAAGCAGTCATAGGGCTTTCTGGTGGAGAATAGATCACAAAAGAGAAAGAAGAAGGAGACGCAAGTCCAACCCTACCGGGAAAAGCTGACTGATATTGACATGGTGGTAATACCGGGCAACTTTCTTTAGGCAATCTCTATTGGGGCTGGGAAAGACAAAACCCTACAGTATGTCTTCAGTTTTTCGAATTAAGATGGCGCCAATCTTCTACGACAATGGCCGAAAACTACCATCGCCAACCTTGGGAGGCGTCTCTAACCTAAGGTAGTTGAGGACCTCTTAAAATTTACTTTATAAATGCCTAACGATGTTCGGTCTTCAGTATAAGTTCTAAGCTGGCTGGATTCACAAAACTGGAAGATAGAAGCGAACTCTAGCCATGTCACGAACAAGAAGGTTGATCTGAACCCTAAAACTCTTATCTTGAGCATTAACGAGAAATCAGTAGGGAGTCACAATATCAGAAGGGCGTGACTTTTCATGCTGACTATACTTTCCTTATGACTTTACGGATTAACTATTCTTCCGCATAATAAAAGAAGGGAAATGAGAGCGCAGAATATAAGTGAGCCGGTCATTTGCGTTTTTAAACAAACAGAGTAACGCTACTCGCTTGTGGCGACTTGAGACACTTACTTATGCATAACTGCGCATGGAAATAGCGATTTTGAGATTCCCTTCTTTTATGGTGCGGACCATACCTGTTTGACCGCCATGTCTCAAAGGAGTCGGCGTGCTCAGACCACAGGCAAATCCACCTCAGAAAGTGTAATTTGTTAAGTAGGGTGGATTTTCATGGCAAATCAGCCAGGCGCGGATTTAGGAGGGGGGGTGGGTCACGGGGGTCATGACCCCCCAAAAGCGCTCGCCATTTAAAAAACAAAATTGACCCAACTAAAAAACAAAAAATAACACAGACCTACAAATTAAATTTTTTTTTCTTTTTTGACTTCAGCACTGCTTTTGTGGGTTTTGGGACCTCCTAATCACGAATCTGAAATCGGTTTTTTTCTATTACGTTAGATTTTTTCACAATACATACACATTTATGAAAATGTACAAATGTTCAAATTGACAGAATGGACAATGGGTTTCCATTATGAAGTAGAACTGCCTTTAAACTTCGTTTTGACGAATCAATAAAGAGTCTGCAGTCATTCACGTCGTATTTTGTGACACCTTCTAGTCCATGGAAATGGTACTTTAACATTGCAAAAATGCACGACAAGGTTTTTTTCTTGGGTTGTGTAGGTGGGGTCGGTGTAAGTTTAAATATGAGTTTTCGGTCTCGGGGACCCCCCATTTGGCCGCCATCTTGGAAAAGGCGTGTAAATGGTTTTTCCACTATATCTGCAGTTCGTCACAATGCTCGCCTAGTAGGATTTTCGCTCCCTATACGGTCTTTAGTTTACATACGACCAGTCTTCCAGGCTTTTTTTAGCCTGTCTAATTATACGTTTTTTTATCTCTTCTGAGATTTTTATATTCTTCTTCGGGTGTCCGTGTTTGTGCAGCATCAGCGTTCTTACCAGCTTGCCCATTGAATCAGTTACTTCGCACTTCACGGCGTCTGCGTCTAAGTTGTGTCTAATGCTTGCTGAGGGCAGCCATTTCATCTCCAGGACTTTTGCTTTCCTCACGCCTGGACTGGCCAACTCTTTCTTCACGCGTTTCCTTCCTGGACCGTCTTCTAACACGGCCAAGGAATTTTTAAGGGCGCAGTAGGAATGATGTCAGGACACTTGTTGGCTTGATTACCGGACACGCGCTCTAAATTACCACTTATGGAGGATAGGAAAGGCTAAAGACCACCTGCCACCGGCTTTGCCTGGAGTAGGATGAGTGTGCTCTCCACGTCTTCTGTGAATGCCCCGCAATAGTGAGGTACAGGGTTTCTTTATTCGAGGAGTCCCTGCTCGATTATTTAAGTCTAAGCGACAAGCCACTAGGCAGACTGCTCAAGCGGTCGGGCCTAAAAATATGAGGTATATGGCTGTAGTACAATAGGCCAAATGAATGGCCGCAGTACCTATGGACCCAGTACCTCACACAAGAAAAAAAACACATTTATGTAGGAATTTCTCGTCTTTTCGTCACCCATGGCAACTATATTGATTCTAGTCTAATCAGTAGATACAAACGTTTACTGCGCTGTAGGGCGATCTCGAAACCTTCTACCAACAAAATAGTGACTCTAGTCGAAGTTAGCCCCTTGGGAAATTCGTATCGTCTTAAGATCGAAAGATACCGATGGCGTCTCAACACATGATTTATTTGGTTGGCAGTAAATTCATCATGATCTACCCAAGTGGTTTTGTGGACATCCTTAGGCGCAAATATAACGATCGCAACTACCACGATCTTACTTCCTGCCATCTCTATAACCCGAGCGTTCTCATGTAGGGTGTGGATACGAACGTAGCCTAGGAGTTAAGAGCACTGACTACTGTCCCCGGGTTAGTGGTTCCAATCGCCGAATCGCTATGGTCCTTCGTCTGCACGTCATTTCTCTCATAATACTTCTTCTTTCTTGTCTCCGCTCTACAGAAAGAACACAGGACCGTAAGAACCGTTTCGAATTCAATAGTTCCAAAACGGATTAGTGTGGTGTTTCCAATAAAATCTGCAACATATCCCCGTCCATGTCAGTGAATGATGTAGAACGAATGGCTGTCGCGCCCATTACCATCTTAAGCGTAACATTAACTAAAAACCAGGATGGGAGATGTTGGGTTTCCTTAAGAGATGCAAATTGCTCCGTCAGCCATCGGATCAGGCTGTAATATAAAAATTTTGCCATTCCTCGAATGCGGCCATGTAGTCGGTAGGTTCATCTACCACTTCCTGTGGTAGTGAGCGCAGAATATAGCTATGCCCGTAGGTCTTCTCCACCCAGCAACCCGCTGCTCGTAGCCTCAGGGCCCTGCCATCCGCCTGTTGCCTGATGTATAAATGAGGTGGCAGCAGGTTGGGAATTACGTTAAGCGCTTCTGTAGAGGTTGAAGTGACGAGCGTTAACTCATACTTTGGACTTGACCCACTCCGGATCTATTATATTCTTTGGCAAGATCGGAACACCATGGAGTCATATCTGTGGTCAAAAGCCAAAACATCTTAAGTCGAAAAGAGTCATTTTTCAGGAGAGCAGTTTAAAGATAAAACCCTCGCTGTGAAATAATCGGTTAATTATAGCAATGTAATAACAAAATTATATTAACAAAGAAAGGGCGCACTTTTCAACTATGCATGTTTAATTTATTTTGCTTTTGTATTTTGGAACATTTTTGTCATAAGTTATTTTTCCAGAATTGAAATCAGAAAAACCAATATCTTAAGTGAATTAAGATATTTTTATCAATGATAGAAACGTTAAACAGGTTACGTTAAGTGTAATTAAGATGTTTGGGCAAATTGTAAAGCCTGAAAGTGTATGGAAATTGATTGTAACTAGGTTCTCGAAATAATAAAAGTTTTAACAAATGAAACGTTTATTTATTCTTTTTTCAAAAAAGTTACATTCTACGTACAAAAAGATAATGAACATTGTTTTAATTATCACCGTCTGATTCTGATTCAGTAATCGTATCAGGGTGAGTATTTGGAACTTTAGATGAAGACAAATTTTTATAAAACTCATGCCATATTCAATTAGATCAAGCATAGATAATAAATCCTTTCGATTTTCTTTGCTAATTGGTATAGGCTGGGTGTAACATTTTTTAATCAAAACTATTCCATTATAGGAAGAAATTCCACTTCGACTAATTTTTAATTGTTTAAATGGAGCATTTTCTTCAAGACTCGTTTTATAGTAAATGACACCAAATTCTTTTGTGTATCGAAGCCACCTTACCTGTTGCCATATAAAATTTTCTCCAGCAGTATTGGTTTTTCGCCAGATTAGTTTTTCTTTTGCTGCAAGAGCAAAATCGAAAAAATTGGCTTGCGTCATTTCCTCTACTATAAAATTTTGCTTGACCCCAACACTGCGTATGAACTGATACCAGTCTCGTGGATGGTGAATTTTTGCAGAATTTTTTTTCGTTTTTTGCCCTATAACTGAGTGATCAACATCACATTCCATGTGTGTGTGGCCAGGTATGAGAAATTTGTGATCAATTAGTTCTACATCGTCTTGTGAATGAAGAAAAATTGTGAACATCGTGGAAATATATGAATTTTTATTTTGTCCGGAGCATGAGTCGCTGTAGAATATTAACTGTGTGCAATTGCTGTTTAGTAATTTTAGATGGCGGTATAAACAAGAAGCTATTTCATTCCCTCCACGATGTGCCTCTCATTCATGCCACATATAACAATAGGGCTGATTGGTTGCGCAATCATGTATAGTAAGATTAAAAGTCCAGAGATTTCTCTTATAAATAGACACAGATGCTCGAAAGTATGGAGTGAGTAGGCACTGTTCAAATCGAATGCGTAAACTTTTATAGTTCGATCATTTTGACTAAAAATTTTATCAGTTTCTTTATTTATACGCAAAGTCGGCGTCAGCAGCTGCTCGTTTGCAGTTGGCTCTTTTCTTCAGCAGATGCAATATTAATTTTCATTTCAAAAACTTCGCATTTATTGTAAGTGTCTAGTTTGGGCGATTTTAATTTCAAATTCATAGTTTTAAAAATTTCCGAATGTTGTAATAGATATAGGTTTTTCATATTTCTCACAATATAATCTGTACATTGTAGCAAGTTTTAATCCAGGCTGAAGGTACTTTTGTTCTGAGTGGCTCCCACCGTAATGGCTTTCGTAAGCAGCGAAGTCGGTAATATGAGCTCGAACTTCAAAAATGCTCTCCTCAGATATCTTATTGGGTGGAGCTTGATGACCACGCTGATCAGTTTGAAACGAATTATTCGGAGAAGCCAATTTCCTCTTTACAACCGTTTTAATAAATTGCTCTGTTTCGTCCAGTGTACTACAAAAGCATTTTTAACATATTTGAATTCTTTCAGCCCTTATCTCGAGAAAATAGAAATTTGAGTGAGTTCTTTTACTTGGTATTGCGCCAGTATGTTGCTTTCTTTCAGACTTTTTTTTCTCTGACTTCTATTAAATTAGAAGCAAAAGCCTGACGCAAATTATAATTTCCAAGAGCCCAGTATCTTTCAAAAATACATTTTTGATCGTTGGCATTTATTTTTTCTTTACATTTCCTTCTACAATTTTCCAGTTCTCTAAATTGCCTTTCCTTTACTTGCTTTCCTCTTTTTGTAAAGTACAATTTTCCTATATTTCTCTTAATTTTTCTTGTTTTCTTGTTGTCCTTCCTTGCATTTTCATTACCGGCTTCTTCGCTTTCTTCCATCATATTTTCATTAGCATAATTTAATAAATTATTTTCTATTTGTAATGCCATATCCAAAAGTTCTTCGTCAGATATATTGCTATCAATAGAAAAAGCAATAAAATCTGGGTCTAAATCGAAGTCACAACCGTTTACATAAGTTGACGCTGTTTCATTTTTGATTCTATCGATCAAGTTACTATGCTATTCTTTATCTAGAAAGAGCAATAATTTATAACTTGTTCTATAGATTTTATAAATTGTATTATACTAACCTTCACTACTAGTAGAAAATACTACAGGTAGATCTTTATTTTTGTTTTTGGCGCCTCGAATCTTGTGTTAGCACCTAGTACCATTTTTACCATTATTTGAGATCTATTCATTTTGGTTACTAGTTTTAATTAATGAAATTAATACACACAAAAGTTAATTGCGAACGTGTACACTCGGAATGAAAAAACACTTAAAACTGGCTACTGGGCTTGTTTGTCAGCGGATAAAGCACTAACTCGACATAGATTCAAGGTTACCATATAGTTCATAAGGGAATAATAGCTTATGTCTTCTTAGAACTATTTCACATTTCAGTTTTGCCAGCTATCATTTCTTACAATTCACGCTTAAGTTCAGTTAAGTTACCGTTAGTTGTACCAACTGAACTGGAAAAACATCCTAATGGTGGGACCACACTACGCGGACTTGGGTCGTACGCGCTTTTGCCTTTTTTTTCATATTGAGTTTTATGACTTTTTTACGACTTTTTTACGACTTTGTCTATGGTAAAAGTCGTGCGGCACAACAACGCGGACAAAAGGCTGTGCTTAAAAAGGTAGATTGTGCGTTCACACACTATGAGCTTTTCAAAAGCCCGTACGCCGTTTCAAATGAGAATTGATTTTTTCTCACTCATGATTCAGAAAATTAAAAGATCACGCGCGCTTTTGGCTGGCCGTACGACCAAAAGCGCGTGGAATCTAAGTCCGCGTAGTGAGGACGGGCCTTAAGTCGACATAAGATTTTTCGGTTTTTTTTAAATATTCTTGTTTCCGTAACCACGAATAACTTAATGTAATTTACTTAAGCTATTATTCCCTTTGACAAATAGTTCACAATCACAATTCTAAGTTACATAAGTTAAATTTCCTTTTGCAGTTTGCTTTCAAATGGAATTAAGATATTTGGTTTTCTTAGTATAATTTTTTGAACTTTGAGAATATCGTAAGGAAAATTTTGAGGGGAAGTAGAAGTCATAAAGCTGAAGGCATATATGATAAAAAAAACTCATGTTCGCTTGTGTCGACATAAGATGTTTTGGCTTTTGACCACAGATATATCAACACTGGTGTAATAACTGCCGCGTACATATAGCAAGCGCACCATGTTTAGCCTCAAGCCCCATCTCTTGCCGAAAGTCTGTTTAGATGCATAAAAAAGAATATTGGCCTTCCTTGCCATATCACGATTTTAGGACTCCAGTTTACCTTTAGGTCCAAAAAACACCCAAGTACTTAGCTATGTATAAAGTTTTTTTTTGTTTATTGTTTTTGACCTTGGAGGACAGTAATAAACGAATTTATTAAAAAAAGTTTTACATTATCAAATTGCCTCTTATTAATAGAGTCTCGTACACTGATTCCACACAAACTTTTTGCAAATATCCACCAGCATTTGACCTCTAGGGTATCGCTTCTAGTCCAAATCTTGTGGAATGATGTAAATATTATGCTGGTTCCTCGCTCGTAAAAAAAAAAGATCAGTAATCAAAAAAGTTATGTCATGAAGCAACCACCAACCACAGGTTATCCAAGTCGCGGGCTGATAACGTTTGGGTTATAAATACGAAAAAGTGATTTTTGTGAATTCAGTACAAGTTTAAATTCGTGACCGTTTCGATGAAAGTTTCAAAATCTTTAACAGTTTTGTGTTTGGTGGTGGTTTTCTGTGCCAAGAGGACAAAGGCGGAGGAGTCAGCTGAAGATGAGGAGATTTCACCGCTAGCCATGCAAGGGATCCTCATGTCAGCATACATGGACGAAACTGCCGATCCTTGTGATGATTTCTATCAGTATGCGTGTGGTAATTACGAGGATGTGAGTCCGCGCTTAGCAGGAATAGCTTCCGGAGGAATTGCACGTGGAATGGATCTGGCGATCGAAGAAATGCTGATTAAAATTTTCGAGTCTACAAAGGAAACTGATAATGAAGTCGAGCTGAAAGTGAAACAATTTTACAAGACATGCGTGAATGCAGATTTATTCAACTTCAAGAAGAGCGATGTATTGATGGAACTTATCAACAGTTGGGGTGGTTTTCCAGCTGTAGATCCTAATTGGTCTGAGAGTGAATCTGATTGGTGGAAACTAAATGCAGAGTTAGCTGCCCTGGACATGCATGGTATTACATTGGAAAGTGATGAACGAAAAATGCCTGCTGTGCGATTAACAGATTTCGGAATTTCACGTCTACATGATTTTAGCAAAAATAACACAAAAAATAACAAAGTTAATATTGTATTAATGAAGAAACTTTTGATTATGTATGGAGCAACAATAGAACAAGCAGATGCCGCAGTCGATGGTATTCTAGAATTTGGTGAACAATATCAGAGAATATATGATAGTTCTTCACGAAGTATTTTGTTAGACGATAGTCGGTCATTTTGTAGTAGAGAAGCTTTCATGTGCCAATTCGTGAAAACCGTGTACAATTCTGAACATCGGCAATCATTTAAATTTTCATGGGATACTGTAATACGCAGAATATGGAGATTTGTCAATAATTATTCTGATAAAAAATCTGTTTATAATTACTTAATATTAAGAGCACTCGTACAATTTCATCAAGAGCTCAATAATCCAAAATATATTAAGTCATTCTGTGTTAATGAAGCTAAAAAGAGTTTTCCATTTGCAACAAGCTTGATGTTTTTCAATGGTGAACATTATAACAAAAATGTGGAACAGGAAATATTAAATATGATTGAAAATATGCGAAAGCAATACATTGAATCAATCAAAACTCACGATTGGCTTGACGAATTAACTAAGGAAAGAGCTATTGATAAAATCACGAGTATCGAAATTTTTATTGGTACTCCTTATACGGAACTGAAGAATTGGGACTTCTTAACGGCAATATATAAAAATGTGACATTAACCTCGGATCATTTCAGCAATATCTTGTCAGTAAGACGCAATTTTAGAGTGCTTTTGAATGAAATTGGCAGAACCAAACTTGAAGGATTCAGTGAATACCTACATGATTCCATGAATGCAGCTTACAGCCGACAAATGAATGCAATTATCTTAACCGCTGGGGCATTGGTTCCACCACTTTACTTCACCGGAATGCCAAAATCTTATAACTATGCAGCGATTGGTTCAACCATTGGACATGAATTCACACACGCTTTGGATGGTAAAAATGGCGAAAGTCAGCTAAACTGGGAGTATAAATCGCTGAATAACTTTCAGGAGCGTCTCTCATGCATTGAAGATTATTTCAGTAATTTCGTAATGGAAGAGATCCATGCCAAAGTAGATGGAGCTCGTACGCGTGGAGAAAACGTTGCCGACAGTGGAGGAATCAGGCATGCATACTATGCCTTCCAGAAGGATCGTGATACAGATAATGTAGAGCTAAAGAATGACATTCTATCCTATCTGGGATTAAATGAAAATCAATTCTTTTTCCTGTCAACGGCTCAATTATGGTGTCGTTCAGTAAGTAGGAAAACAGCATTACGTTTGAAGCACGATGTACATACGCACGACAAGTATCGTGTTATTGGTACTTTGGCACATTTTGAAGAATTTGGAAACGCCTTTAACTGTCCAGTTGGATCCAAGATGAACGTCGAAAAGAAGTGCGAAATTTGGTAGTATTTGTAGTTTGAATAATGTTTTCTAACATAGTTAAACACAAAATTATGTAATGACAAAAATAAAATCGTTGTATCGAATAAGCGAAATAGTTTAAATGTTTTATTCCTACTCATCAACAGGTTCAAGAAACACAAGCAAGTTTTGGAAATTATCATACACTATTTGATCATTCTTTCAAAAGTCAGCTCTTGTGACCACTTCAACCTAAACCCTGTCTTGTACTATACCTGGATCACAATAATGCTGGGGTTACACTTAGAAATGCGAGCTGGCCTAGTCAGTTACTGTAGTTCAGCTACTCATACCATGTGACCGCATGATACGACCCAGCGGGAAATATTAGACGTTCCAACCGAAGCACAAAAGAATCGCTTGTTAGCCACTCCCCAGCGGGAAAAGTTTGAAGGCCTTCCTCAAGAAGCTTTTAGGAAGGAGTTCGTATTCATAGTTCCACAAAAGTAGGATGGAAGGGTCAAATATGGATATGTAATTAATGTACAGTTTTTATTCAGTTAATACAACTTACCATTAAATTGTGTATAAAAATGTGTATCTAAAAGATTATTATAAAAGGATTAAAGCAATATCTTTCAAGGATCTCAATATATTTAGAAGGTTATAAGAAATTGTACTTCCTTGGAAGAAATGAAAGAGAACGTATCACAAACACCTTACCGGGAATGCGTGGGGAAGGTGAATGACCTTTTAGAGCTTTTCGACTCATTCCTTCTAATGACATGGCTGCACAAAAAAGATATGGAGCGGAATGCGAAAGGAAGGAATTCTCGCCTTCCAAAAAAGGCTACCGTCATACTTCTAGGTATGATTCCATTTCCCGCTGGGTGCCATTTCAATTTCTTCATAAGCACATGTTGTCCCAGAGAGAGAACCAATATTTTTTAGAGTCATTTCATCAATGAAGTGGGATGGGCGTCAACGCAAAATAAAATTTATAAAGACTTTTAACTATAGCAGTAGGAAGTCAAATCTAAAAAAAGCTTTTTCCCAACTGGCATGGGAACCGAGCCAATTGTGCTTCCTTCTGAATTCCTATTAATCGCTTTCGAATCGTTACAAATAAACTTAATTGAATCGCTTCTCCGCTAGGACATGCAATGTTAAAAAATAAATGAAAGTCAAGGCTAAGAGAAGCACTCCTCTGCTTCAAAAGAAGCGATTCAGCACCTTTTCTGAATCGCTTCATTTCCCGCTGGCGAAGTTACTGTCATGTGCGTGTGGGTTAGTACCTCCCATGCGAGTTACTACTACATTTTTTGTTTTTTCTCGCCTCTCGCCTTCCCAACACGCCACAAGCAGCAGCTCGCATACGACTCGGACGTTAACTGGCGCGGTATTGGGAAATGACAGTAGCTCGTAAACCAGGGACTACGCCATTCTGCACTGCCTGGCATTCTTCGTTACTACATGTTTTTTTCGTGTTTCGAGTAGTGACTATAAATACAAAAAATGGCAGATAGATGGACTACCGAACAAATTATAAAGTTTGTGGAGTTATTCAAGGACCAAACCCACTTATGGAATTGTTTGGATCCTAATTATAAGAACAGACATGCGAGTACACAAGTTCAGTAGCCAGTGTCAGGCCAGCAACTCGCACTTGTTTGACCGCGCGAGCGGAGTCGAGCTACTGTCATGCGAGTACACCATGTAAGAGTCATTTTTCAGTCAGCTGATACCTAAAAATCAATAAACAGAAAAAAGTCCCAGAATTATTTTGAGAAAAAATTCCTAAATGGCCGAAAATTGGTCCACAGCTTCCTTGGGACTTTTTAAGAAAACAATTTCGGAATCACAAAAAATAAAACATGGCCGCCGGAATATTGCGCTTTTCCCGTGTTTTCTTTGTATCTCGGTTTCTATAGGTCGTACAACCCCGTACGAAGGCCCAAAATGTTGACAATGAAATTCTCTACAACTTTAGTTCTTACAAACATATTGACCCGATTAACAATTTGAAAGTTATTCAAAGTAAAAGTTATCAAAAATCACTTTTTGGCCAAAAAATTTCTCAAAAACTGGTTTTTTCGAATTTTTTATTGATCAGTCAATAGGAAACGTTAGCCGTGTTTTTTTAATGAACTATATAGTTCTTCCCCATACAAATCTGAAAACCCAGGTTTTATCGAGGTTTTTATCCAGATCTTGGGACATTACAAAATTTCCCTTTCTTTTCGGAATGTAGCATACTTACTGGCTGTCGGAAAAACGTCATTTAAAATAAAAACAACATAGAAGTGACGAGAGCAAGTTTAAGGCATGAGGAAACAAATAATTTATTTTTTAGAAACTTATTTATTATTTTCTAGAGGGGAATTCGTATAACAGTTGTTTACTGACACGCAACTTCGGATTAATTTTAATATATTTAAAGCACTGAAGATGGCGCTTAGTGAAATTTCCCTTGTCGTTTTTTTAATGAACTGGATCGAAGACCTATATAGTTCATTAAAAAAACACGGCTGTTATTACCTACAAAAAAGCCCTTTGTAATTTTTTCGAAAACTTAACCCTTTCGATGGTATTCAAGGTCAAACTTTCCAAAAATTAATTTTCCGCCAAAAACTCTCTCAACAATTGATTTTTGCAAAATTTTTCGAAAAGTTTTCGAAAAAACGAAAAGGGTGTTATTAGGGTAAGCAATAATCTTTTGTATAAATAGAACAACAAAAATTTCGTAAAAATCAGTTTCTGAGTTTTTTTTGATCAAAAATTGATTTTTTGAAACTTTGACCTTGAATAACTTCGAAAGGGTTCAGTTTTCGAAAAAATGATGGAGGGCTTTTTTGTAGGTAATAACGTTTCCTATTGACTGATCAAAAAAAAATTCCAAAAAACCAGTTTTTGAGCAAATTTTTTGGCCAAAAAGTGATTTTTGATAACTTTGACCTTGCATAACTTTAAAATGGTTAATCAGGTCAACATGTTTGTAAGAACTAAAGTTGTAGAGAATTTCATTGTCAACATTTTGGGCCCTCGTACGGGGATGTACGACCTATAGAAACCGAGATACAAAGAAAACACGGGAAAAGCGCAATATTCCGGCGGCCATGTTTTATTTTTTGTGATCCCGAAATTGTTTTCTTAAAAAGTCTCAAGGAAGCTGTGGACCAATTTTCGGCCATTTTGGAATTTTGTCTCCTTAAAATGCTAATTTCCCCGGACTACGAATAATATTGGATGCTCATTCTTCCAGTTTCATTGGCCTTGAATGAACATTCGATGAAGCCCGTGTATCACTAAATTTCAGAAGTTATAAGGCAATGAAATTCGTCTTGAGGTCAGATCAACCATAACCTTTCCGTTCCCCAATTTCCACCTATTGATGCGTGAATATCTCTCCTGATCCATCATTGGACGCATATTTTTAGTTTATTTCAACGTCTATATGTGTCGCCACAAATTAGAGTATTTCCGTATAGTAGAGTATTTCCGTACAAGTATTTAAACGGTAAACGATACAGCTCAATCCCAACAATAGCCGTGTTCCTTTTCTGCAATTTTTTACTCGTATTTACTTGGAACTACTCCTGCTCTCACAGAGGTTTATATAGGCTTTACTCACATCGATAAATTTTGCGTTCCTTTAATTTTTTACTCCGGAGTATAAAAGGAACACAGCTAATAATGGGTGGAGTGAATAAAAATTGACTATGAGTGTTCACTCCACTTTTTGGAGAGAACACTTAGCTTGACGCGAATAAAAAATCCTTCGTTAGGTTTCGTTAAGCACTTGACTTTGTCATTTCTTTTGTATAGAGTGAACACTTCATTATGATGTGAATAAAACAAAGTTTTAACGTTTGCCTGTGAGTAAACACTCGTAAAGTTGAGGCTGGTTGCGAGAAACTTTTAGGGGACTTTTTCATTTCAAATTTTGCTCATAGGTTTAGCAAAAGATGAAGCGCATTTCTAACTGACAATAGGGTGTATATATAGTCAGGGGCACTGGATTTATTGAGGTCAAGCTCTTTGTGAACCTATACACTTCACCATTCCTGAAGAAAATTCCAACCATTGAGTGGGCCTTATTAACCGGATCGCAGTGTTAAAAGCGAACAGAGGTATAAGTAAATCAGCCTTAGATCGGGCTAGTGGTAGTATTTCGTTATGGTGGACTAATGCCCGGGATACACGAGGCTAGTTTTTCAAGCTAGGATAGCAAGCTAGTGCTAGTAAGCTAGGCTTCGTGTAAACAAAACTAGCATCATTTCTAGGCTCGTAAGATAGTGAAAAAGCTAGTAAGCTAGCTATGGGGTTCTATTTTTTGAGCTAGTAATGAAGCTAGTATCCGATTAACTAGAGTACAGAGACGACACGTTCTGTTGTTCTGACCGCTAACCACGTGTTCTCGAGACAAACATGCCAAAAATTAATACCGAGATTAACTTAAAGTTTGTTCAATTATATCGTGAGGAGGAAGGTGTATGGAACGCTACCAATCCAACTTATAAAGAGAAGTCTAGGCGTAGTTCAGCACTACAAAACACATGCGGCAAGTTATTGACAATCGGTATACAAATGACGATACTTTTTTAGATTGGACGTGTTGTCACCTTAATCACTGCAGAGATACTGACTTCAAATTTACTAGCATCATGTAAACAACTCTGGCTTCTGCCAAGCCAGGACAGCAAGTCGGGATAGGATACGGGACAGAATAGGATAACTGTCTTGCTATTCTAGCTTTGAAAAACTAGCCTCGTGTATCTCGGGCAAAATAAAAGTTTCTTAATATTATCTACTCAGGGCAAAGTGAGTACACATGCTGAACTAACTTTTTGCTTTTAATATCAAAAATTGGTCGACCCATGGCTATCCTCAAAAGACGACACGCTTAAAACAAGCTTTTTGCAAATATCCACCAGAATGTGACCTCTAGGGTATCGCTTCGAATCCGAATTTTGTGCAGTGATGTAAATATTATTCTGCTTCGTCGGTCGTAAATAAAAAATCTGTGCATCAAAAAAGTTATATTATAAAGCAACCATCACGGGTTATCGAAGTCGGTGCTGATAAGGTGTGGGCTATAAATACAGCAAAGCGATTTTTGTGAATTCAGTTCAAGTTTAAATTCGGGAGCGTTTCGATGAAAATTCTAAAATCTTTAATAGTTTTGTGTGTGGTGGTGGTTTTCTGCGTCAAGGCGACAAAGGCGGAGGAGTCAGCTGAAGATGAAGAGATTTTCCGGGTGGCCCAGCAAAAGATCCTTATGTCAGCATATATGGACAAAACTGCGGACCCTTGCGATGATTTTTATCAGTATGCCTGTGGAAACTTCCAGAGTGTGAATCTTCGCTTAGGAATAAAAGACTACAGCGGAATTGATGGTGGAATCGATGAAATCCTGACTAATATTTTCGAGTCTGAAAAGGAAACTGATAATGAACTGGAGAAGAAAGTGAAACAATTTTACAAGACATGCGTGAATGCAGATTTATTTAACTTCAAGAAAAGCGATGAATTGGTGAAACTTATTAACGGTTGGGGTGGTTTCCCAGCTGTAGACCCAGATCGGTCAGGAAGTGGATCTGCTTGGTGGAGATTGACAACTGAGTTAGCTGCCCTCGACTTACATGGTCTTATAACAGATAAAGATGAAGCAAAAAGGCCTGCTTTGCGATTACTACCATTCGGAATGTTACATAAACATGATTTTACTAACCAATACACAAAAAATAACAAAGTTAATATTGCATTAATGAAGAAACTTTTGATCATGTACGGAGCAACGATAGAACAAGCAGATGCCGCAGTCGATGGTATTCTAGAATTCGGGGAAGGTTTTCAGAAACTATTACGTAGGTCTTCTCCACGTATTTCCAATAGAGGTGGTCGTAACATTTGTTCTGAAGACTATCTGATATGCAATTTCATAAAAGCTTTGTACAAATTACATGAAGATCAGCTATACTTTCAAATTTCATATGATAGGGGTATACTCGAAATATGGAAATTTATTAACAAGTATTCTGATAAAAAATCTGTTTATAATTACTTAATATTAAGAGCACTTTTAGAATTCCATCAAGAGCTCATCAAGCCAAAGAATGTTAAGTCATTTTGTGCTAGTCAAGTAAAAAAGAACCTTCCATTTGCAACAAGTTTAATGTTTTTCAATAGTGAACATTACAACAAAAATATGGAACAGGAAGTTCTTAATATGACTGAAAATATTCGAAACGAAATCATTGAATCAATCAAAGCACACGATTGGAATGACATATGGATAAAGGAAAAGGCTATTGGTATAATCAATGGAATCGCTGTTCATATCGGTTTTCCAACGCAAAAGGATTGGGACTCCATAGCTGCATTATATAATAATGTGACATTAACCTCGGATTATTTCAGAAATATTTTATTAATAAAACGCAATTATCGAAAGCATGTAAATAAAGATATTGAAACTAGATTTGAACAGTTCCCTACATTCCTTCATGATTCCATGGAAGCAGCTTACAACGGCAACATTAATTCAATTATCTTAACCGCTGGGGCATTTGTTCCCCCACTTTACTTCACCGGAATGCCAAAATCTTATAACTATGCAGCGATTGGTGTAACCATTGCACACGAATTCACGCCCCCTTTGGATGGTAAATATGCAGAACGTCAGCTAGACTGGGAGTCTGATGCTGGTGATAACTATCACGAAAGCTCCTTATGCCTTAAGGATTATTTCAAAGAGTTCTTAATGGATTACCAATATAACATTTTCGATAAATATAAAGTAATTGTTGCCGATATTGAAGGAATCAGGCATGCCTACTATGCGTTCCAGAAGGATCGTGTTACAGATGACGTTGAACAAAAAAATGACACTCTATCCTATCTGGGATTAAATGAAAATCAATTCTTCTTCCTGTCAACGGTTCAATCATGGTGTCAGTCATTTAATAATCATGTGTACGACAAGAACCGTGTTTTTCAAGCTCTGTCACATTTCGAAGAATTTGCATATGCCTTCAACTGTCCAGTTGGATCGAAGATGAAAATGGAAAAGAGGTGCAAATATTGGTAGTATTTTTATTCTGAGTAATGTGTATTTATTTAATATAGTTAAAGACAAAATGATATAATGACAAAAATAAAATAGTTGTATCCAATAAGCTAAATAGTTTGTATGTTTTATACATTAAACAAATTCAAGAAACAGAAGCGAATTGTGGATATTATCACACGCTATTTGATTATTCTGACAAGATTCCACTCGATCTCTAGCTTTAGCTGCGTTTTTCCACTAACTATTAAACTATAGATTTGGCCTTATCTTTATTGACGTTGTAGAATCCGGAATTAGAGACTGTATTGATTTGGGCAAAACGTCAATATGAGAAATTCGCACTCACTAGGAACGCTATAGGTGAGTAAACATAATAGTTCAAGAGCCCAGGCCCGCCAGACCTACGTCATTTTCTTAAAGCTGATATTTCGTATTATGAGGATATGTACGAAAATTCAGCCTTTATACGGCGTTTACATCGCCCCGAAAACACGTGTTTTAGTCAAAATTTGGCGTTTTGGGCAAAAACACAATCGAAAACAGGTGTTTTTCATACAAATCGAAAAAAACTTGAGGACCTGTTTTCAATAAAAACGACAACGAAAACAAGAAAAGTGTGGACAAGAACCCAATTCAGCGTTCAGCACTTGTTATACGCATGTCATTTTCCGTATCACACTTTTTTTTAATTCTCAGTTTGCCATGGGAAAAATTTAAAACGAAATAATTAAATTAAAATTCAATTAAATAGGCATAACTGTCACTCGAAAACAAGCACTTGGAATTTTTTTTTTGTTCTTTATCATATAAAAAGTGAGAAAAAATATGGTCCAAAAAAAATGTTTGGCACATACTTTTTTTAAGGAAATAATAATCTTTTTTGAGCTATAAATTTGCTGTTTTTTTTTAAAAGCCCTGAGTCAATAAATATTTTTTATAAATTCTACAGATTATTACCTTTCTATAATGATCAAAATCATAAAAATCAGTTTACAAATAATAAAACTATGAAATAAAATAGCGATAGATATTATACATTTCCCCGTACGAATTGTCATTCATGAGATATCGCCGTTTTAAAGATTTGAAATACTCATTTGCCACTTGTATAGGTCATCAGACGTTCAATAGATCGTTTGTTGGACTACGTGGCTAATATTTTCGGGGTTGATTCCTGCACTGTAAAAAAATATGTAAATTCACAGTCCAAATGTATAGTAAAATTACAAATCGCGGTATGAAATACTAATTTACTATACAATTATTGTAATTTTACTATAAATTTTGTAATTTCACATAAAGAAATTGAGACTCTCCAATACTGCTTGACGTAAATGTTGATTACATGAATGTGACCTATATTTTACACAATGTTATGTATTTTTCTAAATCGTTTATGTAAGAAAATTACAATATTTCTTAGTATTAGTTATCAATGTTATGTACTGAACTTTGTACTGTAATTTTACAGTAAGAGGCCTAATTTTAGAACTTATATTTTCAGTAAAATTACAAATTGTTCATTGGAATGTAAGGTTTAAATTTTCCCTCTCATAGATATAATTCACAGGTAACAATGGAGCACTAAGCATATATACTCGATTCTTCTTAAGTTAAGATCAGACCTTTGACTTTGGTCAGGGTGTTGGGCAGTTCTTGTAACAGCCAAGAAATTTTTGATAATTTTTGATGCTTAGGGCCGATTCACAATTAAAGCTTCAAACTTGAAAAATTAAGATAAAAGGGTTTGTACAATGATTCACATTCACAGCTTCAAGCTGCTGTGCTCAAATAAACAAAAACTCAGCTGAAGCTTGTAGTTTGAAGATTGACGCTTGCAGCTTGAAGCTTTCATTTCATTGCGAATCGGTCCTTGCATGGTGAGCAAAATGCTATTTTTATGTATAGGGAGAGGGCATATACATCAAAGTTTTGGAAATTTACAAAACTATGAACTGAAAGCTCCAATACTGACCATATTTTTACATCCCACAAATAATGTATATTTACTACACAGTTGGTTAATATACGTAAAGTAGAATTGGAATATTCCTAATAAATATATATTGCAAATTTACAAAACTGCTTGTGAATAAAACGTCCAGTAGTTTTTTTGTAAAATTACCACAGAATTTTTTTACAGTGTGGATGTATTTGGAGAAAAAAATTGTTCTACAGAGGGGGCTATCCCCACTATCCACTAAAATACAGGGTGTTTAAGGAAAAAAAACATCAAATTTACCTGAAAAAGGATTATTATTTCCTTAAAAAAAAGTATGTGCCAAAAAATTTTTTTTGGACCATATTTTTTTTCACTTTTTACATGATAAAGAACAAAAAAAAATTTCAAGTGCGTGCACCTATATTTAAATTTTGAAATTTTGAAACCGTCTAAGGGCCGAATTTCCGTACATATCCTCATATACTTACATAGTGCCATACGCAGTTAAGAACGTATGCACATGCACACTCGCTAGCCCGGAGAATGGGCCCTTTTGTAGATAGAGGGGTTGGGGGGTAAAAAAGAGGTTAAAATTGAAAAAAATGTCTGTCGCTGCGTATCTAGGTTCTACTAGGCCTAAATAACCGTTAAATACTAGTAGTGACCACTTTTTTGCCCAACAACTGCCGCAATATTATTAAAATATTAACCAGGTAGTAATATGCAATAGTTGTAGAAGGTCTGTGGGGACACGCTTTCAGAAAAGTCAGGCCAACGAAAGATGCAGGAAGTATAGTGACGAGCCAACTGGGGACTTGATACAAGAAGGTACAATTGGAAAATATCAATATTTATGAATTTTTATTTGCATTAAAACCTAAAAAGCAAAGGTTTCATGATAACTGGAATATTTTCGATTGAAACTGATCTAAAAATCGGGTAAAAGTGAGGTTCTATATACGTTTCGCTCGCAAGAACGTTCCTCACGAACTTTTGGATGAAGGGGGAAGTGGGGTGGTACCTCTCATCATCCCCACTTTCCCCTACATCCACAAAGTACGGACTCGCTCTGATAAAAAATTAATATTGAAATGGTCACTCAAAATCATGGAGATTTCGTTGAAGTTTCGACCTAGTAAAATTGAACGTTCAGAAGAGGGGATTGCCAGGTATGAATTCCACTATTTCGGGTAAAATTTTATGCGGCGATACATAAATAACTACCATTAAATTCATTTGTCCATTTTCTGCCAAGACACATTTCATGGTAATTTATCGTGACATAGCGATAGCGTTTTTAGTATGTCCATATGGGATGTTAAAATATTGGCCTCATCATATTCCACAGGTGAGCATGCTCCCGCTACATGCATGAACATTATGCATCCGCATAGACCATTCCAAACGCGGATGTTGTTTTACCAAGCATTCCCCCAACTAAGCACTAACGACGTCCACTGCTGCTTGACCTACATAATCGAACGAGAATCGGTCTACTGAGTATTCTATTGGTATCCTTTATGGGCACTAAGCAACTTGCCCGGTTTCTTCGTCCTATATAATTTTTTAGGGAGCCACAGCCAATTTTAAAGGGAGCAAAAAGAAAAAATTTCAACCTTTTCTCAAATTCAACTTTAATCTAGGGGTAGTTTTACTCCCTTAAGGGTTGAAAATAAATTGTTTTTGCCTGACAATACCCATTCAATCGAATTTGAAGCATAAAGTTTTTACAAATTTTTATATTTTCAGTCGATGTAGGGGTGGTTTTAACTCTTTAGAATAATCCGTTATCATAAAATTTGGCTTTATTATTTATTCTTGAAAAAAGTGTATTTCATTGGATTATTATTGAAATTATCGCGGAAAGGGGTGTTTTTGCATTTTTAAGGGAGACGTCCATAGACGTACTGCAGGACCCGTATTTTCGTAATCAGGGCCCAAAAAAACATATAGGGAACGATTTTCATAACGGTTTTCAATGGATTAATTGTAATTTTTAAATTTCTTAAATTATAGGGTAAACCTCGTGAGGGTGGGGAGGGGAGGATGCACATCTCACCAAAGGGGAGGTGGGTGCCAATTTAAAACAAAAACACCTCAAGTATTTAATTGACCTTTGGTATTCTAAGCACCTAGCCGCAAGAAATATCTGAAATAATTCACCTCTAATGGTGAATTTGTATCCAATGAGATAAAGAAAGCAAAGGGTAAAGGCCACCATACACGGTCAAATTGGATGTACAACCAGATTTTCATCAAACCCATGCTCGCCATGAGTTTTGATCGGCCCACCGCCACACAATCGATAGTTTTGGTTGTACATCAGCCTTTCGATGTACATCCAATTTGACCGTGTATGGGGACCTTAACTTCAAAAACTCATAACTCCGGAATCACTGCAGAATTCAGATACAGACTTCCAATTGCTGAATTCTGCAGTGATGCGACAGTGATGAGTTTTTGAAGATACCCAAAATCTGGGCGACCACGTACGAAACATGTGCAGTAATGGTGGGTCCATACTACGCGGACTTGGGTCATACGCCCTTTTGCCTTTTTTTCATATAGAGTTTTATGACTTTTTTACGACTTTTTACGATTTTGCCCATGGTAAAGGCCGTGCGGCAAAACTACGCGGACAAAAGGCTGTGCTTAAAAAGGTACATTGTACGTCCACACAATATGAGCTTTACAAAAGCGCGTACGGCCTTTCAAAAGAGAACTGATTTTTTCTCACTCATGATTCAGAAAATTAAAAGTTCACGCGCGCTTTTGTCTGGCCGTACGGCCAAAAGGGGATGGGATCTAATTCCGCGTAGTGAGGACGGGCGTTTAGGCAGAGTTTATGTGACTCTTCGCCTCTTGTGCCCCGTCCTTCTCATTTCCCAGCGTACTCGAAAAATGTGAGGATTTTTTAATATATGAGAGCATGATGCGAATGAAACTAATTCACTCTCATGTAAATTTTTAGGGTTAAGGCGCGCCTTAAGAAGTTTTTTACTTCAAAAAACTTCATACTGTCAACTCTAATAAAGAGCGAACAATGAAAAATAAATAAATCAAGGAAGCCGTGGAATGGCACTTTACTGCAGGAACAGAATGTGTCGCTTGTCGCTGCCCTGCCGCTATCGCCGTCGCTGCCGCCGTTGCTGTCGCTTTGTTTGTCGCTTTGATGAACAGAATGATGTTGTACTCAAGCCGTAATTTTTGTTCGGAGTGCTTCTATTGGTATTTTGATTTGTGTTAATTGTGAATGGATTTCAAAATTTAAAGAAATGGACAGTAAACAAAGATTAATTTTTCGAATGGAGTCAATAAAATTCTGCTATTTGACGCATTTATTTACTGAAAAAAAGATATGGAAGAAGAAGATGGTGGGTTAGACCAACGTAGAAGTTGTTTTAGTTTTTATGAGAAAACGTTTTTATTTATAAAAGAGAATGACGAAGAGCTCTTTATAAAATTAACTCGAATGAACAAAACTAAAATTTCAGCTGTATACTTGAATCGTAGTAGCACAGAATTTGCGTTTGTCGCTCGTAAAATTTCAAATTTCCGAAAACCTGGCGACTGCGACTGCGGCAGGGTTAGTGACAGCGACAAATTCTGTTCGTGTAATAGGGGTGGAATGGTTTTAATATTTCACGGCGACGGCGACAGCGACCGCGGCAGCGACAAGCGACACATTCTGTTCCTGCAGTTAAGTTTAGAAATTTAGTTCTAGTTAGTTGCGATAACAGTAGGCGAGGGGAAGACGTTGTTCCTTTATTGATATCAAATATTATATTAAAATATTATACATATAATCGAATTAGTTTGTTAAATCTTTTGGCGTTATTCATTCTTTTATTCATTCTAGCTGTTCTGGCCTGGCTGACAATACACATATTTCCGAAAAAACGTACGTAGTATATTAAAACAAATAGTACGTATACATGATGAGTTGAACTCAGGCTGAGCCCGAATGACACTACATGTAGACGCCAGTCAAGTTGAGTTAGGGTCGACTGCAGTTGAGTTGAAATTATGCATATAGACGCGAGTTCAGTATTTGAGTAGTTGAATTTAGTTGACATCAGCATCTCTGTGTTTTGTTTGTGATTTTTGTCGAATTTTGTCGATTGTCGAAAATTCAACTCAACTTCAACTCAACTATTCAAGTCATCATGTATACTTAGTAATTGTCCGCCTTGAACGAAGTCGACGGGTAGAGGAAAAACCATAAAGGAAGACAACGAGCTTTCCATTAACTCGAGTGAGTGAAAAAGCTGCAAGCTTAAAGAGCGAATGGGACACTCGTTATCTTCTTTTATGGTTTTTAATCAAAAAGTAGTTGTCTTACAGCAGAAATTTTGATGTTACGGTAAGATGCATAAGTTTTAAAATGCCTTGACAGACTATACAAGTTTTTGTTTTGCTTTTCTTCAGCTATGCGCGTATTTCTGGCTCCATGTTATTGTCAGCTGCTACTATTGACCCAAGGTAGGTAAATAGGTTTATTACTTCAAAGTCGCACTTCTACCTTGATTGCGGGACCAATCTTAGGTGTTATTGCAGGCGACGCCACCCAGGGGCGTTTCCAGCCAACTGGCTTAGGGGGGTAATTTTAAAAAAAGAAAAAAAAAAATTTTTTTATTCCATAAACTCAAAACAATCAACATCAACATACATACGCCGAGTATTATTAGAAAAGGGAACCCGTGCAAAGGAAAAACGTCATCACTTCTCTTAAGCTACCGACAGATACAAGCGCGATTGCGGTGCGGACATTGGCTTCGCGGTATGTGGGGACTTTTCACTGACATATTATTGCGGTGTCGGCGGCGCGTTCCGACTTTGACACAACCTAAAAATCAAAGTGACAAGTGGTCGTGATAAGAAATAAATTGAAAAAGATGTATGATTTGCGTATTATTTTTCTATCCTACAGGACTTGTCTTTGTTTTAGGTGCTAGTTTCATTACCGCAATTTGTAAAAATAAAGATTTGCATTAACTGGAATTCAACAAATTTACTATCCCTACCAACACCAGCACACGACTCAAAACCAAAAACACACGACTCAAAACACAAACAACTTTTTGACATTAGGCCGCGGCAACGCGGAAAAAGTAGAAAGTAGAGCAACTTACGCGGTGTGTGCGTAGCGCTCAAGCCACATTTCGTTAGTTCGCATTTGAATACACACACTTCTATTCTATCTGTCATTGCCCGCACCGCATTTGCACCTGTATCTGTCAGTAGCTGTACGGCGCTTGAGCAGTTAACTTCATTTTGTTTGCATAGGCTGTTTCCACGCGAGGGTACATATGACAGACAGAAGTCGTCTGCAATCGTCAATTCTCTTTTGGTGTTCGGTGAAAAATCGTATGAGCTTCTACACGAGGGAACAACTTGCAGGTAACAAATCATACGGGCTTTCTTGTTGTTTTAGACATTCTCTTTAGAAGGAAAAGGGAATTTCAGAAAAAAACAACAACAATGCAGGAGCTGTCAAAGTATTCGATCAAAAATCTGCTGAAAATATCGTTCTAATTTGTGTGCCCTCCCCATCGTCCTCTCACCCTTTTCTTCATAAACCACTTTGCAGCCGACTGTTGTCGCGTAGTCTGTACGCTCGTGTGGAATCAGTCATATTAGTGGGAGTCTCGGGTATCGGTCGTTTCCACGACTCTCCAGCAGTTTTCGAAAAATTCACCGTCATAGATCGCCGACTGGATTCACCATAACTTAACTTGTTTGTTTGAAATATTGGTAATTTTTAAGAATAAAAATAAATAAGCGAACGAAAATCCTTAGGGGTGGGGGGGGGGGGGGTAATTACCCAATTACCCCCCTCTGGAAACGCCCCTGACGCCTCCTCTTCTTTTGATTTTCTTTCAATGAGTCCCAACTATCATGCCGTCCGTTCCAACTTGGTAAAAGCTACTTGTTGATGTTCTACCAATGATATCAATGTTTTCTGTATAATCCAGTAACTGGTTCGACTTGTGGACAATGTTGCTCCTTGCTGCTACCCCCGGATTTCGGATCACTTTGTCCAACGCTAAACCATCCCTTTTTCAGAGTGTTGTTAATTGGCCTGGTATGGTAATAATCACACTGCCTCTTATTAATGTATAGTCTATGCTCCCATGACAAAAAAGGTACCCCATCGAACACCTCAAGATTATAAAGTGAGAATGGCTGAAAAACATGTAAAAACATGCTACGCCCGCCAGACTAGTAAAAATTTGTAAATTGTTATTTTTTATGAATTTTTGAATTTAGCTAAAAAAATTGATTTTTTTTTCCAAAACACCTCATTGAAATTTATACAATTTGTAGTAAATAATGAACCATTTTTGAAAAAAATTGTCTAGCTGACAATTTTTGTTAATTAACTTCTGACAGACCTTTTGTTATAAATTATTTTTTTTATAAAAATGCCCTACATAACACCTCCTTGATTTTTTTTTTAAAATAAAGTTTAAGATCTCTTCTATCTACTACAACTTGTCTGGCTGACAATTTTTGTTAATAAACTTGTCAGACTTGTCAATATTAATTTAGAATTGTAAATTTTTTTTTTAGTTAGCAACGATCATACCACATTTATTCATTAAAAAATGTCGTCGCAGTACTTAAAAAAATGAAGTCTGGCATAGTAAAAAACTTGTTTTTTGACAGACCAATTTTTATTCATAAAATAGATGACAAACTTTCTTCCAGAAAAAAATTAAGCTGATGTTTTGCCGCGGCCGTTGTAAAAAGTTTATCTTTTTAAAAAAATAGTTGTCGCGGCGCTTAAAAATGAAGTCTGACATAGTAAAAAACAATTTTTTCAATGACAGGCATATTTTATGCATAGAGGACATCTTAAACTTCATTTTTTTTTTTGAATGGGTTCTTCTGAAATGTCAGTGATTGATCTTTGATGCATTGATGCTGCGCATTCAAAACTCAGTCTGACAAGTTTATTAACGAAAATTATCAGCCAGACAAGTTGTAATAGATAGAAGAGATCTTAAACTTTATTTAAAAAAAAATAAAGGAGGTGTTATGTAGATCATTTTTATAAAAAAAATAACATATAACAAAAGGTCTGTCAGGAGTTAATTAACAAAAATTGTCAACCAGACAATTTTTTTCAAAAATGGTTCATTATTTACTACAAATTGTATAAATTTCAAGGAGGTGTTTTGGAAAAAAAATCATTTTTTTAGCTAAATTCAAAAATTCATAAAAAATAACAATGAACAATTTTTACTAGTCTGGCGGGCGTAACATGTTTTTTACATGTTTTTCAGCCATTCTCACTTTATAATTTTGAGGTGTTCTATGGGGTAGCCTTTTTGTCATGGGAGCCTACACTAGTAGTCTCGTTAACTTTTTGCAATTATCCAGCATGTGACCTGTAGGGTATCGCTTAGAATCCGAATTTGGTTGAGTGATATAAATATTGTCCTCGACCGTAAATAAAAAAACTGTGAGCCCAAAAAAGTTATGTCATAAGGCAACCAGCACAGGTTATCGAAATCTGATAACGTTTGGGTTATAAATACGAAAACACAATTTTTGTGAATTCAGTTCAAGTTTAAATTCAGGAACGTTGCGATGAAAATTCTAAAATCTTTAATATTTTTGTGTGTGGTGGTGGTTTTCTGTGCCAAGACGACAAAGGCGGATGAGTCAGCTGAAGATGAGAACATTTCCCCGGTGGCCCAGCAAAAGATCCTTATGTCAGCATTTATGGACAAAACTGCGGACCCTTGCGATGATTTTTATCAGTATGCGTGTGGAAACTTTGAGCGTGTGAATCTTCGCTTAGGAGGAAAAGACTACAGCGGAATTGATGGTGGAATCGATGACATCCTGACTAATATTTTCGAGTCTGAAAAGGAAACTGATAATGAAGTGGAGAAGAAAGTGAAACAATTTTACAAGACATGCGTGAATGCTGATTTATTTAACTTCAAGAAGAGCGATGTATTGATGAAACTTATTAACAGTAGGAGTGGTTTTCCAGCTGTAGACCCTGATTGGTCTGAAAGAGGATCTGATTTTTGGAGACTGGCTTCTGAGTTAGCTGCCCTCGACTTATATGGTCTTATAATAGATAAAGATATAGATTATAATCCTACTTTGCAAATAATACCATTCGGAATGTTACAGAAACACGAATTTGATACCGATACCGAATACCGAACATACCCAAAACGTACAAAAAATAACAAGGTTAATGTTGCCTTAATGAAGAAACTTATGATCATGTACGGTGCGACAGTGGAACAAGCAGATGCCGCAGTCGATGATATTCTAAAATTTGGTAAAAGATATCAGGACATTATTAGTGATTCTTTTATTGCTTCAACTCGTGTTGAAAAAATTTGTGATTTGGAATATATGTTATGCATTTTCATTAAAAAATTGTACAATTATAAAGAAGGTTCGGAATTCTCTTCATTTAGATATGTTTCGACTATATATAAAATTGAGGAATTTATCAAGGAATATCATGATAAAAAATCTGGTTATAATTACTTAATATTAAGAGCACTTTTAGAATTCCATCAAGAGCTCATCAAGCCAAAGTATGTTAAGTCATTTTGTGCTAGTCAAGTAAAAAAGAACCTTCCATTTGCAACAAGTTTAATGTTTTTCAATAGTGAACATTATAACAAAAATATGGAACAGGAAGTTCTTAAAATGGCTGAAAATATTCGAAAGGAAATCATTGAAACACTTAAAGCACACGATTGGAATGACATATGGATAAAGGAAAAGTTAATGGCCAAAATCTTATAACTATGCAACGATTGGTGTAACCATTTCACACGAATTCACTCACCCTTTGGGAAATGAAGATATTCGGCAAGTATACAGGGAGTCTCAATCGTATGGTTACTTTGAGGAAAGTGAGTCATGCGTTGAGGATTATTTAAAAGATTTCGTACTGGGTTACATATCTGAGAGTTTCGAGACATATGCAGAAATTATTGGCGATATTGAAGGAATCAGGCATGCCTACTACGCCTTCCAGAACGATCGTTATACAGACCATGTCGAACTAAAAAATGACACTCTGGGATTAAATGAAAATCAATTCTTCTTCCTGTCAACGGCTCAATTATGGTGTCAGTCATTTAATAGGAAAGCAACATTACTTCTAAAGGACGATAATCATGCGTTCAACAAGAACCGTATTATTGGAACTTTGTCACATTTTGAAGAATTTGCAAATGCTTTCAACTGTCCAGTTGGCTCCAAGATGAAAATGGAAAAGAGGTGCAAATATTGGTAGTATTTTTATTCTGAGTAATGTTTTCTAATATAATTAAATGCAAAATGATATAATGACAAAAATAAAAACTTTGTGTCGAGTAAGCACAATAGTTTAAATGTTTTATGCCTTGTTATTTATAAACATAGGTACACTAATGTTTCATCAGCTTTAAACAGAAGCGCCAGTTTTTTGTCATTGCGCAATCCTTTCTTGTTAAGTTGGTTATTTCTATAAAGTTGGCCTACTACACAATCAACGATCCTTCAGTATTGAGCTATATACAGTTTACACCCTATTACGGCTCATCCATCTTTGTCTAAAGATATAGTTTTTGATCGATTGAAAAAGGGTCCCAAAAAGCCCCATCGAAATTGGATAGGGCAAAATCTCAAAATTTTCTCACTTTTTTCAGTTTTTCGCTTATATCTGAAAATTATGCATTTTTCGAAATACAAAATTAAAGTAGACAAAATTTCATACAAAATTCACTGGTCAACCTTGATTTTGCGATGAGCGCTATAATCCATTAAATAGGTCGAAAAAAAGGCCCTCGTAATGCGAAAAATACCGCACGCGATTTTTTTTTACCAAATGATTTTATATATTTTTATAAGCTTACATTCAAAATGGCGTCATCCCCACCATCTTGTTAAACTTACAGAGAAGGGAAACGCGTTTAATTCTATATCTAAATGTATAAAACCTTTTTTGTAGATAAATAAGTGATTTAACTTTTATGCTTAGAAATTTGTTGTGTAAAATCAATATCTACGGAGAAATAGTGCTTCAAACTTCATATATCACTTTCTTTGCACTATATTTCGTTAATGGTTACTTTTACATTAAAAAATCCTTCGTAAGACTTATAGAACATACGATTATCTATAAATTTTGTTATAATCATTTTTTACGTAGGGCTAATATTGCACCAGTTATGGCGCTTCAAGTGTCGAGTTAACTAATTTTTTTTTTTGCAAAATTGAAAAGCTTGGACAATTTTCATTGAATAATGTCAGACAATTTTTATCCTACGGCTTTTACTTTTGAAGTTATTAGCAAGTTTGATGTTAAAATTGGCCTTATTTGGTGCTTATTTGGTACTTTTTGGCAAAGCTTGGGTGAAAAACCACGAAAAAGAGCCAATTATTGCATTAATTTGCTTATAACTCGAAAAGTGAAGGCCGTAGGATAAAAATTGTCCAAACATTATTCATAGGCAATTATTGTCCAAGTTTTGGACAAAAAATACAGGGTGATATGTAAACCTCTACCAAAAAAACTTCAAAGCGCCCTAGCTGCTAAACCGGTACGATTTACCGCCCCCTGTCCGTACGATTTTTTGTTCGTCTATCCAAAACCTATCGCCAGCCGGCCGCTTTGTAAAACTTAGCGGTATACACCCTGCATACTGGGAAAAAACTACTTTTGAATCTACGTTTTTCGACACTTAAAGCGCCATAACTGGTGCAATATGAGCCCTACGTAAAAAATTATAATGACAAAAATTATAAATAATCGTGTGTTCTATAAGTCTTACGCAGGATTTTTTCATGTAGAATTAACCATTAACGAAATATAGTGCAAAGAAAGTGATATATGAAGTTTGAAGCACTATTTCTCCGTAGATATTGATTTTACACAAAAAAGTTCTAAACAAGAAAGTTAAATCACTTATTTATCTACAAAAAATATAATATACATTTTTGTCGTAAAATGCATAGTTTTTGTGATATAGAATTAAACGCGTTTTCCTTCACTGTCAGTTTAGCAAGAGGGTGGGGATGACGCCATTTTGAATGTAAGCTTATAAAAATAGATAAAATCATTTGGCAAAAAAAATCTCGTGCGGTATTTTTCGCCAAGAAAATGTACCTATTTATTGGACTACTAAGCGCACTGAAAAACATTGATTTTTTGGCCTTTCTGCAAAAATGTTAAAAACGCCCACTCCCACCCGCTACAACTCGAAATATAGGTTTTCTTAACATACGAATTGGTTCTACATCCGCTAGCTTTGTTCGATGAGGGTGGAGTGCGAAAACGCACAAAATCTGCCTTATACAAATCGTATAAACCCCTTCCAGATACCACCACTGTTGGACAGCAGGGCAGTATGTGTGATTGATGGGGACTTTTTGTGGCCAGAGTCGTATGGTTAAGCGGGCACATATCTTTGACTAAATTTGCCACTTGTACATTCATTATGCACGAAGTAAGTACATTAAAAGTGGGACTATTGTGTTCGATGGGAACTCGGACGAACAGAAGAGTACCAAGTCAATGGAGCGCTTGAGGAGGACAACCAAAAAGCAGTCCGTGGAAGTACAATTTAGCAGCGCCACGTAGAATCGCCTGTAGGCAGGCAGCTAATGGTGCACACATACTGCAAAATCCCTGGCTTTGGCTCACAAGAGGGTCGCAATTGGGGAGGAATATGGTGACCTTCTGCCCACAATGAGGGGTCTCCATACTCCCCCCAATAGTGTTGGGTAGGACACGATTACAAAATGAGTTTGTAAGAGGTGCCTCTTTTTTCATTTGAACCAGTACAATGTCATACTTCAAATGAGGCGAGTTACTATTGTAATGCCAAAATGACAAAAACAAGCAAATTAAAAAACGAAAGGAATTAAATACCAATGAAGAGATTTTTCATGTGTTTAATAATTCTAATATGCATTAAACTGCCTTAGAGCAATTAAGAAATCGATGCCTCCGTAAGGTATATTTATATTTTGCAATCCCACCACGCCTAATTTTAAGATGGAAAGAGAAAATAGATTGTCGACAGTACAAAGGGCTTCCTCTGAGCTCTAGTCTTCCAAATAAAAAAAAAAGAAGTAAGAATTGTCTGTCTCTCCAGTACGATTTTGCAATCTCGCCTCATCTCATTTCATGTTGGAAATTTCACTTATTCAAAAAAAGTGAGCAATCTCTCTCCAGTACAAAATTTCACTCCCTCGAAAAATGTAAGAAATGTCTCTCCACTACGTATTTTATAATCACACCTCGCTTCATTTATCTCGATATACCCTAATATACCAGTAGGACATTATTTCTGAACCGGGACATTTAAAAAAATTAAGGCCTCATTACAATTTACCATCGTGTAAGGGACAAATGTACTGCCTCGTGTAAGTCCGGCTCAATTCTACCCGTATATTTCCTCAAGCCAGGGAGAGGTAAAGCCCTTCAGCTTCTCTACCTTTCGGGGAGTGCAGTAGAGAAGAATGTTGCGAACCACATGCTCTTCCTAAATGCAACGAGTGGTTGCCAATCTACGTCCGCGTTATTCAACCAAAGCAAGGTTAATCCTCTCGAGACCATCTCCAAAAATCGGGAACTCGAATCTTACATTACAAAATTCACTGATCCTTAAGACCATCCAAAGGAAATAGCAGTTGCTGCTGAGAAATTTCTGACTGTCCTTTATGGAGGTAACAATACTCAACAAACTGAGGTATAAGCAATACGGCTTCCATACCTCCCACTTTAGCTGCAGCTCAAGGACACACCTTCAGAGTTTTCCGTCAGGTGCAGCACTGCATCGGAAACTACATGGATTCAGAACTGTTGGGGTGGAAGTTGACAAAAATGGGCGGGTTCTCATTACCACACTGAAATGCCCTTATCCCTAGAGGCTTCTTCAGCTTATATCTTGCAAATGCAATAATTTAGATATAGAAGAGGAAGACGACCTGGACGAACACCTTGCAGAACCACTGTCTGAAGCAGTGTCCTTTTTTGGGGATTTGCAGGACTTACAAAATACTAAAAAGTGATCAGCCCTGGAAATCCCTAAAAAGGACAAAGAGAATCGCCAAGTCCTGAATGATATTCATTTTTCCTGAGTAGGAAGGAGTCAAAAATTTAATGAGTTTACGGCAAAGGATACCGCAGAATCGGCCTATTTATTCCTGAACGCATCCAATCGTCACGTAACAAGATTTTTAACAATAAAAATAATTTTCCTTCCATATCTTCTTAAGTATTGATCCTAGCGAAAAAGTGTATGGAACCTTTTTCGTAGAGAATTTTAGGTAGATTAATTTAGTACCTTTTAACTTTTTTGCTAGAGGCCGTAGTTTTCGAGTTATTAACGAAAAATTGAAAAAAGGGACTTTTATAGCACGTTTTGTGCAACTAGACTATAACGGCATAAGTGACAACAGGTTTAACGATCGTGGTCTACACCACGTACATCATGTGTTGTATAAGACTCCATGTCTTACCCAAAAGCTTTTAAAGCAGTATCCACACACACATTAGGGCCGTGCCCGGGACGTCACAGGGCCGTGTTGTGTCATGTGTGAACGAGCCCCTGCCCGGACACCGTCATGTGTGAACGAGTAAAGGAGTATCCACACATATTAGTGTTCCCTCAGGGGTTCAAAAAATATCGGTGCGTACATTTTATACGAACTCGTTCACACATGTCCGTGTCCCGGCCGGAGCAAAAATCGAACGTCCCGGGGACGTCCCTGATTTGTGTGGATACTCCTTTACAGGTCCATATATTAGCGTTTCTGATAGAGTAGTGCAATTGAGCGTTCCAGTTCAGTCTCTTGTTTAGCATTACTCCCAGATATTTGACTGAGACTCCTGTCTCTACGGGCATGCCCTGGATACAAAATAAACTTTGGCCCAACTTGTAGTGTTTAGAAAAAGAGACCAAGACGGCCTTATTTGGCTTGATTTATAGGCCCTCCGTGGTACACCGCCTTTAAACTTCTCATAGTGCTGTTCTCATGACCTCTCTCTGTAATGGTCAAGTCAAGCCTTGTTTAGGGATAGAAACCACCACGACTTTCTTCTATATTTGGAAGCTGATGATGATGTTTGGAGCTGACGGGTTGAAGCTGGTTCAAAAGAAACAGACGAGGTTGTCGAGAATGTGATCACCGAATAATCGTCATACAAAACAAAAATAATCCAATCACCTTCGACTGTTACGCCATCTGATAATTCACGATGCAAGTAAAGTTTTGAAATATGTTGATCAGATGGCGAACCTCGAGTTTGGGTGGACTTGTGTAGGATTGTGTTCCTTGCTGTACCCCCAATCTCGGATCACTTTCTACAACGCTAGGTTGAAAATAAGCCAAGCCAGAACGTCCACTAGTAGAAGTCCATTATAGATGTTGATTGCTCTAGTCTGGTCATTATCACACTGCTTCTGATTAATGTAGTTTCGTTAACTTTTTGCAATTACCCCGCATGTGACCTGTAGTGTATCGCTTTGAATCCGAATTTTGTAGAGTGATGTAAATATTGTGCTCGTTCTTAGAAGATCAGTGAACCAAAAAAGTTATGCAATGAAGCAATCTCCACAGGTTATCGAAGAGCTGATAACGTTTGGGTTATAAATACGAAAAAGCGATTTTTATGAATTCAGTTCAAGTTTAAATTCGGGAGCGTTGCGATGAAAATTCTAAAATCTTTAATAGTTTTGTGTGTGGTGGTGGTTTTCTGTGCCAAGGCGACAAAGGCGGAGGAGTCAGCTGAAGATGAGGAGATTTCCCCGGTGGCCCAGCAAAAGATCCTTATGGCAGAATACATGGACAAAAGTGCGGACCCTTGCGATGATTTTTATCAGTATGCGTGTGGAAACTTTGAGCGTGTGAATCTTCGCTTAGGAGGAAAAGACTACAGCGGAATTGATGGCGGAATCGATGAAATCTTGACTAATATTTTCGAGTCTGAAAAGGAAACTGATAATGAAGTCGAGAAGAAAGTGAAACAATTTTACAAGACATGCGTGAATGCTGATTTATTTAACTTCAAGAAGAGCGATGTATTGATGAAACTTATTAACGGTTGGGGTGGTTTTCCAGCTGTAGACCCTGATCGGTCAGGAAGTGGATCTGCTTGGTGGAGATTGACAACTGAGTTGGCTGCCCTCGACTTATATGGTCTTATAATAGATAAAGATGAAGTTAAAGCGCCTGCTTTGCGATTAATACCATTCGGAATGTTACATAAACACAATTTTGGGGAAAAAAACACAACAAATAACGATGTTAATATTGCATTAATGAAGAAACTTATGATCATGTACGGAGCAACAATAGAGCAAGCAGATGCCGCAGTCGATGGTATTTTAGAATTTGGTGAAAGATATCAGCACGTAGTTGATCGTTCTTCTCCACGTATTTCCTATAGAAGTGCTCGTTCAATGTGTTCTGGAGACTATCTGATATGCAATTTCATAAAAACTTTGTACAAATTACATGAAGATCAGCTATACTTTGAAATTACATGGGATACGGGTATACTCGAAATATGGAAATTTATCAACAAGTATTCTGATAAAAAATCTGTTTATAATTACTTAATATTAAGAGCACTTTTAGAATTCCATCAAGATCTCATCAAGCCAAAGAATGTTAAGTCATTTTGTGCTAGTCAAGTAAAAAAGAACCTTCCATTTGCAACAAGTTTAATGTTTTTCAATAGTGAACATTACAACAAAAATATGGAACAGGAAGTTCTTAATATGACTGAAAATATTCGAAACGAAATCTTTGAATCAATCAAAGCACACGATTGGAATAACAAATTACAAAAGGAAAAGGCTATTGGTATAATCAATGGAATCGCTGTTCATATCGGTTTTCCTTTTCCAATGCTCAAGGATTGGGACTCCATAGCTGCATTATATAATAATTTGACATTAACCTCGGATTATTTCAGCAATATTTTATTAATAAAACGCAATTATCGAAAGCATGTAAATAAAGATATTAAAACTAGATTTGAACAGTTCCCTACATTCCTTCATGATTCCATGGAAGCAGCTTACAACGGCAACATTAATTCAATTATCTTAACCGCTGGGGCATTTGTTCCACCATTTTACTTCACCGGTATGCCAAAATCTTATAACTATGCAGCGATTGGTGTAACCATTGCACACGAATTCACGCCCCCTTTGGATGGTAAATATGAAGAACGTCAGCTGGACTGGGAGTCTGATTCGCACGGCAACTTTAAGGAAAGTTATTCATGCATTGAGGATTATTTAAGTGATGTGGTACAGGGTCCCATAGAAAATGACATTTTCGATAAATATGCAGAAATTATTGCCGATATTGAAGGAATGAGACATGCCTACTACGCCTTCCAGAAGGATCGTGATACAGATTACGTTGAACTAAAGAATGACACTCTGGGATTAAATGAAAATCAATTCTTCTTCCTGTCAACGGCTCAATTATGGTGTCAGTCATTTAATAGGAAAGCAGCATTACTTCTAAAGGACGATAATCATGCGTACGACAAGAACCGTGTTATTGAAACCCTGTCAGCTTTTGAAGAATTTGGAAATGCCTTTAACTGTCCAGTTGGATCGAAGATGAAAGTGGAAAAGAGGTGCAAATATTGGTAGTATTTTTATTCTGAGTAATGTTTTCTAACTTAGTTAAACACAAAATGATATAATGACAAAAATAAAATCTTTGTGTCGAGTAAGCCAATAGTTTAAATGTGTTATGCCTTCTTATTAATTAAACGCTTTTATTTACCTTGGGAGTAGTGTTGAGCCGGACTTACACGAGGCAGTACATTTGTCCCTTACACGATGTAAATTGTACTGAGGCCTCAGTTTTTTTAAATGTCCCGGTTCAAAAATAATGTCCTACTTGTATATGAACGTGTATCGAGATAAAAGAAGCGAGGTGTGATTGTAAATTACTTAGTGGAGAGACATTTCTTCCTTCTTTTGCGGCAGTAAAATATCCAATTTGAACTGCGGCGAGGTGAGATTGTACACACGAACGGGAGAGACACTTTCTTATTTCTTTTGCGACAGTAAAATTTCAAATTGGAACTGCGGCGAGGTGAGATTGTAAACACGAACTGGAGAGACATTATTTCTCACTTCTTTTGCGGCAGTAAAATATCCACTTTAAACAGCCGTGGTGAGATTGTAAATACGAACTGGATGGAGAGACATTTCTTACATTTTTCGAGGGAGTGAGGTTTTGCCCTGAAGAGACAATTCTAATATTTTTCGAGGTAGTGAGGTTTTGTCATGAAGAGATAATTCTTACATTTTTCGAGGGAGTGAGGTTTTGTCATGAAGAGACAATTCTTACATTTTTCGAGGGAGTGAGGTTTTGTCATGAAGAGACAATTCTTACATTTTTTGAGGGAGTGAGGTTTTGTCATGAAGAGACAATTCTTACATTTTTCGAGGAGTGAGGTTTTGTCCTGAAGAGATAATTCTTGCATTTTTTGAGGGAGTGAAATTTTGTGCTGGAGACACATTCCTTACTTCTAGCAGAATTTCCAAATTAGGCGAGGTGGGATTGCAAAATATAAATATTGCATAATATAAATTGCACTTATACAGTTTTTATGTAGGAATCAAATTAAAGAATTCCCAGAATTTTTTTTAAATATATAATGATAGAAGGAAATCAATAACAATATAATAATTCCTAACAGGATTGCTACATAAAAACATAAAAAATGTATAATGCAATTTTTATTAAACTGTTTCTAATTAGTTGTCCGTGGCTGTACATTGTGGAGACATATATTTTTTACTTACTCTAAGGCAGAATTAAACTTGTAAAAATGCACTTCATTGTTATTTATTTTCTTTCTTTTTTTTAATCTGCTTGTTTTTGTCATTTTGGCATTACAATAGCACCTCGCCTCATTTGAAGTATGACATTGTACTGGCTCAAAAGAAAAAAGAGGCACCTCTTACAAACTCATTTTATAATCGTGTCCTACCCAACACTACTTGGGAGTCTTGGCATCAATTCTTCGAACTCAAATTTTCTGTGTTAAAATGGTTTGTGTTTCAGATTGAGCTTCGCCTAATTAAAACCAGATGGGGTATTTAGAAGTAGACATTCATTCCGGGCGAAAATTTTGCTATGAGCTTTGAGACTCTTTGTGTGTATTTACTCTTTGTTAGAGTAAAGCCACGTTGTACTGTCAAAGGCTCATCACTGAGGGCAATGTCGGACAGTAAGATCTAATCGGACAGTAAGATCTAAAGACCTAGACAGGTGCCGCTTTGCCCAAAATTTCTGGAAAGAATGAAAGTTATCTAGACCATAGGTTCTCAACGTGGGCGATAACGCCCCCTTGTGGGCGTTTGAGACTTTTAGGGGGGCAGCATAAGACCCAGAGAAAATTAGGGGGCGCTAAGATGGCACAGTGAGGACGTGGGCAGGTTAAAAAAATATAGTTTAAAAAAGACAAAAAAACACGCTAATCACGTACTAATATAGTAAAGTGCCCTTTTACATGACCGGCCACCGAACAGACAAAACGAACGAACGAACTGGGTTTACTGGGAAGAGGGTGAGAGCCCTAGTAAAAATGTGCCATGCGAATTTGTTCGCTAAGCGTGCTAGCTGTGAACGCCGTGCAGGCTAGTGCATACCTGATCCATGCTAGCTGCGGGCGAGTTTTATTTTTACTCGGGAGAGAACGATGGGGAGGGCAGACACCTTGAATGGACACTCTCAGAGGACTTTTCAACAAACATTTTGACAGTTCCTGCGTTGTTGTTGTTGCTAGGACTAGAAAGCAAAGGGCCGGTTTAGACGACCGGACACCGAACAGACACCGAACAGACAAAAAGAACGAACGAGCATGCTTTATGGGGAGAGGGTGAGAGAGAGAATGATGGGGAGGGCGGACAATTTTAACGAACATTTCAGGGGACACCGGAACGAACATTTTAACAGTTCCTGCTAGGACAAGAAAACAAAAGAATTCAAAAAGCAACAACAAAACCCAAACTAGTTTGTTGGTTTGTTCGTTAGTTGGAGTTTCGCTCGTGAAAAAAACCATACGACTTTCCATCGGACTTCAAAAGAGAATTAACGATGACAGCTAAGTTTTGTCTGTTCGGTGTCTGTTCAGTGTCCGGTCGTGCAAATCTAGCCACAGTAAACAAAAAAAGATAGACAAAAAACCGAAAAGGGGGGGGGGGGCTATCTCTGCCCGTTTTCGAGATAGGGCGTTATGAATTTTGGTTTTGGGTAAAAAAATTTAGTTTAATAATTTGGAATAATGAAACAACGGTCGATTTCCACAAATAGGGTATCTTTGTAATCGTATGGAATGCGACTTTTAATTCATTAATAAAAACAATAGTGTAGGATGGAAAAAACGGGGGTTTATTTGTAAAAAAAATATGAAAAAAGATATAATTTTTTCCCACATATTGCACTGTAAATCAAAAAGTAGATCGTTAAGGTCGTTTTTTCTGAAAGTTACCTGAAAAATTCTTGGAACACTCTAAGACTCCAGCTGACTTGGTTTTTTGCTATTTACCATTCAAAAATAAGTATAACTCACTGACCTGTTTTTACTGTTTTTAATGTTTCAAAATAATGGTATGCGTTTTAATTGTTCTCGTTGAAAAATTCTTCTTTAAACTCAGAAATAGGATAGGAGTCATATCTTATCTTACGACCATATTTAATATAAAGCCGGCTCTGCACGATGCGGTGATCGTTTCATTCGAATGTTGGCTTCCAATATCAGCCGGAACGTATCCAAGTATGAACATTGAACGTACGTTGGACGCTTATAGATCAAGTATCTGCCATACGATACGTCCTACTATCAAACGCCCAACTTTGTGTAGAGCCGGCTTTACAGTAGGTAATACAGGCAATAGCTGTTTCAGATTCGCGACAGATCGTAAGTAAAAAAGGGGGCTCTAGGAAAAAATATATTCTCAAAGTGGGCGGTGGCAAAATAAGGTTGAGAACCTATCATAGACCAACGGTGGGCAACCTCCGGCCCGCGGGCCATCTACGGCCCGCGAAAAGTTTCTATTAGATATTTAGAAGAAATTATAAAAAAGTATTTTTCGGTGTGATTCGTCTAGTTTAAATATATTAAACGCACATAGCAACATAATTTAGTACTAATGTTAAAACTTACATCCATTGAGATTACATAGTTATACTATGCATCATTTCTTTTATTATGCCCATACACAAACCGGTTTTATAGACAAGAGGTTGCACGGAATTTATCAGACTCACCCATCCATCACGCTAACACAATTATAACATCGTTCTCGGTGGTCTGGCGAAACCATGTGAAATTCCCCTTCTCATTCGTGTTAATTGTACAACTACCTAGGCATCACAATCGTTACACGAAAAATAGACCGAAAAATGAGTAATACGTACATTGTGGACCGAGTGATGGATAGTAAGGTCAAAGCATCTTTCACTTCAAATGCAGACTAAAAATTTAGTATTGGGTAGGACACGATAATAAAATGAGTTTGTAGGGGTGCCTCTTTTTTCTTTTGAGCCAGTACAATTTTGTACTTCAAATGAAGCGAGGTGCCATTGTAATGCCAAAATGACAAAAACAAGCAAATTAAAGAAAGAAGGAACATAAATAACAATGAAGAGCTTTTTTTAGGAGTTTGATTCTAATATGCATTAAACTGCCTCAGAGTAAGTAAGAAACCTATGCCTCCACAATGTATACGGGTCATTCTTTTACAAACCGGACAGATTTGGACAAAAATTGACCGGCACTTTGAATTTTTTTTAAGGGTTCTACATCGAAAAAAAATATACGTATTCGAGGATTTTTATTTTTATTCAATATTTTGGAAAATAGAGGAGATCGAAAATTTAAGAATTCGGTGATTGTTTGCTTGGAGACTCATTTTTAAAAAAGCATACACAACACGGTTCTTCGCTAGATAAAGTATTATTTTTTCAATAGTATTAATAATTTCTCCATCTACTAAAAATGCATTTTTGATAGAAAATTTGACATAGAATACGATGGTTATACTAAAAACTCGCTACGAGGTGGGGCAACTGTTAAAAATCGATTTAAACATTTTAATTGTTTATAACAATATGATTTTGTTTATATTTTTTTTGAAACAATTTTTTTTTAAAAAAAAGTCCTTTTAGCTTCAAAATGACAAAAAATTAACTTTCCAGAATTTTTTAAAATGAGCCTTCAAGCCCAAATGCACCAAATTCTCAAATTTTCGATCCTCTCTATTTTCCAAAACATTGAAAAAAACAAAAATCCTCGAATACGTATCTCTTTTTTTGATGTTGAGCCCGTAAAACCATATTGTATGGGACAAATGTACTGCCTCGTGTAAGTCCGGCTCAACTCTATAAAAATGACAGGTCACAAAAAGGTGTCAATTGGCTACTACGGCCCGCGGAAAACACGTAAAATTTATTCTGGCCCCCGTTAAAAAAAGGTTGCCCACCCTTGATCTAGACGAAAGAAATAGAATTATGAAGAAAAATGCAGCGGTATCTATACCAACCACGTACCTCTGAGATGATAGTCATGCAGATTAACCCTTGGGCTACCAAGGACCAATCTTCCCTCTAAGCTGCACAGGTGCGCAGCCGCGAACTAATTTTTCGAGAGTTGCGCACTGTTTTTTTACTCTGCGCACAATGGGCTTGTTCACCATTTTTTTATTTCATTTTGTAAAAGAATTTCATCTGAAAATGGCCAAAATACAAATTTCACAAAAAAAGTAAAATTTGCTTGGTTTGCTTTATGTAAAAAGAGAGGAGTTCGTTGTTGTGTGAATTTTGTATATAGCATTTCGTGCGTGGTTGCAATCACGTAGCTGGTAACGTCACCGAACGTAACATAGCCTCTGTTTGTATACTCCTCTTGTTTATAGCTAGTCGTTCCCAGCGCGAAAAGTTGAAGCAGCTTCCTCTGAAATCAAATTGGAAGTGCTTCCTGGTTGCACTTCAGAAGCATTTTGTAAGATTTTCCTGTGCATGTGGCTGCAAATAAGTCATTTTCAACTTTGTCTGTTCTGAGAGACTCTCTGAATTTCGATTCGTCACGTTTTCTTTTGTTGTGACATATTCTCTTTTGAAAAATTTCCATTTAGAGTTGTTCGCTCAGTAAAAAGAAGTCGCGCGGTTTATAATTTATTATAGTGATTGTGATTTTGGTTAGTTCATTAAAAGTGTTTTTTTATTTTTTATTTTGTGTGTGTGAATGCAATTTTAATTTCCCTTTTTGTTATTGAAATAAAAATATTTATTTTTGAAATGTATTTGTAGCCTTATTATTCAAAAACAAAGAGCGAAACCTTTTTACGTGCTCCCAAAAAAGCAAAAATGAAAGCTTTGCTGGTTGCAAAACTTAAATCTTCAAAATATCTTCCCAGGAAGCTAATTAGAAGAAAATCGAACAAACTGCTTCTTGCTAATGACATGCAATGGCAAAAAAGATATGGATAGGGATACGAACGGGAAGCACTTCTAAGATGCACAAGAATAGCTTCTTCATGCATCAGTGAATGCTTCTATTTCCCGCTGGGTTCAAACAATAAATCGTGCCCCTAATAAAGAAAGAATATGAAGTGTGCCATCTAGACCTTCGGTATTTCAACATTGAATAACTCTGACATTTTTAAGCCAATTTTGACAAATGAGCAAGATTTATTTAGGATATTCTCTACCATTTATATTTCAAATCAGTTTTTGAATACGATGTCGATTAAATGACCACCTCCACCTCCTGACGCAAAAAGCAGCTCTTTTTCGAGTATCCTGAGTAACATTGGCAAACATTTCGGTCGTTGCAGCAGCTATTTCGGCTCGTATGTTAGCTTGAGTTCGTCAGTGGTCTTTGGCTTGCCGCCGTAAACTTTACTTTTGCAAGAACTTCATCGTAGTAGCTGCGGTGTGGCAAGGTGCGCAGTCTTATTGAAAATAGGTTCGTCAGACATTCGGACACGCAAAGTGCACCAACATCCAACGATAGTCATAGACGGTTTTCCCAACTTTGAAGAAAAATGGTCCGATGATGGTTTTTGAGCAAACTACGGCCCAAAGAGTGACTTTACGGGTTCTCTGTTCCCCAAATTCGACAGTTTTGTCTATTGACTCCGCCAGAGAGTTTAAAATGAGCTTTCGGTGTGTATTGACTCGTAGCTGAAATGGTACTGAATGACGTTTCAGAATTGTACAAACCAAGATATGCATGATGCAGCATAAGTCTATGGAGAAAATATATACATTGTTCGAATTTAATTGGTCTAGTCTAGATGGCGTACCAGTATAAACCAAGATATGAACTATAATGTCAAAATCAATTTTCAAGAATATTTATTAAAAAAAAATTAACTTCAAATAGAGCACAGGACCTCCTCCCCCCCCCCCCGGGTTGTTCACTTTTACATACTTTTTGAATATTTTTGCTCCAATATACATTGTACCGCGCAGTCAACGAAAAAATTAGAGGGAACATTGCCAAGGACGATGAATAAAGCTGTACAAAATATTACAAACTTGGGTTGGGAAATTTCACTTCAGTCCCCTAATCTTTTAATATTGCAACATCGGACTACCATCTTTATTAGGTCGCTGCAAAATTTCCTTAATACAATTGAGTACGCAAGTTATGAGTTTATCTAAATGGTTGTAGAAGACTGTTATGCCTTCAATCACTTTGTTTCGGGATTTGTCCAATATATTGGATATTTTCCAGCTTACGCCTGCGCCCTATGCTGGTCCAATCTAAACTCTACTTTTATTACTAATAGAATCTACAATAAGATTTTCCCAATAATTGGCCCAAATTGACCCAAAGAACTTCTTCTTAAATTCTGCTACAGTGCTTGTACGTCTCGGCCCTCTTGAAGTCTACCAGTATCTTTAACTCTTGTTAATTCTCTCCAATTTTCTGTACGAGGTTTTCCTCATAATGCAGAAAAAATTCATTTAAAATTTAATTGATAATAATTAAAAATGATTAAAAATGGTTTTATTTCAAGATAAAAAAAAATTATTCTTCCCCAAAACGTCACGGCTTCAAAGCGTTTTAAAAAAAGAATATATTTAATCATGACTACAAAATTTTACTCTGGGGAATTTAAATGTGTTACGTATTAATGGTCAATGACGGAAAAAATAAATTTAATACCGGAACACAGCAGTCGCTTAATTTAAAATTGATATTGTGACGGAATCATTGATTGATTATTCAGAGATAAACAGGAATCTGCCAGCCGAATTTCCGGTAATTATGGTCGACTCGATGACAGTGTGCTGGCCTTACCTATATCGAAGTGGATAAGCCGCCAGCAGAGTCGTAATCAGTTTGCATTATTTAAGCATATAGGTATACAATTTTAATACTTATTATTATTATTATTATTGGTTATTATATGGTAATGAGATTAAAATTTCGTTGTAGATATGTACGGTGGTATGAAAGTTGAACAAGAGTATGTTTTTTTTCGTCGGGGAGGGGGGGGGGGAAGAAATGTAGACCAATCTAATGATAAAATCGTCCACATGCAGGAAAATATTAAAAATATATATTCTTTAATTGATACTAGCATTTTCGATTGATTGATTATAGAAGAAGTAAATATTCACTGTAAGTGAGCACCACTAGAAACTTGAAATTCATCGCTAGAAGTAAGATTACAAAAGTTGGTAATAAAAATCTCAAATGAAACAAAGCACAACACGGTGCTAATAATCCGAAAATGGCACAATTGCCACCCTTAAAGTTCGGCCGAATTTAAAGTTGAAATTCGGCCAAGTAAGGCCGTAAAAAATTCTGCTGCAGTGTGAGACCAGCCTAATAGAAACGGGCACATATATAGTGTTGGGTAGGACACGATTATAAAATGAGTTTGTAAGAGGTGCCTCCTTTTTTTGAGCCAGTACAATGACTACCTTAAATGAGGCGAAGAACTATTGTAATGCCAAAATGACAAAAACAAGCAAATTAAAAAAAGAAAGAAAACAAATTCCAATGAACAGCTTTTTTACGAGTTTAATTCTAATATGCATTAAATTGCCTCAGAGTAGGTAAGAAGGCTATGTCTCTACAATGTATATTTATATTTGACAATTTCACCTCGCCTAATTTCTAGTTGGAAATGAATGCGGCATTAATCGTAACACAAAATCGACAAAAATTTATACTGGTGGCATCAATTTTCAGACAATATAGTTCAATGATGAAAATATATTGCTCTTCTATTATAAACATAGAAACAAGTGAAACTTACTGGAGGTGCTGAAGGAGAAGAAGATGGACCTTGCGTTTGAACTTCTGAATGTTGGAGGAGCTCACACTAAAGACAAGAAATTTGCATGAAGCAAGCGGGTGTAACAAAAAACAAAAGAAAAAAATTGTGTAATGGGGTGCCTTATTATTAGCCGATTAAGCCAGCGAGATGCCTTATTAGAGATACTCTGAGAAATGATATATCTGGGAAAAAAGCATCGATATACATCTTCTTTTCCTAGACTATAGAAATGCTTAGGAATCACATTTTGTACTACCAACCTGTCAGATCATGGTGCAGTATCTATTAGTAAGCCTAATTTGAAGAAAAGAAGAGAATAGGATTGCCTGAAGATCTGGAGGCTATGAACCAGATAGCGTTGAACCTCATAGGTTTTCTTTCTAAACGGTAAGTGTTTAATGGTAGGAAGTGTTTTATTAGAAGAAAATAAGTGATTAATGCACAAAATGTAAACACTAAAGTGTTTGATTCCTTAACACTTAAAGTGTTTTATTCTTCAACACTTAAAGTGTTTAACGTAAATTGAACACTTAAAGTGTATAACATAAATTGAACACTTAAGGGGTTTACACGCAGAAATAAATAGGAAATTATGTTGCCGACTGCAAATGGTGCCATTTAGCATACTCAATAGATCGAGTTTCGTTCGATCACGGAGATCAAGCAGCTTGGGATGTGGTTAGTACTTAGTTTGGGGACCGCTTAGAAAAACGAATTTCGCGCTTGGAAGGACAAAAGAACAATTGCAAAAGTTGAATTAAAATAAAAATCTTTTCGACACCGCATATATAAATTGGAAAGTTTAGAAAGCTTTTTTCCTACCCAAAACAAGCTATAAACGTTTACTAGTGGAAAATTTTAAGCATTTACTTTCATTAAACGCTGCTAACTGTTTAAAAGTGGACTACAAAAGTTTAAACAATTAAAGTGCTTAGAAACTAGACACTTGAGTTTGCAGTGAGGAGATTGTTCCAGCTGGCTATATTTATAAACGAACTTCTACACGTTTGGTCGAAAAAGGTAGGTACTGAAAGCGTGTGAGAGTAAGTCGAACGGGCTAGTCTTGTATTGCGGAAAAAATCGTCAATACTTTCTTTGTATGAGGGAAAATAGTAGTAAGTAAGGCATCGTTGCAAGATATAATAAAAAACTAGCCATATCCAAGACAACTTTGACTGGATCACCTTATGCCCTGACATACAGAGGACAAACTTTGGACAAACACTTTGCGGTAGATATCGATAGCTAAGATGAATGGAAGTTGGACCTTTTATACCCCGGCTTCACCTGCCGAACTGCTGAACTGAATTGGTGAAAATAACCTCAGTTCGCATACAATTTCCACATATTCAACGCAGGATAAAACAACAACATATTAAGAACTACCTGTTCCACATTTTTGTTATAATGTGCACTATAGGACAACATAAATCTTGTTACAAATGGAAAACTCTTCTTAACTTCAATAGTACAGAATGACCTAATATGCTTTGGCTTGATGAGCTCTTGATGGAATTCTAAGAGTGCTCTTAATATTAAGTAATTATAAGCAGATTTTTTATCAGAATACTTATTGATAAATTCCCATATTCTGCTTTTTATATAATCATATGTGATATCAAATGAATATCCATTTTCCACAATTTCGTAAGTAATTTTATTGAACACGCACAGTATACTTTTTTCATCCCAACAAGGCCAAGCAACATGCCTTGTCCTCATATCTGGAGAAGAACTATCAATTTTCCTCTGATAAATTTCACCAAATTCTAGAATACCATCGAATGCGGCATCTGCTTGTTCTATTGTCGCTCCGTACATGATCAAAAGTTTCTACATTAATGCAATATTAACTTGATTATTTTTTGTGTTGTTTTTGCTAAAATCGTGTTTATGTTACATTCCAAACGGTTGTAATCGCATAGCAGCCATTTCACGGCCACCTGTATCGATTGCAATACCACAAATATCGAGGGCAGCTAACTCAGCATTCAGTTCCCACCAATCAGATTCACTTTCAGACCAATTAGGATCTACAGCTGGAAAACCACCCCAACCGTTAATAAGTTTCACCAATTCATCACTCTTCATGAAGTTAAATAAATCAGCATTCACGCACGTCTTGTAAAATTGTTTCACTTTACTCTCGATTACATTATCAGTTTCTTTTTCAAACTCGAAAATACTAATTAGGATCTCTTCGATCGCAAGATCCATTCTACGATCAATTCCGCTGAATTCGTTTATTCCCAAACGAAGATTCATATCCTCATAGTCACCACACGCATACTGATAGACATCATCGCAAGGGTCCGCGGTTTTGTCCATGAATGCTGACATGAGGATCGTTTGCTGGTCCACCGGGAAAATCTCCTCATCTTCAAATAACATTTCCGGCGTCACCGCCTTGACGCACAAAACCACCACCACACACAAAACTATTAAAGATTTTAGAATTTTCATCGAAACGCTCCCGAATTTAAACTTGAACTGAATTAACAAAAATCGCTTTTTGGTATTTATAACCCAAACGTTATCAGACTTGGATAACCTGTGCTGGTTGCTTCATGACATAACTTTTTTGGTTCACTGATCTTCTAGGACCGAGCACAATATTTACATCACTCCACAAGATTCGGATTCGAAGCGATACCCTAGAGGTCATATTCTGCTGGATATTTGCCAAAAGTTCGTGTGGGATCAGTGTACGAGACTCCATTAATATAAAACTTTTTTAATAAATTCGTTCATCTACAACTTTTCCAGTAATTATATAGTCCGGGGAAATTAGCAAAAAAACGCACGAAAGGAGACAAAATTCGGAAAGGGCTGAAAATTGGTCCACAGCTTCCTTGGGACTTTTTAAGAAAACAATTTCGGAATCACAAAAAAAAATATGGCCGCCGGAAATATAGCTCTTTTCCGGGGTTTTTCTTGTATCTCGGTTTCTATAGATCGTACAACCTCGTACAAAGGCCCTAAATGTTGACAATGAAATTCTCTACAACTTTAGTTGTACAAAGATGTTGACCCGATTAACCCTTTCAAAGTTATTCAAGGTCAAAGTTATCAAAAATCACTTTTTGGCCACAAAATCACTCAAAAACTGCTTTTTTCGAAAATTTGTTTTGATCAGTCAATACGAAACGTTATTGTCTACAAAAAAGCTTCTCGTCATTTTTTCGATAACTTAACCCTTTCGAAGTTATTCAAGGTCAAAGTTTAAAAAATCAGTTTTTGGCCAAAAAATGACTCAGAAACTGATTATTGAGAATTTTTTTTTGTTCTATTTATACAAAATATTATTGCCTACCATAATGACACCCTTGCCATTTTTTCGAAAACTTTTCGAAAAATTTTGCAAAAATCAATTATTGATTTTTTGACCAAAAACTGATTTTTGGAAACTTTGATCTTGAATAACTTTGAAAGGGTTAAGTTTTGGGGAAAAAAATGACAAGAGGCTTTTTTGTAGGCAATAACGTTTCGTATTGACTGATCAAAACAAATTTTCAAAAAAAAAAACAGTTTTTGAGTGATGTTTTGGCCAAAAAGTGATTTTTGATAACTTTGAGCTTGAATAACTTTGAAAGGGTTAATCGGGTCAACATATTTATTAAAACTAAACTTGTAGTGAATTTCATTGTCAACATTTAGGGCCTTTGTACGAGGTTGTACGACCTATAGAAACCGAGGTACAAGGAAAACACCGGAAAACTATATATCCGGGGCTAGGGTTACCATTTTCTATTTTTGAAATACGAGACATTTAACTACAAAATGCCTGATTTTAGAGTAAAAAGCCTGACAAAAGGAAAAAAGAATTAAAATCTCCGAAATTGTTTTCTTAAAAAGTCCCAAGGAAGCTGTGGACCAATTTTCAGCCATTTCCGAACTTTGTCTCCTAAATGCTAATTTCCCCGGACTAATAGTATTTTCTCAAAGTTTTCATTTATTGTGAATAAGTAAAAATAATATCCCATTCCATCATTCTGATAAAAGCCGGGTTCCTCGACGGAGAAATGCCTTGTCTTTTCAGGCTACCCGAGGATTGAGCCACTTTTTTATTTTTTCAAAAGAACTGAAGTGCTTGAGCAGAAGTTTGTTCTACACATAATGAAGCACACGGAAATCAGAAGGATATGTACAAGCACCATCATGGAACACAGATCATTCACTTGCAACATGGATTATTTAACTTATTAACCAACTTTAACTTATTCCGCAGGATTTCGACGCAATCCCCCCTTAATATAACATCCAAGCTGAAAGCAGCTAGATCAAATATATCGCCAACAAGGTGGAAACTAATTGAGAAATTAAAAGAAGATTTGTGAAAAGTCTTGTTAACAAAATATCTCCATAGACTACAACAACGCCGGAAGTGGCGCACCAAAAGGAATGCTTTACTGAAACGCCTTATCACAAAAGTATGTATACTGTCAACAATATACACTGACAACAGAAGAAGATGCGGACAAGGTCTCACAACAAATCAATCCAATAAAAACAATGACGATAGTAGTAGCAGCTACTCAACAATACAGGACAATCAACCCGAAAAGCCCTGTCATCAGAATCAAGAGCCATCCGCAGCTCGTTGGTCATCTTCAGCAATGCAGATTCACAACTACTCCTTTTGCGGAAACCCTACTGTGCATACGACAATAGAGACTATAGTGGTATTCATGATCTGTCCCAGTGGGAAATGGAGGGCTCCAATAGCGCTGTTTGAGCACTCCTTAAAAAGCTTACAGCGCTCCCGTTACGCTCCAGTTCCATATACTTTTAAACATTGCATGTCATTGCAAGGGAGCATACGTTTTTATGCTCCTTCAAAAGCGTTCTAGGAGCATTATAAAAAAGCTTTTTAATAAAGAATTTTCATAGACGCCTGTGGATATGTGATCCGGGTACCGAAAAGATTTATTTTGTTTATCTTTTGAAATTGCCATTTCCTTTCCAAGCGCGAGTGTGATTTCACCAAAGCAGGCCCCCAACTAAATTCTAACCACTTTAAAGCTGCTTGTCTTTCGTATCGAACGAGAGCTGGTCCATTGAGTATGCTAATGCCACCCTTTATGGTCATCAAGATAACCGCTCATTTTCTTCGTTCTATAAAATTTATGAAAGCTCCGGTAATGCTCCCTCGGGAGCATATTTAACAGCGCTCAAAGTAAGCTCCCCTGAACAGCGGTTCAAATTTTTCCCACTGGGGTGTTAAACTTCGAGAAATCGTAAAATGTTATCTTGGAAAAAGACAAGATCGTGTGCGACCCCTTTAAATTTCCATTTAAAATGTTATTTTTTATATTAATTTGCACCTTTCAAATGCAACTATCAATGAAAATAAATTCTAAACAGCTATTGACAGTAAAAGAAAAAAAATGACGTGCCATTTTCGATCTCGATCACGAGTTGTTGAATTAACACGCCTTTTCAGATGTTATTTGTTAAAATCGAAACAAATGTCATTTACTAATAGTGCAGGATCCGTAGAAGAACGACCCTCACCGATCGAGTAACCGAATGAAATCTTTTTTATATGATAAAATATATACTAACAAACGTAACGGTGATGGGTTGCCTAACGAAATATGTTCAAGGCTATATTTAATATGCGTTTTTCCCCATTTTCTGTCCTTTTCTCTATTTTGAGGAGAAATTATGCATTTTGGTGAAAATATCAACAGAGCCAAGTTGTAGAGCATAAAATTTCCTACAAATTTTGTCTTCAAAGTTTTTTCGAATTCCGCATAGTTTCGCCGCCAGCCGCCGTTTTGCGCGTTTTTTCAGATTCTGTTGATAAATCAACAATAAGTGTTGTATTTCTTTTTCGACACACACTACACGTACAACAGCTCGACGACTGGCTCGGGCTCGTTTCTTTAAGTTGGATAAATCCAAAGGACCATTGTACATAACGAAAATGATCAAGTTCCCATAAAACACATTCAACAACACATTTGGTTCAGATTATTTTTTTGGCTTAAATTTGCCGTCGTATGCCCGTATGTATCTAATCATAAAAATGACTGTCTTTATTTTTATCGAACATTTTTTTTGAAAAATGTCCGTTACACGACGTGACACAGGAACACATTCATCCCTTTCCTAACCGGGTACCGATAGGGTTAAATAGATTACATCGAGTCACAATCAGACCTAAAACACAGGTGTACACAGGTTTTTTTATATCCAGTGAGCGGCATAAACCGAGAATTGCTGAACAACAAACACCCCTAAAAACATCATTATCAAATGTTGAATTTCTCCCAAGATCGGTGGGGAGCAAAACGAATTTTTTCAAAGGGTCAAAAAGCAGTTTTTTGCAAATATCTCTTAAACGCTAGGTCGTATCATAAAGCAATTTAGACTAAGTTTGTAGGTTATGCGATTATCTCCAAAAAAATATATTATGCATTTCCCGTACAAATTGCCATTCATATGATATCGCCGTTTTGATGATTTAAAATACTCATGCCCTCAGAGGTAGCCCTAATAAAGCATCCCATCAACTTAACAGGTTAATAATAGGGTACCAAAGTTTCGCCTAGGTCTGGTCTTCACCTAGCGGACGGAGCACCTCTTTGTTCGCCTGGTAGTATGGTACTGCTTGCGTCACAGCCTTAGTTGGCTGGCTAGTGGGATTCACTTGTTGCAATAGGCATAAAACTCCGACGAGTCTGTCTCCCGCTAACCCCGACGGTTGAGGCTCAGCCGGCTGCTTAAAAAAATGAAGTCATACAACATCCAGGAGTTCAACCGCGAAGCTCACTGCCTCCTCTTCATGCATCCTCCAGACTACTCTTAACCTATCATATCCGTTTTATATCTTTGAGCTAAGCTTACTACTAGACATTGCACCGTAACGTGAACGACATGACGGACTGGTAGAATAAAGGGTTATACCTAGACTATAGTCTTCACATAAAAAAAGTCGCGTACACATCATCACACTTTCAATAAAATCCTTTGTTGGAATACGTGGCTCATATTTGCAGGGGTGATTCCAGGATATCTTTGGAGAAAAGAATTGTTCTAGAGAAGGGGGCTAAGGGGACTAAGATACAGGGTATTTACGAAAAACAGAAACTTGAGTGACTCCATTGAGAAGATATGTAGGATCAAAGCATGAGAAAAATCCCAATATTCTTCTTTTTTTAGCATTTGGAGATTTACAACGGCTTTTTTTTCTTGTGTGTTATTTTGTACTTACGGAGTAAATTTTTTACTATAATTTTAACTGGACACCGAATACTATTTCAGATAACATTATCTCCAGATTTTGAGTAAAATTTAATTCCTCCCCCCCCGCAAGGATTGTTTCTGGATTCGCCACTGATGTGCTCCTATTAAACATGGTTAAACACTCTACGGCCATCATACGCCCCTTTAAAAGCCAAGCGGCCGGTGTTCGCCCGTTGTAAGGCCATTTTTAATTTTTACTCGGGGATACTCGAGAAGAAATATTACAATATTTTTTATAGGTAACTCAAAATTTTTTTTCATTAGGTACAACTTTGTGCTTTTTTTCATTTGGTACAACTTTTTGCTTCCACGGACAGCGCACACATAATCTTTTTTTATTTAAAGGCGTTGCACCGCACGCGAGTTTTTTCTAGTAATAGTAATAAAAATGTATTTATTTTACTTGTCATAATTTTGCGCATTTATTGAGATGTCGAAATTATTCAGGATTTGTTTTTTTAAGCTCCAAACCTGCTATTACATAGAGGGCGATTGTTGAAATAATTAATATCATGTTAAATGTAAAAATTAAATAAAAATAATTTTCCAATAAATTGTGGTTAATTAGAGGCTTTCACACACAATGTTGTGCCAGTAATTAATTGAATTAAATAGCCGCATTAAATAATTAAATAAACCGCAAAATGTTGTTCAATATTAAAAATAAAAATAAGGTTTGGGGCGTTGGCAACGATTGCATAAGTATTATTTTACCTATTCCAGAAAAAAAATGCATAATTTTTGTAAAAAAAAATATTTCAATCATGACACCAGAACCCGATAAATAGTAACAACAACACCACCAAAAAAAAAATAAACAACAACCCGAGAATAAAAGAAGGACATAATTTTTAAAACCGTTTGTACAAGAGATATAAGGAGTAGATAAGAATGAAAATATGGTCGATGGTCCAAAGAACTATACTTAAGGATGGTCCTTCTCTTCCTCTACACCATGTATGTACATTTTTTTATATGGTGCACATCCTTTACTATAAGTATGGTATGGGCAAAAGAAAAACATGGGTAATAAATTTTCAACAGCAATTCTTTTTAAGAGAAGAACATATTTTCTTACAAAATATAACTTAGTGCTATCCATGATAGTAACAAATAACATAATAAAAAATATTGCACATGTATGTAATATGGCTTTTACTTACCAGAAACATATACCAAAATAATAAATACTGGCAGACAAACGAAGGATAGCATCTCTTAGATAACTTAATGCATCGGCTTCCTGTAAAGAAGAATTTAAAATAATGTTGTTGGTTTTTTTTACGGGGAGGTGAAAATGCATAATAACAAAAAAAATTATAGTTGGAAGGGACGAAATAAATAATTTAAAAGAAAGGATAACAAAAACACCACTGAAGAAATCAGATATACAAACAAGCTTAAAAACAAAAACAACAAAAAAAAAACAGGATTTTTTAAAAAAAAAAATAAATAATGTGAAATTGTAGGTGACGGAATGAGAAATAATCTTAAGAAAATAACTGACATCTTTAGAGCATCTTTCATTCAGAATGAGACTGACACCATCGTACTTTTTGTTCACTTTATCACGGCGGTAGGAAGAGATATCACAAGTCACTAAGCGATATGTCTTCTAGATCCAAAATGTCTATCACTGAACTGTTATCCATTAATCACAACTCATGAGATTCTTCTTTTTTTTTCTTTTTCTTTTTTTTTAAGATAATCCCAAAACCATAGTAGCTCTATATACCTGGATCTGTTGTCATGTCTTCCAGGTAAAAGGTGTTGAACACATCACTACACAGCATTAACAAAATTTATCACTCTTCGCCGTTATATTTAAATAAATGGATTTTTTAAAAGTTGATGAAAATATAAAAATTAGAATTTTAAATGTAAGCACATTTAACTAACACAAAATTAAAATAAATAAATAAATAAATTAAAATAAATTTACAATCGTTTACGATAAGAACAAGATACGTGTAAAAATAATCTTTCGAAATTTTATCACAATATTTCGTAATTTTATGTTAATTATATGAAAAATTTCGCAATCATCCGTCGGCAATTGCATATCCAGTACCGCGTACAACGCCGGCCAAAATATAACTAGATAAGTTTTACTGGAGAAATTTCATTTTACACCCAGAAAAATGGTGTTAAAAATCTTTCGTTGGGATTCTTGGATATATTTTGGACGTTGTTGTTGGTGCAGTGCACACGGTAGTGATACACATTCATTTCGTACTCTGATTCCTTCTAACCAACACAAGCACAAAAAAAATACTCCTCCTTATACAGAGTCCATGTACCGGGAAACATTATTAACATCCTTGTAGTTTGGTTGTGGTAGCTTGGAAAGCACACAGTAAATGTGCTGCTCCAGCCCTCCCCAAAAAATATCCTCCCAAACCATCCGCCCGCCACACCCCTCCCTGCCGGCATTCTCCTCCTTTTGCCATATCTCTGTAATGATGGCACCCTTAAAAGTGCGCGCATGTCCATTGGCATTCTATTGATAATGTCGATAAGGATAGATAGGACAGACGAGAGCTTCATATCAAACATAGCTCCGGACTAGCATGGTGCTGTGCTACCTTACAGGTTTATGTCCTTTATCCCTTTATATACATATAAACATATATATATATACGTCAGGTAAACGATGGACAAATGTAAAGGTAGTATGACCCAGGCATGAACAGAAGAGGATGTGTGGAACGTATAGAGAGATGAACGAGAGGGGAATGGAAAGAAGTTTCTTTGGTCCAGAAGGAAATTAGGAACGATAATAGGAATTCAGTAACCCAACTGGGTAATTATTGGATCAGGATCATTCATTTAAGGATAACCAAAACCTGAAGAACACTTATGGCCCCCCGACTACTGTCCTTGCCATATCTTGTTGATTAAGGTGGAACATTATGTCCTCATAGAGGAAATCATGCAATGATTTAGCTATCATGAACCATTTAGTATAATATGACACAAGAGCCATCCGTATACTATACACATCAAGCACAAAAACACACACACAAGTACACACTATAAATCTGAATATTCAGGACTATGGTCCGTAAATCCTTCATATCAGGATATTCATCAATTTATATAGTATGCATCCGTAGAGAGTGACATTATGGGGTTTCAACTTGAAACCATAATAATATTAATAATAATAATAATAATAAATATAATTTGAATAGCCCAAAAAAGGATGCTTCCATGACAAACACTTTGAAATAAAGACATTATCCTCGAGCATATCCTTGCCATTCTTAACAATTAAAGGGATTCAGAATGATTTTGCATTTTAATTAAAACCTGTTCCGTATATATTATCATTTCATAAGACCATGCAAAAATACACATGCATACATACATACATACATGCATGTATAATAGCACACTGTCCACATCCTTTTCTTTATCCTTTTCATATCTTTTAAGTAAATATGGAAAATGTAAATTCGTCTCGGAAATTCCTTTTACTTCTATAAGTGTATATTTGGTAGAGTTTTACTTGTTGATAAGAATCCTTGAAAAAAAATATAAGAGAAAGAGAACGAGAGAGTGAGAGGGATAAAGATGAAAAAAAACACATCCTACGAAAATATCCACCATTTGTAGCAAGGAAGGCAGAAGGGCATTCAATTCCCTTTTGAATCATAAGTCCACTTCTCAAATATAGTCTTGAATAAGCTTCGTTATGTCTCTGCAATTTTAGATCATTCTAGCAACTGCTAATGGCAACCAATCTTCTGATCCAAATAATGAACCAAAACTACCCTGTGTATAAATATACATACATATATATAGGGTGCGTTAAAATCATGAAGGGATTATTGTGGCCATTTGGTTCAACGAGCGCAACCCCACCCTTCCAAATTCTAATGGGTTAATATAGGCAGATTCTTGAAGGTTGGGTGGACTAGCTAGCAGCGAATGCATGCTGACCATTTCTTGATGATGCTCTGAAATAAAATTCAAGATGGCTCATTATGCGTGTGGAAGAGTGAGTGGAGGGGGTAACATAAAGAGTATATGGCAGCTTAAATGGATATGTATATGTAGGGCAAACAATCATCTCAAATTTGTAATAATTTCATTATCATTATTGCTAAGAATAATATATTTTTCCCATACAGTGTAATGGGGAAGATAGTATGGCAAGGCATCCTGGCCCATTCGGGGGGTTTTAGCGAGACGCAAATTAAGCTGTTTTGTTTTAATGCTTGTTTATGTATTAAGTATATTTTTACTGTTTTTCCTTAAATAGTGATTAGATGAAACGTCTTTTGGTATTAAATGAGATTTTTTTGGTATGTGTGGCAGCTCTAAGTTCAGGAATCACCCTTTGTACTAACGGTCTGTCATATTGTTGGTCATGTCATAGTACAGTGTCTAGTAGTAAGCTTAGTTCTAAGGACAGAACAGATTTGAGGTTATGAGGAGTTAGAAACAGAGTGAGATTGTGAGGAGTCATAACTCATGAGGGTATGAGGAGTGCGCTTTAATGTGTGAGTGATGTGGAGGTTATAGGAGTTCAGAAATACTGACTGTGAAAGACTATTCCACTGTCGAGTTGGACTATTTAGAAACGACTAGCTAGTCTGTAGTGATAGTTAAAACGGGGATTGTAAGCAAAGGGAATGAACCGAGCGCTCTAAGCTGGTGCAAGATTGCAGTGGAGGCAGGCGAGCGTTTATTTTGGTAGATCGAACGCTTGGTAGTCGAACTTTGCTACATTACTACGATGGCTCAAAGGGTCGACTGGAGGGTAAATGACATTTAAGGCATCTTTTTACGCAACTGCCCCAAAGAAAGGAGTAGGTACAATGTGTTCAGGGTTCATGGGTGTATTTAGCTTTCTTTGTCCCACCATAACTTCTAAACGTCTGAACGGTATTAAAAGGCTGGGGGGTCATTAGAATCGTTTAATGAATCCGAGTAACATATGCTAGGTTAATTTTTAAATAAAAGAAACAATATGGCGGCCGTCAGACGCAATTTACGTCACACTAGATTTATTGTTATTTTTTCATTGAGGCAATTATGGGTATCAAACGAAAGGTCGAATTGAGACGATTTGAAATATGTATAACACTTAATACATAGATCGCTGGGACTGGTAAAACGTTTACCTTAAAAGTTATAATGGAGCAGATATGTCGTCTCTCTCATAGTCCAAATAGCAAAGTTGTAGTCTTAGCAGCGCCAACCGGGATACCAGCAAGACTGATCGGAGGAGCCACGTTACACTCCACTTTTGCTCTTCCCATTGATGAAGGTCGAATAGAAACAATTCCTCTCTTGACTGGCGAACGTCTTCAAAAAGAATGGCAAAAGTTGAGAAGCATAAATTGGCTCATGAAAGTAAGCGATGCTTACTTCGGTGGTGTCAATAGGCCAAACCTAAATGAAGCCTGAAATACATTAAGAGAGTGCGTCGCGTCGCAGTAAAATTTAGATTTATAGTTACAGAATGTGGCAACTCACATTAATCACATTGCGACGGACCGCGCGGCGACGTATTGGTTTGACTTAAGCTAATTTCTAAAACACTGCTTCTCTTGACAGTTGTATGGGGTCTAACGGGCGATAAAATCGTTAATCGATTTTTCACCAAATCTTTTTTTCAGCAAAATTGCGTTATTACGCATAACACATGCCGCCAGCACAAGCAATTTAATCAACCACTGCGGCGCACAGCGACGCGACGCGACGCACTGCCTCTTAATGTATTTCAGGCTTGAAAAGTAACACAGAAGTGAAGTAGAAGTGAAATAGACTTACTTCCACTGAAGTAGATGTAACTTCCATTTCATTTCCCTTTTGGGTACTCTCATACATTCATATGCAATGGTACCTAACTTCACTTCACTTCACTTCCCATTTAGGTTTGGCCAAAAAATGTCTTGCTATTTGGAGATCTGATGCAACTTCCACCAGTGTTTAAATCTGCTGGTGGTGCGTACTGCTTCAAGCAACCGTCAAATTTAGAAGCAGAAGTAGACTTGTGGGCTCTGTTTAGTTTTTGTGAACTGCCACAGAATATGAAGCAGGCAGATGATACCGTGGACATTATTGCAGTCGGGGTACAGTTTGATGATTGAAAAATAGCTTTTTGAAATCAAATTTTTCGAGTTTTTCGCGTTTTCTGGAAAATTTTCCCATTAGTCATGTTAATTTATTCTACACCATCTGAAAGTAGACCTTTCAACAACCGAAAAAACTTTAAACTAAAAAACTTGATTATTGAAAAAAATGTTTTTAGAACATGGGCATTTTCGGCTGAAAATTAGACCTCTTTTTAGGTTTAAATTCGAAATAAAACGTAAAAATAAATATTTTGATTCAAAAAAATTACAGCGTGTTTGGGACATAAAAAGGTAAATTTCCAACAAATTTGATGAAAAAACAATTTTTTTTAAGGGAGATAAAAATTAAAAACCAAAACACCAGGTTTTTAAATTTTTCTAGCAAAATTTGAGGTTACGTGAAAAAATGGTTTTTACAAATCTTTTTATTACCTACAGCTTTTATGTTTAACTTTTTTCGATAGGAGGTCCAGTTTCGCTGAAAATCGCGAAAAACCATTTACACCCCTTAAAGTTCCCCCTATTTCACCCTCGTAACTCAGATCGACTTTAATTTATTTTTCTGGTTGGCTGCGCTATATTTCCTTCACTTTCCAACATTTTTCATGCTGTTAATAATTTTTATCATTTTTTCCTTTTTAAAAGGTATCAGCACTGGCCTAACATGCTAGGTTACTTTTCATTATTTATTCGCCAAACAAGGCATACTTAAACTGGACAACAAAAGCGTCTCAGCGGGAAATGGAGTGTTGCAATAGCTGAGCACTCCTTAAAAAGATTACAGCGCTCCCGTTTCTATACCAGTTCCTTACTATACGTCCATACTTTTTACGTCTGTAGACATGTGAATAAGCTCCGGGTGTCTTTTTATAAGCGCGAGTGCCGTTTTTCCAAGCGGTCCCCGCGCTAAGTACTAACCACGTCCAATGCTGCTTAACTTCTGTAATCGAACGAGAACCGGTCTATGTATTGAGTGTGCTAATTTATGATCATCAAGATATTTTCTGAAAACTCCAGTAATGCTCCCCTGGGCAGCGCCCAAAATTAGCTCCCATGAGCAGCGCTACCAATTTTTCCCGCTAGGGTTAAAAAGTTCATTACGGTGTGAATATAAAGTAACAAGGAACAGTACTGGTATGTTTTAATAGTACACAAGATTTACACTGTTTATAGTATGTACCTACATATTTTTGTAAATGTTAACTAAGATAAAAGAAGTATGTAGATGTGGAAGTAAGGAGCAGAGAGATTGGAAATACTGAAGAGGCGTGATGAAGTCAGAAAATAAGATGGTTTTTTAGTGCGGGGAGGACCAATGCCCTGATATAAATAAAGCGAAGGAGGCCACAACCTAGCCAGGAATGTTGCACACCCGTCCCATCATCAGATCTTCGCATGTGAAAGATAAACCATGAAAACAATCGCTACATGCTACTTTCAGACACTGACGACAGAATGAATCGTTGGATATGTATACAAGCGCACCACAGAAGTAATGTTGCAGTAAAAAGGATTTAACAAACTTGGGCCGTATAGATGACGATAAGACATTAAAATAGAGGAACAGTTTACGTGCCATAGATCTTGAAAAGCATAAGTGAGTCATTTTGCAACAATATAGTTTGGAATTAGTAACAATAAGAAGGGGAATATTATTGAGGAAAAGAGATGGAATGTTCTGACGGGGCAAAGAGCGACGACTAAGGAGTAGTACTTTGGATTTATTTAGTTTATGAGATACTTTATTTACTGAATGGGTGAAACATGATAATTGTTACTGACGATACAACCTACATATATTGACGCACTCGTTCCTTGGATACGACGCGGGTATTCTTTAAGTAGTTTCGTATGTCTTATATGGCGCATATCATCGTGGAATTTGTTCATAGCCGACAGTAACTATACTTTAAGGTTTCCGTTGGCGAATTCTAGGGTAAGACAGGTATTATATGGAAAATATCTGTTTCCATCTTGAAAACCTTTTACCCTTTTTACATTAGAAAAGATCTGTGTGACGTTACGGGAAAGCTTTTTTCCATTGTTAGCTAAGATCTGAGTGAAGTCACGGGACCATTATGAGTTTACCTTGTAATTATTGTACCATGGTGCATAGCTCTCTTACCTACTCTGAGTCAGTTTAATGCATGTTAGAATCAAACTCGTAAAAAAGCTCTTCATTGGTATTTATTTCCTTTCTTTTTTTAATTTTTTAATTTTTTTCGGATTTTTCGATAGTTTAATAATTAATATTGACTAGAACTTTTTTATTTTCTTATTACATAAACCTTATTGTGCATATGGAATCGTTTTTGACCCTCTAGATTCAATTTTAGCCCTTGATTGCATCCAAAAGTGCATTTTATGCATGATAGTCCATTCATCATAACACCATTATAAAAATCGTTCCTTATATGATTTTTTGGGTCGCTGATTACGAAAATCTGGGTCCCGGGGAACGCTGAAATCAACCACAACAATGCTCTCACTCTCCGGATTGGAGGATCAAAATTCGGAGAAATGTTCGGAAAGAACATCAAATGCTGAAATAGAGGTTTTGTTATTTTCGAATGATGATTTTCAGCCGTACGTGTTTAAAACAGAAAATAATACTTGAGTTTTACTTGGGCCGTAATAAGTGCCATTCCACAAGAGGATAATTCGCATAAAATCCATCAATGTTACAAAAATCCAAAAAAAAATTGTCCCCGAGACCTAGCTTGGAGTATGAGTAGGAAGCAAGGGATATGCACGTTTATCAGTCACGTTTGCGTTTGTTATTGTTTTTTTTCACCTTTTTCACTATTTTTTATTTTGTGTTTATATTTTTTCTTCGTGTTCGCGAAGGCGTAATATAAGAATTAGAAAAGCAATTGTGGCTACTTTTTGTTGGCCCAGACCAAACTCCGAAATACGAAATCGTTCGAAAGTTTGAATTTCGTTAAGAAGTCCGCTCGGATAATATCTTTTGAAATATTGGAAACATGAAGTTATAAACGTACAGTCAACGAAAACCGAGATGAAGTTCGAATAACTCCGTGCTGAAAGTGCAGATCACAGAAGGATATTACTACCCATTGTGTTCTAGAAAAGTAGAAACAAGAATATTTGAAACGTCCACGCTGGCTGGTGTCAATCTCAACGTGGACATTGCAGATTTTAAATAATTTTTAATCAATGAATCGAAAACGCAACTTGAATTTCAAGTAAATTTCAAGTAAAGAACTCAAGGCATCATTTAAATGTAATGAATTTTATGTAACTAATGAATGTTCGATAACCCTCCTTCGAAGTTGGACTAAAATATAAAACTTTAATAAACCCAGAGAGCTGGAATCAGTCATTTCTCTCTTGCAGTTGCAGTCTGTTGCTAGGAAATTTCGTAGACGCACGAACTTAAGCTTAAACTCTTCTCTGTCAATATCTTGAGGAGCTCGGGCTAGGTTGCATTGTTTATCGTCGAAGCCCTATATTATTACAGGCCATTTTTACGACAAATTCGGAAGTTACTGGAACCTTTTTCGAACTTCGGCAGATAGAGCCCGCGCCATAAAAGAATGGAATCTTAAAATCTCTGTTTCCATGCACATTGACAGTCTCAAGTCACAAGAGAGCAGTGTTACTCTGTTTGTTTTAAAACTAAAATAACCGGCTCTTTTATATTCTCAATCACAATTCCACATGCGCGTTCATTTCCCTTCTTTTATGGCGCGGGCTCTATCTCATGAAGAAAATAAGTGTGGTAGATATTATCCACTCAAGTGTTTTGAACCATTTACAAAAACCTGGATACAAAAAGGCGGTCGATGTATGAGTTCCTCATGAGATGAAGGCGAAAAACATGATAAACCAAATTAACATCTGCTGCATATGTACTGGAAGAGAATGGTCCAGTTGATAAGACGATTCATTCTGTGGACAACACCAATTACCAGATTACACCATGCAATTGAACGAAAACGGCTCGAACTGAATAATAGAAAAGGTGTTGTCTTTCATTACAAGTACGCCCGATCACACACTTTTTTAATGACGGAGGAGAGTTTGGTTGGAAAGTTTTGATGCATCCACCGTATAGTCCAGACATAGCATCGTCGCGTGGTAATTCTTAACAATTAATGGTAAACATGTCGTTTTTTGACTCGTTTTAGTCATAAGCCCTGTTTTCTTAATGAACTATATAGGTCTTCGATCCAGTTCATTAAAAAAACGACAAGCGAAATTTCACTAAGAGCCATCTTCAGTGCTTTAAATATATTAAAATTAATCCGAAGTTGCGTGTCACTAAACAACTGTTACACGAATTCCCCTCTAGAAAATAATGAATAAATTTCTAAAAAATAAATTATTTGTTTCCTCATGCCTTCAAATTTGCTCTCGTCACTTCTATGTTGTTTTTATTTTAAAGGACGTTTTCCGACAGCTGGTAAGTATGCTACATTCCGAAAAGAAAGGGAAATTTTGAAATGTCCCAAGACCTGGATAAAAACCTCGATAAAACCTGGGTTTTCAGATTTGTATGGGGAAGAACTATATAGTTCATTAAAAAAACACGGCTATAATGACACCGCGCCATGGCTATGTCCTGATGTTTCCAACAGGATTGTTAGCTCGGTCCACTTTGCCCGCCGCCCCAAAATTTGCGCCCCCCGGTGCCATGGCCCCGTCTGCACCTCCCACGCTACCCTTTTGGTCGAACTACCATACAAAAATATCCTGCAAAAGTCAATTGATTCAACGATCAATCATCTTTAAACTCATTTTCACACTCTGACAAAAAATAATACACTAAAACTGCAACTGATGTAAGAAACAAGCACTCATCGCCTCTAAGTAAAAGTCCTTAACTTAGTTAACGTTTTCCCCATTTACTTTCATCTCCAGGTGCCAGCAAATAGCAAACATTTGTGCACCTCTTCACTGCACAAAAGCCCACCTGAAAGCCGAACCTTACTTCATTTTCTCCTCGCTTTTTTTTACAAAAAAAAAACTTCTCCTTTTCCTCTCAAGACGAGGCTTTCATAATGTCATTAAGTCCTATGCTATGACACAACACCCTGCATCAACAGGAACAACAGTAAACGGGTATTATGTAAGGGAGCTCATTCCCCGTTGTAGTTTCTAGGATAAACTTGACATTTGCCATAATTTAGCAGAAAAACGTATGCAATCTGCACAATCCTTTCTCGTCCTTCGTTTTGAATAGAATACGACTCTGCCGACACTACATGCAATTCGTGCCTGCATAAACTTTATTATCACGCCTTCAGGTGAGAAACTTGCGCCAGTGTCATGCTTGTCAACCTCAATTCACCTGATTTACATTTTATTCAGGTGAGTGTGTTATTATATATATATGTTTTTTTCTTTTTTCATTCACGTTTTATTATATTTGCATAAATATGATTTTTTTTTGTTTTGCATTTTATGCGAGTTTTTACCTGAATATGTAATGAGTTTACTGCACACGATACGCGGCGGCTGGATTAATATTTTATTTTTGGCATTTTATTGAAAATTACACGTTTTACATGTTTTGATTAAATTCCGTTTTTTTTATTTCATTCTGTTGGTCAGTTTCAATTTTGAAAATCGTGGATATTGAATATTAATCAGAGCATAAAAATTTACAATCTAAGTTGTAAATATTTTGTAGTTTATTCAATTTTATTGAGAGGAGGACATAACAAAAATCAGGACAGCACCACCACTCCATAAAATTGATTTTTTTATGTTTTTTTTTAACAAAAATTTCGTGTGCAAATGAGAAAAACCTTGCAATTAAATCATTTTTTCATTCTTTTAACATCATAAAAAACAATATCGGAATTTTTTAACAAAATTAAGAGTCTTTATTAAATTTAATTTTTTTACGAGGACATTCCAAAAAAAAATTTTATTAATTTTCTCATTCTCGTCGCCTGAAAGCAAAAACATGAAAAGAGTCCTTCACAAAAAAAAATATTCATAATTTTCCTTAAGTTTACAACATGCACCTTGGTAGTTAAGATGCACCCGGTTTTAATCATCAAAACTACAACTACTTAGAACTTTGTTCTGAAGTGCAATTGCTGTAAATATATGTATGTGTTGTATATACATGCAAGGCGCAGGAGGAAGTGCATGCCGGATGTCCTTTTAAGAGATTGTTCCTGCTTGCAAAGTACATCATTATTCTTAGGTGCCACTTTGGTTTTCCCCCAATGCTTAAGGAGAAACGTGAATAAGGCTGGAGACGATTTTACACCTATTAGTATTTTGCCGTAAGTTTTCAAACTACTTTAGAAACTTTTGACTCTGCAGATGTCCTTGTGATGTACGACAGAGGAATAACATTTTTTTACATATTTACAAAATATAACTTTTTGGTATCGAATCAACTAATGAATTTCTTGAGACTTTTCTTCTTCCACTAATTGTTCAGGTTTGGGGTTATATAAAATTCCTTATGCTCCACTTTCACCTCTCTGTGGCCAAAATGTATTCCCTAAGAATTATTATTTCCAAAACCCCTAATTGTTTACATTCTTCATTCTTCAAGGTTCAAACTTTGCATACATACGTTAGCACTGGCAGGTTAGAGTCTAGTGCTATCAGTTCAGAGCTCGGGAGGGATCTGCTTGGCCTTTAGTAATTTGCTGATTGCAAATTGCAGCTCTGCACATCTTTACCTGCGCTTGGGTAATTTTCTTCTACCGTTTTTTCTTTTACTTTGAATCGAGCAAATTGCAGCTCTAGATCCACGTGCTTGGTCGCAATCCGATTACCTGAAGGTATTCCCACTTTAATTTTTGCAACTTCGCAGACAATCTGCATCGCGATCGTGATCATGAAACTGATCTCGCTTGGAATGGATAGAGGCGGTGGCGCCGACCAAAATAATGACAAGGGTGACAGATTGATTGATGAGCTGACGTTACTTTCAAAGTCGAAGCCTAGTTTCCCAAGCCCAAGTAACTCAATACCTACTTACCTTGTTTAACACAAAAGACTTGGCCAGTCTCCAACCAACTGGAAGCAAATTGAATGGTTTGTTTGCCAAGGTTTTCGGTATGACCACTTAACATACCAAGTAGACGTTGGCATTACCTGATGCTGCCCAAAAATAGGACTAGGTCTAGGTGAAGCAGAAGAGAATCGGAAGACCCTACGGGGCACAGTCGAGCTCCGCTTTCGCCACCTCCAAAGTAATCGCAGGAAGATATTGAAGAAACCGGGAAACATCCAAGATTTCTGCAGTTTCAAGGAACATGAGTTCGCAAATAGCCCAATACTTCATTATTGTATCCCAGACAACTTCAACAGGTTCAGCAGTCTGCCTAGTGGTTTGTCGCTTAGACTTGACTTTTGGAGCTATAGCGGAGCACTTACAGAGAACATGGACAAATTCATACTCCTCAAGGCAAAGCCTGCTTGTGGGGTCCTCCAATCTTCCTATCCTCTATAAACGGTAATTCAGGGCACAGTGCCCGGTAATCAAGCCAGAAAGTGTAATGACATCAAGCCAACAAGTATCCAACAACTGTCCTGACATCCTTTCTATGGCGCCCCAACAATTTCTTAGCCGCGTTAATAGAGAGGGTCGGAAGGAACCGCTTAGAGTTGACCAATCCAGATGCGGACTTCCAGCGTTCGGTGCGTTTCATTCAAGTCCAAGGGCCTCTTCACCAAATTGGATATGGCTGCCCCAATAGCCGGTTCCATAAAAGTCCCTTGATACGACACGATAACTTTACATCTTGTCATCGTATTCTCTCACCGAGTGCAGAGGCGTTAGTGAGAGACGTCATATCCGAGAATCCGCCATCAGGCTGCACGTCTCTTCCCATAGGACGCCAAAAAGGTTGTAGTCTCAGTGCAGTTGAATGTTAAGATCAGTTTCTAAATTCTTAACAATGTTAGGCATCCAGAATTGGGGCTACTCAGGATTGTGATTTAAAACTAGCTGATGAAGATGTGATGTCAAGAGAAATTGGCAGCAACAGCAAATCCTTGCCCTGGGAATTGATGAACGGTACGTACCTTTTCTGCAGCTTGGATGGATACCACTCAAAAGGGTTGGCTTAAGAAAGCAGGTTCCTGTTAACTCATAATAGCAGGAAGCACACCAAAATGCAATTAGCCCAGTGGAACATGCATGGAGAGCTGGCATTTTTCTTCGGGGCAAAGCCGCATACGTAAAACTTGTACAAAAGCTGAGGGTAAGTAACGACACTTTATAAGTCCTTCGTGTGATCGGCTACAGTATTGGACTCATAGTGCTGTAGGTGGCGACAATGGAACCTGTGTAGTACAATACAGCTTTTCTCTCACAGACAAATTTTCTAGCAGTAGTGAAGATGAATAAACAGAAAAGAGCATGATTATTTTATGCTCAAAGTATGTTTCATATGATCCCCACGATCTACAATCACTTCGATTAAGTACCCATCCTTGCATAAAACTTTGGCGACTATATATGGCCCTCGATCCATCGATATACATATCTATCCCAATACAATTCTTACAGCAAGATTTTATAGAAGCTAGTACAACTTACTTATAAACTAACAGACTTGAAAAATAACTTAACAGTAGAGCAGCTATGAGGGCATTATCGAGATTGCACCATCTCGATCTCTCTTTCTTCTCTATTGAAAAAAGACCTTAGGCTTCATTCGATATAATCCAAAAACTGTAGAGAATTTTCGTGTCTTCTGCGAAGTCTCAGACATGGTAGATCGTCGATCATATCTCAACTACAACAAGCATAATTTCCCAACACATCTATCCACGTAAACCAAAGAGCTGGTTATACTAGGCTACACTTGATAGTGCAACAAAAGCTGTGTGGAAAGAAGAAACGGCCGCGAAGCTATCAGCGAGATTATTCGACCATTTATTTCCTACAAATCGTGTGGAGTAGACCGTAGACGAATTTTTTCCATTATGATGCAGGAGTTTGCGATCCAATAATTCCCTGACTCTGGTACATTTGTTGGCCCTTGGCTACATCGCATCTCTGTAGGGGAATGTCAATACTGTATTTATACCCAAGGCAAGATACTCTGGAAAATACTCAGGCTAAATCTTTCGTTGCGATATGCCTCTCGTCTTTCGCTTTGAATACAATGGAGAATATTGTCGACAAGGAGATAAGAAGTACTTTTCTTGTCGCGCCAGTCACTCTGCTTTCGTCAGTACACGTATCAGGAGGGGAAGTCAACTGGGACGGCCCTTTACGATCTGGTCTCTAAACTAGATGTAGGAGTTTCTCTGTCAGCTTTACGCCGCCGACAACACATCATTTGACATTATAGAAAACGCTCCAAAAAGACTAGGTCTAGCTGGTGCTTTTCGCAACTGCATCGTTTTTATGTTGAGAACTCGCTTAGTTAAAATTCCGAATTACGTTTTTATTATTTTTAACACCAGAAATTACATATCATTCGCGTAGAATTAACGAGGGGAGAAAAAGGAGAGGAAGTCGGGTTTTGCCGGTTACCCCTGGATCAGCGCTTCCATGGTAACCCGTTTGGTGATGGGTAGTCTGCGTCTATCTGTCGGTGTGCCACCACTGGATCAACTCTCTGTGGCTTGTCGGTTCTGGGTCTGTCGGTTTACCACCGGATCAACTCTTCGGGGTTCTGTTAGTTTTTGGTGCACCATTGGATTAACTCTCCGTGGCTGATCAGTTTATCGGAACGTACCACTGGAACAATTCTCCGGGGCTGTCTCCAGTCATCAGGCAGAGGAATCAACTCTTCCACTGTCTGATAAAACTGTCTTCCGCAGGCATCGGCCTTTTATAACTGTGCGTTGCTGTTCTTTTTGGTATCGCTTTTACTGCGGTTTCGTCTTTTGTTTACAGCGGTGGTGCTGTTTTGTTTTAGGTTTACAACGGTGACTGCAGTTTTGTTTTAGGTTTACAGCGGTGACTGTTTCGTTACAATCCTTTATTTTTTAATGTTTCCTAATTAATCTTGCTCAATACTCTTATTTTATTTATATTTTTCATGAACCCTCTGAAATACACTCTTTTCTTTTGGCTTGAGCATATCCTGTGGCTTTATTCCTGCTTCTATAAGTATTTGATGTATATTTTCTGGTGTTGGTGTTACATTAGTAAGCTTTAGTTGTATTATTGATATAAACTAAATTCCTTGTTCTTTTTTCAGCCATTTTAGATAGATTGCAGCATATCGTCTTTTATTTGCAATAGGTCTGAGCCTTACTCAACTGCGAGAACTATGGGATCGCTATTCGTTCCCACGTCAAAAAGTGACTGTTTAAATGAGATAACACAAGCTTAGGAATCAACCTTTGTACTACCAGTCCGTCATGTCGTTCAGCTCGAGTAACCACTACGGCCGATTTCATTTTCCTTATGATGGATATTACAAGATTTTCTTAGTATGACATAGGGCGTGGCCAAAAATGTGAAAATTGTCATCCCTTGTGCAGAAGAACTCTTACAGAATAGATGCTCCTGCTTTTACACCTGCAGCTGATGCACTGCACTGTAAAGAAAATTTTTCAAACTTAAATGCTGCTGATTTTTCACGCGCACAAATCTTCTTCTTAACTTTCAAGTCTCAGTCGCAGCTTGCCTAACGTATACATAGAAATTCGATTTACTGTGTTTTTGAATTCATGATCGGCTTTTGAACAACATGCTGTAAAGCGTAAGTCATGAGTTTTTGACCAGGCCCGTACTCACTCATATTGACCCCGTTCGTGGAACGTTTGTATGGTCTGAAAGTGGCTTCTTTAGCTTTAAGTATGTTCGCACATTACCGATTAAATTATCTTTTCGGTTGTAGGTTTTATCGATTTGATAGAATCAAAAGACTCATTCGCGGTCGTATAACCTTTGTGACAAGAGAGACAGAGTTGGCGTTCTTACCGTGGAAACACAAATCCCAGTCAGTGGCCTGAGAATAGTGAATAGCTTCTAGCCAGTTGGCTTTCCCATAATGCAGTACATTTGGGAGGTATGTTGGATGAAACAGAAGATGGATATGGTAAGTTAGTGCTGAAGCAGTTATCCGTGTTGCCGAGAGATGAGTCAATATCGACGAAGTATCTCGTAGGACAGGAAGTCAGAAATAGGTCTAGGAGGTTCCTTCGATTTGATGTTACACTGTTTTACACGAAGAGCTTTTCCCATTAGACCTAATAATAGAATTGATGACTGTGTTGTCTTTGTGGTCGATGTCATGATTCTGGGCTTTTCAGTCATACTGGGAGTGTCATCTTGGTGGGTTGGGAACCTTGCTATTCTTGATCTATCCTTTTGGGCTAAAATAAATGCACCATAGTATTGAGGACTGTCGTCTTACAGGTCCATGCCACGCTTCGAGGCTTCTTATCCCTACTCGGAGGGTCCACTTGTCCACTTGAGTGGGTTGAGAGCCTGGTTATCCCTGGTTTTTTTTTTATGTGGAAGACTAGAGTTCAGGTTTGTACTTTTGGGCTAAAATTTTTATCAGGAAGGGTAGTGGATAATCTGGCCTATTGAACACATTTCATTTTTTTTTACCTTTTAAACAATAATGTTACAACGTTCTTAAGAATTTTACTTCTGCCTCTTTAAATACCGAGAAAATACTACGATGATCATAATTTACTAGAAGAGGGGCAAAATCGTATGTAAACACGGAATACATTAAACGGCTTCTTATTGAAAAAAAAACATATTTTCTATTCTTATGTGAACATACAAAATCAGAATTCCTCAAATTTACCTTTATGTCTGCCGCATCCACACTCAACGTTAACGTATTCTAAAACAAACGTAAAACGATGTTGAGTTGTATTTTTTAAATTTTTTCATCATTTTTGTGTTTTTTTTTATTTTTTATTTTACGCAAATCATCTTCTATACATACTCTTACTGCCATGCAAGGGTAGGCTGTAGCAAATCCTCCTTGATGAATTTAAAAATACCTGTTCTTTTAAGAGACTACGAGACGAGTTTGCCTTAAAAATATGTTGTCTAGAAAAGCAGAAAATTCAAAGCAAGAAAAAAAAGAGGAGCCATGTAAAAATATATTTTGGTCAACGAATTTGTTTAATATTACATTCTTGCAGCAATAACAACAACAACAACAACAAAAAATACTGGAACAGAAGTTTTCTTGTAACAAAAACCAATCTAGACGAAATACAAATATCGCATTATGTTTTCGTGGAATGGAGAACACAGCAACACGTGTAAGGTAATACACGTTCCGAGGTGAATGCCTATTTAGGCTGACAGTTCAATTTCGTTCTGTCTGCCCGTGGATAAGGTTTCTTCATTCGTTGACAACAGCATAATTGGAAGCAAGGTGATGCCTAAGAGATTACTGAACTTCTCCTTTCGCAGTTAAATTTAGACCAGCGGGCACAGCCTTAGGGCTCTGTAAGGGTTGTTGCTGCTCTGGTGGAATTTTCATGATACCGAGAGAGAGAAAGAGAGAAAAGAGAGAGAAAAGAAGAAAATTTCATGCCAAATATGAAATGAATTGAAATGAAAATAAAGATGGTAGCACATTTCGTTTTTATCTTATTCTTTTGGGTTGTCAGGTAAAACCTAAAAATAAAATTGTAAACACTTTAGGTTAGGGGTTTGGGGCATGAAATACCCTGAATTCTCTGTGGAACGCAGACCGTATTTAGAAGCTGAATCCCATTCACAAGTGGAACATTATATTTTTCCAATGAATTGTGAAACTCGATTATGAATCCCTTCTGGAAATAGTATAATTTGGGTTTTTATCGTTCTTGTAAATTATGCCGAGGAATGTTCGATTTGTCCTTTTCTGTTAAGAGCTTTATCTTCCAGGTAGTCTCTATGCTTAAAAATGGAACGTAGCCTCCTTAAAGTTCAACGCACTTGCTCATACCTTTCTCCTGTTTCACAATGCTTTCGTGGAATTGAGTTTCTTCGAGGTATTTAAATTTATCCTTCAATTCGTCAAGCGTTTTGTATGGGAAAGTCTAAGCTTAGGGGTCACTATTTGTATGTCATGCCGTTCACGTCATGGTGAAATGTCTAGTAGTAAACTTAACTGTGTTTCGGGGTTCAAGGTTCTATAGATGGTGGAGGAGGAGGTGGACTTTTCGTTCCGAGTAAAAATACTTTAGTTGGTTAATTTTTTTTAAAAGCTTATACGCGCCCGCAACTATCATATATAGCGAACAAATGCGCCTGCCACGCCACACTGGTATGCGCGCTCCCGCTACAGGCATGAATAGCATAAATGCACCCGCATCGCCATAGATCATTCCAAAAGCGATGTTGTTTTACCAAGCGTCCCCCAACTAAGTACTAACCAAGTCCAATGCTGCTTGACCTACGCAATAATGTGAGAAGTGGTCTATTGAGTATGCTAATGTCACCAAGATAACTGCTCATTTTCGTCGTCCTATACAATTTTTTTAAGCCCCAATTTTGCTTCCTTTAGTCTAAAATAGTTTGAGTGTACCGTGTTTCGTTTGGACTATTCCTTGCGTCTTTTATTGGTACGTGCCTGTAGCGGCCTGTAGACTTTTTACTTAGGCGTATTGTGCCTGTTTCATACCAAGTGCAGGCAAGTCTTATTTTTACTCAGGTGTACCGTCGCTGTTTCGAGTGCCTAATGCAGGCTGGCAGGGCGTGTGTGCCTATTGCAGACTAGCAGCAGGTGAGATTTATTTTTACTCGGGATTTGAACTATTAGACTTTCTAGGAATTTGTAGAACTAGAAGCTTTACCTATCATGCCAAAAACTTAGGAGTAACGCTAGATACCAAGCTCAACTTGGAACCATTAATCTGGTCAGCAGGACACGAAGGTGCCTCTCGTTCTACCGCAGAGCTTGTGGATCCACTGCATATAGACCACTAGCATAAGGCCCATAGTAACTTATCGGGGTTTAGTTTGAACAGTCCTTAAAAGCTGCCTAGCTAAATTCAGAAAAATTCAAATAATGTCCTACTCTGACTCTTCTCAATCTGGTACCGCTCCCCCTTGAGGTAGAGACATCTGCCATATACTCGGCATTGCGGCTGAAATCGACGGCTATCTAGGCGCTAGCGGGAATGCTATCGGACTGCTTGTCCTTTATGATCTCAAAATTTTAAGCCACCTTCCTTGCACATACCTGGAATTTTCCAAAACTACCGCAGGGTGCACTAGTGGTACACGGATGGACCCAGAGATAGGTATTGGCTTTATAATCTGCAGTTAAAGCTCCAGTTTCAATAGAACGACACCCTAGCAACTGTCTTTCAAGCAGAGGTGTACGCTATGTTGGCATAAACGCATGAGAACTTAAGAAGGACATGCAAAAAACCAACGGGATATTTTTCGACTCCAGACCGGTACGAACTGTAAAGTCATTACTTTGGTCTGGCGTCATTAACATAACCCTTAAAACGGCCCTTCGAAGGTGCTCATCAGAACTGGAATAGTGGGACTTACCGATCAGCGACCTACCGACTCTGCCGTATTTGTGGAAAAGATGACTTCGACGCAGCTCACCACCCAATTCACTGGCATCGTAAATTTGGCCGTATGTGCGTCGGAAGGTGGACAGCATTCTACCGAGAAGCTCCTGCCTCTCGGTTTTGTGGGTCTCCAGCCTAGTCTAATAAAAGAACCACCTCCTTCTGAACTCTCATTCTCCCGCTTGACAGGCTTACGCCATTGCGTCACGAGCTGGATCAGCTATCTAGCTGCTATCTCTCGTGGCATTTCTTTGTCTTTGTCTGTTTCTTTGGGCTTCGTATTGCTTAAGCTTCTGGTGGATAGCCTTCAGGGCCACTTCCACCATTCTCCACAGTAAACGATTAATGACGTCCCCCCCTTAAGCTTTTTCGGTTGGAGGCAAATTCCTTACCAAGTCTGTTTACTTATAAAAATATTCAGCTGACCAGAAAAGCTCCAAAAGCAAATCATATGAGCAAGTGCAAACGATAGCAAAGTCTCCCCAATCAAAATTTCCTCTACAAAAAGCTTTCATCTTAGCAAAGACATGAACCTCAAACTTAAAAGCAGATGCTGCGAAATTGCAAAAGTGACGGTACCCGAGGGCGAACGGGACGCAAATGCATGCAAGTCTTCTGTTTCCACTTGAATTCGAAATAAACGCGTAATCATGTTTGTACTACTACTACTAGCGCCTTTTTGGAATCGTGACGTCATATTTTTTATGTAAAATGTGTCCCAGTACCGGCATTATTTAGCTACTCTCCAGACTTCCTCCGAACACATCATCTCGTCTAGGATGTGGTCTTAGCTGCCCCCTTCAACCGGAAGAGGTGAAGGTATATCATATAACCTCCGTGCCCACTCAGGAGCTGCGGGAGGTAATAGCTCACTTTCCCATGTTCCCTTCTAATCTAATCCTCCAGATTTGCCCTCGCTAAACAGGGCCTAGCATTACAGCATCGGTCCCGCCCTGGCTATTGCGGCTCCCATTAACTTGCTGAGGAAGGCCCTTGCCGATCGGACCTGGATGAAACACACAGAACGTTGGAGGTTCGAGCCTGAACTGGCCAGCTCTATGCGGCTCCTTCCTGTGTCATATCTTAATCCAGCCAAGGAATTGTTGGGTCGCAGTGGAAAGGATATCAGAACACTTGTTGACTTGATTTCCCAAAACTGTGCCCCGAATTACCACTTATAGAGGGTATGAAGGGCGGAGGATCCCACCTGTAGGTTTTGCTTTGAGGAGGATGAATCGGTGTTAACACTCCATTCACACCTTCACGTCTCATCATCTTTCTAAAAGAGATCTTGTTCTTCCTTGCAAAATCGTTAAGTACTCACCTTCACTTCATGCCATCAGTATACTTAATTCTCTCACATATTTCAACACCAAAGCTCATTTCCACGATCATCACAAAATTATGGATCATAAAAACCAGGTCAACTGACAACATCTTCGGCAACTGAAAAAACGTTCGAAACTAAATAAAGACGATGCCGTGCTATTTATATCCCTCCCGCAGCTCCTGGTAGAAATAATCTAAAGAGACATAAATTTCCCAATCAATCTTAAGTTGATTAGTAAATCTTGCTTATTTGGCAAATAAGAAAATAGGCTCCTCAAGTATTTTTGGAGGGGACAATTTTATAAATAAGTCTAGAACAACAGAACTAAAAGTGTTTTACTATAAACTTTGAACCCGAAAGAGAACAGGTACTCGATATTTTCGGTGCGTCAGTCCCTACCGCCCGAAATCACTTGTGGACACAAAAAACTGGTGGCAGCGGTGGGATACGAACCCACTCCTCCGAAGGGACTGGAGGTGCCCACCGATAGCTAGGAGCAGAGTCTTATTGTTCGACGAGACTCTGTTCCAACAGTCCGGTCTAAGCGACAAGCTATTAGGCAGACTGCTAAACCTGTTCAAGCGATATGAGGTAAAAGGGTGTAGTACAGTAGGCGGCGGTAGTTTTGGACTCATCAAAATAAAAACAAAAAAAAAGAAGACAAAATAAAAACCAAAGAAAGAGCTAGAAAGAACGATAACGAACTTTTTTGAACTCATCTAATGCGAAGAGTCTCTCGATGGTGAAGGTAAATTAAATAACGTACAAATGTCTCATAAGCCGTGTACCGTGAGATCTCATCATTATGACGTTCCAATATAATTGACAGTACATACGTCTCCTTACATAAGTCTCTCAGTCTACCGTGAAATGTAAGTAAAAATTCGCTTTGATTACACAAAATTGAAAGAGTAATATTGCGACTTTGATTTACTTGAGACTTTCTCCGACAATAATGCGAGGGTATGTATAGGTATATGTACGCACATCCAAAAAAGTGTGTTCATCGGATCATAAGAAGAACCGGTAAAAAGTAAAAAGAAAGGGAAAAAATTAATCGTTCCTTGGGAGGCACATATCTCGATTAATTTTTATTTCAGAGATATAAAAACATCCCTGCCTTCGTTTCAGCCGGAAATTATTCAGAGTATGTGAAAGCAATTTCCTTGTTTTATCCCTGAAGCTTTCATTTCAGATAAACCCTGCTCCCCACAGCAGCAGCACACCGGTTAAGGGATGAAATGAGCAGAGCAACTTTCTACGTGAGCAAAACTTGAAGTTCTGCAGGGATCAATAAAAGCTGAGACGGAGGAGATCCTTTTTTTGAAAACGTATAAGGGGTAGGGGGCACAAAAAAAGGAGCATTTCAACCCCCTTTTTTGTTGATACTGTTGTTGCTGCTGCTGCTGGTGGGGATGGTGGTGTTGTTGTTGTTGCTATTATTATTTACAACCCAGTTCATCATGTAGGGCAGATCTCTGCCATTTATCAATTTTACTCCCGATACATATTTATGGTAATGTGGTCAATTTGGTTTCCTTAAGGATACTTTATGACGCGAATAGGGATACAATGATACGGACTGGAAGTGACTTTATGGGCTCGCATTGTAAAGCCATCGTCGTCCTTTATTGGGCCGCTTGTATTGTAGACCGCCATTCCAGAGGAATCGGCCCGTAATTTATGATCCCTGAAAGCAGATTGACCAAATGATCTTACGATGACCATTTTTGGTATTGATGACATCCTGAATGGGCACATTTCATTCAGAAGTTTGACGACGTTTTATGTATTTTTGAGGAGTGAACTTGGGATATTTCTTGCTGGGGTTTTTCCTTTTGATAAAATAAAATAATAAAAAAAATGAAAACGGCGGAAGGAAATGATTAAATAAATTTTAAAACAACAAAAAACACGTCGTAACTTTTGTACTTATGTTGTGGATGAATGATTTTTTGAAATTCAGTAGAGTTTTTATTGATTTGTATCATTTTTATCAACTTGAACGCTCATAGATCTTTTATTCTGCTCCTGGCCTTTTATTTTGCAGGAAATGTAAGCAATCTACTGTATCCGACATTGCAGATTGAAAAAAAAATTATTCAAGCAAGGCATATAATAACTACACTCCATTAATGATATTTTTTTCTCTACAGAATCAATAATTAATAAAAAACATCCCATCAAATATAAGATGCTAAAAAGTCTGTAGTACAAATGGAAAACGGTCCTTTTCCAATAGATGGCGACGCCAGCAGTAATATACCGGGCAAAAATGTCAGGGTAGAAACGTCAAATGCTAAGCTAAGCATCTGTCAACAGCTACTTATCATTACATTTGTGAATTTTTTTGCCGGGTTCCTATATTGTGTTGTTGGTGAAAATGTCGAACTTTGAGCCAAATAAGCGAAGTTTCGCTTTTTTCCTTCCATTCGAAAAGAAAAAACGCGCGTCGAATGATTGTTGAAACTTATGGTGAGGCTTCCATTAACGAAAGAACGTACCACAAATTGTTTCAACGTTACAAAAGTGGTGGTTTTTATGTGGAAGATAAGAAACGTCCCAGGCCAATGAAAAAGTTTGAAAGCGCAATTGGACGCATTACTGGATGAACATGCATAATTTGCAGATTCATCAAGCCTGACACAACAAGCCATTTCTCATTGTTTGAAAGCATCGGGAATGATCCGAGTTGAAGCCGAGAGAGGTGTAACGTCGTTTTTTCACGTGCGAACAACACATCGACAGTAAAGAAAGAAGGGTTTTTTTGGCATTGTATTGTGCATCAACATTAACCACCAAATCAAAAATCCATGAATCGAAGCATAAGCTGTGTATTTTGTGGGACCAGCTTAACGTGGTATATTATGAGCTATTGCAACTAGGTGAAACCATTACAGGAGCTCTGTACCGAAAACAACTAATGCGTTTGAACCGAGTATTAAAGGAAAACCGGCCACAATTCTAGCAAAGACATGACACGCTCGGCCGCATTTTTCTAATGTTGTTAAAACCTACGAACGTCCTACCCTACCCACCGTAATCGCCCCTTCCGACTGCGACCTGCCCCTTCCGATCGATGACGCATGCCCATTTGTACTAGTAATTAGAAAAAAAATCTACTGACGATCTTCTAGTAAGTTTTCTTTCTAACTCAATCAAGGTAGTATCTATTGAATTGCCTTGAATCTAAACCGCACACCATATCGGGTGCTACTCCATAGAATCGACAGCTATAATCAACTACCAGCCTCATGCTGATTAAGTACATATGGCAGTCTCTGTATATCAGCCCGGCAATTTGCAAGCAGTGGACTGGGTTCGCTCTAATAGCGTCATCGATTTGGCAGCTCTAGTTGTGAGCGCGAGCACATTTCGTCTGAAGCTGAGCGCGAGTAATTCGCTCCAGAACAAATTTGCTCTCACATGGAATTGCTCTGATTCAATTTTGCTTGCTCTTGGTTTGAATTTTGATCTTGTCAAGAATTTTTCTGATTAACATTTACATCAAATCGATGACGTTATAAGACTCACTCTAATACAAAACTCCGTTCTACACGAGACATTAGCAAATGTGTGAAAAGTGGTTTATAGAGAAGATGGTGAAAGTGGGCGATGGAACAGGCGATCAATTTCAGACAGTTTTTCAGGAAACAAGCAACTCTTTCCTTCTTGATATCCAAAATTGAATTACCAACATTTGTAGTAATTTGCTTAAGATAGATAGCAGATCCCGCTGACAGCTGACATTTCAAGAACAGAAAAATTATCAATTGGGATGAGATATTCCTATCACGAAACCAGGTCCAGGAAGTGTTCGTCAGATGTTTTGAGCTGAAAGTTATGGATGCGAAATGTGCACAGACTATCGATGAGTTTTCGACAAAAGAAGATCTTTACCCAGAGAAATGGAAAAATGGAGAAACGGAAAAGACCGGTGGTGCCCAAACTTCGTTCTTCCATTGCTTTTCGAGCAAACTGAATCTAGTAATCAATAATCTCTATTCAGAACACCATGGGAATCAGCAAAGATATTATTACATTTGTTCGGGAATCAGTTTTGAGAAGAAAGTTAATTCCTAATATTGTATAGCCAAATACTCGGCTTGGATGGAACCTCTTGTAAACATGTTCCAGTCCATAGTTTTTGCAACCTCGCTAGTCTAGGGAGTAAGGCGCCTGGCTACCATCCTAGAGGTCCCGGGTTCGAATCCCGGCAACACCACGGTTCTTTGCCTTCCCACTTTCCCTTACCTACATAACTTTCCTTCTTTCTTTTTCCTCTTTGCATTCCTGATTCCTCCTGTGGTAGCCTTCCGCTAGCACTTCCCCGCTCCACCAGCGCATGCCATCGGTTGGTTGATGGGATTCAACTCGTTTCAGGAGGCATCTCCAGCGAGTTGTTTCTCGTTACCCCGATGTAATGGTTGGGAGTAGGTGGTTGTGGCAGTTCCTTCCTTCACTTCTCTCTTTCCCTTCATTATCTTCTGACTAGAGCTTGCTGTTCGACACAGTGGCGTAGGTAGCTTTTTGCGATGGGAGGGGATATGACAGTATATTTTGATTGATCGGATTTTCACAACTTAATGCATCAGAACGGGGTCTTTTCGCGGTTGTTTCTGACGATAATTCTGCATTTCTATGGTTTTCACCGTCTCAAGACTTGCCGAATGGTTTTATTGGCAGTAAAAATTTCTTCATTCCGAGATAATAAACAAAACAATTTCAACACACTTTTGCAATTATAAACTAGAATAAATTTGACAGTTGAGGATTGTCTGTTCAAAAGGGCGTATTTCCATCATAAACAAACTTGACAGAAATCGAAAAAAACTGCCTGTTCCTCTAAATAAAATGCTAAAATTGTATTTAAATCATAGAAATATAAACTAAACACGGAATGGCTGTAAGCCAGATTAAACGTACCACAATTCCTGATGTGTTTGAGTTCACTCGGTAGTAGTGGTAAGGCAGTGCAGGCCAAAATATGCAGAAATAATAAGAGGGAGGTTTTAAAAGCGGAGCGATTAAAATTCCTGGCATAAAATCTATGCCCCCGGATATTGACTTGGCACGCCACCATTCACTCAAGAAGCTACCCCAGACAGTTCGGCAATTTGTGTCCCACTTGTACACATTATTGCTGTCCTTTTAAACAAGCTACCTTGAGTGTGGTCGCTCACGTACAGGGTTTTTACACGACACAGCCGTTCCATGTTAGTTTATATTTCTATGATTTAAATGCACATTCATGCACTATATTTTTTGTAATTATTTGTTTAGAAATATGCCCTTTTGATCGGGATTTTGAGAAATACGACCTTTTGATTAGTTACTTTAAGAAATAAGCCTTTTTGAATAGAATTTTTGGAAATACTTGCAGTGAAGTTTTTTGGGGCTCTGTCAAAAGCAAAAATCCTTTTAGCACGATTTTTATGTCCACCTATCCACTCCTAGTAAAACTTTGAGCCAAAATTAAATGTGTTATTGTGTTAGGGCTCTAATACCAAAGTGCCAAAGTACCAAACTACAAAATAAAGCCAACTTTAACATCAAAATTTGCTAATATCTTAAAAAATAAAGACCGTAACACAAAAATTGTTGGACATTATTTATAGGAAATTGTCCGTGCTTTCCAATTTTGGAAAAAAAATATTGACTAACTACTTATTTTTGGGGGAAAGGGTAGTTAAAGTTGATAGTTTTGTTAAAAAAACAAAATTTTGACTTTGATGACTCATTACTCTGGAAGGTGGTAGGGTAGAATCTTCACTTTTACATTTTTAGATAGGTGGGAGTATTCTGCGTGCAGTGCGGATTGTAGTTTTTTTTAAATAAAATATTTTAGTACGGTGAGAGTATTTTTCTAAAAAAAACACACTTCCTTATAATTCATTAACTAAAGCTGATATAAAAAACTGATAATATATTTGAAATCAGCGTCAAAAATAAGTTTAGAATGATGTAAAATATTCCATGCAACAGTCATGCTGTTGAGCAGTGTTATAATTGGGCCTTCTTTTGCTGAGGGGTTTCCGGTTATTCGATCATACTGAAATTTTGCACACAGCTTCAGTTGCGATGACAATATAATATAGTATACTCAATAGATCCAATATGGCCACCAAAAAAATGGCGGATTACCGTTTGCTTCCCAAGATGCAGAAATACGCCCTTTTAATTAGAATCCTAATTTTTTGGAATTTTTTATATGAAAAGTACGCTCCATTTGAATAAGGTTTTAGGCTCATTCGATGGACTTTTATGCCATATTTTCAAAATAATTTTAAAATAAAAAAAAATTGAAAACGGAAAAACTAGAGTAAATTAATGTTAACGCTCCAAGGAACGCCTTCGAATTATTGATTCGCCAGAGAGTGTGCTGTGTGTTGTGCTCGATAAAATTGTATCGAGTTAGAACAATCTATGAAGTGCAAAGCTTCCGCGAACTTATATATTAAAGTTTATCATAATTTTGCCCGTAGAATCTTTTCTTGAACTTTAATATTTTTACTGACTCGGCAATTTTTATAAACTTCAAAATATTAAGCAGGAATTAAATTGACAATCAAAGCCAAACTTTAGTCCTATTTTTTAGGAAGCTTATATTCTGATACTCGACTACATTGAAAAATATTCGAAATATTAAATATTGAATAAAATATGCTCATAGCTAATAGTTATTTCACCCTCCCTCTATTTGGACCCTCCCCAAGCCACCCCTAGCTGAAGTTGCCATTTTTCTCCCCACACCCTAGCAAATAGTCAAAAATTTCTGCCACTAGTATTTGACGGTTATTTAGCCCTAAAAGAACCTACATACGAAGCGGCAGAAATTTTTTTTTCAATTTTAACCCCCTTTTTACCCCCCAAAACCCCTAACTCGAAATGGGTCCACTTCCCGCAAAAATGTCATATTATAAAAAATGCTTAAAATTACTTCAAAAGCTTATATACCAAACGGCAGAAGGTTGGGACGACACGATTTTTTCAAGTGCCAGCTCCCCTACTATTTAGCAGCCTAAGAAGAATAAAAAAGTGGCTGGGAAGCACTATGGTAGAAAGTCGCCCAAATGGTCTAGCAGAGATGAGTGTTCAGAGAAAGCTTTTTTTTGACAACCTAGACCATTTTAATAATAAAGTAGACAAGAACTTCGTAAAAAACAGGCGAAGATTATGTTTTAATTATCTTTTTTTAATTTACTTGTATTAAAAATATTTCTTTACAAATTTTAATTATCGCCTGGTATCCGGATTCATTGGTAGTATATTCACGCAGTGCCATTCATCCCTTCAGCATTATTGTTTACACCTTGGGATTGCTGATCGAGTAATTACTGGCTAGATCGGCAGTATGCAGTCTATTTCATGGGCAGGCAGGGGCAGCTTGATGATCTCGGGCAGGATGTGGTCTGACCATGTCCATCTTGGAGCGAGGCGACCCTGATTGCGTTGTGTTCAGATGACGTTCAGTCCTCCAACCTCTGTAAATAATACTTTGGGCGACACTTCTTTGATGACCCATTGAAAATTGGAAGGAAGCTGATCCATCTACCTACCGTATCGTTCAGACAATTGCTTGTTTCGATCTCTGCAGAACTCCCTCAATGGAACTCCCTCAAAAGAAGCCTGTTAAAACTGCTTAATTCGGTTTTTTGACCAGGAGCTACAGAAGTTCTGCATCGATGGCTTCATGTTTTTACCAGAAAAATGTCAAACAATACCCGATAATAATGATGGTGCATAATTGGTTTAAATAGATTCATCCTGCTAGACACCTTGAGTTGCGTCATAGGTATTAATTTTTTTTATTAAAATAAAAATTTAATAAAGACCAAAATAAAATAATTTACATTTACTTGAAAAGATTGTAGTAAATTAGCATTATATCTTTCATTTTATGAGTTTCCACTTTCTTGATTAAATCTTCTAAACGGAATACCTTAGGCCATTCATATAAAATAACTAAAATTCTATTCTAACAAGCTACTGCCACTTAACCCTTAAGGAAACAAGTCGACCGGCTCTCTCTGTTTTACCATAAAGGTATTTAATATTCACCACCAAACATCCTCTGTGTATACACGAAACATAATCTTGAACCTCTTATCATATTACCGCAATCTCCGGTTATATTTGCATAAAGAATTTCCTTATCCGGAAAATTTGCTTTCATAGTAATATTCACAAATGTAATATTATTATTGCAAAAAACAACCCTTCTTATAAATAAATTTTTCATGAATTTTTAAAATTTATAGAACCAATTCGAATGTCCTACCTCCACCGCCCTCCACACGCCAATATTTTGTTTCTATTCTGCCACACTATAAAACCATTTTCTTATATTTGCATCCCTTACCCTTTTCGCATTTGGCAAAGGCAAAGGCCTCCTTCTGCAATAGAAACAAGAAAAAATCCTTTGGATTCCCCGAAAGGACATCTCCACAGTTTGGAACATAGTAGTACCTTACCAGCGATAAATTGTTGAACGACTTAAAAACGTAAGACGGCCATAACCAGGGGCGAGGGCGATTATGCTAAAGCACTTTGCCAACATTACCAATTCCATTACAGTTAACCACTAAAAGAGCGAAATCGTCCATTCTGAATGGTCCAGAAGTGACGGTCCATAAAAATATTTCAGAGAATCCCAAACAATTTTTTACCACTTTACCCAATTGTCTTCCAAAAATATTCAAATGGGGCTGAATATTTCAGGGTGTTCCCGCAGGGATGCCGTGTGGCTACGAAGGAAGTCCTTACCAGCACCGACATCCTACTGGGTCCGCATATGTAAGTAGTTGAGTGCATGTTTGAACAAATGTTGAATGGCACAGGACGGCATTGGGAAAATGGCAGAAAACTTTATTCTAGAAAACGATGATTGGAGCTGGAACGCTCCGGGGGCGGAATAATTTTCCAATTTTTATATCCTTGATTATTTTCCCCTGACATAAGCACTGAGATTACGGTCTGTTTGTCCTTGCGGGCTAGAACGAATTAGAAGAAAAAAATACCAACAATAATTGCAATTTTATGGACTTGTAAAAACATTTACGTTTGAAATTTGGAAGCTGGAATGTGTTTTTTGGGGACGCTTTGATGGCGGGGAAATTTATCGGACGGCAAGCCATCCCATTGATTTTGCTTATAGATAGCCTCTGTTTCTATATAATGTGAAGATGCGTTTTTCCAAAATCAAGTACCTAACCTAACCTACATGCATTTTTCCCAAGCCAAAACTAATTTTTACATCTCCTTCGCAAGAAACGACAACTAACTGCGCCCCATGAATCCGTCAACGTGATTTTCCATATAAATTGTTGTTGCTTTTGCTGGTGACGGAGACTTGGATTTAATTTTAATTTTGCCGGTCTACCCCTCCACGAACAAAAGCTCTCTCATTTTTTCGGTCATTTTTTGATGAGTCTGCCATCTGCTTACAAAAAGTAAACCCTAATTAAACAAGAAAGCTTTTACATTTATGTTGCTACTAGCAACCCGCCCACAATTTTCTTGAACAGAAAGTGCGGGAAAACGTATTTGATGAAGCAGAAAATTTTAAACAAGTACTTTTATTTCATTAAAATCAAAACAAACACAAAATAAGCCAATGCAATCACTACAGAAAATGACATTTGTCTACGAAAAGCTACGTTGACGGTGCCGGTTTCATTGGGCGAGCTCTCACCGACAGTGGTAGGGGAAAATCACGTTGACGGAATCATTGGGCCCCGGCAGTAACGCAAAACGAAAAATCTTCATTTTTCTCTTCACCTCTCTCGAACTGTCCGTCGCCTACTTATTACTATTTTTTCATAACTATTTCCTAATTGGAGTATTTCTAGAAGTTTATACTACTTCCTTTCCTGAAAATATAAGACCGCTCTCGAGCAGTCCTTCTTCTCCGTTGGAGAGGTCCCCGTACAGGCAAAACGGCTTTATTCGGCCCGATGAAAAAAAAGCATTCCTCCAGTAACTCAAGGAGGTAGTTGACGTCTCAAAAACGACCATGAAACCTATCACAAAATGTCATGCAGACTCATGGGGAAGCAGAGTAGAGAACAAAAGGGGTTAGCACCTGTTTGATTATCTCTTAACTACTAACTTCTCCAGCTCCGAATTTTGAGCATTGCCTCTGCTTCCGCCGACACATTTATACATCTCCTCCTGAGTCTGCATAAATTTCCTGAAATTAGTGATACCTTAAGCCGTTTTGGGATACGATTGTCCTCCTTCCTGATTACGTGGTCAGCTAGTCTGTTACATTTTTAAAAAAGTTGAAAATTTTGGGTTGTCAACAATTTCCTACAACTCAATGTTATATCTCCTTCGCCATATATTCCATCCTCTTTCGTTGGGCTTATTATGCACCTGAGAATTTTTCGCTCAAACCTGTTGACTCGTTCCTCTAAGTCCTGGGTTATAGTCCTGGTCTCGCTACTATAGCAGAGTACTTATCGGATTACGTCATCATTCAACACGAAAAACCAATGGGGAGAATGGGGACAAGCAAGGCATTTAGCGTAAACCGCTCTACTATTTTTCAACACGAGTATCGAGTTGAGAAGTCTGAAATGGGTCTTCTCAATCTCTTCCGAAAGGTAGAAAGTGCTGTGCTAAATGGAGGATTTGCGTTGGCGGCCTTCCCAGATATTGAGATGGCCTTAGATAATACATCGTCCGATACTATAGCAAGGTCTCTTAGAAGCCATGGTCTGGGCAACATCTTTTCTGACTTGATCAATTCTATCAATTCTGATTAATCGTCATTCATTTAAGGAATAGTCTCTAAAGGGAACTATAGCAAAGGCATATCCGTAGGGAGAAGGCACATCTCTGTTCCTTAAGCTTCGGAAAGTAGAACAGTGTTTATAGTTACGTGACCGCTACTTCCCCGTAAAACGGAATGCACGAGCGGAACACGAGTTAATAAATTGGTGACAGCGGTGGGATTCGAATCCACGCCTCTAAGGTTTTTAAATTGGGCAGAGATGGTGTTGGGTTTAGATTCATATAAACATATTCCAAAATGTTATACAAGCATCCTTCTGCCTGGGATTTCTCAAAAGGTGCAAATTTCTCCTTTAGCCGGTGGCCCGGGCTATGGACTAAAAGTCCTACATTCATCCCTGCCTTGAGTTTACCTCGTATATCTGGGCGGGCCCCAAGATCTACCTTGGCGTGACTGGACAAGGTGCAAAATCGTGCTCTTTGCTCTTAATGGCGCCATTTGCTCTTCAATTGGTTCACTAAACCAACACAGCAGAAATGTAGCAGCTCTGGCAAAATTGTAGGCTTTTACCACAATGCCATTTCCCCTGAAATTTATAAACTGAAATTCTGCCTCTACGGCAAAGTTTTTTCAGCAAAAAAGACCGGGTCACTCTCACAGTCTACAGCATGTTCCATGTTCCGGATGAGGTGTTCTCTTAAGCACATAAGAATAGGCTAAGCTGAGCCTTTTTAAGATACTCCAAGGTGGACTCGTATGGTACGCCTGTGGCTTCTAATAAAGGGGCTTACCAGGGTCTGGCTTAGCAAAGAGATGAACTGGTGCACCTAAGCTCTTTCTTGCTCTTTCAGGATGATGTTTCTATATTGGCATGAGCCTAGGAAAATTTAAAAAGATTCCTGTTAGCGGAGCGATTTTTATTCCTTCCGACATCTAAGCGACAACAAGAGAAATAAAGTGCTATAGGAACAAGTCTATATTAGTTTGGGATCACCAATGCGACCAGCGCCCCCGTCAAGTGGTTACGTAGAGTAAAATTTCCGTCCCTTAAGAATATAATATTAGGTGATTTATTTAAAAGTAATTTTTTCAAAAATAAAAATATATGAAAAAAATCAATTTTATCGAGTAATCTTTATCATCATACAAAAGAACCATTTTTTACATTTATTTTTTTAAAAAGATTATTTCTACTATTATAATCCATTCTGAAACACCATTTTTCAATTATGCATCGCGCGTTTCAAGTGGTATTTGCCCAATGACTAAACTTTCGGCTATAACCAAAAGGAGACGTAATATCGTGAGAGAGAAATTAACTGCTCATCGAATTGTTCTCGCAGTAAAGTCATGTTTTCACGGGCTGTGTGACAAGTAACGCCGCTTTGTTGAAACCTAATGTCGTCGAGATCACGGGATTCAATTTCAGGCTGCTGCCACGATAACGTTCGTCACTCGCTCCGGCCGGCTTCATTTTTCGAAGAAATATGGAACGATAATTCCACTAGCCCACAAACCACAGCAAACCATTATTTTGCCTGGAGGTAATGGCAGCAATTGAACCTCTTCGGGTTGCTTTTTAGCTCAAAAACGGCAATTTTGCTTCTTGACGTAGGCATTAAGCCAGAAATTGGCCTTATTGATCAACAAATCAACAAAATTTTGGTCAAAAACAGTGGATCTTCTTCTTTTGAATAATTTGCAAACACTGCGCCAGGCTGTCTTTCCATTATGAAAAGTGGAAAAAATACTGAATAAAAACACCATGACAGTTTGACACAACTCTCGCATGATCTGCCGTACAATCCATACTGAAGAAGTACCTCTAAATGGATCACTCGATATATATTTTTTAAATAAAGGTACAAACTACTACGAAGCAATGGTGGAACTGAACTTTCCAGGTCAATTCATGCAACTCACTAAAACCTCATTGAGTTGAGTAATAAACAGAGTAAGAAAAATTCAGAGCAGACACACTATCCTTCTTACAATTGAACATTGTATTAGAAAAAGTGGTTTGACAGACATGTATTAAAATCAGAGGTACAAAACTAAACAAGTCTATTCTGCTAGAGCAGTGGTTCCCAACCTTTTTTTGACCAGGGACCACTTTGATTTCATAATTATTAGCAGGGACCACAGGGTTAAAAAATAAACTGTATCCATCTAAAAATAAACTTTAATCGAAACGTTTAATTAACATAAGTAATCGTAAGATTCAAAAGCAACATTAATTAACAGTGTTATAATTGAAAACATAATTTTTAGTAGATAATTCAGTTTGCATCAATCAGATTTTTGAGCTGGAAACTTCTGCACAAGTTCTTGGGGTAATACTTTCAATCGATTTCTGGACTTGTTTTTAATTATTAGTAAAGCAGAAAATCTTTGTTCGCATAAATAAGGGAGAAAAGCATCTTGAATTATAGTGTATGAAATTGCTTTTTAGCCCTAAATCTGCTCCAAAGAATCAGATTCAAATGCATCCTTACATTTTCTATCATTTTGTAATTCGATAAGTTCTTCTTGGATTTCTTCTGCAACTTCTCTAGCATTAGTGCCAAAAGCGTTGCGTATCACATTTTGGTCAACTTAAGATTCTGTATTGCTATATTCTGGGAAGTAACGATTGAATCCATCAGCCAACTTTTGTAGATGACATTTGATGTTTTCTTCTATGCTTTCCATAAACGTGTAATACTTTTTGTCGTCAAGGAGTGCCTTTAACGTTGCGAACGATTTAAAATTGTCCTCGCCGACATGACTTATCCATAATTGAAGTATGCAAATAAAATCCCGAAGGTCATTTTCAAAGATAAATATATTTGCAAAACATTCTAAATGTCTGTTTACCGAACTTTGCAATTGCAATTGGCTTCACCGAACTCAGTTCAATAATGTTCAGTTCAATCCACATAGCCTCGGTAGTCTAGGGAGTAAGGCGCCTGGCTACTATCCCAGAGGTCCCGGGTTCGAGTCCCGGCAGAGCCCCACGGTCCTTCGCCTTTCCCACCTTGTGTCACAGCCTTCCGCTAGCACTGCCACGCTCTACCAAGCGCATGTCATCGGTTGGTTGATGGGATTCAACTTGTTTCAGGAGGCATAACACTCCAGCAAGTTGTTTCTCATTGCCCCGATGCCAGAGTCGCGATAGAAATGGTTGGGATTATTAGGTGGTTGTGACAGTTCCTTCCTACTTCTCTCTTCCCCTTCACTATCTATCGACTAGAGCTTGCTGTTTGACATTGCGCTCTATACGAAGAAAATAGATTGTCGACAGTACAAAGGGCTTTCCCTGAGCTCTAGTCTAGTCTTCCACATAAAAAAAAAAAAAACCTGGCTTCACCGGCTAAAGTCCAGTTCATGTTCAGTTCGTGCGTGAAATTGTTACTGATTTTTCGCCAGTGGGTAGAAAATGAAAAAGCTCACTGGAATGGTATTCCATTATTAACTTCAGTTCGAGTCGAGTTGGGCGAATTGAGGTCTGTTTTATCCGCGATTGAATATGTTGAAATTGTATGCGAACTGAGGTTATTTTAAAGTTCAGTTCACCAATTTGATCGAACCTGCGCAGTTCGCCCGATGAATAAATGAGTGAAAATAAGAAGATAAGCCAAATGCGTCTGGGATGTTAGATCAGAAAACTGCTCCAGTAAGGCCCTCCGCACACGAGTCGACTGTTTTGCAACCCAAGTTTGCAACTGGTTTCACAATAATGACGTTCGCAACCAGTTTGCAACCAAAAAGAGAGCCTTGTCCACACACGAGCGCAACTGATTTTTGATCAATCGATGTTCTGTGCTCACAAAGTTTTTAGTCCCGAACATTTGGCAATATGTCAAGTAGTTCAGATGAAGTGCAACTACGCAACTGAAATCGCCGGCAAGAACAGTCGCAAGCGACCAGTTGCAAACTAGTTTCTAATCGGTCTCGTTTCTGTCGACCGTGTGTGGGTTCCCACTTGCGTCCACAGGCAAGGTCACTAAACAGTTGCGTACGCAACTGCGATTGCAAATCAGTTGCCTCGTGTGCGGAGGGCCTGTCATTTATTTATTTCTCGCCTAAAAACAACTCAAACTCTCGCCTGAGCTCGTATAATCTTTCCAGCATGTTGCCTTTTGACAACCAACGAACCTCTCTGGATTCCATTTCAATGCACAGATTTTTAAAAAGGCGTGAATTTAAGGAACTACTTACTTTTGATAACACATTTACTACTTTTATGGCATTTAGTAAGAGTGTTGCAAGCTAACGCCTGGCGATGAAAGATATAATGCGATTTTAGTGCTGACGGATTTCTCTGTTTGATTAACGTCGCTGGACCGGAACGTGATCCTAACATCACTGAAGCGCCATCCGTACAGATATGGTCTTTTGCGGACCATATTTTAGCTCTGCGGACCACTGGTTGGGAACCACTGTGCTAGAGGCATATGCAAATAGCATAATCATCATAGTCAGGACAGTGGCTCCAGCAAAGGAAGCCTTTGTGGCGCTGGAAAATGCAGGCAGGTCGAAAGAAACTTAGTTGACATTGGCCACATTGGCCCATTATTTTTTCGAACAATAGGCCAACAGTTTGAATCATCAGCATCTCCATTATTTGTAGTTTTGTTTAACTGCACTGATTCTATTTCTCAGGTAGTCTTGGGGTTTTTTCTTTAATAACAACATCTCGTGTACCTTCGGGCTGATATGTAATTTTCGTGATTTATTCTTGTCCTTCTTTTTAAATACATTTGTATATCTAAAAAATATAGTTTAAGAAATTTTTGTATTCATTTTTATTCTAAAACAAGCTTAAAATCAGTTCATCAATTAAAAATTGGAAGTTTAATATTCTCTTTTGGTATATCCATAATTCTTCTTTACTTCTATACTATGTAAATCTATATTTGATCAATTCAACGAATTTGTAAACAAACCACGTTTATAGAACACCAAGTTTTAATACCAATATACACCAACAAAAAAGATATCCAACAGATTTCCAAACTCAGCCTATCTTAAATTCAAATAATTTATTGTTTTATCCTGTGTGATATATACATCCAAAATTATGTAATTCCCCAATATCGATTTCTGTCGAAACTTGTTCATCGTTTCGATACGATTTGAAAAAAAATAAAAAAAATACAGACACACAAAACAAATTCAACAGACGTCCAATAAAATCCTTTCCTGGTCCTTATTCGTCTGCCTGCGACCCCGCTCCCACTTAAAACATGTAAAACAAATTAGTATTGACAACTTTTAAATCACAATAATCCAATTGTAACAAAAAAAGTTGCTCGAAATCCGAAAAGGGCACCACAAAAAAAAACAGAGTTTGAACAAATTAGTTCCATCCGTTCGCCCCCAATCCACTGGCTACAGCCACCCCCAAAACCAGCCCTCCCACACACACATACACATACACAATTGCAAGAGTTGAGAAATTTGTTATCAAGCCAAGTCCTATTAGGACTTTTGCCTTTCAATTGGATTCCGTTGGGGTAAGCTTAAGGGTGGTCTGGGTAGTCTGGGTGGTGGGTTTCTGGGCTGGTTAGAGTCTGGGGTGTTCTGGGCGGAACTTGCTCGTCCTCGCTTGTCACTGATCCTCGAAATCGAACAAATGAAAGGAATCGCCGGCCAAAAATGTCCCGGATGGAAACTTTTTTTTTATATTAAAATTTATGGTAATATCATGCAAATTGGGCTCATTATGGTAATTCTGTTTGTGGCATATACACCCTCGGACCAAGGGGAGCATCGGTTACGCTCCCTGGCTTCGCTACTTCAACAAAAGGACAAGATGCCAGCAGTGGTGGGCTCTCTTGTGCTGGAAATGACTTATTTATGTCCACTGCCAGGATTATGGAAGTAAGGTTAAGGAATAGCTCAAATTTTAACAACAAACTTGACATCGCAGCAGAACGGGGGTGGCACGAAGAGTTTACAAACTTTCGCCCTACACCTTCTAAGAATATAAATTTCTTGACATCGTTAAATCTTGCTAAAAAGGAGGCTAACGTCCTGCAGATTTTTAAGTCATTCCTACAAATTGATGGTTATAAGTATTGGATCTGTTCGCAAGTATGAGGAGGAGCTGGAAAACTTTTGCGATTTCTTTTGACGAAGAAAAAAAAATAAATAAAAAAAAGTTCATTTCGCATTTATAGAAATTCGTTTAGATAAAATAAAATTTCGGGAAATCGTAAATCATGAAGTATTGAAGTATTGATTGAAAAACAAAATTTATTGGCTCGATTGCAGGCACGCAAATGTTAATTTTGTATGAACAAGTTTTAAAGTAATTACCTACCATACCTTACCAATCATTTCACAAAGAAATATTCAAAATTAAATTTAAATTTTAATAATCCCAGAGCGTGACTTCTGTCATCAATATATTGTTCGATTTCAAGGGTTTCATTTCACTCTCTCGCATTTCTTTTCATTGAAATATTTCCAGCAGGGCTTAAAAGTTGAAAAACAAGAATTCGACAATTTTGTATAATATCTTTTTACTTTCATAAGCTTTGCAAAATGCGAATACTTAAAGGTAAAACGCAACCTTCCTAATTATTCAAAATCAATCATTGACTTCCAGAATGTTATCTGTCATATGCATATCTGACAGCGAGATTATTTCATGTGATAAAGGGAGGGAATTGTTTGACTGCACACAAAATTTATATAAAAAAAATTTGGAAATATGTTTCCGCAACTCAAACAAGGATAATTCGCTCTAGAGGAGAATTTGAGGGCGGCATTTTGGCTGTAAGAGTGAGAAAAATATTGATATGTTCCGAGAACTTACTCATTATACCTAGTAAACGTCCACGTTTCCGATCCGTACATAAATACTGGTTTTATTAAAGCTTTGAATAACTTATCAACAGGCGAAGTTTCAGTTTTTACTGGCAGTTTGGTTCCCAGGCTCAACTGCTGCCATACCTACTTTTTACACTTTTGCTTAGTCTTTTTGCCTCAGCATATTTCATGATACTGTAGTATGTTTTGTTCGCTGGCACTATTCTCCTCGTTTACGAATTTTGTATTAGGAGAGTTTCATTCAGCCCATTCTGTGGTGTAGCAGCATCTACTCCGATGTGCGCCCAAATACACTGGCGCACGTAACCTTAATGAAAATGAAACGCTCCTTATTGTCTAAACAGTTTCTTCATTTTTTTTTGAATAAAATTTAAAGCGACTTCATTGATATTTACGTTTACAGCAGCAGTAGCACCACAATATGGGCTGTGGTAGCTGCAACTACGCCGATGTGCGCCCAACTACTCCGGAGTACGTACTCCAATGAAAATGAAATATACCTATTATATCTGACGATTGTTATATTTTGGCCTGTTCTTCCTCTACTATTTCTGTTGGGGATCCACATATGATTTGGGCTTATTTTCGTTGATGATAAGTCCGGATTTCCATGCACAAGCTTTAACAAGTGACAGAATACAAAAATCTTCCAAAAATAGCTCCCGAGGAAAGCTAGTTGTCACACCAATATCTTTTGAAAATCAGCAGGTATGATATGCTAGTTCCATAGAAGAATTCTACGGCCTTACATATCTCCTCCTTTGCGAAAGTTGCCTTTCAACTTCGAACAGAACTTGTCATACCCTGGTAATTATGCCACACGATGAACGGACAATAAAGACATGCAATGGGTGGTCCTGAACGTGCATCGGTTTTTTTTATGTGGAAGACAAGAGCTCAGGGAAAGCCCTTTGTACTGTTTACAATCTATTTATTTACTAAAGAGAACACCAACATTTACTTGTCCTGACACGTCCCGCCGCATGCTAGGGCGGGAAAGATCATTAAAGGCCCAAACAGATTGGCCCGTCGGAGGTGGCGGCGTCCGCCCGCCAGAGAGCTTCCCATACATTTAATTTCTCCGCAGGCGGCCTTAAGACAGACCATGCAATAAACCTCGAACCTACACAAGTATTCGAATTTTTATAGATATAAGGAGGAGAATAAGGGTGAATGTGCCTCTCGTCAGGGTTCCCGGGCATAAGAATATATATGGGAACGAAAAAGCCGACTATATATGGTTATATGGTTATTAATCCAATAGGCGGGGTAAATAACACTATTTTTTACTACCACCTGCCTTTAGTGGAGCACATTCGAGACTTGGCCTAGTTATAGCTTAAAGATCAATGAGCATCCTAAACAGACCCCGAAGAGCTATTGCCAGAATTACGGGAGTCATCACGGGACATTGGCTCTTAGGATACCACTAAGCGTCTGTTCTAGAGCAGCGTTTCTCAACCTTTTTTACCTTGCGACCTGTAAAATATGAACACACAATCACTCGACCCATTCTACATAGATATACGCATTACGCATATAAAAAAACATATAAAAATATATTGAAGGAAATAGCTTTATTTTATTTTTAATGACTAATTTGCTGTTGACATTCATTTACCAACTTATTAATTCTGGCATCAATCGATTTACTTAATGCTATTCTCAATGTAGCACCCACATCTTCAAGTCGGTTTCTATATTTATTCTTGGTGCCAACTAAAGCTGAAAATCCAGTTTCTGCAAGATATGTTGATGCAAAAGGAAGAAGTTTTTTTAATGCTTTTTCGCTCAATATCGGGTATTCATTTCGAATTTGGATCCAAAATTTGTGCAAGTTCTTTTGGTTAGTAAACTGTAATTGCAGCGTTTTATCGCAACAATTCAATTAGATTTTGTTCCTCAGATGAAGATAAAACATTAGTATCACATTTTAAAAATGGATTTTGTATCCACATATTTCCCAATCGGATGTCATTGGAAGAGGGAAAATAAATAAGAAATTTTTCTTTCAATTTTGTTAAATGCTCTTGTATTAAGGTACTTGTTTTTTCAATTTCTACGTGAGTTAATATTTTCTCTTCAATCATTTGATTATAACATGGAAACATATCGAATTTCGCTTTTTTAACTCGATCTATCCAGACTTCATTTTTTTTAATAAAGGCTTCTATTTTACTATTACTTATAAAAAGATTGTTCATGTTTCCTTGCATTGATAAATTCAATTCATTAAGTAATGAGAATATATCAGCCAAATATGCAATTTTAGCAAGCCATTCGTTACTTCTAAAATGCTCTGTTAGTTGTGATTTCTGATCGATCAAAAAAATTTCAATTTCTACTCTTAGGTCGAAAAACCTTTTGAGGACTTTACCCCTCGAAAGCCACCGTATGTGCGAGTATAGTAACAAATTTTTGTATTCTGAACCCATTTCTTCACACATGAGCGAAAAAATACGTGTTTTGACGGCACTACTCCGTATTTGATTTACTATTTTCACACATTCATTTAAAACTGTATGTAAATCTTCGCACATATTTTTGGCAGCCAATTGTTCTCGATGGAGAACACAGTGAGTTTTAATTATATCTTTATGTGAAATTTGCTGTATTCGATTAACTACGCCTTTATGTGTTCCCACCATTGCTGCTGCACCGTCAGTACAAACACCTATGCACTTATTCCAAGGAATATTTTTATTTTCAAAATATGAATTGATACATTCAAAAATTTGATCAGATGTTGTGTAAGTCAATAATTTTAAGAAGCATAAAACTTCTTCTTGTATATTTTCCAATTCAAAATCAATATATCTCACATAAACTATTAATATAGCATTATTAGATACATCAGTTGATTCATCAAATTGTATTGCATAATATGGTGATTGTATCAATTTTCCAATTAATTGAAATTCTATGTCCTTTGAAATAGCTAGTATTCGCCGGCTTACAGTATCGTTAGACATAGGAACATTGTTAATTTTTGCAGCACTTTCGTCACCAAACAATTCAGTGCAAATATCTTTCATGCATGGTTTTAACAATACTTCTCCAATGGTATATGGTTTTTTTGATTTAGCGATGTGTAAAGCTGCTAAAAATGAGCACTTTAAGATTTTCTTATCTGTTGCAACAAAATTTGTCAAACTTAATTTGTCCGTTTTTAATTCATTTCTTTTTCTTATGAAGAAATCCAACGATTTGTCCTTATAATTATTATGATTTGATTCTAAATGTCTCATAAGTTTATTATCTTTTAAGGACGCATTCGCCAATACATTTCCGCAAATAACACATTGTGGTAGATCAATTCCATTTTCGTTTAAGCAAGTAAAACCATAATTCAAAAAATTTTCTTTATACCTATAAAAAGCATTTTTATCCATCTTTTGCCGTTTTGCTGTTTGTTTAGTCGTACTATTAGAACTTCCTACATTTTCATTTGGAGAATCCCGTTGTTGAGTTTCTTTCATTTGAAAGAAATTAAGTAGTGTTCCTTTTTTACTCATTTTTTGGGGTAGTTAACTATAAAACAGCGATTTAAGCACAAATAAACATTTAAACTGAAACACAACTTACCAATTTTAAAAAGATTATTTTAATTTTATAATAAAAAACAAAAATATTTAGTGGAGCAAGAAATGTTAATCTCGAACAAAACCGTAGCACTATGTAACTTTATTTTGATATTCTATTTATTAAAGTTAAATTTGCCTTAAAAATCTCTACTTACCCGCCTACTTAAGAATAACTTTGAAATCTAATTTAAATTTGCTTTAACATTTCCACTACTTGCGGTATGGCAATTGAAATCGGGATATTGCAATATTGCCATATTGCAATATAAAAATGTGAAGACACACTTGCATTAGTATACTGAGTTGTTTTTAATCTGTCAGATGAACAGAAATATTGTCAAATTATTATTAATTTATTTTAAAAATTTATTTCCGTAGTTGTTAAAGTTGATTTTATGGATATTCTTGAGTTCAAATAAAAAAAAATAAAAAATAAATTAAAATTCTGTTCTAATTCTAGTACCATTTTGGTTTGTGTTCAAACTATTTTCTGGTTAAAATCTAGGCTAGGGTATACTGAACTATACTCATTGAGACATTAGGTCTGTATGTTAACAAAAAATTTTTAGAAATTTTCAAAAATTTTGCGTATGTTTACCCTCTGTTTCAAGCAAATATACGAAAAATTTTTGAAAATTTTCGAAAATTTTTAGAAATTTTTTTTAACATACAGACCTAGTGTAATTGCCATACCACAAGTGTGTCTCCGGTATTACCCGCCTACTTAAGAATAAATTTGAAAATTTTGTGATTGTTTACAGATTTGAAAATTTTCTGACGGAAAACGCATCGCAAACTCGAAAACGAACGACGGCTAGTTTTTAAAATTTTCTGCTATTGCTCAAAAATATTTCTTTAAGTTATGTATAAAGTCACGACCCATTTTAAATCTTTTGCGACCCAAAATTGGGTCGCGACCCATGGGTTGAGAAATGCTGTTCTAGAGCATCACGAGATCTCGACAAACTCGAGAGTCTCGTCTTAGTTTCTACTCGAGAAACGAGACGAGAGTAAAGTTCGGTCTCGACAAACATATTCTCGTCGAGACGAGATATTCGCTCGAGATCTCGTCGGCAAAATAATAGGAAACAAGTGTGGTAAAATAAAGTATCTTATGAAGATACTCAAAATATTTTATACCTCTTCTGTTAATTTTTATAATACATAGATAATATATTAATTCAACTAAATTGAACGACATTTAATTATCTCTCCAATTTCCTTTAGAATTTTGGTCGAGACTCTCGACTCGGACGAGACGAGACGAAACGAGATTACGATGGGCAAGATCCGCCGAGAGTCGAGACGAGATTCGAAATGGTCGAGACTTACCGATGACGAGACGAGAGTCTTAAAAATCTCGCCTTGTCTCGGTCTCGTGATGCTCTAGCTGTTCCCGTATCAACAAGGAGACGTATACGAGAAACATTCTTTCACTTTCTGGTGTAAGCCCATGGCTTCAGCCAAAGCCAGGCAGCAAAGTTTTGGAAGAGTTAAACGAGATCTCCAGACTAAGTGTCGGGGTAATGATAAAGTTTCTAAGCTCCACAGGATGGCTCTAAACATCCACTACAGACGGTTAAACATCCACCACAGATGATTAAACAACCACCATACTTAGACGAGTTTGTGGTATCAAAACGGTGCGCTAAAGTGAAAATTGGATCCCCCGTTGCACTGGACGAAGCCTTACATCTCATTTAACTTAATCACCGACTCCTATCCAATACTATTGGAAAGAATGTGCTTACAGATGATCATAGAGGAGACTGAATTGTTCTAAAGAGGAAAACAAGAAAGGAGAGACCAGAGAACTTTGTAGGTAAGAGATCTGGAAAGATGAAAGGCCATGGTACTGCGTGAATTCGAACCACAGACCTCTGGGATGGTAGTTGATTGGTAACTGAGATCGTTAACCCCTATGCTATCGAGGCTTCAATTTAGTTGGAATAATTTCGATTTGTATAATTGTGTAAATCCATTTTAGTTAATTTTTGTTTACTAGTTTTCAGTCTGATAGAATATTTTGTAAATTATTCATTATAAACTCCCATCGCTGTTTTTCTGCTCATTTACATCTATCTAGACGTTTCTGCTGGCTTCCTGCAGCGTATTCTGGCATTTTAATTTATATATTTTGATTTAGCATAACATCCTAGAACAAGAATATCCTCGACTACAAGAACGAATTACTGCGCCTTGAACTATGGCTTCATATTAAAATTCAAATTAAAGATAACAGGAAAACTTTTAAGATAGAGAAATGTAAGAACCTCTTCTCTACAGTACAAAGTGGCAATAAATCAGTTAAAAAATTTACTTTAAAACAAGATGGAGGAAGGCGAAAAAAAATTGTCCTTGAACATAATAACAGTAAAAATAGGGATCAGATATGCAAAATCTTACGGCAAACTTTATCATAAATACAAGTTGCTAGTCCCATTACTTCTGTCCGGGGCAATTCGAGGGTAGTTCACACCCCGGAAACGGCCAGGAGAGGTAAATAAAACCGGCAGGGATACATTCGTCCCATCGTTTATGTTTCATAAACTCCAGGAAAAAGAAATATTTTTATGGCTTTGAAATTTGTCTCCATTTGTTTTATTGCCACCTTGGGGGTATACAACACCACCCCCATTGCCAGTGCTTCTGACATTTTCTTTTTCGTATCTTGGGCTGTATTTTTTTTTTTTGTTTTCTTATTTTTTTTTTGGTATTCTTTCGCTTTGAACATTATTTTGCGAAATCAACCCTTGATAGAACCGACAACTTTGCCTACTACCCAAAAAGTGGTAGATGTGGCAGAATTTCTGTGCCATTTGTTGCGATAAATTTCCCTTACTAGAAGGATGTATGCTCCGTTGTCAGTAAATTTATTCCAAGCCGTTCCTTCTTGAATTTAATTTAATGTGAGAGCATCTGATGTGCTTTCTATTCGTTTAACATAAAAAGGCTGGATCTATGCCCATGTATGGCGGCACTCCATAGTAATTTCGTATTAAAAATTCCGTCTTCACGCTACTACGCGCATTCGTTCAATCTCTGTCGTGGGCTTTAGTATAGTCGTTGAGGGTACGTTGTACGAGTACATTACTCCAGGTGGGTGGGTATAGTCTATACCTGATTTTTCGGAGCGCCTCGAGTTTTATTGTTCACGCACTTGTTTTAACACCAGATTGCCGGCGAGGCCCACGGTATTTGAATCGATTTGAATTAGGTACACAAGAAGGATCTCTCTCTGGTGGATTACGACAGAACGGGGGTATGTAGTTGGGGCTTTTGTGCCATTTGAGATAAAAATATATATCTTTTGTCTATTTTTGATTTACTTAAACATGTGTGGAGGTGGGATGATTAAACTTCAAATGGGACCTGTTTTTAGGGGGGCGCAAAATATCTGTAATGGCAAGCGTTAAGTTTATGAACAGATAAAGGCGTTCGATTTGCAAAAATTTTCTCAAGATTGCTTTTATGAAAATGAGCTTGAAGCAATGAAGTCATTGAGTAAATCATCGGAAGACGTTTATACTTTATCACCTATTTTACTTGATTGGGGAATTTATGTATCGATTTGGGTGGTGTGTGGCCCGATCTTCCGCGCTACGGCGCCCGACTACCATTCCCGGGGTTTGTGGTTCGATTCCACTGTTATATTCCAAAATTTCTGCAACTGAATATTCTATATTTAGAGGATGACACTGCTACTGGATTTTCTTCCTTTCCTTTTAGAACCTTGCAGGCGATGCGATGAAACTGGAAATCGCCAGTGTCCTGGAAGAGGCAAGGGGGAGGGGGGGGGCGCGAAACAACAGCCAGCAGTCACATAAGACCTAGGAAGAAAAGGAATATGGCCCAAGCTGGAGAAAGGACGAATTAATAAATTGAGGAGCAAGCATGCAAAACGCGTTAAATCCATTTTTGACACTTTGGGAGTCTGATGCAGTTTTTATATATTTGGACTGACATAAATTCAATGGCGATGTCAGAATCGAGCTAAACGCGTTGAGACCTAGTGAAATTCTCGTTTAAAAACTCGCAGATCAAGCATAATACGGCGTTTACATCGCCTCGAAAACAAGTGTTTTCATGAACTCGTTTTCGGAAAACGCTCAAAATGTTCTGGAAGAGTTGTGCTAATAGTTGTGTTTTGTGCGCACATTGCTACTTCATTGGAAACATGCGAAAAGATGGCCGGAAAAACGATAAAAACAATGTTGCCCACAAAATTCGATTATTTGCTCACGAAATTCGATTAATTGCCTATCGATAGGCAAAACAAAAATATATATTTTACGACCACCATAGAAAACTAACCCCTATCGATAGGCAATTAATAGAATTTCGTGAGCAAAATAGTTTTTTTCATTTTTCCGGCCATCTTTTCGCATGTTTCCAATGAAGTAGCAATGTGCGCACAAAACACAACTATTAGCACAACTCTTCCAGAACATTTTGAGCGCAAAAACATTTCTGTAGGTGTTGATGGCTATGAGCTAATCGAATTCGACAACAAAGGTCTTTTTTTTCGAAAAACCCGTATTTTGCAAAAATTATTTATTATTTTGAAAATTTACAAAAACGTTTTATTGCACTCCCCAAGGGCTACACTTTCCAGGAGTTTCATTACAAAATCGTTTTTTTTTGGTAAAAGATATGAGCATTTAAAAAAAAACGTGTTTTTAGCGGTTTTTTTTGCAATAACTCCTTTATTTGTTTATGTATTGACATCAAACTGGTGTCATTTTATTAGTATGAAAAAGATCTACAAACTTTATTTAAACCTTTCTTTTGTACCATGTGTAGTTTTTTTTTAAAACGCGAAAATCTGTTTTTGGCCCCCTTTTGACGCCATTTTGGAAACTTTCCCAAAGGCGTACGAGTGCCAAAAGTAGTTCATCGAATTCTACGTAATTTTTCATATTTTACCCATATTTTACTTTTCGGATGGCTCGGTTGGCAAAAAACGACGTTTTTTCGATATTTTGACTGGCCTAATTCCCGAAATCATTTATAGTTGCATTTCTCATGGATCAAGGTATACAGAAACAAGGTAATGTAAAAAACTGAATACCGTTTTCGTGCGAAGTCACTCAGTGAACTCTTCCCATATAAAATCGAAATTGTTGTTGTTGTTTTTCTGCATTAGGTCACTGGGTGACGTCACATTTTTCTACAATATTCGAAGCTGTCAGTCTCTTTTACATTACCTTCTTTATGTATTCCGTGCTCATGGATAATATGTCACTTATTGTCACGGAAAATTTGTAAGTGACGCGACCATTTTTTTAAAATAAAAAGAGACGAAGGGTAGGAAAATGTTTTTTGTTTAAATTTTTGGTGATTTAAAATTATTCTTATATTCTCGAGTTAAAATAACAAGGAAGGGACAATTTGATTGTCATGTTGCCTTTATGGAGAAAACCAGGAGATATCGAAGGGCGTAAAATATCCCGGGTGAAAATAAAAGGCCGAAAAGACGCCGAAAAACAGCCTAAAAGTACATTTAAAGCCGAAAAGACACCGAATAAACACCGAAATATTATTAGAGGCCGAAAACAAGCCGAAAAGACGCCGATATATTGTTGCTTAGATGGTTCGACACCGAAAACAGGCCGAAAATACACCGATATTTTTGGCAGTAGCCAAGGCCCTCTCAACTACAGGCCGTGCTGTAAATTTTTGCATATGTGTGACGTAGTCTGAAAGTTGGCTGAAGAACTGTCCGATTTATATGAAAAGTGCGCGAATCGGGGCAGTTTTTATGTTTCGGAAAAGAAATTAATTGATTAATAAAGTAAAGTAAAGATGAAATAATAAAGATAAATAATGAAAGTGTTGGGAAATTCCTGTTTTTATGTGGAAATATAAAATTGGTGTGAAGTTTAGTGAAAATGGTTTTTAAAATAATTTTTGTTTATTTCTAATAAGAATATTCTTATTAAAAAAATTAAATAGGGAAGTGGTTAAATTGTGCGTTTACGGTAAAACGTCTTTATCATAAGTCAAAATTATTTTTAACAGAATGTATTCAAAAATTTTGAGGTTATGGTGAAGGCGCCAAAGTGCCTGTTCACACGGGTGGTTGCCGCGACCTTTCAACACGAAATTTACTGGTGCGAGGAGCGTTCGGGTGGGAAGGAAGTTCGCCTCGATTTGAAAGCGACTCACGTTCGCTCTTTCTGACCAGCTGACTGTTTTAATTTCATTTTGTATCACCTTACTGTTCCATTTTATTTTCGTTTCACCCGCAGTGGGAGCAGACGTGTGTTAGGACAATTTTCAGGCTTCCGTTTTTTTTGAGAAATTTATTTTGTAAAACTTTAGGAGCAGCCATGAATTTATGTCATTTTTATAAAAATCACACACTTTGTTCCCGCCCCGTTTGTTCCACCTGTGATAAAAACGACTGGATACAAATCGAAACGTGTAAACAAATGTTCGCTTTTTCGTTCGCTTTGTCGCGCCTCAAAGCGACCCGTGTGAACAGGCACAAATTGATTAAAATGGAATTTCGTCGGTTTCCATATAGAAAATTTTGAATATTATAAAAATGTAGTAATAATTTATTGCATCGTGAAATGAGGAATGTGGAAATAATCAATCAATTTATATCTTATAGACGGTGATTACACTGTTCGTTCCTACGTACGTTCCTCACGAGCTTTTTAGATGAACGGGGAAGTGGAGATGATGAAGGGCGTCATCTCCACTTCCCCGTTCATCTAAAAGCTCGTGAGGAACGTACGTAGGAACGAACAGTCTAATCACCGTCATAGTGCAAAAACATTAATAAAAAGTAATTTAATAATACTGTTTTAATAGAACACCAATTAAACAATTGAAATTTCTAAAATAAAAAAAAAGATTTTAAAAATAGCAGAGATGCTGGTAATCAAGACGTACGTAAGTGAAACTAATAAGCTTATATCTTAAGTAATTCCAGTTTTTCCAATTTCATAGTCTTTGATTTTTATTTATTTGAAAAAAATTTTATTTTGTTATATTTTATTGTTAGCATTTCACTTAATTGAAACATTTTTTAAAAAAGTCTAGTTAGTTAAAGAAATGCTAACAATAATGTGGCTCCTAAAATCCAACCCCTCGTCCTCGCCGTGGGAGCTGGAAACGCAGTAAGCGGCTAACGGGGCGCTGGTAAAACCCTTTACACTTCCGTACTACTAAAATTTTAACATTCCTTTATGTACATGATTTATGATGAATAATTTGAATATTTATTATGTCATTCTAAATTATTTAAGAAATTAATTGATTGTTGAAGTTTTTATAAATAAATTCAGTATAATTTATTTATATAAAAGCAAAAAACCTTAAATAAAATGGTTGACATGGTAATAATTGCCTTTATAATGTCCAAAATCCTATCACTTGCCTACTTTGCTCAACAAAAATTCAGACTAAGTTTGCGCTTAGTTGTGTTAGTGCGAAGATTTTATGCAAGGCCTGTAGTTGAGAGGGTCTTGCAGTAGCAGAATAAAACTTCAGCATACATTACCAGAAAATTTATTTTTATTTTCGTAGAAAATTCGGCTTATTTTCGGTGTCAATACATATTTTGAATTATTTTTTAAAATAACTTAGAAATTTCTTTAACGTCTGGACTTAAGAATATTTAGATAAATGAAGACTTTTAGCAAAACAATTTTCTAAGTTATTAAGGGACTTATGCATCGGCGTTTATTCGGCCTGTTTTCGGTAAATATTTCGGCGTTTTTTCGGCCTTTTTTCGGTTTATGGTCATTTACATGTGGGCGTATATTCGGTGTCATTTCCGCTTTTTATCGGCGTTATGTTCACCACCTCCGCTATTTTTCGGCGTATTTTCGGCTCTTTTTACTATTCAATTTTTGAGCCTAAAATACGCCGAAGTTCGCACGTCTTGGCTTTCGATCCAAATATCAGGGATGGTAGCACGTAAGTTGTTTCAATCGACTTCTTCATACCACCCCAGGAATGGTTTCCGAACCGAAAATTTAAGAACGTGTGCGCTGTGTAGAGTTATTTCTATGAAATGCCTGCATTCGGGTTTCCGAGTACGGGAACCGTATTCGGAAACCGAACACGGAAACCGTATGTGTGCGGGCAGCCTATATCTGAAGAGAAATAAATCAATTAAATTGTTAAGAAAAAATGAAATGTTCGGTTACGTCAAGCCGAGCAGCAGGATTTGATTTGTACCTTATTGTTAATGATTTTCTTACTAGAAGCCTTTAATTCCTCTTTCCTCATCGCTATCAAACTACATTTCCACAGAGCTCAAAAATGAACCGAATAATTCGGCCGAATGTTCGGTTCGGTACATTTTTGACCGAATATTCGCCCGAATATTCGTATTCGGTTGAACCCATATTCGGCGCATCTCTAATAGATACCGAAGGCGGAATAAAAATTACAAGCCAACGCGTGCTGATAAATCCCAATAAATAGCTTTGAAATGCCGGATGTAATCAGTTGCTCCACCATGAGAGATAGACTTCAGCTTTGAGTGTCACATCCAGATAACTCCAACCAAATCTCATTCAATAGTATATCCCTTTTTTTCAGCTTCAGCTGTCACAATTTTGAGTATGCATTAAAATCGTAAAAGACGTCTGACAAAGTAATTTCACTGCAAATTATTTCCATGAATGCTGCGTCGTTTCCCTTTTCTTTTAACCAAGTGATTTCCATGCTGATGTCCTTAAGTAGAGGGAATATAATGCCAAAGGCCCATGGATACTTTAAATAAAAAAACGTAAATATATGATTCTGGAATTAAAGAGCCCTTTTAAAACATCTGCGGCTGGTCGTTTAGATCCAGGGATGCCCGTGGGTAAAACCCAAAAACATAAAAGAAAAATTCCTCTTCTTTAAGATTTATTTCTTGAAGCCATGAGCCTAGTACGCCTCGGAGGGCTTTACGTCATGGCCATTCCCCACTTGTGGAAGTTTTAGTTGGGAAGCACCCAAGAAACATTTGTGGCGGTAGAAATGCGAGCAGAATAATAACCCTCAGGTTTTTGGAGAACCGTAAACCCCTTTCGCATCTCCACAATTAACTGATGAAGGGATTACTGGGGGCTGCCTGCCGCCCCGCCCCTTCTGCTCCATTCAGTTCCGGGGGTTGCCCCCCCCCCCAAAAAGCAAAGAAGCCGGAAAAAGAGTGTTGCTGGAGCGATGCCGGTGTATGGCGCGCCCGCTTCCTAATGGCTGCCGTGGAATGTTTACTTGCCGCATTCGAAGGGGCGTGAAATTTCTTAATTAAAACTTCATTGTTAGACTTGTACTTTTGAATGTTACACGATGGGCAATTAGGTGACAGCAAAAATAGGCATAGCCTCTGTGCGACGCCCCAGCTATAAGAGGAATCTCTCAAATATAAATTAGAGGCGAATTATGCTTCCTAGTCAATGGGCCGCAATCGATTTAAGTTGAATTCTTGCCACTTTGTAAGAAGTTTACGATATTTCTCTCCGGGGGCTTTAACTGTAGGTAAAGAAGTTGAGCACCAAATCGTGTTCAATGTGACGTATTTAACGGCAGTGACTTACTAAGAAATCGCGACGAGGGTATTTAATATATAGCACAGGAGAGTCCCTAGATCAAAAATTAATCGTCCTTTAAAAGATTTGTACTTAAACGTATTTATTTTACTAGAAGACCCCTTGGGGATGTCAGGTACACGTTTTGACAGAAATCGGAAAGAGCTTGTATAACTACCATAAAATTATTTATACAAAAGTTTCTGTCTCTAGAAATATCATATGTTAGCACAAAAATTCCTTTTCTCATCAATATTGAATTGGGTGGTGTCCATGAACTGAAAAACTCCATTGAAGTATATTTTTAGTCACAAATGAAATGTCCTTCAGGAGTTGGTATAGTGATTTCAAAATTATCAGTATTTGTTCGGAGACGCCTGAATCAAAAAAGAGCACAAAAGTATATTTTCTACTCTCGACTGTTCAGCAAGTTTTACTCAACAAAAAGATAAAAAAAACGGCTAACTCCAGCACGCGGTTTTACTCCACTCGTTGCAGTCTAATTTTACCACGGCACTCATATTCAAGGCGCAAGCCTTTTCGGGGCGGCAATTTTTGTTTGTTTTTATATTTTTTGTTATTTTAAGTTATTAGTTATTTTTATTTAAAATCTTTTCATAACAAAAATAACCACATGATATTTGGTTATTGGTTAGGAAATTTTAAATATGCTGTTAAAGATTTATCAAGATTATTTTCAAAAGCCTGCAACAAAAGTTGAAACTGAGGGGTTGTTAAATGAGTTCAACTCACGGGAAACTGCTATTATGGACCGCGTTTATGTACAGGGACCGAACCAGTCCAAAGTATCAAAAAAGGTCTAAAAAAGCCCGCATTTTCGGTCCCGTCCTCGTTTATGCGGGGGTTTTTGAACCTTTTTTGGTACTTTGGACCGGTTCGGTCCCTGCACATAAACGCGGTGATGGTTGCATTTTGGAACGAAATATTATAGATCATAGATACAACTAATATGTATATCACTTCAAAAAGTAGCTACTAGAGTCCGTACCAAAAGAGATAAGGTATCTCAAAAGTGGCAGTTTCTGTCGTCGTGGTCACATGCTATGGGAGGTGTAGTTGCGTGCCAACATGTCTAATGTGCGCAATTTGTGTGGAGTTTTCATTTCCCCACATGCGCGAAGATACCTCGTCTCTTTTGGTACGGACTCTATAATTGAAAGCATTGTTGAACAGAGTGGCCACTTTCTGGAAAACCGTCAGGGAATTTAAGAAATATGGAAAAGTCAGGGTATTTTCATTCAAATCATGGAATTCTTTCATCCATAATATACAACAGGTCTGTGAAGTTGACACCACGAAATGTAAATTTTGGAAATTTTTTTTTTATACGTTTGTCCATCGTTTGTCCAAGTTTGTCCAGCGGCTATTTTTTTTGTCCACTCACCCATTAATTATAATAAATAATTGAAATTTTTCAATTTTGTGAAGTTGGCAACCCCGATTGCGAATTTCGCACTTTTTCTTTGCGCGTTCGTTTGTCCATCGCTTGTCCATATTTGTCCACGAAATAGTTGCATTTGTCCACGCGCCGATAAAACTTTATAAATTAATCAATTATTCGGGAAAATCAAATTGGCCATAAAAAAGGCGCATTTCGAAATTCGTATTTCTCTATTTCTGTAACCATTGGAAGTTCAATTTTATTCCGAAAAACCGACATCAATACGACACGAAATAAAGAAAAAAAACCAAATTAATCCACCCCTCGGAGAAATAACAATTGCAACTAAATTACTTAGTCGAAATTTTTTCGACACAGCGTGGATTTCGGCGAATCGACTCCGCACAGAAAATTTTCTAACACCGACTACATAATCTATTGCTACACTTCGGAGTAGTAGTTATAAATTTAAAAAAAATACGAAAACATATATTTTCATCACATTGCGTTTTTTAATTGCAGTTTATCCAGGGATAAAAATTGCCAGAATTCGTTTGTCCATGGACAGAAATCGTCTGTCCAGGCACAGATTCGTTTGTCCATGCCAGAATTCCTTTGTCCATTGCTGGAAATCGTTTGTCCAGGCACAGATTCGTTTGTCCAGGCACAGATTCGCAACTGGGACTGCCAACTTCGAAAAATTGAAAAATTTCAATTATTTATTATAATTAATGGGTGAGTGGACAAATAAAAATAGCTGATGGACAAACTTGGACAAACGATGGACAAAGGAACGCGCAAAGAAAAAGTACGAAATTCGCAATCGGGATTGCCAACTTCACAAAATTGAAAAATTTCAATTATTTATTATAATTAATGGGTGAGTGGACAAAAAAAAATAGCTGATGGACAAACTTGGACAAACCATGGACAAACGAACGCGCAAAGAAAAAGTACGAAATTCGCAATCGGGGTTGCCAACTTCACAAAATTGAAAAATTTCAATTATTTATTATAATTAATGGGTGAGTGGACAAATAAAAATAGCTGCTGGACAAACTTGGACAAACGATGGACAAACGAACGCGCAAAGAAAAAGTACGAAATTCGCAATCGGGATTGCCAACTTCACAAAATTGAAAAATTTCAATTATTTATTATAATTAATGGGTGAGTGGACAAAAAAAAATAGCTGATGGACAAACTTGGACAAACGATGGACAAACGAACGCGCAAAGAAAAAGTACGAAATTCGCAATCGGGATTGCCAACTTCACAAAATTGAAAAATTTCAATTATTTATTATAATTAATGGGTGAGTGGACAAAAAAAAATAGCTGATGGACAAACTTGGACAAACGATGGACAAACGAACGTGCAAAGAAAAAGTACGAAATTCGCAATCGGGGTTGCCAACTTCACAAAATTGAAAAATTTCAATTATTTATTATAATTAATGGGTGAGTGGACAAAAAAAAATAGCTGATGGACAAACTTGGACAAACGATGGACAAACGAACGCGCAAAGAAAAAGTACGAAATTCGCAATCGGGGTTGCCAACTTCACAAAATTGAAAAATTTCAATTATTTATTATAATTAATGGGTGAGTGGACAAAAAAAAATAGCTGATGGACAAACTTGGACAAACGATGGACAAACGAACGCGCAAAGAAAAAGTACGAAATTCGCAATCGGGATTGCCAACTTCACAAAATTGAAAAATTTCAATTATTTATTATAATTAATGGGTGAGTGGACAAAAAAAAATAGCTGATGGACAAACTTGGACAAACGATGGACAAACGAACGCGCAAAGAAAAAGTACGAAATTCGCAATCGGGGTTGCCAACTTCACAAAATTGAAAAATTTCAATTATTTATTATAATTAATGGGTGAGTGGACAAAAAAAAATAGCTGATGGACAAACTTGGACAAACGATGGACAAACGAACGCGCAAAGAAAAAGTACGAAATTCGCAATCGGGATTGCCAACTTCACAAAATTGAAAAATTTCAATTATTTATTATAATTAATGGGTGAGTGGACAAAAAAAAATAGCTGATGGACAAACTTGGACAAACGATGGACAAACGAACGCGCAAAGAAAAAGTACGAAATTCGCAATCGGGATTGCCAACTTCACAAAATTGAAAAATTTCAATTATTTATTATAATTAATGGGTGAGTGGACAAAAAAAAATAGCTGATGGACAAACTTGGACAAACGATGGACAAACGAACGCGCAAAGAAAAAGTGCGAAATTCGCAATCGGGGTTGCCAACTTCACAAAATTGAAAAATTTCAATTATTTATTATAATTAATGGCTGAGTGGACAAATAAAAATAGCTGCTGGACAAACTTGGACAAACGATGGACAAACGATCTATGCGGTTAAACAATTTTTTTTGCAAAGTTTGGGTGCTGGTTGAAAAAATTTGCAAAAAAATGTTTTTGCTTGTAACTTGTTAACGGTGCCTGGACAAAAAAAACTTTTCCATGGACAAACATGGACAAACGATGGACAAACGTATGAAAATTTTTTTTTCCCAAAATTCACATTTCGTGGTGCCAACTTCACAGACCTATATACAACGCATCTGAAATTTCGAGGAAATCGAAAAGGCGAAAAGTTACCTAGCATTAATGCCGGAGAATTCGAAACAGTCGTTGTCGAAATTAGCGGAATTCCATTGCACTGGAAATTAGTCAATAAAAAATAAATTTTTAAAAACCGACTTCAGAAAAACCAAAAATATTGCACAAAAAACCAAAAATAATGCACAAAAAAGGATAAAATAATTGTTTGAAATTCTTTACAACATTAATCCAATCAGAATGGATTTAATAAGAAGAATCACTTTTGAAGACGGTGCCAGGTAGTAGTTGACTTTCATTGCATTAACTATTGCTGCGAAAATTGTATTCATTTCTTTGTTAGCCTTATGCCCTTCGCAGACTTGTCCATAATTTCAAACCGGTTTTAACATGAGTTCAATAGTACACTCGGAACTTACTTTTCTCCATCATTTTCGTGTAACGATTGTAATGCCCATGGAGTAGTGTGGGGTGCAAGCACAGCGAAGCAGCTTTGCCGAGAACGAAAACATGCTTGTGTTAGTGTTATGGACGGTGAAACCAGAAAATGTTTGGGTGAACAAATGATGGAAAATTATGGAAGAAAAACTGTCTTCCCTGCGACCCCTTGCCTATAAAACCGGTTTTTGTTTTAATGTTATGGACAAGTGTGCGGAAGGCCTTAATACATCACCCCGAAAACAAGTGTTGGCACCGTCTTCAAAAGTGATTCTTCTTATTAAATCCTTTCTGAAAGGATTAATGTTGTAAAGAATTTCAAACAATTATTTTATCCTTTTTTGTGCATTATTTTTGGTTTTTTGTGCAATATTTTTGGTTTTTCTGAAGTCGGTTTTTAAAAATTTATTTTATTTCGTACTTTTTAGTCCGTTAATTTTTTTTCGGGGGCAATATAAAAAAAAATTATTTATTACGAGAAGTATGACACTCAACCGCGCGCCGTCGAAAAGAATTGAGGCAGTAGCTAAATAGTTTTTGCAGTAATGAATTTGCGTATTTTCGGAGCAATTTTAAAAAAAACATTTAATATGAAACAAAATTCCCCAAAGGAAATTAAAAAGAAATATTTATTGTGTCGATTGAAAAAAAAATTGCTCCAGGTCAAAGAATCGAACTCGCAACCTCCAGGACGAGAGGCAAGCCTCTCAGTCGCTGTGCTACGGGAGATTGTTACAACAAGATGGCTAAATACGTAAATAAAGCTTTTCAGAAACTACTTTAAATAGAATTTCATTCCAAAGGAATACTCTCTTACAGTCTGCATGAGTCGAGTATGCATGAAATTTCTCACCGAAGAGTTTGTAATTCTTTACAACATTAATCCAATCAGAATGGATTTTAGAAAGAGAAAAAAAAAGTCGAACTGCCCTCCGCGGTTTGAACCCGCAATTTTTATTTGCAGGTCAACGCCTTTGCCGATTCATCCACCGTCCTCTTCTCGATCACGCGACAATAAAGTAATTTGTTCGCTGCCTTTGAAAATACTTCTATCCGTTCAAGGTGTACTAATTTTACCAGTTTTTTACGCCTACCTTAGAACTCCTTTATCAGAATTTAAAAAAAATTGTACGGGACCACCGTGGGAAACTACCCTTTCAAACAAAAAAGAAAAAAAGCAAAAAAGTCATTGCGTTACAAAGTTATGCGTGAACAGGACCAAAAAATACCTACGCGTCGAATTGACAACCTCCTCCTTTTTTGAAGTCGGTTAAAAATGTAGAATGAAAAGAAATTGCTTAATATACTACTACGTTTCTGGAATCCTAAAAATAATTAAGTCTGTACTAGATTATCATTTCTGTTCTATACTATTCGACCGCAGCTAACTTGATGAGATATCATGCCCTTTCAAATCTACTACAAATTGGAAAGGACGGACCAAATGTCAACTAGACATTTCTTGAAGAAATAAAATAATTATCGTTAGGAAAGATTCCTACGTTGTAGATGATATTCTACCTCACACCGATCCATATGGGATCTGATAAGCAGTTAGTTGATAACTAACTATCCCCAAACTATTCCAAACAGCGGTGTATGATAAGATATCCCCTTTAATCTACCACCTCAAACCCCATGGTCCTAATTTCCGAACTGCTTTGTGGAATGGACAGCGGCCATCAAATTGATGCTATTTACAATGACTTCAGCAAGGCCTTTGATAATGTAGAGGTAGACCATCATGCTAAAAGCTTAAAATTTGGAATATCAGGTTCGGCGCTTGAATGGATAAGATCATATCTCTACGCGAAGATCACATGTTATCAGATTCCAAACATTCCTTTCCTCAGGGTAGTCATCTGGGCCCTCTTCTATTCAATATATTCAATTTATCTCTAGTTTCATGATACAATGTAAAGTCTAGAAAAAATTCAATTATTGTCTGGAGAACCTGGAAAAGTCAAGGAAATTAGGTCTTAAGAAAAAGTGGCCACCTTGTTGAATTATACGCTCCTTTAGAAAAGTCCTGGCGGGCAACTGTTTCCGCCCTATGTCCCATGAGGGATTAAAGGAGCAATTAGTATTTACCCTTTATAATATAAATCAGAAGATATAAAATTGTGATGAGTACAAACGACGAAAATACGTCAGAAGAACTTAAATTTGATGCCAATAACGAATTCCAAAAAAAGTGAAAGTGTGCCTATGTTGACATTTACTCAAAATGAGGGTTTCTCGTTAATTTAAAAGATTTAAATGAAGCCACAGTAAGAATGCTGCAAAGTTATTCGAAACATTTATGGACGATTTAGAAAATAATTTTAGTGAAGAATGCCTTCATTTTAAACACGTATATTTATTGAAAAATTTAGAAAATATATCTACTGCGGAACTTAGTTTAATGACAATAATTGTCGCGAGAATTGAGTCTACATTTCCTAACGTAGCTACATCACTGCGCATTTTTAATGGTTTTATTTAGCTTCACTTCGTATATTTGTTTGCTTGATTGGTTCAAATCTTGCGACAGCTTTGTCGACTACTTCTACTAAACCGATTCTTATGAAATTTTGCCCACACATTGAGTTCCCGTGACAATGCAATATGACAATTTTGTAAAAAAATCAAGTTGGCGGTTCAAAGGTGGCGGACGAATTTTGCAATTGTGTTCCGATGCCATTGAAAATCGGTATTGGGGGGGTTTTAGGGCCAAAAATGTCAATTCTGTGGTCAAAATTTGAAAATTCAAAATGGCGGCGATGGCGGATGAATTTTGCAAATGTGTTCTGAATCCATTGAAAATCAGTATTGGGGGGTTTCAAGGGCCGCAAATGACGATTCTATGGTCAAAATTTTAAAATTCAAAATGGCGACGCCAATATGGCGGATGAGTTTTGGAAATGTGTTTTGAATCCATTTAAAATCGGTATCGGGGGGTTTTTAGGGCCACAAAAGACACAGAATCGTCATTTGTGGCCCTAAAAACAAATTTGAAAATTCAAAATGGCGGATGAATTTTGCAAATATGTTCTGAATCCATTAAAAATCGGTATCGGGGAGCTTTTAAGGTCACAAATGACGAATCTGTGGTCAAAATTTAAAAAAATCAAAATATGGCGGTACGTTTTTGGCAATTACGATTCGATTTCACTGAAAATCGCTATTTGGGGGTGTTTAAGGTCGACAATAATGAATTTGTTGTCAAAATTAGAAAATTCAAAATGGCGCTGGCAATATGGTATGCATAACAAATCACTTCACCAGACTTTTGTAAAAAGTAAAATCCAAAAATGACTGAATTAAGACTAAAAAGAATAAAATAAAAATAGGTAAAAAAAACTTTTAAGTTAAATGGTTTTATTTTAAATCATAAGCTATACCAAAAACTAGAAAATAATTAGAACACAAACATGCACCCTCTTGAGATTCTGACGTCTCGTAAGAAATCGTGCAATAGTAGCAGTGCTGTCTTCTCATGTCGTATACCAAGGGGCACTTTGTGTCGTTGCGTCAGCGAATTAAGTAATATTCTGGGACTTTTAACAGACATTTAAAAACATGGGGCGCATAAAAACCTGTATAACGACTGAATAATTAAATACAAACGACTTGTCTAGAAAAATGTGTTTCCAAGTCCACCAAAAAAATATTTCAAATGCGGGCCATATTTTGGAATCGAACCACAGTCCTCTGCGATGGTAGTTCGGTGCTATAACACTTAGGCTTTCGAGGTCACATATATTTAGGACAGGACTTAGCGTCTCTAGTAGGTATTCCTAGCTGCATCCTTCCTAGATGTTTCATGGTTGTGTTGCTCGTTGTGCGAATTTTTTCAGCACTAATTTCGTACAAGCGGAGAACCAGTTAGCTGTACAATTTAGACAACTAAACTCCGGCGCTTGATTGGCTCAGATACTGTTAACAGACCAAACAGAATGACTCACTCCTTTCTCCTGCATTCCATTCCTTTCATCCTTTTAGCTTCGCGGTATTTCGATGGGAAGCTTGTGTCAAAGAATGGAAGTACCGAATTTAGAGAGCAGTGAGTGATTGTCAATAGACAACTGACTGGGAGTAGATCTAGAGTTTAGCCTTTTTTGTAATGTGAATAATTCATTCATTCTGCGGAACTGCGTGAATCAATGGAACAACTGGACCGATTGGAAGCAGTTGAATCGTTGCTGCAACAATATTGTTTGTGCTGGTCAAAAGAGTGTCTTTCTACAATGCAACTGCGTGGAAATATGTTTTTGCCATTTACAAACTAATAATCTGCTGCTTTTCAAGAAGTCAACAATCTTCCTTCGTCATAATGGCGACTTGAGCCGAATTGAATGGAAAGACGGAAATGTTAGGACACCTTGAAAATTTATGCAAATTGAGCAATTAACGTGATTGAAAAATAATAGCATTTAATTTCTTTCTTCTCAAAGAATGTTCCCAGCAATGAGTTCTTGATGTTATTTGTTAAAATTGTATTTTCGGAGAAATTATTTAGCTCTTAAAATATAAATTTAACCAGCGAAGATACGACGTACTAAATTTTTGTGACACAAAATGAGCTCTATGTTTTTGCAGCACTACTTATGTCAGAGTTTAACAGCTACCCATACTTTCGGAATATATTTTCCAATAAATTGAACTGTGAAGCTTGAAGTGCATTCCCTACAAATATTGTCAGTCAAGAAGTCCTGTGAGTGTTCCTTTTTACACAATTTTCACCACCATCACTTCGTTGTTAAATTGCCCTCATTATAATGTCATCGTTGCGCGTCCATGGACTAAGTAAATTCTCCCAAGTGACGAGCAATTTCTTTACATTTAGCACTAGAACGGGTTTTAATTTTATCGATCTATAAACTCGTAATGTACAGCGATAAATTTCGTCCTTGAGTAATACTGTATAGTAGTACAGCCGAAAGGACCCGCAGGGACTAAACCAGACACAGTGTCCCATTTAGAATGTCACTTGTAACATCCTTGGCATCGGTTGGGGATGACGGCGATGCCGATTGCAACTCCTGCAGATCGCCATCAGAATGAACCATCGAAGAGTCATAAATTTTTATCTCATTCAATGTGCTTCGGGAAATTTATCGCTCTTAAAACTTTTTTCCCCGAGAAAAATTTTCCTTTTTCACAATTTTTTTTTTATTTTTTGGGGTTTTATTTTCCTTTGCTGATTTTCCAGTATGAATGTGCTGCGCTTCCCTTTGCAGGGGGTGGCCGCGTTTTTTTTCAGCGATGCGGTGGTGGCTGATGCCATTGAAGTTGTGATTTATGTAGTATTGGTCCAACAGATCAATTGAATATTTATCTCGGGACGGATGTGCTAAGCTACGGCAGACGGGGTGACAGATTAATGTGGCAAACAGTTGAGCATAAGTTTTGTCTACTTTCTTAAATCGTCAAATTTTTTTTACTGCAATTTCGCTGAAGATTGTCAAAAGAAAGTTTTAAAAGTTTCCTGGATTTCTGGGAGGAATTTAAAAGGATGTCACGATGCAGACTAGCCAATATCTGGTTCTTTTCTTTAAAAACAATATTTTTTTTGGAAAATAGAAAAATCTAGGTTATGATTTTTCTTAAGTTTTATTTTGTGTAGATTTTAGTTGGAAAAATACTTTTAGATACTTTTAAACTAGGTTCCATTAGACTTGAACGTCTACAGAAGTAGTATGTAGCGTTCATGACAGGGTTTATGTCAGAGAACATTTCTTTTTTATGTGGCAGTTCTCAGGAGTCACGCTTTGTCCGTCATGTTGTTGGTCATATCATGGTGCAATGTCTAGTAACAAGCTTTTCTCGAGAAGGAAATGTATCTAGATGGGAGAAAATGAATAGACGACGGACCATAGTAGATAAGCAATGCCGATTCTGGCGAACATTTTACGTCCAAAATGTGACTTCCTGATTTCAAAAAAATTAACACTTTTGTCCGCTTTGTAGTAATATAAGTTTTAACTTGTTGGGCTAGTGGCGCTAGTAATATTACAAGCATGTGTTTGTGGCGCTATTAGTATATCATACATTTATCGAGCTAGTAGTAGTACATGTATGCATGAGTTCCGGCGCTTTATATATATGCGTGTATCAGTGTGTGCTCGAACGTATATGTATAAGATGTGGATCTGTCATTCAGCCTCTCGGAATTTAACTACATCAGCTTATGAGAATAAGGTTCGTGTCTTCACTACAATGATAGCTTTTTATAGAGGAAATTGTGCTAAGGTTCATATATTCGCTAGAATTAAAGCTCTTTTGTAGGGGAAATCTTGATAAGGATCGTGTCTTCGCTAAGAGGAACGTTTTTAGACACGTTCGGTGGGTCAGCTAAGTAAGACTTGCGAAATTGTTTATGAAAATCTCGAAAACACCGAAACGCGGTGAGCCGAATGTGGTAGTCTTGTATTGAAGAAAAAATATTGCCGTGCAGCAGGACGGGTCAGTTCACGGTGAAAAATACGCTGGCTCATGCTCGCGCGGAAAACAAAGTCTGCTGCAAGCTGATGAAGCAGACTGTGAGCGCTACCATCCTGTTAGACTCTGTGATAATTTAAGACAAAAATTGTATAATATGTAATAACTGACTTATAGCCCCTGCACCTAAATCAACCTCTTTATTTAAATGTGGTTCAATTTTAATTACTAGGTGATGTAATCTCGGAACCAACAAGGGCACTCGAAAGCTCAATAGAAAGGAAAATCAGGCTACCCTAGGAAATACGACCGCATATTCGAGGACATATGATGACCGTAGAGTTTTTAACAATTTTTAATGGGAGCACATACGGCCTCACGACCCCACAGTGGGGCAAATAGCTATTTTTTTGGACAATCGATAATTCCCAAGCCTGGAATTAATGAAATTTAAATTTTTTTTTTTAGACTATTCGTCATAAAATTGCCTTTAATTCTATCGAGCCCGAATTTTGAAATTTCAAAATTAAAGATGGCTAATTCAATATGGCGGACATAAATTTTGTAAGTAAAATAAAATTTTATCAAAAGATTCTTTAAAATTATTGAAATTAATTATTATTAATTAATTTTCGGTTTCCAAAAAACCGCCCAAGTAACAATTTTTTATAATTTTAAAAAATCTTTTGATAAAATTTTAATTTACTTACAAAATTTATGTCCGCCATATTGAATTAGCCATCTTTAATTTTGAAATTTCAAAATTCGGGCTCGATAGAATTAAAGGCAATTTTATGACGAATAGTCTAAAAAAAAAATTTTAAATTTCATTAATTCCAGGCTTGGGAATTATCGATTGTCCAAAAAATTAGCTATTTGCCCCACTGTGCGACGGCCAAACTTGACCAGTGAGAAACGAGCTCGCCAGTCGTCGGTTTGTTGTACGTGAAGTGCGTGATGCCGTCTTGGTTTATATTTTAGTGGGAAACTTTGTTATTTCGCTCGAAGAAAAAAAAACAATCGAGAAAAAATTAAACGAGCAGCGGATTTCATGATGTTGAAAGTCACCCTTTTCCCCAAAATGACTTCTTTTTTGAATAGTTATAATGCGCCAATTTGACGAATAGTTTTGCCGGGTGTCGGCCTTGAATATAAGGAGAATGACGAGATTACGATTCTCCGTTTTTGTTTACGTCTGCGTCTGATTTGGTATAGGCACAACCTTCTATATTACAAGCCATGAACAAGGAAAATATTGAGAGCGAATTTCCGCTCAATCGGACCACAACTCGGTGAAATCACGTTATGTTGTTAGTGTAATTTGGAGAATTTGGTGGTCCGATTCTCTCAATTGAGATTCTTGTTCATGGCTTGCAATATAGAAGGTTGTGGTATAGGGGAACGCCCCAGTAGGAATTCTAGGTAGCACTTACCGATGGAGCACTGATAAAACCCAGCAGGAAATAGAAGCATTCACTGAGGCATGAAGAAGCTATCCTTGTGCATCTGATAATTGCATATCATTAGCAAGAAGCAGTTTGTTAGTTTTTCTTCTAGTTAGCTTCTAGCGAAGCTATTCTGAAGTTTTAAGTTTTGCAAGCAGCAAACTTTCATTTTTGCTTCTTTGGAAGCAGGGAACAAGGTTTCGCTCTTCGTTTTTGAGTAATAAGGATAAACAAAAGGATTTTTAAAAATATATATTTTTATTTCAATAATTGTTTTAAAGGTAAACTAAAATTGCAATTAGGTATACACAAAAAAAAATAAAAAATTAAACACTTTATTATGAAATACTATATAAACTCACAACGGAAACTTTACTAATCGAAATCCAGAGGATCTCTCAAAACGAATGACTTATTTTGTAACCATATGCATTTTTTGGAAAATTTTCCAAAATGCTTCTGAAGCGCGCCCAGGAAGCACTTCCAATTTGATTCCAGAGGAAGCTGCTTCCACTTTTCCCGCTAGGAAGTAGTCATCTGGTAAGGGGTACTCATATTTTCTTTGGTGTTAGAAGAGCCATTATATAACGCATTAGGGTGAAAACACAAAGAAAGCAGGTTGCCTGCTTTCATATTGCCAGCCTTTAGCGTCGTCGATGGGCACAAAGAAGATTCTTTGTTGCTTACAGGAGAAGGCAGATGTTAATGGGTAATCCAGAATTAGACCCAAAGAAGTTAGAAATTTGCGCGATGACTCATTTGTTTTCGTATTATTGTAGTTGTAATTGTATCGTAAGTGCTAATGTAACTACTCTAAGGAAAGTAAAAAAGTAAGGCCTGTGTTAAAATAAGTACTTATGTAAGAGGTATGGTAAAGCCTACCTCTGTTTTTTTTGGGCAGTGATTTGCTTCGATAGTGATTTTTAAACCATATATATTTGGGTAAACGTACAAAAGTTTGAGCGGAAAGGAGTTGGGAAGGTGACTTTCATGAAAAGCCGAGCAGGCATGACAAATTTATATATAAAATTAGGTCTTCCTTTTTATATGCTTCTATCAATGCGTGCAATGTCGGACAGCAAGCTTTAATCATAAAGATAGTAAAAGAGTCTTCTAAGAGTGAAAGAACTAGCAACACAAACACGCGGTGTTATTTTACCGTGACAGAACGTCGATTTCGATGATCGAACAGGAGATGGCTTCCTCGCTTATTAGGCTAATGGCAGGAGAAAAGACAGGGATTTTTTTGATGTAATGAAGGAAGAAAAGAAAGAAAGATAAAATGACTATGCCGTCGAACCACGGACCCTGGGATGGCAGTCGTAAGCTTTAACCCCTAGGCTACCGAGGCCAGCAGAGATTTTAAATAATGGTTGCAAGTGTTATTAATTTATGATTTTTTATGACTAGGAATAAATTTTGAACTAAAGATGATCATTTATCAAAGTAAATAATTGGTTGTTATTGTGGATTCAAGTAGCGCATTTTGTAGGTTCGTACACCGAAAACACAGTACACAAGATATTTTTTTAAACCTTTAAATTAAAGGTCAATCGTTTGCGTAGTTATTTTAATAGAAACATTCTCAAGGTTCAGTATCGACATATCTACCTTGACATATTCTTCATGTGGTCTTCCAATGTAATCAAATAAATTAAATTCTTCCGAAAATAAATTCATTCTATCAAATGATTCTCCACAATTTACCTTTAGTAACTTGAATAAAACCCAGACCCTTTCCAAATTACCATCATCAGATTTGATCATTCCTGGTTTAGTTGTGGTCTAAAAGAAGATTTATTTTTACATTTTTTTTGTAGCATCATTCATTATCCACCGCCATTTATAATATATTATAAAAAAAACAACTTCAAAAGGACTAAAGGACGAAGAATTTTCTCCAAACCGAATAAAAGACAAATTCTTTAGAAAGGCGGGTGCTAAGTATATTAAAATTTTCCAATAAGCCAATAGGTCGGCGGCACACACTTAAAGCCAACTATAACACCAGCATTCCATTAATTTATATTAAAAATCTCTCGGTTATCCGCATTTTCTCTTCTAAAACATCCCAGGTCCGTTGGTCCTCTGCGTCCCAAGAGACCTTGTATTTTCACATAAAAGAAGGAAATTAAATATTTCTCATACTTGCCAGAATGAAATTCTTTAAAATGTGGTTTTTGGCCAAACCACCTCCCTCCACCCACACCGGTCGACATCGCCTCCGCCCCCACCACCGCCCGATCGTTTAGGTCGCCCCATGCCCTTTGAAAAAGCCCAGAAACTTTCCGTACCACACTTAAATTTTTCTGGGGCCTCTGCTTTTCTAAATTTATTTTAATCTCTTGTTTCAAAAGATAGAAAGGCGAGGGCTAGGGAGAAATCTTTTATATTACGGCCGGTATGGCGGCACAGTAAAAGGGCAAAAGGTCCTTTACTTTCACCTCTGCTCTTGCTCTCTCCATCTCTCTCTCCGGTTGTTCTGCTCACTCACTACGGAGCGTCCGCACCCATGTCTCGCTCAACTTTTGTATACTTTTCTAAGTCCTTGAATCCATTATAAATTCATGCGATTTTTGGAAAATTCAAAATGCTGTGAGGGAAAGTTCCCAAGAAAAGTGTACAGTTTCCCTTTGGGAGGGCCCTACAAGGACTCCTCTTACAGATAAAATATTCAAATTCAATAAACACCTCCCTGTCCGTAAGGTAACCTGTTTACGATAATCTTTTTCCTACCTGGCGTCATATCCTTCACCCGGGCCTCCCCCACAGCGCCCTAAAAATTTACCGCCGGGCGGGCGGCTCGTCTTGTGTGTGTTGCATTTGTCAGGGGGCTCCTGTCGACACTTTCGCTCCTCAAAAAAAAAATAAAAAAATTTCCTTTGAAGAGTTCTTTTGAAGAAAGCCAGTTTCGGAGTGTGTACTCAATCCCCTTACTTAATATGAACACGAGCATTGCCACCCCCGCCCCTAAGCAAGTTTACCTAAATTGAAATTGAATGATTCTAAAATTAATCTTGGGAATTCGTTATTGAAGTTTCACTATCTCCGAGGAGCAGGGCAGGGTTTCCTCTCTGTCGCCCTCCTGTTTAGGCGCGCGGGGGTGGCGTGTTATGGGTTATTTTTTTAGGAATTTATTCCAAAGGTGATATTTCAATATTTCCAGACTTGACTCCAGAAGTGGTTTTTGGGGGGTGGGTAATAACTCAGTTCTGCGCCGGGAGAGGGGGCATAAGTCGGGCAATTCCCGAAAGGAATCAATGCGAAAGAATTTATATTCAATTCAGGAAAAATATTTCAAGGTTTTATTTCATGAAAATTTAATGAAATATTGCGGTTTATGGATTTTCGGTTTTTTGACTAAATTGCGGAATTGTAGTTTTTTGGCTCTGCTTTTATGGGAAAGTGGGAAATTGATGGAGTCGTTGATAAACGTTTAGCTGGAATTGGCATAGTTGACAGAAGGTATTCGTATGCAATAATAAATGTGATTTGCTTGAGTGATGTATGGTTTGTCATAGTTTTATATAGTGATGTCATGTTGTATAGATTTAGCATTTAGATTGAGCCAAAAAAATAGATATTATACGAAACTATATATTATAGGACTTAGGACATTTAGGACATGAATAATGTTGAAATTTCCCACAAAAAACAGTTCGAACTAATTCTTAAGTGCTTGGTTATAGGTTCTGGCGTGAAAGAAGACTAAAGTACCAAAAATTTCATTGAATTCGAGCAGTATTTAAAAGATGCGCAATGGCCTTGAAATTTAAGCCAAGGTAGTTAACTTGCTTATTCCATTGAATGAATCATAAACTAGGAGTTACCCTTAACAAGCACCCCATAATACTCAAGGTATAAACAATCTTGGGAAGGAGAATAATGGCAATGTATTAAGGTATCGATAACGTTGAGCTCCGGATACCAGGCAAACTGTGGTTTCCATGGTGTAAGAGGCGCTGTAGGTAACCGTTTTATTTCCAATCTCCAAAATACCAAAGGAAACAAGAAGTTACGGAAACAAGACAATTCCAAGACACCAACAGGTGTCAAGATTTTTGCCCCCAAAAAACTTCAGTCATGACCGAAACAATAGAAAGTATGGTTTCCAGAGTAGGAAAGACGTCTTGCTTCCGCGAGACTTTAAGAAAAGATCTATCTATCTGGATGCCACTAAATATTATAAATGTTTACTTATATTTTAATTATTAACTTTACATATGTATATGTGCATGGTGATTTATAAATAATAACTAACATTTGTTTCAGCTTGCGCTATTTATACATATAGGCTGGAAATATTCCCCAGCCCTCTTTACGTAAGCAAGAAAATATTCCCAGCCTACAGAAATATTATACTTCGTGGCGACACCAGTCAGAGTGTTTAAAATTGCACCCTAAAAGATAGGATGCAATAAAAAACTAAAAAATTGTTGTATAGAGATAGTTTACAGAACAAGTAGTGAAAAACGCATGTGTAGTTGATATTCAAGCCTTATTTAATTTCAGATACTAAACTAGTTGGGATGTGGCTTTTGACCCTTTCGGTCCACAAGATTAGCTTCCCAGTATTATGAACGTGAAATATTATCAATATGTTGTTATTCCAAAACTTATTTAACAAGCATATTGTTAAATTTAAGGGGCCTGAAATTGCAGCTATTGGAGTTACGATCTACCAAAATAATGACCACTCTGCTAATTCTTTAACAACTCATGCGGACGTTACGTTACAAAATACTTAGTCACGATAAATCACCTATTCCTGAATTGTTTGTAGGCAGATGTATGGCAGAAAATGGACAAATGATTGAAAATTTCGTGGGAAGCTATTGCTCGACTGAATCCATAAAAGTTAACCTCATTTGGAACGGGTTTCATTCCAACGAGTATATTAGACAGTAGCAAAACTTATTAATTTAAGTTACTTGGAACACTTGCCGAAGTCTCTTCATTTAAACACAAAAAACGCCTTGACCGAATGTTGTGATAATTTTTCTGATCATATCTTCATTAATACACTTCGATCGTCACCTCAACGAAGTCGGTATCATATTTGGTTCGCGCGATATTGGGCAGGTACAAAAATCACGAACCTCGTTCAAACAAAAAAACGACTCGAACGATTTTTATGAAAATCTTTTCAGATCATACTTCCTTTAACACGCTTTGAACGGCATCTTAACGAAGTCGGTATCTTTTTTGATTCGCGCGAAATCGTGCTGGTACAAAAATCACTTATGTCGTTCAAACAAAAAAAGGGTTCGACCGATTTTTATGAAAATCTTTTCAGATCATATTTCTTTTAACACGCTTTGAACGACACCTTAACGAAGTCCATATCTTTTTTGGTTCTCGCGAAATCGTGCTGGTACAAAAATCACTTAAGTCGTTCAAACAAAAAAACGGCTAGACCTATTTTTATCAAAATCTTTTCAGTTTATATGTCCTTTAATACGCTTCGAACGGCACCTTAACGAAGTCGATATCTTTTTCGGTTCGCGCGAAATCGTGCAGGAAAAAATGACCACATACGTACGCACACACACACACCCATATTTCTTCTCAAATTTTTGCTTAAAATGCTATTGGGACCTTGAAACGTGTAAATACATTGAAAATTTCGAATCCGATTTTCGGACCGATTACAATAACTTCCTACTGGGAAGTTAACTAGTGTACAAACTTAACGCCTAATCATGCAATTCACTTAAACTACTTAATTAGCTGCTGATTGCTCCAATAAGTCTTGTTCTTGCTGATTCGATGATGAAAGTGTTGATTCTGCGCCTTGCTGGGGTTTTTCTTGAAAAAAACGCGTCCTTTTCTATTTTCGATTTTTATTGTAAGGACATGGCCACGGACAACTTCCTGCTCCATTTTTACACACATCTATTTGTCCCGCTTTATTTATGCACATTTACCTTCTCTTTCTTTTTTAAATTTGTTTCTTTCAAATTGCTAATTTGGGGTCCCGAGAATAGATTGAAACCCAAAAAGTGAAAACCCCATATCCCTGCGTACTAATCGCCTAGGGGCCCCGGAACTATCTTGAAACCCAAAAAGTCAAGACCGCCATATTCCTGCGTTCAACTTGTCAAGCAAGTACTAATCTCGAGCCTGAAACCCAAGCATGCAGCACTCTAAAATATATGTTATGTTTGTATGGATATGGATTCTTCTAGTCATCATACTTAAATAGTAAACACTATTTTTCTTGCTTTAATTTCCGCAGTCGTCGATGACAACGTCATAAGCTATATTTTTTGCCAGCTCTCATTCTATTAATAATATCATGCAATGATTTAAACGTGACTGACCCACACATGATTTCAGATAATTTTATATCATTTTTAATTTACTGAAACCGCGTTCACCAGTTGCAACACCAATAGGTATCACAATAAAAGACCCATAAATCCTTAATTGCTCCCACAATCAAGGTAGGGGAACACGAGTTTGATGTGGTAAAATCATTTACCTACCTTGGGTCAATAGTAGCAGCCGACAATAGCATGGAACCAGAAATACGCGCACGACTGCTAAAAGCCAACAAAGCCTACTATAGTCTGTCAAGATTCTTTAAATTCAAGCATCTAACCAAAACGTCTAAACTTTTACTATATAAGATGATGATCTTACCGGTTCTCACATATGCATCCGAAACGTGGGTGCTTAGCGAAAATCACTCTAACCTATTGGCGGTATTCGAGAGGAAAATACTTCGGAGGATTGTTAGCCCCTTATCTGAAGAAGAACGATTCCGCAGACTCTACAATGACAAGATCTACGAGCGCTATCGCGACGTTGATATTGTGAAAAAAATAAAGCTCGGTAGACTCCGGTGGGCAGGACATCTAGCTCGTATGAGTGAAGATGAGCCTGCTCGGAAAGTTCTCTGCGGTAAGACTTATGGGGTGCGACAGCGAGGGAGACCCAACCTCCGCTGGAAGGATGGCGTAGACCAGGACGCTCAGAGCTTAGGGATGCCAAACTGGTTGACATCGGCTCAGAATCGGGACCGGTGGAGAGACCACTTGCGAGAGGCCAGGACCGGATCCCGGTTGTAGAGCCGTTAAAGAAGAAGAAACCCATAATTGAGGAAAAACACATTAAAGATCTTTAACAAAGATTAGATTGGGAGATTTAGCTTGCCCTTAAGTAGTCTTTTTACTACCACTGAAGTAGTATAAGCTCGAATTGAGTATTTAGGAAAAAGAGAAAACTTACCCAGCGGGAAATGGAGCTAGAACGGTAATTAAAAAGCTTGGGCGTTCTCCTTCCCATCCCAGTTCTATATCTTTTTTAACATTGCATGATCGCAGTGCGGAGTACTTCGTTTACTGCTACTTTTTTTAGAAGCAGTCACAAAAGTATAAAAACTTTCTAACCCTCCAATTTATATATGTTATAGTCGATATGAGAAACAACTGCAATGACGAAAAGTTCACCTTGTGCAATTGCCTTTTCGTCCTTCCGAAAGCGAGTGTCGACAGCGGTTTTACCAAGCGGTCCCCTCACTAAGTACCAACCGCGTTCAATATGCTGCTTGACCACCGCATGGATTGAGAACCAGTCTATGTTTGCCGTTTTCTTCGTTCCATACAATTCCTTAAAGGATCAATTGGAGCATATAACCAGCGCTTCGAATTCGCTTCCCTTAGTAGTTCTTCGAATTTTTCCCTCTGGTATAGCTTCTAGGAACAAGATATTAAAATAAAACAAAATTTCCAGAGTGCCCAAATTCTTACTAATCCAGAGTTAGTAGGCTAAAAACTACCGTCCCAGAGGTCCATGGTTCGATTCCACTCTGCGCCATGGTCGTTCGTCTTGTCTTCCCTCTTTACAACCAAACAAAACCCCTGCTCTTTCTAGTGCCATTGCCTATAAACAAAATAAGCATGATAAACTAATTAAAACAACATCTACTCCCAGTAATTAAATCTCTCCTGGATAAGCACTTAAACTCACCGGAAAATATTGCTCTTGTCACTAGAATGATGATGACCCCTCATACATAAGGTTTATACCAAGCAAATGTAATTCAGCTCCAGAGATCATGTTACTCCCCAGAATAGAATAGAAACGCTTCTAGCCACTACTTGATTCCTAATAAGAACTCCACCCTGGGAATGGTTGAGTCTTGATTTTTTTTCGAGGAGAACTGAAAACTTTCATAAAATGAAAGGAAAAAATGTTGAAAGACTTTTCATACAATGTAATTTGTCTTGTTCTCATATTTCTTATATACCTGGTATACCTCTGCGAACTAGCCATGGATAAAGGCGCAGTACCTGCTACAATTTGACGAGAGTTTATCATTTACCGCCTCGAAGCGTTTCCTTGCAGAAATTTTGAAAAAGTTTTCAAATTAGGAAGATGTAAACATAAATAAACACACACCACCACCGACCCTGACGTGCATCCCCCCCACACACAACTGGAGTCTAGATTCATCTAGGAGAATCCTTGAGATCCCAGAAAAGCCATCCCATTCATTGGGTGCACGTTATCTTTATCCCAAGTTTATGTCTAGCTCTAGTACCATACTGAACCACAACACTGAGCCAACTTAATTAAACTTTTCTTTAAGATGAAATGAATATTTCGGTACAGTTGCTTCGCTCTCCTCCACTCAAGAAGTGAAGTGAAGTTGAAGTGCACACAGTAGTGTGCACCAGATCTACACCATCACCTCCAAGGACCTTCCCTACATAAATGTATAGAGAAGGGACGCGCGCGTTTTTATTGCATTTGCTGTTGGTGTTTTTATGAACGAATCCTTCCCTACAATGTGCTCTTATTTATTTACGATACTGTGGGGGTGTACTCTCTCTATCTGTAACTGGAGATGTTGATCTTTTTGCTAGCTTTTTTGATAGTTCCGACTTTTTCAAACTGGATAAGGAGAAGAACTTCACCGAGCAATGTTTATAGTATCCTTACTTTTCTTTTTAATTTTGCACCCTGTTACTATTACTCAGTTTTTGTTGTTGTTTTTTTGTCCTGTGTGTATGTATACACTCTCCTTCGGAATTTATTGGACAAGAGTATTGTTGTGCAAACTGAAGCTTTTTTAATATCATGGAGAAGCACAATAATTGTTTAAAGTGGATAAAGGATACACAAACATTGAAGATGATTAAATTTCACTTTATGCTGTTAAATTAATCTTTATGTTTCTTCAAAAAATAAAACGAGCTTTTGTTTGTACAAAAATAGACGGAGACGAAGACTATCCGACAAAGAACAGAGCATTAAGAAATCTGAATATAAAGTCGAATCAGATGAACAAACTCTGTTAGAATGATGAGTGGATTATCTATCGTACTTAAGTAACTTTTTTTAATATTAAGAGAAAATGGCCATTGAGATAATCCAATGGAGTAAATATGAAACGAAAAGGATGCGTGGTCATTAATATCATTTACACGTAAAATTATAAATAATCAACCCTATGCACGTGTCGCCCCGATATAAAAAATTTTCCGTTAATCTCTGTAATATTCGTAGGCTTCATGAAAATTTCTTATCTGTTATGAGTGATCTATTCTATCAAACCCCCCTAGCTGAAACCCAAGTCTTACCTCATTCTTCAACTTATATCAATATCAGGTGTCTGGATATACCTGACTGGAAAATTTCTCTTAATATTCGCCAAATCATGGACAATCCCACGCATTTCCCTGATATTGTAGAAAAAGGAGTACATATCATTGATTTGTTTGATAACAAAGTACTCCTTCGAGATAAAGACACCTCACGGTAAATCGAACCACTGTTTAATCAGCGCTAATATGTCTCATCAATCTTTTTTCTCAACTAACGCAGATCCTACCGCTCCCATAAAACTGACTAGCCCGGTAGGAACAACCAACTGGCTGGAGATTGTTTACTATCAACTGGGATTTGTGTTTCCGTAGTAATGACACCAAGTCTTTCACCCTCTGTAGCATCAGAGCTATGCATAGGAGAATGCGTTTGTCCATTCTTCATTTTACCAAGTCAATAAGGCGTGGATTGAATAGATGACTTAATCAGGAATGCCTGCAAACGTTCTCCGAAAAAAATCACTTCATTGAGTACGTTAAAATGAAATATCTAGTTTAGAAAGTTCACCATCAGGAAAGTTAAACCTTGAATAGAGAAGAGATTCAAAATCATGGAGTTCAATATACAATGAAAAGCTTATGGATATCTTGAATTCAAACATATTCTAGCCACACATTACGGATGTACACCGCTTAAGAGAAGCAAATTCCGCCCGTCTTCAGCCACCGGTTCTGGCTGTAATACACCTATCCTACATTCGGCATCTTCTCAAATATAACTCCTTTAATTGCGGCTGGGCTGAAAAACTGCCTTTGATTGGCTAGATAGGAACAAATTTCACCCTAACCATCACCATATTGCTAGATTGTTCTCAAAGGCTCTGTATTGGTTTGCGAGGGAGATTGGTATGAGAAATTAGCATTAACTATGCATTGGTTCTAGTTACCAAGAGATAAATCTACTTCAACGAAAGACCATGTTGGGTGATAGCTCAGCAAGCTCGAAGGCCCGCAGTGGGAATTGCCTAGGATAATCGACAATTTAGTGCACATTCTTATTGTCTGCAAAGAGGCCCTACGTCCCTGTCAGAAACATTGTTGCAATTTAACTAAATCCGCCAATTCGCATTGTGAACGTTGAAATCTTTCACAGCAATTACTTCACTCTTACGATTGGAAGACGAGGCTTCATTATTAATATTAAGACAGAAAGCAGAAGAAGAATAAATAGTTTTAAAGAAGATTGGCTAAACTGCTAGAGCGCTCCCGTTATAATCTGCACCCGGAGCAGTTTGCCTTCTGCGAGAAGATAACTAAAATGAGGGTGTTGGGCCGCATTATCGACACTCACAACTCACTCTGACGCTAAAAATATCATCTGAGACGTAACTATCAAAACAATAAGGCACGTTCTGCAAACGCTCCATTACTTAATTCTGTATACTTCTAAATACACCACGGATTGCCACTTAACTAAAGCTGTATATTTTTTATGTAAAAGAGTAATAAAGCTCAGAATTAAACCCCTTTATACTGTCGACGGTTGTATTATTTCGTGCAATGTCGGACAAAAGACTTTAGTGGAATATAGTAGACACAATAGTAAAAGAACTGCCAACGCCAATACGCAGTTTCATTCCACTAGTTCCCATCCAAAACTACTATTACTTCCGAACGATGACGGTGAACGGGTATTGTGCTTAATGGTGGGACCACACTACGCGGTCTTGGGTCGTACGCGCTTTTGCCTTTTTTTTCATATAGAGTTTTATGACTTTTTTACGACTTTGTCCATGGTAAAGGCCGTGCGGCAAAACAACGCGGACAAAAGGCTGTGCTTAAAAAGGTACATTGTGCGTCCACACACTATGAGCTTTTCAAAAGCGCACACGCCGTTTCAAATGAGAATTGATTTTTTCTCACTCATGACTCAGAAAATTAAAAGATCACGCGCGCTTTTGTCAGGCCGTACGGCCAAAAGCGCGTGGGATCTAAGTCCGCGTAGTGAGGACGGGCCTTAAAAGGTTAAACTGTAGCCCTTTAAGGCCCGTCCTCACTACGCGGACTTAGAATCCACGCGCTTTTGGTCGTACGGCCTGACAAAAGCGCGCGTGATCTTTTAATTTTCTGAATCATGAGTGAGAAAAAATCAATTCTCATTTGAAACGGCGTACGCGCTTTTGAAAAGCTCATAGTGTGTGGACGCACAATGTACCTTTTTAACCACAGCCTTTTGTCCGCGTTGTTGTGCCGCACGACCTTTACCACGGAAAAAGTCGTAAAAAAGTCGTAAAAAAGTCATAAAACTCTATATGAAAAAAAAGGCAAAAGCGCGTACGACCCAAGTCCGCGTAGTGTGGTCCCACCATTAAGGGGACTTTTCGTTTCAAAAAGTTCAAAACATTCGATTTTTTTTTACATAAAAGTGTTCCTTAACATCACAGAAATACTGTCCTAAAACCGTTTTAAGAAATTCGTATAGGAAAAAAAGTAAAGTTATAGGTAAATTAGTTATGATCGTTTTATATGCAAAAATTATGTTACAAAAATTTAAAACGCGTTTTTCTCAAAACTACGTTATTTGACTTGGCTCCACACTTTTCTCGAAAACTACTCAACGGATTTCAATAATCCAAAAAACATTCGATTCGTTATAAAAAATGCTAGTAACTAAACCTTTAAAAATATTATGTTACCACCCCTATTTTTTTACAGGGGTAGTTTGCCCTCAATGATATGGATTTTTTTGGATTTCTCAGAAAAATGTTTATAAAATGATAAAAATATTAAAAATTAAATTTTTTTTAGGTTTAGTTAATAGTATTTAGTCTTATGAATAAAATCCCGTTGGAATTTTTACTCTATCTGTTACAGGAAGCCCAAAAACTGTGGAGCAGTTTAAAAAGTATCTTTTGGAAGATGCTCTCTGCAGTGGTCAAGATGTACTAAAAATGCAAAAAAAAAATTATTTTTATATTCTTAATATGTTTTATAAAAATGCCCAAAAGGAATCAATTCGATAAATATAATAGTCTTTTCATAAAAAAAAATTAAAAAGTGTATTTTATGTCAATTATGAAACGAAAAGTCCCCTTAAATTGAAAACAATGGTTCAATTGTGAAAACTGTGGGTGCCATTACGAAAAATTGTGATTTGGAGTGGCCTCCTTGTTCTCCAGATTTAAGGGCGCCAGACTTTTTTCTGTGGGGTTATTTAAAAAGTATGGTTTATTAAACAAGCCGAAGACCATTGACGAACTCAAAATTAACGAGCCGAAATAGCTGATATATGGCGGCCAATGTTATCAAGGATGCCCGAAAAGGAGCTGATTTTTGAGTATCGAATGCAGGTGGTCATTTAATCGACATTGAATTCAAAAATGGTAGAGAATATCTATCTATCTATCTAGCCGAAATTCAAAATGGCCAATCAAATGTGAATTCGCAAATTGTGTTCCGATTTCAATGAAATTGGGTATCTAGGGGTTTTTAAGGTCAAAATTTAGAAATTCAAAATGGCCGCACCAATATGGCCGACGAATTTGTCAATCGTGTTCCGATTCCAATGAAAATCGGTATCTATGGTTTTTTGAGCTAGTAAATAACGAATGTTTGATCAGAACTTATTAATTCAAAAGGGCCGCCGAAATATGACTGAAATTCAAATAGGCCATCCAAATTTGACAATTGTGTTCCGATTTCCATGAAAATCGGTATCTGGGGGATTTAAGGTAGCAAATATTGAATTTATGATCCGAACTTATAAATTCAAAATGACCGCGGACGAAAGTTTCCAATTGTATTCCGATTCCAATGAAAGTGGATATCTAGGGGTTTTTAAGGTTGCAAATAACAAATTTATGATTAAAACTTATAAATTCAAAATGGCCGGTCCAATTTGACCGACGAATTTGCCAATTGTGGTCCGATTCCAATGAAAGTGGGTATCTAGGAATTTTTTAAGGTTGCAAATAACGAATTTATGATCAAAACTTATAAATTCAAAATGGCCGCACCAATATGACCGATGAGTTTGCCAATTGTCCAATGAAAGTCGGTATCAGGGGTTTTTAAGGTAGCAAATAACGAATTTATGATCAAAACTAATAAATTTAAAATTTCGGGGCCAATAGGGCGGACAAATTTTAGCAAATAAGTGTCATTTCCCTGTCAGTTGTATGCAGGTTGTTTAAGAGTTGGGAAATCTGAATCTTCACATCCTAGCTCCAAACGGAAGAACATTGAACATAATGTATCTTGGTCATTTCCTCTATTGTCGTGAAGTTTGCCACGCGATCGAGTGTACCTATAAAATCCTCGACTAATTAAAGGTAAATCGCCAAAATTACAAAGAAAAGGGAAGGACCCTCCACTGCCATCACGAGGTTAAACGATGCCATCTATCGCATCCAAAAAGTTCGATCGGAAAGAACGGGACGGAAGCTATGTTCGGAACGAACACTTAGTAAGAAGGGGCAGTGTAACGGCTAACCGAAAAAAGAAAAACAAAATTATAAACCGTCCCCAAGCAGGTTGAACTTTAAATGGGATTTAACATGGGTTTTCATTTTTTTAGGTTCAACCAAGCGTTGGACACTTGATTTCCATCGGTTCAAGGTGAAACTTGGTATCCTTAGGTTTTCGATACCGCTGAATACGAATATCATACCAAAAAACCGGTTTTGACTAATAGCAGCTGTCAAAAAAGCTGTCAATAGAAATTAACCATATAAAAGGTATCCAAAATCATATTTTCCAGATTTGTTGTTTCTTTCACTTTTTTCCTACCGCGGACAGTGCATACATAAACTTTTTTTATTTAAGGGCGTTGCAACGCACGCGGGTTTTTTTGCTAGTCCTAAATAAATCTTGCTCATTTGTTCAAATCGGCTAAAAAATTGTCAGAGTTATTCAATGTTGAAATATCGAAGGTCTAGATGGCGCACCCCATATAACTCCCGGATACCATATTGAAATTATTACTACTACTACTGAAGAAAAAAATTCTCAATATTAGTAGAAGTCGATAAACTAAAAAGCTCAAAATATTGCATCGTCTACCGGCTTCTATATGAGGTTGATGTTATTTAAGGCGTGGTTGATAGACTAAAGTACGGCAGGCTCCCAATTCCGGGACCTATTGTTAAAACTCCATTGTTGGACCCCCTTAAGCAGGCACTATCCATTAATGGCTAAACATTATATGAATTAATTTGGTCTAGCGTCTTCTCTAATCTTCCCTACCACACACTGCTCCCGAAAATAAAATAAAAAACACAAAAACGTGTTAAAAGGACTTCGTGGTCTAGCGGCATAATCCCTTCCAGCTATGGCACAAAGAGGGTTATCAAACAGGAATCAAATTTAACAACAATTTAATCTGATGCAAAATATTTGCATGACATTTTATGCAATACAAATATGCATAAGTAAATGCGGTTACCACAATGTACTTAAGTGGTTTTGGTACTGATTATGTATAGGTGTCAGTTATATTTACATGCTAGGATCTGTTTACATGCACTTTACGGCACCTGATGGCCTGAAACAACTCCACAGCTATGGCATCTCGTCTGGCACCTAAAGTGTTGATGTTGAAATCATCGAGCGCTACCACCATATATACGATACAGAAAGGCTCACCAATCCTGTATGGGTACAAAATACGAAAATACACAAACAAGCTGCAACGCCATAGTTGCTATAGAGGACATAGTCGGGTTGGGGACGAAAGTAAATGCAAGGGAAAGGACCGATGCAACACAAAATTGAATTGCAATCCTGTTAAGGACGACTATGCTTCAGTGCCTAATGCATAGCTGAAAATTGATTTCATTCAAATGATTCGCTCTACTCTTTAGCATCCTCCTAGTACGTGTGCGAGTGGCGTTATATTTCAATTTCGAATACGAGTGCTTAAAAGGAAGCATTCCCGGCATCGACTCCTTTTTATATTCCAGAAAATTTCAAATATGTCAATATTGTATGGCTGTGTACAATTGTAAAAGTTAATAGGCTTCTTGTGGAACATATACATATATAGCATGCTGTGAGAGCGTTCTAGAACGCATTATTTTCCCCATCAAAACGAATAGTACCTACCGTGCCGAGTTGTACCAAAAGTTCCTTAGAACGAGTTGGGTGCACTTAGATGTAGAAAACTCCTTTTCTGTGTTATCTTAAATTATTCCATTTGAGAGCATGAAACTTTCGCATATTTTGCTACGATTACATATTCTTTGTATCTTTTTTATGTTGGCCACATTTGTTTGTTCATGGTGGATGCTTGGCCACCGTTCTATAATTGAACTGCGCCCTGCAAAAAAATGGCTGGGTTGAGTCTGCAGATGATGATGATGGAGTTGTTTGGAGTGCAATGGTGATTGAGATTTGCGATGGTACAATGCAGTGTGGACTGTGCATCCATTAGAAATAGTGTAATAGGGTGCTGCTGATGGTAATGGATGTGGCAATTGTTCTATAGGAGATAAGATTTGGGAAATGGGTGATGGATGGGTGAAGTTCGATGATGGGTGATGGGGAATATAAGATAGATGATGTGCGAGGCATGATAGAAAATCGCGGATTGATGATGAATTATACAAGTTAAGAAATAAACATATATTATTAGATATGGTTGGCAAAGATAGAATGCAGGAATTTAAAAGGACGAATTATAGGGTAAGGTGGTTAGCACTTACTGGTAGCGTATAACAAATGTTATGTTTTTTTTATTTCTATCAATGTTGTATCCTCTCTGTGGCCCGGTTATTTCTTTCAGCATACTTTTAAGGTCAATAAATTTCGATTAGAATTATCATGTAAATTTAAAATTTTGCATACTTTTAGGATCATATATTTATTTTTATTCCTAAAAGATGGAAAATTGTGAGGAAAATTTTAATATTAGACAATCTATCTCTAGAATTGTCCTTTCGACTTAAAATTGGGTCTTATCAAGTTTATTACAGCTATGCCAGCGCTTGACCCAATCCTCCACACACTCTTCCTTTGTAATTGAGGTTTAGCCTAGCGACAAACAGGGGGGAAATTCCGCGTGAAAGCTCATTATAGCGTTGCTAGCTTACAGAAAACAAGTATCTTTGACGCGCCCTTTTTAAATGATAAATACGGGGTATTTCTTGCACAATCAATAGATCTTGATCTTAATCAAAAACTCTTGCGACGATTACCCATAAAGATTTAGATTTTATTTTTATACCACGTGTAATGAGCTGGCACCTACTGGATAACCCCACATCACTTGTCCTGCTTGGCCGCACCGACTACCAGATCCTCGAAAGTGCAGGACCATGTTGTCGAACCTCATCCGCCGACATGGTACCCCAATGCCTTAACTACTTGGGTACCGAGTTACAGCTTCAGCTTACTCTGCCAATTATTTCTGTGGTTTTGGCTCGAAATCGAATCTTTCTTCGAAACTTGTTAGCTGGTTTGCATATCAAACTCAGAAATTCAGGTCTTGTCATTCATTGTGATGTGTGTAATATATATAAAATACGAATTGGCTCGACCAATGATTTAAATTCCACATTTCTCCAGTACGGAAACGGATTCCTTGAATTTGGGTACTCTATATAAACCAGACTCCGGCTAAATGCGGACGTTAGATTCCTTGTACATAAGAGTGTATGCATCCAGACGCAGAAGCTTTTTCGGCCAAGGGTATGTGCGGGTTGGGAGTTCTGTGTATCCGGGGAGAGTTTTTCAGCCGTTTCCATCCTGAAGCTGGTGATACATACAAGCGTACATGCATTGCATTTAGCACCTCCATGATATGCAGCGATTTTACATTGACACATAATTGCATAGCTGCATCTCAGCAGTTATCCTGCGAAGCTCCTGAGAAGCAGCCAGATCCATTGCCCTTTTCTGCTGCGTCCACGTTGATCGCTCAAAGGTAACGTTGTGAAACGGACCCTCGATATTTGCGGAAACGGTCGAGAGTTTGCCTTGGCCTGGAGGAACCTTTCAATATCTCTTAGTAGCACGTGGATGGCAGTCTCTGTAGATATGCCTGGTCGGTATGCAAATTGCAAGCAGTGGAATGGTTTCGTTGTAAGACCCTCCCTAATATGTTTATTTTAAACCTTCTCCGTCGTTTTCAAGAGAAAGGAAGAGACGCTGATGGGTGGATGAGGTTTTGGTTCCTTGCACGATATTCTCCCTCCCGACTAGAGGAGGAAAACCCTTAACATATATCGCGTGCTGATCAGGCAATGGTAAGGCATGCCACACCATGTTTTCCTAATCGGGACCTAGTCGGGTTTAGATTAGGAAATTCTCATCTTATGAAAAATAAAATATATGAGATTTTCCTAGTCGGGATCTATTCTGGTCCAGATCGTGATATCCTCATCATTACCATTACGGATTTTATAAGGCTGAACATTAAAAAATGTTGAAAGTTTTTGGAGATGGAGCTTTTGTAAACCATGAATGAAGAAGACGTAAATTCCATTTGTTTGTTAAAAATGACAAGTGACAATCACGAGTTTTCCTTGCTCTGAAAAGGTGTGAAAAATTTGTGTAAAACATTGGTTTTGTCTTTTTTTTTAATAACGTCTGTGAAAAAATTGGGTGTTCAGTGTTTTAACACCTTGTGGAAAACATTGGTGTTTTTTATTTAGTGGAAAAAGCCGAAAATGCCAAAGCGTACAACTTAATCGGCAAAGAGTGCGTCAACATCGTGCACCTTTTAAATGGAGAAAATAGCGAAAATTTAGGAAAATTAGGAAATTTCAGTTTTTTGCGGTTGTTTCTGAAACCAAGAGTTTTTCGAGTTAGGACCATAATTAAAGCTCGTGATATTCTTTATCAAAAAGGTAATAATACTATTTTTCATAGGACTTGTAGTTTTGGCGCTATTTTGGTTAAAAGAGAGAAAATGTCAGTTTTTTGCGGTTTTTCGCGATTTTCTCGGAAAGCGTTGGCTTTTCGAGGCAAGTGGTAATAATCAAAATTGAAGGCCGCGATATTTCCCATCAAATGGCATTCAACTTTTTTACGTAGCGCTATCGTTGCGGAAAATCAACGAAAAAATCAGCATCACTAAAAGTACGCTTACACCAAAACTAATATGCAAACCCCATCAAGAATTGGAACCCAAACTAAATCCCCGCACCGGATCCCGCATAAATGAAATATAGTTCTTATTATTATTATTAAAAACTTTTCGCGAAGCCTTCAAGCCCTCATAATCCCATCCAAAGTTATAAACAAACAAATAAACTCATCTTATATTAATATGTTCATTTTTTGTAAATTTTCTGTTTTTAACCCAATAATTTCAGATTAAAAGAGCCTAATTAATTCCAAATCAAGTAATCCTGGTCAGTTCCTTGTCAGGCAATCCCGGTTGGGTCTTGAGCAGGCATTCCTGATCAGGTCCTGATCAGACGTTCCTGATCAGGTTCTTATGCATCTTCTGCATTACATGCCTTACACTTTCCCGATCAGGTATGCCTGATCGGGTCCTGATCAGGTTCAACAAAAAATTTCTAGTCGGGCTGCTTTAGGATTAAAGACCAGTCTAGCCTTTCTTCAGCACCTCGGAGTATGGGCTAGCGTAAAACTGGCCCGGAATAGTGTCAGTAGGATTGGTAGGATATCTTCCAAGTCCTCTTGAAGGAAAGTCGGGATGATTTGGCCTTTACCAGCAGCATTGAAGGGTTTCAAGATGCCAATACTGCTTTCACCCACAGGGAAAATCCTGTTTGTTTGGTCTTTGTTCCTATTGTAGGACCGGTGGGCAGAAACTACCTCTGATACCGTGTTAAGTTCCAAATAAAACTCCAATAATCTGTTTGGTGCACTAACTAATAATTATTGTACGGCATGAACCAAAAAAATATGGTAGTACCCATAGGTTATTGTTTTTAGTTTATTGCTTACAAACCCCATGCTAAAAAGCACCAGTCTATAGAGAAACATGATCAAAATATAAATTAAGTAAAAGTCAAACAAAATATTGCAATCAGTTTTTTTTATTATTATTATTATTATGATTGTTTTATGAAAACAAAATCCAATCTGACGATAAACACAAAAAAAAACAACCAAACACACGACACAATCGGCGACGGGCAAATTGCATTTGCGATATCAGATTTTTCAATAAAAATTTATTTATGAAAATTGCTCGCAGTTAAAATTGATATTGCATAGCAAAAAAAAAAGAACACGCAGATTTAATATTAACCTCTGCCTCAACAGTTCCTAAAAATTTTAATATATTTTATATATGGGAGCAAAAAAAAGGATAAAATCCAATATTGCCACTTCCATTCATTTTATGCAGCATCCTTGTGAACGAATCTCGCTGCTTAAACTGAACACTAATAAATTTCTTCCAATTTAGCATCGTTACGTTATTTGTATTTCCTGCAATTTATTGAACATTAAAAAATAATTTAAAAACTTGTTCCTTTCCGAGAATTTCTCCCTGTGGCTAGAACCTACTCTTTTCAAAAAAAAAAATTGGTGAACAGGAAAAAAACAAGCCCGGCATTTTCCTTTCTTTTTTTCCCCTGCAAGAAAATAATACTTTACCGGATGCCTTCGCATCCTTTATAGACGGCATACCCTTCCTAGTTGCCTTTTTCCATCGTATAGAACAGTCCTGGTTCGTCTTTTGTCCGTTCAAGTTTTCTAGGGCATCCATGAACACCGCCCGGCAGCCCCTAATATGCTTTCAACAGGAAATGGAGTCATGTGAACTTTGTTCGGTGAATAAATGTAGTCAATAGCGCGATTTTCACTTTCTCTTTGGAGAATCATTGCCATAAAAGGACGAATAATGTTGCCAGCTTGTGATCGACGGCCTGATAAGGGGATGTTTCACACAATGCACGAACTTGAAGGCTTCTAGGACAGGGGAAGCACGGATAAGAGTAATTTTTTGATGAGACAGCTCCTTGGCAGACCTTCAACAGAAGACAGAAGTTTTAATTCAGTTTGCAATTGTTAGGATTATTTTACAAAAAAAAATGTTATTTTGTGTAAGCGTGCTACAAAATTGTTGAATCGAAAAAATTCCACTTATTGAATATGAATCTCAAAGATGTTGCACGCTCCTAATCCGCTTGAATTGGCAAATTGTCTGAAAGTCCAAATTAAAGATATCAATAAGGATTTTTAAGGACCCGTGTAACCTATATGGAGGGCCCTCTCCCTCTGGACGAAGGCAAGAAGGCCTTTAGCTGAAGAAGACCGAACCTGAGTGGGTCTCAGACGCTCTCTGATAATTGTTCTTCTTCTAAGCCAAATCAGCTCGAGTAAAAATAAAACTCACACGCTTCTATAGCCTGCAATAGGCACGCACGGCGTCAAAGCGCCTACACGGCACTCGAAACAGGTACACGCCTGAGTAAAAATAAGGCTCGCTCGCACCTACCACGAAAAAGGCACACCTGACTAAAATTAACAATCGCCCGCTCCTAGCCTAAAACAGGCACGCACGCACAGCATAAAATCGCTTGCATGGCACCCGAACCAGGCACGGTACGCTCACACTTTTTCTCGACCAAAGCGAGCAGAATAGGGGTTTTAAAAACTTGTGTAGGACGAAGAAAACGGGAAATTATCTTGGTGACCATCAAGGGTGCCATTAGCATACTCAGTAGACCGGTGCGTGTTCGATTGCGTCGGTCAAGCAGCACTGGACGTGGTTAGTACTTAGTTGGGGGACCGTTTGGGAAAGCGATACTATCGTTTGGAATGGTCGATTCCTAATATACTTTCATAGGCGTGCTTGTCTGGTGCATTTTTAGATTTCCATGTCTGTAGCCGGAGCGTGCACACCTCTGCCGTGCAAAGGCGAAAAGACCTATCTGCAAAAAGCTCGTTTCGAGAAAAACGAGTTCAAAGTTTTCAAAATACATGAAACCGAAGCAAATAAAGTAACTATTCAAAGTGATAACTTTTAATTAAAAAGTTCAATCAGTCTGAAATTTTTTTTAAGGATAAATATGAATATTTTATATCAAAAAATGCATACAAAGCCATTTTGACCTATAATGCATATAGGTCATTTGTCCTTTGCACGGCAGACCTCTAGTAGGTGCATTTTTAGATTTTCGTGCCTGTATGCAGAATCGGCATTCTGCCTCCTGAGGCTGTGCAGGAGGTCTACGATGCGCCCTGGATACAGTTCTAACGGCAAATGGTCCTATTAACTCTTTAGCCTGTATAGGACCTAGGACCAATTCCTAATAGGGTTAAAGTACGTATCCAGTCCTCTATCAGGGACTTCCAGGGGGACCATGAGATGCCACAGAAAGGTTCGGGGCACTGGACCAGTGTCTTAGACCCCTATCTGACGAGCTTTTAGGCAACCTCATATCCCTTAATACATTGATACCCCAGTGTTCGGGGACCCAGCAGAGCAAGACCCTATTTTTCGTGGCCAAACTCTGGGTACGTTAAAGCACCCTTTTGGAGGAAAACTTCCACGATGAGAATACCTTGATAGCACGATGAGATTGACGGTTCATATAAAATGTAACCACCAATATTTTTTGAGCCCCTGACGGAACACGGACCTGTGACGTCCCGGGCACGGCCCTGATATGTGTGGATACTCCTTTAGCCAGTAATGTAAGCACAACACTACCAGCTTTTAATGCACTAAGTTCAGAGGTAAAAAGCGCCCGTTTGAAATAATCAGTCAATCTGAAAATTTTACGGAAGCCTTTATTCATATGTCAACACAATCGAACGAAGAAATATTTACCAAGGTAGAGGAGCTTGTGCATGTACTGCCAGAAGAAATTGAAAAAGTGTCAATGAGGCAAGAGTAGCAATTTTTCAACGGACGTACAAACTTCTCGATAACGACGTTTTTCAACTGCCCAAAAAAAATATTGACGGCTCGACCATACCACCGTCCAAAGTAGAACTACATCAACATTTTTTAAGAGCGTGTTACATAGCGTTGATCAGTATCTATATGATTCTGTAAATAAAAAATACCGTCAGCTGACGTGGGGAAAGTTCGTCAGCTGATGTATTTCATTAGTAGAATTGTACTCATACCTAATTTCTATCCAAGAACTTTCGCTGCATCAGCTGACAGGATTTCCCTCGATGTACGGCCGGCTGACGATTGGTTTTATTCAAAGAAATATGTGAACTCTCATGTGACCAATTTTCAGCCGGAATGAAATCACTGAAACCATTCTTTTTTTTGCGTGTTTGAGGGGCTGCCTTTGCCCTACCCACCAACGGTGCGCCAGCTGACGTTCACAATACTTTATAGTGCTTTATATACATGAATTGAGCCTTCCACAAAGCTTCAGCCGAAATGAAATTGGTCGGCAAAATCTGTCACTGGCTCCCGGACTATTATGATAGATGCCACTACGAGCGCTTTGACAAACATTTTTTTGTATATTTATAATTGAATATTCCATGATTAGGTAAGCTCTCTAGAAAGGCTCATTTTGCCTTTGGTAACATTCAATAACGAAACCGATTTCAATAGGATAACCTTGAAGCAAAATTGAAACGATTTCAGTCGACACTGCGGTGCATGCCCTCCACGACATTATTAAAGCTGGCCTTCGTTTGAGATTTAAATTTGATTGCCAACCAAAGTAGGAGATCAATAAAATATAGGGGAGAGAGAGGGAGACTGGAAAAAGAAGATTTTCTCCATGAAACCAAAACAGAGCCCAACAACGTTGAAAAAACATCCCTTTCAAGTTTCACGAAGCCAAATGCTTTTGACCCGAAAATGTAGACTTTTTGAGTGGAGTTCTTTGATTTCAAGCATAATTTGTGGACCCATACCCCATAATAATTTTTCCTAATGATGTCTGTAACGAACATTACGTAAAGACCACCCCCGGGCCTGGCCCGAAGGCAAGTCGCTTCGATTTAAAATGATTTTGTCAAAAAGTTTCCACCGTAGGGCAGGACGTCCAAATAAATTACAGAGCCATGGCCAAAAAGGTGAATTAAGTCTTCCTGCTACATTAAATGGCGAAATATTTTCTTGTTTTGTTTCCGCTGTAACCGCAGACTTAACACAAATTTCTCTGACCTTCATAAATCAGCGGCTTCCTTTGATGACAGCAGAAACAAAGCGAACTCTTGAGGTCTTATTCAAATTACGCTCTGCCATATTTACGAGGCTGGAAAAATGCTATCCCCCCCGCGCAACAAGCCCCATATACATCCGGCGGCCGCCATTCCCGTGCCAGGTTTGATGAAGAAAAAGCAACTGTCAAGGGTGTCACAAAAATTTTATAGTTAATAAATCATAAAAAATGTGAACCACCCCCGCCGCAGCGACGTTCTGTGGCTGTAGCGCTCATTAAAAAATTATTACAAGAACATGCTTTAGTCGGACTTAAGCTTAAGCCATCATCTCTAGGATAGTTATCCTCGCCTGCCCGTGCCCCTCCGCCACGGTATATCTTTAGCGAGATCAGTCTGGCATCGGGCTGCAAAAGGACCTGAAATTAAGTTTGAAAGCTGCCTCCTTTATGGGCTTTTCCCCACTTGATCCTTGGCTAATGTCCTGCTTAATTGCCTTAAGGATTTTTTTAATTAAGGCGGTCTTAAAGAATCCTGACTCGTCTTTATGGCTTTAACTCGTTTTTACTTTAACGTAAGAGCGAGGTTCTCGGAGCCACGCTTTCCTTGGTCCTGGGAAGGATATACCACGTCTAGGTTTGAGCTCCTTTTACTGAATTCTTCCGCAATCGCGGCACAAATGTCTTTTGCCGTGGTTTAATGAATACAAGTCAAACTCAAATAAAAAGCCCGGATTTAACCACTTGGCGTCGTATACTCCAAAACATCCCGGCGAGAGGTGGCTGCGGTGCAGTCTGAGATTCCGCACCAAAAGGAGTCTTTCCGAGAGAGAGAGCAGCAAGGCAGCAAGGAAGCAAGGACTTACTTTGTTTTTGGGGCGGAGCTGGCTGTTTGCTCTGCAGTTCCTTCAAGTTCCCTTAATTATCTTTATGACATTTGCGAAATCTCGCAGAAAGTGCACTCAAGGCAAATATTTAACAATTTCCCCGGCCATAGTTGCTTGCGTTTTGGGTGATGCTGGTGTGGTGCTGGAGAGCAGCAATGTTTTACGAAAATCATTTTTGTCCTTAAAAAAGGATGCCAAGATTTGAGGGGGGAAGCTAGCGCCAAGTTAGTTATTATGCAGGGTTTTTAGTGTTGTGGACTTAAGTTAAAGTTTGTTGTACAGATTATGTTGATGAACACACCCACTTTGTAATTTTAGCGTAAGTTTTAATGAAGCATTTTCTTAGGAAATTAAAGCGTGAATGCAAGATTGTTTTTTCCATTGTTTATGGATGCAGTTTTGTAATGCACAGAGTTGGTGAAAAGAAAATGCTCGTTCATAGTCTGGTGATTGTCCTGCACTAAAATTGACACATATACTGGTAAAAAAAGTACTTTATCAACAGACAAATAAAGCATGATAAAATATGCTACTGACTTGCAGCATTGGTTGATAGATATCTCACTGATCCTGATAGTGCCAGTCCAGGAGGGAGAAGAAGTTGGACCTAAACCTATCAAACATAGAATTTACTTACTCATTCTTAACGAGCGCAGAAGAATAACATGTAATAACATATGAAAAAGGGCGGGTAAAATCGAACTGTCACCTCTACGTGGTGCCCCCTGGATAACCAACTAACGACGGTAGTAGCGAGTGCGAGAAGCTATATTTTCGCCTACCAGCGAAGGGCTAGCAACTCTTCCTGGCATTAACCTTTTGCTATGGAGCCTACGACAGAGCCTCGGAATGGACAGATTTCACGGAGACGACCCGGCAAACGTACAAAGGCCAACGATTTGAGCTTATTTTCATGGAATGTTAGAACGCTATACCAACCCGGTAAGTTAAAAATTCTCCTAGACGAAATGATGAAATACAGAGTGGACGTAGCGAGCGGCCATTCAGGAGGTGAGATGGACTTGACATGGAATATTTGAGAAAAGAACACATAACATATTTTATAGCTGCAAAGAAAGAGACCACATATTAGGTACAGCATTCATTGTTCGGAAGGAAATAAAGCACCTCGTCATAGGATTTGAAGCTATAGATGAAAGAATGTGCAAGATTCGTTTAAGGGGCAAATTCTTCAATTATTCAGTTATAAATGTGTACGCTCCAACAGAAGAGAGACCGGAGAAGAGAAGGAGATGTTTTACGACTCCTTAGAGAGAGTCAGAAACTCTCCTCGTCATGACATAAAGATAGTCATTGGAAACAGGGGCGTTTCCAGCGAACTAGGTTAGGGGGGGTAATTTTAAAACAAGGAAATTTTTTTTTATTCCATAAATACCATTTGCACCCTCCCCAAGCCACCACTAGCTGATGTTGCCATTTCACCCCCCACCCCCCAGCAAATGGTCAAAAATTTCTGCCACTAGTAACGGTTATTTAGCTCTAATAGATTCAACATAAGCAGCGGCAGAATTTTTTTTCAATATTAGCCCCTTTTTACGCCTTGACCGAATATTATGATAACTTTTCAGATCATATCTTCGTTAATACACTTCGATCGGCACCTCAACGAAGTCGGTATCATATTTGGTTCGGACGATTTTAAGCAGATACTACAAACATCACGAACTTCGTTCAAACAAAAAAAACGACCGAATTTTATGAAAATCTTTTCAGATAGTAACTTCGGTAATACGCTACGATCGACACCTCAACGAAGTCGGTTTCATTGTTTAGTTCGTGCGAAATCGTTCTGGTACATAAATCACTTAAGTCGTTCAAACAAAAAAAATGGCTCGAGCGATTTTTATGAAAATCTTTTCAGATCATATCTCCTTTAACACGCTTCAAACGGCACCTCAACGAAGTCGATATTTTTTTTGGTTCGCGCGAAATCGTGCAAGAAAAAATGATCACATACGTACGCACAGACACACATATTTCTTCTCAAATTTTTGCTAAAAATGAAAATACATTGAAAATTTCGATTTCGTTTTTCGGACCGATTACAATAACTTCCTACTGGGAAGTTAATAAGCGAACAAAAATTCTTACGGGGGGGGGGGGTAATTACCCAATTACCCCCCTCTGAAACCGCCACTGATTGGAAATGCCAATGCTAAAATAGGACGGGAAACAGCGTTTCAGCCTACAATCGGAAAGTTTAGTTTGCACGAACACCACAATGATAACGGATTAAAGGCCCAACTATGCATGGCATAAGCGCATATGCCAAGTGCACATGTCAACTTCGGAACCAGAACTTGTTATGAAGGTGGCTACGGTTGACATAACACGGCATAAAAACTTTCATTAAACATTCGTTAAACATAATGAATTCGACTTGGGTCGAACGTGACATGACAACATTACGAAAAGCAAGGTTATGTTTATTGCTGTTTATTGTTAGAGGAAGTGATTTTTGTTCACGTATGGAGAAATAAAAATATCTACATATATACATAAATATAAATCAAAATTAATTTAATTTTAACTATGTCGCTTATGTTATGCATAGGCGGTAATATGTTTTGATTGACATAATGCTGACTTTCGATATTTTTTGACGTTTTGACATATGCGCTTATGCCATGCATAGTTTGGCCTTAAGACTGATAAACTTCGCATTGGCGCAAAATATGGTTATATCCAGCACCAAATTCCAGCATAAGGATATTCAAAAGCAACCTGGAAGTCGCCAGATGGATTAACCAACAACCCAATTGATCATGTCCTTATAGATGCGCGCCACCAGTCCAATGTGTGTGATGTGAGAGCATACCCCGGCGCAAATATAGACTCTGATCACTTCTTAATGGGAACGAAAATTAGGGCCAGAATATCTGCAATAAAAACAAGAAGAAGAAACAGAGACAGAAAATATAACGTGGCAGGATTGCAGGAAGAGCAAACTAGGGCTGAGTACGACAACCTGCTCAACGTAAGAATAAATGAAATTGGTCAAAATACACATGAAAACTTGAATGACCAATGGAACGACATAAAAAGAGCAGTAAAAGGAACAGCAGAAGATATTCTAGGTTTCGTGCAACAAGGACGAAGATTAGAATGGTTTGATGAAGAATGCGCCCAGGTGACAATGGAGAAAAACCGAGCTTACCAAGTCATGCTGAGTAGGCACAGAACAAGAAACTCTAAAGAGAGGTATAAAGAAAAGAGGCGAGCTGAAAAGGCAGTATTGGGAAGAACAAATTAAAAGAATAGAAGATTCAGCAAGCTTAAATGATGAAAGAAATTTCTACAAAAAGGTAAACCAACAACGGAAAGAATTTAAGCCTAGAGTGACAATGTGCAAGGATAAAAGTGGGGAGATATTAGGTAATAAGGACGAAATATTGGCTAGATGGGCAGAGCATTTCGAGGAACTACTACTAAAGAACCCAGAGCAAGCGCAGGTTGGTACCCGAAATGTACAGAACATGAACGCGGACGATGAAAATGACAGCACAGCAGCCCCTACCATAGAGAAATTACGCCAGGCATTGCGAGCATTAAATCATTTGAGAGCATGAAGGGGACCTTTGTAGCGCTTGAGCAAGCCGCTAAAAAAATCGGGTTGGAAATAAACGAGCACAAAACAAAGTATACATATGTTGCCAAAAAATGCCAGAGGTAGCAGACAAAACATAACGATAGACACCTACAATATAGAAGCAGTAGATGAGTTTGTGTACCTCTGCACGATTAAAGGTAATGATACATCGGCCGAAATCAGAAGACGAATAGCACTGGCTAATAAATGCTACTTTAATCTACGCAGGCACCTGACGTCGACAAATATATCAAGGAAGAAAAAACTGGCTCTTTACACAACACTAATAAGGCCTGTCCTACTATATAGTTCGGTATCTACAAAGGAATACAGGTTGATGGCATTTGGAGGAGAAGATACAACTCAAAGTTGTATGAAATCAGTAAGATTCCATACATTGTCAAAGTAATAAAAATAAACAGACTACGATGAATTGGTCACGTTTTTTTTTTTTATGTGGAAGACTAGAGCTCAGGGAAAGCCCTTTGTACTGTCGACAATCTATTTTCTTCGTATAGAGTGCAATGTCAAACAGCAAGCTCTAGTCGATAGATAGTGAAGGGGAAGAGAGAAGTAGAAAGGAACTGCCACAACCACCTAACCCCAAACATTTCTATCGCGACTCTGGCATCGGGGCAATGAGAAACAACTCGCTGGGGTGTTATGCCTCCTGAAACGAGTTGAATTCCATCAACCAACTGATGACATGCGCTTGGTGGAGCGGGGCAATGCTAGCGGAAGGCTATGACAGGGGGAATGAGGAATGTAAGGAGGGAAGCAGAAAGAAGGTGGGAAAGGCGAAGGACCGTGGGGCTCTGCCGGGATTCGAACCCGGTACCTCTGGGATAGTAGCCAGGCGCCTTACTCCCTAGACTACCGAGGCCCCCGACGTCCAACGGGATGCGGAAAGATAGTGCTGAGGAAAGTACCATCAGGAAAACGGAGACCAGGTCGGCCTAAGAAAAGATATATAGATGACGTCGAGGAAGACTTGAGGCAGTTGTGAATGAGAAACTGGAAGAGTCGGGCCAGAGATCAAGAATCATAGAGGAGAATGCTGGAGAAAGCCAAGGCCAACAATAGGCTGTGGAGCTCCTGATGATGATGAAAATATGAAAAAGAATATGCACATGCCGTAACTGTTCCGAGCTGATGGAAATGCGAGCGTAACATGGTGGCCTTTGGGAACTCTCCGGCAACTATCAAAATGTGCTAAAAAATTTTTTCATTCTATTGACTGTCTCTCCTTGTTGTAATTTTGTGCACAACAATACGATTCCATCCGAAGGAAAAAGATACTGCAAGTCCTCCTCGAATTAGGTAAGCCAGCTAAACTAGTTCGTCTGATAGAGTTAATTAACCTTGACGCAAAAGCCCGGGATAGAGTTCAGAATACTGTAGCAGATACCTTCTAAGTTAAGTTAAACAAGCTGAGCTGGCGCTTATGATCGGCAGGCACACATAGATCTGTGTGTCTTGCTCAACGGATTATCAGTGCGATATTTCCAGTGGAGTTGGCACTTGCCGCCACCTCTAAGTTCTTGGCTTGTGGTTAACATCAAATAGAGCTCTGCCAGCATGAAGTAGTTCTATCAATGCCGGCAACGTTCCTTTCCTGGTATATGGTACCAGAATCCAGGATTGTCAGGATTGACACGAAGTCTTGTGCGAGCGCTCTACCCGGAAACTAAATTTAGTTGGTGCTTTGCACGCCTTGTGATATTCCAGTAGGTATTGGGTTACTTGAGCCTGGGAAATTTTTTTCAAGGCTATGACCTCGAAACTAGGCCACGACCTTCAAACTAGATCAAAGTCACCTGTCACCTGTCAGCTCATGAATTGATGTCATTATTGCTGCCATCCCGAATTTTTTCCCCCTGGGTTGTTCTCAGGTTGAAAACAGAAGCATACAAATCTACACTCCAGCAGAAAACTCCACTTTTTTTAGTTTCCCATGTTCGTAATGGCCAAAAAGAGCTTTTGTATCAAAAGCTTGCTTCCTGGGTACCTGGGGCCATGTATTTTCAGCAAACAAGTAGCAGAACTTTTCTATTCATGCTTCCAGTATACTTCGGGGCATTGAAATCCCATAATGTAAACCACCAAAAGTGTTTTGAAATCAGATAGTGAATTCAACTTTCATAGGAAGGAGACGGGGAATGTAGACAAAGAGCATATCCTCCCAAGCTCCACTGTTGGGAATAAGTAGACAATTTTGAAGATAGTAAAATTTTCTAAGACAATGCATTGTTTGGTTTCTTAGAAGTTGAAGTCGGTATTTTCATGTCTTATTTTCATATATACGGCAGAAACCACGTGAAACGAAACTTAACTATCGATTTTTGTTGCTCACATTTCACGTAGTCGTCTTAATTGTAAAACTACTGAATTAAAATACAAAGTTTCAGCTGAATTTGAAATTAGAAGATAACCACTTTAATTCTTTCAAATTCATGTCACCATAGCAGCAACAACACCGTATATATACCGCATTGGGTTTTCTTAGCATTACGTAAGGGTAAGTTTCCTTCATGTCTGTTCTCTTGCATATAGTCTTGCATATCATTACATTGCACCCAAGTGGTGATACGTGACACATTTTCCTGTTTTAGATAGTTTGCAAACTTGCAGCATCACATGTAATTGGAATCAGATAAATCTGCAAGTTACACCCCATGAATAAAATGAAATTCAAACCCAACCCCCGAAAAGCACGCCATACCACCCTACCCATAAAGGTGTGTAACTGTTTACGGTCTAGTGTTTCCCATTTAAACTACTGGGGAAGCTCCTCTATTCACGTAACAGAAATAATCGCATTTCATGGAAGGAGCATGAAGTTGTTATCTTTCCTCCTTTAAGTGACATTTAACGACTGTGAAAAAAAATATATAAAAATAAAGAAAAGAATAAAAATAAAAAAGTTCACTTTCAGTATTTACCAGAATTCTGAAGTAGTTTGGTTTGTCATTAGGTGGTCGCCATGTTTCCTAAACTCCGCGTTATTAAAAATGCATTAAGAGCCGACTACATTGGAAATTGAAGGAATTGTTTATTTGGAATTTGTCACGTTCGTTTCGTACGTGTCTGATGGTATTTTCCTGTCAGGCTCAAGGCGAACCGAACGGGCAGGACCCCATTGATGCCTTCGGTTTTATGTGAGTGACAAAAAACGTCGAAAAAGTTAGAAAGTTTATCTCAGAGCGAGATGTGTGGATGGAAGCCCCACCATCCGAGGACAATGGATAGCTTCGATATTCACGTACAATTTCTTTGGGTCAACGTACATATGTATCCAAATAGTGGCAATTTGTTATCATTACAACGTGCGGTGTCCAGAATAGTTACGATATAGCCTCAAAACGGTCAGACAGGCACATCAATAAAAGATCGAAATATATAAAAGCCCTTAGTTATCGTATTGGTTAAAGTTGGCCAGGGGAATATGGGAGGTGTCCTTAGAAATAAGCGACATCAACTGGGTTGCGATCCTGTTTGGGGTACATCTATAATAGGACGGCATCAAAATGTGCTCGCAGGGTGTTTTCTTTTTAGAGAAAGAGAAGCCCCGAATAGCACGTTCTGCTGAAAGCCAATATTTTTCTTGTGTAGTACACAAAATGTTGACAAGACTAGAATATAAATAGCACGTAAACGCCAGGATATGTACTGCCACTGTTCACTGGATTACAACTAAAAAAAAGAAGAACAAACGAAATGTAGCTGGGCATCTAACAGGCTAGGCCGGGACTAGTCTCTAGAAATCCTGAGACGTTTCGGATTCAAAACCATTTTACTATAGGAACATATACGTCTACTTTATACTGTTCATGTTCGTTCTCGTACCGCTCTACAGAAAGTGCAAAGTGGTTGAAGTGTTTGTCTGTTAGGAGGCGAGTCATAACGAGTTGTAAACGAGATTTCATCCTTCTAATCTGGTTTCATTGATTTTCCTGACGACCGCCCTTACAGCTAACGACTCTAACGTTGTTCTGCATATCAAACTTTTAGCATAGTCTTGACTTTTACACTCAATTGTGAAATTCGAGTTTATTTTAGATGATTTTGGGTATTTCTTATGTAACTCCAACGGGGGAATCTTGTTCTTTACTTAAATGAATTACGAGAATGTTTCATGGAAATTGAATCAATTACGGCAAGTGTTGCTTCATAATTTCTAGTGAATTAGCAAAGACTTGTTAATGGTAGAATCTCCTTGGATTTGTGATTTATGATTTATGAAAAAACAAAATGGTGAAACAGGTGGATTTCATTCAAATACTTTCCATTTTAATAGTTTTAGTAAAAGAAATAGAAGTAAAAGAAAAAAGTAGAAAAAAATCACCTTTAGAATCACCTTTTGTACCACCAGTACCTAATGTCATCCAGGCCATACTGCAATGTCTAGTAGTAATATTTATTTTGAAGGATCGAAGAAGGTAGGGCCCTAACCAATATGTGGGTAGTGCTCAAGTATAATGTCTTACGCTTAAACTCTAGGCAGAATTATGAGTTCGGAATTACTGACTGTGGTAGACTGTTCCACAGTTGAGTTGTTCTATTTATAAACGAACTTCTAGATTGCAGTGTGCACAAAATAAGGAGTGCAGTTTGTGGGAATGTGCCTAACGGGCTAGTCTTGTATTGCGGGGTAAATGCAGCCCGCTACAAGAACGTACCAATTAAAAACGGACGAAATAGTCCAAACGAAGAACGATACGCTGACACTTTTTTAGATTAAAGGGGGCAAGATTGGGTCTTTAAAAAATTTGTATAGGGCGAAGAAAACGGGCAATTATCTTGCTAACCATGGAGGGTGCCATTAGCATACTCGGTAGAGCGTTTCTCGTCCGATTGCGTAGGTCAAGCAGCATTGGACGTGGTTAGTACTTAGTTGGGGGACCGCTTGGTAAAACTAAACTCACCCACGGAGTGGTCTATACCGATGCCGGTGCATTTATAGACTTTAATGGCTGTAGCGTTCATACCAACTAAATTATTTTTACTCAGATTCAATGAGTCTATTGGGGAGCAAAAATGTATCATTGTCTGCACCGCCTGATATTGCCGAGACTCTCTTAGACCCTGGTTTCTGGCCTGCAGGTGCACTTACCAAGCTTTTTGTTCCGCGTACACGTACTCGAACCCATCATTCAAACGCTTCCACACCGAGCGCTCCGCAGCTGCCAAAAAACTCGACACGCTTTCCCTCTACTACCAGAACGTAAGGGGGACCAGGTCTAAAATTAACGACATCCGTCAGGCATCGACGGCTAGCGGGTTCGATGTCATTGCATTCACGGAAACCTGGCTCCATGAAGGCATTCTTAATGCTGAGCTCTTCGATTCCTCCTACCAAGTATTTCGGAGGGATCGTTTTACTGACTCGGAAGCTCGTGGGGGTGGCGTACTGCTAGCTTGCAGTAGTCATCTTAATTGTAACCCAATTTCGCTTCCTAGTTTCTCTAACCACCTTGACATTGAGCTTGTCGCTCTCAAAATTTCCTTTTCGAAATCTAATCTCTTCCTACTGTGCTGCTATATCCCACCAGATATGATAAGCAGACTTGACGATGGAGGCAAAAACCTCTATGATATTCTCATCTCTTGTATTGATCATATCCAGAATATGATGAACACCGGCGATGAGCTATTGCTTCTAGGCGATTTCAATTTACCCAATATTCAGTGGGTATATGTCGAAGATGACGATAACTACCTCCCTGAAGGGAACCTTAATCTTAAAGAATCCTGTTTTCTCAATTCCCTATTCTCACTCGCTTTGAATCAAATGAGTGGGGTGACTAATGAGTTGGGGAGGCAGTTAGATCTTGTATTTTTTACGGACTCAGTCAACATTACTGTTGAACCCAGTCCTATAGTCATGTCGTCTGTTGACAAATACCATCCTCCTCTCTTGCTCAATTACTGCTTCAATTCCGAGAATAATCCTTGTCCGGAGGTGGTATCCCATGCCTTTAACTTCAGAAAGGCTAATTTTAGTGAGCTGTCATCTAAGCTTGCCTTGATTAATTTCAACAGCCTACTTTCTGCTAATGACTTGGATGACGACGTGGCACGATTTTATGGCGTACTATACGAAGCCCTGGTTTCTTGTGTACCTTATGAGCCCCAAAAATTACCCAGTTCATCTCCACCTTGGTTCAATAATGAGCTCAAGCATCTGAAAAATCAGAAGAATAGACTATGGAAAACCTATTTAAAGAGAAAGGACACTCCGAGTCTCAATTTATTTATAAATTGCTATAACCGATTTCGTTCACTCTCTTCTGCTCTGTATCGAGAATATCTTAGCTGTATGAGCGATAAAGTGTTTACTGATCCTAGAAATTTCTTTAAGTTCGTCAACTCTAAGAAAAAGGTTGATAACTACCCTAATGCCATGCAGCACACGAACTTGTCTAGTAGTGAGTCGCCTGCGATTTGCAACATGTTTGCGTCATTTTTTCGTCAATCTTTCTCACCTTCTGACTTTCAGCCTAATGACAATAATTTTCGTCACATATTTACTAACCGTGAGGCTAATATTTTACCCCTCTCAATTACCAGTGCTGATATCGCGAAACATATTAACGAACTCCCATTCGACTTCACCTCTGGCCCCGATGGTATTCCTCCTGCTGTCCTTAAGTCCTGTGCAGAGGTTCTACAGTCTCCCCTGAAAACCCTCTTCCAAAAATCCCTTGATAAAGGGTACTTCCCTACTCTTTGGAAGAATTCGTTTATAATCCCTATTCACAAGAGTGGTAGCAAGAATGAAATATCGAATTATAGACCAGTTGCGAAGCTGTCTGTCATTCCGAAACTCTTTGAATCGATTATCTATTCTGCAATCGCGCCTATCTGCAGGAGGTTGGTATCAACGAACCAACATGGCTTTCTTGCAGCCCGTTCCACTACCACCAATCTTCTTGAGTTCACTTCTCATACTGTCGAGGGCTTCGTTTCCGGTTGCCAGACTGATTGTGTTTACACTGATTTTAGTAAGGCATTTGACAAGCTCTCTCACTCCATTATACTTCTCAAATTAAGGATGTTGGGCTTTCCGCGAGCCCTTCTAGTATGGTTCCAGTCTTACTTAGCTGACAGGACCTACCAAGTTCTTTTTCGTGGATCCAAATCAGTAACCATTGAAGCGTCATCCGGTGTTCCTCAAGGAAGTCATCTTGGTCCCTTGCTCTTTATTCTATCAATTGATGATATTGTTCCCTTGCTAAGACACTGTAGAATCTTGATTTACGCTGATGACATCAAATTGTATCGTCACATAAAAAGTATCGAGGATTGCAAACTTTTGCAAGCTGACCTTGACACCTTTTACTCTTGGTGTGTGAACAACAACCTGGTTCTCAATATTAGTAAATGCGAAACCATGACTTTTGGGAGAAGTCGTACTCCTATAATTTTTAACTACACCTTTTCTAACGAGAGTGTCCGTCGTGTTAATTTTGTAAAAGATCTCGGGATTAGATTTGATAGTAAACTCGATTTTTCTGCCCACATTAACTATATTGCTTCCAAAGGTAGTTTAGTCCTGGGTTTTATAAAAAGGTGGTCTAAAGAACTCAATAACCCCTTGATTACTAAACACCTTTATATCTCTCTTGTCAGACCATTACTCGAGTATGGGTCCCAGGTTTGGTCTCCTCACTACTCTTCGCACGTCGGAAGAATTGAGTCAGTTCAAAGGAGGTTCGTTCGATTCGCACTGAATCATCTTCCTTGGGATGACCCAATAGCTCTTCCACCATATGAATCTCGGCTTAAGTTACTCAACTTAAGCTCTCTTTGCAGGCGTCGTGAGGTTGCCGATGTTGTATTTGTTCATCAGCTCCTTAATGGAAAGGTTGACTCAGGTTTTCTGAGTCGCCGTGCGTCGTTTAGAGAGAGTAGATACAATTTGAGAGGGCCACCTCTCTTACACACCAACTCCTCTAACACGAATTACGGCAGATTCGAGCCTGTTAATCGCATGTTCATTAATGTGAATAGAAATATCGATGTTTTTAGCGTAAGCATTAGTAAAGACGTCCTTAAAAGGAGTCTTTTCAATCTGACTTGACTGAATTTTCTTGCACGCTTCTTTGTGTATTGCATTTCTTTCTGTTTTAATTGAGTGTGCAATCTCTGGGGGGTCACACCTCGCATATAAAAATGTGCGGGGTGTGACCTTTTCGGGATTGCATATTCAATTTACATGTTGCATGCTTTAGTTGAGCCTATCTCAGTGCTAATTGTGCTGAGCTGGTAAATTTTTCTTGGCCCAGCTAAGAAGTGTACCTTCTGAATTAGAAGGGTAACTCTATATGCATGATTGTGTGTTGCATGTAAAACAAAATAAGTTTATTGATCATATTTTGCCTTCTTTTCGAACAACAATAAGTCGGGCTTCAAGATCCCATCTCAGAGAAACTAGTTATGCGAAAGAAAGGACGAATATAGAATTTGTAGAACTCCTTAGGAATTTCAGGTATTGGGATGCTTGTTTAGAAAATTTGGGATATAAGATGATTTTGTAGATCCTTGGTTAATGTTATGGTTAGGATGTGAAGCGTTCAGCTGTTAGTTGCACACCGTCCACTAAAACATAAGGAAGGTTGGTGCAGGTTTTATTAGAGTTGCGACATTACTTCGCTTGGAAGACGTCGATTTCAACGTGTTGTTCTTGTGACCCCTGTCAAAAATAAGTTCAATATCTCTGTTGATACAGTTGGATACGAGTTCACGATCATTTTGAAGACCTTGGGCCCGATTCCGCAACGGTGAGTTTTTCGTCAGTGAACACCGAAGAAAAAACTCACTGACAACCTCGATGTTCACTTTTCTTTAAAATGCGATTCCGTAAGTGCCAATGAGTTTTAATGTGCTGAATGATTTTTAAAGTGGCTGAATGATGCGCTGAGTTGTCACCATCTTGACCTTTCCATTTTAAAAATTCTAATTAAAAAAAATCTTTTAGAGCGATAAACTAAAACAACATTTTATTATTACATACCAAAAAAAAACTCAAAAAAATTATTTTTAAAAAAAATTAAAAAACTTATTCAAAAATAATGGCACGAAATTAAAAAAACAACTTTACTCGTCAAAATTCAAACTCACCGTAAATTCACAGCCTTTTCTCAGTGAGAAATTTTTCACGGCGGTGTTCACCGCAAATGTCAAAATAGTATATTCTATAACAAGTTTGGAATGATGCACATTCCGCACAAGTGGAAGTTTGGCACACGAGCCGAAGGCGAGGGTGGCGGCCCACGAGTGCGGAATATGCCATTCAAAACGCGTTGCAGACTATACTTTTTCTACGCCTTTAATTAGTTTTTATTAATATTTTGTAAAGAAAAACGTACCTTCGTAAAGCTAATGTCAAAAATATAATGTATAAGGCACAGCAAGATATTTTAACGCTAAATAACATATTAGTAGGGAGTGTTCATTCATAACAATTTTGTAATTTAATAATTCGTTAATAGATGGCCACCGCAAAATTTATTAAAAAAATGCTATTATTTTCTGCAATTTAATAATTGAATAGTTTATTTAAAGCAAACATTTTCTAGCGGAACATCATTGATTGTTTATTATTGAAACAATCCTTTTCTTTCTTTAATTAATAAATCCTTTTTTTCTTTAATTAATAAATCATATTCTTGGATTACGACGAACAGATGTCGCCAATAGTAGTCATTCCATAACAAGTGATGGAATGAATATTCCACACGGTGTGGAATGCTGCTAATTCCGTAACTAAAAGTAATATCATAATGCCTGTATTCTAACAGAGGCGTAGAAAAAACACATTCTTACTCTTGCGGACGCGAAAATAAGCAGTGTACACTGAAATCGGTGAACACCGTAAAACTCACCGTTGCGGAATCGGGCCCCTTCTCTAGAATATGCTTGTTTTATGTTGTCGAAGGCATAATTGTTTTCTATGTGAAGGACTCTTTGTACTGTAGACTCTTGTACTGTAGACGAATCTGTCATTGCTGAATCAGGCAATTGGCAGGAGAGTAGATAGGAATTTTTTTTTGTAAAGATAAAAAAAGATAGAATGAATGTTATTTAGAAAGACGAAAGACCATGTCTGGAAAGGGCGCCTTGTCTTCTCCAAGTTGTCGGCCGATGCTGATCTTTCTTCTTGCAATGCGTGCAGGCCTGCTGGGACTAAATGCAATGCTGCATGCAAGGGAATTCACATCATGCCACAGTTGCGTGCCTTCTAATTTATTAAACTAATTCAACGTCAAATTGTCCACACCCATGTTACTTCACAGGTCTTGTTGCATCAAGATAAATTTCGGGTCAACTCATATATTATTGCAGAACTCTATGCTGGATCGATCACTCCATGTGCACTGGTGGCGATAGACGATCACCACTCAAAGGGTTTATGTAAGGTTATTGCGGTGTTTTCTTTAGCGTTAATTTACGTCTTTTTTGTTTAGCAACTTTGCTACCTGCTTTCGATAATTCAAGTCTCTGGTTGCTTGTGTTCTTTTGGTGATCATTATCATGAAAATTAGCCGTTTTTAGGTTACTTGGTTTTTTTTTGTTTGGAAAAGTATTTTGTGTGGTGAAAAGTTCTTTTAATAATGACTAAACGAAATATATGGACAAATGGAGAAATAACATGCTTGCTTCTATTAACATCCAAAATCTTCCTCCAGGAATTTTTTGTATGGCAATAGTAAGAAAGGCTTCCATGCTTTTAAAAAGTTTTAAACTATTAATTTCCAACTTTTTGGATAAATTAAAATAAATTGGTTAAAGTCTCCTTCGTCTTATTTTCACATGCTGATTATGTATTTTCAAAATTAACATTAAATTATTGAAATAAGCAGAAAAACCTTGCGAAATTAAATAATTTTCTTCACTGTATTCCATTATTCCAACTTGGCATTTGTCATCTGTCAATTTCAATCCTATTTAGATTTAATTTCAAATCTGTAACTCAATCGAGAAGGACCGAAAACACAGATCGAATTTCAAACCACTTTCAAGTCGAGCTTTCGATCGCCTTATGTAATCACGAAAATAAATAGTCGAAGAAGATGGCGTTGAGCCTTGCGTTTAAACTCTTGGAAATTGTAGGAATTTATAAATAGTGACTGCGGCTCAGAATCGGGACAAGTGGACAGAACAGTTGTGAGAGGCCAGGACCGGATCCAGGTTGTAGATCCGTTAGAGAAGAAGAATAAGACTGCAGAAGATTGTTCCACAGTAGAACTGTGGAACTATTTGGAAACCAATTCTTAGTCTGCAGGGTACGCGTAAAGAGGGCTATGGGCAAAGGGAAAGTACCGAGCGATCTCTCGATCACTGATCTAGTGTTTGTTGAATAATATCGCCCTTGGTGTAAGAGAGGATTTATTTTGGTAGAACAATAGTAACGATAAAGTTTTGTCAATGCTGCTGCAATACTACGGTTGCTCATAGGGTCGATCGTGTAGAAAATGACAATGTCCCCGAAGAGTTTGAGGATCCTTTTTGTACTTTATCTAGCTATGATAGGATAGCTTTCGAGGCTCTTCCCCAAATAAAGGAGTTGTATGCTAGGAGAGGCTGAATGTGGAATTTATATATTACAGCCAGAGCCTATTGTAATAGTGTAGGCTCCCATCGCAAAAAAGCTACCCCGGGGTCTTCTGAAATGAAAGTGATTGATCTTGATGCATTGATGCTGCGCATTCAAAACTCAGTCTGACAAGTTTATTAACAAAAATTGTCTGCCAGACAAGTGGCAATAGATAGAAGAGATCTTAAACTTTATTTTAAAAAACAATCAAGGCGGTGTTATGTAGGGCATTTTTATAAAAAAAATAATTTATAACAAAAGGTCTGTCAGATATTAATTAACAAAAATTGACAGCCGCACAAATTTTTTCAAAAATGGTTTATTATTTACTACAAATTGTATAAATTTCAAGCTAGCCCAGTCGTCAGAGCCAAATTTAGACCGAAAGCTCGCACAAAATGTGATTTCGCTGAAAATTGGAACGTAAGTACCTTTTTGGGTGTAGAAAACGATAAAAACAATCTTTGCTGCGCTAAAGTGTATGCTAAGTTCACAATTTCGAAAACAAATTCGATAATTTGGTTTTTGCGTTATATATCGAAAAATAAAAAAAAATTCGAAAAACTAATAGCGCCACGTGAAAGAGCGGAAAATTTCACTAAAATTTATATCATAACTTATTTTAAAAAAAATTGTTTTATTATTATAAAAAATTATAAAATAAGAAGAAAATTCGAAAAATCTAAACGCGCCAAAAAGCTGAATTAAAAAATTCTAGCGAGGCGTTCGGGGAAAAACTACAATATCCTGGCCTAAAATATACGCAAAAATAAAAGTATATTATTAGTTTTTAGCGCTATTAGTTTTTCGATTTTTTTTTATTTTTCGATATATAAAGCAAAAACCAAATTTTCGAATTTGTTTTCGAAATTGTGAACTAAGCATACACTTTAGCGCTGCAAAGATTTTTTTTGTCGTTTTCTACACCCCAAAAAGTACCTAAGTTCCAATTTTCAGCGAGATCACATTTGGTGCGAGGTCAAAGTCTCTGGCCGGGTTTATGCCGCGGACACTTTGGAATTTATGAAACGGAGCTTCCAACTTGGTTATCGTTTTAACCGAAACGTTTGACAATTATTATCACACCTTTGACATTTCTCATCAGTAATAAACCATTGTTAAATAATGGAGAAAATATTAATAAATTATCAATTGAAGCGCGCAAAAAGTATTTTATATTGGAAACAGTTACAAAATAAACGTAATAAGTATGTATATGTTACACTTTTTCACTTTGTTTACGTCGTTTGACATTTTCAGAAAGTCTAAAGTGTTTATACCGTAACTTCCCGGCAGTGCCACATGTTTGGTCACGCCAAAAAGCAGATCCACTTTGGCAGGTTGCGCCGAAAATTCTTGTCGTATATGCCGCTTCTAAGATGTCAGGCAACTCCAAAGTGTCCGCGGCATAAACCCGGCCTCTGACAACTGGGCTAAGCAGGTTGTTTTGAAAAACAAATCATTTTTTTTACCTAAATTCAAAAATTCATAAAAAATAACAAATAACAAATTTTTACTAGTCTGGCGGGCGTAACATGTTTTTTACATGTTTTTCAGCCCTTCCTTCTTTATAATTTTGAGGTGTTCGATGGGGTAGCTTTTTTGCGATGGGAGCTTATACTATAAGGAGATGGTTGAGTTACTTATTATGTTTACAAACGATAGGCGGAGAGTGTGCAGGGAATTGCTCCCGATTAAAAATAAAACTCGCCCCGTCCTGGCCTGCGACAGCGACAGGCACGCACTAGCCTGCGGCATCGCGCCCAAAACAGGCATGGTACGCTCCTGACTATATACAATACTCAGCCGCTCCTACCCTGCAACAGACATGCAGGCACAGATTAAAGTAGGGAGCAAAATTTAGGCTTTAAAAAATTGTATAAGACGAAGAAAACTGGCAATTATCGTTGTGTCTATAAAAGGTGCCGTTAGCTTACTCAATAGACCGGTTCTTGTTCGATTGCGTAGGTCAAGCAGCATTGGACGTGGTTAGTGCTTAGTCGGGGGACCACTTGATAAAACGATTCTCGCGTTTAGCGGTCTATGCCGATGTGGGTGCATTTGTAGATGTTAATGCCTGTAGCGGGAGCATGCATACCTGTGGCCGGCACATTTTTAGATTTTCATGCCTGTGGGGGGAGCGTGCATGCCTATGGCTTGAGCGTGCATGCCTGTGGCAATAGCCTACACGCCTCTAGTGGGCACATTTTTAGATTTTCATGCCTGTGGAGAGAGCGTGCATGCCTGTGGGGGGCCTCTGGCATTGTATTCGGATGACTTATTCACCCCTAAGCCATAGACGACCCCAGAATAACTTAGTAATAAAGCCTGTTTTAAATGGTGGCTTGAGAATAAGTATATATTGCGTTATCAGAGACTAAACAGAAATTTTATTCAGTTACTTTAGCTTCATGTTTAACATTCTTAATTGTTGAGTGATTCTGACGCGATTCAAACAAAGTAAACGGGTTAAAAAAAATATATACATTTTCCGTAAGCTTTAAAATTTTCGGAATAAATTAAATAAATCCCCGTTAAATAAATTGCAAATTTGTCTAGAAGTATTAAGCCAATTTCACATATATAACGAGTAATTAAGCCAGCTCCAAGATCCCCATGGTTTTATACGTAAAATTAGCTTAATCTCCTTTAGAGAAAGTTTATAAACTCGATAAAAATAAAGACAAGTCTTACCTCCGAGTACATATAAAAGTATAAAGTAAAGAATAACTTGGCTAATTACACTTTTTGTTACACTCTCTCCGCCCCTAATTAGGGGCTTTGAACACAATTTTTTTCATTTCTCGGCTGTGTGTTTTCTCGTTCTTTTTTTTTGTATGTTATATAGAGATATGTTTTTTTTCCTTCTGCTCTTTAGAAAATGCTTCCTTTGCTCCAAGTTGTCTAGATTGAGAGAAAGTAAGAGCTCAAACTCACCGGGGGCAGCCTGGAGCATTTCGTATGTAGCTAATAACAATTCGGATGTTAGCTTATAAACAATTTCCCACCAAGCCCCTCTCTCCCCGCCCACTCTTTTAGGAGCATGTAAACACCACATGGAAAGTATTTTCCAGTACTGAAGGCCTGGGGGCTTCTGGGAGCGCTTTAACGAGGCCATAGATTCACTTGTGGCTCCGACTAAGCCCCTTCTACCTCGGTATGCGACCCATTCCCCTTCTGCTGCGTACTCGAATTTTCAGCAAACAAGGAAAAAAAAAGAAGGTTAAGAAAATTGCCTCAGGGAGCAAATGTAATTAACTTAAAACAACTACTGCAATTACCAAAACTTTTTGTACCATCAGGGCCTGGTGCTGTTTTGCAGGGTTAATGTTATTTAGGACGGTACTCCTTTGAGGACTCTTGACTTTCGACTAGTAAAATCCTGGAATGTTCACGTCTATGCCTCTCGCTTGGCAACTTAATTTACCCGTAAATAGTAATGTTGATGGCCAGGATATATACAGCATGTCCAACCTGGATGTGTGTATGCACACTGCTCTAAGAGAGCACTTGAAGATTTCCCATTCTGTGTCCTAGTTTATACAGTGTAGAGGTAGGACTTATGGGGATTCTATTAATTCGTTACAAAGAATTGCTTTTCACTTCTCCTGTTTTACAGTTTTTGCTTTTATGATTATAAAAAACTATGATGGCCGCCATACAAGGATATCTCCAGCATAAAATACGTAATTAAAATTTCCCTTTAAAACCGCACCAAACAGACACATTTTGTGCTCGAAATAAAGTTGTGGGTTGGAGCTTAGGGCTTGCTGCAATTGCAACTTACAAAATTGAGATCAGTTCTTGCTGAAATGCAGCCACAAAATTGCAATCAGTGGCAAATAGTGGCCATGAATTTAACAAGAAAATGCAATTCATTCCTCTGCAAGGCAACTGTTTAATTAAATAGGAGATATTTCAACAATGTTTTGTTTGATGCTTATGGCCACAGTCGGACGTTGACTTGTAAATGGCTGAAACTTTTTGTGAAATAATGTTAAATGGAGAAACTGTCCTTAGAGATGCAATATTGGTTAATGTTTTGGTATGTTTTTTTTATAGATTTGAACATTGAAACCATTTCCTTTTTACCAGATTCATACAATTACCAAAAAGGCTTGTAGTCCCATCTGAAGAGATTCCCCTTAGATTCGTCATGAGCACCACACAAACATATATCAGCAATACTGAAGTAAAGTACGCCTTATCAGTTCAGGGTCGTAAGAGGCAAACCTCATTACAAATAAAATGGGGCAATCACAACATCTGCCTTACTTATTCGAAAAGTTTTTAACCCTCAAACTTTACTTTTAATCATTGCAAAGCTTTACTTTTTGTTGAAGCAATTTCAGGCAACATAATTGCCGTGACCGTGAATCATGTACCATACTCAATATACCAGTTCTCGTTCGTTTACTTAGGTCAAGCAGCATTGGACGTAATTAGTACTCAGTTGGGCGACCGCTTGGTAAAACGACAGTCGCGTTTAAAAATATAAAGCTTTCGACATCGCAGCAGTTATTACTCAAATTTTGGGAACATATGGGGTCCATGGGGCCCACATGATGCAGTGGGGCTAGCCTCATAGCGGCCCCATCTGCACCCTCTCAAAATGCTAGCCGGATATAGTTTTTGCATCCATGGCAGTTAACTCTACAAAACCTAGAAGTTTTTTATGAACCATGTTTCTTCTTCAAAAAAAAACTACTTTTTTTCATAGTTGGCAAGTAGCTTTTCATAGTAAGCAAAAGGCAAAAAATTGAAAATTGAAATTTTTTAGTGTTTTCGAAGGCCTAAAATGGGCATTTCAAATAAAGTAACGAAGTATTGCGTATGCTCACAAGAAAGTACATAAAAAAAGCTACAATTTAAAAAAAAAATATTTTGCCGTACTATGATTTGGCATAAAATGGCGGCAATTTTAAATTTTTTTCGAAAACTGCCAATTTTTGCCGTAAAAAGCGAAATTTTTTTTTAAATTTCAGCCACGTACTTATAGCATCAAAGTACATCTTTTCTCCAATTTTTATCAAAATCCGACCTTTTTCCCGTTATTTATCGCATTTTTAGTAAAATAAAACAAAATTTCATACATTTTGTTTTTTTGAGGTTAGGATCCATTTTTAAAGTATTTATTCAGTTCGATAGCCTATTCATTTACGAATATTTTCCAATTTGTTTATTGTTCTACGACCAACATAACTGGAGAAATTAAAAAAATAGTGTAGCAATGCACTCAAAATGCATCAAAAATGGACATTTATGCAATTTTCTCGTGCAGCACAGGACCGATTTTGCAGAAATTTTTTTTTCGCTTTATCTTAACATATGTAAAGAAAAAAAACAAAAAAATCCAACTTCACAACTACATCACTATCATATGACAATTTCCCTCTACTCTAGTTTTGGTGAAAATTGATGACGTTTAATAAATATCCAGCTCAAAGGGTTCAATAAACAACTTAAAAAATAAATGATTATAAACAAATACTCATAACTTTCGAAATCTTCAAGATGCCATCGAGATTTTTTATCGAGGTGTTACAGTGACTTCTCCCGAACATTTTCACACCAATAACGTCCACTTCGGTGATGGGGTATTTGAGAAATTGAATTTTAAAGTTTTTTACTATTTTTTGACCTTTTGACATTGAATTCGAAAATATGTTTATGTTTTTCAGCAAATTTGCTACTGGTGGTTTGTAAACAACCCCGCTGACCTGAAAACATGTAAAACCTATCAAAAACGTCGACCACAACGAAAGATATAGAGCCAAAATCGAAAAAGAAAGTCAAAATTCATAAAAATCCCTAAAAAACGCATTTAATTTTTATTGATCAATAGTTTGTTTCAAAAAATTCTAAAAAAAATTTTTTTGTATTCTTAAATAGTTGCCCAAAGTCCCTGAAAAGTTTCAGCCAAAACGGAGGGGTGTCGAAAAATTTTGTCCAATTTGACGTGGAATGTCCCAATAGTAATATTGCATCTGATACCACGGCTTCACCGGCCTTAGATAAATAATGTCCAGTTCAATCCAGATAAGTGGCTTCACTGGATACAGTCCAGTTCATGTTCAGTTCGGGTTTGAAATTGTTGTTGCTTTTTTAAATACTAATGTCAAAAGAACGCCAAAAGTCAGAAATGCAAAAGATTCGAATTGATTACTCTCTTCTGAGCTAGCTTTTACGTTTAACTTTAGTTCGAGTACAGTTGGGCGGACTGAGGTCTTTTATCCGCAGTTGAATATGTAGAAATTATATGCAAACTGAGGTTATTTTAAAGTTCAGTTCACCAATTTGCCCGACGAACTTGCACAGTTCGGCCGGTGAAGCTGGGGTATGAGATGCATCGATATCAGGGTTTGGGTTAGTAACAATGACAATGAGGATTTGTGAATTTCTCGTTCTGTACTCGAAGATTCCATGTCGAATTGACATTATGAAAGATCAAAACGAAAGTGTGATGCTCGATGCAAGCTAATATTTTTGGGATGCACAAGTGAAAACTTCCCTGCGAACCCTTGTCTATAAAACCGGTTTATTGGAATTATTGGAAGTGATGATGGAAATGGAAGAAATGATAGGCTGTGTAATAGCATCGACCACGCACGCAGTTATAATGAAAATTCATCATTTATTAAGAATAGGAACCTTATATACATATTAGCTGTGTTCCTTTTCTACTTTTTAGTACTTGCGAGCAGAGCAGAAAAGGAACGCAAAATTTGTCGATTTGAGTAAAACCTAACCTCAAATTTTTGATGTTATTTTATTTGTATACAAATAAAAGGTTAGAATAATTTACAACATAATTTAAATTAATGCGGTAAATTAATTATGTATATTTTTATTTATTTAATTTATAAATTTATTATTTTAATTTTTATTTATAGACGTTTTTATAGGAAAAAAGCTCAAAACAATCAAAAGCCTATCTATAGGCGCAAAATAATTCACAATAGACTCAAAAAATTGACTTTTCCTCTGGCGGATGTTAGTTGCGTGACTGCTTGTGATTTTGCTCATATCTTAGAGCAGGAGTACCTGCAAGTACTCACGAGCAAAAAAAAGCAGAAAAGGGACGCACCTCATATTAGCTAATTAAGAGACCGGCGGGAACGTACCAAGGAAATCAATTTTTTTATTTTTCGTTTACTGGCATTTTTCACGGCACTACCACTTGTTGCAACAAGGCGTTCGTCATAAATGACGAATTTCCGTCATATTTTGATTACCGTGTGTCGAGGCTATAATTGAGCCTTAGGGGTCTTTCCCATGAGCTGCATGCCGTACCACAAAAGCTCGATTTCGGCTTGCTTTCGTGCAGTATTCGGAAATTTTCGCGAAAGTCTGCAAAAAATTTGTTTCATCTCTGCGTCTCGTGGTTCACTTGAGTGCATCTGATAGTTGTTAAAAATCAGCTGTTTTCTAATAATTTTTGTTAAACCTAGTCCTCTTCAGTCGCAAAATTAAGTATGAGTCATCCCAAACTTGGCAGTTCCGCGATTTTGCCGCATGAACAAGAGATTATCTCTTGCACGACTTTCCCCGTGTTCTTTTAATGAACTGGGTTTTGAGAGCTTTTGAGTTCCCATACAAAATCGAAAACCCAGGTTTTATCTGGGTCTTCTGGTTCTTCGATTTTGTATGGGAACTCAAAAGCTCCTCAAAAGCTCTCAAAACCCAGTTCATTAAAAGAACACGGGGTTTGTCAGCAAGACTGTGTTAGAGAGAACAGTGAGTGTCGACACAGAGAACATTAAAAGCTCATGGGAACGCGCCCTTAAGATGAAACCCCAATGTATGCTTGGTTTTCTTCGGTGCTTTGCTTTGACATATTAAATAAACTAATGCTTTATTATGAGGCATAACCAAATGCCCAAGCGACTAAGGCACAAGTTTCTCATATAAAATCTGAAAAGCTCTGGAAAAATCACCAAGTTCAAGAAAGCAAGCGGGGGTTTCACCTTTATATTTCGTCTGCTTGAACTTGTTGAGGTTTTCAGAGCTTTTCATATTTTAAATGTGAAAGCTGTGGCTTAGCCGCTTTGGTATTTGGTTTTCCCTCATAACAAAGCATTAGTTTATTTGATATATCAAAGTAAAGCAACAATGGAGATGCACCTTGAGGCCATAGACAAACTAAAGGAGTGCTGGACATTAGTTGACTTTTGCCTATACCTCTCTCACCCGAACTCACAAGCAGGATAGGAGAGCTATGGCACGACCGGGAGCTCGTTTGGCTACCAAGAAGCTTCTAGTGCCCAGCGCTGAGCTGGAGCCATAATTGCTCATAAATAAAAACCATTGCAAACAACTGCTCTTTGACTCTTTTCATAACATTATTGTTAACTACTTTGTAAACACACATTTAGTATTTTATTTACATTATACATTAATAAATAAAACGTTCGCTGCAAATTGAAAAGTGCATCCACGTTGGTTGAATGGAAATTTTATAAAAAATTGTCAAAAAAATTAACCAAATACAGTGTCGTAATCCGATAAGCTACATTTTATCCTATTGACTTTTCCCTCCAATGGAAATCCCCATAAAAAGAGACTATTCATGTGGCATGGAGAACATTGCGGGGATATAATATTTCAATTGCTATAGTTGGACCAAAAATGCCCTCAAATTGGCATGGCTTGTTGTTCCCATGGATATGGTGACAAAAAAATTTTTTTTTTAATTAAGATTTGTGAGTATAATTTCGTAATGGTGGACTGGAGGTGCACTGTCAGATTCTGTACGTGTCTATTTTGCATTACATTAAACCCTTTTGGGATTTTGCATGAATTTGAATAAACTCGATATTCGATTCAGGTCCGAACATTTTGCATTTAAACCAAAAAATTTCGGTGTGTGGTAAAAGAGAGAGGATATTGTGATAAAATCGTGCCCAGATGAAAATGCCAATTTTTTTTTTTTTTTTTTGGTTTTTATGTTGACACAGAACATTGTCCTTTGGGGGATATTACAAAGGGTATCCCTGAGCGTTACATTCAACTTTTCCACTTCGATTTTAGATCAAACAATATCTTTTAACACCTTAATAAAATTGTCTCAAAAACCAATCCTTATTGGGTCGTCTTTCTTCTAAACGATGATTAAGCACAATCAATCTCTGAACTCTCCCCAGCTAGACAAAGAAAGCAGGAAAGCAAGTGGTCAGTGATTGATGACATCTTCTAATGGCAGAACTGAGATAATGTGGCAACGATAAGAGCATAGTAAAAAAAATCAAAACGAAGAAGACGAAGGAACGCAGGGCTGGTCTCATCCGGAGTAGATTTGATAAATCTCTTAGTTTTATTAAAGCGAACGAAATAGAGGATTCCCTTTTTGTAGTTTTAGATTACGTACAATCAGAGTGTGCCTTTAAGACTTTAATATGTGCCTGGACACAATCGTTTTAATCAGATACACAAGAATACATTGCCGAGGATTTCTACTATTTATCAATTCAATTGTGCTATTATGTTTTTATGGTGGCAATGCACAAGTCCTAATTCCGCCATAAATTCTCTAGTACAAGAGTATTCGACCCCAAATAATTATTTCCAAATTAATACCCATTAATATTTATTGTGTTTCCTGATCTTTGGTGTCCCAACACGAAACTCATAATTAACTGAGCTCCAAATAATCGCAACTTACTACACAGCCACTAGGACCGTCAGGATTCATATCATATCCCCTCTGTTCTCTTCCCCCTCCGTATCCGGACACAAATAAAAGCAACAAATTGCAATGCTCCCTCCTTTTACCTAATCAAAAATATAAGGAATGCCGGTCTCTACTCCTGGCAGAGTCCTTCACAACATTGCCTGAAGCTAAGAGATAATAATTGAGATCCTCTACTCCCGACCTAAGGCACAACGAATGAGGGATGGCGACACCCTGACATAGTACATTCCCTTGGTCTTAAAGAGATGCTGAAGGAAAATAAAGAAGGATACCGCAAACCAAATAAAAGTGTCCTTAATTGAATTATCTCTTGTCGAAGAATACATGCGACTTTGGGCCACCAACAAGCAGCCCCGAACCATGAATTCTGTACATTGATAGTCTGCAGAGAGAAGGATTCTGGGACAAACGACGTACCCTGGTGTCTGGTGTAGAAGTACTTTTTTCTCCTCTGCTTCAGATCCTTCCAGAGATTAATTATTCTCAGAAGTCAATAAAGGGACGCTGTTTGAAATCCTTTGGATTCTGGATGTCAGCAAAAATGTCATTCCCTTCTAGCAAATACGAATGGAAACAAAAAAAATAAGATTGGAAGGTGATGGAGCTTATGTTATGCTGGTTTTTATTGAATCTAGTTTTTGCGATAGGCGTTGATAACAAAAAAATTTCTGGCTACATTCTATAGAAATGATAAGTAATGATGATGGCGACCTCTGTCTAATTGGGCGTTCATAGTCGAGTATGTTGAGCGTAAAAATTCCACTTAGCGAAAGTTGTATTTTGGGGCAATAAAATTAAGATGCTTTTAAATAGTTTTGCAAATAACAGAATCAATTTTTGAAGTATAATGACAAAATTTGACAGTCTTTAATGCTTACAATAATATGAAATCCACGATCATGAAAGCTGCAATATATTCTCAGAATATACATCGATTAGTCTATAAGGTGGAGGGAAAATGAGTGGGTCTCTTTTACTGGTCTCTTTTTGTTCCTCGGTCTAGTCATCCCAGTGGCGTGGTGGATTACTCCAGTGTGATTCTCATAGTTATCGCAAATTACTTTTTAAAGGGAACCAATCTCATGTCCTTCACCCAATAGAGCCTAGTGGTAGCAGCAGGGGCGGCCTTTTATAGATGCGAATGGTGCACTTGCACCGGGCGCAATTGGATGGGGCGGAATTTTAGAAATTATGATTTTAAAATATTAAAATCTTTTGAAAAACAACTTGAAAAAAACTTTCCCTGAATTCATTTTCATATATTAAAAGAATTCACTTTTATTACCACGATACAGGGTCCCAAACAAATTTCATGGAATTCCCCATTATAAATACAAAAAAATTTAATCCAATTTATTATAGAGTGAACAATTGATGGGGCGCAATATGGCATACTGCACCGGGCGCAAAAAAAACCAAGCGGTGGACCTGGATAGCAGACCTTCCACTTGTCAGTGCCAAAAAATGACACACATAGGGCGTGGCTGTCTCACATTACTCTAGACACAGTCGACATGTGTCATCTTCAATAAGTCTCATTCTTTTCAGATGATATCCGAAACTTCCATGTCCTGCGGTTACTGTCATACTCGTCAATGTACAATGTCTTGCAGAAAGCTTGGTTTGAAGATAGGAATAGAGGACAGGATAGATTAACAACTGTCTGGAGGGTACTAAACAAGGAGGAGATTGACCTAACGTTTGAACTCCTAGATTTTGGAGGATCTCGCAACAAAATTGTGGAACAAAAATCAAAACAATAATTTTTTGTAATGGACTTCTATTTCGTAAAGTCGAGGTTCTCAATAGAATTCGGCTGAGCCAGAAACGCAACCGTCACGATTAGCTGGAAGCAGCGTTATCGGAGTGCTATATCTACTGAAACAAGTAAATCCCGCTAAGCAGGGGACAAAGGCTGGACACCAGTAGTACTAAACTACCGCACCGTCTACTAGGTGAAGATCCCATCAAAGCTGATCTTTGGTACTTTATTATTAAAGGCGGCTAGATACCATATTAGAACTACTCGGAGTGCATATGCCTCTCTTCTAGCTGCCGCACTCATCAGCACCAGAACTACCTTAACCTGCATACACAGGATTACAGCAACTAACATTTTCTGTTATTCCTTTGCGACCCATTTCTCAACGCAGTTCCTTACGAGCGCTCTGTCGACGGCAGAGTATATTTCCGGACACCAAAACTCCAAAATCGATATCGGCTTTGCCAGGTTGCCTCCCATCTAGTTCTTATCGATCCGTCAACTCAGTTGTCCTCTAACACAGATGTCACATTATTTTGCTTCGAACACTTTATTAACTTCCCAGTAGAAAGTTATTGTAATCGGTCCGAAAAACGAAATCGAAATTTTCAATGTATTTTCATGTTCAAGGTCCCAATAGCATTTTATACAAAAATTTGAGAAGAAATAAGTGTGTGTGTATGTGTGTGTGTGTGTGTCTGTGCGTACGTATGTGTTCATTTTTTCCTGCACGATTTCGCGCGAACCAAAAAAGATATCGACTTCGTTGAGGTGCCGTTCGAAGCGTGTTAAAAGAAATATGATCTGAAAAGGTTTTCATAAAAATCGGTCGAGTCGTTTTTTTGTTTGAACGACTTACGTGATTTTTGTACGAGCACGATTTCGCGCGAACTAACAATGATACCGACTTCGTTGAGGTGTCGATCGTAGCGTATTACCGAAGTTACTATCTGAAGAGATTTTCAAAAAATTCGGTCGAGCGGTTTCTTTGTTTAGAAGACGCGACGTAAGTGATTTTTGTACCTGCACGATTTCGCGCGAACCAAAAAAGATATCGACTTCGTGGAAATGCCGTTCGAAGCGTATTAAAGGAAATATGATCTGAAAATATTTTCATAAAAATCGGTCGAGTCGTTTTTTTGTTTGAAAGAAGTTCGTGATTTTTGTACCTGACCAATATCGCCCGAACCAAATATGATAACGACTTCTCGTTGAGGTGCCGATCGAAGTGTATTAACGAAGATATGATCTGAAAAATTATCATAATATTCGGTAAAGTCGTTTTTTGTGTTTAAATGAAGAGACTTCGGCAAGTGTGCCAAGTAACTTAAATAAATTAGTTTTGCTACTGTCTAATATAGGTACTCGTTGGAATGAAACCCGTTCCAAATGAGGTTAACTTTTATGGATTCAGCCGAGCAATAGCTTCCCACGAAATTTACAAGCTTTAGATCAGAACTTTTTGGGGATTTGTTTCCACTTTCTACAGTTTCTGGAAATTGAAGTTCATTCGGCCTTTTCGGTCAAATTTGAAAAATCCTTTACATTCATTAATTTTGATACTATCTCCTGAAATCGTACAAGTTTCCAAATGAAGTTATTACCTTCCCAGTTTATCAGCGGCGCTTCAACACGCTCAAAACGAATTCGACCACGCATAGTGTAGCGAACGAAGTACAAGGACAAGTTCGTTTGCTACCGTTCAGCAAAACCAAATTCTCTATAAAAGCCTTGCGGATTTACCACTGTTATCGTTATTTCAAATAGCTTCTCTCTGGATTGCTTCGGCACCAGTTCTGATACTAGCCAATTTCCCACTACTACTAAAACTATTACTATTTTCTAAGTAAACAATTTATTAATATTATATTACTTAAAATTACAAGATTTTTGCTACAGGTATAGGAGTTGTGTTAGTTTGAAGAACCAGGGTGTATGAATTTGGTGTGATTTTTTCTTACAATTTTCTTTCTGTGGTGTTCTTGATATGATTAAATACGCTCAACCGTAACCTGGCTAAAAGGAGGTGGTAGTCGAAACTAGGGGTTTTTGAACCCGCTTATTGGGATGTTAACCATCTCAATCTCCGAACTCCTCGGCTAGGCTCCCTGATTGACTAGGTAGTCGGCTTTATTAGTGCCATCTATGTTCTGATGCCCTTCAACCCAGACGAGAATTACGTTATGCCTTCTACCAAGCCTACCTAGCTCAGCTCTGCATCGTCCCATTAGCTTAGAGTGTACTATCGCCGAGTGTAGCCCTCTAAGTTCGAAGCTTTCACTGTCTGGCAAGCCTTCGCGTGAAAGATACTAGCGTGCAGCCAAAGTTCCAAGTGAACTACTGATGGTGTCTATAGGTCTTCTTCCATGGACGCCTGCCCGACGCCCTCTGATGCTTTCCGTAGTTCGAACTTCTTAAGGACAACTCCTTCTGCCCAGCTGCTAACTCTATTCAGGCATCCTTCCATGAAGTATTCCTGATACCATTATTACTTGGTCGTCTGCGTATGGTACTACCTTTGCTCCACTTCTAGCTATTTATAGTGCACTCGTATATGAATGGATTGTCCAACTCTCAGCAGTATATCTACGAAAAAATATACCTTAACCTTGAGTCCTGGCCTTAATCCAATTTAACATAATGAACGAATCAGCGTCAGCACCGATTCGCATTAAATTAAAACCGTAATAAAAATGAAACTAAAGCGCAAAAACAAAAACAGGACGAAATCAAAACAAAAAAAGGATATTCACTATTCATTCATTTAACGAAATTAAGTCAAGGCACAAAAAGCACAAAGGAAACAGAAAAAAAATATGCGACATTTTCTCGAGGAGAATTTGTAAAAGTATTTGGAAGATTTCGCTTAACTCGGGAGTTGTTGACAGAGATTTTATGCAAATACATCATAAGACGTAAACAAGATTCCCTTTTACTTTCCTCGAGAAGGCCATCGAGCCGCTCTGAATGAATATGATATTAGATGAATCAAGGATTCGTGACAGCCGAAGGAGCAATTTGGCTAAAAAGACCCCATCAGGAGACGCCTCGCTTGCAGATGCAAAGTCTTCTGCTGGTGTCATCGTAAAGTAAGAGTCTCTTAGCCCAGACAAAGTCTACATTCCGCATAGAATGAGCCAAGGGACCTCCACCCCCGGTTTCAATAACTTTTCTTTCCATAATCTAGGAGGCAACCAGGAGGCAAGTGCAGGACGTCGAAACACTCGTTAGCTTCTAACTGTGGTTTATTCTGCTCCCTGCCAAGGTGGAGCTCAATCCTCTGACGTCCCATCCATACATACATATTTATTTATATATATGTATATATAGACAACACAAGGCAGTGGATGGCTATTAGAGCTTGTTGCCGTTTCTTTATGTGAGATGAACGATGTCCTTTTTCGGAACTTGTTGGTTGAGTAACATGCGATGGTGTATTTGAGAGATTATCTTCCTTGATGGAATTTCCCGAATAACTTCCAAGGAATAACAAACCAGGGATTTATTTACTAAGTGTGATTCGCTGAGGCGGAATTCTTCAGTGTCTTCACTTCGTATTCTGTACACTTTTATGGACTTAAAACCAACACAAAAGTGGATTAGCGTCAGTTTTTTTCACTCTCTTTCTCTCCGCATTTCCTTTTATGATGGCTTTGTTTGCTTCAAGTATTCTATTTTTAAAATTTCTTTAATAATTAATAAAACCACACCAAAATAGCGCAGTTTAAATATAAACCGGCGGCATTTTGAATAAATGTTTATTTTTCAACAATATTATCGCTCGCCCCTTCTTATTCTTCTTCAAAGGACACGCGGGAAAGAAATGGTTGGTAATAAGTTGTTTCTGTGAAAATAATAAAATACAAGGACAAAGATTTATACAGTCGCGCCCGCGGCATTTTATCCTTCTTGGGATTTACTTGGGATAATTAGATTTCATAAATAATAATGAGAATCTTTAATTAAAGTTCATTAGCGTTATATAAATCGACTGAACTCTGTTGTAAGGCAAGAGACGCAGTTAACTTTAAGGAATTTTTTTTGTGAGAGAGAAAATTGAAAATCTATTTAAAGGACATAATTACTTTTATTCTATTCTAGTAGATTTTTGTTTTCTAGTCATAACAGATGGTTACCTTAGGCAGCGTATCAAGGTGAGTTTCAATATCTGTTACAAACAAACATTTTTGAAACCCTACAAGGAATGCTTAAGGCCATACAAGAAATGAATTACGCACGCAAAAAGAGGAACCTGAAAGAAATATTGCCAAAATACTGAGGGTCAACCGAATCGGCCAGATTTAGCAAGATTCTCTCTAAGCAACCGTGCCAACCATCTTACGATAGACGAAGAGAAGGAACGTAGACAGAATCATCAGTAGCTTCTTCTTTAAACTCGCTTCCCGGGCAGGTAAGGTTCGAGATAGACTCCTAAGGCTGTAGAAAAGGAGAAAATTTGCACAATCTTTACGACAAAAAAGTACAGAAAAGCTTCCTTGCGCGGTAGCCCTAATGAGGAATCTCGGCTGCCTTAACCGGTTAATAATAGGGTAGCAAAGTTCGGCTTAGATGAGTATTCATCTAGCGGACGGTACTCCTCCTTATTGATCTGGTATTCTGGTACTGTTAGCGGGATTCACTTGTTTCAGAAGGTATAACACTCCGACGAGGCTGTCACCCCTGAGGATATCGATTTTGCGAAATCGAAGCCCCGATACAAAAATTTTTTGTTTTGATTTTTGTTACAGTGGGCTTTGTGTAAATTTCTTTTCTTTGATGTGAACTCTTACAACATCCAGGAGTTCAAACGCAAGATCCATTGCCTCATTGTAAGCACCCTCCTTGTCCTATTAACTTATCCTGTTCTCTATTCGACAAGGACGAGTACGACATGATGGATTGGTAGTACAAAGGACGACTCCTACTAGCCCTGGGCTTTCACATGAAAAAAGGAAACAGTTTCTCCCCATTAAATACCAGTCATGGATAACTTAATTCCAATTATGGTAGAATTATAAGCCGACAAGCTTGCCATCTTTGGTCCGGAAGACCGTAGAACAACCAAGATATGTCTTTCTCGAAATAAGATTGTTTAATTTTTTACTCAAGAAACTAAATTTTTAATTCATCGGACCTTTTTTGGTTAACGGACTTTCAAGTTCTAAAAATTTATCACAACTATTAAGACCGATTTTAGAACTTGAATTTTTTTCAATTATAATATCATCAGTTTCGTATTTTTTTTTACTTCAAGTCAACTTTTGTCTTCATCCAAGCCAATAAAAACCAAGACTATGAGTATTGCTTATCCCGAGACAATTTTGTTTTCGTTATATCCAAAACATGATATGCCTTGGTTCAAGAAAAAGTGCTTTAAGCCAAGGAATTTTTTTTATCAGTGCAGCTGGAATATAAACAGCTTACCTTGCCAGAGTTTCTGGAGGATACAGATCGTTTTCAACAACAAGCAGCGAGACCCTCCAGGAGGCCCGGACGGATTTCAGTATTCACAATGAAATTAGTCATTGGATCCTGCGCATTCTGAATATCTAGAATCATCCACACGCAGAAGCAGCCTAGGCAGAGTGGTTAAGATTATGTGAAGTTCTACACAACAGGGCAAGTAGAGTGCAAGAAACGCCGGTTGTGCTGTCTGTACTATTAAGGCAGCCTACACGAGATAGAGGCTACAAGCAGTGGTAAGAAGACCTATGGAAACAGCAATATACTGTGCTCTCTAGTACAGGAAATGGTACAAGGAAAGAATCTGATTACATAAAAACGAAACTTAGCTTCAGCCCAGCTTATTATGTCCAGACACCCATTAAAGAGTAATGGGAAAACTTCGAGAGTGACAAAAACTATAACATAGTTTTTTTGTGACTTAGAACGGAAGAATTTCTGGCTTAACAGTGAAGTAAGGAACAATAGCATATACTGCACTATAAGACCGACCTTACGTGGCCTAATGTCCCCCCTTGCTCGAAGTGCCCCTACACAGATGTATGTCAGGTATGCTCTGCTCAGGCATTCATGGCTGGTTAAGGTACCACACTCTTCAATTTATTGGTGATGACAAAACTTCTTCTTTAATTGGCTCATTTATCCAACACCAATGTAACAGCTCTGACAAAATTTTGCCGCTTTTACCACAGGGACGATTCCAATAAAATATATAAATAACCTTCTTCTTCCATGGGTATGTTTTTCCGCAATGCAACACCAACTCACTCGGGGATCACTCCCGCGTACTGTCCCTTATATTCAAGGACAATTCAGTCTAAGTACTCGTTTATAAGTAGAACAACTCAACTGTGAATTCAAACGCAGGGCTCATCACGGAATTCACCTCGTTTCAAGAGGCATAACACTCCAAAGAGGCTGATTCCCGCTAATACCTATGGCTATGTCATCTGATCAGCTAGCTTTGACTGAAATCATCAAACTTGTCCAAATGAATTCCAAAACAAAAATTTGATTTCCATAATATTCGTGAAGTTTATGTGGATTTAACTAAGTGAAGTCTTCTTCTTTTTCTTAAATGGCGCTACAGTCTACAGCGCTATATGAAGTGTCAGTATATCTTCTAAGGCGTCACCCATCTACTTATTTCTTGGTCGTCCTACTCTTCTTTTTCGTGATGGTCTACCTTATTGAAAATCCTGGCTTGCATTCCTTCTTCAGAAGGTGGTACAAATCATCATAGTCTACTCAATTTTATGTGGGTAACTGTATTTATTTCATAAATTTTATCAAACTCTTCGTACCAAGTCTTACCTGATACTACCTTAGATCGATGTCAGGTGTATGGATATACCTCAGTGCACAACTTCTCTGCCCATAGAGTAATATCCATTTATATTAGGAATAACTGTAAGCCCAGAAGGTATACAACAATAAATAGACCATCCTACACTTGTTTCTCTGTCCTTGGATCGGCTTCAGTTACGTCCGACTACCATCGCAGAAACCCATGAATCGATTCCACTCTGTGGCATGGTCCTGCGTTTTTTCAATTTCGCCACTTAAATAGCATTCCTTCTTTCCTAATAAGCGAAAAAGCTGTATCTTATTCAATCACCGATGTCAGCATTCTCTCTGATAGTACTGGATTGGAAGCAGTGGAATAAAACAGTGCGTTGACGTTGGCAGTTTTTCTACTCTCTATCATCTTACCGAGCGTACTGCCCGGCATTGCACTCAATCGGAGAACTGTCTCCTCCTCATGTATCCAATCCACTTATCCTTCATGGCTGGTATAGCACCCAAATGAGGCAGGGTACGCCTGAAGAAAAATTCTAATTTTCCAAGTGCAGCCCGCTACAGGAACGTACCAATAAATGACGCACGGAATAGTCCAAACGAAGCACGGTAAACTCACGATTTTTCTAGACTGAAGGGAGCAAAGTTCGAGACTTAAAAAAATGATATAGGACGAAGAAAAACGGCAATTATCTTGGTGTCCATAGAGGATGCCATTAGCATACTGAATAGACCCGTTCTCATCCGATTGCTTAAGTCAAGCAGCGTTGGACGTGGTTAGTACTTAGTACAAGCGTTTGGAATGGTCGATTACGAATACATTCATATCTATAACAGACACGTGTATACATCTGGCGAGCGAATTTTTATATTTTCATGCCTGTAGGGAGAGCATGCATACCCGTGTGACATGCGCATTTGTTCACTATGCGTGCTAGTTGAGGGCTCGTACATGCTTTTAAAAAAAATTACCAACTAAATTTATTTTACTCGGGTATCCTTCGAGTTAAGCTTGATCATAAACATTCCAATATAACTTGGGCGATATGACGAACTGGTAGTATAAAGGGTGACTCTTTTCTCAAAAGACTTATTCAACCTAAGGAATCTCAATCCAAAATCAAATTGCTTGAACTATTCAAGACGCCTGGCCTACAAATCTTGTCTGAAACCAAGTTCTGTCAACTTTTGAGCATGTGTACTTCAATCAAAGAAAAACAAACATTTAAATACATTCCAACTAACTAAAAATTCCTATGAAATGAACTAATGCTATCAAGTTTTTCAACAAGTCCTTACAAGTTGTACGAGAAAACAATAATCAAAATTTTCCAGTAATAAATCTGTTGACAGCATCCTCGTCTGCTATAAGTGGAGCTCCTTAACGATCAATTTCTACCCAGTTTGCAGGACTGTGCTTGCTTGGTTTCCTTAAACGAACTTCCCATCGGTCGGTCGACAAGGACGAAAAACATCATCTTCAACTTGCCACAACGGTAATTCTCAGAATAACTCTACCCTGAATAATAATCCCTTTCAAGACCGTAGTAAAAAAAGGCAATTTACTGACCTCTTTTCCTTATTGTTTTCTCTTTTTGTTCAAACTGAAACAGCTTATAGTTTCTGCTTTGAACCAGCAAATTGGATGGTTTGCTATGTGGAAAAGCCTCAATTTAGTTGGGCAGCCACCATTCACCCACTAGCCACTTAAAAAAGGGAAAGAGAACTAGCGAGAGAGAGACCTTACCCTTACTGAACTAAGCCGTAAATCGCTAAATAAAGTGCACGAGGAAGGAGCTGCCTGCCTTGTCTTAGGCACAGTCCAAGATGCCTATTTTAAATATTAATGAAAGCTTTACATAATGGTGCGAAAGTTTATTCTAAACGTTTTGTAATTATTCATAAAGTTTTCTGATACGTACAAAGAGTATAATTAATGAACGAAATGCAAAGTTCCACAGTCTGAAGCGAATCTAGTTCAAGTGGGACTTAAGATTACGTCGTTAGAAGTATTTCACTTTGGGGCTGTGTGTAGTACCTTATCAGAAAAGTTTTTCATACCTATACACAATACAAAGAATGATGGACAAACTACAAAGTTCGTTAATTTGAGTGTGTGTTGGCTGTGATATAGTTAGCTTACGTAAAAGGACATAAACTTGTTAGAAATGTTGTGCTTCTTACGTTTGTGGTGTTGCAGCAAACAACTCTAATTGACTCCAACTAGTATTACCTCATTTTCAATTTAGTTTTGACAAGGACAAAGGATCGTCCCAAATTGCAGACATGACAACATTATGACACACCTCAGATTCAGAAGAAACTTTCACTTTGGATTACCAAGCAAAGAAACTTGAAAACTTCTTTTGTTTAAGGACTCGGCTTCTTTCTTCACATACATATACACTATAGACGCAGATCTATATAGCACCTATAGCTGGGGACTGCTACCATCATATCCTAGACGATCCGATGCAGTCTACAACGCAAAAGAAGTGAAACTTGCCTCGAGTTGGTTAAGTTCTAAATAATAGAGGGTAGAAACTTTTTCAATGTGAGTTAATGTCATGTAATCAATAACGTATTACAAGAGGATTGTTAGCCATCGTTTAGTGTCACGTCTTTCGTCCTTCCTCCTTTTTTTTGTTTTTTGTTTTATTTTTTTTTTTATTTAGGATATATACTTCGAAAGTATTTCAGATTAGCCATCCCCTTTCCACTCCCGTTCAATCATGCTCTCTGTGCAATCTCAGCATCAGGATATACTTTCGGTTTTTCAGGACGACTTAAAAAGATAGATGAACCGTAAAGTGAAAGGGTGCAACACATTCTTTCGAAATTCTAAGGATGGCGCTAACGAAATACTTTCATGCCTGAAATTGAGTTTCTTCGCAAGTTTTGCCATTAGATATTGAGAAGGCTTTTAAGCTTTAGCACTTTTGTTGAAGATTTTTTTATTGAAACTTTATTTAATTGTTGAAAGAAAGTTTTTAGTTTGGAAATATCGAGAGCGAGAGAGAGAGAGAAAAACTAAAAATGGACTTACACATTGATTTTTAACCCCGTCATCCCTTTTTATGCACATGAAAATATAAAAAGTATTGTTTGGAAGTTTTGAAGAAAAACTTTCTTCCTTGACTTGGATGAGTGTGACTAGCACAAAAATTGATTGAGTGCATGACTATCTTTAATTCGGCAATTAGTCATTTTGGTGTTGTTAAAAATCAGTATGGAAAACATTCTGTGAAAGATTGTGCAGAACTTAGATTTTCTGTTTGAGCTTTCGTAAGATTTAAAGCAGAATATGCTATGGAAATTAAGACGAATGTATATACATGAAGGCGTCGTCTTAAGGATTAAAGATATTGATTTCCTGTTTCAAATAAGATAGAAATTCTTATCATACACAAAGAGGCTTTGAATATGATAAAAGCATATAGAAATCCTAGAATCACGTACTAGGTAGCCTTTCTCGGCGAACTGTACAGTGTTAAAAAGGGCCACATCCACTCAATTAATTCTGCAATGGATGCAGAACTATTTTCAGGCTTGCTCGTGCATACGATTATTGCTGCTTATAGTAATAACTGTTGAAGTTAAAATCGTACCGTCATTGCTGCCCGTGTATAACCAACCGAAAACGGACGTACCTAGTATTGCTAGGCCATACCCTCCGATGGTGTAAAATTCACGAATCCCACCGCTGTCACCAAGTAAACAGATACAAAATCAAAATACTCCCCGTAAAAGAGGTTAAATGAATCGGAGACAGGACAATTGACCTTGGTAACTACAGGATAGAAAATGGTGATAGGAGACCTGAATACCAAAATTGGAAGAGAGAATGGAACAGACCGAGGATTGAAAAGGAGAGTCACTACGAAGCATCAAACATCATATTTAGCGCTGCATTCGCATTAGATTATATCACAAAGCCAAGACGCTCTGATTATATTCCTTTATATTATAGATCCTTTAACCTAGCGCACACCAGTTGAAGACCAAGTCAAATGCCTGCTACATGCGCCTTGGCGTGGTGGCCAATTGCTACAAGGACAACCTCATCCTGATTAGTGAGTATCGAGTAGTTATAGGAGTACATCCATGAATTTTGTTTTCTTATGGTGGCCTACGGAGCTCTCAAGATTCAGTTCTCAACATATATTATATCCAGTCGCAAAAGATCTTGACTTGATCTCGTCTTTCTCCATCCCTTGATATAGTGTCAAAGGCTTCCTCGATGTCGATGTCACCAACGCAATACCATTGTTTAACACTGCTTCTTCTAGTTTGTGGACCAAATCGTAAAGGACCGTCTCAGTAGACTTTACCTTCGGGTAAGTGTACTGTGAAGAGTAGAATTCATTCAAGACGGAAGACAAGATGCTTCTTCTCCTGAAGGATTTAGTCAGAGCGTAATCAGAATGCCTTGGCTTAGAGAATTTAATATTGATGTTCCTCCACAAAGATGGAGAGATGTAACCGCAGTCGCAGAGTAGCAGCTCTCCTGCAGCAGTATGAAATAGATAGGTCTACACCAAGGGACTTGTTTCACGACTTCTTTGCTTGTTTGTGTGAAAGAGCAGTCGGTCCTCTTTATAGACCTGAGCTTTCCAGACGCACTTTTCACTAGTGATTTGTGGAGGTTTCCCGAGTCTAAAGATTTCTTCCCTAAAACTTTAACTATCACTTTTTCTGGACGCTTCTGGAACTCTTCAAGTTGCCACTCTTCTTGGCAGAGTAGATCATCCATGTGATCTTATTACAACTGCCCGTTGCAAACGTATTTACCAATGAACTGAGTTGCAATCATGACTCCTATAACCTCATGTCTTTTCCCATTGTCGGAGATAGTTAGGAGATAATCAAACAAGTACTCACCACTTTTGTTCACTCCACTAGCTACCCCAGATGTCATGATGAGTGTTTGCAACACATCCTATTATGATCTGAACACTGATCTTCTTGGAATGATCCACTATTTCCTTGAACTCCTTAAGAGTCGCGTCATAAGGAAAGTACGCTGAGCAGAGAATAACCATGCTCGCTGCTAGACCTCTTGTCTGTAAAATGGAAGCAGTTAGTAATATTACTGTGAACCATACGAACTTACTTTACTTACTTATTCCCCTATTATCCCTCGTGGGACAAGGCGCGGTAACAGTTGCCCTCCAGCGGACTCTGTTTTGTGCGACAGATCTCAGCTCTCAGCTCTGTCCAGGATTTCCCAGTTGTTGTGGCCTCTGCTAATAGGGTTCTCCTCAACGTTGTTCTCGGTCGTCCACTTCCTTGCGGCTTCTAGTCAAAGGCAAGTATGGCTGGATTCTCGTTTTCGCGTCGCACGGGGTTGCCAATTCAATTCCCTTTGCTTCGCCTGATTTTCTCATCTATCCTTTCTCGGCCCGCACGTGGCCATATTTCTTCATTTGTAATCCAATGTCGCCAGCGGGTTTTTAGGATACGACGTCTGAAGGCACCTTGTGATGAACATGTTTCGCAACCATATATAAGAATTGCCTTAACATTGAAGCTGAACAGCCGCAATTTGTTGTTAGTTGATATGTTCGTCCATCTCCATACGCAAGCCAGGCATAAATATGCGCTTCGTGTTTTTTTTATTCTGGTGGTATAAGTGGGCCATAATTTTTTGAAAATGCTACTGATTCGACCGTTTCAGTGAATGGATTGCGTTACCGAACGATGTTTTGCCCTGAAATTGATACTATGTGTGTGCCATTACCTGCTGCCACACAGCTCGTGAAACACAAACTATTGCGACTATAGACTATTGCGTGCAAAATTTCCTGGACATATGATTTCTCGAAATGGAGACTTTAATTACAATTTAGTCTCCGAAATTGCACGATTTAACACCACTTTCTGTTTGGGGCTACTTTAAAGATAAGACCAATGTCAATGCTCCAGCAACAATTGAAACACTTAAAGACAAAGGGGCTGGCGAAATGCAGCAGCTATTATGGGAAAACGTCGAAAAAATTTACCAAAAGAATAACCGTTTGTGTTCCATTATTAACCTCAGAGTTTATACTTTGTTTAGATTAACATAAAAATATCAGCAATTTTACGAAAATAGTGAACTTTTCTGTTGATTTCAAGTGACACCTCTTGTTGAAAGATTCTGGACAATGGGGTGCTTCCTAAACTTAACTTGAGCAAATAAAGCAAAATTTGAGGATGCCACCAACCAAATGGTTTCAGCTTAGGACTAATAACATTATGCACAATGTGTTCTAATAGTAATAAATTTACTAATAAAGCTCTGATATAATTTCCATACAAATCTCATTGGGGATAAGAAAATCAACGAAGAATATTAATTCTAGAAAAAAATAAATCAATACATTATGAATGATGAATAATTATACTATCTAAAAATACCAATCTCGCATATTTTATTATTATTATTATAATGTTTTAAATACACCCTAATCAATTTTCGAATTAAGCCCTCTATTATAAGGGAGCTGCCTCCGAAAAGCTAAAAAAACCATAATTCACAAATATCCGCATTTATTTATAAAATGTTTTCTTAAGGAAAAAATCCCATAAACCTTTTTAACTAGCATCAATTAATCATCGAAAAATCCATATAAATTGGTAAAACACTCAAAAATGCGCAAACAAAGTACCGATGACGCCAATGATAAGCTTGACAGCTATAAAATAAACCCCGGAAAAAAATACCCTTAAGAACCGTTGAAAGTGTCTTACCCCCCCCCCCCACCAAAAAAAAACAAGCAACCCTTTGCGTGTCTTCCACTCAAAGGGGCAATTAACGACGATGTACCCTCCATTTTTGTGTATTCATTAGACCCATTCAAAGGTTTGCGTGTACCCAAAATACTGGAGACCTGTTATGGGGGATGATGGAAATTCCTTTACCCCATTCATTCATTTCGCCCTTATCCACCCCATCCACCTTTAGTCCTACAGCAAAACTGGCTTGCCCAACCAGCCGGCCATTATCATTCCGCACATAACTATGCTGCTTGTCCCTACCGCACGCACCTATTTTTGTGTGTATGTATGTATTTTTTTTCGTTTCTTGGTATTAAAAGCGCAAAAATTGGTTCCGACAAAACACGTACAAATAATAAAAACCAAAAAAGGACTCGTCAGGAATGGGGCTGAGGCTGAAAGTTCTAATTAAAAAAAAATAAGTCCTTGTCTGGTGATTACTGGAAAATTCAGGGCAAATATTTGTCATACAAGGGAGCTTTGAATTTTTTATATGAATCTGGCGACCCGGAATAACCCTTTCAGCGGTGGTCCTCTCACCTGCGCGGCGGGTAATTCTGTAACAAGGCGCTTATGCCGCCAACCTTAAAAATACTGCAAATGGGTCTGGGGCCGCAGGGACATTAAATCGCACTGAGACAAGTGCCCCAGGACACGTAATCTAAGGACCACTTTTTCGAATTGACTTTTTCCACCGCCATATACACACGGCCGTAAGCCACTCTGCCATTGCAGGATGAATTAAGGACATTGTGGAAGCCAAACGTTCAATTGCGAATAATTCTAGCGTGAGTCGACGTGCTGTGTATAAATTTTTATCTTGGGAATTCTCATATTTTTTTCTGCTCTTATCATGGGAATGCTGTTGGGAAAGCACTTACTAAATTCTCACCTTGAAATTCGGAGGTAATTAAAAGTGCTGGTGTAATGCATTGTTTCCGTGTATAAAGAGTGAAGTGCGCCATAAATTTAAGTGTTATCGGCAAAGTTTATTAATTAGTGGTGTGCTCAACACGTGGAAGATATCTAAAAGGATGGAGATCGCATGAGAAAATCTGTTTTTGATTGGGTGGGTATAAGGGAAGGACTGGCTTCTCTATATTAGAGTGGGGGAATTGTTTGATGAATTAATACTGGGTTATATAATCTCGTTTATTGTAGTGACGTTGGCATAAACTATACAGCTACATGTTCTGCAATACATGTTATCTAAGCAATAACGTGTAAGCTGTGACGTGTATCCTTTATTTCAAGAAGAGAAGGAAGATATTTGATTGTAGGAAATTCCTTGTTATCGGCAGATTATCTTGACTAAGAAGTTTTCGATAAGGTAAGGTTTTAACTTGCGAGAGGGTGAACGGCTAACAAAGTCCTCGAAAGGGGGTGCCACCTGATGTGTGACTTCTATCAAAACCCGAGAAGAGTCACTGCAGACGAACACCTAGCAGCTCTGTAAGCAAGTCCTAATCCCACCTTCGCGCCCCCCCTGGGTTACTTCTTCAGAAGGAGCTAACGGGAACGGGAAGCTAAGTCCAGCCTCATTAGCTGGGCACCAATTTTTGAGAGGTTTGTTAAATTGCGCCTGCGTACCAGACTAAGAGGTACTTCGTTAGACCAATGCTATGCTCCGACTTAATTTTCTTAATATTTTTACTCTTCACTTTCAATAAACTAAATAATACGACAATTTTTTTTATTTCTGCAGTGAAAGAAGAAAGGTAAATAAAATTCTGGAATTATTTTAAGCAAAATTTAAAACAAAAATCGCACAACGGTTGCACGGTATTAAAGTTGCCATACCTGATTTCATTTTTTCCTTTGAAATAACGTCAGAATATTTACAAAAAATAGATGGATATAGTAACTTTTTATTTCTTTCTCTTTCCCCCCTTAAGCCCCGAAATTTTTGAAACAGGTGTAGAAAACCTTGCATTTTTTAACATAAACATATGTAATTGTTGAAAAAAAGCATTTTAAAGGGAAAAATCCTCGAAATTTTATTTCTTATTTCTTTTAACAAAAATTTATGTAATTTTAATCTTCCAAACACGAATTTAAAAAAAAATTATCTATAAAAGTGTACATGTCAATGAAAAAATGTTTGCCACTTATGGAACGAATTGGTACCATGAAAATCTTCTGATGAGCAGTCCATTCTTACATGCCAGTGGTCGCTACTCAGAGTGCATACGGCTTAGGGCGCATTCCCATGAGCTGCTCTGACTGGTCATCTGTCTCGAAACGTGTTTTCTCTCTTAGGCAAGGCGCGCACTGAGGTGATGAGAAATTGGCGTGGCGGTGGTGTGGCTAGTGAAATATTTTAATCACACGAAATCAAGTAAGGCAGCGCGCATCGAAATGGAGTGGCGGAGGTGTGATGTTTTGCACGTGGACTGGCACCATTTGGTTGCCACTAGTCTCCGACAAGTTTAATTTTGAAGTGGCATGCCATTTCACGGCCAACTTGGGTTTTTAGCTTTTTTGGGGACACAAGTACGAGGGCATAGGTCGCAATTTTTCTAGTAATTTACAAAATGTGGCCTTGTTCATTCTATAAACAAGTTTAAACTTATTTTCTTCCAGGTGTAAAACACCTTTATAAACATTATAAATGCCGTATTTTGCATTTTTATGCCACAGTGGATGGACCCAATGCACATTTTTCTTTATTGTTTTTTTTATTGTTAAGGTTAATAATTTGCACACATGCAACAGCATCTTCATCGTCCGACGACCACATTTTGATTGAAAATATCATGTGGAAATCGATGTCGCGAAGTGGTGCCAGCCACTTCGGTGCGCATTAAACCACTTCAATGCCATTCCGCCGCAATTCCTCTGGCACACCTCTTGCAACTTCACCACCATGCCAAAGCCACTTCACTGCTACCCCACTTTAGTGCGCGCCTTGGCTTAGGCCGGCGCCCACTAAAGTGGTGTGGCAGCGGCGTGGCGGTCTAATGGCAAGTGGAAAAATTTATTCCCGTAAAATCAAATGAAATAGCGCACATTTAAGTGGAGTCACGATGGTGTGGCATCTGTCAACTGGGGTGGCGTAACTTCATTGCCACTAGTCTCCGACAAGTTTAATTTTTGAGTGGTAAGTGGCAGTGGCTGCCATTTCTCGTTAGTAATAAGATGATGTTGAACCATTTACGCGATACGCTGGTTGCTATTTCGATGCCCGCTTAATAAGTTCAATACCACTCCGCCACCATTCAACTGCCGCACCACTTTCTTTCCACATGGCAGGCCAAAACCACGCCACTGCCACACCACTCTAGTGGGCACCCGGCCTTACACAGTCTTGCTGCAAAAGTCGTGCTGTAAGTTCATGTTGATCACGGAACTGTCAAATTCATGATTACTCTTACTTAATTTGGCGACTGGAGAAGAGTTGGTCTTACAAAAATTATTAGAAAAGCTGATTTTTGACAACAAGCAATCTTAATTAAATTTTTATTTGTTTTTAATTTAATCCATTTTTCAAAGTCGATCGCGCATAACTAAGAAAAATTAATGTCGATCATACCAGTATTAAGTTTGCCCACCCCGTAGACGGTTTAAGGTTGACCTTCTGCGGGAGAGCATTAAAAGGCGAGAATTTGCTGGAAATGTGCAACAAATCTTAAACCATCAAACCGTTTCTGACGACACAAATATCCAAGAGCTGTGGAGCGCACCAAACAATGGGCGCAACATTGACAGCGGAAACCAGCATCGGTTATGTCCAAAAAAAACCAGCTGCACTGGATCTCGGACCCAATATGGCAAAAAATAGAACGCAGGAGGGCCTTAAAAAATAACTTGAGATCTACAAACGACCTGTACAAACGTCATCAGCTTGAACGGGTATACTCCCAATTACACCGGAGTGCCGGAATTATAAGTTGCGGTGCCCGCAAGCACAGCATCGTGATGGGGCCCCCTAAAATGACATAAATAACCCTGTTTATGACTAGGTTCAACCCAGGTTCAACCGACTCATAAACGGGGGTCGAGTTGAAACTGGGTCCACTCAACTCAACTCAGCTCTCCTACCTGGGTAGAGTTGAAATTTTGCCACAAATTTTGCGGGTTTAGTTGTAATTTGGTTGAACTGACATTTATTTTGTTTGTGTTTGTGCATCTATGAAGTTCATTTTGATGGAAAACTCTATAGGAAATCAGAAAAATTGAAAAATATAGAAAAAGAATTAACAAAAAGAGGCTATCGTATCTAAAAATGAGAATTTCGAACAAAACGTTGAGGTTATGATTTGGTGTCAGTTTAACTCAATTTCAACCCAAAGTGAACTCAACTCGTCATCATATACGGTGGTCGATATTTCAACTCAACTTGGACTCAACTTTTCAACCTAATCATAAACGGGGTAAATGAAACAGTGCTTTTGGTATGCATTCGATCACATAATTTTCTGTCTTAGTTGATGATCACCTGGAACTGAAGAGATCGCAGCTTATCATGTCCATACTCATAGTACTCAAGTCCGTTAACATTTCCTGGGACATAGTCTTTCGCAAATAATAGTTTGAAATGTTCGTAGTTACGTTTAGTTTTACATTTATTGTTCTAGCCGCAAAGCTATGACCGCTGTATATTATGCAAACATTATGGCACATTATTTCATGCCGGCATATGGTTCGACACGTTCTGTCGGACACACGAGAAAGTCGCCAGTAGATCTTTTTGTCAAAAGTCGTTCTACTTGTCGTACGATTGTATACGATTGATTTCTAGATATTTCATAAATTTTTTATTGATTATCCTATGATTGTCTGAACCTAGAAATGCACATTTCACCAGGAAGATAAAAAGAAATTGTAACATTAAGATGAGCAGCACTTTGAGTAGCACCTACCTTCTTTAGAAATAACAGTTCATTTTCCCAAAAAAGCCCTTACTTTACAATTCGGGTTTCATTCAAGTTCATGTTTTTTCTTCTTTGGTATTTCTCCTGTAACAGGTGTTCATTATCCATCCAATTCCCAACAAGGTTGCTCGCTACTGTATAAATTTATGATCCCCGACTAAACATTTTAATGAAGATATTTGAATGCATTTCAGCTGTCTAATACTTGCCAATCACAAAATCGATTCCCTTGCAAATTGTTTACATTAACGAATATGCTAAGCAGGAGCCTAAACATCTGGAAACTCCTCGCTTTATAATTTCTCATTAATATCCTTATTAAAAACATTTCATCATGAAATTTTCACAAAATGTCAACTGAATCAAAATAAAAGCATTCTTAACATTCCTGATTCATTTCAGTAAATTTTCCATTTATATTTTTGGAGCGCCAAATTTCATAAATTTAAATCCGTTCTTAAAATTCAGCACAAGTTAGCCTCATTATTATATATATTTTTTTTTCTGTTTTCCATAACGAGCCTGCACCGTTGAGTTCCATTTTAAACCCCTCCTTTTAAACAGACGACGACGCCCTGACAAAGGTAAATTTTCCGACCACATTCAAAATAGGCGAATGTACATGCATTAACGTCTACCTTATGTCAGCAAAAGTTTACCTTTTTTAAACATTCCATCATCATATGTAAGTGGGTACCTGTGTAGCCGCCATTTTCATAGGAGCCCTCAGTAAAGTGAAAAAAAAATCAAATACGGAGGAAGCTAGCAAGATGTTCTAGAACACGTCCTTTAGCGGAAATCCAAAAAGGAGTCAAAGGAAGTGGTGACAACAATTTTCGTATTTTCCACAGTTACACAGAAATTTGCTCAGAATGTGTCGACGATTACGAAATTGGCGCTTTTGTACGTGATTTTTCCCCAACCGAATTTATTTTCGGTCCCCTTTAGCCGAAAACGTGTTGACTTTTCTCCATCAATTTTCGGTAATACATTTTTTTTCTATCCTTTCCTTTCCAAGGATGTGCACTTTGTTTAGGTTTGATTATATCTGAGATCAAGGTGTTAGTATTGAACACAAAAATTAAGAGTATTCTTTTGATATTCAAGGTCCTCTGATAAGCATAAAATTCTGTTGATAAGCATAAAATTCTGTTCTGATTCCAAATCCCAGTACAAGGAACAAATGCGGAAGTGGTAACACAATTTTAAAAAGGATAGTGTCCTTTTTTTGATTTCTAGAGAAATTAACGAGTTTCATGAAAATAGCCGGCAGATGCCACTGACAACAGCTTTTGCAGATGATAGTCTAAAGAGCTTTACAGTGACTAACAAAATCAGAACAATTTATCAATACAAAATCGGGGCTACTTTCTAAATTTGGTAAATACATTTTTAAATTCACGTTTTTTAGTAATCAAAGATTGAGATTTTTTATAATAGGTTTAACGAAGTGGGCTTAGACGTTCTGTATATCAAGCGTACAATGGCTAACATTTAAGTTCTATGTAGTCGAAAGAAAGTAGAGAGAGAAAAATGAAAGACACCGATCGTTGTCGACGTATAGAGCGATGCTCATCGCAAACTACAAAACATCGTTGTACGAAATCAAAACCTCGCTGTTAAAGTATGTAAAACATAGAAACAAAGAACATCAACCCACAAAGCGATTATTATGAGCTTATTTACTGTGTTTCCATGAGCCAGGGTAGAGTTTTCGTTAAGTAAACAGAAAGCCTTTTCTCTCAAGATCACTCGATGCTGTTTCCATGACGGTTCTGGGTTAAAGTGACAGATAATTAATTTTACATTGCCTCGCCGTTGGTATATGTGCAGTAAAAGATACTGAAACACACACATGTGCAAAACCCGGCTTAAGCCTGAACCAGATATGACGTGACGGACCGTAACCGTACGTACCGTAACGTACGATCATGAGTGTTTATATGGCATCGACCCAAATTGACTTAATGAACTTGCCGAATGTTCGTTAAATTCTCGAATGGTACGTACCGTACGTACGGGTGCCGTAAGAATGGCACAAAACCTTCGCATCCGTTAGCTATTGAAAAAATCTGTTCACATTTTAACAATTTTTTAATAAATTTGGAGCAGTAAATGACATAAAACAGATAAAGGAATTATTGAAGGCCTTCTAGGATGTTTAACCAAGAAACTATGACATATGGACAATAAAAATTCAAAGTTTTTTTTATTTATTCTTGTGTTAATAAAAAATTATGCTGAATTTAATTTCTTTATTTTTAAAAATGTGACACGGTAATATCCGTGGCTGTTCCTAATTTCGTTGATTTCGCGATTCTTTTTCTTTTTTTTTGCCGAGCACTTCTAAGTTTTTTATAATCTGTCCACAACTTAAATAAATCAATCAAATCACTTAAATCTTTATTTATTCTCTGCGGTGTCACTGGTCACTTTACACTTCTATTTAGGGCTGTCTGTCAAAGTGCCGTAACTGAGCTAGAATTCGTTCAGTTTTCTTACGGTCCGGCACGTCATATCTGGTTCAGTTTACTTGGATTTAACGAGACTTTACTCAATCCCCGTTTCCATGGGCGCTTAATCTGAGTAAACTCAGGATAAACTCTGCATGGAAACACAGTAATTGTCTCTCTGGTTTTTTTCACCAATTTTATTTTCGGTTATATTAACTTAGGTGTGGATCCAGGGCGACCGGAGGCCCAATGAGTGCTTTGGCGCGCCGTTTTGAAGCCACAGCCTCGAGTACCTAAAGTTAGATGGCGGTTTAATCTACTGTGGCGGATGTCTCAAGCCATCCTGTGAAATTTAAGAAGTTTATCAGTGCTCTGATCTCTAGTCTGGAGTGTTAACCTCTTTTTTGTCTCCCCGAAGCTACGGCAACATAGGTTGTGCGGGATACCCACCTTGGCATTGTTGGGCCCTATGGTCCAATGTCCCATGGAATTTTCCGTAATTCTGGCAATAACACTTTGACTGCTATTTAAGGCCCATTGTTCTTGCTATGATGTAAGTGGGCCAAGTCGTCTTAGAGAAAATACAGGTATACTAGTGCGCTCCACCGTGGTAGTCGAAAATAGCGTTAATAGTAATAGCGTAAAGAGCGACTCTCCCCACTCGTTAATTCCGCTGCTTCTCGAAATCGTATATCTGGCGTGGGCGTTGCACCCTACGACCAACCAAGCTGGCTCTATTTGATTTTAGAAGGCTGCAGACAGATCGATTGATTGGAATCCGCAAGGATCCCGTCGAGTCGGAAGACCTACGACAACGTGGAGGAGAGCCCTATTAGCAGAGGCCGCAGCAACTGGGAAGCAGGCAGATCATGAGCCATGTTTTCTTTTATGTGCAAGTCAAAGCTTAGGACTCACCCTTTGTACTACCAGTCTCACATGTCGTACTCGTCATAGTCCAATGCCTAGTAATAAGCTTGGTTCGAAGAAAGGAATAGAGAAGAGGATTGGTTAATAGGAATCTGGAGGGTGCTTAGGGGGGAGGTGATAGACATTACGTTTGAAATCCAGGATTTTTTGCATGAAGCCTACGGATAACGGGACAGATTTGAGCCAGAAGAGGAACAATCGAACGAGACAATGTAGACTGATGATAAGTGAAGACCTACTTACAGTTAAATCCGCTAAACTTAAATATGGCAGAAGTGGGCTTTAATATGTCTTTTAACCACGATACAAAATCTTGGCTTACCTTGATGCAAGCGATACTAGAAGGTGCTTCGAAGAACTCCAGCGCGTATATTGACTCTGGTTTGGAACCATCTGTCTACAGAAGTACGTCATGGTTCTTCCGTCAACCTATAACCTCATCAGTCATATTTTCTTATACTTCGTTGGTTATTGTATCAATAGCTGCGATCCATTGGGGCTGGTAAACTACTCAAAACTGCTGCTAGCTACTCGCAGCTACCCTTGCTCTTGTTTTTGGGCAGATCCATTTTACTAGTAATTGTCAAAAATCGTGATCCATTGGTGATGTACTCGCAAGTACTTGCGAGTAAAATAAATCGCCCAATGGGGGGATCGCAGCTAATATCGATGATCTATCAGCAGATACCAAAATCTTTTCCAGATGTGCCAAACTATTTTCAAGCGACAGAGAATATTTCTGCAATTATCTTAAAATAAATTATTAATTACGATATGTTTTTTAATAAACAACAACAACAAGAAACGATAATACGAAGAGATCAAAAAAGCAATTTGCAACAAGTTTGCATTTTACGCGACAAATTAGAATCAATTAGATTTAATTAAAAAATTCAAAATATGTTGATCACAAGTTCCAAGCAAATTTGCTTCAACTTTAGACAAAATTTAGACAAATATGCGCTGAATTAAGAATGGATTGTTGGTCCCACCAACGCGCATCTTTATTTTATTTATTTTTTTGAATAATAATTTTTCACTTTTATTTGCGGAAGTCGTTTTTATATGCAACGTTCCCCATCTAAAAAGCTTCAATTAACAGCCCCCCACTAATCGAAAGGGAAATAAAATATATCACGGCTAAGAAGTTTGAAAGCGAAAACGCTAATGTTTTTCCACCGCTACGGTTACAAGTTCACCCCCCCCCCCAACCCCCGCGGGGATTATTTATAGAATTGTTTTTTGGCATAGTGAAAATTCTTGGCTTCGTCGTTGGTCCGTAGGAAAAATAATAAAAAAAAACCTTGTTAAGGAGAGAGCTTGGAACGGACGCCTTCTTAGCTTTTTCAAAAACAATTTTACAATGACGAACTGACACAATTCGAACTAATCACAGAAGTCGAGAGGAAGTCGGTGGAGTTAGTACACTATTATATTCGTTAGTTTACAATTAATTGAAATAAAATATGGCTAAAGGCAAAGGTGGTGGCGGTGGCGGCGGCGGAGGTGGCGGCGGTGATGTGAGTGCATTAAAGCAAATTAGTAGTGATTAATTAAAAAAAAAATTCGTAGGATTAGTGCTCTTCAATACCACCCATTCCACATACTTATAAATCTTACAAGGCCATGCCGTTGTGGTCTTGATGAAATTTGAGACACACCGTATTAAATTAATAAAATTCCAAATCAACACTTTTGCGTGGTTATATAATTAAAAAAAAATCTGAAATTGTTTAATTAATCCTGAATTTCATAATATGTTGTTGTTGTTTTCGTTTTGTATGAATATGACCTTGAATATCGTGAGGCAGGGACGCGTTTAAAAGTTTACTTCGGCATGGCTAAAATTAACTTTCACCCTGGAAAAAAAATCGGCGAATTGAAATAAATCAAAAATGTTTCGCAACATTAGCTCAGAGCGCATTTTTTTTTGTTCGGTTAAAATGAATAAAAATAGAATAAACAATTTCAGATTTAAGTTCAATATTTGTTTTTAGTTGTGTCGTTGGTTGTTTGCTAGCGATTTTCATTGGCTAAGTTCATTGACTTTGTTTTGAGAGCTATATTTACAATACCTAATCATAAATAAACACACAAGCCGGGTGGGCTTAGAGTTGCGATTAGCACTAAATCTAAACTAAAATAAATATTGCCTTTCTTTTAATAATTTTATTTAGGGGAAAAATTAATTATTGCATTTTTTTTCTATATTTAGAAAAAAAGCGGAAAAGGTGGCAAGGATAAGGCTGCAGCGGCAACAGCTACTGCAGCTGTTGGTGGCGCAGCTAAGCCAGAACCAGTTTCTACTAAAGGTGGAAAAAAAGGTAAAGATATGTTTATAACATTATTTATGAAAATATACATTATGTTGTAACTTTGTTGCCACATTTGAAAAGTATCGAACTTGTACAAATTGTCGATTCTTCTTACTATAATATAAACAAAATATATACAAACCTAAAACTTTCTTACAAGAGTAATTTTTTAATTAAAAGCAAAAGGTATATTCGCATGTTAACCGTATAACATAGGTCTCACTGATGCAGGCTGGAATAGATGAACAAAGTTAATGACAAAAATAAGAATTTAAAAAATTTATATTACCTGAATATTGAATATTTAACCCGTCACACACTTTTAGTTTTTAAATCATGGCTAGATACGCAATTTATTTTTTGTTTGTTATTGCCACATCGACATTTATATGAATAGAACTGAAAATTGTCAAAATTTTCCACATTTTTTTTTGCATACATTTTTATTATAAACAAATAACTTGTCGGCGTCTTAGTTTTTAATGTAAACTAGTTTCAGCAGACGTCTTTACTTGTGTATGGGATCTTAATGTGTTTAGAAATGAATATTAGTCGTAACAGCAGTAACTGATTCTTCCTTCGGTTTCAAAGACTGTGTGGAACTATCGGTTTATCGATCTATTATCATACTTCAACCAACTCTGTAATCTACAAATCCAGCAATCGCGGGGCTTCGGTAGTCGAGGGAGTAAGGCGCCTGGCTACCATCCCAGAGGTCCCGGGTTCGAATCCCGGCAGAACCCAACGGTCCTTCGCCATTCCCACCTTCCTTCTTCTTCCCTCTTTACATTCCTCCTGTCATAGCCTTCCGCTAGCACTTCCCCGCTCTAGTATTCCACATAAAAAAATCGACGTCTTAAATATTATTGCATTTATCGACTGCAGATTCAAAACCGGCTTATTGCGGCTGGATAAAACCGCATTGTTGTTGGCGCCATTTGTTTGCTTGAATGCTGGTAAGGTTCCACGATATTATTACAATGAGAGCTCCACTCAAACGACAACTTCGTATCTCCACTAGCTCGTTCGATTCACTTCGAACCCTTCCCCACTGCTGCAGCCCTTCTCGCGTTCAGTTGAAAACTTCGTTTTATAAATAAATCTACTCTACTTTGGAACAATCTTTCGTAGTCTTCTCTAGAGTTCAAAGGCAAAATTTATCTCTTTTTCCTTCAACAACGCTCAGACTCCTCCTCGGATATTGTATTTTCTACTAATCTTTCGATCCAAGCTTACTGCTGGACATTGCACCATGGCATGTAAGATATGACTGACTACAAATGGTGATTTCCAAGGTTACTTAAAAAAAACAAAAGGATAAGAAACACCCATGGAAGATGACCTACCTTTGTCTCTTACATATGTATGCTGGTGATCTCCAGCTGTATACTTCATGTCCTCCTAATCGCATTGAATGCTATATTGCGCAACTCAATAATGCCTTATCCCAAATAAATGAATCGAGTTCTTCCAATTTCCTTAAACTAAATCCTAGTATATCCCAAGTACTCCTTCTTAGTCGTTACCCTCTACCTCTTGACAGTGTGCCAACTATTTCGCCTAATAATGTTCCTCATCATGTTGTTGACTGTGTCAATAAACTTGGCACTTATGCTCTCTAGAGGCTAGTACACACTTGTCGACATTTTGAGCGATTTTGGTATCCGAGACATGTCTAGAGTTGTCTACATAGACATGTCTATAGACCAATTGCCGTCTATGAGTCTCGATCGGATTGGGAGACCACATGCAACGGTAGACACATCGCGCAACATTTCGCCAGTGTGGACCTCACGACGAGACGCGAGACACGTCCCTCTGTTTCTCCACCTACCGAACGTGTGCTTCGTCCGTTTTTATTTACAATGTTTAAACTTTTTTGTTTAAAATGTGGTCAAACAACGTCCTCCATTATGGACTTACGGAGACTAAATTCAAATCATAGTGTGGACACTAAACGAGACAAAGTACGGTCTTCATAGACGACCGATATGACATGGACGACATGGTCTACTAGTGTGTACTAGCCTTAAGCTCTATGGTAGTTTTCTATAGTCGTCTATTCAGCTCAAGCTTTTTAAATCTCTAATTCTGCCCCATATCCCCTATGGGTCTCTTGTTTACATATTCTTCGAATCGTCTTGCCGTCAGCGTCTCAAAATCGCATTTTATGATTGTTTAAGGTCCATTTTTCACTTACGAAGACCAGATGATATGTCGGCTGTCCAAAATTCCGACCTCTTTCGTTTTATCGATGCCCTCGTGCATAAACTTCTCTACTCTAAAAGTCTTGCTTACCTCTGACTTCCTTTGTCCTTTGCAGTTCTTTCGATCGATTAAATTTCTCACTGTTCCCTAATATGTAGTCGTTCCTTCTTTGTGATTTCGTTTAGGGTTGGAATAATCTCCCTAGTTTCATTCAAAGAATGAACATAGTTAAGACTTTTACTCTATTTACTCCTTCTTCTCTTTACATGGTCCTTACTCCAACACTTTCTTTTCATTCATTTTTTTCTAGTTTATTAAGGTTAGCTTAGTTTATCTATTAAAATTTATCTTTTTCTATTAAGAACAATTGTACTCTAAAAGATGAGTCTTGTGTACTTTCTTATTTTACAAAAAATTTAAAAAATCATTAAATAAATCATATAATCCTTTTAACACTTTCAAGATTAAGCTGCATATTTAATATTCGCCGCATACTGAATACCCCCGAACTCACATTGAATTTCTTTCAACATTTGTAACCTCCTATACAAACTGGAGGTTGCCCCAATAGCTGGATCAAAAATGTTGTATATAATGCCAGAACCCTCTGTGGTCATGGTGTCCGTCTTGGCATCGCTTTCGAAGTCACGATGACCTGAAAAAGTAACCCGATTGAGTATACCCACCCCACCAAGGGCACCATAGTAGACCCAGTTAGTAAGAGCTGGTCCTACGGAATCATATAGCTCTGGCTGCCGATTGGTTAGGCCTTAAGTTTTCGTATGTATACTTTTGCTTAAATGACAGTAGCTGGAGTGCCTAACCTTATCGCTTTATCAAACTTATTGCCGTACCCTAAAGAAACTCCAGCCTATCTGTGCACAGAAGGCCTTTAAACGCGAACATGCAGCCGGATAGTCTACCCGCTTCCGGAATCTCTTCTATAACATCAAAGCTATAGAATTAAAAAATAGTCCACGTGACTAGGGCGCATTCTTTTCCTCGGTGGCAGATTTCTATCCCTCGAGAACTAGCAGTTTCAAACTCAATCAATTCCACTGATTCAGACTATGAAAAACGATTAAGCTCTTTTAATCTTGCTTAATGTAGTTAAGAAATTATATAGGTAAGTTGTATCCCGCCACACTAAGGCCCCGTGAAATTACCATTGACTTTGATAAATACCATGATAAAATAAACTTGTAATGCACAACTACTGAAAATAGTCAACAGACAGAATGGGTAGAGTATTAAAAACAATAATATAAAATTTTGTTAGTTTGAAAGTTGACGATATGACAATGTTTATTATAATAATAATCAAGAAAACAAGGCGATGCCGTTCTTCGAAAAGAAACTTGAGGTGAAAACCAAAACCCTTTAATAATATTAATAGCAGAGTTTTGCAACATGATATACGTTTTGTTGATAAAAGGTTTAATTCAAAAAAGAAAGTAATACCATACGATTAATAAATTGTTCAATAATCGCCTAAGAAAATTTTCAATTTACATTTAACTAAAAATAAAAATAAATAAAATTATCATTCATCCACCACAGAATAGTTCGATGACCGTGCATAAAAATATTTTGTGCCCGTCACGTTAGGTTGAAGTATATACCATAATCGTTCTAAGATAAATTTATTTTTAAAAAAGAAAGAATAAATTTAGACTAGGAAAAAGGTAGCTAAACTTTTGATCTAGAAATAGATTTCGTAAAATAATTGATTATTTTATTTTTGTACATAAATGAGTTGAGGAAATTTGTTTATATTTATCTAAGATTTTGTTAGTTCAAATTAATTGAATAAGTATGATTCCTTAAAAAAGTAAATGGTGGATCAAACGCCGTGGACATTTTGAACTTCAAGGTGGTCCATCCACTTTAAAAGAACTTATCCAATTTATATTTATGTTAATATGTGTTAAAATAAATTAGTGCACGTTTGGTAGAATTAATTAAAGATTAAAAATTAATTAAAAGGACATGAACCTGTATGCAACATATATTTGCAAAATTTAAACCAAATTTTTTTGTTTCGTAGTTTGTCGTGATATTATTCTACTAATAGAGTCGAGCTACAAGAAACGAACAGTTTAGTTCGTCAGCTTATAGCGGATTGGGCTTAAAGTAATTGTGAATCCAGTCATAATTACAATAGATAGAAACTGTCATCATCATTATCATTGGCGCTACAGCCCTTTGTGAGCCAAGGACCTCCTCAAGAACTCCTTCCAACGTTCTCGGTCCTGCGCCTCTCTCTCTCTCTCTCTCTCTCTTCTCTCGTCTATTTATATTTTGCACATACATTGCGGCCGACTGACTAGTTCCGTCCCCATACTCAGCTGATTGACCATCACAACTTTTATTTATATACAATATACAAGTTGTATAACAATTTTCAGCCTTAGGAAATTAATTTTATTATCTCTGCAGTTACGACATCTTTGATAGCGTACCAGAGACACATGTTCTCAGTTTCGCTTGACTGACCGCAGTATGTTTGCGTACACAACCATTGTAATCACCTATAAAAAAACTAGGCTTAGTAAATTCAAACAGTTTTTTTGGCGCTGGCTCTCCGTCTATTACAATCTGCTTGTAATAAAGAGAAGCTAATACATTCCTTCAAGAGACTATTGTCTTACTTGAACGTTTTACTTTTATCAGTCAAGTGGAAGTAAGAATGAAACATCCATATTCCGACTTAAGCGTTGGTATACACTGCGCCAACCTATTAAAAAGGCTCGTTAAAAGCACTAAAATACGAGTACCTGGGATTTTCCTCTAGTATACAGGTTCAAATCACTACAAATTTTCAAAACTTCTATTGATGGGAATCTGAAGAGAGCTTCAGACTAGTCCATGCAACCGCGGCCTATTTTTATTCCCACTTAAACTGAGGGAACAAATTTGGGACTTTGAGCAATCGCCGCCCAGTAATGATCTGGAATATTGATTGCGCTCATGTGAGAAGTCGATTGTCTTTTTACTGCAGTTACACCTTTTACTCTAGTAATTGGAGTTGGAGTTCTTGCTTTATCCTTTTGTGATATGAATGTTTATTGTGGTCTTAAAATGCAAGCTTCAATGTTCCTAAGTAGTGCAGAACATTATAAACAAAACTTCGCTGCTTTTTCAATATTGGTTTTATGTAGCAGTAATTTGCTCAGGAAACACTCTTGGTACTAGCAGTCCGTCATGTCGTTGCTCATGTCTAGTAGTACGCTTAGTTCTGGGGATATAATAGGTTTGGGGTTTTGAATAATGGACTGTAGGAGTTCGAAAATGCTGACTGCGAAAGATTGTCAGTCACGTTGTTCTATTTATGAAAATTTTGTTTGTATCGTGCGCGAAAAGGGAAGATATAAGCAGACGGAATGCTGTGGGTAAAAGATTGCCGTGGAGACAGAAGAGCGTTTATTTCGTTGGGACAATCGCTATGATAGTAGCAATTAAAGTTTTCTCAGGGCTTCTACATTCCTGCGGTGGCTCAGAGGGTCGATGGTGGTTTGAGGGCTCTCTTTTGCACTTTAATTCTAATGACCAATCGACTTCTATCAACTTTATAAAAGAGGAAATATTATGACGTAACAATAATAGCTAACCCACGATTTCTTGGCAACATTTTTAGTGTCTTAAAAACTCGAAATTTGCTAAATTAAACACAACCCAAAATCTTCATCTTTGTTATTAACAATTTAGCCACCATTATTCAAGAAGAATATCTCGACAGTATCTGATATTATTTTTTAATAAAGAAAAAATATTTTAATTAAATTTTAACATATAAAATTTATTTTCTACTAAGTTACTATAAAATTATTATTCTTTTTATATTCCAGGTGGCAAGAAATAACGATAACTGAACCTTTTGTTTTTATCAGCATCTTTAAATTCACAGTACAGCATCTTTAATTATCCAAGCCCATCGCATCCGCATCATTTTCTAATTGTAACAATGTGATATTTTTAAGGCAGAAAATAAGGAATAAATCTTGTATAGATTATACAAATAAAAAATTCTTAATAAAACTTAAAATCAATAATATAATAATAATAATATAAAATACCAAATGCAGCCAATATAATAATATTACACAATACTTTTAACAAGAAAATCACTATCGGAACCAATCCTGGGACATTGCTCCAAAGAATGCAGCTGCACCCGATTTAACATTATTAGCATAATTTTGAACGATTGGCTGAGAGCTCGTGGGTTTTGAATCTTTTTTCGATTTTGTTGATTGCGTCTATGAAAGAATAAAATAGAAAAGGTTGAATATTTTTTTTTAGAATGAATACAATATATTGAGCAGAAACAAAAGCTCATGATAGTAATGAACTAAAGTAGAGCATTTCTGTCTGATATATGTATGTATGAGGCTTTTTTATAGTTGTGTGAAAGAAAATGAAAATAATGTTAGTTAGTTAATGCAATTAATCATATACTCCTATTACTACCCATCAATGCAATATTTGTATTTACAAAAAGATGCGAAAACCAATCAACAATGAGTAAAATCATGCACACGACAAAATAAAGATCTCTTCATTAAGATAAATACAGTGTTCGATACATAATTACTCGCACCTGAAAATGCTTGGATGTTTGTAATGAGTCAATACCTACGATGTTTTGACAAAGACCCCAGTTGTTAGTTACAAGGACAACGTTTTCGATATTCAGGAATTTGAGACCACGTTGCTTGGATTGCCCTAATCAGTTCGTCCGTTGTTGTATTGCTTTCCAGACCCATAAACTTTACGTGGCATCTGTCCCAACAAATGAATCCACGTGTACTGCTGTATGATCCTGTTGAAAACTGCATCTTTATCTTTCGAATAACATTTTTATTTTCATCCTGTGGGATTGAAGGAGTTCCATGTGATATTGATTAGTTTTACTTCCCTCGATGACGATCAGATCAATCGGTCCGCAATAAGAGATTGCTCTACTCACACCGTCATTGATCCGACTGTGCTGTGTTTTCGAGTTGAAATCACTTCTTCCTAGTACAAATCGTGAAAGTAATATTGGTTCCCATCAGGTTTTTCTAATTTGAACTCGTTCGAGTACAACATCGAGGAGAGGAAATCAGGTTTTGCGGGTTACCCCTGGATCAACGCTCCCGTGGTGATCCGTTTGGTTAGTGGTAGTGTTTGTCTAACATCCCCCTCAAGATAGTTAAGTTAACAAAAATGACAATGGAGAACACAAGGTGTGCAGTCAGAATACAAGGAGAATTGACGGAATCCTTCCCAGTCAAGCAAGGCCTAAAGCAGGGCGATGGGTTGGCACCCATGCTATTTAATCTCTGCCTAGAAGGAGTAATTCGCAAAGTACACATTGATGCGAACGCAACTCTGCTTAACAAATCAAAACAGCTGGCAGGATATGCCGATGACATAAACTGCCTTGCCAGATCACTGTCATACCTTAGAGAAATCTTCACAGAATTAGAATATGAAGCTAAACATATAGGGCTGCAAATAAATGCAGACAAGAGCAAGATTCTAATTCAGTCGAGGGTGGAAAGAAGAAGAAGAAACCACAATACCACCTGGGGAGAATATAAGTTCGAACGAGTAAACCAATTTAACTACCTGGGGTCCACAGTCAGCGAAGACAACGATGAGACGATAGACGTGCAAAGAAGAATAAACGCCGCAAATAGAACATACTTCTCACTACTGCCAGTAATGAAATCCAGAGACATCCACAGAAAAACGAAAATAAGAATCTATAAAACGATCATACGCACAGTAGCTACGTATGGGTGTGAAGCATGGAGTTTCTCCCAAAAGTCCGCAGATAAGATGGATATATTTGAGAGGAAGGTTCTCCGAAGGATATACGGCCCAACCAATGAAGATAACGCATGGAGAATACGCTACAATCACGAATTGTACGATCTATACAAAGAGTGTAAACTTTCAACACATGCCAAGCTACTGCGCTTACGTTGGGCCGGCCATGTCCAAAGAATGGATGACTCAAGGATACCAAAGAAAGCCCTATATTTACTACCAGATGGCAAAAGACCAGTTGGCAAACCACGGTCAAGGTGGGAAGACAGTGTTAAGGCTGATGCAGCAAAACTCCTAAACATCAGAAACTGGAGGCAAGCTGCGCAACAGAGAGAGGTCTGGAGGAAGAATCTGATGGAGGCCAAGGCTCGAATTGGGCTGTAGAGCCATCGAAGAAGAAGAAGTGTTTGTCTATATTTGTCGGTGTACCACCAGATCAACTCTCCGTGGCTTGTCGGTTTACCGCCGAATCAACTCTCCGTGGCTTGTCGGTCGGTCGGTTTACCATTGGATCAAGTCTCCTGTTGTTTGTTGTTTTGTCTGTATACCATTAGATCAACTCTCCTATAGTTCTATCCAGTCATCAGGCAGAGGAATCAACGCTTCCACTGTTTGATTGCAACTGTCCCCGGCAGGCAAGCACCGGCCTTTTATATCTGTGCCCTGCTGCGCGTTGCTATTCTGTTTGGTATCGTTTATATAGCGGCGTGTTGTTTGGTTTTTTGTTTACTGCGGTGGGGTACTGTTTTGTTACAAACTTCTTTTCATCAGTGAAGATCAAAAACTGCCAGTCTGCTTTCCATGCCATGTGTTGCCGAACAAAACCTAATCAGGCCCTCTATGAATATGTAACAACAATTGGCTAATTGTCGACGTACAATATGTGGAGACCTTTTAGTCATTCTCTGTACAGTGTGTAAACTTGTTCTCTTCCTGCTTCATTGTAGCTGAATAGTTTTATGCTTCTCGTAAAATATTTCGACACTAATCCTCCGGAGTCTAGAGGTTGCTAAGACCTTGCGTTTGAACTCTTGGATGTTCTAGGAGTTCACACCAAAGAGAAGAAATTTGCACGTAACAAAAACCAAAACAAAAAATGTTAACTGGGCATCGATTTTAGAAAGTTGATATCCTCAATAGCAGCCGGCTGAGTTAGAGACAATTGGTCGGGGTTAGCGGGAGACGGCTTCGTCCGATGTTATGACTCCTGAAACAAGTGAATCCCGCTAACCACCGGACAAGGACTACCAGATGAACAAGTTTGACAAGGGTTTCCACGACGTATTTTGTCACAATAAAGAAAAAACTTAGTTCTGTCTTTTTAAAATCCTTCTATTTCACCGTAACTCAAAACTTATATGTTCGTTGCTTCTCGTGATGCATAATAACTGGTGAGAATAATCAAGTGTCGCACCTTAAATATCTTTTTTGAAAAAACATTGTTCTTCAAACAAATAACTGGAGTATTATATGGACCGAGATTTTTCTTCATCATTATTAAAACATCGTGAGTATTAACTTATTATAACAAATTCACACAAGCGCACTATGAATGTCCGAATTCCGAAGAATTTTCGGGTGGTGAGAGTAATCAAGTGTCGGCCACTATAAATAACCATGAATGATTCTAAACTCTAAATTATATTGCAACCAAAATTAGTCTTGAAACAATTAAGCAAACCAACCACAAACATACTCTTAATATTTACTTAAGGCAATTGAAACGACAGGACATCCTAAAATATAAATAAACAAAGTGGAAATAAAGTGTGAAGTATATTATTATATATTCCAAAGAGATATTAGTTGCTTCATAAAAACTATCTTCACTTACCCTTTCAACATCCTGTAAAGCAGATGCAGTAGTTTTATTTTCTGGAGCAACAATTGGCAGAAGCGGAAACCATGTTGATGAGGATCCATTTGAGCTTAAGCACAAGACATTTGGATCACGATCTAATCCTGATGTTTGCTTAACATCTCCAGATATTACAATATTCTCAGGGAACGGAAGTATCACACCAAGCTTATATTGCATTCTTTGTGCACATTTCTTTATGTTCGTATTCATGTATGAGTAGAAAAGTTCAAAATCAAATGGATCAACGAAATTTTTCAAGCCACTTGTTAATTTTTGAAATTCATCTAAAGTTTTCTTATCATCTCTAGCAACGAACAATATCTGAAGTATTTTCAAGTCGAAATACAATTGTAAGGCCATATTTTGATTAGAGGAGACGAATTTCTCTTCCTTTAAAATTGTGTAGTGATTTAAAATGTCTTTTGTTAATTTTGATGTTAAATATAATAAAACTTTTCGTGGTAGTGTCTGTGGAATGAAATTGTTGAGAGATTGTGTTATGTTGAACAAATATTGTTGTAAGGAAATACGAGGTTGTGAAGGAATTCTTATTGTTGATTGTATCGAGTTGTCGTGTTCGTCCTTTTCTTCAATTGTGATTGTTTCCCAGTTCTATAAAAAGATAGAAAAGACAACTGTAAATTAACCTATTTTAAAAAAGAGTACGAATATACTTAAACACATAAAAAAACTGTTCAGGAAATCAATCGGGAATATGACAATTGCGTTGAAGGAGGATAGGAGAAGGTGCATCTTGTACCAGCCTGTCACAAGAATTTTTTTTTGGGTGAACCCGCCTGCTTCTCCAAATGCTAATTTTGAGTAAGGTCTGCTGAATCACTTCAAACAAATAAGTGAACCACTAGCTTCCAAATGGACCATCTGTTGAAGGACTGCTGGAAACATTTTGGGATTGATAACACGAAAGTACCCAGGTGCCAACCTCGACATAGATCAAAAATCGTTTAGTATGGTGCTCCGAGAGCACAATGCGGAAAAGAATTTTGTATCCAATATTAGCATTAATGAACACAGCTACCCGACATAACGAAACGAAAAAAAACACAGGCCACACGTTGGAAACCTTTTTTACGGAAGCTTAGCAATCACCCTTTGTACTACCAATCCGTCATCTCGTTGGTCACGTCATGGTGGAAGTAGTCGTTGGTCACGTCATGGTGTAATGTCTAGTAGTAAGCTTGATTGGTTGTGAAGAGTCAATAGAATATTGAAGGAGATTGCGATAAACCTTGGATGCTATAGAAAATTCGCAAATACAGACTACGTAAAATTGTTCCACAGTCGACTTGTTCCACTTATAAACGAATGCCTTGTCTGTAGAGACTGCAAAAAGGATGGCTGCAGGCAGAGCAAATAGGCAGAGCGGGCTAATCTGTTGTTGCAAATAAAATTGTGTTGGAAGCAAGAAAATGTCTATTTCGGTGCAACAAATGCTATGATAGTAGGGATCAAGGTTTGGCGCAGCTGCCACATTCCAATGGTGGGTAAAGGAGTCCATGATAGAGTAGTCAACAACTCTTTCGAAAAAATGACAAGAGGGCTTTTTTGTAGGCAATAACGTTTCGCATTGGCTGATCAAAAAAAATTTCGAAAAAAGCAGTTTTTGAGTGATTTTTTTGCCAAAAAGTGATATCTCCGGCGGCCATGTTTTTTTTGTGATTTCTTAAAAAGTCCCAAGGAAGCTGTGGACCAATTTTCAGCCATTTTGGAATTTTGTCTCCTTTCGTGCGTTTTTCCTTCTAATTTCGCCGGACTAGTATAAAATTTTCAAATGACGTTTTTCCGACTGGCGTAAAGTTTGCTACATTCTGAAAAGTAGGGCAAATTTTAAAATTTCCCAAAACCACGATCGAGACCCCGATTAAACCTGGATCTTCAGATTAGTATGGGGAAGAACTATAGTTCATTAAAAAAACACAGCTTAAGGCAGCAAGTACCTGAAACGACTCAATTTCGACGAATCTTTTGAAACAATACAATTTCTTAAATTTATGCTGCAAATTGAATGCGAAAAATGTATACCAAAAATATATGCTTACCACAAAATCCTCTAAAATTACTTCATATCCAAAATCTTTCTTCAAAATATCTCCAAAACAAAATTTATCCAGAAAATCATCACAAAACATTTTCCAAAATGTAAAAGATTCATCTTCTAATAAACTACAAGCTTGATCCCATTTCTCTAAGCTTTTCTTATCCACAGAAATATTATCCCAACTCGTAGACGAATAGGAATACGATAGACACGTTTTGAAATTTGGACAAAGATCTGTAAACGCGATGAAGAGCCTGGCAAGAAAGATAAAGTTCTTGCTTTTTTGTTCTTGACTTAAAGTCTTAATTCTGGAGATAAAATCTGAAGTTTGTTCTTGGCTTTTATCTTTTAGATATTCTATTAGAGCTTGTTTTTCTTGAACATTGCCCCCGTCATCCTCCAGGAAGACTTTCACTTCGGAAAATATAGTTTCTAGCCTGCTGTCGAAGGCAGAGCATATTTTTACAATATCAGAATTGAAGCCTTTTGTTTTCATTAGAAGAACGTTGGATTTCTTGTCTTGGCTGAGAGCTTGCTTCAGGCTTATTGGTATATCAGCGGAATTTTCTTTCCAAATATTGATGTCCTCTTGATAGCCATGTCTGTTCCATTCGGTGAGTAATTGCCGGACTTCATCACAGGCTTCTTTGACACATTTTATCCAAGATTGCTGGACAATGTCTCTGATTCTATCGTTAATGAGTGGCTGATATTCACTCTCGTAAAAATCAAGATTTGTAGGAAGAGACAGGTTTGCACATATTTTGGGCCATGATGCAGTTTTTCTGAGGGCGCACGATTCTTTTCTTATATCTTGAATGGTTTTCATGGAAGACACAAGCTCGAATAATCCTCGAAGCTGGCTTTTAGCAACGTCTGATATTGATTTACGCCAGTTCTCCATTGTTACTTTTACGTTGGTTTGGGATAATTCGGCGATCTCAAAAGATGGCCTATGAAGGAGAATAGTTAAAAAATGAGTTTGAGTTGATTTTCAATAAGGAATACTTGAATTTTGCTATGATATCTGGAAGGGTATAAGTAAGATCGGAATCGTCTAGTTCCATAAGGGAAATTGAAGGTGGACTTGTTGGTGCTGACAGCTTTTCCAGTTCAGTAATTAGTAGACCTTCCCCAGATTCTGTTCCTAATTTTAAAAAAAATAACATTTAAGAATACTAGCAAAACACAATCTCACAATCTTACCCAAAAAGCAAGCGTCCAGAAGCTCTACGGTAGAATTAAGAACGGCTAAACTGGACAAGATCCTATCCTTTACACGTCTCTGAGCAGAGTGGTCACTGGCAAGAGCAGCAAGAAATGCCTTAGTTCTAAGTTGAACAAAACTTGAAAACAACTTGTCCAAAGAGGTTTTCTCTAGCAAGAACAAACTCAAGAGACAATCAGTGGCTAGCTTAGGAGTTAAATTATCTCTTTCTAAGACCGATAAGCATAATTGTTTTATTGTAAAGAAAAAAGGCTTGAGAATCTCCCAATGCTTCTTAGCGACCGGAAAATACTGCATAAGATTGCTGTTAACGTCCAGCTGTAGTCCTGTGCTGATATGTCGAGCAAATATGAAAAGTTGTGTGGCCACCGAAAAGTTTTCAATATCAAGCTTAGACCAAATCTTTTCTGGCATTGTAGTAAGCAATTTTATCTGTACAACAGTCCCAAAATATGAATTTAATTGTCTATTAGACTGTCGAGTCGTGTGCACGTCCGTTTTGAAGCCAATTAGCTGCTTCTCATGCAGACTTTTGCAATTCGTTGTGATATTTCGCACTTGAGTTATAATAGACGATGATGTTCCTTTCATTACTGCTATAGTATCTGCGGCTTTAAGGAGGTCACGGTATCTCTCCCTTTAGCAAGTAAGATATATTTTTATTAAGGTTTTATTAAGTTTTCGATGCAAAATTACCCAACCATCGTCCGCAAGTCTTCGCGTTTCTTTTCCACCTCCATTTGTAGCTTCTTTTGGACTTGGTCTATTTCAGCTATACTGTACTGCTCAAATAAAGTATTAACGTTTAAATCTAGTAGATTAGCGTTAGCCATTTTCGTGTATTTTTAAATTTATCGCGAAAAGTTTTTGTATCCAAATCCGCCAACACTTCAAGAGTTTGTTTTGACAGTTCTTTCGGCGTCTTCTTCTTTTTAAAGATTATAAGCACCAGGCCGATGTACCGGTTTTACAAGACGTTTAGAAATTACTTGCAATAAAATATGAATTTTAATCAGTCTAATATTTTGTGCTTAAATTGAAGTAATTTATTTGTAAATTTCACCTTTTTTGCAAATTTTTAATCAGGAAAAAATTGAAGAAAGTTATAATTGTTTTCATTTGTTTAATTAAACTTTCTCTAGCAAGGCCACAAACCATGATTATTTCAAGAACATTGATTACAGTCATCGTCATAAAAACTATGTATCTGTTTTCAAATAATTTTAGTTGTGATGATGTTAATATTTCAAACATGATAGCGAATGAGGAAAAGTCGAAACAAATTTGTGGAAACCGAAAGACATAGCTTAGTTTAGAGTAGGGCTGCCTACAGTTGGACAGAGACTCAATTACCGCAGTGTCTAAAATAAAGCGCGTGGGATACCCAGCTTGATAGGATGCAATACCCAGCTTGGTAGGATGGGATACCCAGCTTGGTAAGGTTCCATAGGGGACCCGTGATATTTATCATAGTTTTATCAATATGTCTCCGGGTCCTTTTAGGAGATCCATTATGCTTTGGCTTTCATTGTTGTACGTATGCCAAGTTATGCTCGAGATAATGCAGGCATGTTTTGCCTCGCTAAAAGCAGGTGGTAGTCAAACATACATAGCTTTTGGCTCCAATCGCCCAGCCCCGGTTAAAGGCTTATGTAAGTAGTCTACTTTCTCGTTTCCCTCTATGTTCTTGAGACAGGAAACGCAGACGAGAAACACGTTACCTTTTTACCTTGCCTATCCAATATATCTAAACACACGGCAGACCATGCTAATATCCCTGTTGCAGCTTCATCTGGTGATTTCAGTTTTGGTTGCCCTAAACTCGATCAAATACAAAGCGACTGGTCACGATAATATTTCACCTAGGTTTTAAAATATGTTACTACCGTGTTTGCTGACTATTCTAACTCACCTATTTAGCTTCTGTATCACGGTTCCAAAGTTTCCTATGTGCTGAAAACACGCCTTAATTACACTTACACCCTTCTTCTGTTAATCCCCCTGATGGTAGTACACCTATTAGTATACTTCCATTCTTAGCAAAAGTTCTGGAACAGCTGATAGTAATTCAAAATCGTGAATATAGTGAAGCATATCAATTGGGAAACAAGTGACAATCTGATTTCCGCGAATTCTATAGTTGCGAAACCGCTCTCGTTAAAGTCACAAATGATAATCACACCTCCCTTAATGAGCATCGCATGTCCTGTCCCTATTCTTACTCGACTCCTCAAAAGCTTTCGATAGAGTTACTCAGACTTCGCTTCTGCAAAAAAACTCTCCTCGCATGTCCATTATTCTCTGACTACTCTTAAGCTTCTGCATAGCTTCTTAGCTTACCGCTCTCAACAAGTTAACTAGGTGCCTGCAGTTCATCGATTGCCAGATTTAGCTCAGACGACCCTCGAGGTCCCATTTCTGTTCAGGACATTTATAAGGGATCTTACTTTAATGGTAAAAGACTGCAAGATTTATATGTACGCTGATGAGGTGCAGATTTATACATCTGCGACAAAAGGCCAAACTTTTGTTATGTAGAGAAGTTTACGGCTGACTTAAGCCACATTTCGTGCTTTTCAACCTACTTCAGCTATATCCATTGAAGCCCGGTTGTGAAATTTAAGACTGATTTGTCTCATATGCATAAAAACGGGATATTACACTCTGCATGATGCACAATGTCTGATCCTAGCCAGAGCCAGTCAACTACACAGAATTGGTGTTCGGTCGTCTGTCTGAAGTATTCCTCCACACAGCTGCAGCAGTAGATGTCCTGTGAAGACCTACTCGGTTCCTCGGTTTTATCAGGAAGTCAGTTAAACTCCACCATCTCAAGTTTCTTTTTGAAAGAACGTGTATAGTAGTATAGTGATATAGAGGCTCGGGTAATATGGTACTTGCTATACATTATACGTACATAGGCCACACCTAGTACCTTGGTAGCCGTTTCACAATCCGAAAACAGGGTTTCCTTGGCTCTTAACCTTGAATTTGTCTGTATTGCTAAGCATATTTTGAAGACTAGCAGCGGTTCCCATAGCTTTAAAACTGGCAGGGTGCCTGCTACCTGATGTTTTTCTTGTGAAAGGTCAAAGGTCCACAGGTAAGCCCCCTTGTACTGTGGACGGTTCTATCTAGAGTACAATGTCGAAGAGCAAGCTCTGAAGAGAAGAAGAAGAAGATGAAAGAAAGAGAGGTTGTTAGATTCACGATGTCGCAGTACCTGGATATAGCTCTAGTAGAGAAGACAGTAGAAAATAGTCTACCAACACCAAGATACGATTCCACGGCTATAGCAGGAGCTAGAAAGCAGGAAATTGTTGTAGAGAGAGAGAAAGAAAGAAGGGCTGTTATCTAGGTAGGGCCAGCGGAGAAACGGGGAACCATAGTGCTGCGAGGAATCGAACCTCTAGAATATTATTCGGATGCCGGGTGTTTAGATCAAGTCCTATCAGATCAAGAATTACGTTCATCGCTTCAGTAGAGGCTGTACACAAAGCTCTTGTTGCTCCGGTACATGCCATTCTCTGATCTTGCCCTAGTCTGGATTTATTATATTTCTATGTATGATCTGACACTGGTCTGATTACTGTTGGGTAGATCCAGCGCACCTTGTATGGTTTCAAAGCCCCATCTCTTTCGGATGGTCTACTTATCGCCATATACAAACGATCTATGAGATACAGACAAGATCTATTACAGGTCGATGTGTACCACAATGGCTGAAGATCGCTTGATGACATAAAACGCTATGTCATAGCTACGAAATTAAAATGGTTGCAACCATGACAGGGTACGACGTCGGGAAATCGTAAAGGTGGTAGCGTCGCCAAGAGCGCTGGTTTTCCTGACACCGACTCCACACGTGGGTACCAGCGAACGTTGGCACAGATTCCGACACGCGACGGGCTATCCCCAATGCTCACGCCAATACAAATGTCTCGATCCACACGTTGGACAAGTAGCATTGGGGCGAATCTTGGTGCCAATGGGGTAACGTAGACTAGTCATGATTACTATGTAGTAAAACCGATTTTTAAGAAGAGAGGGATGAAGGGACGGGGTGAGTATGGAGTAAAATCAGTCTTAGTACATGTTGAAGCATGACTAGTCTGCGTAGCCCGAATGTGTGGAGCCGGCCTTATTGCATCATACTTCATACTGTGATGATTTATGCGCCATCTGTTAGAAGTTTGAACGAACTGTTATTTGTAACGATTTAGCTAGAATTTGAATTAACGATTTGTAACGATTTATGCAGAAAGCTAACATAGCGCCATTTATTAGTTAGAATTTGAACGAACGGTAATTGAAGACGTTAAAGCTTCTCGAAGTTTCTATGAAAAGAATGTTCCAGTAATACAGGGCCTTCAGACTGTAGTGGAAAGATCTAGAACTTGGATAAGAGAGGAGCTTGGATATATGAATGCAGTGGCAGCGGCATTTAGAGTCTGTTTTGATTTGAAAAGCGATTAAAGTGTTTGAAGTGATAAAAGTGAACCAAAGCCAAACGTGGTGATTTTAATTAAAAGGCGATTAATAGAAGTTATTAGTGAGAGATATTAAATTGCAAGTGACAATAGTGAACTTTAAGAGGTGTGTTTATACTAATTGATTTGTGTTAATAAAGAAGTTTTGTGTGAACATTTAAGAGTATATTCCTTAATTAATCCTACGAATCCGTTAGGCCGTAAGAACGTAACCATACTATTGAAGCTTGCGGAACATCAAAATTATTCTGTTTGAGCAACATTAAGCCTTAGCCTTTTACTGTTTTAGTAAAAATTCAAATAATCTTTGCTCATTTAATAATCATTGGTGACTGCAATTCTCTATTCCTATTGCATTGATTTGAAAAGTAACGTAAGAATCAAGTTTCCCATTCAAAACTGCAAAAATAGAAACTCTCATAATTTTAAATAAACTATTACCAACAAAAACTCGTTCATCATCGTGCAAATAATTAAACAAGGCAAGTAATTAGCATCCATATAATCGCAGCATATGCTTTCTGCATTAACACATCCCGATATAATGCGCCTATTATGGCTCCCTTTGGCTGATGCTGGCGGAGTGAACAGCATCCACGTACGCGATAGTAATTATTACAATCAGCTTTGCAATTAAAATAATCATCTACAAATGGGAATCCCGGGGAAATACTATCAGGACGGAATAATTGAAAGTGGTAGCATCACTACTTACAGAAGCTATTATCCATTGGCGCGCGGTATTACGTATTACTGTCGTTAATGTGAGACTATTTGTTGTAAAATCAATTCAGGAGCTACCAAATCCGAGTGTGAATGGATGGGAATGAATCCTTTAAAATTGATTTAAGTAAGTAAGAAAAAGTTTGATTAAAGTTGTGGAAAATGGGAAGGGAAATATTCAAGATTTACATGTGCCGAACTGCTTGCCCGCCCCCATACCTTTACAGGTCATTCAACCGGTGACCATAAAATCTAAGGAGGTCCTTTAGAATGACTTTTAAGGAACGCATATCCTTTAATGTATTCCAACCTTTAGCATATGAAATCCTCTCCTGACTTATGAAAACAGTCCTTCCCCGGCTGGTGGTGGCCTGTCTGTACCTCTTTAAAATAAATCCTCCAGCCAACGGGGCAATTTAATAATACGGATCATAAACTAAGTTGAATTTTTATGTTTCTGTCCCCAGGATACCAGGAGAGAGACCGGCAAAAAAAACTGGGAAAATGTGGAAATTCTTCAAGAACAACCGGAAAAATTACATATGCATAAGGGAAGCTACACACAACATGTGCACGAAAAGAAGAAGGAAAAAAAAGGAGTCAAGAAGAGATTGTGAAAAAGGACCAAACAACTCCCAGGATCGATTTTTACGCATTTCCCGAACAATGCCAATTGCCAATATACTTCATGTCGTTAGAACGATAGGTTAAGCACCCATCCTGGTCCATTGTGATGATCTAATTAATTACTTGAAACGCAATACCGAAAATCAGAAATGGCTTGAGGCTAATCAAAATTGCCTCCGGCAGGGAATCCACCTAAATCCTATGGCAATAATAACCCCATGGGGCTTGTGCAGCAACTCTTCTGGACCAATAATAATAATCAATCCCTCTTTCCAGTGCACTGGTCTGCGGCCTGCAAGCGGGACCACATTCAGATTTCTTTTGTGTTTCATCCCAAATAGAGAGGAGTATGCTCATTCGTATATGGGATCAATATCGAGGGGAATTGTATGGACAGGTTGGGATTCATCCATTCTGTTCTGATCTCTACTCAATTGATGGAATTATTCGGATTATATTTGAATGGTTTCGGTGTTTGGAATGGAAATTAAGAAATTTTGCTTACGTTTAAAAAAATTTTTTTTGTTGAATGGGGAGATTTGTGAATTGATGTAAATGGGCTTATTTATTGCCTTTTATTTGAATAAGCTCGAAATAAAGGAAAACAATTCATCAGTTTTTATTTCTAAGCTTTTACTACTGAGCCTTGGACGCATGGATGGTTTAATCGGGCGTATATGAACGCGATAAAATCCAACGAAGCCGCTTGAAGAGAGTACAGACATTCCCCAAGTGTATCACTTCATCTTGAGTACATCAAGCTGAGAAACTCCTGAAGTCAATCATCGGGAGTGTCAAATTAGAATTCGATGATAGGTTAGAAGCTACAGTCATCAACTCCACTGTTGGCAGAAAAACTTTCGCTCCTTGGTAGGTAGGTAGATAAAAGCAGCAGCCCCGTCCAGGAATCGAGTATGGAGACCCAATTGGCTCTAAAAGGATATCATGTTCTAACCACACTTTACTTTAGGGCCAGCCCTATCATCTTCCAGTATCAGATCATGTCTCTCATTTTAAGTTTCGAAACCTTTCGCGAGTCCTGTAAGAAAGAGTTACCAAATCAAATGCACGGTGTCCGAACCTAGTCAGAATTGAACAACAGTAAAGAAAATGTTAGGTTATCTTTTTGGCTTATTCGTACCCACAGTGTTACAGTAAACGGTGCTGTATGGGATTCTAAATGTTTCCCAATCGACTAATGGGGCTTATCGTGGTAAACGTACGTTTAACGAAACGCGCCGTTTTCACGTTTCACTTCACCTTAAATGGGAATCGTAGTAAACGCGCGAATGAAGTTATGTTCGAATCTTTTCGAAATCAGCTGACATTTGTCAAAGTCAATTGAATCACGTATTTCCTCAAAGTGTATAAATTTTCAACTATTGTGTATCAATTATTATGGATTCTGTGGGTTTTTATGAAGACGGTGTGGAAATTAGAAGAAGAATTGCGATTTCTTTTCGTTGATTAAAAAAAACAATTATTATTTTATGTCTTAATTGTTTTCTAAAAATATATGTGTATTTTTCAAAAAAAAAGTCTTTGCAAAAAGCATTAACATTCCTTCGTGGAGTGTAAAATATATCTCTTAATTAATAAATTTTTTTATTTATTTGTAAAAATATACTTTTAATATCATCAAAAAAATGTCCGCTTAAATAAATGTGCATTCAAATATGTTCTCAAAGAATGCCCCCATGGCGAAATTTAAAATGAAACTATTTAAAACATATTTCCAAATTTAAGTCAAAAAACGCTAGGAAACGTATCTACAACTGCCGCCAACAAAAGTTCACGTTTCACAAACATACGGGGAACTGCCGCCGCACGTTTTGAACGGTACCGAAAAAACAATTTCGAAATTAGCGTTTGCCGCTTTCCCCTGCTGCGTTTACATACCAAAAATGAACGTTTCACGTTTCGTTCGCGTTTACGTTTTGGGCGATAAGCCCCAATATCCTGTTATGTTAGAAAAGTACCGCTGCCACTCGTTTGATCCTACACCCCTATACAACGTATTTGAAAGTCAGACCGTTTGAACAGGTTCAGTCTGCTTGTCGATTAGAATTGACTGCTCAAACAGGGCCTCGTTGAACCACGTACAACTGCCAAGATGATCCCTTAGATATTCGGCGCCCGTATATTACTAAAAATAATGCCCCTTCGGAAGAAAATACACGGGATGTCTGTGGTGAGCCTGGTGGCCGGCAAAGTTATACAAAAACGTCAGAACTAGAAAGTCTATTTATTACCATTATGCCCTATACAGACAGCGCTCTTAATAGGCATTAAGCATTGAGAATTAAGCGAAATACATTTCGGTCGCTGCGTATGAAGGCTCTACTAGGACTAAATAACCGTTAAATACTAGTGACAGAAAGTTTCGATCTTTAACACCCTCCCCAAGCCAACCCTAGTTGAAGTTGCCATTCCGAAAACACACCCCCAACAAAGTATTAGCTTTAAGAAAATGACGTAGGCTCTTGAATTATTATTAACGCTATTTGGTTATTTTTGCAAAGAAAAGATTTTAAATAAAAATAACTAATAACAAAAAGTAAAATATAAAACCAACAAAAATTGCCGTCTGAAAGGGCTTGCGCCCCTGGGCTATAGCCCATTTAGCCCTGTGCCTTCGGTCTGCTGGGAAGGAGTGCAAGGAGAGCGGGGCTCGGGTGTGCTCCAAGGGGCTCTCCAACTCCACTCGGGCCTTCCTTGCCTTGACTCTCTGGTGGGTCCAGAAACTTGCCACTGACTGGGTCTACTTATTTCCGCGGTAGGAGGATCATTGCGGCTCTCCCTTTTCTTCTTCTGGGGCTGCTGCTCCCCTGGAGAGTCCTCTGACGCTACAGTTTAGATAGCACGCCTGAATGGTCCGGTATGGAACTGTTCCTAGTTCCTGTTCCGCCTATATTATATGGGGGCTGGTGCTGGCAATTTTAATTGGTCATGACCCCCCGCCCCAAAGCGCTCGCTGTTTAAAAAACAAAATTGACCCAACTAAAAAAACAAAAAATAACCAAACGACCAAAACCGACCCAACTTTTTTGCAAATTAAAAAAACGACCTTAAAAAAATGACACCCGATTGATCTACAGGGTGGGCCAACTTGGACTGACTGATGTAAAATGCATATAACTTTTGTAATTTTAATCTTTTATTATAATTTTTATTTTTACATGATAGTGTAATTTGTTAAATTTTTTTTGATCTATGTGTGGAAAATAACATCTTTTAAATGACCTCCATTTTCTTGTTGACAAATAATGGCTCTTTCTAAAGCATTTTGCATTACGGCACGCAACGTTTCTGGCTCCAAATTTGTTATTTCTGCACGAATATTTTGCTTAAGCTCCGAAATTGTTTGTGGTTTGTTCATGTAAACCCGTCCCTTTAAGTAGGCCCACAAAAAGAAATCAGGAAATCATGTTTGCACTGGGAGCTGTTGCAGTATTAAAATGGTGACGGTATTTTCTTTGCGTTGCAACAATAGATCGTCGGGAAACATGATAAAATTCAATAATTTTGACCCGTTCGTGCACCGTGTATGTAGCCATTATAAAATTTCATAAAATTCTTTATAATCTGCAAAAAAAAAAAAAATAAAAAAAAATTAAAAATGCAAAAGTTACAGATTTTTAAAAACAGTCAGTCCACTGTGCAGATTTGCACTCACAAGAAAGGGAGCGTCTTCATCAAAAACGTATTAGGGCACGTTTTCGTAGGGCACGTTTGTTTTTAATCCACCAGAAAATTCGGTCAGTTTTGTTCCTTTTGTTAATTTTGTTTTTGTTTTTTTAGGAGTATAAAATTTTTTTCGCAACTTTTAATTTCGGGACCCCCCCCACAAAACAAAATTCTAGATCCACGCCTGACACATGGACCACTTGCTGAACTTTTCAATAGCCATCTCTGTAATGTCCAGTGTCGCGGCTGGGATATGTACAGAGTGTGAAACTCCACTGCGCCTCAGCGTGCTTGGGACCTCGCGAGCGAAGCGAAGGAAATTTTTTCTTTCTAAAAGTTAAAAAAAAAGTTATAAATGGGCAAAAACCATGGGTCAATAATGTCACCCGCCTTCTGGAGCATAATTGCTATTATCTTATTCTTTCATGGTTAGTTATACGAGGAAAAGGTTTGGCGAGCTACCTCTCATGATACTGCTATCTCCGCGTGCACCACCAGACCAGGCACTTGTCTGAGACCACTCCTTCGCAGCATGCGAAGTGGATATGTAGGAGAAGCTCCAAAGCTTCCAGCATGACTTAATATGGTTGACAGGCTGGACTTTGGTAATCTTCATCAAGAAAAATTTCACTTCATCCACAACTCCTTCTTTTATTTACAAGGAGGAGGTGGGAATAGAAAGCAAATCCAAGACTTCGCTGTTCGCCTAGAATTTTTTCGTTACCCAATACTGGCACACCACCTAACGCCATCGAATGCTCCTCGTACTCAATGAACAGTGCTCAGCCCATGCCAAAAAAACAGGCGACTTCAGGGACCCTCTAAATACCGTCCCATGGCAATTACTTCTATTCTCTCCAAAATCATGGATATTGGCTTACTTTCAAAGAACTGGATGGGAAGTTTCCTTTTTAGCCGTTCAATCGGGCCGTTCAATTGGGTAATTACCCCCCCAAGAATTTTCGTTCGCTTATTTATTTTTATTCTTAAAAATTACCAATATTTCAAACAAACAAGTTAAGTTATGGTGAATCTAGTCGGCGATCTACGAATTTTTCCAAAACTGCTGGAAGGGACCGACCCGATCCGATTTTTGATCGAACACTTTGACAGCTCTTGCATTGTTGTTGTTTTTTTCTGAAATTCCCTTTTGCTCGCAAAGAAAATGTCTTAAACAACAACAAAGACAGTATGATTTGTTGCCTGCAAGTTGTTCCCTCATGTAGAAGCTCATACCATTTTTCACCGAAGACAAAAGAGAATTGACGATTGCAGACGACTCTGTCTGTCGTGTGTACGCTCGTGTGGAAAAAGCCTATGTAAACAACTTCGAAAACAAACTCGAAAATTTGGGTTTTGCTTTATAAGCCTAGTACTAAGTTCCCCGCTAAATGAAATGTCCATACAAAATTTAGCGCGAAAATTTATCAAGCTAAATTTTAGCAACACCTTTAGCGCATGCAGTACTAAGTTCGCCGCTAAAATGCTCGATAAATCCACGTTTCTATTTCTTTAAAACAGATGGCAGCAATGTTAGTCTCCACATTTTTAGCTGCATTTTTATCGTGCAGGCACCTTATTTCACGCTAAATTTTGTTGAAAAAAACCAGTGATATAAAACAAACAGAAAAATAAGTTAATTTAGGGTTGTAGAAGTTTCAAGTGCGGAAATAAAACTAAAATAAAAGTTTGTGCATGAAAAAATAGTAAAAATAATAAATAATTCTATGTGTTTAAAATATTTTGAAACACGTTTTAATAATTTTATATTTCCAGTGGATTTTGAGGAGTTTTATTTCGAAGAAGACTTTGAAATTTAACCCAAAAAAAACGTTAATATGAACTTTCTCTACAATTCTACATTGTCAAATTTTATCTTGCTAAAAAAGGGTACAAGTTTGGAGACGCGCTAAAATTTAGTTTAGCGCCGAACTTAGTACTAGGCTATATATCAAAAAATAAAAAAAAATTCGAAAAACTAATAGCGCTACGTGAAAGAGCGGAAAATTTCACTAAAGTTTATATAATAACTTATTTTAAAAAAAATTGTTTTATTATTATAAAAAATTATTAAAAATAAGAAGAAAATTCGAAAAATCTAAGAGCGGCAAAAAGTGAATTAAAATATTCTAGCGAGGCGTTCGGGGAAAAACTAAAGTATCCTTGCCTAAAATGTACGCAAAAATAAAAATAAAAAAAGCATTTTAAAGAGGACACTCTAAGGAAGCTTTCTAAGAAAGCCACTAGTTTTTAATTTTTTGTTTTTTTCTCATAGAAAACTTGACTGGAAGTTATAAGTTGTAAAATTCCCACTGATGTTTATAAAATTGAAGATATATATTAATAGAGGCGTACGAAAAAAAAATCCTTGTACATTTATCATCATTAGACATTTAGTTTTGATGTAAAAAAAAATTAAAATGATAAACATTGTTTCTGTTAAATAAGATTTATGTTTTAAAATGTTCATTTTTTCTTACAGCATTCATTCGATGCCATTTTTGTTTTTAAAAACAGCCGGCACGCAGAATAAGATGAAGAAGAGTGGCAGACATTTTTGACCATTGTGGGGGGGGGGAGGGTGAAATGGCAACTTCAGCTCGCGGTGGCTTGGGGAGGGTGCAAATGGAATTTATGGAATAAAAAAAATATTTGTTTTTCTTTTTTTTTAAATTACCCCCCCTAAGCCAGTTGGCTGGAAACGCCCCTGCGTTCAATTAAGGTAGTATTTGATGGGGTCAAATATTAATCCTCACGGCATTTTTCTCGATTTCCCACAAGGCTCCATTAAGTTACCCATTTTATTCCTAATATTCATAAAACATCTTTTCTCAGTCTCCTCCTACCCACTTCACAGTTTTGGCCATCATGGCACTCTAAGTTACTCTTACGCCTTCGACCAAGGAAGATAAGCATACGCCAGACTCAATAAAACGTTGACTAACCTTTATTCCTCTTCAGTAGACGGTCGAGAACTAACAGAAGAACCTTCACTTGATATCGAAAATCTGCTCTGGAGTAACTATATATTTAGCAATTTGGGAACAGGCATCCCAATGCAAGCTCCTTTCTAAACCGTCGCCGCTGTCGCCTATAACTTGTACATTCGCCCTCTCGGCTCACTCGCATAGTGTGCAGCCCTGCTTTTCGCAGGAAACGTCGGTCTAGGAATTCGTTTATAAAAAGACCAACTCAACAAGGTAACGCTACTAATTTCGAGCTCATATAACATTCAAGAGTTTAAACGTAGGGTCATTGCTGCCTCCGCAAACACCCCTATTCCTAGAACTAATACTAGGCTACTAAAAACTGTACCATGAAGACATGACGAACTCCTAGTAAAAAAGGTAACTCTTAAACTTTCACATAAAAAAAATACACTTAAGTCGTTGTTCAATTTTAAATGTACATCAAAAATATAGAAAAAAAACAAAACAATATAGAAAGAAAATTTAAACATTTTATATTAAAGATGATTTTTTGAGTCTTCAATCCTTCTTTTCCACATCTTCGATATTATCGATTACTTCAAGCTCTTTCTGGTTGTCTTCACTCCGTTCTTTTACACTAAGAACATCTTCAACAGGAGCTGTTTCTTCAAGTTCTTTTTTACTATCTTCAGCCACCGTAACTAGTTCTGGCTTTTCTTTTACACTAAGAACTTCCTCAACAGGAGCTGTGACATCAAGTTCTTTCTTACTATCTTCAGCCACCCTAGCTAGGTGTTCTTTTACTCTAAGTTCTTCTTTAACAGGAGCCGGAACTTCAAGTTCTTTTTTATCTTCTTCAGCCACTGTAGCTAGATCAGGCTGTTCTTTTATACTAAGAACTTCTTCCACAGGAGCTGGTACTTCAAATTCTTTCTTACCATCTGCAGTCACTGTATTCAGTTCAGGCTGTTCTTTTACACTAAGAACTTCTTCAACAGGAGCCGAAACTTCAAGTTCTTTCTTACCATCTGCAACCACTGTAGCTAGTTTAGACTGTTCTTTTTCACTACTAGAATATTCAGCAGGAGTGGACACTTGAATATCGACACTTTTTATATCATCATCAGACGAGAAATTTTCAGTTGTTGTTTCTACGTCATCAGAACCGGATACTTCTTGTAAATGTTTTTTTGTAATCCCTGCTACATTATTAACTGCTTCAGGTTTTTTCTCTTCAATATTTTCTTCAGTGGTATCATTAGTATCAGCATCTTCTAAATCAAATTCTCTGTCTACATCAGCAGGAAATACAAAAGGTTTTTCGCCTTTAAATTCCTTCTCACAATCTTTTTTAAAACTTCTTTCAGTATCTTCATTATCCACCGGAATTTCAGCATCATACTCGACTATCCCTTGTACATCATCATTGTCAATATCATCGTCAATTGTCAATGCTTCATTAATTATATCTATTGCTTCTTTAGTAGCATCACCAGCAAACATTCTTTCCGTTGGTAATGGACTATCGTCTGGCTCAAGATCCTGGCTCATTTCCAAATTCTCTACGACAATTCTTGTTTGAAGATCTTCGTCTTTCTCCATAAATTCTCTCATTTCATATTCTTCTTGCATTCTATCCGTATCTAGGTAATCCGTACTTAAATTTGATTGAAGATCATCTTCTTTTCCTGAATATATTTTAGCACCTTCAGATGCTAGTTCTTCTTCGGTGTCTCTATCTCTTTTGAAAATATCTCCTGCTTGCATTCTTGCCGTATTTATTTCTGTAGTATCTGATAAATGACTTTCATCCTGCTGAACAAGGTCAATTGCGAGCTCTTCTTCTTTTTCCTTATCTTCTTTTATTGTATACAATTCGTATTCTTCGGTTCTTTCGTGTTCATCAACTTGTTCGTCGAGATCACGTTTTAGAATTTCTTCTTCTTCGCGATCATAATTTCGGTATTGTTCTTGAGCGTCTAGTTCTTTAATAGCTAGATCTAGTTCATTGATTTGTTGTTGGAAGTCAGCGTCAGACATCTGAAAATAGTATCATTAGGAGTTTTTGTGAAAAAATAGTTTTTTGTTGAATTGTAAAAAAATTTTATGTCAGATTTTGATGATTTTTATAGTAACTAGCTGAAGAAGAGGCGCGTCTTACTACTTGACTGATCTGTCCGCTTGAGTAAAAAATACAGTGAAAGACGGTCTACTGCGAGCAACTTGCGTGGCTGGAAAAAAATCGACAATCTTTGGTCGCAAGACAGGAAGTGTTCTTTCATCAAGACAAGGCTCGGCCATATACAGCAAGAACGACTTTACAGAAGCTGGTAGAGTTTGAATTGGAAACGATGCCGCATCTACCATATTCACCGGACATTGCACCATCGCATTATCACTTGTTCCGCAATCTACAAAACCATCTGTACGCGGGGGCGGCGCTTTCATAGGTGCAAATGGTGCACTTGCACCGGGCGCAATGGAACGGAGCGCAATTTCAGAATATAAGATTTAAAAAAAAAAATTTAAAACTTCGAAAAAAATTTGAAAAGTGTTTCCGTGCCTTCATTTTCATATGTTAAAGGAACTGCACAAAGTGTTTGTGTCTTTTTCCATTGTCCTTCGCAAGGTGTGGCCAATCCAATTCGCATGATTTCGTCGTCTATCCTTTCTTGGCCGGCACGGTGCCATAGTTCTTGATTTGTAGTTCGTACTAGTCGTACTATTATAGATCAATAATTCGGCGAGAGGCACTTGAAATATGGAAAAATGATGGTTTGAAGAACCACACAGGGACCTCTATTATGGAGATTGGAGTGTATGGGTTTATATATTTGCGGAGACCAGGACTGTGCTGGAAACGGGTAGGGAAGTTCAATGAAAAATATCCTGGAGCAGATGACGAGGTTGGGGTATGCGTGGAGAATGGTGGTAGTGGCACTGAAGGCTATCTACCAGAAGCTTAAACAGTACGAAGCTTAAAGAAACAGCTGTAGCGGGAGAGTTTTGTGAAGTGCAAGTAAACCTAGCACAACAGCAATATCGCGAAACAAATCCTGATTGGACGCAGGCAGGGGAGACGCTTTCATAGGTGCAAATGGTGCACTTGCATCGGGCGCAATTGGATGGTTTCAGAAATTAAGATTTAAAAAAAAAATTTAACTTTGAAAAAAAAATTGAAGGTGGCGCAATATAGCATACTGCACCGGGCGCAAAAAACCAAGCACCGGCCGGCGTCTGTATGGAAAAAACTATGGGCTCAATAGAAGATATCAGAGGAGTATTTTTCGTCACGGCCAAATGAATTTTGGAATAGTAGCGTCTTAACCCTACCAGATAGATATATAAATTAACGGAATTCTTCTTGATGGAAGTTACCTGGGAATACCACCAGAATTTTACTTCTCAATTGGGAGAACTAGCTTTTATCAAATTGCTTCGATTTAAAATAAATTATGATAATGTCTTCTGCTACTATGACTAAAAACTATACTTACATCACTTAACGATATTATACTCTTTGCATCTGCTAAAGTATCTTGTCCTCCTTTCAGGAAAATATCCTTAAAATTATAACATAAATTTAAATATTTTAGTAGTTACAAATTACAAATTTTGAATAAAAGCAATTTATTACCTGTATGTCATCCTCATCGTCAACAAGCGCCATCATACTCTTGCTGCTCTTCTAGAAAGTCAAGAAGATTATCAATTAGTTTTCACTCCTCATTTCACTCCCTCATTTTTCACTTCCTCATTTTCAAATTTTTATTTCTTATATTTGTAATCAAAATAAACGATTTACCTGTCTTTCAACAACAAGTCGAGTATGTTCTAATTTGATATCTTTCCTTATAAAGTAGCCTCTGTAGACTTTCTACATGATAACAAAAAATGCATCAATTGCAAAACTGAATTAGAATTTTGTGTAGTTGAACATTTTACTTGAATCAAAGTCGCTGCTTCGATTTGCTTAACAACGTTCTCTTCGTATTGTTTTTGGAATTCTTTAACTACCATCGTTTCATTTTCATCTAAGTGAGTCGTTCTAAGTCTTATTGTTTTCTAGAAAGAATTATTTTGTTAATAATTAAATAAAGCTAATTTTTTTAAGTAGATTACCTCGGCTATTAAAGCATCACGTTTCCTCTTCTTTATCTTCTCTAAGAACACTTTTATGTTTGCTGAAGTGAATCGCTGTGAAATATATGTTATAATTAATTTTTTTTACATAGAACCAAGAAAGGTGTAGGTGGTTTTATATTTTTGATTTTACTAAATGAGCGAAGTAGTACGGCTGAAGAAAAAAATAACTCTGCTGAACCATCTACTAGGATGCCAAATACAGTCGAACTACTTACGCCTCAGATTATGCAATTGCAAAGCATATTGGAACAATTCAACAAACACCGTTGGCAACCTCTAGCTTTGTACTCTGAAAAGCTGTCACCAATAGAACAGAAGTACCTACTCCGCGTTCTATACAGTAATCAACACTTCTGTTATTTCGTTGAAGGATGCAATTTCGTGGTTTTCACTGATCACAAACCACTGGTTCGCGCCCTCTACACAAATACCGAACGATCCCATGGATAGACCAGAACTTTTGGTATAATTTTGCAGTTTAGTACAATAATCTGACATGTGTGTGTGGTAAACAAAAGGTTGTCGCAGCCTACTTTTCGCGCTCACTGGTGGTAACCGACCACATCGATTACCTTCGACCTACCTACACTAACTTAGGCTCAACAAAACGGCATCGAGTTAAAATCAGAGTAAAACGAAAAAAATTTTGGGTATTCATAAAATGCATGTTTTATAGGAAAATCTAAAGTGAACACTTTTATGGCTAAAGACGACGAAAAAGAAGAACCCTTACAAAGCGGTCGGAAGGGTACTTTCTATGCGCCCGGAATGTTATGTGAAAATTATCAAATTTGAATTCTAAAATAGTGTGGAGCCCGCACAGAGGCAGCAGGTACGAACCACGAGTCATAAAAATGGCAACAAGTAAGAGCTCTGCCATTACGAGTTCCAGGCTTGCACTTCTTCTTCTTCTTCGATGGCTCTACAACGCAATTCGATCGTTGGCCTCCTTTAGCTTCTTCCTCCAGACTAGAGTTGAGCCGGACTTACACGAGACAGTACATTTGTCCCTACACAATTATAAATTGTACTGAGGCCTCAATTTTTTTAAATGTCCCGATTCAAAAGTAATGGCCCACTGGTATATGAGCGCGCATCGAGATAAATGAGGTGAGGTGGATTGCAAATACGTACTGGAGGAACATTTCTTAGACTGGTTCCATTTCAATGTGTAAATTTTCATTCTATTTTCTGACGTTCAAGTTTTCGTTTTCTTTCACTCCAATGCAAAGTTAGAAACAAACTCGACTTGAAAGGATAGAGTGGAAAGCAGCTCACAATGGAAAGGATATTTGCATTTAAGTTTTGTTCTGAGGCAGTTTAATGAATATTAGAATAACACTAATAAAAAAGCTCTTCATTGGTATTTATTTTCTTTCTTTTATTAATTCGCTTGTTCGCTTGTCATTATGGCATTACAATAGCATCTCGCCTCATTTGAAATACTGGCTCAAAAGAAAAAAGAGGCACCTTTTACAAACTCATTTTACTCCAGACGTCTCTCTGCTCCGCAGCTTGCCTCCAGTTTCTTGTATTGAACAGTTTTGCTGCATCTGCCTTAACACTGTCTTCCCACCTTGAGAGTAGTTTGCCAACTGGTATATGGCCATCTGGTAGTAAATACAGGGATGTTTTGTATGCTTGAGTCATCCATTCTTTGGACATGACGGACTCAATATAAACGCAAGTTTGTAAAGGGTGAATTGGAGCTTGGTCTTATTTGGCCAAATGTTGATACAATTGGCGCAAACTACGACTAGCATCACTATTTTGTTAGTATGGTGTTCCGAAAGTGCATTATATCGTAGACAAGCTATGTATCAGCGGCAGAGCTCTCCCTTAGTGAACTAGAGGAATATTTCAGTTACAAAATTCAAGTCTCTGCAAAACTAGCTGCAAGGAGTGGTCGGAAGTGCAGCAATCCCGAAATTTACTTTCAGGCTCTAAAATAAATTTTTCTGAATAGGACTTTTTTGTGTATTCGGTGAGGAAAGCTTTGAGAGCATGGCTTTAAAGCGAAATTCATTGTGTTTTGACTTACACACTAGATATCGGGCTTCAAGGAATGTTGGGCATGAGAATGCAGTAACCTTATAGAACACAGACAGTTTATAGACCAAAAAATAAGCCTGGGAGAAAAGAATCTCGTTGGTGAACTGCAAGGCCACCTACTAGTGACTAAACTTGATGAACACGACTCAGAACGAACCCGGATAGATAGAAGAAACAGTTTAGCGAAGCCAGTATCGGATCCTGGCTGTTAATATGGATTATGGTAGCCTATTGCCTTCTAAAGCAAACATTTAAATTTTTGGCTTGTCATTCTTTTACTGATCTCTTTACTCTGCACGAGAATTATTCGGGATTTTTTTTTCTGCAGTTTAGACCAGATGTAACAAATTTTCTGAATTTCTGCAAGTGGTTGTTGGTGAGATCATAAAACTCCTTATTTTTAATCACACCAGATTGCACAAGTATGTTTAAATTGTGACTGTTATTTCGAAATACAATGGTGATTTACTAGGGACACGCAGCTCAATATTATTTATAACCATATACCTACAGGGAGATACTCGTTCGTAACTATTTTATTACACCGCTTTCATGTCACAGATTAGTTGAAATACCATGCGCAGTTCATCTTTGACAATCGTTTTGGGCCTGTCAAAACACCTGACACATACTTTGTAACATGCAGCGTGTTCAAAAACAAGCGCTGCGCGAATGAGACTTGAAAAAAAAGAAGAAAATTTGTTCGGATGAAAAGTGACCGCATTGAATTCCTTCCGGAGACACTCCGCACGCTTCCCTTGCCCGAAAAAAGCTCGTGCTCCCAGAACCATGGTCCGTCGTGTAGGAATGGCCATCGAGCTACAGGTCGGGATAAGCTTTCTCCTCGATTACCACAACCGCATCCTCTGAGGAAGTTTAATGCATATTAGAATTAAACTCGTAAAATTTGGTATTTGTTTTCTTTTTTTTTAATTTGCCTGTTTTTGTCATTTTGGCATTACGATAGCGCCTCGCCTCATTTGAAGTATGACATTGTACTGGCTCAAAAGAGAAAAGAGGCATCTCTTACGAACTCATTTTATAATCGTGTCCTACCCAACACTAACGGCGTACTTATTCTTATGGCAATAGAATCAGGCGTCGATTTAAGGAGCATTGAAGGTAAGAACTGTTCTCCAAACAGAAAAAATAAATTAAGTTTGGAATTACGTATATTGATAACCGAAATTTTCAGGCTTCATTTGACTGAAATTGACTCATAAGAACATTCGTAATAATTCCATTTTAAAACTGAGAAACATTGAGTCAAATTGAATTGTGTCGGCGGAATACTCAATAATAGAAAGGAAACTTGGTGTCCCAAAATATACGCAAATGCTTGAGGCAGACGAAAAAATATTTCGAAAAATGGAGTTCCGAAGTTGATAAAATGTAGTTTTGGCTTCAGGCGAGAACCGTGTACGTAGTCTGTTACCCTCAATTGAAGCTGCTCAGTTTAAGCAAAATTAACAAGAAATATAAAACTTTTTGAAAAAGATATTGTATTAGCGCATGTCTAAAGCCAACGACAAAAGCGAATGTAAAACGAACAAACTAAATTCTTTATCTAACAAGATGACGACATCGTAACAATCAATTCATATGCTTCGAAAACAAATCGAAATATGGTATATATTATAAACTGTGTTTTGTCGATGACTGGTTTATATCCTAAAATTATCCATATACTCACCAATGACTTTCTCTTCAGATATGCACGATAGGCAGACTAAAACGACAATTTTATAAGTTATAAATTCGAAAAACACATATTTACGAGATAACCTGAATAACACAAGCATTTCTGTCGACTTGACGCATACTTGGCACATCCAGAAATATTTTCGCAACCAGTGATAAGGGCACCACCTTCTGCCCCAATAGTGATGCCTAAATTATATATTTACCTAAGATCACAAAAAATCAAGGCAATATATCCACAAATTCACCTTCATAGCATTCATGTACCCATCAATGAATTCTCGATAAGCCTTCTTAACCGCAGGTCTAGCTTTCACAATTTCGTCAGCTGTTAAGTTACACTTCGTTATTAATTCCCGAAGGACCGCGATTTCGTCAAACATGTCGCAGGCCGCAATACTTTGCTTCTTCTTCTTCTGCTTAACAAAGTTCTTGTAGCTTTCCTGAATAATTCTGGCAGCCATTTCTGCTTTGTCAATGGAAATGCCAGACTTTCTCAGAATTGCCCTAACTCGTTCAGTGTTTTCAATTTGTTCATTGATAATCATTTGAATTGCTGCAATTGAAGAAATGCATTGAAATAAGATAGATTGTGTTAAGGTCTAAAATATAGTATAAAACCTTCAGCTCTTTCTCGAGTGCCTATTAGAGCCTCCAGGTAATCAGCTATGTATTCGTAGATGCTGTTTTGATCTGGCTGTTGCCTAAGGACTTCCCTTGATATATCCGCCATTAAATCGTTCAGTCCTTCAGGTATTTTAGCAGTTTTATGGGGAACGTTTTGGCGGTGAAGTAAATAATTCATCGTGTCTAATTTTGCTCAATTGCGTTTTTACAAATTTTATGTCAATGGGCGCCTGTGAATAATAATATTAAAATCAGTTTTATTGCAACGTTGTTAAAATGACAGCTGTCTAAGTGAATACTTCGATTAAGGCGTGGGAGATTTTTAGTAAAGTTCTATCAGTGTTGGTTCATTTTGTAAATCTAGTATGATAAAGCGGACCACTTTTTTTTACGTGATAAACAATCCTTAAGGAAATACACCCTTAGTATTAAAAGTCGGTTACTCCTTTCTGGGGTGGTAGCACGTAAGTTGTTTCAATCGACCTCTTCATACAAAAATTCAGAATTTTTGTATGAAGAGGTCGATTGAAACAACTTACGTGCTGCCACCCCTGATCATAATGCAATGTCTGATAGTAAGCTTAGTTTGAAGGACATAAGAGGATAGGATAGGTTAAGAGTAGTCTGGGAGGTGCCTAGGTAGACGCTGATCAACCTTACTTTTGAACCCTAGGATATTGTAATACTGACTATGGAAGATTATTCCGTAGATGAGTTGTTTTATTTATAAAGGAACATCTAAACGTTCTAGTAGTTTACGCGAAAAGAACGGCTACAAAGCAAGTTTACACCACCTGCTCCCATTCAATACGACACCAACAAAATACTGACTTCGCCTATCGAACACGAAATGGTTCTGTCATTTATTGTGGTTTCAGCAGATGGCAGGGTAAGGGTTTGGTTGTCAAGAAGAAAGACAAGAAAGAAGAAATATTTGGAGTTGCAAATGATAGTTTGACATAGAGCCCGAGTCCGAACAATACAAAATGCTCGTTCAAGCAAATGAATTCATAAACCAATATTTGGGTCAGTGAAAGCCCTCAGTGCCTCAGTTACAGTGCCTCAAAGTTGTTCAAATATATTAAAAAAACTGAAAGCACTTGGTCTGGAAAAGGCTGTTCTCTTAAAGCAACTTCTTTTATGCTAAACGAAGTTCAACACCTTCAAATCCTCTTCCTTCTGACTTTGTAAAAAAAAGAAACAAATGATCTGGAAACACCACTTAAGGAATCGAAACCAGTTAAATCACAGCAAGAAAAAGATTCAACAGAAAATAAACGAAAATCTAATTCAGCTCTAAAAACTACAAGAGATAAACTCAAATCACGAAAACCATCGACTTCTTCCACTGCAACGTTGTCACCAAAACTCCTCATTAGAACTAGCAAGACATAGAGACGACTGGAAGAAGAGACTTCAAGAGGCGCGAGTCCCACCAGGAGTACAGCACCATTTAAAAAGTAGAAAAATCGGAAAGAACAAGAACCGGGATCTGCCTTGTAGAATCGAATCACTGACCTTTGGAATGGTAGTCATCTTCCATCGCAGAAAATCGGTCAATGTTAGGATGTTAATACATGGGTCAGCCGTTGGATACAGATATACAACTAATTTGCATACTGTCTGACACAAGTGACCCCATACCTACTATCGTGCAATGAAACGGACAGAGTCGTAGTGTAGACGTAGGGTAGAGATTAGACAGTATTTTGTTTTTTGAACTCAACATCCATTCTTACAACCCCAATTCCCATTTATAGTGTGGGCTGATGATGAGAAAGTTTTCAAAAGCCTGAATAAACTGGGCCAGGTATTTCACAGCAAAAGACGAAGCACAAGATCATAAGAGGGTATATCATCAGATCCAATGGATTTATTATGTCAAGCTGGATGAGTTTAGACACCTATATTCACTTGGCGAATCCCGAAGAAATAGCGTCGTACTCGGTTGCGGAGGGTGGCATAAGAGCTTCGATACAAAAAAAAGATCCTTTATGTCATTGGTCACGTCATGGTGCAATTTCTAGTAGTAAGTTTAGTAGGGAGGATGGAATAGGATTGGGTTTATGAGGGGTCAGTAGGGCGTTGAAGGAGTTCGCGATGAACCTTGCTTTCAAACTCTTGCATGTTGTTGAAGTTCGGAAATACTGGCTGCGAAAGATTAGGTACTCCAGGGATGGGATGGGGTTTGGATTTGACGCCATGCAGTATTACCTTGATTGAACGGGCGGAAAACGGAACTCCCAATCTAGTCAGTACCAATAGCTAAGGTTAGTTAAGAGAACTGAGTCCCATACTCGACACTTTTACAAAAGACTTAGGATATCATTCAATTTGCGTAGGTTAGGGTTGCCTAGCGGTTAAGACATCCATCGCAGAGGTTGAGGTTCGACTCCTCACAGCGTCTATTCCTTCGTTAATTGTAAATATAAGCGGAGAAACCATCGCAGCGAGAAATATTGCAAGTGCTTCCACCAGAAGCTTTAGTGATGCGCTTCCAGAGCATTACAAATCGGAAGTAGGTTTGATGCAAGCAGCGAATTCATCTTTGTTCTCTGTATACATGGCAATTCGCTGTGGATTTGGATCTGTTTTCGTCGGTCTGCGCAAGTGATTAATGACCCAGCGAGGAACCGAAGCGCTTCTGAACAGATTCTGAACCGCCGAAAAGAAATGCCAATGCGCTTCTTATTCATATCCCAACTCCCTTCCTTTCAACACAGGCATGTCATCAGAGCGAAGCGCTTATAATTTATTGTTCAAGAAGCGCAATTGAAGCTGGGAAATTGAAGCTCTTGGGAACTTTCTGAAGCTTTCGTGACCCATATTATCGATATTTTGCTGAAATCTAATCCATAATAATTTTACAGATTAAGGGGATTAAGATAAAACTTGAGAAAATATAGCAAAAAATGGGAGTATAGAGTGCGTGCTTCCAAAGAGCTTCCATAACATATGAATTGGAAGCGCTACATTCTTGCTACTTTTGGCAGCGCATGATAAATTTCCCGCAGAGGAAGGACACTTTCTGTTTAAGTACCCAGCGGAAAAAGTTTGAAGGCCTTCCGCAAGAAGCTTTTAGGAAGGAGTTCGTATTCGTAGTTCCACAAAAGTAGGATGGAAGGGTCAAATATGGATATGTAATTAATGTACAGTTTTTATTCAGTTAATGCAATTTACCATTAAATTGTGTATAAAAATGTGTATCTAAAAGATTATTATAAAAGGATTAAAGCAATATCTTCCAAGGATCTCAATATATTTAGAAGGTGTAAGAAATTGTACTTCCTTGGAAGAAATAAAAGAGAACGTTTCACAAACACCCTACCGCGAATGCGTGGGGAAGGTGAATGAGCTTTAAGAGCTTTTCGACTCATTCCTTCTAATGACATGGCTGCACAAAAAAGATATGGAGCGGAATGCGAAAAGGAAGGAATTCTCGCCTTCCAAAAAAGGCTACCGTCATGCTTCTTGGTATGATTCCATTTCCCGCTAGGTATGAAATATTTTCCCTCTCTCTCTAGCCCTTTTCCTTTGCCCTTCAATTAAAGGAAAAGCTTAAAAGCTTCGCAAATCCAGAGAGAACAATAATCGCAAGTGTTTCCCGCTGCATCTATTTCACAAGCTTCAGAAGCGCGTTTAAGCAAAGAAAGGGGAATCGCATCTTTCTGATGACATCGCCATGTAAAATGGCAATGAAGTGGACTGGAACAGGCAAACACTCCATGCTTCCAAAGAAGCGCATTAACTGCCGTGTGGAAGCGCTCTTCTTCCCCGCTGGGATCTTTCGTACCATTCCTTAAGTCAGTGTTCTTTCGGAGTTCTTTTGTAGTGGATAGGGGTTGATAGAGTAAACTCACGAGTAGGCGTTTGTATTCTTTCATTTTTACACAGAACGATGGTCTGCCCTTGGATTAGCCAGTTCTAAGCAGTTCCTTCCTGTGGCGTCTTTTAACGCGACCAATGTCACGTCATTTTCTGGCTTGATTACCGAATCCCACCTGCAGACTTTGCCTTGAGGAGGATGGATCTGCCTGTTATGTTGCGTTTTGAGTGCGCCACAATAGCGAGGGGCAGGATCACTTATTCAACGAGACCCTGCTCAAACAGTCAAGTCTAAGTCAAATCAAGCGGTCTGGCCTTCAAATATGAGTTATAAGGGTCTAGTACACTAGGCTAAGCAGTAGAAGAAGAAGAAGAAGCAGAAACAGAAACACTAGTCAATTGAAGAGATTTTGTATTGAATTAATTTTTTCACTACTTCACCAATTCCACCCCGAATACATTTCCGCCACGTGACCACATATATCTCATTCATAAACTTGCTTAATTTCGTATTATTTTCTGATATTGAAGACGAAAATAACTGCTTCCCTAGAATTTCCAGATAATATCTCCCATAGCCCTTGCCATGATCAGAAATTGCACGCCACAATCACAAAATTCCAACTACTCTCGGTCTGTTCCGTTCAATCAAGCGCGCCCGCAGCCTTGGAACTGAATTTAAATATTCACAACACAATCAATTCCGAGATATCAACCTAACACAATCGTCCCATCCGCAATTGGGTGGCCCAATTAACGTAAATTAAAACATCGTCCAACATCCCTTGGTCCAAGTCACTTATTCATCTCCCAGCCACAGAAGATCGACCACAATGGCTAAAGGCCAGAGCTGTTGACTAATCGAGAGGGATAAGGCCGAATGCCAGGACACCGCAGCCACATACGAGATAGCCACTAATGAATCCGGAATAAGGAGACGAAAATGCCTTCACCACAGACAAACTAAGCAATCCTCTGCGCAAGAGTCCCAGCCGATCTCACCTCGTAGGACTCACCTGCAAATGCCACCCACTATCAGGGCAAAAATAAATCCTTCAACTTTTCGAGTCGAGGCAGATTCCTTGTTCTCTTAATTACCCAACGGATAGCATGAATGAATATGAATTACCACTTAATTGGAGTCATGGACGCTCGCTCCAGATCTCGATGGACCGCTGGGTGGGTACACTGGCCAGGATACTATCACTGGTGTCCACTTATCTCACTCGGCTACCTGCATAATTTTTTCTCGCCCTTCCAGCGGTCAAGGAGTCGGAAGGTCCGCAGTTATCTGCTCCATTGGCCGCAAATTAATTGATTCAATTCTTGGTCTTTGGTCGCCGTGCTGCTGATATCTTGGGCGCGAATAGTTGCTGGAGGTCGATTCTGATTGAATAATTGATTGCACATCAATTAAATTTTGCATTCGTGCGAGCGGTCCACCTACCTGGAGAGAGGGTATTGCATGGCCTGAGGGCTCTTTTCGGTGTGGGATTTGTTTAACGTAATTAAAAATACGAAATTTATTTTTTTCTTGGTATTGAGCTGAGCATTCAAGTTAGTTTTTTTTAGGTAGGATCACTTTTGTTTGAAAATGTATGGCGACATGCTTCATTGATTAAGGTAATTGAAAAAAATAAGATCTACAACAACTATATACAGTGCAACAAAGAAACTCTGTTTCTGTCTTCTAGTTGATATTTTTATTTAAACACAAATAATACTTTGCTCTCTGAGGGTTCAAATTGAGTACGAAACCGCAGCAATATCTAATCGTATCAAAAAGGTTAAGTAACATTCTTTTTCGCATTAAACTTATTTACTCACTTACTTATTCCCATCTACCTTCGGGAACTGGTGCTTGGCCCTTAGAACTGCTCCTTCCACCGGTTCCGATTCCGAGCCAATACCTGAGCTGGTTGAGCTGGGGCTGCAACTTGGAGGTTGATTTCATTGAATACTTGGAGATTTTCAAAAGTCCATGGAAATGGTACTTTAACATTGCAAAAATGCAGGACAAGGTTTTTTTTGGGTTGTGTAGGGGGGGGGGGTCGGTGTACGTTTAAATTTGAGTTTTCGGGCTCGGGGACTCCCCCATTTGGCCGCCATCTTGGAAAAGGTGTGCAAATGGTTTTTCCACTATATCTCCGTAACAGTACATCTTACAGAAAATTTGTAAAGAGATTTTTTGTTTAGAATAAAATTATCTACAATTTATTACATAAGATTTTTTGTCGTAAATTGAATAATTAAGAAGTTATAAGCTTTAGAACACAAAAATTAGTCACAATATTTTCTTTTAAGGGCTATAACTTTTTATCCTTCAATTTTAACAAAAAAAAAATAACAAGTTTTTTTAGAGGGTTTCATAACGAATCATTTTCATTCATGTTTTTCTAATTTCAACTACAAAGGGTTTTACAGCGCCCCGAAGGTATCAAAATGACAGATTTTCTGAATAATTTTTTTACGATTTTACCTCCTCCTCACCCTAGAAATTCTCAATAACAGGTAGCAAGTAATAATAATTAATGAATGACTTTACGTTCTAAGAAATGCCGATGTTTGAGTAATGTTATAAAATTGTTTAGTCTTAGTCCGAAGGTGCAGAAGAACGATTTATATGAGATAAACCCAATTTAGGAATCACCCTGTCCGTCGTATAGTTTAGGTCATGGTGTAAAGTACAGTAGAGGGCTTATTTTGAGGTATACGAGTAGAAGAGGATAGGATAGGGGTAGGGGCCTGCTTATGCTAGAGCCAAAGACGATGAACCTTTACATTTAAAAGCTAGGATATTATATCATATCGGAAATACTGCATGCAGAAGATTGTTCCACAGTCGAATTATTCTATTTATAACCCAACCTTTTTAGAGAAGTGTGCGTCAAAAGGAAGACTACAGTGTGCAGGTGTGAGCCGAATGCATTAATCAGACGTCGGCTCGCCAGTCCAGATAAACGGATTGTATTTAATACCGGGGACAGACTAGAAACTTAATCTAGATTATGACGTCAGAATGACGCAGAACCTTCTAAAAGAAATGGAAATTAAATGGAGTTTGCGTCATTCTGACGTCATAATCTAGATTAAGGGTGCTAGTCTGTCGAGGGTATAAGGCAGGACCAAATGTAGGACTTGAAGATTCCAGCTCACAATTTTGGATGAAGAAAGAACTGTCATCTCTCTTAATAGTGGAGTCGGACAAGCATCAAATTTGAGTGAAAAAGGAATTGTTTCCAATCTCAAATTTTTTTTCTTTAATATGTTAGTTACATCGAATACTATACGAAATGGACATTTTCTACCGCTGGAAATCGCCGACGCTAAGAAATGAAACAGCCGTTAAATCCAGAACGTTCACTAAAACGAGGGTACAAATTAACCAGGCGTTAATGAAGATTAGACAGTACTTCGCTTTAGATGCGCCAAATCCAACACGATTCTTGCGGTCCCAATCAAGAATGAGTTCAATGTCCCTTTGTCAATTGTGTTGAACATGAGTTAACATGTCTAGAATTGAAAGAGGGCATGCCTAATAGAGCTTGTGAGCCCCATTCGGCAAATGAGGGCCATGGCAAAAGAGAAATCCCTTACATTTCTCAGAAGCTCCACCCAAAAAACGCATTACTGAAGTGAGCTATGCCTTATCAGCTTCTCATAAGGGTCCTATGAAATAGGGCAATACCTACATCTACCTACATCTGAGCATAATCAATAGACCGATACTCGTTTGAACACTGAGGTCAAGCAGCATTGGACGTGATTAGTATTCAGTTGGGGGACCGCTTGATAGAAGGTGGAAGGACGAAAAGGCAACAAAAATATAAAACTTTCGACACCGTCACAGCGCATTTCATTTTTTCATTGATTGATAATAATGAATAAGGCAAGGCGTTAAATGCCCTTTGTGGGCCTTATAGAGCAATCCACATGGGATCCACATAAGGCAGTGGCGCTAACCTCATAGGTGCCCTATCTGCACTCCGCCAAAATTCTAATCGGGATAAAGATAAGGTCTGGCACGCGCTTGATCTCCATTATTAAAAGCATGAGACTTGAGTTGTCGGCTTGGAGTATAACAGGGACGTAATATACAAATCTTCAAAACGTCATAGAAAACCACCCAGGCATTACTAGGTAATGAAAATGCCACCTCACGCATATGATAACCCTTATAAAATTAAATGGTTCGACCATAGTCGTAGATCTACCGAAACAGAGCTCTACTATCATCTATATGGCACTGTTGTATCCGCAACAACATATTGCCCGGCTCTGCAGATTTCCATTGCCTAACAGCTCCCTTTTCACGCACACTCCAAACAAGGAATTCGGAATAGGAATTGTCAGGAATTGAATGTGGAATTATCTTCCGCAGTCTGTACTTCCGAACTCATGCAATATACAAGTGTACATATGTGGGTTTCATGGATCATACATTCAATTCACATTGTTCGCCCTAGATATAAAGAGGTTATATTATATTCTAGTCTCAATTCTCGTAGATAGTACCACGCGATCAGGAACGCGTTCAAAAACCTTACTATGGTAAACCACGAGGTACTGTGGTTATGCTGCATTACTTCATTTAACCACGACAGTTTATGTTTAATCATGGAGGTTTTTGAACGCACCCTGGTTAACTACAGGTTAAAAAAGAAGAAAAAAAAAATAAAAACAAAATTTTCCGTAACATAGTCCACGCTAATTGCTTCAATTATTTCATTAATTCTTATTTGTAATAATCCCACAAATCCCACTTTGATTTGTTCATGCGTTTAACATTAAAACAACTGTCAGAGAGTTATTTGTATTCTTCTTCTTCTTAACTATCGTTAACCATGCTCCCGAGCAGGGTTAAAATTTAACTACACCATGGTTAACCACGAGAGTTTTTGAACGCCAAAAAGTTATGCTCGAGGTTATCTTGTAGTTAACCACGGAGATTTTGAACGACAAAAGTCTACCATAGTTAACCATGGTTAACCATAGTAAGGTTTTTGAACGCGCTCCAGATCATTCGCATTAAATAATGAGCTTTCAATTCTTTGAGCTTTTATGACGTCACGTCATCCGTGGAACTTAGCATAAAAAGCTTTTAAGCATATGAAATTTACTTTTGAAAGCTCTTTTCATTTCAAAACATGATAAATCTCGATAATTAATACTACACAATTTCTATACAAATGTGTTACCTATCAGAAGATCATGAAAGAATTTTAATTCGTATAAAACAACTAATTTCCATACAGCACAAAACGTTTATGCTTTAGTGGAAAAAAACATAAGTGAATCATCATCACTTAAATGCATTTTGTAACGTAAAGTGGAAACCCGATAAAGTACTTAAGGTAAATAAATAGTGCAATGATAAAAAGTAAAATACTTAATTACCTGCAGTAATAGCACCAATATTCACCATTGGTATGCGCAATTAATCGGGTGAAACGCGCATTCCGGTGTTTTATCGGTATATTATTCAAGGTAGGTGGCAAGGGTAAAACCGGTATAACTAGAACGATGTTAAATAACGGTAATAAACGGGACCTAAATTGTTAATGTTATAAGTCATAAAATGTTAGAATTGACCTTTCATGCTCTGGTTAACACGGCTTCTGTTTTAGAATTAATGGTTTTTTTAAGTTATTTATTTCTAGGACTTCCAATGAAACCAGAATAAATTTGTCTGTTATATCGTCGAGATTCGTCTTTCGGTAGGACCACACCGATTCACAAAATATGTATTTTCGTCAGTTAAGGTTAACAGCCCAATAAAAGTATCCACACTTTGTTAACCTCGCGCTAAAAACAAAAGAGCCGCGCAACAGCCACTATAAAAACAAGGCACAGAATAATGTGTTTCCTTTTTGTTTCTTGTGTTGGTATATGCCCAAATCCTTATAGAGACGTTACGAGAGAACATTTCCTCTGAACAATCCTCTATCGAGGGACCAGATCTAACAATTTTCTGAAGTTCCAAGGAAGCATGCCACAAAACTTGTGCAACTCCAGCTAAACTGCAACACACAGTGCTGCATTTGCCTGAGTCTCCTGATGCGTGTCCCTTGCTATGTCCATTCTTCCAGCAAAGCATGGATCATGCTGAGACCAAGAGCATTATTACTGCAATCTTGCATTCAACTATCCACTGTTAATCGAAGGAGTTAAGTCTTAGCTGGAATAACAAAAAAATAAATGAAATAAAATAAAATGAAATGTTTCGCTGCAGAAATTCCAAAATAAGATAATTCACCTCAAGAGATGCGGGTCTGTGAAATGGACAATTTTGATGCTAATCTGAGGTTAACAAGGTTGCATCTCAGTGGGGCATCCTTTGAATTCAAGAACAAACCGACTGAAGTGGATCATCCCAGTGCATCATCAAAAGATTGCCATAATGTCTGGAAAGTACCACATACAAGATGGCTCTAAGCCATATTGGGGGACACGGAGGTATTCACTTTTCAAAATTCTGGAGTATCTCGCTCTGAAGGGGATAAATCAAAAGTTCTACCATGGTATATTTTTTTGTGTGCTCTCTATACTATACATATACATATACGAGGACCCGATGAGAGCTTCTACCCCATTAGGGAAATCATCTGTGGATTGTAATAATCTACCAGGGAAGTCCTCTTTGATCCATTCTTTTCTGGTTTTTAATCTAAGGATCTTTTGCTCCGTTTATTAACTTTTGGACTTTATGGTTTGGAAAATTAAACTTCATCTACCTTGGGAGGTTTTATATGGAAATAATTTTTTTTATTTGTTTGTTGAAAATGTTCTTTTAAGTTTGGAAATATTAATTTTGCTTAAAAAAAGAATGGGAATTTTTGTTGTTTTACAACGAAATTAATAAATGTTTTTTTTGCACTTACACCCTCTTAATATCACCCAAAAAATGTACAGGGTGCGTTTTATGTTTTATGCCGATTTTGTTTGGTCGCCATTTTGGTTTGGTTTGGTTGGACTGTCATTTGTCAATTCATATTTGACAATTGAGGATGGTAGTGGATTACCATTTATTATGGACCATCTACGCAGCAACAACGGGGTTTACAACTCGGGATAGACGATCAATTACTAAGGTTACATCTCGGACTGAGCACTTGACTTGAACTTGAACTGACAGTTTAATCCGCGGCGATAGCTTACCTACTTGAGAGCTTGACTTCAAGCTGGCTTGAAATATATTTGACACTTCGCATAAATTTGCCGCGAAATACGTGAGGGAAGAAACAATTTTATGTGCAGCTTATATAAATAAAATAAACTTATTAAGTTAATTGCACAGCAAGTGAATTGCACAATCAACGGAGTACTAATTTCAAAACTCAAGCGCTGAAGCAGGGGTTACATGGCTAGTTCAAGTCGATCCGACATATTTTTTGGACCAACTTGAATGAAGTAGACTTGAAGTCGATCTGAGGTTACATGACTTTCAAGTCTACTTGAAGTCGACTTCAAGTATGCATGTAATCATAGTAAATTTTTTTTGGCAAAAAAATCATTATTGGTGACGACTCACATTTCGACTTGGCTGGGTTCAGGGGAACTGCTGGAAAAAAGTTAACGTTTTTTGATTATTAGGTGCGAATTTTTTTTCTTTTGGCAAACAAAAACTAATGCGTAATAGCACTTAAAAAGGCGAAAAATATGAGTTTTGGACAATTGAAATCGTTCAACAGGTTTTTGCACAAAAAAAACCGCGAAATATGGCAATTTTTTGACATTTAATTATGGGGACTGTCATTATCGTAGAACCTTGTTTCAGGGCTTAAACTGTGGCTTCTGTTGGTGCCTACCTACAATAAAAATTTCATGAAAAAATAATAATAAATTTTCGCGTAAATTGCAAAAAACCCATTTTCATGAAATGTATGTGAGGTTTGATTTAATACTTGAAAAACTCGTTTAAAAACCATATACAGCGCCGACTACAAAGCTCGTCACTAAAGCTGCAAAAAAAATTGTAAGTTAATGAAATTTGGAATGGTAGGAGTTTAGCAACAGGAGAAAAGGTAACCGTTGAGTTCCGGGCCGTACTTTGTGAAGTGAACGGATTTTCGACGCTATCCCGGCCGTAACTCGGGACAAACGTCCGAAATTGGAAAAAAGTCAAGAGAAAAAAAATGAAGCTATGAAAATTCTCGTTAAAAAAGGTCCTATAACAGGACGAGGAGGGAAATCGTAACGGTTTAGCTGCTAGGGCGTTTTGAATTTTTTTTGTAGAGGTTTACATATCACCCTGTATTTTTGTAACCCTAAGACGTACTTTCATGAATAAGGTAGCAGTATACGCAGAATACTCCCACCTATCTAAAACTGTAAAAGTCTACAAAAAAGATCTCAAAACGCCCTAGCGGCTAAACCGTTACGATTTCCCTCCCGCTCTACGATTTTTTGTTCGTCTATCCAAAACCTATCCACAGCCGGCCGCTTTATAACTTTAGGTGGGACACCCACACCCTGCATAAAGAAAACAATATAAATTCGAAATAATTTTTCATAATTTTTTTCTTTACCCTTCATTTTCCGATCAAACGTTTTTCAGAAGAAATCTCTAGGAGCTGTACTACCACCCTTTTTCCAGTTTTTTGCATTAAAAGCTTTTCTTTTAAGTTTTTTCGTGAGCTTTTTGAGCTTTTTTTTAAAAACAAAAAAAACTAAGATTTTTTAACGCTATAACTAAGAGAAAAATCGTAGGAATTATATGAATATATTTTGAATAAAATCGGACAGGTGAAAAACAAATTAATAAAACTGTCGAAAACCGGTTTTCAAGAAAAAGCTTGTAAACCAAAAGCTTTTCATGCAAAAAACTTCAGTGTCTCTTCTCATAGTCTTTATAGGAAACCTCATGGTACAATAATACAAGGTAGGCTCATAAGGAAAAGCTCTGCTTCCACCTTGAAAAGCTTTTACGCCTTTTACATTAGAAAAGATCTGAGTGACGTCATGGGAAAGCTTTTTTCCTTTGTGAGAAAAGATCTGGGTGACGTCACGGGACCCTTATGAGCGTACCTTGTATTTATTGTACCATGGGAAACCTAATATCAGACTCCTCCAATCCATTTCACAGCTTTCCTGATGGCGGTACTCTGCGTTACTCTTACGCTTTTTGATAATGCAAGATAAGCATGTACCAGATCTTGTCTCTATGTCCGCAAGAATCATGGCCTCCAAAAGCAAATGCTGTGTTATTTTCAATAAAACTCCTCCCTCCCTAGTTCCTAACCGTGCCAGTGGGCGGTATAGAACTAATGGCTAACTTATCTCTTAGGGTCTAGGATGAAATGACCAAATATTCCAAATCGCCAAGCAAGTATTTCAGTGCTTGGGGTTTCTTAAGAGATGCAAATTTTTCCTCCAACCAGTAACCCGCGCTTTAGAACTGCTTCACCTGAAACTGCCGTCCTTCCATAGATAGTTGACCTAGTTTTATCGCAAAAAGTAGGTGATATAAGATTAAATAATAATAAAACACATTCATTTCTTTGTTTGAGGGAAAATTAATTATAATTTAAGTAAATCTCACTAAACATTTCCTGCCCAATTTTCATAGTAAAATTTAAAATGTTTTAAACATAGTATGATACCCACTAACATCTCATATTTACAAAACAAATTTTTGTTAATGAAATTAGACAAAAGCGATCTTGAACTTGTTATTATTTACCACCAAAAATATCTAGCTCTAATCTTGAAAAATGTTATCAAAACAAAAGTTCAAAACTCTCCGCAATCGAGTGGGACTAGTTCGTTTTATTACATTCACTACAATTACCATACAATAAAACTGAGTCAAGCCTAATCTAATTTACTCACAATTGTTTAACATACAAATTAGCCCAAAAAATACCACCCACGGTGCCAATAAATACTCATGCAAGCCTCACCTGAAATCAGAACTGTGCTAGAAGCTAATCTAGGACCCCAAAGTTAATTTCGAATCTCAGCATGGCAGCAGTGATTTTGTTCGTGTTTTTAACAGTTGTAACTTTTGGGTATTGTGAAGAAGATTTTCGTGAGTACAAGAAAATATTAAATTAATAAAATAAAAATAAAACAAAAAATATCCTTTATAGTAACAAACCAAACAAGGATCGTTGGTGGATCAAGTGTGAGGAAGCCTGTACCATACCAAGTTTCGCTTCAAATGAAGGCACGTCGACGACCCATTATCAGCATACCATTTTTGACTGAAAACGGGGAGTATGCGCATACTTGTGGAGGATCTATTATCGGGGAACACTATGTCCTTACGGCAGCGCATTGCGTAGCTGGAGCACAACCAGATAAACTCTCTATTTTAGCTGGAACACTACAACGCACACGAGGTGGTACCCGACACGAAGTTGAGTGGATTAGAATTCATCCTAAATACAAGGAACTAGTCACTAGTGACATTGCGGTGATAAAAGTGAAAAAACCTTTTGTGTTTAACGAGCACGTAAACAAAATCGAACTGGGACGGGAGCACGTTGACGGAGATGAACCGGCATGGCTTACTGGATGGGGCTATACTAGACCAATTCGTTTTGGCAGACTACCTGTCAACTTACAGGAGCTTCAGTATAAAACACTTACCAATGAAAAATGCAAGAGAGATGGCATGACCACCGTTACGGAAACTGAAATATGCACCTTTAATGGGCGACTTAGGGGCGCATGCGCTGTAAGCTTATTAGTTTTTTTTATTGTGGGGCTTTAATGTTAAATGTATTATTTTTTTTAACAGGGTGACTCTGGTGGACCTTTGGTTAATGAGGATAGAACTGTACAGATCGGTGTGGTGTCATATGGTACACGAATTTGTTCTGTTGGGGTTCCAGATGCGTTTACACGAGTTTCGGAATTTACCGAATGGGTAGAAGAACAAATGGATTGAAGACTTATTTCCCGATTGTATCAATAAAATGACAAATAATTTATTGAAAAAAAGATTAATTAAGTTTTATTGTATTTTTATCTAGCCCAGAATTAAGTAGCCAATTCCTAGCCACCCCACCGACCCACCGTAGCTTAATATGTATTTAATCCTCATCGTCTTAATCGACAGCTAAACTTTGTTTGGCTTGAGCTTTAGTAAGTATTTTCCCCAATTCAGTTCGTCTGCTGCTTTCCACCCCAATACTAATAATTTTCATTGCTGTTATATTCGCGCGCTGATGTTAGCATCCTTTCATTTCTTTCCGACTAGAGCTTGCAGTTTAACATTTTCCTTCTTTCTTCTTCCTGATTCTTCCTGTCATAGCCTTCCACTAGCCTAGTACAAAAAGGGCTTTCCCTGAGCTCTAGTCTTTCACATAAAAAAACAGGTCCACAAAACCAAGCCAGAAGGAGAATTGGGATCAGATAGTGATAGTAGTAGTAAGTAGTGATAAAAATCTACAATTTCACGATCGTTTTCTTGATGTTGTTCGTTTTAACGATTATTTATTCTTCCAAAATTTCTGAATATTTTTGACGAAAAACTTTTCAAAATTGTAATTATTAGAATTTCAATTTTTTTAAAGATGTTCTTCTGAGTAAAAATAAAACTCACTAGCTTTGAGCCTGCAACAGGCACGTACGACATCAAAGCTCCTGCACGACACCCGAAACAGGCATGGTACGCCTGAGAAAAGTAAGACTCGCCCGCACTTAGCATGAATCAGGCACGGTACGCCTAAGTAAAAATTATATTTTTCCAAATGCAGCCTGCTACAGGAACGTACCAATAAAAGACGCACGGAATATTCTATTCTAAGCACGGTACGCTCACATTTTTTTAGACTTTGCTCCCTTTAGTCTTGGGGTTTTAAAAAATTGTATGTGACGAAGAAAACGAGCAATTATCATGGTGATCATAAAGGGTGCCATTAGCATACTTAGTAGACCCGTTCTCGTTCGATTGCGTAGGTCAAGCAGCGTTGGGATTCGTTAGTACTTAGCTGGGCGTCCGCTTGGAAAAATGACACTCGCGTTTTGGGCGGGTGGATTTTTAGATGTTCATGCCTGTAGTTGGAGCGTGCATAACTCTGGCGGACGCATTTTTAGAATTTCGAGCGAGTGTGTACATACCCATGTTGCAGGCGAAAAGCGAAATTGAATTGATGAACTGGAAAAACTACAGACCAATCACGTAGTTGAACACAGCTTACAAAGAACTTCACAGTACAAAGGGCTTTCCCTCTAGACTTCCACATAAAAAAAAAGAAAATAGACTGAAACCATATATGGAAGATAAGGTAGGATATGGAAGACCAAGGAGGATTTAGAAAGAACAGATCGACAACAGACCAAATTTTCATAATGAGACAAATACTTGAACAATCCTGGGAAGAAAGCACTGATCTGTATCTTCTTTTTGTAGACTACAGAAACGCTTATGACCTGCTTTAGAAAAAACAGCGGTAGAGCAACAATGCTTACCGCAGAAAATAACGCAGAGTAACATTCATAGACACAACGAAGCCGCAAATAGAACCTATTTAGCGCTAGTCCCAATTCTAATCTCCACACAAAGCAAAGTGAGAATATACAAAACATTATTCAGCCCAGTTCCATTCTACTGGTCTGAGGCTTCAACATTGACCAAACAAACAGAATATCAACTAAAAGTCTTCGAAAGGAAAACCCTCAGAAGAATAATTGGTCCTAGCTTAACCAAAACGAATGGAATTTTCAATGATAGTCCCTCAGGAAAAAGAAGAGTAGGACGAGCAAGAAATATGTGGATGGATGAGCGAGACGTAGAGACGAATGGAAGAATAGGCCCGTGGAGACGGACTATAACACAGTGTAATAGCCTTATGACACTGGCTTTATCGTAGGCTGAAAATGCTGCCTTGGCTAGGCTGAAACGTGAAAGAAAAAATTCAAAGGAGATTTTCCCATGTGTAAGAGTGAGAGGAGTATACTCAAACTTTTCTTGGCTGGATTTTAAGTGTTATAAAAAGTCTAGAAAACTGTTATAAAAAGCATAGGAAAAGAATGAGATTCATGTTCTTTTTTCTATGCTTTTTATAACGGTTTGCTGCATCTCTCGACTTTTTATAACAGTGAGTGAATAACAATAAATTGAAGTGATTATAAATATATAAGAAGTGGAAATAAATATAATTGAAGTGACAATATATTTATTTGAAGTGAAGTGGTAAATGTTTAGATTTGGGGCTCCAGAGTAAAATCGCTCCAAAAAAATTTTGAGGTGTTTACGGTAATTTTTGAATGTCGCAATAGTAATTTCAAGGCGGAGAAGACATATTTTTCGTGAGGGGGTTGCGAATTGGGAGATTCCTTCTGTATTCACTCACAACTATCTGTTATAATAATCAGACAATCGTTCTTACTCTCACATGCTATCTCTGTCACACAGTATAACAGATTTCGTCATTTTCAGCCTAGCCAAGGCAGCATTTTCAGCCTACGAAAAAGCCAGTGTCATAAGGCTATAAGAAGTAGAAAAAGATTGGTTAGCGTTTTTAAACTCCAAATGAAATCTCAGTTCAACGAGTGGAAAAGTCCCAGTTCGCCAGTTTCGAAAAGCTACAGCACGAAATAAGTTCATCAGACTTTTATTTATTCCTGAAGTTCAAACTCTCTGTTACTTATGGTATTCGTAAAATGAATAGAGATTGAAAATTGATGAGGATGACTGAAAATCGCTTGCCTTATCAGACAATAATTGGCAAGTGACAGCTAATTTTGTTGAAGCTGGTTCAGTTCAGACAGTTCGTTTCACTGGAAATATCGCCACATTTAGAGAAAGTGCCGAGTAACAGCGAAGAACATTGATTTGTCATCGACCTTCACAAATGGGGATCAGAAGATCATATAAGTTCGAACGATTTTGAATTTCAACAAAACGGCATCAGAAATGGCACAAATGGCGAGCGAACTATGCCTTACTGCAAGATAATTTTCCAAGCCGCTTAATTTCTCGAAGAGGTAATATGAATTGGTCACATACATCTTTTGATTGAGTGTCAATAAACTTCTTCTTTAAGAGTTACGTACCAAATATTGACGAACTGAAACCAAAGATTCATGAAGTTATTGGTAAAAGAAGCTGCGAAATCTGCAAAAATATCATGGAATATTTTATCAAAGAAGAGATCCTTTTAAAAAAAGCAAGTGGAACAACCTAACACAATTAGTATTACAGAACTCATGGAAGAGTTGAAACGCGGGGCTCACCTCCTAAACTCATGAGCCCCCGGGCACTCATAGCCTATCCTATCCATCATCTATCTTTCGAGTTAATCTAACTACTAGCACCAAAATTTGCACCATGACCTGAACAACATGACGGACCAAACAGTGGAGAACGAAGATGAAAGCTTGCTTTATCTATGGAGTATATAATATTCCTACACTTTTTTAAATAAGGTCTAGGAGTGAACCGAAATATATAACAAAACATTCTGGCAACCATAATCAAGTATTGGACTGAGCAGGAGGTCAATATGTGGGCCAAAATTATTCTGCACCAACAGAGACCGTCTTAGCTCTTTGCTTTTGTTACCTAAGATTATAAATTGTGCCTGTCTTCGTATTCAGGATCATTGGAAGCAAGTGATTAGTTCTAGAAGGTTTTCTTTGAAAGAAATCCATGGACAAAGAATTACGTAGGAGTTTCTTTATCTAATAGATGCTTTATCCCACATTCTACTCTTCCACTTTTAATTTTCCTAAATCAATGAACACCATTACCACTTAAAAATGCAAAAAAATAATCTTAAACTGTTTAAATAATTTTTTAGAAGATAGACTGTAAAATAAACAAAAGCTGTCCGCAAATATCAAACGTTATCCTCACATTTTCATATCTGAATGGTGCAAAAAACACTTTTTGTTAAATTTCTAACACAAAACTAAAATCTTTAGAAAATAATTTGCTTTACTACAATCAACCAAAAATTAACTTGAACTTGTTATTATTTACAAATTGAAGGTGTAATCATACTTTAAACATTTTTATCAAAGCAAAAAAAAATAATTGAAGTAAACTTATGCTGCGAGAATCTGCGGGGTCTTATCAGTTCCTGCAATTACCATACAATAAAACACTAATTCGAGATGTTACCTGGTTTATCCACAGTTGTATCGCATGCAAATTAACCGATAACAATGCGCCAATAAATAGTCACGCAATCCACATCTAGAATCAATATCGCACCTCAAGCTAGAACATACTAGTATCTGGTCTAGTCAACGTCTATAGTTTCACAAAACATCATGGCAGTCGCGTTGTTATTCACATTTTTAGTGGTTTTAGCTTCAGGTTATTGTAAAATTCATCGTAAGTAAAATAAAGGGATAATGAAATTATTTTTTTTATTACCATTTTATTACCATTTAATTACCTTACCATAAAATTTTAGCAACAAACCAAACAAGGATTGTCGGTGGTACTAAAGTAAACATGCCTGTCCCATATCAAATCTCCCTTCAAATTAAGCCACGAAAGTCATTGTTCGAAATAGCTTTGCTGACTGAAAAGGGGGACTGGGCGCACACTTGTGGTGGATCAATCATTGGAGAATATCATGTCCTTACGGCTGCGCATTGCGTTGATGGAGGAACTCCTGAAAATTTCTCAGTTTTAGCAGGAACACTTAAACGTACAGAAGGTGGCTCCAGGCACGAAGTAGAATGGATTAGAATGCATCCAAAGTACCAGGAACTTGTTACTAGTGACATTGCAGTGATCAAAGTGAAAACTCCTTTTGTATTTGATGAAAATATAAACAAAATTGAAATGGGTGGAGACGAAATTGGAGGTGATTTTCCTGTTGTCCTGACGGGATGGGGATATACATGGCCAATAAGATTTGGAGATCTGCCAGTACATTTGCGGCAGATGAAATATAAAACGATGACTAACGAGAAATGCAAGGAAAAGGGATTCGATGTAACAGAAACTGAAATCTGCACCTATAAAGGATATTTTCGGGGCGCATGTGCTGTAAGCTTTAAATATAATATATTTTCTTATGTGGATAATTTTTAAGGTTAATATTTGTTAGGGTGATTCTGGCGGACCTTTGGTTAATGAGGAGAGAAATAAACAAATAGGAATAGTGTCGTATGGTACACAGATCTGTGCTATAGGTGCTCCAGATGCATTTACGAGAATGTCAGTATTTGTAGATTGGGTAAGGGAGCAAATGGTGTAAATGGTTACTAGTATACAGCTCAGTTATTATCAATGAATTTATGAAGAACCAAATAAATAAACGAGATTTTTTAATATTAAAAATATGTTTTAGTGAAATAGTAATTATTTTAATTATTAATTTATTGTGAGTTTACCACTCCCCAGAGTTTAGTCTCGTGAAGAGTTGGAGTATTAATAGTTATGTGTGTGAAGTTAATAAAAAAGGGTAAAAGCTCGTCAGCATTGTTTAAGAAGTCTAGCCCAGTAGGTGCTTGGAGATCCGATCATCCACATCCACAATGTAATGCAGATCTGTCCATGGCAGGGAATGCTGCCTCAATAGCCGTTCTCAATGATTTGATGTTTCATGAGGATGTCGAACCTGCTGGCGATCCTTTAAAATACCCTCTATACGTAGAAGTCCGAGGTATTCAAGGCTGGTAGTAGGCCAGAATTCCTTGGGCCAAAATTTGCCAACCCAATTTGGACCAAATGGTTCGTGTGACTTGGTGTGTCATGCTGTTGAAAACCCTTATGAACTTCCGGGCGCTATATTTACTATTCGCAGCCTTACTACACTCTCTAGAACACGTAGATACATTTCTTTTTTGAGAAAAGTTAGTTGTTGCTGTTAGGTCCCTTACATCCACCAACGAATTGCCGCAAAAATTTACTTGGATCCGCCGAAATGAGGGCTTGAGCCCTTTAGACAACTGTAGTGGTCTTAGCAATGCGATTTTTTAGGTCCTACTTCTCGTCGTCATACTTGGACACCTCTTAATTACTATTCAACGTTATAAGTGGCTGAAATCGGATAGTCAAAGAACCAAATTATTGCTGTAGTTGAAGGCCCCACGATTAAGCTATGAACATGTGGCCAATTTCAGGTTACGCGAATCAACGCACCCTCTCGGTCTCCAGCAGCAACTTTTGGTGAAAAAAAATATAGGCAGGGTATTTCAAAATAAATGTGTCCGGATGGAGCTAATCCTACAGTTGCATTCCTACCGGCTCCAGCTCCAGCGGTCCCTTTTACGAATCGATGTTCATCTTTGTTCATTTTTTAACCGACTTCAAAAAAGAGGAGGTTATCAATTCGACGCGTAGGTATGTTTTTTTTTGGTCCTGTTCACGAATAACTTTGTAACGCAATAACTTTTTTACTTTTTTCTTTTTTTGCTTGATAGGGTAGTTTCGCACGGTGGTCCCAAGCAATTTTTTTTAAATTCTGAAAAAGGCGTTCGAAGGTAAGCTTAAAAAACTGGTAAAATTAGTACACCTTGAATAGATAGAATTATTTCAAAGGTTATTTCTTTATTGTCACCAAATATTTAAGAGGGAGATGGCGTAGCGTCTACGTCTAATTATCGCGGGTACCGAACTAATTATCGCGGGTACCGAACTAATTATCGCGGGTTCAAACCCCGGATCGGACAGTTCGACTTTTTTTCTTTTTTCTCTTCTAAATTCATTCTGATTGGATTAATCTTGTAAAGAATTATTACATACTCTTCGGTGAGAAATTCCATGCATACTCATGTACACTGTAAGAGTATTATCCTTTGAATTGGAGAACTATTTAGCCGAATTTCCGATACGACTTATGTAGATATTTAGCCAATATATAGCAACACTCTCTCGTAGCACAGGGAGTAAATACCTGCCTCACGTCCAAGGGTTCCGAGTTCGATTCTCCGGGTAGTTGCATTTTTTTTTCAATCGTCTTTATATTCTCACAATAAATTGGATTAAATTTTGTTATTTAATTTCATTCGGGGAATTTTGTTTCATACTCATACTAAATAAGTTTTTTTTATTAAATAACTCCGAAAGTACGCAAATACATTATTGCAAAAACTATTTAGCTACTGCCTCGATCCTTTTGGCGACGGCGTGTTATACTTATCGTAATAAATAATTTTTTTTAAATTGGCCCCGAAAAAAAATGAACGGACTAAAAAGTACGAAATAAAATAAATTTTTAAAAACCTACTTCAAAAAAAAAACCAATTCCGAGATGCACAAAAATGGATGAAATAATTGTTGGTAGTTCTTTATAATGGTGGTCAATCATCAGCGGAATAGGGGGAATAACATGTAGCATAACATGCACGTGCCGTAACTATTCCGGACTGATGGAAGTGCGATCATAACCTCCTAGCGGTGGCCACTGGTAACTATCCTATGAGAGAGGATAGGCTAACATGATCGGGCTAGTCCCTTCCAAGTAAGGTTGGCGTGAGGCTAATAACCTCACCCGGAAAAAAACATTATTACGGAACGAGCAACATGCCTCGGATACTGGAAAAAACGACGACGACCACGGCAACGAAAAAGGCAACATGATTTAAGAATTTTCTCATGGAACGTACGAACTCTGTACAGAACTCGAGCTGCACAACATCTGGCCGATACCCTGTCAACATATAAAGCTGACATTACCGCCATTCAGGAGATGCGGTGGACAGGGAATGGTGTTTTGCAAAAACCTGATTATGACGTATATTACAGCTGTCATACGAAACACCATGTGCTCGGGGTAGGTTTTATGGTCAGCAAAAGGATGAAGCCTACCATTATCGGCTTTAAAGCAATAAACGAAAGGCTATGTACCCTTCGTGTGCGAGGCAAATTTAAGAACATCAGCCTCATAAACGTTCACGCACCTACAAAAGAGTCCCCGGACGATGAAAAAGAAGAATTCTTCGAAGTAGTTGAACGGGAACTTAATGCCTGCCCCAGATATGATGTAAAAATCATATTGGGAGACCTGAACGCCAAAGTAGGCCGGGAGCCCGTATACAGGCAATATGTCGGCACTCACAGCTTCCATGAGAACACTAAAGACAATGGGCAGCGAGTTATAGAGATGGCAGCAAGTAAGAACTTGGTCGTTGCAAGTACCAGATTTGCGCGTAAAGATATCCATAAAGCCACCTGGATATCTCCTGATGGGGCGACTCGCAATCAAATAGACCATGTGTTGATAGACCGCCGCCACCTTTCGGGTCTGATGACGGTACGAACGTACCGAGGTGCCAACTTCGACTCAGATCACTATCTTGTTGGTATGGTGCTCCGAGAGCGCATTACAACGCTGAAAAGCTTTGTATCTGCTGATCAGGCTCGAATCAACACAGCTGCACTCCGCAACGAAATGGCCAGAAACAGCTACGGTCAGGCGTTAGAACTCGCACTCAGAAGAGCAAGTCCTGGGGATGAGATGCCGGGCGTCGACGAGAGCTGGACCCGCCTTAAAAATACTGTCATTAGTACTGCTGATTCCATCTTAGGCAGAAGTCGTAGAGATCGGAACGACTGGTTCGATAATGAATGCAAGCTGGCAACTGAACGTAAGAATGCTGCGTATCGAGCAATGCAGCAGTCTCAGAGAACACGAGCACGCGAAGAGAAATATAAAGAGCTCAGAAAAGAAGAAAAGAGAATTCACAAACGAAAAAGGAAGCCTGGGAGAAAAATCTCGTTTGTGAACTAGAACGCTACAGAGAGCGACGGCCGCACCAGGCGCGGGAGTTCTACCGAAGAGTACGCGGTATGACGCAATTCACACCTCGTTGCACATACTGCAAGGACAAAGAAGGGAATCTGATCACCGATCCTCAAGGCATCTTGGAGCGATGGGAAGAGCACTTTCATGAATTGCTAAATGGCGAGCTAACGGAGGATTTGGAGGCTCCACCAATATCTGACGATAATGCTATGCTGTCACCACCAAGCTTAGCAGAAGTTAGCAGTGCCATCACCCAGCTCAAAAACAACAAGGCCTCGAGTGCAGACGGCATCCCTGCGGAGCTGGTTAAATATGGAGGGCCTACATTACACCAAGCGATTCATGAATTAATTGTGCAAATATGGGAGCAGGAAGCGATGCCAGAAGACTGGAGAAAAGGCATCCTCTGCCCGGTACATAAAAAAGGAGATATCACAACGTGCAGCAATTATCGTGGTATAACGTTGTTGAGTACCGCGTATAAGATATTCTCCGCCATCCTACAAAACAGGATGGCCCCATACGCTAGAAACATCATAGGCCAATACCAGTGTGGCTTCAGCCCAGGCAAATCAACAACCGATCAGATTTTCACTTTGAGGCAGGCTATGGAAAAATGTCTAGAGTTTCAAAACTCAATCCAACACCTCTTCATAGACTTTAAAGCCGCCTATGATAGCATAGCCAGAGTAGAACTCTACAAAGCCATGAGAGAATTCGGCATTCCCAATAAGCTGACAAGACTATGTAGGTTGACCATGACCAATGTGACAAGCCAAGTAAAGGTATCCGGAATACTGTCCAGACCAATCAACATCTATAATGGACTCCGACAAGGGGACGGTCTGGCCTGCCTCCTTTTCAACCTGGCGTTGGAGAAAGTGATCCGAGATTCGGGCGTGACATCAAGGGGCACAATCCTCCACAAGTCCACCCAATTACTGGCTTACGCAGACGACATCGACATCATTGGAAGAACATCAACAGCTGTACAAGAAGCTTTCATCCAGATTGAGCGGGCGGCAGGAAATCTAGGGCTGCACATCAACGAAAGCAAAACAAAGTACATGGTGGCCTCGTCTGCAAGAACACCTAACATTGGTCCCACAATCAAGGTAGAGGAACACGAGTTTGATGTGGTAAAATCTTTTACCTACCTTGGGTCAATAGTAGCAGCCGACAATAGCATGGAACCTGAAATACGCGCACGACTGCTAAAAGCCAACAAGGCCTACTATAGCCTGTCAAGGCTCTTCAAATCCAAGCATCTAACCATAACGTCTAAACTTTTACTATATAAGACGATGGTCTTGCCGGTGCTCACATATGCATCCGAAACGTGGGTGCTTAGCAAAAAGCACTCTAACCTCTTGGCGGTGTTCGAGAGGAAAATACTTCGGAGGATTGTTGGCCCCGTATGTGAGAAAGGACGATTCCGGAGACTCTACAATGACGAGATCTACGAGCGCTATCGCGACATAGATGTTGTGAGGAAAATAAAGCTCGGTAGACTCCGGTGGGCAGGACATCTAGCTCGTATGATTGAAGATGAGCCTGCTCGGAAAGTTCTCTGCGGTAAGACTTATGGGGTGCGACAGCGAGGGAGACCCAACCTCCGCTGGAAGGATGGCGTAGACCAGGACGCTCAGAGCATAGGGATGCCAAACTGGATGACATCGGCTCAGAATCGGGACCGGTGGAGATAACAGTTGCGAGAGGCCAGGACCGGATCCCGGTGGTAGAGCCGTTAAAGAAGAAGAACGATGAAAGTCAGTTGGTTAACGTCGGATAGATCTGGCGTAGAATCTACTTTTAGTTCATTAACAATTGCTTCTAAAACTTGCTTGCCTAAATTCATTATAAATATTTGCAGATAAATATGATGCTCTTCCTTTTCCACGATTTTCGCAGTTTCGTATATGGTCAGCAAAAAAAGGATCAAATTCACTAATCAGTTCTAAGCATCCCAAATAATTTCTATTATTTTGAGACCCCAATATCTTATTATCACCACAAAAAGCAAGACCTCTTGAAGCTAAAAATTTCAATACTGCAACAATTCTTCTAAATACATTATTCCAATAATTGACTTCTGTATTATATTGGGACAGCAGCTCACTGTCAACTCGTCCAGCTGTTTTGCTTCTTGCGACATAATTCATCATAAATTGCCTGTGCTGTGCTGTAAACTGTTTTCATGCTCCATTAATAAGTTACTTGCATAATATGGTCTTAATCTTTATATTATCCATTCGGAGAACTCAAATTATGTCCAGTACCAATAGTATTATTAAATAGACAGCAGCAATAACAGTACGATTTCGAAGATTTCTTCGACGGTGAATAAAGGAGCCCTTTTCTTTCTAAAGACTCGCCATTCTTCAATTTACGGGTAAAAATATTTTTGTAGATTGTAGAAGTTTCGAAGAAGTCACAATTTTTATTTTGGAAAAACTCTGGTCCTTTTCGAATCCAAATAACGCGTACTTTTTCCGTTAAAATTTCATCACAGTACGTACCAGGTCAGAATATACACTGTAAGTCTTTTTTCTAGTAAAATTCTGCTAGACATATTCTAGTGAATTTTTTTTACTAGATTCTTAATGGTTTTATGATTAATACCTTGAAATCTAGTTAGTTACACTAGAAATTCTAAATATTTTAATTATTGAGAGTATTCCGCTAGACAGTCAACTCTAAATGTACTTTATTTCTAGTGAAATCAAAAAATTACTGAAAATCTAGTTAATTGTAATAGAATATCTGTTAATTTGACTGATATATTTGTTCATTCAATCATTTCTTTATTCATTCATTTCTTGTTGAATTCTATACAAACTTCGAAAAAAAACGGCTTGAAATCTAGTGAAACTTGCTAGATTATCGTTGAAGTTTACTAGAAAATCGGACATTTATAATGTGCTTGCAGTCGTACGCCTTTGACAATATAAGACAAGCACGTGCCAGACCTTGTCTCCTAGACCGCGAACTCATGTCCAACTCTATTAACAGGGACATTGAATTCATTCTTGCTTGGGGCCTCAAGAATCGCGTCGAATTCAACGCAACCAAAACAAAGTACTGCCTTTTCTCTACAAAAACCTGTACCGACCGTCCCTCTATCTCAGTGGGCGAAAAGAATGTAATGGCTGACCCACCTCTTAACATCCTAGGCGTAACCTTATCTTCGAATCTGCGATGGAATAATCACATATTCCAAATCGCCAAACAAGCTTACCAATGCCTGGGATTCCTCAAGAGATGCAAGTTCCTCCTTCAGCCATCTGCTCTGGCTACAATCTACAAGTCCTACATTCGGCCCCGCCTTGAATACAACTCGTACATTTGGGCGGGCGCCCCAAAAACCATCTTGGCTTGGCTGGACAAGGTGCAAAACCGCGCCATTAAACTCATTGGCGATAGGACCATTTGCTCCTCCATCGACTCTTTAAGCCACCGTAGGAATGTAGCAGCCCTCAGCAAGTTTTACCGCTACTACTATAGCGACTGCTCCACTGAAATTAGAAACCTCATGCCTACACGGCAACTTTTTTCCCGCAACACAAGACTAGCCAACTCGGCTCACCCCCACACCCTTCAGCCCCCCTCTTCACGCACATTACGTTTTAGAAGTTCGTTTATAAATAGAACAACTCGATTGTGGAATTGTCTTCCGCAGTCGATATTTCCGAACTCATATAACACCTCAGAGTTCAAACGCAAGGTCCACCGACATCTACTCACGCATCCTCCAGACCTCTAACCTATCCTTTCTTTCTCTATCCTTCACATCAAGCTTACTACTAGACATTGCACCATGACTTGAACGACATGACGGACTAGTAGTACAAAGGGTGATTCCTGAGCTTGACGTTTTCACATAAAAAAAAAAAATGTGCTTGCAGTCAGTTTGTATCAATTTCTTCATTCCATCCCAAGTATTAAATCAGTTTAGTCAGTGGTTTTAGTGGTGCAAATAAAATATATATTGTGAGTTGACTTTTCCAAAGCATATTTAATAAAGAGGTTTGAATGTTTGTTATAAATCTAAAATATATTAATGTACCTAAATTTCTAGATAAATGAATTAAAAAATTTAGTACCGAATCAGGAAAATTTCGATTTAATAAAAAAATTAATGGAAGATACTTTTACGAATGGAAGTCGAGAAATAATTGAAGGAAAACTCAATTCATCTATAATACCCGGGACAGACTAGCATCATTAATGACGAATATGACGTCAGAATGACGTAGACTCCATTTTACTTCCATATCTTTTTTATGGGTCTACGTCATTCTGACGTCATATTCGTCATTAATGATGCTAGTCTGTCCCGGGTATAATAGATAAATTTCCACAATTAATTTCCTACAAAGGTGCTATAGTAAGTATTTCTTTTGAAATTATTATATTTCAGCGTAAAACGTATAAAATTATTTTGTTTTAACGCAGATAAACTTAGAGTTTTCTAAATTGGACATAAATCGCAGTAACATTTCGGAATTATCTTTATAAAAAAATAAAATAAGAGAATTATTCTCTTTGGATACCGCTTGCATGAAAAATGGTATTTTTTTAACATTTCGTAGTTATATTTAATTATATTAGAAATTCAATATACAGATCAGTTGCGACAGATTGTCACCATACTGGATTCACTACCAAGCAGAGGTTTAAAGAGAACATATTGCCAAGTAGCAAAAGACGAAGGCAACTGGAAAAACTTATGCCTCGAAGCAAAGCTAAAACCATTAATTCAATGGATAAACGTAAGTAAATATTATACATCTTAAAATACAATTGCGATATCTAAACTCTATGTTTCAGGTGAACGAAGATATTGAGGAAGCCGTTAGAGGAAAAAGTGAAAAACAACGTTTTATTTTATGTAAAAGTTACAAAAAAATCGACATTGACGATGCGCAGATGTTCATTGTTATAGACAACTATTTCGTCGGCGTTTGACCTTTTATTCAAAGTACATTACGTATTTAATTTAAAAATCTAACAAAGTTTTACAAGTTTTTCGACTGTTATACTTATTTAGAAAATAAAAAATGTTAAGCAACTCGACTTAGTATTAAATTTTCGGAAAAACCTTTCACTCTAAAGTCCAATTAGTGCTATATTTACTTTTCTTTGTATATTAGAAAGCATAACAAGCTTTTTCGAATTGTTGAATTTTTGTTTTTTTATATATTTCTATTATTTTTGAATTTTTGTTTTTTTATATATTCATAAAACATGAATAAGTATTATCTATTTATAAAACTTGAACTATTTATTAATTTGTAATAAATTTTATTTTAAAATAATAAAGAATCTTTTAAAAATAAATATTGTCTACGAAATTCTATTTCATGGGAGGTTAGGAAGGCGACATTACGTAATTAGATTGAAATTCAAAAAAGTACGAACCAAAATTTCATTAGAAATAATGAAATTGCAGGGAATTTTGCATGAGATTCAATAAAAAATGAAATGAAATTTCATATAATTATACTAGAATACCAGTGGAACAAACTGAAGTGACTAGTATACGAAAAATGGTATATCATTAGAAAAATACGGTAATTCATTTAAAGTAACTAGGATTAAAGTGAAAAGGTTTGCTAGAATATTAGACAAACTTTACAGTGATTTCAATTAATGCAACTAGATATATAGGGAATATATGAACTAGTAATCTATTGATTTTATTTTCACTAGAATCATAACTAGAAATTCTAGGAGTTCCGATCTAGTTGTATTTTGCTAGAATCTAGTTGAAAAAAACTTACAGTGTACATTTTCCAAGCCTTGCACTTATTAACTCACAGGAGCTTGAAGTGGAGGATTTAGCATCTGATATGTAAACGAATATATCGCCCCTTCGGGGCCCCCTTGAGGATGGGCCCTTATGGTAAAGACGGTATTGCCAACAGTGGAGAACGAAGATGAAAGCTTGCTCTATCTATGAAGTATATTATATTCCTACACTAAATAAAGTCTAGGATTGAACCGAAATATATAACAAAACATTCTGGCAACCATAATCAAGTATTGGACTGCGCCGGAGATCAATATGTTGGCCAAAATTATTCTGCACCAACAGGGACCGTCTTAGCTCTTTGATTTTGTTACCTAAGATTATAAATTGTGCCTGTCCTCGTGTTCGGGATCATTGGAAGCAAGTGATTAGTGCTAGAGGGTTTTCTGTGAAAGATATCCATGGACAAAGAATTACGTAGGCCTTTCTTTATCTAATAGATGCTTTTTCTACTCTAACTCTTTTAATTTTCCTAAATCAATGAACACCATTCTATATACGATCTTCAATAGAGCGAAAACCATTTAAAAATGCAAAAAAAAAATAATCTTAAACTGTCAAAATAATTTTTTAGAAGATAGACTGTAAAATAAACTAAAACTGTCCTTAAATATCAAATCCTCACATTTTCATATCTGAATGGTGCAAAAAACACTTTTTTTTTAAATTTCTAACACTAAACCTCGATTTCTCCTCTAAACACAAAACTAAAATGTTTAGAAAATATTTTGCTTTACTACAATCAACCAAAAATTAACTTGAACTTGTTATTATTTACAAATTGAAGGTGTAATCATACTTTAAACATTTTTATCAAAGCAAAAAAAAATAATTGAAGTAAACTTATGCTGCGAGAATCTGCGGGGTCTTATCAGTTCCTGCAATTACCATACAATAAAACACTAATTCGAGATGTAACCTGGTTTATCCACAGTTGTATCGCATGCAAATTAACCGATAACAATGCGCCAATAAATAGTCACGCAATGCACATCTAGAATCAATATCGCACCTCAAGCTAGAACATACTAGTATCTGGTCTAGTCAACGTCTATAGTTTCGCACAACATCATGGCAATCACGTTGTTCTTCACATTTTTAGTGGTTTTAGCTTCAGGTTATTGTAAAATTCATCGTAAGTAAAATAAAGGGATAATGAAATTATTTTTTTTATTACCACTTTATTACCATTTAATTACCTTACCATAAAATTTCAGCAACAAACCAAACAAGGATTGTCGGTGGTACTAAAGTAAACATATCTGTGCCATATCAAATCTCCCTTCAAATTAAGCCACGAAAGTCATTGTTCGAAATAGCTTTGCTGACTGAAAAGGGGGACTGGGCGCACACTTGTGGTGGATCAATCATTGGAGAATATCATGTCCTTACGGCTGCGCATTGCGTTGATGGAGGAACTCCTGAAAATTTCTCAGTTTTAGCAGGAACACTTAAACGTACAGAAGGTGGCTCCAGGCACGAAGTAGAATGGATTAGAATGCATCCAAAGTACCAGGAACTTGTTACTAGTGACATTGCAGTGATTAAAGTGAAAACTCCTTTTGTATTCGATGAAAATATAAACAAAATTGAAATGGATGAAGACGAAATGGGAGGCGATTTTCCTGTTATCCTGACTGGATGGGGATATACCCGGCCAATAAGATTTGGAAATCTACCAGTACATTTGCAGCAGATGAAATATAAAACGATGACTAACGAGAAATGCAAGGAAAAGGGATTCGATGTAACAGAAACTGAAATGTGCACCTATAAAGGACCTCTTCGGGGCGCATGTGCTGTAAGCTTTAAATATATATTTTTTTATGTGGATATTTTTTAAGGTTAAAATTTGTTAGGGTGATTCTGGTGGACCTTTGGTTAATGAGGAGAGAAATAAACAAGTAGGAATAGTGTCTTATGGTACACAGATCTGTGCTATGGGTGCTCCAGATGCATTTACGAGGATGTCAGTGTTCGTAGATTGGGTAAGGGAGCAAATGGTGTAAATGGCTAGTTACTAGTACACAGCTCAGTTATTATCAATGATTTTATGAAGAACCAAATAAAATACATGAGATTTTTTATTATTAAAAATATGTTTTAGCGAAATAGTAATTATTAATTTCAACATTGATAAAGAAAAAGAGTTATTTATTAGATGAGTTCACCATTCCACAGAGTTTAGTCAAGTGAAGAGTTGCAGTAATATTAATAGTTCTGTGTGAAGTTAATAAGCTTGTCAGCATTGTTTAAGAAGTCTAGCCCAGTTTGTACTTGGAGATCTGTGCATCCATAATGTAATGCAGGCCTGCCCACGCCACGGAATGCTGCCTTAATAGCCATTCTTAATGAATCGATGTTTCATTAGGATGTCGAACCTGTTGATGATCCTTTAAAGTACCCTTGATACGAAGTAGTCCGAGGTATTCTAGGCTGGTAGTAGGCCAGAACTCCTTGGAGTTTTCTGAGAGCCGAATTTGGACGAATTCAGCCTTATTTTGGTTGTCACTTTCGGTCACGTGATATTTTCTTCTCTCACTTACAAATATCAAGTGAGAACAATTGTCACGGAATTTGCCGTTTCTCGATATCAGTGACAACCGCAATTTGCCTTATCTCACTGAAATAGACAAATGTCACTTTTTTGGAGAACCACAAGAGAATTTTTGGCCATTTATCACCGAAAAAGACAACCACAATAAGGCTGATTGGCTCATGTGATTTGGTGATCCTGCTGAAAACGTTATGACCGACCGGACGCTATATTTACTATTCATGGCCTTATTAAACTCTCTAGAACACATACATACATTTCTTTTTCAAAAATAGTTACCCAGTAAGGAAACTGGCAATAAATTACATGCATAATTAATTATAGAACTGCTTCATATTTCTTTAGGTCTCATTACAGAAAATAAGAGCGTTTTATTCTTGAAAAGACCTTCCTTGCTGCATTAATTCCACATAAAAGTAATGGAAGGAGTAATGATTTGAGCGTTCTATGTAATGCAGTTTCAGAGTTCTATATAATGCAGAATGGAGGCGATTCGATTGGTTACCGCCTATGACATCGCCGTGTAAATGGAATGCCTTATCTCCACTTGCTGTAATCTGAACGAGAGCTAGTTCCTACTCCTTAGAACTGGGTAGTTGTTGGCTCCCTTCCCTTACATCCACCAACGAGCTTGAGCTTTTTTGAGAACCGCAGCGCGCAGCGGTCTTAACGAGGCGATTTTTTGGGTCCTTCTTCTTGTCGCCGTACTTGAACAGTCGTTGGACACCTCTTAAGCACTATACAAACGTTATAAGTGGTTTACCTCGGACAGTCGAAGAACGAAATTATTGCTGTTGTTGAACGCCTGGGGATTATGTTATGCACTCGCGGCCATTTTCAGGTTATGCAGCCTTTCGGTCGCCAACAGCAATTTTTGGCAAAAACAAACTATGGCAGGATATTTAAATGAAAATGTGTCCGTATAGAGCTACTCCTACAGCTGCACTCCTGATTATTCCAGCGGTCCTTTTTACGAGCCGATGTACATTTAATTTTTATACTGTAAAGCTCTGGACATCCTGGTTTGCCCCATTATTTAAGAGAACACTACCTTACCGCAAAGGGCTTCGCACTTGTTTAATATGATCTGTAGGGAGTTAATATGGAGTAGGCCCTAATAAAGGTCGATTAGCACTATACGGAACGTCAACGTCACATCAAGGAACGGCAACGGCACGTCAAAATATTCTTCAATAAGTTTTACACTACGCGTTCACATATATAGGCAACGTCACGGACCGTCAACGTCACGGCACGTCAACGTCACGGCACGTCCAGATTAGTTTGAAACTATATTTTGACGTGACGTGCCTTGACGTGACTGATCTGTTCTATTGAATGTGAACGTAGTTACGGCAGCATTTCGAATTTTTCAAGTATTTATCTGTTTTTGTGCAAACTAATTTTAGTCGAGTCAATGAAGGTTTTTACTTCTTAGACCTCAGGGACAACTCCAATTTTGATGATTTTTATTTTAAATGTTAATATTATTTGAAATCAGAAATATTTCAATGTGCGCAATTGTTTAAACAATATAAACACAATTTATACATAAATTAATTATTTTTACGATATTTGTTAACTTTTAAAGTAAAGGGTTAAAAAATGTTGACAGGTTTTGGAGTAATAGCGTCTCGAAAAGTTGTGTTTTTTTTTGAATTTTATGTTCAAAAAAATAAGTAACGTGCTGTGATTAAACCTTTTAAAACGAGGCCTAATACCGAAAGATATCTAAGCCGAGTTGGATGAAGTTCATAGCACTTCTACTCCTGTGTTTGTGACTATTTACAATTAGGTAAATGACGTGGCCGCAAATCCATAAATGATGAACATCGTTCGGGAGGTCCAGTTCCTCCGAAATGATTAGAAAAATCGACGGCATGGTGTTTAGTGATTGGCGAAACAAGATGCGCGAAATAATTGATAGGCTGGGGAAATTAGCATTTTAACCTTCACACTGTGCATTGGGTCAAATGGACCCCAATCCATTTAAAAGGCGATTTAAAACAAATTGTGGCAACTAAAATATGTAAACCACCAACTAGGATTTCCTCAACTAATATCTTTTACACATAATACAAAAAAACCGAATCAAAAACTATTGTAAAATTGGTCACGACGGTTTCAAATAAAGTAAACGCAATTCGGTGCACTGGGGTCCAGCTGACCCCATATTTTTAGGTAAGCATTTTGTATGTAACATCAGCTTTTTAGTTAATAATTTTAAAATTTCAAGGTATCAAGGAGCTCAAAACAAAAACAAATGAATAGAATAGAAATATGTACAGTGAATTGGGATGCAATCATGATTCACTTACTCCTCTAGAAACTACCTTCAGAAACCCATGAACTATGGAAGCGATCACAGAGCGCAAAATCAAGACGAGAATACCAACATGGTTGGAATTACGCAAATTTCTGGAGAGCTGATTCAGGACCTTAGAGGCCGTCAGCAAGCCAACCAACAAGAGCGAACACTATGAGAGCAATTCAAAGAGGTACCCAAGACGAAGAACTCAAATATTCCACGTATCCAACAACAATATGTATATTTTATGCAAAAATTTACACTTCATGAGGAAATGCGCCAAATACCTACAAAGGAATGCGGATCGAAGTTATAGGGCAGCCAAAGCAAAGGAGCTTCACATCAATTGCTTGAGAACGAGCCATCGTGTTTCCAATGTAGAGAAGAAATCTAGAGCCTGATCCAAATCAGTTGAGGTTTTATTTGCGTATGTGGGGAAATGAAAATTACACACAAATAAACATTGCACCCATTGGGATAGCCGGAACAAATACCCATAGGGTCACGTTGCTGTTGAAGGCACGAAACCAACAATCAAAGATTATTCAGACACAGGCACTCGTGTTGAACAAAATCACGAACCCTTTACCAAGTACCAAATGCTCGACTAAAGAGTGGGCCCATCTAAGAGGACTTGAAATGGCAGATGCAACGTTTCACAAGCTGGGACACATAGACATCCTCTTGAGAGCGGACATTTTCTCCACAATCATCACGGATGGCGTAAATAAAGGCGCGGTTGGAACCACAGTAGCTCACAACACCATATTTGGCTGAACCATCACTGAGAAGGTAGCAAATAAGGACAACTTTCGCGACCTTAAGAACAACTTTCACCCAAGTAAACTCTGATGACGACCTAAAGGGGTTTGGGGAGTTGAAAGAACCTCCGACAAGACCTACATGGACCAAAGAAGAGGCACGGTACAAACATCACGGCGCCGACAACTACACCAGGAGCAAGGATGGACAACATCAAGCTCGGCATCCATCCACGATCGACAAAGACAAAGTCCAATCAGGCGCATTGAAAAAGATAGCCATCAGAAGGACAAATGGAAAAACGTTTTGTAAAAAAATCTGTTTCTGAAGCTAAATTTTAAACAGGCAAAGAACCCGTGAAATTTTTATTAAATATGAATTTTCTTTGGTTATTTTTATGCATTAAACCCAAAATTATATTTTGCTTATTTCATTTTACAGTATTTATAACTGTCGCTGCAGCAGCAGCGCCGAGCCTGGAAACCAAGGTCAAGGTCAATTCGCGTTTCGAGCGATCACTGGCACTGAAATATCAGCCAGTCTCCCAAGCAACTTGGGTTTAAAAATCTCGTGTTTAAACGAGTGTCCAAAACTTTATTGGACCGATCTCCGTCAGTTAGAACCGATTTGGACGATTCGGGTTGACATAATCTTACCTCAATCAATATTTCCTATCCGATTTCAAATTCTCTCTCTTTAATTAGTCGATTCAATTAAATTCCACAAATCAAATGTCCTTTTGTCTTTTATTCCAGTTTTATTTCGATTCACACAGTTTTCTGACAAAATTATCAACAACTTATTTTTTATGACTGACATAAATAAAAAAAAACAAAAAACAAAAAAACTTCAGAAAAACCAAAATTTTGAAAAGACGTTTCGGAACGTCATTTCAAATTTTAAACTGCAACAATAACTATGCTATTATAATTACTAGTAGGGACGCCCGTTACCGAAATTCGGTCACCAAAAAATTACTAAATAAAATTCACCTTTTGTTCGAATTTAAATTCGGCTATGTCCACGCCACGCCGTTGACTTGGAATTTCGAAAATAAAACGCAAAAAAAAAAATACAAACAAATTATTAATAAGCAATAAAAACAAAAAACTACAAAATAAAATTAAAAGAAAATCACTTAAAGCATCAAAATTAAAATATTGATAAAAAAAAAGTCGCAACTTGCCTCTTTAAATTCAATTCAAATAATAAATGTATTCTATCATTTTGCACTTGTTTTCACTCGCCAAAAACCGAACGGCAGCACCTTACAAAAATACTATACACAAAAGAGTATAAAAAAAATGCACGCACAAAGTGACCGAGTTTTTTTTATGTCAGTTATGCCGCCAAAAATCCACACAAACGCTTGTTTTCTCTGTTTCTCATTCGCTTCACTGAAACGGCATTTGTGTCAATCGTAAGCTACTCAGCTCTACGTTGATGCTCACAAAAAAATTCAAATTTTCCAACGGCTTTTTAAAATTCGAAAAATTAAAATCGCTATAACTTTTTTATTCGTGAATCGATTTCGTTGAAATTCCTTATTACAAAACTATGCCATAAAAAGAACATTTTCTGAAAATTTAAACGAAATCGGTCCACGAACAAAAAAGCCTTAGCGTGTACAAACTTTTTGTTTGCCTATTAATATATAAGATTAGTAAAAATAAAAAAAAAAATTTTATTTGTTTTCCTTACAAAATATATCCAAATCTATATGGGGTCCAATTGACCCTTATGCACAGACGCCGGAAAATTTTCAATGCACAGGTTAAGGAGACAAAATTCCAAAATAGCTGAAAATTGGTCCCCAGTTTCCTTGGGACTTTTTAAAAAAACAATTTCGGAATCACAAAAAAAACATGGCCGTCGGACATATCACTTTTTGGCAAAAACATCATTCAAATTCTGGTTTTTTCGAAAATCAGTCAATACGAAACGTTATTGCCTACAAAAAGACCTGGTGTCATTTTTTCGAAAACCTAACCCTTTCGAATTTATTCAAGATCAAAGTTTCCAAAAATCACTTTTAGGCCAAAATAATTCCGAAAGGACCTTGAATAATTCCGAAAGGTCAAAGTTTTCGAAAAAATTACAAGAGGGGTATTCTGTAGGCAATAATGTTTCGTATTGACTGATAAAAAAAATTTTCGAAAAAAAACAGTTTTTGAATGATGTTTTTGCCAAAAAGTGATATCTCCGGCGGCCATGTTTTTTTTGTGATTCCGAAATTGTGTTCTTAAAAAGTCCCAAGGAATCGGTGGACCAATTTTCAGCCATTTTGGAATTTTGTCTGGCCTGTTCAAGTCTCTTCTTTCAGTAGTCATCTCACAAATTTTTCCCACATTAATTAAAAAAAGGTGTCAAATTAGAACATTCTGAAATGAATTGATAAAGACACATTAGCCTCCCTTAAAGAGTAATTACAAGCCCCTTTGGCTTCTTAATCCGTCTCTAAGTGTGCATTCATTACTTATCTAAGAATTAGCCACCGCAGATAAATGGATGGCACTCAAACTCGGTCCAGGCAATTAACCATGAAAGATGGCGCAAGAGAAGGCGAATTCCTGCCATAGTAGATTATATAGCATTCCATAAGAAATGCGCACTTGATACGGCCATAGAGGAGCGAAAGGTTTTCGCCTGCTTACTACATAATGTCCATTTGGAGCTCTTTGGTCCAATTAATAGCTGCTGCCTGCCAGTGGCTTCTATACGGCCTTAATGCGATCATAGACCAACCCGATAGCCCATCTGGGAGTTAATTGGAGCCGATGAAGCAATTACTTGTTCGCTATCAAGACTTGTTTTCTTGTGACTTTGTTATCAGCAAACACACACCGAACATGATTTGAAGGAAATTTTTGGAATTTCGATTGTTTCTTCTTGTTTTTAATTGAAAATTGGAAATGATTTATGACTTCGATAGATAGATTCACAAACTTCACTGTTTTGTGGAAGTTTTACACGAAAATCAAAAGAAAATCTAAACTGAGTAAAAGTGCAGATGTGAAGAAAGTCAAGACGCTGCGGCGGCGGTTCATCCGTTGATGCACATAAATCCATTTAAATCAATCAATTCAATTCGTTTGTCAATAAATTCGAATGAGGCCCCATTGAGTTGAATTAAGGCTCATTTCTCGAGCCAGCCAGTCGATAGCTGGATTTCAAGCCCACATAATTGGTCCAATTTAAGTATCATCATCGTCGTGTATGTAAATAAAAAGATGCTGAAGAATGGGTAACAGATGAAATATGATTTTTAATTTTTTTTTAACTTTTTGTCGTTATTGTGAGGGCGAAGATTGAATGGAGGAAAATTTCCTAGCAGATTGTATACGAAGGTCGTTTAATAAGTCCTTAGAAAGCGTTTCTCCCACTTTTTTAGACGCCCAAAAGGTAACATTTCGAAAGGTCCTCAAAATTGGCATTTGTTTGGGCGATGACCTCCTCGTTCGACATGAGGTGTTTTCCGCCGAGATATTGTTTCAAGCTTGTAAATAAAAAAAAGTCACCGAGGACAAATTTGGTCAATACGATGGATTTGTAATAATTGAAACTTTGATTTCATAATTTTCGCCTTCGAAACTGCGCAAGTGTACAGCTGCGCACTATCGTGATGCAACCTACTGATTCTTTTTCTTGATTTTTCCGTACAACCGTGCATTAACGACACGTAATACTCTCCATTTATCTTTTGTCAAACAATCGTTGTAGTTTTTAGATGATTCCGCGAACATCCCAAAAAATCCGTGGCTATCACCATATCACCCGACTTAATTGTCCGCTTTCTTCGGTTCTGAATCGCCTTTAGAAATCCACTGTTTCGACTGTTCCTTTCATTTCTGGAGTGTAGTGGTGTCTGGTGCATCACTGTTTCGTTCCCAGATATCTTCTATATTAATAAAAGAAAGTGTCTGTCAGTCTGTGTGTCTGTCTGCTTGTACGTACCGTGGCGAGTTGGAGCCAAACTAGAAGAGATAGAAACAGGTGACTAAAAGTTTCCGTTTTTCGAAATTTTAATTAGTTTTTTTTAATTGATTAATTAGTAGATACGTCACCATTTTTCACGTTCTACGCCTCTTGCAACTTGATTTTGACCCACTTTCATGTAACCGATCAACCCCAAATTTTGCCCATATGCATAGTTCCCGTGACAATGCCATATGACATTTTTGTAAAAAAATCAAGATGAAATCCAAGATGGCGTCCGAATTTTGCAATTGTGTTCCCCGACCCCCGGCATGGGTATCAAATAAAAGGGTATGACAAATAGAATACAATTAGCTGTGTGGCGTCATTCCAAATTCAAAATGGCGGCCAACGCAAAATGGCGGATTACCTTCTTCTTAACAAACCACTGTATCAAAAGAAAGGGTGTGACAAGTATCATACTATTAGCTGTGTGGTGTCATTTAAAATTCAAAATGACGTCAAACACAAAATGGCGGATTACCTTTTTCTTTACGAGCCACTCGGTATGGGTATCAAATGAAAGGGTATGACAAGTATAATACTACAAGCTGTGTGGTGTCATTCCAAATTCAAAATGGCGGCAAACACATATGGCGGCCAACACAAAATGGCGGATTGCTTTTTTCTTTACAACGCGCTCGGTATGGGTATCAAATGAAAGGATGTGACAACTAGAATACTATTATCTAAGTGGCGTCATTCCAAATTCAAAATGGCGGGCAACACAAAATGTCGGATAACTTTTTTCTTAACACCCCCTCGGTACGGGTATCAAATGGAAATGTATGACGAGTAAAGTACAGTGTGCCGTCATTTTAAATCTAATATGGCGGAAGCCACAAAACGGCGGAAGCCATATAATAGACTAAAAAGTAGAAAATAATATATATAAATTTTGAATGTAAAGTTTTTATTGCTCCAGCCAGTATATGGGAACAACCTACCTTCCGAAATGTAAGAAAGCGTGGGGCGCTAACGAAAAGTTGCAGTTTTCCACGCTTTTCTACATTTCGAAAATTAGGTTTTTCCCATAAACTGTCTGGAGCAAAAAAAAATTACCATCAAAATTAATTTTTACTTTTTAGTAGAACATTAAATATCTTTTATCCTGAAGCTCTTTGAAAAAATACCGTAACATCGGTTGCATGTCTGATTATATGCTGGAAAAAACAGAGCGGAAATGTATATGTACCTAATGTATTTATTAGATGTTTTTGGGGGCACCAAATTGTGCATTTTTGGCCTGCACGATGGGTACCAAATTTGCAAAAATTTATTACTGTTTTTGGGAAAAATAATTTGGAGGGGAGGACGCCGCCATGAGCGAAATTCTGCACAGGGCGGGCGTCTAATCCCCCAGCATACCATTATCTATGCGGACGATTTTCAATATGTTTGGATAGGTCTGTTGTCCACGTAGTACACAATTTTTCATCACCGAATCTTAAAAAAGTTGTAACATAGGTACTCTAAATTTTTTTAAGTATCCAAAATCAATTTTTGCAGATTTGTTCTATTTTTCATTAAATCTTTTTCCTATCGCGGACTGTGCACAACTAATCTTTTTTTATTGGAAGGCGTTGCAACGCACGCGGGTTTTTACTAGTGTTTCAATAAAGAAACTGGTCAGGATTGTGACGGGAAAGCCTCAAAACAGTCTTCGAAATTACCAGACTAGGTATTTTGTTGTTTCTCCACTGGGAGCAAAGGCCGAGCTTGCATCTTTACAAAAATTATTCATAGACAACATCGTTATAACATCGGACAAAGTGCCAGACATTAAGGAAATCTTCTTCATTGACGACTTTAACTGGATTTTTAGATCTCGCTTAAGCCAAAATTGCCATGATCGATGGCTGGCAGGAAGAGTAGTAGTCAGTCAATCACAAACGTTAAAATCTTATGTAAATAAAAAGGCCGAGGCTATTCGCACTGCAGAGTAGATAAGAGTAGATGAGAGTAGATGAGAGTAGATGAGAATAGATGAGAGAGTAGATGAGAGTAGACGAGAGTAGACGAGAGTAGACGAGAGTAGATGAGAATAGATGAGAGTAAATGAGAGAGTAGATGAGAGAGTAGATGAGAGAGTAGATGAGAGAGTAGATGAGAGTAGATGAGAGTAGACGAGAGTAGACGAGAGTAGACGAGAGTAAATGAGAGAGTAGATGAGAGTAGACGAGAGTAGATGAGAGTAAATGAGAGAGTTATCTACTCTCATGTACTCTCATATACTCTTATGTATTCTCTCATCTACTCTCATCTACTCTCATCTACTCTTATCTACTCTGCAGTGCGAATAGCCACTCCCAAATAAAAATCTAATTTAAGAGCAACTTATGGTGTAATTCCGAACAGCAAAGAAAAAATACAAAATGCTAACCTTAATAAGAAATTAAAAGAATAAAATAAAATTAAAATCGATTCTTTTAAGTATTTACCGCATAAAGCTAGTTCACGCTGAAAGAATGTAGATCAATACTTTGTCCCTGAATATAAATAAATACACGCCCCTGAACTATATCCAAGTACGGCATGGATGAAAAAGAAAATTTTGTAATATAATAATGCTATTACCTTATTTCATCATGTTTCATCATATCAGATACATGCAAGCGTGTGTGAAAATCTTTAATTTTTCTTCCGGCAAAGCTTTTTTCTCATAACATCTCAGGAACCATTATTCAGTATTTACACTAGAAAATTATAGTTATAAAATCACTAGAAGGTAGTTAATTGGTGCTCATACCAGGTATATTACAGTACACAGGTCAAATGGGGTGCAATGCACGCGGATCGAGCAAATCCTGACCCCGCCGGAGCACGGAGCACGCGAAATCCTTATAAGTGCGTACATGTTCGCTGGCCATTGATGAATTATTTTGTTAATTATATTTACAATAAGACACGAGCAATACCTTCGGATAACGTTGTAATCACGTTGCCATTGAAAATCCCTAATACCCTAGTGCCCATAATGCCCGGCCATGAGCCATCCTGAATGGGGTATATATATCCAGCACCGATTACCTTCAAACGTGGCCATCGTCATCGTCATCGTCTACATAGGTAAGAGAAGCATTTTGCTTTTTATACTCTATAGAGCCTGTATGTTGCCTGGGATCCCATCGATATCTCTGAAACCGGCAACGGTACCGTTCAGTTCTATAGAAGTCACGATTTCCCAATGAATAATATACTTCCGTAAATGGGTGGTATTGCGCATGATTTTCCCTCATCTCCTCCCCCATGCCGGTTGACGACCAAGCCGGGCTTGAAACTGTCTTCTTGTTACCATCAAGACAACGTCGTCGTCGTCTTCTTCTTAGTCGTTATTGCTGAAAGACGTGGACACAGTGGGACCTGCGATTTACTGAACGGCGGTACTTAATTTCAGGCTGTTTTACTTTTCCTTTTACGATTGCTTTCCACAGCAGATAGTGAGAGGCATTCATTATTAATAAAATCGTAGGATACACACCACTATTCTCCGGGCACACACTACCCACTGTACTCGTAATTGTCTTCTAATTAATTCCGCCATTCCAAAATATGGCCGCTATCAAATTGGACAAGATTTCGGCACTTTTGCCATCCATCATCGGCGGTGAAAAATAAGCCGCGTAGCCCCAATTTGGCAAGACCTAATTTCGTTTTTGGGGCTCCCCGGCCGTATGCAAAGTAAATGGCCCAAAATTGAAATTAGATCCGGGGACATTCATTACAAGGATAGCCACCTAACAGTAATTGGGTATCCTTTATGTATCCTGATGGAATCTGTCTTCATGTTGGAAATGTGTTAATTATTCAAGGTGAAATTTAATACGATCCCGACATTCAGGGCGCAATTTATATGGGGAAATGCCGAGAGCGAGAGTGTTTAAGGCATCAGCAGCTTTAATGTACTGCCGACTAAAGGGATGATTATAGGGTTGGTCGAGATTTTGAATATTTTAACTTGATTTTTCTTGTTTGGGCTGAAAGGGTGTTATCATAGATGGAGGAGCTACATTATAATATTTTTTTTAATATTTCATATTTTCGGATATTTTCAAATTCTTTCTCTTTTGCTCAGCATGACCGAAGAATAACGGCCGCAATACCACACCAGATTGATAAAGGGAGTTATAAATATTGAAAAACATAGTCTACACCAAAAATTTCGCCGAAGGTAGTGAACTTACTATTCATGGCAGATATGTAACTTTCCATCCATGCATCCATCTCATGGCGATACAGCCCAAATCGAGCCTTGGCCTCCTCTAGGGCATTTCTTCAAGTCTAACGCTCCTGCAGCATGTGTCCAGATCTGAATGCTGAGCATTGCCTCTCCCTCAACCGTCACAAAGTCATTTTTTTAGGGATAATAAAAAGGAACGCCGTTGCAAATACCTAATTCTAATTTCATTTTCAGTTGACTGAGTCGTTGCCGTTGAGGTCATCCTGTCCGAGGTATGCCTTGAGGATTAAAAACAGATAGGGTTTTCCGGTGGTAGGTTATCAGCCTGCGGTTCAAACTCCAACCAGGATAAGCTGGATAAGCTCGGTAGAAAGAGTTAGGTGACTTTCGTCTGAGTTTCCGAACATAGGAACATAAATGTTAACGAGAAAGCCAATTACCTAGCTGAGCAGGGAGTCTATCTCCGGGTCTGGGAGATTGAAGTGGCCCAAAAGCGATATTTCTAACTGCCACTTATTGTTAGTCAGCCAAATGTGGAACGGACCGAAAACCAGCATTATCTTTAGGACGACTTGGGTTACATAGAACAAAGGAAGAAAAATGGGTTCCTTAAGCAGACCTCGTTGCCAGACTTACGGCAGTATTCACGGCCCGTGCCAAGCTGGGTATCCTACAGAAAGTCTGTTTTCGTACCTGTGAGGAGACTCGACTAGAAAACATGCGGAATCGGCGTTGCGGCCACTTATAAAATGTAACGTATTGGTCCATTAGAATTACCAAGTTTGGTCCAAGTTTGGCTCACGTTGGGCAAATCTACGTACTCTCTAAAAACGAATTAGATACTATTCAGTTTTCCAGTTTTCCAACCAATGGGAAACAGTGAAATTTTGCTGACGTTTTCCCAAGCGGTCCCCCAACTAAGTACTAACCACGTCCAATGCTGCTTAACCTCCGTGATCAAACAAGAGCCGGTCTATTGAGTATGCTAAAGGAACCCTTTACGGCTTAAAATATGAGTCACATATATTTTTCCAAGTGAAACTATAATTTACTCGTTTAACTGCTTAATTTTTAGACAGTAGAAAATAACGATTTGCCGAAAGTAGGTACCTAGTGTCCACCTAATGCAGCATCTTTTAGAATGACCTAACTTAGGCAACCCCACAAAATCCCCTTGCGGCCGCACTTTATTTCAGGCCTGTACCACTATGATTTTTAGTAGGGGACGAGCGAGAGCGAAACAGTAACTCACTTCTTGTGTTAGTGCCGTTCTAGCCAAATTTAAAAGAGATATCTGGACTAGGAGTCATCAGGGGCACCGATAAGCTTCCTAAATACCACAGAATGGCTTTTAAAATCGTCATTGAGAAATAATGAACCATGGTAATGGGCAGAATGAGAAACAAAATGTATCCCAAAGGCATTACCATTTTGCAGACCACCGATTTTTCCTATGGAATTTGGCTTGATATCCAACGTTTTCCCAGTGTTATGTGTTTCCTTGGCAGCTGGTGAAGCCAGAAAACTAGTAGCCGGATTGTGTTTTTACAACAGGAAGTGATCTAGTGTGTCATTCTTGCTCGTCTCCACGCAGCTACGGATGTTATTTGGGATGCCCAGTTTGGCAGCGTGGTCCCCTACAAGCCAATGCCCCGTGATGGTTGCGGTAAGTCTGGCAATATTTTTTGAGGGTCTGTTTAGGAAAAAGAGGCCTCCTGCTATGCTAGGAAGATGAGTTTCTCGTTCGCATCTATGTTGTTTTGTCCGGAAATCAAAACGAGAGTCACGTTATGCTTTTTACTGAACCTCTGCATCGCTCTACTAGCTTGAAGCGCATCATCTCTAATCTGATTCTAGAACTGTTATAGAAGTTTGGCTATACCTATGAACATTCCAATGCTACATGCTTGTATAGGTTCGAGTTTCATTGTCTGGCAGGCGTTCAGGAGCTAGCGTACGTCAGAAAGTACCTAGGTCAGTGAAGTCGTTTATTCATTGACTTTTGTCCCGATGCCGTCCGATGTATCGTCGCCATCGGTGAATATCCGTAGATTAAAACTTTTCAGGACAGCTACATTTATCCGCTCTCTTTCCGAGGATATTTCTACGGCGAAGTCGTTTCTGAAGGCCAGTCTAGGGGCACGGTTGTCTGTGATTGTGGCTGCGGCAAGTCCAAGATGTTCCTATGCTCGTAAGGTTTTCAAAACCAGGCTTCAGATTCCCTGAGTACAAGAGCACTGCAGGAGGCCAGGTGCTTGATGTGAAGATCGAAAAGGAGTTCGTGGGGCATGTTCTCATGGCCTCTGTTGACCCTACTGTTGGCGTCCTCTGGTCCCTTCCTAACTTTATAATATTATAGGTCCTGCTCATCATCCCGGGTGCACCACACCATCCTGCGTGGACTTGAGGATTGGACGTACCACGGCTGTATACATCCAAAGGACTATCTTTGTCTTCAGATCCCATCTCTTGCCGAAGATCTTTTCTCAGACGTAGAAATCTATGGACACTCTATTTACCCTTTCTTCGAAGTTTGAATTTCAATTGGGTTTTGGGTTCAATATTCAACCCAGGTTTCACGCTGGAGGATAGAGTGAGAGTATGGCCCATCCAACCTGCGGAGATTGTAAGGCGATTCTTGTTTTCTCAGTGAATCGCATTAGCTCAGTTTTTCATGGGACAGTTACTAGCTCTGTGCCGGCATCCTTCCATGAGTTTACTGATCGTGGTTGGAAACATTCCTGGTTCCATTATCACTATAGGTCGTCTGCTAGTACCTTAGCTCCACTTGTATCAGTTGGTACAGTCTGTCAACACCTTCTCCATTGTTTTAAACAGAAAAGATGTTGGGCTAACCAATCTGGACTTGCTGAATTTGCCTGAGTAGCTTTTGGAGGAATACCACTTTCGTTTCTCTCCACACCAATGGAATATGTGACCTACTGCTAAACAGGTAGCGCATATGCTCTGAAGACTGAGTGTCATAACTAATTTCCCTCTCTGTACAAAAACAGGGAACGTCCTGTCAGTACCTATTTGTAGATCTCTTGAAGAAAAAAAAATTTCTTTTAGTCACACGCTACACCTCCCCTTTTCTGCTTCGATTCCATCACCCGCCTCTACATACAACCTCGTTGCCATTGGATATCGAATAAGCCAAGACCTATCCAAGACATAGCTGCCTGGAAAGTAAGTGCATGGCCACAACGCAACCATCGCACCTAGCACTGCACATAACACCATATATATAGGTTTAGTATGCGATGGTCAAATTCTGTTCTTGCTAGGTGCGATGTGGTAGTTGCGATGGCTGCGTTGTGGCCGTGCATTAAGGCTTCATCAGGATCCAGTGCGACATTATTTTTTCCAAGTCAATGAAGTTCATTGGACCTCACTTCCTCGAAAACTTTACTGGTACCGCAGTTACCATGAATACTGCTAGTCCAGTCAAATGGTACTTTCGCTGAACATTTTCTGAAAACAGCAATTTTTTTTTTGAAATGTGTAGGGTTGTTGGTTGGCAGTATAAAACCGAGTTTTCGGGATCCGGAGGCGTGACGTTCGGCCGCCATCTTGTTTTGAGTGGTGAAAAATGGTTTTCCTTATTTTTCGGAAACCGTGAGTCCTACAGAATTTTGGTAAGAATATTTTTTTAGATAATCAAATAATCTACAACTTTCCTAAATAATGTTTTGCCGAAATATTAATAACAAAAAAGATATGGACGAAAAATGACAAAAATGTTGAGGGTGATGAGCTTTAAAGCGCTATAACTTTTTTATTATTGATTCTACATAAAAAATGCCTTAGAGCTTATTTGTAGAGCATTTTCTTGCGAATAATTCATTTATTAAATTAGGGTTGTTTTTTTTGATTTTGGAGCAATGCAAACGGAGAAGGTATAACAAAAGTTCTGCATATGCTGCCATTTTATAATATAATCTTAAATATAATTAGAGTGTCTGTCTCTGATTTCAAAATAATTGTCATTTTTTTAACTTATATGGTTATTTGCATGATTTTAAAACGAGATCAAGTCTTTTTAAAATTTTTGTCTCTCTGTATGGCTGTATGTCTGTCTGTCTGTTTGTCCGGGCTAATCTCGGAAACGGCTAATTCGATTGCGACGGGACTTTTACTGGAAGATTCAGTATTTTCTTGGTCTTCTTTTTCACTCGGATCCGACTCTCGATTCAGACGGAAAACTTGATTCAACAGTCGGAGAGAAGAAATAAGGAAAACCATTTTTCACCACTCAAAACAAGATGGCGGCCGAACGTCACGCCTCCGGATCCCGAAAACTTGGTTTTATATTCCCAACCAACCCCCCTACACATTACAAAAAAAAATTGCTGTTTTCATAAAATGTTCAGATGGCCCTTATTTTTGCACCATTTTACTGGACAATGCGTGCTATAATGAAATGATAACCGATACAATGGCCTGACTTGAGCGAATTGATTTTTCTAGACAAAGGAATTCATTTCATAATCCGTAATAGAATCATTTACATTAAGGTCGTGACGTCCATAATGGACCTCTTGTATGCCATTTGATTTCGATTAACCTAGGGCTCGGAGTTTTGTGACCACTGAGCTACCGGGGCTAGTTACCATGGCTAAAGGCCATAAACTTAACTGAACAGTGGACCAACCGGTTTCTAACATCAATCACATCTTGGAATGTTTCCTTGACGGTCTATTGATCAAAAATCAATATTTTCTAATCGCAAATAATCGCCGCGCCAAAATAGACATATTTTCTGTGATAAATAAAATCGGTACTAAAATAACTGTCATTTCTAACAAATAACTTATTGCCAATTTAGCTGCCATTATAAGTAGATTCTTCTGTAAATTGTATCTGCATAAATTTTATGCGCTCACAAACATAAGATAAATTACAGCCGCGATAACTTGGCTAAGATAAGAGCCAACTAAGAGTCGGGGCTTGGCTTGAAACGTTATCGGATTATTCGGAAGGTGTTTGCGCCCCGATAGATTCTTAATGACTTCCTAGTAGCTAGAAGGCATACCATGACACAGTGCTGAAAAGAGATATATCGATGATAATTTCACGCATTTATGTTGAGAGCGGCTGCACACACAGCACCCACCACTAAAATAATAATAAGAAGAAGTAAAAAGATAATATGGTGGAAAAAATCTTCATAAGATCGGGCAACTTTAGCCGCTCGCTCTCTGTGGCTCAAAAGCTAGAACATATCTAGTACCATGGGCCCAGGTTGAGTTATTTCCTTCCAGGGCAAGTTTTATGTTAGGTAGAAATCGACCTGAGATTATAATCTTTCATGTTTGGTTACCACTTCTTATTGCCATGGTAAGATTAGAGTAGCGCAATGTGCTGCGGAAGACTTACTGGCAGCAAGCAAAAACCCGAACTAGGTTCTCACACAAGAGCTGCTCATGTCGGACAGGACGAACACTTGGCCATGACCACCATATGGCTCCTCTTCTTGCTGGTCTGGCTGTCTACCTGTGCACCGGTGTACTTGAATTAATCGCTTGAAATGCTGTAATCGTCTTCCTTGACTCATGCGCGCCTCAGCATTTCTAGAGAGTGTTGTGTGCTATATGGCTAGAGATCGCTGTGGCTCCAGCAGTTACACCGTGGACCACGTTTATTTATGTACTTTCTCAGCTTAAATTCACGACAGACATGATTCTGCCCCGATAAACCAAATTAAAAGAACTCAGACTAGGAAATTCAGTTAGTCGAAGTATAGTTAACGTGGCTTTTTTTTACCTCAACTCAGTTTAACAGTTACTCTACTGATCAATTCGAAAAATTCGATCAAATCTTTACTTTATTTTTTGTTATTCCTTGACACAAAAACTTTCTTTTGGGAATTTTCTTATCGAATTCTTTCAAATCCATAATTATATCACATATCGCCAGCAACTTCTGATTCACACACGTAAAATATCTCGCATCGTAAGTTCATGATCCCTGAACAGCAAAACAAAACACAGGTAATAAGCTACCACCTGCAAAATTACCTGAACTGAACTAATTTTCCTGATGTGCAATTTATGTTCGGTGTTTCGATTTTGTGTGGAAAAATCAATTTTCATAAATTGAACGTGCTCTAGACATACTCGTATGTGTGCTGTAAGCGTGGAGATCTTAAATAAATTTATGCTGATGATGGCGAATTATTATTGGAATAGAAATGATCTAGACTTACGTCACTATAGTGTCTTGGGCGCGCTGTAATTAATCTTCAGTTGTTGCTTGGGAGTCAAGTGATCGTTTCCTGTTGTGATCTGAGCTAGAATATTTAGTGAGATGTGCGCGAGATGATTCAATAAAATTTTAGCAAATCGAGTTGTTATTGATCGATGGTGGCACCAGTTCGTCACCCAATGCTGGACTATGAATTTTGACTTGTGCTTGTAATTTGTAATAGTTGAGTAAATTAAGGTTAACTGCTGGGGAACAGGTTTTAAGTTGATCTTGAAAATTTACTTAGACATTTCCGGTGGATGATATGAGCTGTAATACTCAAACAACCTAAACTCTTTTTATATATTTTGATATATGTCCCTGCTTCTAGATGTTTTTGTTTTCATGTAGCAGATCTAAACTCAGAAATCACCCTTTGTAAGTACTAGCAGTCCTTCATGCTGGTCAGAACGCCTAGAATTCTAGTAGTAAGATAAAATAGGTTTAGAGTTATGAGGAGCAGGGAAGATGTAGGATCAGGAGCGGCGGAGCGCGTGGGGATGGAAGGAAAAATGCACACGCACTCTCGCTTTGGGTGGGGAAATCCACACCCAAAATATTTCATCCCAGAACACTGCAGAGCCCTCTCGGTGTCGGTCGCTGGCGACGAAGGAACGTGGTCGAAGGGCCGCACACAAGCAAGGATTTTTATACGAAAACTAAATATCGTCGTTGTCAAACCAATATCTGCTATGTGCAAAAAGTATAACTTTGAGATACTGAAAAAAAACGTTCTCCTGTAACATACTGCAACATCTCCTGCACATAACATATTTTTTTTAGCGACTACAGTTCACCATATAATGCTTAGAGTCATATAGAAGTGTTTTTATACGAAAATTTGCTTAGAAACTATTCATAATGGTCAAAAGGTCGAAATCACCAGATATTGGTTTGACAACGACGATATCGTCGGTACAATAGTAAACTAGTCTATCTGAAAATTCCTTAATTTTGGGAGACGCAAAACAAAATATAATTAATGACTGAAAATCAGGCTTTTTTCCGTAAATATTCAAATAAATCAGTTGTATTAGTCTTCGACTATGGTCTTTTGGATCACACTTTAAATAATCACAATATAAATCAAAATAAAATAAAAATTTCTCTAGTTAAGTCAAAAATTCCAAAATGTCAGATAGGTTAGTTTACCATTGGACCGACGATATATTATATTAGATATATTAAGAAGTTATAACTGTATAGCCTAAGCTTTTTAAACCCCACCCGACTAGCATTTAAAAAGGGGATTGCCTCAGCTGCATGCATGCCTGTTTCACATATGGAGATCAACGGAGATCTCAATTAACACCAAATTGCGGCTGTTCAACTCCAAAGTTAAGGCAGTTCTTTTGTTCGGTTGCGAAACATGGAAAGTCACCCAATTCATCACAGGGCGCCTACAAGTTTTCATCAACAGATGCCTACGTCGTATCCTAAAAATCCGCTGGCATGATAGAATCACAAATGAGGATGGCGCCGTGCCGGCCAAGAAAGGATAGACGACCAAATCAGGCGAAGGAAATGGAATTGGGTTAGCCACACCTTGCGATGCGAAAACGAGAATCTAGCCAAACAGGCCCTTGATTGGAATCCGTAAGGATCCCGTCGAGTCGGAAGACCCACGACAACGTGGAGGAGAACCCTATTAGCAGAGGCCGCAACAACTGGGAGATCCTGGTCAGAGCTGAGAGCTGTCGCGCAAAACAGAGTCCGCTGGAGGGCAACTGTTTCCGCCCTATGTCCCATGAGGGATTAAAGGAGCAATTAAGTAATTGCCTCAGTGGCATGCCGAAAAAAGGATTCCCCTCATGAGGACTCCGTGTGGCAAATGAGGGGCATGACGAAAGGGGCATTTCCTCATGAACACGACACAAAATAAAAAATCAGCGATGAGGTATACCCTATCAATTTCTCATAGGGGTCCGCCCTATGAGGCAAACAATGAAATGAGGCAATCCCAACATCTGCCTCACGTTTTCGGAAAGCTTTTTAGAAAACTTTAAAGAAATACCCTGAAACTTTAGCTTAAGCCATACAAAGCTTTAGTTTTTGTTGTTGCATTGGTTCTCGTGGAATTATGTATATTGGTTACCGCGAAGGGTGTCATTTACCATACTCAATAGCCCGGTTCTCGTTTGATTACAGAGGTTAAGCAACATTGGATGTGATTAGTACTCAATGGGGGGCCGTATTGATAAAACCATCCTCGTGTTCAAAAATATAAAGCTTTCGACACCGGCGCAGTTATTACTCACATATCCACGCGTGTAAAAATCACACACGTTCAGCGTATAATATTTTTTACACGCTAAAGAAATTGTAACGTTTTATCGTTGTACGTCTTAAACGTGTGAAAATCACACATTATGTGTCATTTCACACACTTCACTAAATTAACACGCCTGAGAGGATAAATTAAAGGAAAGTTAGACAGTTGTAATTCTTTATTCAAATACTCAATGACCAGAGAGCTCCACAACATCTCTTTACAGACAGTCGGTAACAGAAGGGCATCGAGACAAGTCGTTGCAGCTAACATCAAAAATTTTAAGTTTACTGTGACGATTTTTCTAAGTTTACTCCGCGCAAAGCGACGCTAAAAAAGCTTCACTCAAAAGCTTCAAAGCAATATATATTTTTGGTCTGTTTTAAACACACGCATTAAGTGTGTTAAATATACACACTTTTCGCGTATTAAAAAGTAACACATTTTAAACGCGTAAAAAGTGACTACATGATTTTACACGCGAAATGCAATTTAAAATCACACACTTGGGTTTGCAGTGTAGAGATGCATGCCTTCTCTCGTCATTACGTCTATCGGGATCATCTCCGCCATCACGCATGCCCCTTCGTTAGACGTATTCCTGTACGACCCTGCTCCAAGTATTCTTGTAAGTGATGCACAAATAGCGAACGCTTTATCCGGCATGCCTCCAAGTGTGCTTTAAAATTGAAACTCCAGGTGCCTTAGGGCGGGCATTGAGTGAATGATACGCACCTCTATCTTGATCTTTAGAAGCACTGGCTTTCTCCATTTACTGATCACCACATACCAACGCTTTGCAGGCACCCTTTTATCTATCAGATCGCTTTGTTCGTGCACAATTCATTCTCAGCAAGGCGGCGCCCTGGGACAACAGTAGCCACAACAGATCACTTGTAATCCACAATGGAGCGCCCAAGACGGATCCCTGCGGAACGCCACACATGGTGCCCTGTACAACTTTGGCTCGTCTTCCGATTCACAATGAAGCGCTCTACCCCGAAGGTAGACGATAACTACTCGCACTAGGTATGCTTTGGCGTACCTAGCTTGATCGACTACTTTGCTCCATCTTGCCGAGCTGAAAGCATTTCTGGTATCAACGGTTATCAATGTGCAGCAGTGATTTTTCTCTTTGGCGGATATTGCCTTGCCTACCACCATGTGTGATCAGCCGTTTATCTTGCCTTTCTAAAGCCGAATTGCTTGTTCGACAAGCCTACTCTCGTTTCGACGGCTATGGCCTAAGGAAACATATCGGTTAGGACGATGGGCTCCCTGGAGGCTTCCCGGCATTGCTAAGTACACGAGTTTCTACTGGTTTTCATCACTGTGGTAAAAATCCCCTCTCGGGCACTACGTGAAAACTTCCGCGATTATAGATGCTAGCTTAATTTCTTTGTACGGTGTGCCGTCCATATCAGGAGCCTTATTGATGGCTACCATTTTTGCAGCCTCCAGAATATCTTCCGACCACAGCACATCCTCTGGATCTACCTTCAGGCTAAGTAGATCGCCGTTGCGCAAGTTCTGCGGGCAAAGGATGTGTACTCTATTCTGGAGCAGCGCGCGGCAGGTGATCGACGGAGACCGCTTGCCCTTGACCTTTGACATATATAACAATTTTATATGCTCTGCCCTAGTGGACCCAGTCTGCATTTGTACTTCCTCGAACTCGAGTTTCTAACAGCCCATCCTCTAGCCGTTTCGCATGTTGCAGATTTCATTGAAACTTTGACAAAACATCCTTTTGGAAGAAGCGTTAAATTCTACACGATTCTTACGGCCCAACCGAGGATGAATTCGATGTCCCGTTTGATCGAGCTGGACATTAGTCCACGATCATAGAGACAAGATCTAGCTCTCGCTGGTCTTGCATTATTGAAAACGTAAGAGCAACCCAAAGTACTATTATTATCAGCGAAGCTGGGATTGGATGGGACGAGGTCGTTTATAAAGATTATGAAAAGAGCGGGTGATAAAATTGACCCCTGCCCCTGAGGGACACCAAAGATGCTGCGGGTTTAGTATTGACAGCGTCTAATACTACCTTCATCGAATGGCCAAAAATAATACTCTCGACCCAACTCTAAAGTCAATGCCAATAGCTTAGTTAGAAGAAAAGTTAAAAGAAGAATGGAAGTACTGCCAACGTCGACAAGTTTTTATTACACCGGCTGCCATCCAATATATTACCGTGACCGAGCCCTGACTTTGGTGATGGAACTGTGCAAAGAGCAGGGAATTGCTGTAATTCGGGAAGACAAGAACGAATGAAAGTTATATATATTTGGGATAAGTGGCAAGACAAAGCCCCAGGCAGACTCGAAACCTCGACCTTTGCGATGGTTGTTGGCCAACTTAACCCCAAGGCTACCGAGGCCAGGACCAACATTTTAAAGTATCATCTCTTAGGGCCGATTCACAATGAACGCTTCAAGCTTCAAATTTTTTTTTTGGTTTCAAGTTCATTTGAAGCTTGCAGCTTGAAGCTTTGAATGTGAATCATTGTACATAAATCCTATAATCCTAAATTTTTGAAGCTTGAGGCTTGAAGCGTTCATTGTGAATCGGCCCTCAAGTTCCGGCTTCTTAATTCTTCTTAGCGAAAAAATGTTGATAAATTGGAAATTCTTTCACTCTTGACGCGCACGATAAAAATGTCCAATCAAAAGCATTGGTACACACTTTTCACCACAAAACTCCTCTAATGAGAGATTCAATGAATCGCTGTGCAAACATTTTAATAATTACAACAAAATTACCACCCAAAAAACTCTCGGCTCCAGAAAATATGTCTGTCCAGTGACCCTTGGCCCCATCCACGCGTCTCTGCGTGTCTCTCTGGCTCCGTCGATCCCTACCATCGCGTAATCAATTTAAAACCAATTTGTCATTTAATTTACGAGCAAAGTTTACAACCGCGGATAATCGTCTTCATAATATACATAAACTGAGTCCCGGTCGCCAAGCTGCCCCCTTGGGTAGTTTGGTGCATCCTCCTCGGATGACTCTTGGCCGGGGCCAGACAATCGTTCGCGCGCCCCGATCCACCACCACCACTCTCCACACAAATAATCCAGGAGGGTCTTCTTGATCTCGCAGTGCGGCGTTCTCACTTTGTGCCAGATATAAGCTGGCCAAGAACGATTCTAATCCAGGCACCAAGGACTGCATCGCTTTATTTATAGTATAGATGTAAGGGTATACAAGACTGTCCACGAGATGAGCTGGCCAGGTACATCACTCCGGAGAACTGGTTTCGATGCCTGGCAGCCTGGACCTGGGCATTCCTCGGATTCCGTTTTATGTGTTACGAAAATTTATGCCCTTTGTCTCTGCACCATCCCGAAAACTCCGCGGAAACCCTTTCTGAAGGCATAAACAGACACTCGGTGCAATATCACTCCTGGCCAAGAGGTCCAGGGCCTGGAAGTCTTGTTCCTTGACTGCTCGACATAGTGGTCAACTCGGCGATGACTGTTTGCCGGTGTCTTCGTCTTGTTCAGCGTCTGTTTTGCCTTTCCTGTTGGGGTGTTCTGTAATAACTCTTTGGTACGAGTCCGTTTTGTCCTGATCTTGTCGTTAGAGCTGCGATCACTCCGGAGAAGGGTCATTCAGGTTAATGTTGTTTGTGTTGTCTGATAGCGAGGGAACACCTCAAGCGTAAGCCGATGCCACTACTAACAATTCCATGTCATGTCGGATGCTCGGTTGCCCTGTTCTGGCGAATTGAAATCGTCGCCGGTTTGTTCATGCCTTGTAAGCCCTGGGCTTCCACTTTTAAAACAAAGGAACACTGACGACAACATAATAGCGGGACAGGTCAAGGTATATCGATGGATCGAGGGCATTAATACAAAAAAAAATCGGACGTTTCAGCTGGAACTGTCGCAACAGCCTAAAGTCTCTTCCACATTCCTCAAATGCCGTCGTTCATGATGGCTACAAATAATCTTCTTTATTGCATTCTGTTGCCTGGGACTAGACAAATTGAAAATTACGCAAATCCCGTCTGGATGCCGCGAAAGCTCCCACATTTGCCAAAGTAGACACTGGCACGGATCTCCATAAAGACAAATTGATTATAACCTCGCAGCAGCGTTTATGGCCAGTACGCAAACACTTTATGGCGATTTCATGGTCTTCTTATGGCCACCTCTGCCGTCCTGTCAATGGACCACACACAATTTGCATAGAGTCTAGAGTGCAGCTAGAAACCAGTTAGCCGATATCTATTCACGTATTGCTGCTGCGCTGCAGCCCAAGTGGCCCGCCGAGCCGAGTCAGTTGATCTTCAATCTGTTGCGGCTGCGCGCAGAGGTCTCATCTGCAGATGCTGCTGAGATTGAATTTAAGTCTATTATACGAATATGGGTGTAATTTCAGTTTCTGTGGAATGAATAAATTTTGATTTTATAGCGTATGTTGGTTGGGCTGAGAGCACTGTTTTAATGATCACTAAAGATCGATTGGTGATTTATTTGTGATGTACTGAAATTTTGAAATTTTCAAAGAGATATTTTACTATGTGTTTGAAAAAAACGAAAAAAATTAACTTTTATCACTCTGTCCTACTTAGCTACGTGCTAGATAATATAGAATTCTTTACTGGTCGAAAGAAGTAAATGACTGGCTGTATAAAATAGCAATTAACTCTACTCTCTCCAAAGTTATCGAAACAATAATCAATAAAAAGCTTATGAAATATCTTGAATCCAACCAAATTCTACTCGACAGGCTGAACGTCTTTAGATCAAAAAGATGTACTGGCGACCTTCTTCTGTGCCACAACACCTCAACCAAAGTATCCATCGCTTTGGTGAGTCTGGTCGAGCTAGATATTTTTAAAGCTTTTAACCGGGTATGGCACCTGCTCCGCTGTCCAAATTTCAAGATAATGGTATCGACTTTGTCTTTAAGAACTGGATTCAGAGTTTCCTTTCTGGCTGTCCATCAAAGTAGTATTGCACGGTTCAACGAAGCCGATAAAGCCGGGGTTCCGCAAGGGTCAATTCTATAACCAATTCGTCATGTTTAAAAATGATCTCCTCTCGAACCCCATCTGCTTCGCGGATGATGGTACCTTGTCTGTTTTGATCGTGAACTTATGTCCACCTCTATCAACAGGTACACCGAACAAGGGCCGCAAGAATCGAGTCGAATTCAAAGCCTCCAAAACGAAGTATGTACTGCCTCCTCTCTTCACCGATGTTCTTTCTGTCTCAGTAGACGGTGTGAATCTAGCTGTTCCATCACTTAACATTTTGGGCATAACTTATTCTGAGGATCTGCGTTGACATGATCACTTATTCCAAATCGTCAAACAAGCATCGAAATGCCTAGGATTATTTAAAAGATGCAAACTTTTGCTTCCACCTTTTATTTACGAGGGAGTAGTGAGGGTCTTCCATCATCATCGTGCTCGGCCGAGTTTAGGGCCCACACCAAAACCAGGACACACCGCTGAGGGTCCGCACTCAGACGGTAGTGTCAGGTTCAAATTGACTAAATACACCAACCCTTTATCCATGACAGTTGAATCCAGACCGGCACAAGCCGTTAAGCATTATTTCGGTCTGGCGTCATCAACATGACATTTAAAAGGGTCCATCGAAGTGGGGCATACGGATCAGCGACCTTCCGTCTCAGCTTCCATCGCGAGAAATGTGGCTTCGATGAAGTTCGCTACATCTTTCACTGGCTATATAAGTGCTCAAAGATGCTTCGGAAGGTGGACAGCATTCCGTCGAAAAGCTACTGCCTATCCGTTCTGCATCTCGAACCTAGTTTAAAAACCACCTTCTTTATCTTCCATTCTCCTCACGTGACCGGCAACGTACAACCTTGTACGAGGGCCCAAAATGTTGACAATGAAATTCTCTACAACTTTAGTTCTCACAAAGTTCTTGACCCGATTAACCCTTTCAAAGTTATACAAGGTCAAAGTTATCAAAAATCACTTTTTGGCCAAAAAATCCCTCAAAATCTTGTTTTTTCGGAAAAAAATTTTGATCAGTCAATACGAAACGTTATTGCCTACAAAAAACCCTTTCGAAGCTATTTAAGGTCAAAGTTTCAAAAAATCAGTTTTTGGTCAAAAAATGACTCAGAAAATGATTTTTGAGAAAATTTTTTTGTTCTCTCTATACAAAAGATTATTGCCTACCCTAATGACACCCTTGTCATTTTTTTGAAAACTTTTCGAAAAATTTTGCAAAAATCAATTAGTGCTTTTTTGGCTGAAAAGTGATTTTTGGAAACTTTGACCTTGAATAACTTCGAAAGGGTTAAGTTTTCGAAAAAGAGACAACAGGGTTTTTGTAGGCATGCAATATCGTTTCGTATTGACTGATCAAAAAAAAATTTCGAAAAAACCAGGGCTGGCTTCATGTAAGGTGATCGGTGATTATCAGCAATCACTTAAACAGATTTCTGTTCATGGATGGCGACTGTCACCTGCCAGAATCAGCAAATTGGTGGAGACAAGAAATTGTTGTCACTTTTGTTGTCACTGAAGTATTTTTTAATGTATCAGTTGGAAGTTAATAAACTAATAAATATTTTGAATATATCAGGGCAATTCCAAATCGTGGTACAATTTATGGAGCAAAACTCCGATATTTTACCAAAAGATAAAGGGTTTTACATACATTCACCGAGTTTACCAATGTTAAGATTCTCATGCAAAAATTGTCTTATTAGGGAAATTATCGCAATTTATGTTATATGTATGTAAAACTAAAAATTTCAATTATCTATATCTCAAAAACTAAGCGAGATATCGAAAAATTTTATTTATCATTTTCGGCACCCAAACTCAAAAAAAAAATATCATTAAATCGCGGCGCCTCGAATATCGTAATTGTGCCAAGAAAATGCACACATTTCCCACTTTTTAGTCTGAAGTTAGCTTCAGTTGATTTTCGATGATTAATTTTAAATGATCGCTTTACATGAATAATCTCTTTGTAGTGATCACTCCCGGCAATCACCGAAATGATAATCACCTATCACCTTACATGAAGCCAGCCCAGTTTTTGAGTGATGTTTTGGCCAAAAAGTGATTTTTGGAAACTTTGACCTTGAATAACTTTGAAAGGGTTAAACGGGTCAACATCTTTGTAAGAACTAAAGTTGTAGAGAATTTCATTGTCAACATTTAGGGCCTTTGTATGGGATTGTACGACCTATAGAAACCGAGATATAAGGAAAACAACGGAAGACCGCTATATTTCCGGCGGCCATGTTTTTTTTTGATTCCGAAATTGTTTTCTTAAAAAGTCCCAAGGAAGCTGTGGACCAATTTTCAGCCATTTCTGAAAGTGCGTTTTTTTTGCTAATTTCCCCGAACTAAAAGAAAGTTCGTGAAACTGGCATGTTTGTACAAAACTAACCGCGTGCTCGTCCGGTGCTCATTTCTGTTGCCTAAAGTTGCAAGAACCTAAACTCGTCGCAGAGCTCAACATCAGTCACATTTCTCCGAAAAGAATATCTATTGTATAAAGACCTAGAATTATTTGCTTACAAGGTAAAACTTATACCCTTGACATACGGGCGTCCCAACGACGATAATTCGTCATTAATGACGAGTATGAGCCTCGTAATTACGAAATCCAATGAAGTAAATTTTACGTCGTTACGGCGAACATAGAGGGCCGACCGATAGATTATTGCTTTTAGGCTTTTTTCCCAGTATTATGCGGTATCAGCTGATTTTTGATTAATAACAAAAATATTACTTGTTTCCAGATTAAGAGACCGGCGCGCGGCTGGAAAACAAAGTGACATATTTTTTTTTAAATTTTGTTCACTGACATTCTTTACTACATACCTACTTCTACTTATTACAATTGACAAAAAATAATGACGTATTTTAGCGTGTCTCACCCTAAAAGGCATTCGTCGTAATTACGTTGCCGTTTGTCGAGGGTATTACTAAAGAGTTGAAGCAAAATGACCATCTGCTTCGTGGCAAGGACTTTAAAAGAGTTGGTATTGGTCGCAAAATCATCTTTTCGGACGAAGCTCATTTTCATATCAGTGGTTATGTTAACAAGCAAATCTTTAGGCTTACGGGTTCCGAAAATCCACACCTAGTAGCTGAGAAGCCAATGTATCCTCAAAGAGCTTGGCATCAGGGGCGGTTTCAGAGGGGGGTAATTGGGTAATTACCCCCCCTAAGAATTTTCGTTCGCTTATTTATTTTTATTCTTAAAAATTACCACAATTTCAAACAAACAAGATAAGTTATGGTGAATCCAGTCGGCGATATATGACGGTGAATTTTTCCAAAATTGCTGGAGAGTCGTGGAAGGGACCGATACCCGAGACTCGCGCTAATATGGCACGCTATGGCTGATTCCACACGAGCGTACACACGACACGACAAGAGTCGGCTGCAAAGTGGTTTATGAAGAAGAGGGTGAGAGAGGACGATGGGGAGGGCACACAAATTTGAATGATCTTTTCAGCAGATTTTTGATCTGTGTTTGCTTGAATATCTGACCATTTTGTAAAAAAATCAAGAAGCGGTTCCAAAATGGCGCCCGATTTTTGCAATTATGTTCCCCGACCCACCGACATGGGCATCAAATGGAAGGGCATGACAGATAGAATACAATTAGTTGTGTCGCGTCATTCCAAATTCAAAATGGCGGATTACTTTTTTCCTCACAACCCCCTCAGAATGGGTATCAAATGAAAGTGTATGACGATTGTAATGCAGTAATCTGTCTGACGTCATTTTGATTCTAACATGGCGGCCACCACAAAATGGCGAAAAGCATATAATAGACTAAAAAGTAGGAAAGAAAATTTATGTAATATGTTTTATCAAATCAATATAAATAAATATATGGGTTCATTTGCTTCCTTTGCCTATCTATACTATTATATAAAGAGAAAAGATTTGATTGTTTGTTTGTTCCGGATAAACTCAAAAACTACCGAACCGATTTTAAAAATTCTGTCGCCAATAGAAAGCTCTATTATCAACGAGTAACATGGGGTGTACTCGTATATGACCGAAATTCAAAATAGAAGCAGAAATATGGTTCAATTTGCCAATTTTATTCCGATTTCAATGAAAGTGGGTATCTAGAGGTTTTTAAGGTCGCAAATAACGAATTTGCAGTCAAAAATTATAAAATCAAGATGGTCGACGAATTTGCAAATTGTGTTCCGATTCCAATGAAAATCGGTATCTGAAATTTTTTAAGGTAACAAATAATGAATTTATGATCAGAAATTATAAATTCAAAATGGCCGTGCCAATATGGCGGACGAATTTTGTTAAATTTGTTCCGATTCCAATGAAAGTGGATATCTATGGGTTTATAACGTCGCAAATAAGGAATTTTTGGTCAAAACTTATAAATCCAAAATGGCCGAAGAATTTTCAAATTGTGTTCCGATCCCAATGAAAATCGCTGACTGGGGTTTTTTAAGGTAGCAAATAACGAATTTATGATCAAAACTTATAAATTCAAAACTGTGGGACCAATATACCGGACGAATTTTGCAAACTAAGTGTTATTTATCGGTTAACTGTATGTAGGTTGTTCAAGAGTTGGAAAATCGGAAAATCTTGACATTCTAGCTACAAATGGAAAAACATTGAACATAGTGTATCCTGAAGCTCTCTAAGCAATCGGTTCAGAATGGATCAACAAGGTTTTTTTGGTGAGATGGTAAGGAAATGTGGGATTTATATGGGTTCCAGCTAGTTTAAGACAATCGTCGGAGCTGACACGCACTTTTAATTTTTTTTTGATGTTGATTGTTTTGTATTTATGGGATAAAAAAATATTTAAGTTTTTTCTTTTTTTAAAGTTACCCCCCTAAGCCAGTTGGCTGGAAACGCCCCTGCTTGGCATAGGTTTTGGATTGTCGGTATCAGTGGTCCTACTTTTTTGAAAATGAACACGGCAACAGCATTACGGTGAACGGAGTACGCTATAGAGACATGATAACTGATTTTTTGTGGCCCCAAGTAAGCGATCTAGACTAGGAAAGGATTTGGTTCCAGCAGGATGGTCTCAAGCCATTGTTTTCCTTAAATAATCGGAAGGAGTGCTATTTTGAATAAAGCAATATTCATTGAAAAATATTGAACGGTGAAGTTATAATAACAATTTAAAAAAGAAACCAACAGATCACGGTATACAGAAACAAGGTAATGTAATGGAGAAATGTCATTTGAGTGCTGACGTCACTTGGCACGCTCTTCCCATATAAAATCGGAGTTGTGTTGTTGTTTCTGCATTAGTGCTGACGTCACTCGGCCGAAATTTCTACAATATTCGAAGCTGTCAGTCTCTGTTACATTACCTTGTTTCTGTATACCGTGCCTACAGATGACCCTTCAGTACAATTCGGCTCTGCACTAATCTCTTCTATCCTTCAAACTAAACCTACTACTAGAAGTTGCACTATAACCTGAAAGACATGACACACTGGTAGGGAGATTCCTAAGCTTGGGTTTTCCACATTAAAAAGAAAAGGCTTGACGTAAACAGACAGATTCATCGCCAAAACAGATGCCTATTTTGAAGACCTTCCGAGATCCTACTTTTTGGACGTCTAAAGAAAGTTGGAGAAATGCTGCTTGTTGAAGGGCTTTTGAAGCTACATTGATTCTCGATAGAGTCTTCTTCGCTAACCACTACTACTATCGAAGCTCGAACAATATATATTGTAAAACTTCCCTGTATAAAATTTGGAAGTCCTATCCTACAACGGATCTGTAAATTCTCTTATTTTGGAAAAAATGTGGTGTATATATTGTTAAATTGCATATAACTTGGTATCGCTACACTAGTAGTAGTGGAAACAACACAAAAAATAAACCCAATGCGGAAACTAAAGTCTGCTGTCTTACATCCAAGCAAGGACAACACTGACACACCTTGTGGATAAAATACAAAATAAAAATCCCCAGTGTATAATGTCATCAATTTACTTTCCTTGACCAGAGTCCGTCGTCGCAGCTAAATCTCAACAAAACTGGCTTCCCCTAAAAAGTCAACACCGTTTCTATCGAATAAAAGGCATTCATTGCAGTTCGATTTCACACCTTTTCATATGGTCTATTCGCGTGTGATTGATCTTCCATAGCGCGGCAATAATCTCTGAATGCGTTTGTGTCTATACAGATCCTGCATTGAGTTTCACAGCATGCAAGATCCAGCTCTGCGGCAAGATCAGTATAAGACAACGAAAGAATGTACCGAAGGGACTAAAGGGGGCACAATTTCGTAGCACCTTTGACAGGAATAAAATTGAAAACATTGCGCACCGCCAGCGCGCATGACCTAGTGGATAAAAGCTGAGATAACTAACGGTATAAAAGAAAATCCATAGGCAATGTTTGAATAGGCTCTCGCTTAAGACGAATCTGTAGTGATTAATTTTCTGTCATAGTCGCGAATTATCGCCATTGTGGCCGGCGATCTTGATCAATGGTCCTCAATTTCGTTGATCGATTGCACATCGCGGGTAGTCGCCTTGGTTAGCGCAGGATAATCGAGTGAAGTCATTGTATTTTGACAAGAGATTTGCGTAATACTCTCGGGATTATTCCATTCAGTCGCTGCACCGCTTAATTTCATTCTCCCCGAGTCTTCTATTCACAAGATCCATTCGACCGTTTCTACTACAGATCGTGGAATGCGCATTATTCTATTCGCAATTTCCATTTTCACTGTGAAAAGTTGCAGTTTTCCATTCTCTTTCAGTGCAACTTTTAAACAAAACAAAATAAAATTCTCCTCAATCACGAATTCGGGTTATCAGCAGACACAAAAATTGAAATATTTGTCTCTTTGACGGCTTCTAATTGATGGACATGCCTAGTCCATCCCGAGTGTAAAATTCCTCACAACCTGTGCCCCCGGGGGCTTTTCGTGCCAAGTAGCGTGTTTTCATGTCAATATAGAAAATGGTCAGTCGTGGTTCCGAATCCACCTGTCATTTGTCATCCATCTCAAGTCCCACCTATGAACACCCTACTCTGTCGCCTCAAAGTTTTTTTTTTGAGACACTCTAGCGCCCATGGCCTAGACCTGACAAATTGATCGCTCTCGGCCATATCTGTGTGTGCCCGTCACAGCGGACAGAGACCAACATTTTCGGTGGCTTGCAACTAAAACGTTCATCCAGGTTCAGGTCAGATTACCTGTATTATAGCCTCCTCCCCGGTTGGGGTACACGTGGGTCTTATCTCAGTGGAGGTGCTACAATGAATGTTTTTGACGATAGAGGCTGAGTGCATTTTTAGTTCAACTAAAAGGTGTGGGGCATTGTTTGATAGCATTGGGTATGCTCGATTGATGGGTTCGCCTCGTATCAAGGATGGATGATGAAGGCTTGAATTTATTTTATTCGTTAAGAATAGCGCAATCGTGCTACCAGGTGCTAAAAGTGGTACATGGAAAATTGTTTTACTGTAGATTATCGGATTGTCAAGGCAGCCATTTTTGGTTTTAAACGGTATAGGATAAATATAACAACTTAACAAATCTGAAAGAATGCATTCAAGAGATTGCACCTTTAATGACATTTAAGAAGCCAGAGAGGATTGTGACTGGGTCATTTTAGAGACAGCACGAATTGTAATTAAAAACAGTTCTAGTATATCCGAATCAATGTTTGGAAAAGCACCGCAGCAAACTTTTCTGCATTAATATTCGATTCATTAAAAAATTTCTAAATGAATTAAGGAAGCAACGAAAATCGTGAGTAGCCTTTTAAGTACATTTACTTTGAGATTTGCAGTAACGTAGTACTTCCACCTTTGTATATCAAAGCACGGAGATAAGGAACAAAGTAATGACATTGTCCTAAACTCCAAATATCAAAATGCTTATGGCCAGTAACTAGAGCATCCTAGACATAAGATCTTTCTTAGACCATAATTATATCTCCTTCGTTTTAAATCTGGGGAAAGACAAGCCAAGCCAGAGCTTTATAGGAATCTCAAGTGAGAACTGGCATGGCAGTAGTTTACAGAATTTGCATAGGCAACACCTCACACGCAGGCCTGTCAAATTAGATTTTTTCGTGCCAAACGAGCCATTCGCAAGGTCAAATATGGAAAAATAGGGAAAATTCCGAAGAATTTGAAGAACTACTTTTGGCGCTCGTAGACGTTTGGGTACGTTTCCAAAATGGAGTCAAAAAAGGGACAAAACCAGTTTTTTGCGTTTTAAAAAAAAACTAGACTTTTAGGCCGGGGAAATTAGCAAAAAAAACGCCCGGAAAGAGACAAAATTCCAAAATGGCTGAAAATTGGACCACAGCTTCCTTGGGACTTTTTAAGAAAACAATTTCGGAATCACAAAAAAATCATGGCCGCGGGAGATATCACTTTTTGGCAAAAAAAATCACTCAAAAACTGATTTTTTCGAAAAAAAATTTTGATCAGGCAATAGGTACAAAACGTTATTGCCTACAAAAAAGCCCTCTTTGTCATTTTACCGAAAACCTAACCCTTTCGAAGCTGGGTGGAATAAAAGTGTTTTTGAAAATTGGCAATTATGCAAGGAAAGCTCTTTTCAGTACCCCTTAGGAGCTTTTTTCCATATTGAAAAAATGAAAATAGCATATATATCATCTATACTTATGGAAAGCTTTGAAAGTTCACTCATTTTCTCTCATATTCTCTCAACGTAAGTTTTTGCCCAAGGTATGCTCTTACGGAGAGCTTTTATAGTGTGACGTCACTGGTAGCCGATTTATGAAATTTTATTAGGAAATAAATTGTTTTTAAATTTTCACGTGAAAACTACTGCACCGATTTCATTGCAATTTTGCATGGTATACGATGGTACACCAGCTAAGAATATATGCTACCAATAATTTTAATTTTTCAATGCATTCAACGGATATAATGGTGTTTAATGAAATATATGGGATAACTCAAAAGTGAAGTTTCTGATATTAAGTACAATCTTCTTTAATTTGGGTTTACAATGGCTTTGTTTATTTGCAAGGACATTTAAATTTTTATTCTATTAAGTAAATGCAGCCTCGAAAAAATAATTTGGATTTTACATGAAGTATTTGTACCATGGTTTTTGCCTTTCGAAAAGCTTGAAAGAGTTTGTTTATTTGCTCTTGAATGAAATATATAAAAATCGTCGAATCCTTTCGAAACATCATAAAGGATAATCAAAAAAAGTGCAAAAAAATTGTGCAAAAGTGACTTATTGTGGTTATTTGAATTTTTAAAATGAAGAAAAACACACAAAAAAGAAATTTTTATGAACAACATCGCGAAGAAATGGCTAAAAAGAGGGCATCGAGACAAACTAATGAATTGCAAGTGATGAATGGAAATGAAAGCCAAATTGCTACAAATTGCGTTCGTAGGCAACCTAAAGCATTTTTCAAGGCTGCCATTCAAGATTATTGTAAAAATTTTATACCGGAAAAATTCAGCTTAGATGATTTTTGCAGGGAATGTACATATTGTTCAAGTTTAGGTTATAGATTATGAGAGCTTTAGTTGATTAAGATTTTTCAAGTTGGGTTCGCAAAGTTGGCAATTCTACTGTTGAATGTCCAGAAGGAATTAAAAATACTCAGCATAGTATTTTAATTCCCTCTAAATTTATCTCGAAAAATATTGTTAGGTACTGTTGGGTTTGGTGAAACTTTCACAACGCAAAATGTCCTTAGTATTTCTAAAAAAGCAGTTTTATGTCCTAAAATGATCACGTCCGTGTAATAAATGAATCTGTTCTTGCTAGAATGAACGCGGAAGAAGTCTCATACTATTCAATCGATTCCATGGTAATAGATGACGATAGTTTTTTTCAAGGGCGGCGGAGGGTAATGATTGTGGGTGGGGAGCCGGAACCATGTTTTACGTACGGTCAGTTGTATACAGCGATTGTAAAATTGATGTTTCAAGTGGTCTAAAACAAAACAGGAAGTTACTCCTCAAGGAATTGTCACTGAGAACTTGGTTTATAAAGAAGTTTTAATGTAATTAAAAAAATAAACCAGGAGAGAACTCTTCCTTTTTGAACCGTGCTCAAGCGATTGTAAAATTCAAGCTCGAAATGATCCAAAACAGGAAGTTACGGTTTGAGGAATAACCACTGTGGGCTTTGGGATAATTAAAATAATATATACTCTGCACAATTGTGCAGGGGCCCGACTAGTTATAAATAGTTTTTGTAAAATACGGTTTTTTCGAAAAAAGACCCTTGTCGAATTCGATTAGCTCATAGCCATCAGCAACTACAGAAACGTTTTTGGCCTCGAAGAATTGTGCTAATAGTTGTTTTTTGTGCGCACATTGATACTTTATCAGAAACATGCGAAAAAATGCCCGAAAAATCGAAAAAAGATTTTTTCCCACAAAAATTGCGATTAACTTCCATCGATAGCTGCAAATTTTCTACGAAGGTCGTAAAATATTTTTCCCCCTATCGATAGGCAATGAATCAAAAGGAATAATAAATTTTGAAATTTTTGAAATAATTTCCTTTTTTCGGCAATAATTTATTAAAGAACTAAGTAATATACGAAAAAAATGCAAAGGTACAAAAAGGAAGGTTTTTTCTTGGTCTTTCTTCTTTTGGTTCAGTACAATGAAAATTAACTAAGATATCTTCGTTGCATATTTGCATGTGGGTGCGCGGACCACCTTCGGTTCCTTCGCTGATTTATTCCTCATAAAGTTTAGAAGCGGATCATCCACACAGTGCTAAATGAGTCTTTTTTTCGCATTGTTTCACCTCCGCGTTTTCTATAAGTGAAAAAAGTTTTTTCCAACTTATAGCAAAACGGCCTGATTTAAGAGAAAATGTAGAGATATTTTACAGTAGCGTTGTTGGATGAAATTTTAAAAGCCGGTATGTTCTGTTTCTGTACAATATTTCGGTACGGAGCTCCGCCCGAACAGTTAAAAAACTTGAGACGGGTCCATGTCCAAGGCTTGTCAGCTTTTCTGTAACAGATGGAGTATGATACTTATGTAAAGGCATTATAACTAGGTACTATTGGAGCACTCAAAAATTGCTCTAGATACTTTCATCAAAAAAAATTTGGAACGATTTTGGTTTGGAACATATAACTTTTGAAGTTCACTTACTAATTTTCATAAAAATCGGTGCTGTCCGAAGGTATTCTACCTTTAACTGCCTAAAAGCCTGAACCATAATAGACGTACGTTTTTAACGAACGTATCTGTCACCGTAAAAATTAACGTACAATCGACCATAATAATCGCAGTAAATTGTTTGAATTTGAGTCTGAATACAGCAAGTATGCTACGATTTTGACATTACAACGCCGGCCGTCAACTGGGATCCAGATCCCATAAGACGGCGTTATATTACGTTTAACGAAACATTAACGAAAACAAGTATACGTTATAGTCAATCATTCATTAGAGCCATCGGAACGCAGGGATTGACGTACTTCTTTCACGTCTATTAATGGTCCACATCGCCAAAACCGTATCAATCATCACAGGACACTGGCCAGTTAGGGAACATGCCGCCAGATTTAATATTCCATACAACACCCACTGCTACAGCTGTAGAGGGGAACAAGCTAGTGAGGGATGTGACTTTAGCGCTGTGATATTCGCTCACCTGTTACAAAAGATAAAAACCCGTTGTAAGCGTGGGCCGATCTTAAATCAGCATGGCATATACCTCTACTTGAAAGACAGTATTCAGGATTCCCCTGGGCTAAAACCAAAATCTTAGCACACGACCGCTACAACCGATGAAAATAACGAAAAACTGAAAAAAATTCTACTCCATAATCTCTAGTCCAGCTTGAGAGAGATGGCTCGTTCCCTTAAAACATTTTGTATGATATTTTGGGAAAGAGCCGCGTCTCTTCACGCCTTGTGCTTAAAGACCTGAATTTTCTGCAAAAATAAGTAGCGCGAGCAGGATTGAGCCAATTCTGACCTCATTATGAGGGAACACATCATAACTGGTGGCGAGACATACAGGTTTATTAGTTTGATATGCCAACAAGTCAACTGGTGGACAAGACTGGTGGACAAGTCAAGACTGGAGAACAAAATACGAGCTAAAACCGCTCAAACCACGTGGTAGTCGTTCAAAAGTCAAGGTGATCCTCATTGTTTTCTTCCAAATTTGTGGTTTTGTGCATCATGACTTCGTCAAAGGTAAATAAAGAATACTAAGTGACAGTAATAAAGCGTTTGCATGACAAAATCCATCGGAAACGGGCAAATTTGTGGAAAAACAATTCGTGGATTTTATATGAAGATAATGCGCATAGAGCGACAGCGGTGATTGAATTTAAGTCCAAAAACACAATAAATACCATCAATCAGGTTGTGGCAGTTCCTTCCTTCATTTCTCTCTCTCCCTTCACTATCTTCCGACTAGAGCTTGCTGTTCGACATTGCACTCTATACGAAAAAAAAAGATTGTCAACAGTACAAAGGGCTTTCCCTGAGGTCTAGTCTTTCACATAAAAAAAATCAACCCCCGTATGCGCTAGATCTCGCCCGTGTGACTTCTTTATATTCCCAAATCTGAAAATGCCTACCCGAATTGCCCTAATTCGATTAAAGCTATAAAGGAAAAATTGGCCGATAGGGCTGAAGGCCAAACATAAATATTGATGAATAAAACAAAATTGTGCGTTTTGTTTAACGCAACCTGTACCGTTACTCTTTTGAAAGTAATATTTAAAAAAAAAGCTAAAACGCATCTTTCAAAGCGCTTCTGTTAGCAATTTGGACAATCAAGATCAAATTTGTGATGACGTAACAAAAGCGAAAAAGCTTGTTATGATTTTACGAAAGCTCAAAAGCTGTTTGTGATCTCTAAGCGTTGCATACTTTCGGGCAAAATCATATTGTAATAAAAAAATTATTTTGATCTTTATTAAAACTCATGTAAATGTGACGAAATTGAAAGGAAATGTTCGGATTAAGGCGTATAGCATTTTTACAGGCAGTTTTATTATGAAAGCTTAGAGAATATTTTAGTAAATGCGAATGAATTTGTTTTTCAGCTTATTGCATGAAAGCAGTGTTAAAATCTAATAAAGAAAAACACTATTTAAATAAAGCAAAATCGCCTCCTCCATTTAATAAATAAACACAAATCGCCAAAGCACATCCACAATTGCCCCATAACTCGTTGTGCTCAAAGCAGTTCTCTGTGCGTGTTATAACTTCAACGGGGAGTATGTGAAAGGCGACGACTAATAAATTTTTTTCACAGCCAACATTCACATAACACCTGTGGCTTGGCGCGCACCTTGTTAATCTGCTGATGTACCTCGATGTGATGTATGCTCACGCAAGCCATTTTGAGACGTTTGCGCACGATTTCCAGCACCTCAACAAGTGTTGCAAGCCCCAACCCAATCGATTTCTTGATATGTTCAACACGATTGGATCCTGGGATAAATCAATTATCCGCGTCCATGTTAATAATTTGCACAACGGATTTATAGCGATCCCGGTTCAGTGGTCTCTCCACCAAATTGTCGACAGCCCCCCACCATGCCCTTGCAGTGCTGCTCAAGTCGTCGATTATGACGGGGCTGGGAACAAATTTACCTCGTATCACAGGACGAGAACATATGAGCCCCAAGCCCCACACTAGGCACTGGGGATGTCAATTGAAATTTAACACGAACAATTTATGAATGTGTAATGAACAAGTTGTGCGACGTTGGTGCGACGACGGAGCTGCACGGTCGCTTATCTCGAGGATAATTAGCCAGAAACCAGGATATAATGAGAGTGCTCCCATTTGTTATCCGGGATGTGAGCGACATGTTTATTGTTCGGCAATTTGCCAGGAAGGAAGCATATTGAAGTTCGTGCAAGGATACAAGTTTTCGCATTAGGATGAATTTTTGGGGTGGTATGGCTGAGGCGACGGGACGGGGGGTGAATGAATTTGACGCTTCAACAAATTTTGGTAGATGGATGCTGGGAGATGAAGCATAATTTTAACTTTCGATACAAAATTCCCGGTTGAAATTTCTGTGAAGAGTAGTTGAACCCACTTTTTCGTTATTGCCAAGTGGTACAGGTGTCTGACAGCCCGTCCTAAGTGCACGCACTAATTACCCTTCCATTTTCTCTCCCCCTCTTTTTGAAGCTTACAAAACAAAGACGCGCTTAAATAATTAAAGACAGATTTGTCTCCTTCGCTTTCGGAGCGCCAAGGCGTGCCCATCATTGTCTCCTGTCGTTGGGTAGTCGTAAAAGTTGCTGCTTACCGCAGACGCCTACAAAGTTGACATGAAAAGTTCTTAATTCGTGAATCGACGATGAGATGTGACACAGGTGCCACTAATTCTTTAATGGACATCCCGTGGGGATAATGAGGGTCCCCATGACGAGCACAATTTGCTCCTGCAGCATTACATGAAAATATAATTAACTTGCCTCTCTCAAAAATGTCACCGCTTTTGGTTATTATCGCGGAACGGTGACTGTACAAATGGCATAAAATATGTCATTAGGTTGCCTGGCTTTAAACTTGCAAATGGACATTTATTATCGAGCGAATATTTTTTCAATTTTGAAATTAAAATTTTTTTTTTGGTTGTTTCATTTGTAAATTGTAATTTCAATTTTTTATTGGCATCATTTGTTGAGAATATTCTTGTTTAATTAAAATTGAGTGAAGCTATTACTAAATTAGATTTTAGACAAGTGTTAAAGAGCACTAATGCACTTTTTTTGAAGGTAAAGCAACTTATTTTGTGAAGGTTTAACGAATCTTAAAAACAGTAATTCAGAGAAAATGTCCTGGAAGTCTCCATGAAGACCCTGTGTTTTCCATCATAATCCAGCGCCACTTTTATTATCTCTAAAATTTTGGCCATTATATTTAAATTTCCAGGTTTGAAAGAGGTTTTCAAAAAAATATTATTACCTAATAGGATTTTTCACAGGAAAAGTGTCGAGGAATACCATCCCGCGGTGCGAAAATGGTTTAAAATTGAGAGGAGAGAACAATCTGAGAAACACAATTAAAAAAGTCTATTTTCATCATCTTACTCCTATTCTGAAAAGATTTGATATGAGCTTTTGTGACGTCAGTTAAAATTTAAGAGCTTTAAAGCTCTCTTTTTATGTGTCAGAAATCACAAAATTTGTACCATTCCCAGCGGGAAATAAAGCAAGTGCTTCCACTGGAAGCTTTAGTGATGCGCTTCTAGAGTATTTCGTATCGGAAGTAGGTTTGATGCAAGCTGCGAATTCTCTTGGTACATGACAATTCCCTGTGGATTTGCTTTGATTTCAGTTTTCAGAGGTCTGAGCAACTAATGAGTAGTGATTTGTGAAGGAGCATAACTGGAAATTTTTGTGTGAATATCAAAATGTTCTTTATGTCTAATGCTCAAAAATGCTCTGTTTTTAAGTATGAAATATTTACTCTCTCTTCAGCTCTTTTCCTTCCTCTTTAATTAAAAAAAAGCTTAAAAGCTTCGCATATCCAAACAGAACCAAACAGCAAGTGCTTCCCGCTGCATCCATTTAACAAGCTTGAGAAGCGCTTTTAAGGAAAGAAAGGGGAAGCGCATCTTTCTGATGACATCCCCATGTAAAATTGCAATGAAGTGGAATGGAACAGGCAAGCACTCCGTGCTTCCAAAGACGCGCATTAACTGCCGTGTGGAAGCGCTCTTCTTCCCCGCTGGGTTGTGGTGGTATCACTGTGTAATGTCTAGTAGTAACCCAGAGATAAAAATTTGGAGCGCTCCTCAAGGGAGCTAATTTTGAACGCTGCCAAATATGCTCCTGTGGGAACATTACTGGAGTTTTAAGAAATTTTATAGAACGAAGAAAATGGGCGATTATCTTGTTGGCCATAAAGGATGACATTGGCATACTCAATAAAAGGGTTCTCGTTCGATACGGAGGACAAGCAGCATTGGACGTGGTTAGCATACTTAGTTGGGGGACCGCTTTGGTGAAGACTCGCACTTGGAAAGGAAAAGGAAATTGCAAAAGATGAACAAAAATAAAAGCTTTTCGGCACCGGAGCTTACTCACATATCCAGAGGCCTCCATGAATAGCTCTACTGTAGATATTTAAAAAAGCTTTATAATGCTCCTTTTTGTCTCCAACCAAATTGTTGCAGGAGTGCTCCTATGGGAGCTCAAATGGAGTGCTAGCCTACGCGGACATCTAATGTTAAAAAATATATGAAAAGGAGCGGAAAGCGAGGACTCCATGCTTCCATGGCAGTGCTCTTTCATTGTTTTTAGATCATCTCAATGAATTTGTGGTTTGAAGGTGTCTGGGATGCTCGAGGACATGGTGAGAAAACTTATGTTTGAACCCAAAGTTCAGAAATTCTGACTGCAAACGATTGCTCCGTAGTGGAGTTGTGATATTCATTGGTAATAATACTAATAACGATACAACTTGGGCTTGGAAATTCCTATTATGGGTTAATGTGTCTAAGGAGGATCAAATGGGGTTATAATCCATGACTTTGAGCTCGATTTTCCACATTATCTAGCCACGAGAAGGCAGTTCTAAGGGCTTAGGCTCAGACAAACGAATTGTGGTCAAGGCTGGTGCAAATGCAAAACTTAATAATGTAGGGAATGTAAAATTACAACACAGGCGATATACTTGAAGAAGAAACTTACACCTCTTTCTTATGTAGCCATTTCGTTGCAAGGTGCTCGGGCTCGGTTAATACTACGCTACGACTATTATGTGCGGCATGGAGCAGTGGTCTCCAAACTTTTTTGACCGCGTACCCTTCTGACGAAAATAATCATTAATTATACCCCTTAATTATATGAGCGGCACTATTCGCACAATATACGGGTGCACGGGACTACCGTGACACGGGGTTGCAAGGATACGGAGATACCGTTTCACAAGCCTACACGGGATACGGCCTTATTTTTGGGAAAAATTACCATTTATAAATGACAGTCACACCTATAATAGAATTCAAGTTGGCGTACCAAAGGTGAGGTACTTTTCTTAAGAACCATAGGGGGATATTGTCAGGGCCAGTAAATTTATTGACGTCAAACTCTTTGAGACATTTATACACCTCGGGAGTCCTGAAAAAAACTCCGTTCATTGAGTGGGGGTTGTACTCGAGAACGGGTTGGCAATTCAGGTTTCGGGTAAAGAAGAATTTGAGGCGAACCAAGGTGTTAATTCGGCACTTGATTTGATTTCTATCAGGTACATATTGTGGAAGAGACAAAATTCTTCTTGATGGAAGTTACCAAGGACCGAGGGGCGTAGCGAAGCGGGATTTTTGGGGGGTCAACCCTACGGGTTTTTTGCTTATAACTCGGAAACTATCAACTTTTCCTAAATAACCATGCTATTTCTTACAAATTCCACTATTTGTTCGAAGAACCGTTCGGGGTCAAGGGGTAGTTGAAAATTGTCGTAAAAACCCACTTCTGTGGTGATCTTCAAGCTGTAAAATTCAAACGAAGTGAGAGAGTGCAGCTTCTTGCATTTTCGAATACCTTTATTCGGATATAAGACAGGAGTCAGGACAGGACATTCAGATGAAGTGCTGCGAGAGTTTTTGCGTTATGAACTTAGCCCCTACCCTCTCTTTCTCTGTGGAATAAAACCGAGCCTGTACAGGACTATTTCACCTACTGAAGAGGCGAACTTCAACAAATGACACCACGGCCAGGCTTATGCAGAAATTTTCACCAGTTATGTATCATATGTCAAGTCAAACTAAGAATCAAATGCGGTTGTCATTTTTGATGACTTCCCTTACGAAGCTAGTGAAAACACCATTGAGAAGCGCGCAAAGAATTTGCTGCAATAACATTTACAGAATCGATCGTGCTCACTGCCTCGCAGGATAGTTTCCTAGCAAACTTCGCAAACAAGAGCCGGTTGATATCTATTGTTGTGCCCTGAAACGTTGTCAAAGTGATTAAAATAATATGGATTGATCATGTCGAACGAGGTCCGGAACAGAACCCGGCAAAGGTAGTGCTGCGAAAGTACCGACAGGAAAAAGCAGACCAGGGCGACCTGAGTAAAGTATAGACGGCGCCGAGGAGGACATAAGACAATTACGAATAAGAAACTGGAAAAGACCAGAGATCGACAATCATGGAGGCGAGCGCTAGAGGAAGTCAAGGCCAACAATAGGCTGTGAAGCTCCTGATGATGATGTAAACTCAGAAGGCAAGAGTACCCTGTAGCTTCATTTGCTGCTCGATTTTTAAACCGGTATTCCGTGTAGCCCCGTGATGCGGTATCCCCGGGCACCCGTGAAGATAGCCGATCATTTTTAAAAGGGTGTTGACGATTATTTGCCTTTTTTTGCTCCTCTTAATGTTTCTCTCTGTTAGTTTAGTATGGATATATAAAGTTTTTATTTTTTTCTTTCTTTCAAAAATAAGGGTCAAAAACTAAAAATTTATGTATTGTATTGAATATTTGGCGTACCCTCTAGAATTTTCTGCGTACCCCTCGGAGTACGCGTACCACACTTTGGAAACCACTGGCATACACGATTGAGACCAGGTCATTAAAACATTAATAAAAGAACGGGTGAAAGTAGTAGTTGTCTCCCGCTAACCCCGACGGTTGTGGCTCAACCGGCTGGTTAAAAAAATGAACTTATACAACATCCAAGAGTTCAAAATCGAGACTCACTGCATCCTCCTCATGTATGCTCCAGACTACCCTTAACCTATCAAATCGTTTTTGTATCCTCGAGCTAAGCTTACTACTACAAATTGCACTATGACGTGAACGACATGACAAACTGGTAGTATAAAGGGTTGCCCCAAGCTTAGACTCTTTCATATAAAAAAAAAAGATTCGAAAGCATCCAATTGGTTGAACGACTAAAACGGAAGCTTTCAATCTAGTTATTTAGAGCTGAGCCGATACCAATAGCTTGGAGTTTAGTCAACAGAGCAGGGTGCTATAATCAGTCAAAATTCTGGAGATATCTGAGCGAAAACCGCTCTAGCGTAGCTCGATAACATGTAAAACTGCGCCATGAAACTCATCGGTAATGGTTTTCTCGCAACACCAGACTCGTCCATTTGATACCTATCCTATCCTTCTCTTCTATTCTTAAAACTGACCTTAGTACTCTAGACCAGTGATTCTTAACAGGTGGGCCGCGGCCGCGGGGGGTCCGTAAGAAGATTTGCGGGGGGCCGCCAAATTATGCAAAATTTCCTTCAGAATACAATAAAAAGAAAATTGATGTACGTATAACTTTATTAGTACAGAAGAAATAAATGCCAAAGTAATTCTAAGGGCTGAATCACATAGCTTCGTTCTCTTTCGTTCATTCTTTCAGTCTGCGAGTTTAATGCTGCACACTTCATATGGAAGTGTCCACATCAGGAAGAACGGAGATGAATGAAGACGAACGAAAGCGAGAGCTTTTGGGAAATTTTGAAAAAGGCGACGGAACGGAAAGGAAAGAACAACATAACCACACTTTTGGAATGTTTTTTGAGTATGGTTATGCTTAAGCCCGGTATACAAGGCTCAAGAAATTTCTTTGCCTATCTAAAAACTATACAAAAAAAATGGTCAAGAAATCGGTCAGAAATATTTTCTGGAGCGATTTCTGCCACCGGTATGAAATTCACACCAGAAATAACGTGTTTTTTAGTGACAAGCAGATGTCGCTTTTGATAAAGTTTTAGCTTTTCCTCCAGAAACCAGAAATAAGTGTCGATTCATTTATTTCTTGAAGGAATTTTAACGGTTCATGAGTACATGACATGTCAGCTGTTTTTTGAAATTGAAAGGAACTTTCCGCAATACTAAAAATTACATTTTATTAATTTTTATTATTATTTTTTTAATTCATTTTTAATTCTTTATTAATTAAATCAATTTCATTAATTCCAAACAATCATAAAACAATTTATGTAATGTTCGCAGCGAAAAACAGGAACTGTCAAAATTTCTGAACTGTTGTCATTTTTTCTTAAGGAAATAAATGCAAAGGTTTTCTTGAGCAAATTTCTTGAGCCTTGCATACCGGGTTTTAATTTGATTTTTTAGCAGGAGTTCAAAAGAGGAAAAATCCAAGCGGACAAATAGTGTATAGCTGACGAATATACATTATTGGAATTAATAAATGATTGTAATTTGAAGTCTGGTTTCAAAACTAAGTATGTGTCCCAATTTTGGATACAAATTAATGCAGAAAATCCCATCCTGTTTTCAGCAGCAATGCAAAATTTGCTGCCTTTCGCTAGTACATATTTGTTAGAAAAAGGCTTCTCAACTATGGTGGTATGAAAACAAAAAAACCTAATCGATTGCGATTAGATGCTCGCATGCGGATAGCATTACAAACAATTGAACCGCGATTGGACAAATTAGTTGAGGATATTCAGCAACAGAAATCGCAGTAAAATAATTTTTGAATATTTTTGTTTTTTGAATTTTTAAATGTTTCTTCTTTTATTTTTTACTAAAAATTAATGAATTTTTATTAATTGTGAAGTTTGAATGTTGTTTAAATAGATAATGAATTAATAAAGTCATGTTTTATATTTATTATATAAAAAATAAAAGAATAATAAAAAAATCAATTTATTATAGGTAATTTAATAAATATAAATTATTATTAAAAAAATGGGGGTCACAAACAAATTTTGAAATATTTGGTGGGCCGCGAGTATAAAAAGGTTAAGAACCACTGCTCTAGACAACCAGGAACCATGTACGACATGCAGTACCTACTGCAGGGGTGATTTCTAAGCTTATGTTAAGAAAGGCACATCTTGTGTTTTTTCGGCATAATTATTAGAAGTCCTAAACACCTTGAAGCACTATTTGTATTTCTTAGAAAAGTTTAACTTTGATGTGATTGCTGTAAAATACTGTTGCTGTAAAAAACATATAGAATATTGACAGATACATATTTTTAGTTCTTGAATTTCCCATAGTGGCGGCGATACTAATGACAATGGATGTCAAATCAGATTTTCCCTTGGTTTTTCTTGCATATTTTCAACCTACTTTTATTTTGGAATGTAAAAACAGTCGTTAATATTCGAGGTAACTCTGTTTCGTCTATTTTATAATTGTTTAAACCTCTCATAGTCAAAAAAACCCAAACATTTCGACACTTTTCAGCGAATGTTTAAAGAAACGAAAATTATCAATTAACATTTTCTGTTACTAATCGCCGAGGTTCCTTAACCTCATCACTTTTATTGGCAACAGTCCAGTAAGTTCGCCGGCCACAATCTATTTTTTGTTACTAGTTTCTGTAGTGATGGATTTCTTCGACTCTTCCACGTAATTATCTTCGCTTTGTTTCAGCTCAACTCCAAAGCCCGACTCCGCAACCATCTCAAAACCCATCTTTGTGCACCAAAAACACTCTGAAGAAGATCTGAACATCTTGAAATCACGGTGCTCTGTTCACACAATCGGCCATTAATGAGCTGCCATTAATTATTTGGGGAAGCGCCGAACTTCATCCGAATCATCTGATGAGCTGCTCCAAAGGAGTCTCGGCAAGATTCCCACGCACGGCCGAGAATCATTAGAGACGGCAACAAATTGCCGACTGACATTTGTGCAAATATCGAGAGGATCTCGGCCGGGAGATGAAAGGGGACATTCGCAAGATGTAAAGGAATCCTTCTCCTCTCCTGCAACCAGGACCAGGACCAAGTGGGATAATTAATGATGTCAATGCAAATATTGGCCAAGTTGCTCCTCGCCATTCAGAGCGGGCCGTGTTGACTCTTTAGATCAATGAGGTGCTCCTAATGATGCTGCTCTCCGGTGAGCCCGTTCCCAGTCGGTTTACATGATGGCGGCTGGTAATTAGTAGATTTTGGGGTAAACTGAAATTTGTCACCCGGAATCAATTTGTCAAACGTTTGCTAATGGTTTGCTAATCGAATGTGGCAGATGTCAGTCGTTTAGATTTGGTTCAGTTTTGCTTTTTTTTGGCATTTGAAAACAGCGATTTTTTCGTGTTTACATGATTTTTTTGAGGTGGGTTTAAAAATAGGCGATGAATGACTTTTGAGTCAGTTTTTTGTTCATCGGTGATGTAATGACACGAGTTCTTGGATGACTGCTGGTTTGCAATGTATTTGTTTATTGCATTAATTTAGCTTTTAACAGGCATTAGTGGCAAATGAAAGATTATGATGTTGAATAAAAAAAACTAAACAACCATGAAAAACCTGTGACAGATAATCTACAAAAAGTTTCAAGACTTTGATGCGCAGATACATAAAATACCATGATATAGCATTATTTTTACGCACGAATATCTAGAATATTTTCAATTATTTAACAGTATTAATGTTCCATTTGATAAACAGTAAACACTGTTTATTTAAAGAAGTCAAACTATGGTTAAAAATTTATATATAAAATAGACCCTAATATCATATTTTTTTCATTAAGGGATACTTAGGGCCGTAAACATCAACGAGGATAATCCTAATTCGATATTTTATCATAAACAGATAATGACATGCACATTTGCCATATGTAAAATAGAAATCAGAGGTAGTTTGAATGTGTAATCTGAAAATTTTTCCAGCCAAATAACAACAACAGTACATACTGTAGGAGAAGATGGTTCTTACGTTTCAGATGTGATTCATACGCAAAAAAGTGGATGAAAGTTGCGATACAAAATCCCGCTGCCTTTTTTTCAAGATATTCATAGAGAATTGCCAAACCTGAAAATTCTTAATTGTTACATTGATTAATGTTTAGGAATTTTAAAAATATCACGGATTGTGTAATCCTTGATTAGAGATATTGAAAATCCTCGTTGATGTTTGCGCACTTTAATGTCATTACTTATTGTATAGTGTACTATCACTAATATTTTTGATTGTTTATTGCGGTAATTCTACTTTTAAATATTAGGTACTACCTAGATTGAAACCAAAACCTATCAAAACCGCTCTGACTTAAAATTTCAGTGAGTTAACACTTCTTAATATAGGAGAACGGACTTGGACCTCTGGAGTTTAACCTACCTATAAGGTGAACAAGTTGGCGATAAAGGATAAGTGCTCCACGATAAATTGCTTGTGGTGAGCTACTACAAAATTTGTACACATTCTATTTCTGCAACAACCAGAAGGTATTTACTATGTACATGAACTATTAATACGTATACATCATGAGTTGAACTCGGGTTGAATCCGAGTCCAACTACATGTAGACGCAAGTCGAGTTGACTTATGGTAGACAGAACGCGACTCAACTGTGCTATCTGGGTTGAGTTGAAGTTATGCATATAGACGCGAGTTCAGTAGTTGAATTTAGTTGACAGCAGCATCTCTGTGTTTTGTTTGTGATTTTTGTCGAATTTTGCCGATTGTCGAAAATTCAACTCAACTATTCAACTCATCATGTATACGTAGTAAATGGAGCCTTTAAGAAAGTGATATTTTTCGTGGAACCTATTCATCGAGCTTTTTTTCATCCGGCTTTGTGTAAATGGATCAAAGCAGCTTGGGGTCAATGCCTAACTCCATACCAATAATGAATAATGACATTGCTAAACTTTTTCAAGAATTTCATCAGGTTTTTTTAGTGGTTCGACGACAAGAGTGTTACCTACCTTTCACATAAAAATTGCTAGAACGAAATCTAGCAAGCAAATCATTTCTGTCTGGACGTCTGGCAATGCTTCTAGTCTATCTTCATTTTCATGCCAGTTAAAATACGGAAGGGCGAGAACTTCGTAATTCTTGTTGGTGTATTATTTATCATTTGTTGAACTCGATCAACACCCTTGTACCACGCGTTTGGCTCCGCGATTGATAATTTGGTTAGGATCGCTATTAGGATTCGATTTATCCTTTCTACCTGGCCGTTTTCCCTAGGGACGCCAGTAGTGATTAAAGAATGTAGTATGTCTTCTTCTATGCCCTCATTTTCAAACAGATTGGCTGTAAAATCCGATTTTATCCTTGTTGGGTTATCAAAAATAACTGTTAGCATCCTCAACCCGTCGACAACCTCCACGCTTGACATACTCTTAGAATGGTACAACCAAACAAATTTAGAAAACGCAGCCACTATTACTACTATGGTTGCATCTTTTCTTAATTACTTTCATGGGACCTATATGATCTATATGCAATGTCTGAAGTGGACGATGCTCTTTACCAATGGGTGTTAGTAGGCCTTCCTGTTTCCCGGCCTTGCCTTCTGCCATTATGCATTCTATGAAAATTTGGACTAACTGGAATACCTTAGTCTTCACTTTACTTTAAAAAAAATTTACGGACTAAGACGTAGTGAGGATGGAGAACAATCGCATCCCAAAACGGCTTATATCAGAAATCGCGGGAAATAGGTCAGTAGGTAGACCCAGGAGGAGATGGATAGACTCTGTGATGACTGATGAGAGACAATGCTTAACATCCAAAACTGGAGATATGTGCAAGGGACCATCAAACTTGTAGAAATGCCCTATAGGAAGCCAAAGCTCGATTTGGGCTGTAGTGCCATTGGATGGATGGAGTCCTCACTTAAGGAATAAAGCAAGTTTTCCTGATTAAGGCTTCGGTCTTAGTAGCTGAAAAATGTCCTTGCCTGTGAGCAGATTTAATGATCTCCTCCTCCATTGATGTGGGAATGACAATTAACTCTTCCCCTGGATTCTTAAATAAAAGGTCATGTTTAATGTAAAAATCTTCATGAGCGGAGATCTTAATATCTCTCGCTCATAAATATTGATCTTCCTTCTGCGCTTGTTTAATTCGGTAATTTAATGTATCGACAATTGGTAATGCAATTCTGCTCAACGCATCTACGTGCCTCAATTTAGTACGTGATCGATGTTAATCTGGTAATGTCTTTTAGAAACATGGCCCATCTAGCCACTTTTTTCATTGTCGGGGCGAATGGATTGCAGTCGGTGACAATCTTAATCCTCTTTCCCAGAAAGTAAGCTCTCCACTTCTTTAGGGCGTGTACTATATGGCGAGTACTTCTAGCTCGTAAGCGTGAAAGCGTTGTTCCTCTGGGCTTGTCTTACGACTCATGTATTTCACTGGATGCAACTGTGGAACGTTACTATCCCGCTTCAAGACAATAGCCCGAATTCGCCTCCGCATGCGCCTCTGGTTCAAATAACTTCAACACTAGTGTTTTTGTCAATATTTCTTTTAAAGCTTTAAATGGATTTTGCTGTTCGGTTTCTATTTTAAATATGGCGCTCTTTCTTAGCAATTCGCTGAACGGCTTTGCTACGACTGCGTAAAGGTAGAAACAGAATGGCACGGCGACCGTGGCGGTGGCCGCCGCTCAGAGAGTTTCCCATACATTTAATTTCTCCCCAGACGGCGCGGACAAATTAAATGTATGGGAAACTCTCTGAGCGGCGGCCACCGCCACGGTCGCCGTGCCATTCTGTTTCTACCTTAAGTCTGCTATAAATCATCTGAAGTAGGACGTTATTCCCAGAAACCTTTGTAAAGGTTTCCTATCATTTGGTTTAGGAAGCTCAGTTACTACTTTTGTCCTTATCTCTCAAGAGGCCGTTTTATTTTTATTAGCCCAAGGGCGCCGAATATCTGGTGGTACAGTATGTAGTTTTCTTAAAATAGTTCTCACTATACACTAATAATTATTACAGCAATCGACAGAACAACTGATTTTGAGCTTCTTGGTAGTTCTAGTATGATTTGCAATAATTGAATTTCTACTTAAAAATACGAATCATATCCATGTCAATCACACAAATTTTTTATATCCCCCACCGCTCCTCAAAAACAGCAAATTCTTCTGAACAATTTAAAGCCCTTTAATTCTCTTGTATCGATTTGTTTACATCGCGCACGTTGTCAACTGTCAAATCAGCAAATGAAACACTTTTTTCGGTTTTTTTTTTATTACTTTTCTGCCTCTCCACTTTCGAGCAATTGAGCATGTCACGATAAAAAGTCGACAATTTCTCTCTCTCTAACTTTCCGCGTTTATTTGTACAGAATTTTATCCAGAACCACGAAGTCACGCACACACTCCCAAACTCACGCAGTAAAAATAGGTGCCTTTACCAAAACTCCTCCTTCGTGAATACTTCAGAAGTGGTGGTGTATTCCCCTGAAAAATGTGAACCGGTTCGGGGATTTGTACCGGTTGAGCATGAGCACGAGCATATGCTGTTGTGTACCGCTGTATATAAGAAGTTGCGCCAGAAACATAAGAAATCAGCTATGCTTTGGCAGAGCATCGAAGCCACGCCCATGAAAGCTTTTGAATGAGGATTTTTGTGCGGTTCGTATTGGAATTTGTGGTTTTTCGGAATTCTGCGAAGGAATTCTGATACGGAAAATAGTCGTGTGGATTTTGTTCAGCTGGTGACGCTCCTTGAATGATGAGGGAAAAAGGATATTTCTTGTTTTTTTGCATAATCATATATAACGGGACTTTGTGCTTCATCTTCAAATAGTGAACGCATTTTCTCTGATAATTGGAGGCGGTTTTGTATCAACTTTTTGTTAATTTTATTAACAAGACTGATTGCGACGGGAAATTTTAATTATAGGAAATCATGCGTGCTAAAATCTAGGATTACCTCACAAATTCAGCCAGGACATGCCCTAAATAATTAATTGACTGTGGTTTAAATAAAATAAAATGAAAGTTTATGTTTAATACTTTCGTGCAAGTATTCCACATGAAATTATTTTAAATAAAACATTTATTTCTAGTTTCTTTCTTAGGTGGAGAGAAGGTTGGCCAGAGGAAAACTCTGCAAATTAACTAAACTGCATCCTGATTGAAAATAGCTGTCCTTTTTAGGTTGTTGATGATGCAAATTTAAATATTTCTTCTTTGTGTCTTTAATACGTCACAATTTGGGGAATTATTATAATTATTGTTATGCCACTTAATTTTGTTTTTCTCTTTGCATGCAGAAGATTAGATCCCAGCTGGTTTGATTATTTCATGTGCACCAGATACAAAAATTGTTGAAGAAAGGAGTTAAAACAATACAAGAGTGATGATAGATAGATATAACACGATTTGTAGTAAAGTTATAAATATTTAACAGTACATATATTACCCCTATGTTAATACCTATTGATGCACTCTGAATCATGTTACTCAATGTATTGAGGAAACCCCAGTGGCGTTGCTGGAGACGGGGGCTAGCGCCCGAGGTAGCTATCCTTTGTTCTTTACAACACAATGTTTGATACACATAATAAGGTTACAGATAAAACACAATTTGGAGTTGCATGGCCAAAGGAAAGATGACAATAGTGCCAATAGTGGAAACTTAGGGAATAATGTTCGCCAAAAAATTATATGCCGAGGAATAATTTCCATGATATTCGGCAGTACCTACAGCCCGGATATTACAATACGTGATGATTTAGAATCGGGAAGTAGGTACGAGAAATGGAATCTTTTATAACATTTCATTGAAACAAAAAACAAAACGGCTGAAGGTAAGTAGACATTATGCCTAATCCGGAATTCCTGCCCTGCTTAAACCACTCATTGAACCTATTTTGCTTGCGGCTGCGGCTTCGGTGGAGGTCAATTCAGTGGCTTTCTTCCGCACCTGAATGCTACTATGTTTTCCTTCCTATCCACACACCAATTGGAGATTCTAACTGCTACAGGCAGGACACGTTGGAGCGCAAGTTGCGCTGCACGAAATGACACGATTCACGACATGGGTAAAAGAAATACACGCAACGCCACTGATGAATGCAGAAACATCAAAAGAACTTACCACAAAATTGTTGAAGTGGAAACCATCGGTATACTATTCATCAGGAAGCATTATATCCAGTATAGTGTGGTATTACTACTACGAATGGCGGCCATCCTATTTATTTGAGAGTAAGGCCGGAGCAGTAGTGGTATTCTCTACATATCAAGAGTGCGATGGGCATTCGGTCTGATTACACTCTGGCTAAGCTCTGCAGCCTCTCGTATTTTGCCTGGAAAGCAATGAAGAAGATTATTGAGACTCATTTGCGTTAACTGCACTGGTCCTCCCAGCATACATGCCAGGAGAAGAAGTCCACTGAGATGGACATTTACAATCAACACCTCAAATTAGAAAGCGCAATATTAAGAAAAGGAATTGCGCTTTAAGCCTTCCTCGATATTGATAGTCCTTTCGGCAATACATGCTTTAATATTATAGAAAAGGCTCTACGAGGATCTGGTCTAGGTAACACTTTTTCTAACTGGCTTGACTCTATGTTGAGAAGAGTCTCTGGAGGCAGCAGGATGGCCGCCCGCAAGGAGGAGACATAGTTTCGGTCCTGAAGTTCCTTACTCTACTATATGAACTAGTAGCCATTGACTGGTCCTTCTCGGCAAAGCTTCAGGTTTCTCACAGCAAATCCAAATGGTTAAGGATGAATTGTATTAATCATAGAGGCATATCTCTGCTCGCAGTTGTATATAAAATCTGCGCGAACATACTAAGGCGGGAAGCAAAGCCGTCTGCTCCATATACGTAATACCTACTGTGAATTAGGTATGTCAATAGGGCAAGAAATTAACCATTTATAAAATTTTCTAGAATTGCCATGGTCCCCCAGGAAAAAGCCAATTGAGCGCCTGGATGTTCAAAACTGGCCTCACGCTCTATGGAAAACATGAAAAAATATTGCCCAAAGTATTGGGGCTTTCGGTACCTACACTCCCAGGCAGAACTATAGGCTTTTCACAACAAGCCAAATTTTTAGGAGTGACGCTAGATGCCAAGCTCAACTGGAACCAGCACATGGACACTCTGATGAGCAGGACGCGCAGAGCCCTGTGGGCTTGCCGCAGACCGAAACCCATGTACTGGATATACACCACCAGCATTAGGCCCATGGTAACTTTAGTTGGGGCTTTATTTTGGTGGCATAGAGCGGCGCTAAAATTTGAGCAACCTTCTGCGCACATACAAGACAGGCTAACCTGAACTTTTCCTGAAGTATGTCCGGGTGGGCTAGTATAATACACGGGTGGCTCCAAAACAGATGTGGACGCCAGGATCTGGAATTAAAGCCCCAGATTCAGTAAAGCGGTAAGCTTAGGCACCCTAGCAACTGTCTTTCAAGCAGAGGTGTACGCTATACTGGCATGCACTCATGAGAACTTACGGAGGGCCAACCAGAATAAATTTTTATCTTCTCTGATAGCCAAGCGGCAACTAGGGCGATAAGGTCCCGTAGGACCAAGTCGAAATTGGTTTGGGACGGCAAACGTGCTCTTGGTGAGCTGGGCGTTCTACCGGACACTGCGCCCTAAATTACCACTAATGGAGGATAGGAAAGGGCGGAGCACCCCACCTACAGGCTTTGTACAATAGGCCAAATGAATTAGTTTTTTTTATGACAAAATGGGATATCCTACCTATTTTGCATTTCAAACAAAAGAACCTCTCTTACTGGTCGCACAGTCTGCAGTGTTCTTTTCCGCCGATACTAAAGTTTAGGAATTCATTTATGACTAGAACACGCGGAACAACCTTCCACAATCAGTATTCTCGAACTTGTACAACACTCAAGAGTTCAAACGTAGGGTTAATCGCCTTTTCCTCATGCATCTCTAGACAGCTGGACTTACCTTATCGTGTCATATTCTTCACCTATGCCTACTTCACTTATTCTTCGAGTTAAGCTTCCTAGTAGACATTGTACCTACAATGATGTAAAAAGATATAATGGACATGGATGACATGGAATATTAATAAACATTTTTTATTCCAACTCTTCTGCGTTAATCAAGACAAAAAAATTTTGTATTCGGGTGCCCTGTCTAGGAGTTTTCAACTTGCACTTCGATTTCAAATCAAGAAATACACAAGAAATGTGATAAAGCTACATAGAGACATCCTTTGAGAGCAAGAGTAAAAAATCCCTTTTTCAAAAACAAGTTACAACTTTTCTTCCTTGACATAACTGTAAAATAAAGTTATGCCACAAAGGGGATAAAAAATACGATCACCCGGTTTGACCTGAAATTGCAGCTATATGAACTGTAAAGTTCCGTCTTTAAAGAAAACATCTTGAACCCTCATAATTGCAATTATTTAACTAACAAAAAACCCTCCCTTCGCTTTAACTTCTTCCCAAACATCAGTTCAGAGAGATCAGATATCACACAGCATCGCAACTGGTCAAATGTCAGGATCTTATGGTTGATCTCCAAGCAGTTCCCGTAACGATGTTGCCAAACAAGGATCAGTTTTCCACCATAATTCTGACACAAAACTGGTACCAAAGTATCAGTAATTAAACTTCCCTTGTTGCGTTTCTGAATCAAGGATACAAGGATACGGAGAAAAAAAAATTTATAAGAAAAATGATCCGAAAGGGAACAACAATCAAAAAGGACATTTCTTAAGAATAAAATAAAATTCACAAAAATAGAAATTTTATATCCTTTTAGAAACTGAAAATCGATTGCGTCAATCAAAACTGATTCCTGTTATTCATGGGATTTTTTTTAATTGCACTGACGAAGGACCTTAATAAAAACTGGTTCCTTTACGGCTATAAAACCAGAATGTCAGGATAATATAAAATGTACATCAAAGGATCAGCAGCACATACATATATATATATTTATATGCGAAAAAAACCCATTATTACCGTTTCTCCAAAAGGGAAAAAAGGGCACTGGACGGATATGATGGAATCTTGAGGTCAGCAGGGTCACTACTGGTCATTTCGTAAGGATTCTCTCGCCCGAAAAAAAGGGATAACACACAATTTACGAATATTTATGTCTTATAACCGGAACCAGTCCTCTTCTTGGCACATATCCTCGAGAGAAGAAGTTCGTTATGTATTGTCGTATGTGCGCCGAAAATTTCGCATGGTCACCCAGAAAAATGATGAAGAAGGAGCGTACAGCAAGGATACAAGTCCATCGACAGTGACCGATGGCTATGGGAGGGTTAAGAGCATCCACACATGTTGCGTGCAGATGGCCAACAGAGTATCCTTGGTCAATTAGAGAAAATTGTTTGGATGGCCAGAAGAGGATCCTTTGCTGACAAAAGACAGACGCCCGTTGGTGTATGGTTGTTTTATGATTTGATTATGATTATTACGCTGCAGTTAGGCCTTTTGTGGCTCATGTCATAAAAGGACATTAAGGGAAGTTTTATAGCGTGGAAAGATTTTCGCGCCAAAAATTCAAGTGCGTCTGGGGAGGATTGTTAAGCAGTTTATTAATGATAAGATATTGACCATTTCAGTCGATACTTTTCAAGCTTAAATTAATCTTTTGAACTTAACCTACTTCTAAGAAAGTAGACTTCAATTTTGCATTAATTGTTCCATTAATATTTTTGTGTTTCCAACTGGTGATGAAATTGAAATTAATTTAAGTTAAGTTATAGTAAACTTTTGCTTAGGGAAATTGTCTTAAAAATTTGTTTAACTCTTTTCAAGAAAATGAATTTTTTTGTGCAGCCACAAACCTTCATACGAGGACCGAAAAATCTCTTCGTCAGACCAGACAACCGGATGTTATTTTATAGTTTACAAGAGAAGTTGGCTTATGAATAGAACAACTCGACTGTGGAATAGTCTACCGCAGTCAGTATTTCCGAACTCGTACAACCAGCGCCGGCCCTAGCCCTTAATCAGGGTAGAGCGAGATTGACTTTCGGCGCCCTTAGGCTACTTATTCGCTCCGATCCGACTATCGGATCCAGCTATCGTATTCGATTATCGGCTCAGACCGAAAATTTTACCCGATCATCGTAGGAAAGCAAGTGGTATTTTCCAATTGTGAGCCTCAAAGCTCGGGAGCCACTAATCGGATTTTAAGGCTGCTAATCCGATTACTTAAGGTACTTTTTCACACTGATCGGACTAGTGGGTCAGACCGAAAACTTGAACCGATCTAATTGTAGGCCTAAAAGAGCTCTATCTAAATATTTAAGTTTGTCTAAGTGAATCTTGATCGTAGGCAACCGTTTTCTCCGATTTTCGGGGATAGCATTAGGCTGGTCTCACCCTGCAGCCGATTCGGCCGATTTTTTTATATATATTTGGCCGAATAATCAAACAAATCTGATCGGAGTAAACCTAGCGACGTCAACGGCCGAAAATAACGGCTGTAATGTGGGGCCGTAATCGGCTGCAGTGTGAGACCATCTCTACCTATTACTACTATATATTTACTTAGGGATTTAAATAGAGCTCTTTGAGGACTTCAAATGGAATGATAAAAAAAGTTTCACTCTATCAGGAATATACTTTTCCCGATTAGGTTTTCGAAATGCAGACCTACCTCCATTTTTTGACGGGAGCTGTTCTGGCTATGAAGGATTTTTATTGATTGTAATAGATATGTACGTTGTCATTCTGTCTGTATGTAGGGGTTAATCTCTTAACCGGATAATACGGTTTTGATGGGATTTTGACGGGCAGTTAGGTTTCTTTTTCACTCGGTCAAGTGGTAGGTTATTTTATTTACAGAGACGGACAAGCCGTAATGGGGTGTATATAGCTCAACACTGAAGGATTGTGTTTTGATTGTGTACTAGAGAAATTATATAGTAATAATAGTGCACTGCTGCCAGTGCAAGATATTGTTCTTGTTCTTTCAATAACCGGAAATACTATTGATCATTATGGTGTGCCATCTCCGCAAACATAGATGGGACTGATAATAATTTAAACAGAGAATGTATCGAAAAACTCAATGAACCTAAGTTAAACAATGAACGTATCATCAACAGTTGTGTACATTTTTTAGACGCACCACGCGGCACTGGCAAAACTTTCTAAATGAATCTTATATTAGCCAAAATACTTGCAGATAACTAGAACTGGATTGCAGCAGCATTACTCCTTGAAGGAAAAATGATGCCAATCGAAGAAGATTATATGGAAAATCATATCTAAAAGCAGACATAAAGTTAAAGTTTTATTATACTGCATGTTTGTTGCCTGTATATTTTCGTTTACATCCTGTATATCAGTAGATAGGCCCCTTCCCTAGAACAATTTTTTTCTCCAATTATTCGCGGGAATCACCCCTTAACAGATAAGCATTTAAGTCTGAAACACCCTGTATACTGTGCACATTTTTGTATTTCCAGTGCCGGGTGGGCTGTATCTGTGAAAGCTGCACAGGGCGTCAATACGATACGACAAAATACGAAAACCAGAAACAGCAGCGGCCCTTTGAGGATCATATCAGTGTTAGTAGTGTCGCCACGATAAAAACATAACACAGACATTTTTAATGTAGATATTTATTCAATTTTCTTAGGGGCCCCAAAGTGTGAATATTTTGCTGCACAATGGGCGCCAAATTTTGCAAAATTAATGACCTTTTTGGCGCTTTCTTTGGGAAAAATGGGAAAATGTTATGGGGGAAGTTCTGCATAGGCGCCAAATTTTCCCGGCACTGCAAAATCGACGCAAACGATAATAATAATAACCAAATTTTTCAAAAATCAACTTTTATTGCAAAAGGCGCCATCAAAATTTTTTTTTTCGCTCGAAATTGTTTTTCACATTTATTTTGGCACCCCTTGCCACCTGGCGCCTAGAGCGACCGCTCTACTCGCTGTACCCTAGGGCCGGCGCTGCGTACAACATCTTAGATTTCAAACGTAAGGTTCATCGACATTTCCTTGAACACCCTCCAGATCTCCTCTAACCTTTCCTATTTTCCTCTATTCTTCAAACCAAGCTTACTACTAGACATTGCACCATGACGTGAAGGGCTTGACGGACTGGTAGTATATAGGATGACTCCTATGCTTGGTTTTTTCATATACTTATAAAAAAAAAAGACATCAGACATGTAACCGACAAAAAAGCATTATCTCGGACAACCTGTTAGACAAAGTTGGTTCTGTCACCTTCGACCTGCTGACACTGATACAGGCTCGAAAAAGCGACAATGAGTTTAAAATAGTTAAAGAACAACGCAGCAAAAACCGACGGGTAAAACGGGTTCTCACATCAATACATTTTATCAGGCCTCAGAAGCCAACAAAGCCAGACCTTCCTCGGTCTTATATACCCACTTATTTGGGCAAGATTACGTCTACTTTTGAACTGAGCTTGGCACATCCTAGTATTCCGGCCACACGACGATCCATTCTTATTCTTCTTAAATGATGCCAGAATCTCAAACTGCCCAATTCAATTTCCATTGATCGGATAACTTGTGCTCCACTTCGATGTCAACCTTAACGGCACAAACAAGCCAAAATTCATTGATAAGCTCAAGCTAATCAACACTTGTTTAGCGCGATGACGAAGCCGACCCCAAACCATCGGTAACCGGCCAGTGAGTTCTAAATTACCATCTATGCGGGATCTGAAGGGCGGAGGACGCCATCTGTAGGCAATATCTCAAGAAGAATGAGTCTACCCTACAAGTTTTTCCTCATTGTCCGCATAGCTAGCAGCATAATCTCTTTGTATAATACCCTAGATGCACGGACGTCGTTATGTCGAAAATTCGTCGTCACGACGAATATTCATTATCGTAACGACAAAAACCAACGACGCAAATTTTACTACGTTACCGACCGTAAGGACCGTCTGTCGGTCGATGGATTATTGGTGTTGCAAAAAGCTCGCTTTTTTAATTTACGTTCACTGACATATCCACTTAAAACAACTGTCAAAACATAATGACGAATTTTACCGACAACGACGAATTTTACCGTGTTTAGGGGTGACACACGTAAAGCAACGTAACGACGTTGCTGTGTGTCGAGGGTACAACTCAACCTGGTTCGGGCAGCGGCAAACCCCTATGACCGGTTTTACACGACCGGACACCGAACAGACAAAACGAAAGAACAAAATGGGATTTATGGGTAAGAGGTTGAGAGAGGACGATGGAAAACGTACATTAGGCAAAGCTTCAGCCGCGGTACGCGGATCAGACATCCTGAAAATTACACATGATGCATCTTGGTCTATGTAGAGATCACCTTGGTCTATGCGAGTTCACTTTCCTAGCCCCTTCCGGCACACGCTACTATCTTTCAAGCGAAGGTACTGGCGATCTTGGAGGCCTGCCAAACATGAACCCTGAACCAACAAAACGATATAGGATTGGAATTCTTATATATACCCAAGCCTCTATAAGGCTCGGCGATGATGCCCTCCGATTCTGAGCTAAGCCATAGGCTCGGTAAAAGGCACAACGTGACTCGCATCTGGGTTCCCGAACATAGTGGAACATACATACTATAGATAGGAACAAGAACAAGAAAGCCGAGGATCCCACACAATGTGTGTTGCAGTAGCTGTCTGAAAACGAACGAGGGTAAATGCCCAGCTCTAGCCAAAGCCAAGCTGCTCAAACTAGGCCAGCTACGTTCTGATAGAGGCTATTCTATTTATTAAGAAAGCCATCTAAGTCCAAATGAGTCGCGTCACTCGTGATGTATCTATCCCGAGCTGCAAACACCGTTGTCGCGGCGTTAGAAGCTCGATAATAAATTTTCATCCACAACTATCAAATATGAACTGACAAGTGACAGCCAAACCAAAATGGCGACCAAAGAAAATCGGCCTGAAACATAAAAAGTAACTTGTACATTTCATCAATTTTTTAATTCTAGAAATCTATTAAAAATGTTTTATTCGATTAATTTAATGCTTCTTTAAGATGCTTCTCCTGCTTAATAGTAAATATGAGCACATGGCAGAAAATCTCATTTTAATCGTGTATTGTACCTTCAGGAAGGAATAAAATTTCGATTAGTTACAAAACTTTGTACAAAATTATTTGATACAAGTGTGACAGTACTTCCTGTCCGACTAGAATCGATAAGCGCATGAGAGAAAGAAAACACTTTAACAACTACTTAAGGCCTTACAATTTAAAGTTCCATAAAAGTCTTTCTTCGGCAAACATCAAACTGTTTTAAATCGCGTTGCAAATTGTGTAAATTCTAGAATAACTCTTCTTAAAACACAGCCAACAGCCGCGCAAAAGTGCGCAATAAAAACAATCCCAGCCCGGAGCTAATAAGCAGTCAATCAAAATATTGCCCGAACTCCACTCCTATAAGTCCGCTGAGACCTGCCAACATATCCTACACCACCGCCATCGTTGTCGCTGACGTCCGCCATAAACCGACCTAAGCAATTACTTGTGGCAAATTACATCCCGGCAATTTTGGTGGGTGTTTAAAGGCTAATTACTCTTCAGGTATTTTACGACCAGCGCACGCCCACATCTAGTTAATACAGTTCCGGCGATACCTTTGTGCCTCTTGTGGCTGGAAGGAGCCGAGAGAGACAGGCAAACGCGAGAGTCCCGCTTGATGGGCTGCTTTTATTGCCCAATTCCGCAGCTTTATGGACCCCAAAACATACTCCGAAGGGGGACACGGAGACGTGCAGCCAAATGCATGGACATATATGCAGAATCGTAAAATGTGCCCTATGTTCCCTTCTGCATGCATGTCGTATATATGCAAGTTTGACGAACTACGATGCAAGGGTATATAAAAGGAGTGTGTACGAGTTTCACAATGTGCGCCAGACCCACCACCGAGGTGGTAGAGGACACGTTTTCTGCTCGAAGGTATGTAAGTTCCCTTATGCAAGTGTAAAGGTCTCTGAATGCTCGAAATTAAAGCAGGAAAGTTTAAAAGGTCAACTTCAAGTGGACACTCGGAACCAGTTAGGCGACTTGAACGGAAATCACCGTCCCTCGAACTTGTGGAACTTTGCAGGACAAAACTTGAAACCTATGTGTGGAAGCGGTCTTCCTGATGGCAGCTTCTTGACGAACTTTCCCATGGACGCAGTGAGAAACGCCAACAATCACCAGAACTTGTTGAAAGCCATGCTTCCCCACGATTGCTATCTGGGCCCGAAAATGTTGCTGCACACAAGGAACTTGCCAACTGGTAACTTTCTGAGGACTCATCGCTTGTCATTATTGTCCCTGTGCCAAAGTTCTAGATTTCAAAACAAGCCCTCCTGTCACATTTTTTGAGGAAACCCTTTACTCCCGACCTTTCTCGATCGAGTCTCACATAAATTAGCGAAGAAAGGCCATCATTTGAATTTAGAGTCGGCTGCTTGACGATGGAAGTCAAAGGGATTCGGAATCTGCCACTTAAGATGACGGGGCTCTGCCAGGGCGGCCGCCGTTGACCTCCGAGGGAGCATTACGCCAATTCGGCTTAATTAGAGTTGATCAAATAAAATCATTCCCCCTTGATTGCATCGGCGCACACAATGAGCCTTCCTCAATCCGCGTGCGCATTCTATTAGTTGGAAGTTGTGACAATCACAAGACGAAGGAGCTCGATGCCTTTAGCTTGGGTGGTCTTGGCGGAAGGTTTGCTTTTTTCAAATCGTGGGAAATAGTTTTTGCTGGAAAAAATTTCGGCGAGGAGGGTGAAGGGTTGAAGGTGGTATACCCGACTAGGAGTTGGAGATCATTTGCAACAGAGTTAATTAAAGACAAATAATAATCAATTAGTCGTAAATTAGCAATCTTGTAGCTTATGCAATTCCCGTGTCGTTTGTAATAATTTTGCGCACACGCGAATTGCTTAAAATATTGAGCTGATTAAGGGACGTGCCCAGATGAATGTATGTATGTATGTTTTAGAGGTCGGGATTATCACTCAACAAAACTTTCTTCCTCAGTTTACAGAACCGTTTGAGTTGGTGGCGTCTTTCTTTTAAAGCGCAAACCTTTTTCTAAGCTGGAATTCAATTCGTATATTCAAATGATGTGGTCATATGCTCATCTAAAAAATATTAAGAAAAGAGATCAGACGGCTCCTACATTCGACAGCTTTGTATAGGGTAGGTCAGGTAAGGTTATACCTTCAGCTTACTGGCCGAACTGCGCAAGTTCGAGTAAATTGGTGAAATGAACTTTAAAATAACCTCAGTTAGCATATAATTTCCACATATTCATATGAGGATAAAACAGACCCCAGTTCGCCCAACTGAACTCGAACTGAAGTTAAACGTAAAAGCTTGCTCAAAAGAGAGAGTTATCAACTGGAATAATGGAATACCATTCCAGTGAGCTTCTGCATTTCTAACTTCTGGCGAAAAAGCAACAGCACGAACAAGCACGAACTGAACTTGAACTGGACTTCAGCCGGTGAAGCCACTTATGTGGATTGAACTGAACACTATTGAACTGAGGCCAGGCATTAGACTCATTTAACTTCTTTCAAAAAGTTGTCTGTCTGCTCCTCAGCTTGCTACCAGTTTTTGGCCTCCCGTCACACTAATGCCCCGAGAACGGTCAGAGTCAATCTTCTCGAGGCAAATACTAGATTTAAAGCTCAGAGCACGGTAATCAAGTCAACAAGTGACCTGGCATCTTTTCTACTGCGCCTCAACAATTCTTAGGCCGTGTTGGGAGAAGGAATAGGAACAAACCGCTGGGAGTTGTTCAAACCCCGTCTGGTCAAAGCGTGCGTCTTTTCATTGATTAAAAAGCCTTGACTGTATAAGGACAAGTTGGCAGCTTCAAATAATTTGTACGGGACCAGTTCGTTTGGTTGTCATAACAAGATAAATGGCCGCCAATTCTTGAATTTTCGTACTCATGCCAATATAGCGTACTGCCAGTAGCTAGGGCACCACAGCTTAGGTTCTACAAAATCTACGATTTTCATCCCAGATTCTTTGTACTTTGGACGGTTCTATCTAGAAACTTGGTAAGATAGTAAAATTATATAAGTCTTCCATCTGATCATATACATATTCCCAATAGCCAAACGAGCATCCCAATGCCTAGCATTTTTTAAGAGATGCAAATTTCTCCTTTTTCCAGTAGCGCATCACGAGATCTCGACAAACTCGAGAGTCTCGTCTTGGTCTCGACTCGAGAATCGAGACGAGAGTAAAGTTTGGTCTAGATAAACATATTCTCGTCGAGACTAGATTATTCGCCCGAGATCTCGTCGGCAAACTCGAGATCTCGTAGGCAAAATCAAGTCGGGTAAAAAAAAGTATCTAATGAAGCGCGCACGCGCCGTTATTTTCAAAGCTGGGATGTGGTTCTCATGCACGTATAAACACATTTTTGCCTCTTGTTTTCTCTCGGCTACGTATAGGTTGAGTCTATAAGTATAAGAGCCGTGAGACCAGACGAGACGAGATGAGACGAGATTAGGATGGGCAAGATCCGCCGAGAGTCGAGACGCGACTCGAAATGGTAAAGACTTACCGATATCGAGACGACAGTCTTAAAAATCTCGTCCTGTCTCGGTCTCATGATGCTCTATTTTCCAGCAGCTCGGGCTACAATCTACAAGTACCACATTCGGCCGCCCCTTAAGTACAACTCATTTATCAATATTTTTCCCGCAACACAAGACTATCCGACTCGACTCACTTTCACAACCTACAATAGCTACCCGATATCCCGGTAGTTCCAGGGCCCGGCCCTCCTATCGTGCTTGTGAGTTGGAGTGAGAGAGGTATAAGCAAAAACTCTGAGCTTGAGTGAGAGAGGTCTAGTTAAAACTTTGCTGGTGATTTGGAAAAGTCAACTATTGCCCAACAATGCACCTCAAGACACAGCAAAATTAAAAAACTATTGCCAAATGACCAACCAACCTTCTCTTTTACCCTCAAGTTAAGCTTTTTTATACGCTTTATATTAGATTCACCTGTATGTATGTAGTGTAGACAAATCTTGCAACTTGATTTCACCCACTTTCATGTAACGGATCAACTTAAAATTTTGCACATTTTGACCATTTTGTAAAAAAAATCAAGATGGCGGTTCCAAGATGGCGGCCGAATTTTGAAATTGTGCTCCCCGACCCCCGACATGGGTATCAAATGAAAGGGTATGACAAGTAGAATACCATTAGCTATGTGGCGTCATTCAAAATGGCGGCCAACACCCACTCGATATGGGTATGAAATGAAAGGAAATGACAAGTAGAATACTATCAGCTGTATGGCGTCATTCCAAATTCAAAATGGCGGCCAACACAAAATGCCGGACCACCTTTTTACACGGTTTATATTAGCTTCACCTGTATGTTGTATGTATGTAAAAAATCTTGCAACTTGATTTTGACCCACTTCCATATAACCGATCAACTTCGAATGTTGCACATATGTATAGTTCGCGTGACAATGCAATCTGACCATGTTGTAAGAAAATCAAGATAGCAGTGCCAAGATGGCTGGTGAATTTTGCAATTGTGTTCTCCGACATAGGTATCAAATGATAGGGTATGACAAGTGCAATACAATTAGCTAAGTGGCGTCATTCAAAATGACGGCCAACCCAAAATGCGGGATTACCGTTTTTCTTTACAACCCACTCGAAATGGGTACCAAATGAAAGGGTATGACAAGTAAAATACTATTAGCTATGTGGCGTCATTCTAAATTCAAAATGGTGGCCAACAGAAAATGGCGGATTACCTTTTTCTGTACAACCCACTCGGTATGGGTATCAAATGAAAGGGTGTGACAATAAGAATACTATTAGTTGTGTGGCGTCATTCCAAAGCTTTTTCTTTACAACGCCCTCGGTATGGGTATTAAATTAAAGTGTATGACGACTGCTAAAAGCCAACAAAGCCTACTATAGCCTGTCAAGGCTCTTCAAATCCAAGCATCTAACCATAACGTCTAAACTTTTACTATATAAGACGATGGTCTTGCCGGTCCTCACATATGCATCCGAAACGTGGGTGCTTAGCAAAAAGCACTCTAACCTCTTGGCCGTGTTCGAGAGGAAAATACTTCGGAGGATTGTTGGCCCCGTATTTGAGGAAGGACGATTCCGGAGACTCTACAATGACGAGATCTACGAGCGCTATCGCGACATAGATGTTGTGAAGAAAATAAAGCTCGGTAGACTCCGGTGGGCAGGACATCTAGCTCGTATGAGTGAAGATGAGCCTGCTCGGAAAGTTCTCTGCGGTAAGACTTATGGGGTGCGACAGCGAGGGAGACCCAACCTCCGCTGGAAGGATGATGCCAAACTGGATGACATCGGCTCAGAATCGGAACCGGTGGAGAGAACAGTTGCGAGAGGCCAGGACTGGATCCCAGTTGTAGAGCCGTTAAATAAGAAGTATGACGAGTATAGTACAGTAAGCTGTGTGACGTCATTTTAAATCTAATATGGCTGTCTTTACAAAATGGCGGAAGATATATGTATAAAAGACTAAAAAGTAGAAAATAAAAAATATAGTTTAAAAAAACTAAAAAATACGCTTTTATTTTAAAATGAACTGAAAAGTAAAAAATAATTTTGAATGTAAAGTTTTTATTGCTCTAGCCAATACATGGAAACTACCTACCCTTCGAAAAGTAAAGAAGCGTGGGACTCTTTACCTATATTCTTAGCGCCCCACGCTTTTTTAAATTTCGAAAGGTAGGTAGTTTCCATATACTGGCTAGAGCAATAAAAACTTTACTTTCAAAATTATTTTTTTCCTTTCAGTTCATTTTAAAATAAAAGCGTATTTTTTAGTTTTTTTAAACTATATCCTTTATACTACCGGTTCGTCATTTCGTTGGTCACGCCATGGTGCAATATCTGTAGTATGCTAAGCTCCAGTTTGTGTTTATAAGGAGTCAAGATGGTGTTGGATGTAGTAGGAGTTCCGAAATACAGATTGTATAAGGGTGCTTCACAATTCGGTTGTTCTATTTATGATCGAATTCTTAGTTTGTAGAGTGCGCGGAAATTGGGGCTGTAGGCAGAAAGATTTCGCGGTCCTCAAGGCAGGCTCTGGGACGTGTTTTTCTTGTATTGTCGAAGGTGTATGAGTAACGCAGATTGCCCACATTAGTGAAGCAGGGTAGGTCATTAATGAAAGATTAGAAAACGAACGGATGGTAAAATTGTCCCCGCAATTCGACACCCGCAGACATGGTTTGAGACTGAGATTTCACGCTATCCAATACTACCTTGATTAAACGGCCAGAAAGAAAACTCTCAATCCAGTTGTTCTGGACTGAGTCAGTCCCAATAGCTTGGAGTTTATATGTATTATAGAGCAATGTACCAAATTCTACCAAAAGCCTTGGAGATATCTAGAACAATCAAACCCGACTCACCAAAATGATGCATATTTTGGTTGAGGTGCACTTCTCCCTTTGGGGTACCTGTATATGCACCTCGAGAGTTCTGAAGAAAACCCTGTCCATTGTTTGGTGGCAGAAGGTGGCATAGCAGTTTCAGGCGAATTTGAGACAAACCCAGATGCTAATAATTCGACCGTGGATTTTCTTTCTGTTATCACCTCCCCTTGTAGATAAAGGAAAGGGTAGTGGACGTAGCTTACTATTCGACTTTGAGATGACCCAATAAACGGAAAGGACTGATAATACAAAGGGTGACTTCTAAGCTTGGATTTTTTTACATAAAAAAATCACAAAATCACTTATTCTTATTTAAGTAGTTCCAGTTAGTATCGTTTGCTGGACTTTGGTAATGTTTTAGTCCTAAATTTATTACAAAATAAACAGCTTAATTGTCAATAGTCGGATTAGTGCACCTTCAAGAAATGCAATTTGAATATTATTACGTTTATTTTGCTCCACACCAATTTTTAGTGGCAAACCCGATAAGCTTAAAAATAAGTGGTGATCTGCACGCGTAAATCCTAAACTCTCAGATTATGAGCCCTTTAAAAAGCAGTTACAGACTTTCTAAAGTGTCACTATAATTTCATAAATAATTTTCACACACACCTTAGGTACCTTTCCCTTCAGATCATCAAGAAGATAGACAAGACCAACTGATCCCTGACATACAATATGATCGGCATAGTAACCTACCAGAAAACGGCGACTTTTGAAGAATTTTGCAAAATTCGTATTTTCTCAAAATTTTGAAATTTAAGAGATGTCTTAGTAGCAGACATCCATGACCCCTATATAATTCATAAATTCCATCTTCACTACAAATATTACCCTAAGAATCAATTCCAAAAAGAAATCTTGACCCCAGTGTAAACATGACCCTTCGGCCCTTTTATTAAATGCACAATATCAAAAGTGCAAATATCCCGCATTGACCTTAATCAAAGCTGCAGCATAAATTTCCGGATACTGTTGACATTTTTGGATATTGTCCAGCATTTGCATATTTATTAAGTCATACAAAGCCAAGATGATCTCGCCTTCAGCGACCTGGACCAGAGCACCACTACCAAAACATTGGCCCTTATGGGAAAAAGTAGCCATCATTATTGTCTGTTTGTAATTCATTCCTTGAAGCAATCTCCCCCCTTTATCTCGAGAGTAATAATTCTCGGTGTTCATTCCTTAAGCAAACATGTCGACGTTGAATGATGATCCATCGACATATCCTAGGACACATAAGAAGATGGAACTTTTTTTCGGGGTAACCATGCAGGCTTTGGGTGTTTCCATAAATGAAAAATTATGTCAACCCTATCCCTTTTTTTCTTATAGTCGCTGATATTTTATTCATGCACGCAAAAGGATGAAGAAATCCGTGTATGGAAAGGGCCAAAAGTTATTTTTGTTTTGTGAAAGGGAATGAATACTTTGTGTCCTGCATAGAAGTGTGGATTCACGCGGAGGTTTTGAACACATGAACTGTAGCGTAGATTTCATTTATGACTGCTTTTATTTTTATAGTGACCATTAAGGGATATCCAGAAGACGTAAACTGCATGACCTGCAAAATTTATGCAAATCCTTTTCACGGTCTTTTATCTTCCTCTCTACTTTGCTTGATCCTTTATGATTTCTTAAACCGACGATTCCCGTTTGGTAGCATTTCAAGACAGAACCAATTAAATATTTTTTTCGCCTCCTTTTCATTGCCACTATGTTATCCTTTTAGATGATTATCCTTTACGCAAATCCATTAATTTTGCTCTGAAGACATTTCTTTAAATATTCTCACGCTGGCAATCACCATAAAATTTCCCTATCATGACCTTTGTAGACAATCCTTAAGCCGGTATAAAGTCCTTTTTGTCCTTTTAGTCCCTCCTTTCGTTTTCGTTCATTGTCCAGTTTTTGCTATCCATTTGATGTAATCAATAATCCTGAACAATGTCCCAAAAACACTGACCAAAAAAGGTATTTCTCGGTTCTAATGTCCGAAATTCCAATACACTTTGGCCGCATATAAAGGACGAAAAGTAAAGGATCTAAGGGTGGATTTATGTAGTAAACTTAATGGGTATGCGAAGCACAGGTAGAGGGAAAATATGTTTAGCCATCTGCTGCTGGTGTAGAGGAATGGCATGGAAAGTTTGTCTTGGGTCTTATTAAGGTGTCAAAGTTGATTCTTTGCTTTTGTATTTTAATTATTGTCTTAGGGATTGAATTTGTTGTTGATTTTTGAAGGATGTTGTTTGGTTTCTTTTGACAGGGAATTATGGAAGTCTCTAAATCAATTTTCGCAGGAGAAAACATCACCAAAACTACAAAAACCCAAAGGAACATGCCTCAGGGAGTAATTATATCAAGGAAGATACTCTTGTTCGGCAGCTTTTCCTAATTGGTTGCAACTACCATTGTTCTTGTTGATGAAGAACGATCTAGATCAAGTCTTGTGAGAGAAACAAATTTTCAAAGATCTCCTCTTTTATCTTAAGAGGCCTTTAGACGAAGCAGCTTGTCACGTTACTTAGTACGGTAACATGTGAAGATACTTTGTAATTTGTTCGGTACACTTACATAGACCAATTTGACATATTACTGTACCAAGTTCCGTGACAAATTGCTTAGTCTAGGGACCCCTTAAGGGTTCATTCATTCATTTCATGTCAACTTAAATGTCCGTGCTAGCAGTAAAAATTGAACTGAAACTCTTATTAGGAACGATCTAATTCCATCCATAATGACAACAGTGTCTTTAAATATGACTTATATCTACATATCTGTTTATCTCTTTATGTCTAGCTCTTTAGACTCGTTTGGATCCGACCTCAACGGTCCATTCTAAAGTGTCACTTTTCAATTACGCGTTCGCGCATCCGAGTGGTATTTGGCCAATGACGCGAGTAATGTTGGCTTCCAATTCCTTAATTCTAGTCGGTTTATATGCTTTGGACTTAGGACAGGAAAAAATCTAGAGGTATAATATCACATGATCTAGGCGGCCTTCACCAGTCCGAAGCGTAACTGCTCATTGAATTGTTCTCGCAATAAAGCTATGGTTTCACGAGCTGTGTGACAAGTAGCGCCGTCTTGCTGGAACCAAATGTCGTCCAGATCATGGGCTTCAATTTCAGGAAGTATCTAAATAGTCTGTTTTCGTAGTGCTTCGTCTGGATGTAATGGCAGCTCCCTAAGAATTTTCGTTCGTTATTTTTTTTTATTCTTAAAAATTACCAATATTTCAAACAAACAAGTTAAGTTATGGTGAATCTAGTCGGCGATCTATGAATTTTTCCAAAACTGCTGGAAGGGACCGACCCGAGCCGATTTTTGATTGAACACTTTGACAGCTCTTGCGTTGTTGTTGTTTTTTTCTGAAATTCCCTTTTGCTCGCAAAGAGAATGTCTTAAACAGCAACAAAGACAGTATGATTTGTTGCCTGCAAGTTGTTCCCTCATGTAGAAGCTCATACGATTTTTCACCGAAGACAAAAGAGAATTGACGATTGCAGACGACTCTGTCTGTCGTGTGTACGCTCTTGTGGAAACAGCCTATTACTACGTATACATGGTGAGTTGAATAGTTGAGTTGAGGTTGAGTTGAATTTTCGACAATCGACAAAATTCGACAAAAATCATAAACAAAACACAGAGATGCTGCTGTCAACTAAATTCAACTACTCAACTACTGAACTCGGGTATATCTCCATAGCTTTAACTCAACCCAGGAAGCAGATCTGAGTCGAGTTCAGTCGACCCTATCTCAACACGACTCGCGTCTACATGCATTTGAACTCGGGTTCAACCTGGGTTCAACTCATCATGTATACGTAGTATATGTAAACAAAATGAAGTTAACTGCTCAAGCGCCGTAAGAGAAGTTATGACTTTCTTCCTTTTAGTAGGGGAGCTGGCACTTGAAAAAATCCTGTTGTCCCAACCACGGTATACAGAAAGAAGGTAATGTAAAAGACTGTATATCGTAAGACGGCAACGTCACTCGGCGACCATATAAAATCGAAGTTGTTTGAAGTTATTGTTGTTGTTTCTGCATTAGTGCTGACGTCACTCGGAGACCTTTTTGGATATTCGAAGTTGTCAGTCTCTTTCACATTACTTTGTTTCTGTATACCGTGATCCCAACCTTCTGCCGTTTGGTATATAAGCTTTTCAAGTAATTTCAAGCATTTTTTATAATATGACATTTTTACGGGAAGTGGACCCACCTCGAGTTAGACGGTTCGGGGGGCGGGGGTGAAATTGAAAAAAAAATTTCTGCTGCTGCTTATGTAGGTTCTATTAGGGCTAAATACCCGTTTAATACTAGTGGCAGACATTTTTGACCATTGTCGGGGGGGGTGTGAAATGGCAACTTCAGCTCGCGGTGGCTTGGGGAGGGTGCAAATGGAATTTATGGAATAAAAAAAATATTTAAGTTTTTCTTTTTTTAAATTTACCCCCCCAAGCCAGTTGGCTGGAAACGCCCCTGGCTCTTGAACCTCTTAGGGTTGCTCTTTAGCACGAAATAGCAATTTTGCCTAGGGTTTTCATCGCTGAACAAAATTTTGATCGAAAACAGTGGATCTACTTAAAGCTTAAACTGAATAATTCGTTGAGGCTGCACCAGACTAAGTCTTTCCATAATGAAATGTCAAACAATACTGAACAAAGATACCATGACAGTTTGATACAACTCACTCGTGATCTGTCATAAAATCCCTACTAAAAAAGTACCTTTAAATGAATCAGCCGTTAAAACAATAGAATGGGTAAATTATGGAATACAACCAAATCGAAACGTGTGTTGAATCTATGAGTTTCTATCCGTAGAGAGACAAAGTGTGGAACTTATGTTTGATCCATCTTTTTACATCCATAACGATTACCGAGGATCTGAGACTACATATTCCAAATCGCCGAACAAGAATTTCAATGCGTGGGACACTTTCAATTTTCTGTTCAATTTTGCGATGTTCAATACTTTTTTTTTAGCTAGAAATTTGGTCTTGAAATGAACAGCTGGTGTAGACACTAGAGTTGAAGCGAAGTTGTGTCTACACTTCAGTAATGTCAAATTTATATAAAATGCGCTTGATGTGAAAAAGAAGATATTGTTTGGCTGTCACAGCTATGCGTGTATACCTATATTCCTACGCATATACCCACACTCAAAAAAAAGTTGAAGGCAAGATCAAAAGTTGAATATAAATTTCTGTTCAACTTTTTCTTGCTTTCCATTCTATGTTCAAGAAAATGACTCTTTAAATTTTGCATACGAGCAAAAGAGAAGGAAGTGTTGAACATTGCAAACTTGAACAGAAAATTGAACGTGTAGAACCGGTCTAAGATGCAAGTTCTTTATTCAACGAGCAGCCCATCTACAATTCATATATTCGACCTCGCCTACTTACTTATCTGGGCTGGCGACTTAGTCCAGTCAAAATAGACATTTGACTGATAAATAACTGGTAAATTGCTGAAAATTGGTACACAACTTAAAAAAATCATTATACATAAAATGTCGAGACTGACACGCGATCGGTCAGGAGGACATTTTTTATTCAAGGTCAAAAGGTCAAAATGTCAGTTTTTTGCAAATCTTTCTTAAACGGAAAGTCTTATCATAAAACAGTGTTCATAAAGTTTGTAGATTAAGCGATTATCTACAAAAAAAGATATTATACATTTTCCAGTACGAATTGCCATTCATGAGATATCGCCGTTTTAAAGATTTAAAATAGTCATATGCACTCATTCGCGACTTGCAAAGGACATCAGACTTTTAATAAATCCTTTGTTGGCCTACGCGGCTAATATTTTCAGGGATGATTCTTGGATGTGTTTGGAGAGAAAAATTGTTTTAGAGAGGGTGGCTATCCCCACTATCCACTAAAATACAGGGTTTTTACGAAAAAAGAAATTAATCTTTTTAAAATTTACTTAAACTTCAATTTCTCCTAGACCAATTATCGTAGAGCAACGAAATTAGGTTCATCTTTGAGGTAAATGTGTATTGTTTAATTTGATATAAAGATCAAATATGGTATAATTGCTTTTAAAAAAATTAAGGAAAAGTGACTCCGTTTAGAAGATATCTTGGTTTAAATTATGGGCAAAATGCTGAAAAACGAAGAATATTGGGATTTGCTCACACAATTATACCCTCGCATAGCGAACAAATGCGGGTATGCACGCTCCCGCTACAGGCATGAAAATCTAAAAATGCACCCGCCAGAGATACCTATGCACGCCTCAGGTATGAATGCATTCGTAATGGACCATTCCAAACGGGAAAGTCATTTTACCAGGCGGTCTCCAACGAAGTACTAACCATGTCCAATGCTGCTTGACCTCCGAAATCTAACGAGAAGCACTCTATTAAGCATTCTATAGTAATGGCAGGCTTTATAGCCACCAAGATAATTACCTGTTTTCTTCGTCCTATACAATGTCTTAAAGCACCAATTTTGGTCTCTTCAGTATAGAAAAAGTGTAAGTATATCGTGCTTCCTTTTAACTCTTCCGTACGTCTTTTATTGATACGTGCTTGTAACCGGCTGCATTTGGAAAACTCAATTTTTTGCTTTTAGGCGTATCGTGCCTCTGCAAACGATTGCACCCTCCAAGTTGAGCAACTTTTGTTCGAACCTTTTTTCACGAAAACCTACTCTTCAGGAAATATGGACCGTTGCCGGACTTTTGCCGCACCATGTATAATCTTCAACCTTTGCCCAACTGTCACCGTTAGTATGATTCGTTATATTATGATTGGACCAATATGCTGCAAAATCATATCCTTGTAACCTAAACTCCTCGGGAACCTTACAGCTTGGTGGATGGAGGGGGACCTTGACGATCGTAACTCGGAGCCCCTGTCTTGTTTCGCAAAACGACCAGAAATTTTTGGAACGTAATAGGAAACACGGCAAGACGCTGGTTGGCTTGATTACCAGATTACCATCTTTGGAGGATCGGATAATATGAATACATACCAACTTTCTATATTTTATGATAATCGACAGGTGAGTAAAGCATGATTTACCCATGCTCTTCGCGAAATTTTTGAACAAGATTGAATAGCTTTAGATGGGATTTGTTGTAGAGTGCACATATTTGGAATTGAAAAGGTTGGACCGTCTTTTCTACATGGGTTTTAAATGTTTCAAAAGCGATTTACTCATGACATCGATTACCAAGATCTCATACCATTTTATTAGCAGTAGACTAACAATAGGCCACGAATTTTCATCTGTAGAGATCCAAAATCCTAGCAAAAAAACACTAAACAACAAAAACTTTCCTCAATTTAAATTTTCTAAATCATAAAATTTAATAACTACATTAAACAAACTTATTAATTACCAAAACAATACGTCGACAGTGATTACTTTTGTCGTAGCTAAAGGCCACATCCTTCCAGAAGTTATGAACTTTGCAAAACCTCCACAGAAATGGCACAAGAAAAAACCACTAAAAACCTTTGTTATTGCTCATTACGAACTTAATGAAGTTATTTACACTTGCAAAGCCATTAATTTCGTGATTGTTGCCAAAGATTTCTAGTGCTTCCCCCCTCCCCCAGTGCAGCCCAATTGTTTTTAAAAACTCGGTCGCCAGTAATTAAAGTGGCCCCATTTCGGCAACAACCGAGGAATGCCGCAGTCGCGCGAATAAAAACGCCATCGCTGACGATATTGCGAGCTCGTAAACCACCAAGGCCCCGAGTAATTAAGCCAGTTCGCCATTAACTAGGCCAATAAAACCCCCGAACGGAGACGAGTACGCGAGCATCCCCCGCCTAGTCTACGACTGATCCAGGAATAAATTCAAAAGGACTCCGCCGATTACTGGCATTGTCTTAGAGGCAATTGGAACTGGCTTAACGACATGTCTCCGGTGTGCTTTATGGACAATTCGCGGAGCTTTATTGATCCTTGAGATGTTCTAATTAAGGACATTCCGAAATCTTAATTTTTCCGGATCCAGCGCGGCTGACATGGCTGTGCAATTCCACACATCACCCCATCAACCAGCACCACCCATCTGTTCCCGGGACATGCGGCTGGATTTTATTGTCCCGGCTCCTTCGTCCTGGGTAATCAAGGATATCTCAATGCTGGATAATTAGGGAGGAACTGGTGAATGGGTTTCTGTGGCTGCCATGTATCAGATGTCAAATGTTAACAGAAATTTGTGCCTCGTCTGATTTTATCTGACTGGTACCGAGTGGCTGCTTGGCGTGGTTTGTGTGGCCGCACGAATGTGGCATACGCCGCTGGGAACTAGTTGAGTTATGCCTTTTCGGGAGATGAGCACGCTTATGAAGATTTTATCTGAACGCATTGTAATCCAGGACTGCTTATCCTTATGTCACTGATCATATTACAGTTTTATTTGGTGGTTGATTTTATCACAAAGGTAGGACCACAGTTTTTGTTGAAATGTTATTTTTACATCAATCCTTCTAATGGTTTATTCATCGGTGGAAGATTGGGTAAGTACCTTAAGCAACTGTGTCATTTTTTGTTCCGAGTAGTCAATTGATAGAGACTCATATGAGGATTTTGTAAAGGATTGGTGAAGTCTTGATTGATAAAAATTCTCCAGTGTAAAACTGCAGACTCGTAGACTCTGTTTCAACTGATGGTTCACATTTCCTTATTGCAACAACATATTTTTAGTTTATTTTATTTTTATGTAAAAAAAACTAAGCTTAGGAGTAGCCGGCTTTGGTAGTTTAGAGGTTAAATCACGTCGATCACAGTCCGTGAGGTCCATGCCTCAAATCTACTTTGCAAAAAATTCACTGCCCTTCTCCTCCTGTCGCATAATAAGTGAGCAAGGACAGGATAGGTTAATACGAGTGTGGTGTGGAAGGTTCTGGAGGAGGAAGCGATGGACCTTGCGTTTGAACTCCTGGATGTTGTAAGAGCTCACACCAAAGGGAAGAAATTTGCACGAAGCCCACGGGTATAACAAATCTCAAACCAAATTTTTTGTAACGGAGCAGCTAGCAGTTAGTAGCCCGCCGTCGTTTAGGGAGATAGCTTCGTCAGAGTGTTATGCCTTCTGAAACAAGTAAATCCCACTAACAAAGGGTGTGACCAGTGTTGCCACTTTGGATACGTTCGTATCATTTCGGATACTATTTAGTCGAGAAAAATCATATGGATACGATGATACGTTTTGCCGAAAAAGGATACGTTCGCGCTTATCGTAATTTTATTTTCATTTTTCAAAATCTACTATTACTTACCCGGCCATTACACGGGTCAGTTCTACTGACGCTGTCGCTGACACTGACTCGTGTAAATACTCACTGACGCGCCTTTTTTACTGACAAGTCGGCACTGACGAGACAATTTTCGAGTCAGTGCTGACTAGTCAGTGAAATGTCAAATTCTTATTTTGAAATGGCGGAGTACGGATGCTATGGATATGCCTTTAGAAAATATAATTAAAAAATCTCAAAATTCGTTTATTTTAGGAAAAAATGGCAGAAAAAAATTTAATCGTCTGGAAATCATCAACCTAATTGAAAAATACGAGGAAAATCCTTGTTTATGGGATTTAACAAAGGATTGACCCAATATTTTCTTTTTATAGACTTCCTTTTCTCTTCCCTTTTCATGTCTTCAATAATTTGTGTTAATAATAATGCTGTCAAGGAAGCATGTACACTGGTCGACGACATTTTTGAAATGAACTGACTTATCAGTTGACCGAACGTAATCAAGGCAGACTCAGTGGATTTGACAAACAGAGTCAGTACTGGCAGTCAGCAGAACTGACTCGTGTAATTGCCGGGTTAACGTTTCTTGTCTAATCACTACAATTAGTTTCTAACATTTGCTACATTTTCGCTCAAAGTTGTGACCTACTTTTCATTATTTTGTCTTTAGCCTTGTCATGTTCATATGGGGTTTTAAAAGTGAAAAACGGTTACGTTACTTGTTGTTTGCGTATTGTATCGTATTGCGGTGCTGTGAAATTAGTGCGATGGATAGGTTTAATTTTTTAATAATTACGAGTTACGGCATCTTTAAGTAATTTCCTGTTTTCATAGAAGAAATGCAACGGAAGACAGTCGATCGATTTGGACCAATATGCAATTGGGCTGGCATACAAGGATCATAACGTCAACAATAAAAACCGGTTTTCAAGATAGAGGGACAAAAGCAAGGGTTGTTGTAACTTTTTGAACAGAAATTTTTGGCGTGAAAACTAACACATGCACAAATGTATCTTCTTTTCATCTTTTTTTGGGTCTGATGTTGACATATCTGTTTAAGGATCATAAAGTTACTCTCGCTGAAGGGAATACTCATGTACGCCGAGACCATCATAAAAACCCGGCTTTTTTAATGTTGACGTTATGATCCGTGTATGACAGCCCATTTAGTATCATATGGATACCTACAGAAACGTTATGGATACGATTGGATACTTTTTCTGTGTTGTAATGGATACGGCCAAGCGCTCAGAGAGTGGCAACACTGGGTGTGACGCCGTCAGTACCAGACTACCACGCGACAAGGGAGATGTACCGTTCGCAGTGGCGGATTTAAGCTCGACTGCGCTCTAGGCCCCGTCCGAATAGGAGCCTTTTTTGCTTTGTAGTGACACTTTTTATAATAAAACATTTAATTTACGAATAATGAAAATATTTTATTATAAGCTTTATTAAGTTGGGTGAAAACTCCAATTATATCCTCATTATCGATTTCTTGCGCCAATTTTGTTTGGATAGACAACATTGACCATGTTTACGCGAAGATACTTAAGCTATTAATATCGCTATCAGTTATAGTTTTAAGTCAGTTCTACTGTCAAATAGAATTGGGTTTTTTGGAAATCAAATTTTAAATGTGATTTTATAAAGGCAAATATAAAAAACTAATATAATAAACAAAAAAAGATATTCCTTAGTGATACACGTGCTTCAGTTTGTCCTATCAGAAATAAATTACCCACTGATTCAATTCGTTGTATTTCAACAGGAATGGAGTCTCACAATTGAGCTACGTGAACAAAGAAAGAGCGTTGCCCCAATATATGCCAAAAGCGGGGGATAATCACAGTTGTTGATGATGTTATGGCAGTAGCACAAGACCCTAATATCTCGGTAGTCACTTAAGGAACATCCAAAAAGTGGTGCCGGTGAGGCCAAATGTGGTCTTACCTGCGAAGGTTATGAATGAAACGTATGCAGTCGTTAAAGGCTACTTCTAACTTACAAGATGAATCTAACACAGGCATCCTCCCCAAGCCACCCCTAGCCGAAGTTGCCATTTCACCGCCTACACCCCAGTAAATGGTAAAAAATTTCTGCCACTAGTATTTAACGGCTATTTAGCCCTAATAGAACCTACGTACGCAGCGGTAGATTTTTTTTTCAATTTTAACCTCTTTTTTACGCCCCAACTCCCTAATTCGAGATGGGTCCACTTCCCGCAAAAATGTTATATTATAAAAAATGCTTGCAATTACTTGAAAAGCTTATATACCAAGTGCCACATTCCCTACGGGAGAGAGTAAACCCTGACAAGTTAAAGTTTTTCAGAACAATTTGAGATTTCAACACAAATAAAGTCAATACCAATGTTCATTCATAGAGTAACCGATAATCCTACATTTTAGATAGTCCCCAAGGAATTTAGCAACACCACCACCAGTGCGACCTTAGCGATCGTTACGAAAAATTTGAAAACCATTTATAGACACAAGGGACGATAGGCACGACTTTGGAACTCTCCATTTTTCAGAGTGCTTCAGAGTTACAGCAAAACTAAGTTAAATTGATTTTTAAATTTTAATCGTGTTGCCTTGTTAGGGCTACCCTGTATTAGGTCTGGGAAAAAGTTCGAGGCGTTTTCCCAATAGACGGCAAATAAGTAAGAAGCCATTGATCACAGCGACACCAAACGCTCATTTGAAAAGTGACAGTTCGAGTGCTGACAGTATAGACTTCGAAATTGGCTGTGGAAAGTTGTTTGCGTTTGAAAATGGAGAAAAATAATGAAAAATTAAGTTTGGTTTATTTAAATGATGTTCTCTTCATAGGCGAAAGGTTTACACCTCACGACCAAATTTTTCAAACTAAAATCTACCCTAAAACAATTTTAAATACCAAGAAAAAGATATAAAATTAAAAACAACACTTTAAAACAATTAAACCAACCCCAGAGAAAAAAAGAAACACCGAACGATATTCAGGTGCACTTTGACTTGTCTATGTCCAAATGGAGCAGAAATTAACAAACAAGCATACGATGGCCATAAAAATCCTGTCATGAAAAAAAGGGGTTTGCCGCTGTATTTTTAGAAAGTTTCATGAAAAAATCTCAAGAATCCCTTTGAAGACTCCTCCTGCTGAAGAGTAAGAAACAAACTCTTCTGTAGAAGAAAAATCTTTTAAAGGGGACTCGCCGACGAGTTAATCACTTTCGTTTATTTAAATGGAAATTTTTTGGAATTTATTGGCATATTAAGATAAAAATTTTTAAATGCTTGTTGATATGAAAAATAAAACAAAAAAAAAATAAATAGTTTTATGGCTCATCTCCAGAAAATGTGAACGGCAGGTGTTTAAGGGGAGTTAAGCAAAAAAAAAGAAGACGTTATTATCTTGCTCAATTTTGAACAGATGAAACTAATAACAATTTGTCAAGTTGTTTCGCTGGTGGTAATGAGAAATAATGTAATTTTTGTTCACATTTTATTATGTTCAATATTATATAACGAACGAAAAAAAAATTAAATTCCTTTTCAAGAAATTTTCAAAAACTTTCACCCGAACAAAAATGCATTCATTTCGTACTTTGATGAATGACTTTATCTCACGTTCAAAATTCCGTTACACCCCAAAATTAAAAAAGAAAGAATAAATAAAAAAAAATACAACAGAGCCGAAAAAAAACTACTAATCGAAATCTATTGACACTTAAGGTATGACAGGTTAATAAGCCGTCGATTACGGCTGATTGATGGAGCTGCACCGTGGTCTGGGCCCGCAATAAATAGTGAAAAATGGACATGGGGTGTAAAAAACATTTAAATAAACTTCTTTTGTAGCATCCCTGGCTAGAGGCATCTTTTTTTTGGAGATAGATGAGAGATTCTTTTTTCCATTAATTTTTTGATATTTAAATTATCGACACCCCAGGGTAACCTTTGTGATCATTAATTACTGTGGGCTATGATTCGATTCCCGAAGGTTGGTTGCTGTTTGTTGAAATCTTTACAAGTACCTTTGCTGCTGTTTGTTTAATAGGTGGGGGTCAGTTATTGTAGATTTCATTAAAGTGTGGTTCAATTATAGAATAATGAGATGAGTATGGTGCAAGGACCAGGGAAATAATGTGGGAATGAAGAGAAGTTCTTTGGTTCATTGAAATAATTTTACAGCTATGGAATTTCTTTGAGAAGCATCACTACAGACCGGTTGGATGCTATAGACATAGCAAGGCGTTCACCGATATAATAAGAACCCATGCCAATAAGTGCAAATTGAAAGCATTGCGAAGATAATGGAACAGGAATTTCAGTATTGCTTGCTGTTTCTTTCAAACTCCCATTCGGTAAACCTATAAGATCACCATTATGTAAAATTCTCCCTTTGCCGTTCGAGGACAACAAAAAGAACCTCCCAAACTTTGAACACATTTCTATTCGTTTTTTAAAATAATTCTGCTGCTCGAGGCGGCCATATCACAAATGATATTAAATTAGAAGAGAATAGGATAAGTTAGGAGAAGATAGAGATGACAAACCTTACGTTTAAAATCTAAAATTTTGTACGACATCGGAGAAATTGATTATGAAAGATTGTTCCGCAGTCGAGCCAAGTGTTAGTGTACGTTCACACGAATAGTGGCAGGATACGTGGCTCGCTAAGATAGGTATCTACTACGCTGAGATATGCTACTGCTCACACCAAAGGATACCTGCTTGGCTAGGATATTAGAAAATGCTGCAGTTGGTCGTCGTTGCCTGAATGTATCCTAGGAAAAAAATAGGTAAAAAAACTTTTGGGGCGCATTTGAATTATTTTTTTTTTGGTGGACTTGGAAACACATTTTTCTAGGCAGGTCGTTCTAATTTAATTATACAGTCGTTATACAGGTTTTTATGCGCCCCATACTTTTATTTTAGTCTGTTAAAAGTCTCAGAATATTACTTAATCCGCTGACGCAGCGGCACAAAGTGCCCCTTGGCATACGACATGAGAGGACAGCACTGCTACTATTGCACGATTTCTTACCAGACGTCAGAATCTTAAGAAGGTCCATGTTTGTGTTCTAATTATTTTCTAGTTTTTGGTACAGCTTATGATTTAAAATGAAACCATTTAACTTAAAAGTTTTTTTTACCTATTTTTATTGCATTCTTTTTAGTCCTAATTCAGTCATTTTTGGATTTTACTTTTTACAAAATTCTGGTGAAGTAATTTGTCATGCATACCATATTGCCAGCGCCATTTTGAATTTCCTAATTTTGACAACAAATTCATTATTTCCGACCTTAAACACCCCCAAATAGGTATTTTCAGTCAAATCAAATCGTAATTGACAAAACGTACCGCCATATTGGTGCCGCCATTTTGAACTGTCGAATTTTTACCACAGATTCGTCATTTTTGACCTTAAAAACTCCCAAATACCGAATTACAATGGATTCAGAACGCATTTGCAAAATTCATCCGCCATTTTAAATTTTCAAATTTTGATCACCATCGATCAATTTGATCGTCATTTGTGGTCCTAAAAACCCCCGATACCGATTTTCAATGGATTCAGAACACATTGGCAAAATTCATCCGCCATATTGGCGCCGCCAATTTGAATTTTCAAATTTTGACCACAGAATCGTCATTTATGGCCCTACAAACCCCCCGATACCGATTTTCAATGAAATCGGAACACAATTGCAAAATGCGTCCGCCATCTTGATTTTTGTACAAAATTGTCAGATTGCATTGTCACGGGAACTGCATGTGTGGGCAAAATTTCATACGAATCGGTTTAGTAGAAGTAGACGAAAAAGCTGTCGCAAGATTTGAACCAAACAAACAAACAAATATACGAGGTGAAGCTAAATAAAACCATTAAAAACAGACACGCCTGTGCGCTTGGAGAACCACCTGGCGACTAACCACAGCGAAGCGCGGTCGGTATGAACAACGCAGCGCTAACACGCACATTCGTTCGCTTAGATAATTCATCCTGCCTAAAACTTGAAAGTTGTCGACCTAACTGCTGGCTAAAGCCTGAACCAGATATGACGTGCCGGACCGTAAGAAAACTGAACGAATTTGAGCTCAGTTATGGCACTTTGACAGATAGACCTAAATGAAAGTGTAAAGTGACCAGTGACACCGCAGTGAAAAATGAAAATGCAGAGAATAAATAAAGATTTAAGTGATTTAATTGATTTATTTAAGTTGTGGACGGAGTACAAAAAACTTAGAAGTGCTCGGGAAAAAACAAGAAAAAAAATCGCGAAATAAACAAAATGAGAAGCAGCCTAATACCCGTGTTACATTTATAAAAATAAAGAAATTGGATTCAGCGCAATTTTTTATTCACGCGAGAATGAAAAAAAAGCTAAAAAATAAATAATTTTTGTTGTGCATATGTCATAGTTTCTTGGTTAAACAATCTAGAAGGCCTTCAATATCTCCTTTATCTGTTTTATGTCATTTACTGCTCCAAATTTATTAAAAAATTGTCAAAATGTGAACAGATTTTTTAAATAGCTAACGGATGCTAAGGTTTTGTGCCATTCTTACGGCACCCGTACGTACGGTACGTACCATTCGAGAATTTAACGAACATTCGGCAAGTTCATTAAGTCAATTTTGGTCGCTGCCATATAAACACTCATGTTCGTACGTTACGGTACGTACGGCTACGGTCCGGCACGTCATATCTGGTTCAGGCTTAAAGAAGGAATCTACATCCCTTAGCAAATCGTTGACATTCTGTTACATGTTTAGCGGATTTGGAATATGTGGTCATTTCATTTGCAGACGCTCTGTTCAAATTACGTTTAGGATGTTAAGCCATGCTTCAGTTGTAAGATTCACACCGTCTACAGAGATATAGAAGGAAGATATTTAGGTGCAGGTTTTATTAGAGATGTAGTAGTACTTCGTTTTGGAGAAACTGAATTTTACACGATTCACGTACAGTTCGATGTATTGATAGAGCTGGACATAAGCTCACGATCGAAAAAACAAGCTCTTGCACATGCTTTTTTTATATTATTGAAGACATAAGTAATAGTACTCAGCCAAGCTATAAAATTAATTGAAGCAAATTGAGAGTAGATCATTTATAAAGATTAAGAAAACAACGGCGTAATAGAATCGATCTCTGGGGAACACCGATATACAGGGTCTTTCAACAAGAGATTTCATTTTAAATTCTTAACGTATAGAGCCATTACTTCATGAGCTGGGTGACACTACCGTGATTAAACGGGCAGAAAGAAACCTCACAAACCAACGCTTTGAACTGAGTCGATATCAGTCGTACAGTGTTATTCCATGAGCGCGAAGATCTCAAAGTTTAAGCCTCATTTCGTGAACGGCTAGCCAAGGGTTTCCCTGGGATACCTCAGGGTGCACTTGTATGGTACACGGATGGTTTCAAGATAGAGAAACATGTAAGTACCTGTGAACTAAGGCAACCTAGTTGATGTCATTCAAGCAGAGGTGTTTTCTATCCTGATCTATCCTATCTTTCTCTCTATCCTTTGAGCTAAGCTTACTACTAGACATTGCACCATGACGTGTACGACATGACATGATGGACTGTTAGTACAAAGGGTGGCACCTGAGCTTATACTATCACATAAAAAAAATTTTTTAGCATGAACCTAGGAAAACTTGAGAATGGCCTACACGCCTAAAAGCCGATATTTATCCTATCCAGGACCGGCACTGGGATTTTTTGCGCCCGGTGCAGTATGCCATTACCTATTCATTTTTTGATCGCGGTGAATGAAAATGAAAAAAAAACAAGAAAATTTCAATTTAAATTTTATTTTTTCAAAGATTTAATTTTTTTTTAAAAAATCTTAATATCTGAAATTGCGCCCTGTGCAAGTGCACCATTCGCACCTATGAAAGCATCGCAACCTGATCCTATCTGACATTCAAACAGCAATCACAGTTGTTGGGGCGCCCACTATTGTGGCGAATAAAGCTTTGGGCGATGGGGCTCTGATGAAAAGCACCAGACAGCCTGACAATTTTAAGGAGTTTCTTCTAGAGTCATTTAGCCATCTAGCATCCATACTCGCCATACTCTATGAACTTCTCCCCATGGTCTATTTTCGAGGCGGCAAGTTTCCACAAAAATAAGTGAAAGTGTGGAAACATTGACAGAGATTCTTCGGGAATGGAAATGAATTTCACAGGTGGGGTTCGGGAACTCTGGGATTGTAGTCGGTAGAAATCCTTAACTAGGTTTTCACGAAGTCTAATGTATCTTCCGAACTGTCTTTTTTTATGAGAAAGTCTTAGCTTGGGTGTCCAGCTTAGACTTTCATATATTCAGAAACAGTTGACTACTTTCGAATATAGTAGGTAATTTAAGAAATTAATTCCCCACGAGGAATTTTCACATTTTAGGAAAAAATTTAGGTTATCTAAGGTCTCGAAAGATAATTTCACTCGTTAATTTTATTTTTAATATAAATTACTTAAAAACAAATTAAAACGGAAACGAAATCTTTAAGAATAATAAATTTAATTTTCATAATAATTAAAATTTTAAAAATATACAGTGGATTCCCGCTAACGAAAAAAAATACCCTAAGTGAAAAAATTTCCTATTAAGTCATCTAATTACCAGAAATTATCACATCACGAATTTATGTCATTCGAGGGATGACAAGTTTATTTTTGTTGCAACTTTGCCGGATTACGATGATGGGCCACAGTTCTGAATCCCCCTTAAGCCGCCACGACTACTAAGCGGTACAAAATCGGAGAAAAACAGATGTTCAGCCCGTAAAATAGGGAAGACATTTGGAAGGTACCTTAACACCCGCCATAAAAGCCATCCCAAAAAGTCAATATCGAAAATTTTGGGGAGAAAGTAAAGAGGCAGAGAATTGACCCCGCGATGACCCAGGAAGACGTAAATAGAAACGAGATGCGCACGCATATGTAAATTTTGGAAATTTCTTTATTTCTTTACTTATTTTTTTTTGGGAAACATAAATGCCGCTCACTGGATTGGACCGAGATTTTCCGTTAATGGCCCTTAAAAAGATTCTTCCCTTTTCTTGGTGTGGTGTAGGAGATTTTCTTTAATATCCCTCTCCGCTTAAGGAAGCGCGACGTCTGCGTTGATTAATGACAAGATGGAAACAAGGCTGCAACCAGTGATTATTATTCGATTTGTTTTTCGCTGATTATTACTTCATTTTTTATTTGTTCGTTCATTTGCTTGAGAGTATTTATAAACGGAAAATTGTTATCCGGACTTTAAGACAATCCTTATCAGCGATCAGAACGTTCTGATGTTTGTGTATCATCATCGGTCGGCTGTATTTTTTTTCAGTTGAGTCAATCAAAAGTCAGGCAAAAACATGTTTTGACTTTATAAGAAAGGAGGTCATTTGTTGAGATAACCTCAAAAATTCATATGAAATTTAATAACCACGAAAAAAAGTTTAAAATTTTAATGGAAGGTTTTAAAATAAAGTAGGAGAGTTGAGATTATTTCGTTTGATTGTACAAAAATTACCGGAATCACGAGTCTTATGAAATTCGCGATTTTTTATTTGGAATTTGACACATACTCGTACATTGATGGGTGATTTTGTTATCGGTAAATATTATTTGTTTCAAACAGGAAAATTTGTTTTATAAAATGATCGTAAAATGTAAAAATCGTTTATGTAAAAATTGAGATCAGTTTCGACCTGCTGTAATATTCATTATATAAACCTGATGTACAAAGATTGTTATTGAACAATAACATTACTGTACCCGGAAAATTTATATAGAAGGAAGTGAAATTTAGAAGGGCAGGTATAGAGTTATAGGGTCACCTTATCTATCGGTCTTATTTCTCATAACATACAATCTATTCTACGCATCGAAATAAATATATTACTAGACATTGCACCATTACTTGACCAACGACATAAGAGATTGGTAGTACCAAAGGTAATTTCTGAGCTTAGAGCTGTCACATAAAAAAACCCCAGATGTAAGTGCCTCTCTTCTAAACACCACGCGGATGCAGATCGACAAATGTCCTATCCTGCCTTGTGGGTAGATATATGCATCTTCCTTTCCTGCCATGGATCAAAATAAAATAAAATAAAAAAATATGACCAAAGGAGTTGTGAGTCTGATGCTATCAATATCAGACCAGAGCTTTAGAGCTTCTTCAAAAAACCTCCTGCAGCACAGAAAAGTCAGCTTCACAATCCTTGCAAAAATCTTTCAGTGATGGTTGCTTTCATGGCCGTACATTCTTGGAAGCTTTCTAGAACTGACTCGGAGCATCGCAGAGCAAGAAAAGCCGGAAAGGAAACAGGAAGCTCCACTTCCATCAAATCCTCCGCAACCAACTGGCCTATTCCCTACCTTCCTAAGTTTACTGGACCTACTAAGGGCATGGCAGCAGTTTGCATATCATCTAGGGGGAATAAAACCCGGAATAAAATATGGTCTATCTCGTCCACGCCCCCACAAGTTCACAGCCAACGCACGCAAAACACAATAACACACTACAGTGAAATTCAACCAGTTTCACACAGGTGGCGCTTATACCCAAAGCTCACCACACAGGTTCTTGTCCCAGATAGAGCTCATACCCGATCCCGCAACCGATGACGTCAATGATCCAGGAGCCTTGTTGCTATACTACTTGGATGGAAAGGATGTCAGGACAGTAAATTACCATCTATGGAGGAATGGAAGGAACAGTCCAAGCGATCTATCTGAGGTATGGGGACTGTAAGAGTAGAATAAGTCCAAGTTATGATGGCGGTATTGTTTGGATCCGATAGCTTACTAAATGGAAGAAGTTTGTAAAATTTATGTTTCTGCAAAGTGGAACTGTGACAAAAGGTAACATGCAAAAGCTATTTACTGAAATCACCAATACCACGAAAATATTTATTTTCACGGGCGGGTTTCAATTTGTTATAAAGAGAAGATATTGTGTTCGAAAATCCTCCATAATCTTCGTATAAATATGATTAGCCATTGATGAAACCTCTCAATCTTCTAAACCCAATTTTTTAATAATTCTTTAGGCAAATATTTTTCATTTCTTATAAAAACATTTGAGTACAGAACAACTCAAACAAACAGCCTCCTTCAGCGGTACAGAAAGAAATACAGCATTAAGGGTCAAAGGAATCTAATCAAGGTCAAAACTGAACAATGTCCTGTCATCTCCTGCTCCTGTAGTTTCCGTAAAGAAATTATTATGCAAAAACTGACAGCTTACCAAAAAATCAGATATTTTCACACGGCCGGACATCTTACCCTCTATCAAAGGTTACCTGAGGCTAGTTTTATGCGAAAATCTCCCTAAGATCCTTGCGTGCATTACACAAGAAAAAAATCTATGCGTTGAAAAAGTCCTTATGCAAAAACTGTAACAATGCACCGAGGCGATATAAATATTTGATTATGCACGGTAAGAGGATTGTGCATCCCCAAGACAAGGACGAGAAACGTAAATTTTGAAAAGATTTTTCCGATTTAGAGAAAATTCGAAGGATATGTGAGGGTCGCAGTCCCTTTCAAGGATACCCGCCGGCTCTATTTGCATGCATCGCTCTAAATCAGAGCCTCGTCAGAGTCCTTTTGCTTCTGTGAGGCGTGTTCACGCCTTGTTAATTTTCTTTTGGCAACCAAAACCCTTAGAGATAAGGGAGAAACGTTTCCGCTCCACTTGACACACGTTACGCAAATTTGATCAAAATCAGAAAAACGTTGTGTGAATATTATTCGTGTATATGTGAGTGAGAAAAAAGTTTGGCGGTTAATTTAAAATGATTTCTTTTTCTCCAGCTGCCTTTCACCGTCTGTGACAGTACTGTTAAGGACCGGAACGCCAAACTAACTGCGTCCCGAACTGTATCCTTGTTATAAATACATATAGTACTCACCTGTCTAAATTCGTCGTGTTGTCATATCTTGAAGGGTTGCTCGCCATAAATCACATTTCCTGGTAAAAATCACAAAACGTATCCTGTTTTATGGGGGTTGAATCTTGACAAGAAGCCTCCGCCGCCTGTGTTTGGGGGTGATTTTGTGGTTTCTGACTTGATTTTGAGTGTGTGGGAATTTTTATTTTTGCCCATCCGACCGCAACATAACTCAAAATTGTACGCTAACAGCCAGGAACTTAAGGGTTGACTTTTTTTCGAATTGTTTGAGGAATTAATATTATGGTTATTGTTGCTGTCCTTAAACGCAGTTGCGTGGCGATTGAAAACAATCACAAACTTCGAGTTAAAACAGGAAATGAAATTTTCAAGGCTTTGTGTGATGTAGCAATTATCTTTCATTATATTTTTTACATGGGGGTTGCTTTTATGAGAATTTTTATTCAAAACATTTAAAACAGATTTTGATTACGTTACAATAAATGTATGTAGACCTCAAAGGAAATATCTTAACGAATCGTGAGGAAAATAAATCAAGATGGTGAGGACACTCCATGGATTTCCCAAGCACAGAAGGTAGTGAAAACTATAACTCATCGATCTTAGTAATATTTTTGATCGAAGCACATAAAAATTTACCTTAAAAATAAGTGGGAGAGAAATAGTCGTGGGCTAAAACCCAGATCACTACATTGAAGAAGTATAAAAACACTCATTCCATTACCTTCGAAGCCTTGATGATCCGACACTCAATCAAAAGTATCTTTAGCTTTAAAATTTTCCAGTTCCAGAATTTCTGCCAAAATTTTGACAGTTGTAGAATGTCCCTTCTGAAGACAATCACCAAGCGTTGATTCATTCTAATCCTCAGGATAACGCTTATAATGGATTACACTAAGCATATAACACTCAATAACTCAATCTATGTTTAGCAAATGAATTGGACCTGAAATGTTCCTCCTCTCAAATTGCTTAACCTCACCGCATTATTCCCATTAACATCATGCACAATAATCTGCTACCAATTTAGCACTATGAAGTAGATTTTGGTAATATGGGAGCAATAGGTTCCAGCGGTGAGGGAAGAAAAAGATCAAGGGCTGCGAAACATAATCATTATGGGTGGGGAAAAACTGAACAGATAACCGTTAAAATATAAAAAGTTAATCGGTCAATTTATGTACCACCTGTTTGTTGAGTTATATGGTTTTGAATTCTTTGGTTATGGGTTTAAGGCCGACTAGAATTGTTGGTGGGGGCGGGGTGCAGAAAGGGGCCCCTATGAGACTAGCCCCACTGCTTCATGTGGACCCCGTATGGATTGCTTTATATGAACAGAGCATCTATAGCCTTGCATCATTCGCACCTCGTCATAAGCAATGCCCTATTCGGCCTCTTTGAGGAAAAATCATTGTTTCCCAATCCCTAGTGAAAAAAAGAGGCCGAAAAATTTGACGATTCTGGCGTGGATATTTGAGTAATAACTGCGTCGGTATCGAAAGCTTTATATTTTTAAACGGGAGTGTTGCTTTGGCAATGCGGTCCCCCCACTGAGTACTAATCACGTCCAATGCTGCTTGACCTCTGTAATCGAACCAGAACTGGTCTATTGAGTATGCTAAATGACACCCTTCATGGTCGCCAACATAATTGCTTGAAATATGAAGCAAGGTAAGAACAAAGCTTGGTATGAGTCAAACTAAAATGTAGGGTATTACTTTAAAGCCGGCCGTTTGTGTTAGCACATATGGTGGTCCGTGTATTTAAAATGTTTTTCCGTCACCGTCGCCGCCACTGGCACCGCCGCAATCTTTTTGTGCCTTAATGAGGTATACCTCAAAGAGCTCTTATGAGAAACTAATAAGGCATACCTCACTTCAGTAAGGCTGATTTTTTATTCTGTGTGGTGTTCATGAGGAAACTAAGGTGAAAGCCCTCTTTTCGCATGCCCTTCATTTGCTACATCGTGTCCTCATGAGGAACCTACGGGGAAATCCCTCTTTCGGAATGTCCCTGAGGCAATCTCCTTTTTAAATGCTAGTCGGTTGGGATTTAAAAAGCTTAGGCTATACAGTTATAAGTTCTTAAGAGCTCTAATAAGTATAATATAATTAGTGTTCGTATGAAAATCCTTGCTTGTGTGCGGCCCTTTGACCAAGTTCCTTCGTCGTCAGCGACCGAGACGACCCTATAACGTTCTGGGTTATTAGGTGGACATGAAATATTTGGGGTGTGGATTTCCCCACCCAAAGCGAAAGTGCGTGTGCACTTTTCCTTCCATCCCCTCGCGCTCCGCCGCCCCTGAAGAAGATAAAAGCCGTGCACAAATTTTTGTACTATTTGCCTTCTCTATGTAGCAGGGCATTCTTTGTTCTTACTTTATTTGAAAGCAAAAGGGAGTGACAATCTCTTTGGAAACTGTGGCAGTACTGTGAAATCACCAAAATAGGTGAGAAAAAGAGTTTTGATGAAGAAGATTCGCTTTTCCTGTGCATTTAATTTTGTATTTTAGTTATAGAGAATTTACAGTAATAAAGTAGAGTTAATAGCTTGTCTGTGGTCAAACCACGTAACTCTGAATATCGAAACTAAAAAACACAAGTCGAACTGTGTACTACACTACCTGGAAACAAAGCCAAGTGCTTGAAGCATATGCCATCTGCGTAAACTTGGAGAATAAAACCGCGGAACCGACGTTATGACTCTTCCCTATGGATATTGTTTTCCTTTATTGCCATCCATGACCCTCTCAAGGTAAATGATCTTTAATCAGTTCTCAGTTTGGAGTCGAACCAGTCCCAAAAAATGTGGACTAGATCATCGCGGCCTGGATCATCAGAGCCCACATTTTGCATAGTAAGGTAGGGGTGTCCACTTAGAAAATAAAACGATCTTTTATTACGATGGAATATATCGAGACTGTTCATCGATGTTTTCCGATACATCGGTTAAAAGCATCTATGTTTTCTCAAAATCGAGTACTTTTTCTAACATTGCATCACTAAGCACTTCTTTCGCAATAGAATCTTCGAGTGTAACGGGTTTAACTTTTAAAACAAGGTTTATTCTAGTTTAGAATTGATTCGATGTTTTTTGAAAATATGTAGATCGATACATAGAGTAAATAAATAACTTTTCAAAACATCGGATTGATTCGATGTGTGGTATTGTAAACATCGAGTGAATTCCATACATCGATGTGTATCGAATATCCCTATAGTATGGTAGTGATTGGGTCGTATTAGTCCTGAAGTATTATTAAATAGATGCTTTCTGCTCGTAGGGGCTTGTCGAATCATCTACCTGATAACTTCATGAGTGAACATAGCATTTGCTTCTTCACGGGAAGATTTTGTTGCGCCCGCAAGTATAGGACCCAGCCAGACAGAAACATTGGTTTCTTTGTAATGAATAGTTATGCCATATTAGAATCAAACTCATAAAAAAAGCTCTTCATTGGTATTTATTTTCTTTCTTTCTTTAATTAGCTTGTTTTTGTCATTTTGGCATTACAATGGCACCTCGCCTCATTTGAAGTATTACATTGTACTGGCTCAAAAGGAAAAAGATGCCCTCTTACAAACTCATTTTATAATCGTATCCTACCCAACACTACTTGTAGTAGTGCCATCAAGTTATGTGTGAAGGAGTTATTGGTCCTCTTTATAGACCGAAGATTTCAAAACGTTCCTTTCACGAGTGTTTTGTGGAGTTGTCCCTAGACTCGTACATCGTCGGTGTTCTAGCGAAAGAGCCATCCATTTTTCGTCTTCTTTTTGGAGATGGTTTCTTCGCTTTTTTTGCTTGCAGGCGAAGACCCCGACTTTTTTGTACAGAGCGAAGATAAGAAAGCAGAAAAGTTATCTAAATGGAAGAAATTCAAAGACGGAAGGACCATGCCACGGAGTGAATTCGGACCACTGGGATGTAGTAATCGGGCGCCTTAACCCCCCTAGGCTAATGACGACTATATAACTGAAAATCGTCTTATTGAGTCAATATATTTCAACATACGAGATCAGACGGGGTCTGCAGCTCTACTACCGAAAGGCGGCTCACCGAAATACAAATCCAAATGCAATTCGCAGGCATTATATTTCTAAAAGGTATAAAACTTTCGGGTAATTGTATCATAATTGTATTTTCGCAATATCAAAAACTTCCAGCAGTTGTTGTAGTTAAGTTGAAATATTTAAAATTTAAATTAGTATTTTTTAACTGGTTCGTTTTTTAAGAGTCTGTTTTCGGGGACTGTCATGTGACCTATTCCTAAATTCAGTCAATGTTTTTATTCCTTACATAATTCAAGCAAATCCACTTAAATCCTTATAAATTATATTTTAGAGCAAACACACCTGAAGTACCTTTTGTATACCTTAGCGCCTTTAACACACATAAAACAATTTCAAAGCCGCAGATATCATATTCTGACATCTCCAATCTAAGTTCGTGACCGTTTAACAAATTACGAATAATGTAATAATACGCGTTCTAATTGAATTTACTCACCCTGGAAATTAGTGTCGAAAGATCTGCACAAAGTGCCAAAGGACAGAGGTCCAGTGTTTTTTTTTGTTGCCTACCCCTCAGCATTAATGCCCCAATCATCGCGCCCCCAAACATCCTAACCTTAAACTCAAGACGGGAGATTACACGTACTACTTAAATACATTTTGTTGTTAAAAGGAAATTTTCCGTAGACGTTAAAATGAAATTAAAAAAAACAAAATAACGATCAGCAATCAAGAGCTGTAATAAAATGAAAATCGCGGCACCAGCAACTGTATGGGATTTCAGAGGTCACCCTCCGGACTGTGATAAGATAACGCACGCGCTCATAGGCTATTTATCAGGCGGTTGAGCAGTGCTCCTTCCCGCCATGGAGCCCAGTCACTTGATGCGTAATCCGAAACGACTTAAGAACTTGTCCGAAGATCTCTCGGAGCCTGTCAAGACGGCGATTATAGCTGATAGTCTCTCAAGCTGGAGATGCTTTGATGATGGTGTCACCTTAGTGGGTGTACGGTTAATGGCCGGAATTTGTTGCCTATGAAAATCTGAATTGGATTAATTTTACGGCAGCTTGACACTTTGGTGTAAACAGCACGTCACAGACATGGAAATGGACAAAGCGGCATCAGAATCGGCTGTAAGACATTGTTTTCCTTGGGTGGCAGCGATGTGGGAGGATGTCTTGAGGTGCTGCGCGGTGCTGATGCTGATGGATTTATGGATCTGCGGTAGCGAAAAGCTCTTGTGTTGTATGACTAGAGGCAAACAGGAGAATGGATCAAAGAAGCGATATTTCTTTTTTGGATGCCGCACCCACGCGCCTTGATTTAGGGAATCGGAGCGATAATAGGTGCTTTGAGAAATTACAAGAATTTATCGCTGGCGTGCCTCATTCGGTTCTGATTCAAATGGACAAATCTTCGCCTAGCATAGTGCATTTCCTGTCGGCAAAACAATAATTAAATACAATATTACCCGCGGCAACACACGCTATAAATCACGATCAGCACTTGTTAACAACTGACTGAACGGCGCAATTTTTATAAATAATTTCCCGATTAACACAGAAAGTCAATTTACCTGCGCTGAATTATCTCTTTGACATTTCATGCCGATAAGGGACGAAGGCTCTAAGGACACGCAACCACCCATCGACCCACCGACGAATCAGTAAATGTCACGCCACCCATCGTGAGCTTTACTCTGTGAACTTTCAACGCTGTGATACCCAATTAGTTATGCTCCACACACCCCCTCCCGCCCGCCCTTCCAGTCCCCAGCACTACCAGCTCCAACGAGCGTACACTATATCCCCCAGGATATGACAGATTGAGGCTCGGCTCATGAAGGTTATGAAAATTCAATTAGCACACACTCAGCCGCAGGATATCAAAGTCAAAGGTAAGAGGATTCCGTGGACTAAAGGATATCAAAGTTATGGATCATACCCAGGGGTGCAAGACTCCCAGTCTGTGCTTGGACAGACGGGGGTGGTTATGAAAAGCTCTAACTGAGTCCAGTTAGTGACAAGAGCCATTATTGAAAGTGGTGTATGTACATCAAGTAAAGTTTTGATTTCACCCTTTTCCATGGGGGTAAATCTTGATTGAAAACACCCCTTGGAATCATCATTGTATAATATAACAAAACCAACCCTTATATTACACAATACACGAACTAGCACCCACACAGCCCCCGAGGAGGCGAATTTGTGTATGTGTACCACAGTTCTTTTGTTAGGGGGTGGATTGCGGTTTGTTATGGTGGTTATGAGGTTTATTGTGCGATATTCCAGTGGCCTAAGTTGAGGGTGTAATTTAATGAGACCACAAATGTTCAAACTGAATGATTGAAAAAATGCTAGGGGATGACCTGGGAGTATGGCGGATGTTACGGTAACTGAAATTGTAATTGTTATATGAATATTAATTTTCGGGGATGTCACTTTTTGCAGTTGTGTAGGGGAGTCCTCGTATGTTATTACAATTAATATTTAAATTAAATATAATGAGATGTAGTACTAGTAATTAGTTGAACAAACTGTTTCGGTGCAATCGATTTGACTTTATGCAAACAGGGAACATATTGTATTTATATAATCGCAGTTTTTTTGGGAAGATATTAGCTTATTGGTGTCGGAAAATTTGGAAATGCATTTTTGTCGCTTTATGCTAGAATAAAGCACGATCATTTTTCAACACATTAACAATTTTGAAGAATGGTGTAAAGATCTTTTAGAAGACGTAGAGGCGGGAATCGGGAGAGATAACCTTTCTACCAATGTACTAGAAAGTTGTTATGCCTATAGTGGTGAACCAAATACACCTAACATCCTTCCCTGCCTCCTTTCCCATCAGTGTGCTCTTTTGTATTCTTCGCGTGTTCATATTCTATAAGTGTTCGGAAAGCAGCATTTTTATATCATGTTAAGTTCAGTCACCAAAGCTTGCATTCATCTTCAAAACTATCGATCTCTATGAATTCTGTCTAACGCCCCGGCTTCACCGACCTCGGTTCCATAATGTTCAGTTCAATCCACATAAGTGGCTTCACCGGCTAAAGTCCAGTTCATGTTCAATTCGTACTTGAAATTGTTGTTGCTTTATGGCCAGAAGTCAGAAATGCAAAAGCCCACTGGAATGGCATTCCACTATTCCAGTTGATTACGTTCAACTTCAATTCGAGTCCAGTTGGGCGAACTGAGGTTTGTTTTATCCTTCGATGGATATGTGGAAATTGTATGTGAACTGAGGTTATTTTAAAGTTCAGTTCGCCAATTTGCTCTTACTTGCGCCGTTCGGCCGGTGAAGCCGGGGTATAAGGCGAATCTCGTCTCCAGGACTTTTATTAGTTGTTACTGGTCGTTTCTCTTCTTCTGCCGGTGTGTCAAGTCAAACCGGCCTCGCGTATAAAAAGCATTATTACGTTATAATGCGGTCTGGGAGCACCTCAGTAACAAGAAAGTGATCCGAGTCGAAGTTGGCACCTCGGTACGTTATTACCTCCAATCAGGTCTTTCAGCCCGTGATCTATTTATTTTCCAAGCAAGAGAAATCCTTTTGACAGATTTCGACCTGCTTGGAGGTTATATAAACCGTGCCAAGTGTCTTGATCTTCGCTTGGCTGTCCGATAACAATATAACAGTATTACCCTCGTTTCTGGCCTTGGGTTTTATGTATTGCTAGGTATGCTTGAATATTGTAAACAGTTCCGCCTAAAATACACTGGAAGAATTAGGCAGACGATGGTATTTTTGGAGATTCAATGAGGGAGAAAACTCCAGCAGCCACACCCGAATCTGATTTAGGGCCATCGGTGTTTAGAACCATGTCATAGGTCTTGTGTCTGGCTGGAAGTTCAACCATTCTCTGATTGAAATCTTGGCATCGAAACCTGGTTTGGAATTGAATTTCAATGTCATGTAGTCTTTCCCACTGGTAGAAAGTGTAGTATATTGCTGTGTCCTTATATGTTCTCCACCCAACAGGCAACAGCCCGCTACTCACAGAGACTTGCAGGCTACCTGCTGTCTGATGCACAGATCAGGCTGAACACAGAATCCCCGTTACTCCAAAAGTGTATATTCTTTCGACTTGGCCTAGTCAAAAGCGGGACACCAGACAATATTTGCCTAAAGACCTGCTGTGTTGAGCCAGCGTACCATGTACGACTTCAAGGATCATCTCTTGTCGAAGGTCTGCTTACTGCCATAGAAACCTCTACTTAATAAGGCCCAAGTACTTAGCTGATCTGAATAGGCTCCGTGCGCGACCATGAATTGCAGTTAGACTGAAATCAGAGATTTTTGTTCTATCGCTAATCCAAGAGCCATCTTCATAATAATCTCGCTGATTGTGGAGAGAAACCTTTAGAAGAAAAATCATTTGCTTCCAGGAGAGAGGCACGTACCCCGATAAAAAAATAGTAGTTGTTTCAAAAAAAATATTTGAAATAACTAAATTTTGACATTTAGATATGAGCTTACTAAAAATTTATTAGAAACTACTAAAAAATTTTATTTAAAAAAATTTAGTTGATTTCAATTAAAAATTTATTTAATTTTAATCAGAATTTTTTTTGATAATAAAAAAAATTAGTCGTTTCAAATATTTTCTTTTTTCAATTCAACAATACATATATTTGTGCGTACATACACACCGTATGCGCGTTAATAAACAAGAGCACTACTGTGCTGCCAAGTACACAATTGTGCTAAAATGGGCACGTCTTCCTCGAGGCACACTTTATACGAACAACGATTTTTCTCCCGAGATCAACAAACGAACGATTCGCGGACTTGCATAAGCGAACTTCTCTTTGTCGCACTAGAAAACCGACTGATGAGCCGTCACACTGCGCATGTTGGCATGCGCAGATTGAGAAGAATATTCTTTATTTGATTCAAGTATTTATTAATTGATTTGACTAAATTTTTGTTAATTTAAAGAATAGACATTTAACTAAATAAATTTAGTAGATTCAACTGAACTGTTTTGTTTGAAAGTAATAAACTATTTTTTAAATTAAATAAATTTTTATTCAAATTAAATAATTTTTTTTCAAATAAATTAGTTTATTTAATTTACCGAAGTCTTTTTTCTCGCGGGACTTAGTGAAGCATTAATGTGTGTTTTTTGACTAGAGCACAGAATCTAGACTGTTACTACTGCCTTGTCTGTGGGAAACCTTTGATGATCGATCACGTAACCCGGTACTTGTAGAATTCGGCTCCTTTTCCACCTTGAGTCAGGTCATCCATCTTTTCACTAATGTATTCAGCAGAGTGAATTACTATGCTCCTTGCCGGTCTGAATACCTTTAACTTGGCGTCTCCTAGGCCAATGCGATCAAGTTTTTCGAGTGATCAAGTTTTTCGAGTGTCTACTTATTAACGTAACAATTAAATAACTTTATCGACGACATTATACCAAGACTTCTAAAGAAGTGTCACCAGATGCAATGGAATGAAGTTCTCGATGACTCTAAGTAAATCCCTCGACCGTCCATGTCAACACAGCCCCACCTATTTTTTTTAATTTGCAAGTCCTATAGAACTACTCTAAGATTTTAAAAAACATAAATCTAATTTCCCTTTTTTCGTAAATCACTTAAAATTTCATTCTCGTTGTATCTTTTTGTCACAATCTTTTGAATTTCCACAAATCTCCCTAACCAAATTCCATGATCCTCAAAAAAAGGACAAATTTTAATCGATTTGCATGACATGCATAAAAACAACTATTTTCATAAACTTCCTTTTTTTACTAATGTTTACTTAAAAAACGAATTTTACACTTCATAAAAATCAAATCGCATTCGCAGCACACAAAGAAACATCCATTTCATCACAATTGCAGCCAGCAGGACATCCAGAAATGAATTCATCGTTCCCGATCTGTCAACAATTTTTATTTACAACTTTCTCAGAGGGTTGAGAAAAAAAAATCATTTCGAAAATGCAAAAATCAATTTAACCAAAGCCCGTAGCAGCAACATTTTTCAAGGAAGCATACATTACAAGGATCACACTATTCAGGAGAATTTGCGTATCGCCATGAATCAGACATTACCCCTAAGGACATCAATACAGCGCTGCTACTGCATAGGAAATGACCCCTGAACTCTGATTGCGTGTTATCGAAGGGGACATGCAAAAATTTACGTTATTTTTTTTTTGAAGTTTAGTTTTCCCGGTGATATCGTCAATTTAAAATCCCTGAAAACCTTTTCAGGTGGTCGATGGTCACCGAGAAACTTGTCACCAGTCATACATAGTCAGGATTTTTAAGTATTTTTAAGGGTGCGAGTTGCGTGAAACGTACACGCAAATACCCGCCGCTTGGGTTGTGTGAGAATTTCTAGAAGCGCAGAACTGGCTCGATTTTTCCAATTGCTCTTTCGGTTGTTGTCCATTGAAAGTGACTTCGCCCCGTTAATTGCTTCCTTTTATTCAAAGCGAAACAGGATGTCTCGGGGTTGATGGGAATTGAAAGTGAAACTTTTCAAAATTGCCGACATTCAAGTTGAGTGGTTGCTTTTTTTACTGCGCTTGTGTCGCCGACTTAATTGACAAGAATTTGAATTTTTAACCAATCAATTTTTTTTTTGCTCTGCCGGTGATTTCGTCCAGGTGTATTACGAAAATATAAATTAACACTGGTCAACACTGAAATTTTTTCCTGTAATTTAATATGTAGGTATTATAGGTGATAACTAAGGTAGTGATAACGATAAAAATATTAGTTTAATTGTACCAGCTTTATTTTTTATCTATACAAAATTACAATTTTATCCAAAAATACAATAGCCGAGGTCATTTTCTACATTTAAGTACTCCGGAGTAAAAAATTAAAGGAACGCAAAATTTGTCGATTTGAGTAAAACCTATGAATTCTCTGTGAGAGCAGGAGTAGTTCCAAGTAAATACGAGTAAAAAAGAGCAGAAAAGGAACACGGCTAATATTTTTTATCTCTTGGTAAACTCTAACAGTAATCTGGCATCATATTTACGGTGTAACTTCCTTGATTGTACGTATAACTTGGTGAAATCGTTCACCCTGATCTTCACTGAAATAGCCAAGAATTTTTGGAAATCAATCTCATGATAGAGCGAATAATGTTGCAGCCCAAACTTTTCAAACTAGACAGCATACCCTCAAGTAACTGAGAATAGTTGTACAACTTATTGTTTCCGAGATAATTTTTAATTACCAAAAAAATGATGTCCATGCTTTAGCTAAGGCGCATATTGAGCTATGTGACGCAGTAAGCGCAGAGCAGGGCAGCACAGAAAAAAACGGCTTTACACAGTTGTCTAAGCACATTGGGGAGCAGTTTTGTTAGACAGTTTGACGAAAGTAATTTTGAAATGGAGGAATGTCCAAATTTATTAAGCTCTAAGGGTGCCTTCACACTGAATAAAGCAAAACGTGTTTTTTCGCTTTAATGCACCATCATGTCAAATATCTATTAAAAAGAGTACTGTTATTCACACTGAATAACACAAAACCAAAATCAACGAGCAAAACATTTCTAAACACAAAATTACATGACAAATAATATCGTTATTCATACTTATACGAACAAAAACAAAACAAAAGCAAGAAAGCAAGCCAAAAACAAAGCAAAAGCATCCAATAAGCACAACGGCCGAGAATTGCATTCTATGTGATACAAACTATTCACACCTGCACAATCAAAACGAAAAAGCAACAAAACATGAAAATGAAACGAAAAATCATGCTTTGAGTCGATACAGATTCCTTCGTTTTGTTAGTCAATTTTGGAATTTAATAAACCCAATAAATCAGTATAAAGATGGAAATCGAATCGAAAAATTATTTTTTTTGGTTGAAAGTAGACCACCGGAAGTGGTAGTATGTGGTGCGACGAAACCTAGGATTAGTTCTAACACTAGGATAAGTTCCAAATCTTCCAAGATTTATAATACACCAACTCCACAAGTAGCATCCTCCAAATATAGAAGAGCCAACAATGATCTTAATAATAGGATTGATAATATTCCTTCCACGTCCTATGCTGTCATTCCTCCAACAAATAAAAGCAATCCAGAGTGGCCTCATTTTTCAACTAAACCATTTTTCTTGGACCCGTTGTAAAGAACACCTTAATGTCTGCGAAATGAATGAAGGGTCGATACTTGGTATTTCGTCTAAAGGCGGCTACACACGTAACTGCATGCTTGACAAGCACGCATGTTCAATCTTTTTGTTGCAAGCGTGCTTGAGCGTGTGCAAGCGTGCTTGAGCGCAAGCATGATGATTGAACATGAGCTTGAAGATTGATCGAATTTTCATCTGCATGCTTGAACAAATTTCGCTTGAAAACAAAAATGTGAGTGCGAGCGAGCGCGTCGTCACTTTCCGAACGAAATTATTTAAGGATAAACTGCGGCTATTCAAGCATGATTGCGTCGTTTGGAGGCTACAGAGAAGTTGTGCAGTTACGTGTGTAGCCGCCTTAAGAGATAGAGGGGTTTTTGATAATGTAAGACTTTACCTCGCTTACATGCATGACAAACCTGACTCTACTTGCATAAATGGTAAAACCAAGCCCAACCTCATCATCTCGATACAGCAATGGGACCATATATAGACGCGATAGAGACTACAACTCCACCGGTCCAAAAGTTGGTAAGATAGAACCAGCTTTTACCATCATAGATAGGTGGTGGAATTCTGCGTTCATTGGTACCTTATTCTTGGAAATAGGTTAAAGGTTACAAAAATGTAAAACTCTACCAAAAAAATTTCCCTAGCGGGTAAACCGCTACGATACCCCGATGTTTTGTACTTTATTCACATTTAATAGAGCATACTTTCGAAGCAAGCTGTTTTTTTTTTGCTTTATTTGGTGTGAATACAGGTTAGTCACAATGCTTAACTGTTTTTTTCCTTTTTTGCTTATAAAACGTTTTGCTTTATTCAGTGTGAAGGCAGCCTAAGTCAGATTCGGATGAGGAATTTGAAAATTTATTAAAATCGTTTAATTTTGCTTCCAAAAAATTACGTAGGCAGCACGTAGCACACAGTTTCGGTGCCCCATCCACAAGTGTCGTGAAGCCTGCGTCTGGTGCAGTATTCGTGTCACCTGCTCTGCGTTGCAATTCGCGGTTCTCCCTATAAAAAGCATGAGCTACAGAAACTGTGCTGCTCTGCCTGTGTCGCCTGCGTCTCAATGTGCGTCCGGCCTTATGGTGGGTCCACACGACACAGACTTTTGTTCGTACAGACTTCGAAGTACGTGGAAAGTGGAATAAGCCCAGCAGAATAATCTGATATTTCGAGTATAAGATTGCAGACAGGAACAGGACTGTTGAATAAGCGCTATTATAGTAGGATAGAGTTTTGTCATATTTTTGTACTTTATCTAACCCACGCCAAGTAGTTTGGCAAAGACCTAGCTCAAATAAGGAATTGTATTCGAGGTGAGGCCGAATGTAGGATTTCCGGGCCGATGGTTGAAAGTGAAACTTGCCCCAGTTAAGAAATCCCAACCAAGTTCTATTGAACCAACTGTCAAGGAACGGAGATTTTGCGGATTTCATTGGAAATTCGACAGCACTTCGTTTTGGAAGCATTGAATTCGACACAATTCTTTCGGCTCCAATCGAGAATGAGTTCAATGTCTCTGAGTTTGACATAAGTACACCATCATAGAGATAAGGCCTGGCAAGGTTTGGATGGGACCGGAAGCAGGTCGTTTATAGAGATAAGGAAAAGAGCGGGTAATCAAATTGAACCCTGGGGAACACCAGCAGACATGGTTTGGGGTTTAGATTTTCCAGTAAGAAAACTCTCGATCTAGTTCTTTAGAGCTGGGTTAACACCAATACCTTGGAGTTGATTTAACGGAGCAGGTTGTCATACTCTTTGGATATATCTAGACCGACCAAACTAGACCTTACAAATCCTGAGGCAGTGCTGAGGCGTTCTTTTAGAGACACTAAAAGCTGTATCTTTTTTGTATAAAGCCGCATTGGTTGTCATTCAGAAAGACGAGGCGCATTTATGTAAGACGACGATAGGAGTATATTGGCGGTTCCAGTGGATTTGTTGGCAACGAGCTCCTTGAGGCACCTACATACTCGCGAGTCCTGAAGATGATCCTGTCCATTGAGTGTGTGTGGAACACTTGGGTGCAGAGGGTGGCTAAGGAGTGTCGGGCGAAGAAGAATTCGAAGCGTACAGAGATGCTATTAAGTCGGCCTTTCTATTTGCAGTCTTATATCACATACCCTTTGTAGATAAAGGAAGGGATAGTCTACACAATTTACTCAGTTGTGATCTCGATACTTAAATTTTTTCAACAGTGAATAAATAGTTTTATATTCTTCTTTCATAGTAGTCGAGCGTCAAATAGGTATAGAACCAAACTCATTGCCGTTATGTAGTACAATACACTTCAAGCTTTCCAATCGATCTTCTGCAAGAGTCCTCTGATATCGACACAAAAAACTAAATCACAATCATGGGAAAATACGGTAACCAATTCTTTTCTCGGGTTCGATAACAAGTATTTTTGGGCTCTGGACATAAATTTATATCCTTTACTAAATAATTCAATTACTTTTGATTAAACGGTTGATGTTTAAAATTAGGCATCCACTCATGAGCGAGCTTCGAGCCAGTCAATCTATTTCAGCCTGTGTCAATTAAGGGCTTCAGGTCTATTTGAAGCCTACATCCTATAGTCCTAATTTTGGAACCTTGCTGCATAAAGCTTTCATTGTAAAGCTTTCATCAGGCCCGCAGTTTGGAATACCCGGCAGACATACCTACGGCAAGTTCAGCCATTCCGCTCCTGGTTTGCAGCAAGCCAATAAATGGCTCGATGTGTCGGCCTCATGAATTTTGGAGCGATTAAAAATCCAACCCGGTGGCCTAGACCAAGATTTCATTCGAGTTTTTCAATACACGGTTTTGGCTTGGCTCGGGCCATTTGGTCTTTAGATCAATTCTGAGAAAAATAGCTTTTGAAGGCTGGAAGTAGTTCCACAGCCCTGCTATCATACTTATGAGTTCGAGTGAGAGAGGTTTAGGCACAAGCTTTGAGTTTGTGTTAGAGAAGTATAAGCAAAAGCTTTGCTGGTTACCTGGAAAAGCCAGCCCAGCCCCGATTTAGATTATGTTGATGAAGTTTGTGTATCAGCAGAGTATAGAAGAGGTTCCCGCCAAATCATCCGGTTTTTGTAGGTATTTGATTTCTTTTGTCACTTGGATATTGCCTTAACCACATAATGCAGTTCTGGCACATAATTTGAGACAGTCATTGGCCCATACTACACGTGAAGCCAGAAAGCAGTCCACATACAAACAAACAAATCTTCATATATGATAAATAATAAATTAGCACTAAATAACGAAAACCTGTTTAAGTCCAACTTCTCTTGGCATCGTCCATCTTGTAACATGCCATATTGCTTATCTTAATTGCACAATTTTCGTGTTAAAGTTTAGGGTAGTTCCAAAATATTTGAAAACAAGATCTGTTAAAAAAAACTAAAATCGTACTCGATATCAGCACATTTCGAACAACTCCAAAATTGCAAAATTATAAGACGAAAAAGGTAAAAATATTTTTTTGTTAACCAGTGTTATCAATGACTCTGTCATTTGTCACTTTTACTATTTCTGTTTTTTTATGTGTCTTACTTCGTCCTTTATGTTCATGCGGTAAAAATTTATTATCATTAACATTTAACACCCACAAAATGGCCATGAAATTGTTTTGCGGAAGCTAAAATATCCCTGTGCAATGTCAAAGGACACGAGACTAACGAGCAACAAAGAGCCCCCATTAAGGTGTGTGGGATGGCCGGTCACAAATTTCTGTAAATTATGTCAACAGTAGACGTCAGGACATGGACAATGGCCACAAACAAAGGCAATTTTTGGGCGTTAACTACTGCTAGAAATTTGTCTTGTGCCCCTTTTGTTTACAGAAGCAGATGCTCCCTGCGGGTGGATGTCTCAATCCCTTTGATTCATTGATACAGCAATGTCCTGCTGGTTATTTAAGGAATTTATGTGAATGAAGATGTTAAATTGAGAGAATAGTTGGAAATTGCACGCCCATTTTGCAATTGATTTTAAAAAAACTAAAAAAAATATTTGAAACGAATTAGTCCCTTCCGGTTTCTTTAAAATCTTTAAAATCTTTAAGAAATCTCCAGCAGGCGTTGATGTCTTCATTCAAAGGTGGCCCGAATGTTCTAACAAGCTCTTAACAAACATCAGGACATCGATTCTTAAACCGCAAAGCGTGTGACCAGCCGGTTTCCTTTTTCCTTTTTAACATAATTGTTTCTTAAAACTCCCATAAAACACGACACCGGAATTAAATCACCGGAAAATGGTGCATGAAGCACTCACTCACTACCCAGCAACCGATACCCAAAACCCAAATGAGCTGCGTTCACAAATTAGGAGCTTCAAAATCCAATCCATGAAAACAGAAAAAACAACGGAAAACACCAAAAAACGGTAACAAATGAACCATCTGGGATTAAGACGCGCGGATCGTGAGAAGCTGTGGACATTCCTAAGATCGGAAAGTCTAGACGTGCAGCAGACTTAAGACGTTTGGTTATGACAGCATGTGAGAAAGTCCTCTATGGCCTCCAAGTGCGGAGGTGACACGGTGACACTGGAAGTCGAGGTTCGCCTCTTGAGCCAACAAATGGCTTAGAGGCAGTCGCGCTTCCTATGCCCGGATCACTATCAAGATCTTCTTCCGCATATCTTGGGATAAATTTCTTGCTGTTTGTGGCAGAGATTAGTATAGTAGAAGATCTGATAAATGTCGCAGTCAAGAACAACGTACCGCTTTATCGCCTTGTTTTACGCGACAAATTCCCACTTCCGTTGGTAAATATTGAACTGGAGGAGAGGTTGACTTTGGTAGCCCACACCTTGCGTAGGGTAAACGGTCTTTTTTTGCTGGCATCTTGGGATTGAGACAGCTACTCGTTTTGTCATTGAGCAAACACTGAGGTGAACTTGAGAGGATCCGGTTCAACAAAAAATTATTCTTGGGTAAATATATTTAGGCTTTTTTTGGTGATAAAGTAATGTTTTTGATTGTATAAAGGTAAGGAAACAAAAGCAAACTATTTTGATGTACTTTATGTAGTGATGGAATCACCAATGAATTCTTCTTAACCAGGAAAAACGAAGATGGCCTCTTTCAAAAAGATCACGATTCAGTTAAGTTTGTTTTTTGGACGGGCATTTGCATTTTCTAGAACAGGAGTTGCCCACTTAAAAACAGTATGAAAAAATCGGCGTTACGACAAATGAACTGACAAAATAGTTAGTAGATGTAACCAGCGCATGTATTAAAGTCATGGTAGAAGGGCAGCCTAACACTTATGTTCCCTCCTATTAATGTCCCATTCTTTTTTTGGAAGTACATATAAATAAAAAAAATTATCCCAAAAGTATGCAAAATTGAATATAAAGAAGAAATTTAAAAATAACCCTAAAAGTATGCAGGAAAATATAACCGGCCCACAGAGGCGCTACGTCTATAATCTATTAGCTAACTGGATTTCAAAATTACTTCCATGTGATGTAAATCAAGTAATATAAAAGTTCTCAAGGGATTCAAATCTTTAAATAAAAAAGACAAAATACAGTTTCAGGAACATACATATGGCTTGAGAATTCAAACTGTATTGTGTCTTATTAAATATAGGTCATACGTAGTGTGAACACCACTTTCAGAATGCACTAGTAGAATTGGTGCAAGTTAAAAAAGTTAAATTTAAGATTGGTCTATGTTCCTGTTTCCTGATTTTTCATTAATACTCCTTTGATAGAGTGCGGAAGGCGGAAATAAAGGAGTGCCTCAGAATCTGCCTGAAAACCAAGAGATATAGTAAGAGAGGTTGGATCCGTCGACGTTAACAAGGCTCACGGTTTGGATGGTGTTTCGAAAAGGGAAGAGGAGTTGGCAAATAGAGTATCCCAAAGTAAGCATGCGGGTTTAAAGTACGCTTAAGGGAGGTGTATTCCCTGAAAAATAGAAGCACCAAAATGTCTTAATCATTCCGAAATCATAGCGATTCTATGCCTAAATACCAGTGGCAAACCATTCAGTATTGTAGAATTGATTACTTCTGAGTGTTGAAAGGGCTGGAGGTATTCAGAAAGGCGTGGTGACGGGCCTGGCGAGGCTGCATACTAATATCCCTCGATGTAAAAAATTCTTATAACTTTGCGAAATGGAACAAGATGATCGAGTTGTTGATCATACTGGATGTCCTGATATACCAAGTGCGCACAATAATGGAATTCTCAGAATTCAGGACACTTGGACAGTTGCGGAACGCAGAACTTGGATGAAGGGACAAACAAGGACTGATAGATCCACAGACTCGTTCCGGAGCGAAAATGTGGATCACGAAAGAAACGCCAAAGTGAGTTAGGACTAGCTACAGGAGGCATTTCTGTCGGTTCGGGCATGATGGTTCACTATGCTGCCCTAGATAAACGAAGGCAGAAGACGACATGAAACATGTGATTTTGCAGTTCCCGATATTCACCAATCATAGGGCCTACCTGAAGGCGTTACGACCCTTCTTCTTCTTCTTTAACGGCTCTATAACCGGCATCCGATCCTAGCCTCTCAGAACTGGTCTTTCCACCGTTCCCGATTCCGAGCCGATGTCATAGTTTGGCATCCCTAAGCTTTGGGCGTCTTGGTCTACGCCAATCTTCCATCAGAGGTTGGGTCTCCCTCGCTGTCGCTATACCCTATAGATATTACCGCAGGATAAGAATCGCCTGTGCGGCTGGAGGCTTTGGGGAAAAGTGGATAGGATTATAAACGTCGTCCACAAAATGTCTAGGATGTATGAGACCCGATGGAAAGGCCTTTCACAAAACATCGTACAGATATATCAGCTGAATGCTAATCCAGTCTCTCAAGTAGGTTGCTTGCAAATGTGTAAAGTGGTTGAAGTTAGGCTTGGAGTCCGACATAACCGACAGGCAAGATGCATTCGATCTTCCAAGACACAGTATCGAAAGCAAATTGGATGATTATAAATTACCAGAGAAGCAAAGATTAGCGGTCCATGACCAACAACATATCGTAGATATATGAAGTTGTCAGTCAATAAGAATCTTTACTAATATTATAAATGCGAAAGTAACTCTGTCTGTCTGTCTGTCTGTTACGCTTTCACGGCTAAACCGCCGAACCGATTTTGATGAAATTTTGTACAGAGATAGATCAGACCTTGGAGAAGGACTTAGACTACTTTTTGTCGCGAAACAGATGATTGAAGGGGTTGAAATAGGGGATGAAATTTTATACCGGATTCCGTTATTATTGCGTTTAAAATTAGTAATACCACCCACCATTTGAAACCGATCAACTCCGAATTTTGCACATATGCGTAGTTTTATTGACAATGCAATGAGACCATTTTGTACAAAAATAAAGATGGAGGTTTCAATATGGCGGCTGATTCTTGCATTTGTCTTTCTCAACCCCCGACATGGGTATTAAATAAAATAATATGACAGGTAGAATACAATTAGCGGTGTAACGTCATTCCAAATTCAAAATAACGGCCAACACAAAATTGCGGAAGGCATATAATTGACTAAAAAGTAGAAAATACAACCCCTTAACTTCAAATTTTGCACAGATGCGTAGTTTACTTGACAATGCAATGAGAACATTTTGTAAAAAAAAACAAAGACGGCGGTTCAAAGATGGGGGCCGATTTTTGCATTTGTGTTCCCCGACCCCCGACATGGGCATCAAATGAAAGGGTATGACAGGTAGAATACAATAAGCGGTGTAGCATCATTCCAAATTCAAAATGGCGGTCAACAAAAAATGGCTGAAGACATAGACTAAAAAGTAGAAAATAATATAACCGATCAGCTTCAAATTTTGCACATACGCATAGTTCGACTGACAATGCAATCCGACCATTTAGTGAAAAAATCAAGATGGCGGTTCCAAAATGGAGGCCGTTTTTTGCAATTGTGTTCCCCGACCCACCCACATGGGTATTAAATGGAAGGGCATGACAGGTAGAATACAGGTAGTTGTGTGGCGTCATTCCAAATTCAAAATGGCGGATTACCTTTTCTTCACAACATTCGCAGTATGGGTATCAAATGAAAGGGTGTGATTATTATAATACAGTAATCTGTATGACGTTATCTTAAATCTAATATGGCGGCCAACACAAAATGAAGGAAGGCATATAGTAGACTAAAAAGTAGAAAATAAAATGTATGTGATATAATTATCAAATCAATATAAATAAATAAATGGCTTCATTTACTACCTTTGCCTGTTTTTGCAGATTTGTTATTTTTTCCTACCGCAGGCTGTGCCCACATTATCTTTTGTTTTTGCTAATAATGCATAAACTAAACAACCAGAGGATTCAATAATCCAAGAGCTATGATAAGAAGTTTTCTTGTTCAAATAATGATCCTTCGATTTCGTCAGCAGATCTAGAGTTCACTGTCCTTGAACCTTCCAGCGCACGCTAGTGTCTTTCAGCAGTAGTCTTGAATGCTTGCCAGGCAATGAATTCAAAGATGGCAAATCTTCTATAAGAATTCTAGACTCTGTGATGGTGCTCTCCACGCATTCTTTAATAATATCAATCATAAAAGTAAATAACACCTGCTTTTGCTGAAACTATTTCGATTTCTCATTTCCGAAAGAATTTTCCCAGTCAAAAGGATCTAATAATCTCACGTCAAAACTATTCACTCCCAAAAGTCCCTTGGAACCAAAACGGAGAATTAATTCCTTTGGGACCGCGCAGCTCTAAAAATTTTCCCATAACCACGCTGTGATTCATTCATAATTAGTCCTTACAGGGCATAGTATCACATTACAAGGTTCCGATCCTTTCCTTTGCGCCTGATTGACTTCCACTTGCGTACGTATTTGGCTGCTCTCTTTCCGAGGGATCATTTCCAATTTTAATCGATCTCCAAAGGAAGACTATTTCACATCTGACAGAATTTCCGGATTGGATTACAAGTGCGCTGCCAGGCATCAAGTCCTGTGGTCAGGATTATGTTATATTCATGATGGTCACTGTGGGACCACTCAGTTGCACATGTTTTGCGGTTGTTGTTACTTTTTAAATTTTGTACCGGGCCTCTTCGTCGGTATATTTCCGTACACGTTTCAACCCATCCATTATATCGATAAATTTCCAAACAAAAGGCACGTCTTGTCTCATCAATAAATTCCTCAACTGTCTTAATTTACGGCACTTCATCAAAGCACTCTTCTCATTCTCGAGAGAAATTCGAGCCACCGCTATAGAGGAGCTCGTTTGGAACTATTTCGAGATCATTGGCCCGTGCAGCCGTGGCGCAATTAAAAAGCGATACGTTACCGTATGCCGAAGGAAAGGATTGAAACTTAACACTTTTTCCCCTTTCTTTGCTTTCTTGAAGGGCCAGAAACTGTGCGATCGCATTTGCTCGAATTCTTCAAAAAATTTCAACACTTCTCTGCCTGTCAATTTATGTTGCCGGGGACATAAGGATGTTTGTAAACAAATTTCGAAAGTGTCTGTGGAAATTTCACCCCAGTTGTCATAATTATGAAATGTTTCATGAAAACACTGTGAAAAAAAGGGGGAAAATTTCTAAAAGTGATCGTGAAAATGAATTTTTATGACTAACAAATTGTTCACGATCCTTTTTTTTGTTGTTGTGTTGATTTGTGAACGACGAAGGATTGAAACGACGTTGTCTTCTGGTTATAGTCTAAGATACACACGCCTTGTTCAGAAAACAATCAAATCTATGGGCGCTAATGAAGTTAAATCAGTTGATCCTATCCATGTTAAGGTATTCTTTTGTAGTTTTGAAAGGCATCTGAACAGAGTAAATTTTTTTTCATCTGTTACTGAAAGAACTCCATTATGAAGACCTCATTAATCACTGGTCAAGAGCAGTGTAAACCGCACAAAATTTGTCTGGTTGACCTCTTAATGTGTTTGGAAGTCGGAAAGGCTACCATAATAAACTTTTAATAACATACTGATCACATCTTTGCGCCATATTCGATCTTCACCTCACCGATTGGAATGGCTTCATTTCGGTTCCGAGGCATATCGGGGCCCCAGAGTAGGCAGGTACTATATAGACGTTGCTTAAACTTTTGACTAATGATCAAGTCCATCAGTTGTGGAACAGGTCAACGGTAAACAGGTAAACGTTTCAATCAAGGCGCAAGCAATGAAGTTCTACTCCTTTAAGACGTTAGCTTCATTAACCCTTTTCTCTTATATTCTTTAACGCTATAAGGTAGTCATCCTACCGTCCGGTCCTGTTTGTGGTACATGGGATAAACTCCCACAATAAATGCGCATTCCAGCATCGTTTGATGGTGTATTCATATACCGCTGCACTATCTGATGTCAGGTTGGTTTCTCTTGTTTCGGTAACAAACACCAGACCATTAGTTACCTTCAGATTTGATTGATTTCAATTAATCTTCAGCTGACGATTAATCATGGTGCATTTTAGCGGTTATACACCCAATATACGAGAGTATGCTGGTATATTACTACCTGGGGAATTGGCCGCTGATTGAGTATTGTGACTGAGCGAGTGCCGCTTAAATACTCACTGGTTAAGGTTAATGCATGTTAGGCGTGGTTACCGTAGTTATTGTTGTAAATTGCCAACTTACATAACACCTTAGAAATTTTATGTTTTGCGTAAAGATTTGTGTTGTTATTTATAGTTAGTTTCATCAGGTGTAAATTAACTTTAAATGGAAATCTAGCTTTGGTCAATGGAGAAATAACAAGTCAGTTGGCAGTTAGTAAATATTCTACCAAAAACATTTTGTGGAAAAATACTTCTCCCTGACAATTCCCACCAAAAAATATGGAGTTTATTTTTTGGCGTGATTTTTCTGAAACATTTCTCGCCACATCAATCGATATTATAAGTTTTGGAGGAGAATTCGTCGGTATGATCTGGATGTGGAGTCGAACATCGTTTTCTATTTGGTAGCCATTGGTGTAAAAGCAGGTTTCGTAGCGCTCGACGTAGGTAATGGCCCGCTAGTAAAATACAAAAATCGCTGTCATAACAAACTCCATAGATTCGCATAACGGGGTAAGCCGACTGATACCAGAAGAAGCAGTGATACCTACAAACCATTTCCACTTAAACGATATATCCATCACGATTCAGATAGCCTGTATTCCTTCAATATTCAGAGCTAAAGTAGAAGCCCTAGTGGAAAAATGAAAACATAATCACCAAGAATGAGTGATACATGATACTACCGGAAAGAGGTTCAACTGACTTCTAAGCCAAGGAGTGCGTTTCGTATTAGCGTGCATCGAGGCTATGACTATACAAAATCTCTTGAAAAGAGAAAGGCGATACCTCGCAGCTTTAGGTGAATGTCTCACCAACCAACCAATCCATAACCATGCAGTAAGATTCGTGCGAGAGCGTCCGTCTAGCAGTCATGGACCAAATGACGAACCATTTTGACCATGGAACAAATGCAGGCCATTCAGAATATCCCTTAAATTGCAGAGCAGAAACCGGATTGAAAGAACCCAAAACTTCTGGAATCTTTACTTCGCCCGGGGCCAAAAGGCTAACTTTTACCTATGCCACCAACCGTCTATTGGATATGCACAACTATTACATAAAGCCCATGGTAACCAACGATGTCTTGGTGCGGTGGCATAGAACTTTGGTGAGATATAGGGATGTTCCGCGGCCACTCACTTGGCCTTTTATACTAGAATCCTATGTATATTTGTAGGTCAGACGACTTGAACAGGTTCAGCAGTCTGCATAATGGCTTGTCGTTTAAACTTGACTGTTCGAAGGGCAGACATCCTTCTCATGGCAAAGCCTGCAGGTGGGATCCTGCGCCCTTCCAATCCCCCATAAATGGTTATTCAGGGGCATTGTCTGCCAATCAGGCCAACAAAAGTGTCTTGACATCCTTTCTACCACGGCCAACAATTCCTTAGCCGAAATAAGAGACGGCAATCAAGCCAACAAGGCACAGGAAGGAACCGCTTAGAGGTGGCGAATCAAGGTCCAGCATACAGTGTGTTTCATCCAGGTCGGATAGGCAAGGGCTCTCGTCAGCAAACTGGTAGGTCTATTGGTGCAGTTTCGGACCGATGTATGCAATGTAATTGATCCATAGAAATCCGATGAATATGGTAGACAAAGGAAGGCCAACCCTGAGAAAACGTCCATACCATTTGGGTCGAAATGATAAAGGATTGAATGCCCGTAGGTTGAATACTTCAGGTTGGACTAGTATGGTAAACGAACAGCTCCATGACAGAGACAGGTGTAGGTACCGAGATCTACGGCAAGAGCTCGGATTTAGGGCGATCGTAACCTGGCTACTGTCTTTCAAGCAGAGTGTATGCTAAAGCGGCATGAACCTAAGGAAATTAAAAAGGGCATACACCAACGAATGGATTCATATTTTCTTTAGAAGCTAGCCTGTCAGAGTCCGGTAGGGTCGAATTCTAATTGATTTAGGGCTTTCAGCCGTGCCTTCATAAGTTAGACGTTTTTAATTGGATTGTTTTTGGATTGCCGTGTCATCAGGGTTTCGAACACAGTGAAAAGATGTACGGCCTGTGTAGACCGAGTTTTGGCATCATCGATTCGGAACTATTGTGGCACTTTTTTTTATGTGAAATACTAGAGATCAGAGGTAAGCTCCTTTGTATTATCGATGCTTCTATGATTAAAAGCAATGTCGGGCAGCAAGCTCTTGTCGAAAAGATAATAGAGACAGAACTGCCAACGACAACAAGCGGTGACATTCCACCGCTTTCATCTACTATACTACCGCGAAAGAACGCTGGTTTCTGTGATCGAACAATCCTCGATTATTATGCTCAGATGTTTTGAAAGGAGAAAGAGATTTCTGTAAAGAGGCAAACAAGAAAAAGGAAATTTATCTATTGGTGGGTCAAGTGGAAAGAGGAACGTCTATGTCGGGCAGTAAAATCGAACGACGGATCTTTAGAGTGGTAATGTAAATTAGTATTTAATATCGCGATTTGTAATTTTACTGTATACACTTGCACTGTGAATTGACATATTTTTTTACAGTGTAGAAAGGATTTTAAGACACTAATAATTTGATTGGGTATCATGTACTGCGACGTAAATGTTCATCTGTGGATGACGGCAAGGGCGGATGACCCCACTGATCTCTTATTTGCGCGACTTTGCTCGAACGGACTAAGTCTAAGCGATTTAACAAATAGTTCGAAAAAATGCTTCTTGAAGATGCCCGTTGAATCCATACTTTGTATAATTAAACAGCTAAATAGATTCATATTAAAGCTACAAAATCGAAGCAAGAAAGCTGCTTAATTAAATCGATTGGTAAATATGCCTTCTGACTGCTGAACCCGATCTTCAACAAGGCCGTCTTAGGCCATGCACTGCAAACCCAGTTTCAAAAAAACAGTTTTTGGTCAAAAAATGACTCAGAGACTGATTATTGAGAAATTTTTTTTGTTCTATTTATACAAAAGATTATTGCCTACCCTAATGACACCCTTACCATCTTTTCGAAAACTTTCGAAATTTTTTTGCAAAAATCAATAGTGATTTTTTGGCCGAAAAGTGATTTTTGGAAAATTTGACCTTGAATAACTTCGAAAGGGTTAAGTTTTCGTAAAAATGACAAAGGCTTTTTTGTAGGCAATAACGTTTCGTATTGACTGATCAAAAATTTTTTTCGAAAAAACCAGCTTTTGAGTGATGTTTTCGCCAAAAAGTGATTTTTGGAAACTTTAACCTTGAATAACTTTGAAAGGGTTAATCGGGTCAACATCTTTGTAAGAACTAAAGTTGTAGAGAATTTCATTGTCAGCATTTAGGGCCTTTGTACGGGATTGTACGACCTATAGAAACCGAGATACAAGGAAAACACCGGAAAACCGCTATATTTCCGGCGGCCATTTTGTTTTTTTTGTGATTCCGAAATTGTTTTTTTAAAAAGTCCCAAGGATGCTGTGGTCCAATTTTCAGCCCTTTCCGAATTTTGTCTCCTTTAAATGCTAATTTCCCCGGACTAGAGTTCAACCCGACAAAAAGTTTAGACGATGGCTAAATGAGGAATTACATATTTCCCTCATATACTCTCAAAACTTTTTTTTCGGGCTATATTTAGGTAGATATAAATAAAATTGTGTATAGTAAACGAATATATCGGCCTTTCGGGGCCCCCGTAAAAATAGGGGCCCTTGACACGGGCCCCGAGTGCCCTTATGGTAAAGACGGTCTTGATCTTCAACCTAGGTTTCGATGTCCAGATCACCGCCAGGTAGTGGTAACACGCTCCAAGGTATTGGAAAACGTTCAACTTTCTTCCATTGTCTTTCCTGGCAATCTCCAAAACATGCCTAAGAATACAGAAAGCCAACACCAAGAGCCAGGGTTATACTGTTTCCAGATAGCCAAGCAGTTATCAAGGCACTAGTCGCGATCTATATAACGTTCAAACTGGTCGAACGAAATCTGTAAAAAGGAGCTCGCTTCTACAGGTTCAGGATCACCCTTCAGTGAGTGTCCATTCACTGGAACATTATAAGGACCTCGAAAAAGCAGATAAATTAAGAGAAAATCTCGTAGACCGTAAAGCCGCTGTGTGTGGTGAAGAGAGATATCACCATGCACAAACCAAGCCCATAAAATCATTAAAGGCTCGTTCAAGCTTTCTGGGCCATGTATTAAACGAGGTAGGTGTATGATTTTCACTAAATTTATACCACATGCTTCCTTTGTTAACAAAACTACATTCACCATTAAGATAACATCATCTCATGTGAAACATTCTATATTTACAAACGAACAAACCCTGAATATTTTTAAATATAAATCTGAAAAGAATTTTGCAAAATTCCATTATTTTTTTTACCATTTTCAGGAATAGGGTTTACTTTTAGTATCGTGTAACAAAACCGGCCCTCAATTTAGCCATAAAACGTTAAGTTAGCCTTGAGTTAGCACACAGATATCCGAAGAGTATAAAAGTAACGCTTTAAAACAGGATGTTAAAAGGGTAAAAAACCATAATTGAAACGACAGAAATAAATGAATTTCTATGCCATGTCCACAAGAACTCCTTATCAAGGCCATAAATAAATTGTCTAAGCTGATAACGTTCGTAGACAATATTTCATTTGCGTATTCCCCCCGAGAGGGTATCTGAAGATGACCCCGTCCAAAGTATAAATCACATTAAAACACCAGAGGCATAAAAGCCGAAATTTTGAAGAATTAGAGTCCGATAAGGATTAAGAAACTTACAAAATTTTCAAATTAAATTTTTGTCCCCCTGATAAGACCCACCAGCGCCAAAGTGACAAAAACGAGTCGCGTTCATGCAGGAAAGTAGAAGCCTGCTAGAGAGATAAAGACGTTCTGTCTAGCCGTGGCTCGAGGGGACAATAATATATGTTAAAGGCTGAATGGAGAGAGAGACTGGAGCGCCCATCGCGCGTCAATAGCACGGCAATCGGGCGCGCCTTCGTCTACCGTGGAATTTCGTAATCGACTGCTGCGAGAGCTCATTATGCGGTGCTCATCGGTATCCGTGCATCCATCACAAATTTTTATTTGAATTTCAAAACAGGGGCCCCAGCCGGAGCCCCGACGGACGCGATCTGGTAAACTACTGACGAGGCGCTCTTAAATTATTTCCACGGCTACCGGGCAACTTTCGAGGCACGTCGAATGCGTGAATTCTATTTATGGCTTCCCGGGGTCACCTGTGGGTCACCAAAGAAATTCAGTGCAGCTCGTACCTTACCTTAGTAGAGCTAGAGGCGAGCCCCGTCGTCATCGAGGGGCGCGAAGTCTTCCTGTTAATCAGATTTAGAGAGACTCGTTCGCATGGACTCGACACATCAATGGTATTGTTTCATTGATTTTGTTCAATTGGACAACGTTATCCTGTTTTATAATGTCCTTGTTCGAATGTTCGAAGTCAATCAACGGAAAAACGTTGTTGCGCTTTCCCCCACCAATACAGAAACATTGACAGCCGCGACAGGGCCAGGATACGAAACATTAAAACAAGGAAATTCCGAGCATAAAATTCTTTGAGTGCATGTCATGGTGAAAAGGACTTGATAGAAGCCACCTGCAGACCATGTTCCCATTTTCTATGTTTTTTTTGTTGATTTTTTCCAGGACTCCCTGTTCCAAATCACGGACAGAATCAGGAAACAGGGGAAATTAAATTTGAGGGCGACTGCATTTTTCTGCGCGGAACAAGTCCCTTTTGTGGTTTTATCTCGACTCCAAGTGTGGGAATTTTCTTCCATGTAGAAACTGACTGGCGGCCACCTAGTGGCATGAGAGCGAGAGAACAGTGGAAAAAGATAAACAAACAAATAAGCTATTATCGTAATTAAAAAAAAAATATCAAAGTGGGGGGAGGAAACATTTTAATAAAGTTAATGAATTTCGCTCATGAGGGAATTGAAGAGAACACCTGAATCGAAATGAGGTTCCATCTTCGACCTTAAATTCCCATCTAAATCCTCCAAGTCTCCCACCTGGAAGGTAGTGAAAGTAACCGATATCCACGCGATATCTCGGCCATCAACTGTCAAGGCTATTAGCATGCCATCATCACCAGAATCGGTAGCTGTCCATCGACAATGACTTCCGTCGTCGTCCCTGCCTCATGTGAAATCCGACCATAGTCCGCCGCGCCGGTTAAACTTTGATCAAGGAATCAAATGTCGGACGTAAAATGCGTTAAATTACGGCCTACCACCTGCGGACGTGTTCCCGTTTCTGTGAGCTGCCTTCCGATCAGTCTTCCTTCCTCCCAGCCCCAGGTGAAGGGATACCTTTCGATTTCTTCCCTGAAACAAGAAACTTGACAAGGGAACGTGGAACCCTTTCGAAGGACTTTTTTTTTCGTTTGTGTCTTCCTTCGGTGTTTCAACTCCTTTTTTTCGATTTTTGTTTTATGAAAATATTTATTGGAAGTGTTTCTTTTGGGGTAAGAAAAAAGTGAGAGGGTATCAAAGACGGTAATTTGAGGAATTATACGTCAGGGTTATAATTTGATTTTATTGTCGTGATTGGCTGCAATCAATTTCAGGAAATAACTGATATGACCACGGTGCAGGTGGGTGTAATTGATATATATGTTTCGTGTTTTTTGGGGGGAACAAGTTATGAATAAGCTAAACATTGAAATGTTATGTTTGTTGTTATGAAAAGTGAAGGTGATGAGTTTTAGGAAGATTTCATTAAAATTTAAGGAGAAGTAATTTTCCATAGTAAGGTTTGGCATACGCAAACGATGTAGTGATAATGATGTTAGGAATGTTAAATCATGCAAGCATGTCTGAACAGAGAATGCAGTCGGGCAGTCAAACTAGGCAAGACTGAGCGAAGCCTATTCCCTGAGAAAACGAAATTTTCAACCTTCAACCTCCACAAGACGGATGGGCGCATGCATACCTTCATTTTATCCTTCAGAGTGAAGTTTCTGGATAAAATCTTGAATCCAAAGCTCAACTGGAAGTCGAACATCCAGGTAAGGGTCAACAAAAGCCTGGGGTGGAATTACAGAAGTCGTTTCAACTCATTTGTTACCACTTTTAAATGAAAAAATTCAATGGAAACCTCGAAACCAGGGGCGGCGCTTCCGTAGGTGCGAATGGTGCACTTGCACCGGGCGCAATTGGACGGAACGCAATCTGAAGTTGTTAAAAGCGCCTTATATGTTGAGGAAGGCTGACAAGGTGGACTGTTTTTATTCTATGCAGAATTCTACAGTGGAAAATAGTACATGCAGTGCAGTGACCACCGATTATCTCTTGAAATATGAAGGCTTGGAGAACGACATAGGATATGGAGATTCGAGTGTACAGGTCTGTAGATTTGCGGAGCCCAGGATTGTGCCAGAGAAAACACCGAAACACATCCTGGAGCAGGTGATGATGTTGGGGGATGTGTGGAGAATGGTGGCAGTGGCATTAAAGGCCATCTACCAGAAGCTTAAGCAGTACGAACCTCAAAGAAACAGTATTAGCGGGATAGTTTTGTGCAAGCGCAAGCAACCCCAGCATAAAACCAAGATCCCGAAGCAAATCCTGATTGTGCACAGGCTTTCACAGGTGCAAATGGTGCACTTGCATTGGGCGCAATTGGACGTTGCGTAATTTCATAAATTAAGATTTAAAAAAAATAGATTTAATAGTGTTCCCGTGCCTTCATTTTCATATTAAAAGAACTCCACAGAGTGTTTGTGTCTTTTTCAATTGCCTTCACTGCGATCAGCTGATGGGGGCGAAATATGGTATACTGTACCGGGCGCAAAAAAACCAAGCGCCGGCCCTGCTCGAAACAGATGACTTGAAACAACTTTTGTAATGCCACCCCTGTATAGCTTTCTAGGCCTGTTAAAAGGCATTCGGCAAGAGATGGGTTGGGACGGCCAGCGTTGAGAAGGACCTTTAACGTCATAAAGTTGGGAACATGCCCCGTGGTGTTCTGAACCATCTGCCCCCCGACCGTCACATCAAACATCTCGCCAAATCTCTACGGTGGTCTGCCATATCAACATCTTGGGCTTATCTTCAACCTCATTATCTCCCCCAACATTGACTTTCAAAAAGAACTTCTCCATAAAAATACTCCCAAAATGAGAGTGGAGAAACGAAGACGAAAACCAAGTAGCTTTGGGTACACGAGGTTGTGGCATCAAAACGGCTCGTCGGTAATTGGCCCTCCGCTTACACTGAATACAGCCCTAAACCAAACCTAACGTAACCTAATCTTCCATTGTTAGGATCTGTATCATCTTAAATAGTAAGTCAGTAAACTAGCGGGAGAGAGTGAGTTCTATTTTTACTCGGGGACTAGCCACTAATCTAGTACTGGTCTACATCATCCCTCTAGCGGAGTTTTAGACTACCTCGCCGTCACTTCTCATAATTCCTACCGTGTTTCCCTTGACTCCTGCAAGTTAAAAGTCCAGCTAAGACGGTAGAGCCTACCGAGGTTTATTCTCTTTGTGACATTTACGTTGTCATAAGGCTTGTATATCTTACCATTTTAGAATTTCCGTGATGCCTTCACATATAGGGGCCAACAATTCTCTGAAGGGTTTCTCTATCGAACAAGGCTAAGAGGTTAGAGTACTTTCTAATCAGCACTCAAATCACGGTATCATATCTTAGTACTGGCAAGGTCATCGTTTAATATAGCAACACTTTGAATAATAGGATTAGATACGCTATAATAGCCATCTTTGAACACTCCTTAAAAAACCTATAGCGCTCTCGTTTCCGTACCAGTTCTATATATTTTTTAACATTGCATGTCATCAAAAGGGAGCATTCCTTTTAATGCTCCTTTAAAAGTGTTTTAGAAGCATTACAAAAAATCTTGGTAAATGTTCAGATTAACTCCTCCACGCCCGATTTTGATGAAATTTTTACACAAGGTACAGTTAATTATGTACAACTCGGGTATGTTAATAAAAAGGGTCGGCCAAGTCCCGTTATCTTGTAATTCCACTTCAAAATGCCGAAATTTCAAAAATTCAAAATGCAATTATTGCCATATTATTTCACCAATATTGATGAAATTTACACGTATTGTATATTTCGATGTGGACAATTTATTTTTGGAAAAAAAAATTGGCACTCGTGCATCGTTACTTTTTTATTTAGCTTTATAGTACTTAAATTTCCAAAATGCGATAATTGCCAAAGTACATCACATTTTTTTATGAAATTTATATATAATGTATATTTTTGTCTGCATAATAAATTGGTTTTAAAAAAAATTGCCTCTTATATACCGTTTTTTTAATACATTTCTAAAGCACGTCATTGTATGGGAGTATGAAATAATAACTTAATAATAATAAATAACTTAATAATAATTTACAAAAAAGCTCTAAGGCATTTTTTATGTAAAATCAATAATAAAAAAGTTATAGCGCTTTAAAGCTCATCACCCCCAAAATTTTTGTCATTTTTCGTCCATATCTTTTTTATTATTAATATTACGGCAACACATTATTTACGAAAGTTGTAGATAATTTAATTATCTAAAAAAAATATTTTTACAAAAATTCTGTAGGACTCACGGTTTACGAGAAATGAGGAAAACCATTTTTCACCACTCAAAACAAGATGGCGGCCGAACGTCACCCCTCCGGATCCCGAAAACTCGGTTTTATACTCCGAACCAACCCCCCTACACATTACAAAAAAAATTTTGCTGTTTTCAGAAAATGTTCAGCGAATGTACCATTCGACGACTAATTTTATTTAGATGAACTGTTGTGCTGCTGGGGGTTAGTCCACGAGATGACGTCAAAATCTTAGGGTTGAATATGTAAACCACGCATTTAAAATTTCCTTACTATTTGTGATATTTGCCTCAATAAGCACTACCAAACCCAAAAAGGAGCATTCTCATATCTTTAAAACCCCAGTCTCATTTCCCAACACCCAAATCGTAGCTGGTTACCATAAATCAGATTTCAAGAAACCCACCGAAAAAAATGGGTTTCTGTCAACAGAATTTCATCACTGCCAAGTTGAAAATTTGTCCACAAACATGGGAACCCACAAAGATTGCTTTTTTACACTTCGGCAAAATAATTTATGTCACCGAAACCATGACCCATATGCCGACGATTTTCGAGTAACAGGTCCACTCCGCCTCACCAAAAAGGAAAGGAAACAAAAAAAAATCTTAAGAAAAGAAAAACTCCGTGTCCGTGTTTTATGCGGTCAGACCAAGTGTGTAGATAAGAAGTCTCAAGGTCTAGCCCGATCTCGGCTAATTGTGTGGCGGCAGTTATCTATTCACGGATCGAGCGTTTAAGAAGAATATCAGCGGCTGACGGACGGTCCCTGGGGCAGCCTGGCAACTTTCCTGGTGGTTCCGCAGCACAGGCAGCCGCTAAAAGAGTTATGAGGGTCAGAGTTTATGACTTAAGAACAAGTGAAGCTATTCAAGAACTCCTCTAATCTCATATTATCTAAGATATCTGTAACATAAAACTCCTCCTCAGATTTTTGGTAAATTATAGTTGTTTTTTTTGTAGGGTTTCTAGAAATCGGAGATATCGAAGTGAATTATGACTTGTGGACGGAGTGTGCACGTGAAGTTATTGGAGTTGGGTTGGTATTAAGCGATTGAGATGAGTTTTATTTGGTTTTAAGATGGGAAAATGGTTTTTATAAACATCAGGGACTAAGCACGAAATCAAAATAAGTTTTTACCAATTTCTATTTATAAAATCGATAATAGACAAAAAAGGACTCTCCTAAAGAAGCCCTGAGAGATAATTTTGTAGTAAAATAATTGCATAATTTAATGGTGTTTTGCGAAACCTGATCGGATTGATAGAGGACGTAATAGACCGAGGGCTATGAAGTCTTCGCGTATACAGTCAATTTAAGAAAATGAGCCTCATAGAAGTTCAAGCATCTACAGAATAGTCCTTGGACGATTAAAAAGAAGAATTCTTCAAAATAATCGAAAAGGAACTTAATTCAAGTCTTAGGTATGATGTAAAAATCTTCCTGGGAGATTTTAGCGCTAAGTTTGGTCGCGTTCCCGTTTATAGGAAATACACAGCTTGAAATAGAATACAGAGAAGTATAAACTATGAGGTAAAGCCAGTTCCTTAGCACTTCTCAATTGATCTCCGGATACGCATAGTCCACCGCGAAGTTTTAAATCATTGTCGCATATGATTTCAATGTTCGTAATATAAATTGGTCTTTTCCAAATATATTAGATCATTTTACGCGAATCCCTGATATTGCAGATCAAGAAGCACATCTTCCGAAAATGTTAGTTACTTCCAAGCCAACAAGGTATTCCGTCGAGGTAGACTCACCGAGTTCAGTCTTCTGGCCTAACTAACACAGCTTCTCAAACTAAAATTTCTACTGACTGGGATTTGTGTTTCCGTAGTAACAACGCTAACTATATGTGCCACCAGAGGTATGTGGGAGGGCACGCGTTTGTTAATCTTCTTTCTATCAAGACTATCAAGTCTCGACAGAATAGATAGTTTAATGCAAAAAGTACGATTGCAATTATAGCTAAAGAAGCCGCGTCAGAACGTTAAGATGTTTTTCGAATGAGTCAGGAAAATAAGGTCAACCTTCTATGACTAACCTGGCTAATTTAGGGGTTATGGGCCCTGCTGTCATCCCAGACCTCTATGATTTTGCTCCACACCATAACATGATCCCCCCACACCCCTTTCCACGTATCCAACCCCAGATAACATTCCTATTTTCTTTACACAGCAATTCTCTGCCTTTTCAGGTACAGGTACATCTTTAGATCGAGAAAGCCGCCATAAGCGCTATATTGCAGCTGAAATTGAATGGTCCTGAGTAAGTCTAAGTAATGCTGTTATGACACTTATATTTTTCAACGTTTACTTTTTAAGTATGAAAAGACAAGGACATCTTGGTATGAGCGAGATGGCGGCTTTGTATTTTCGTGCAGATTCAATTTTGAACATATTAAATTTACACTCATATTTAATAAATGCTTTTTCATAATTAGCAAAAACATAATATTATCATATTCACCGCACTTATTTACAAGTTTTCTTTTCAATTTCACTAAATAATCACAAACTTTCAATTTTGTCAAAAAAAAAGTCTGAAATGTCAAAAATTAAGATGAAGATCCCGAAAAAGTATGAAAAGTTCATACTTTTTCTGGCACTTTTCGAGTTAACTGAGCTTTTTCGCGTAGATTAGCTCCAATTTTTGAATATTTCTAATCCTTTGCACTTATGCCAAATCTCCGTAAAGAATTTTTGTGTCTTTCTAAACTTACTAAAAAGTGTAAGATTCGTCTGAAAAAAGTAAGTGTCATAACAGCATTAATTATCTTAAGATAGGAAAAAGTCATAAGTAGGAACACTATAGGATTGCATTACCAGGAAGATCTCAAAGTTAAAATCTTTCTCTTGTACAGAATACATACAAGATAGGCTAAGCTGGGTTTCCTGTAAGGTACCGAATGGTACAATCTTGAGGTACACGGGTGTCTCCAATACAGAAGCAGTGTAGGGGCCGGTAGCTGACGTTTTAGTGGACAGTTTGGATAAGCCCTTCTCTAGAATAATTTTTTTCTCCAAATACATCAAGGAATCACCCCTGAAAAAATTAGCCACGCAGTCCAACAAAGGATTTATTGAACGTCTGATGACCTATACAGGGTGTTCCCGACTAAGATGCTAATCCGTTAAGGGGTGATTCCTGGGTATATTGGAGAAAAAAATTATTCTACATAATGGGGCTATCGGACCTATCCACTGAGATACAGGGTGTTTAAGAAAAGACGTTTGAACTACTTTTTAATTTACTTAAACTTAAATTACTCCTCAACCATTTATCGTAGAGGAACGTAATTAGGCTCAGTTTTTAGATAAATGTACATTATTTATTTTGATATCAATATCCTCAACCTCAGTCACTGCGTTCAGAAAATATGTTAGTTTAAAATCAAAATTTTGTTTTTTGTTTAACTAAAATTTCAACTAAAACCACCTTTTTCTCCAAAAAATACGTAATCAACCCATTTTTTTTCCTAAATTGGAAATCTTGGACAATTTCCTATCAATAATGTGCAGACAATTTTTATGCTACGGTCTTTACATTTGAAGTACTAAGCAATTTTGATGCGAAAATTGGCTCTATTTCGTACCTTTTTAGTACTTTTTCACCTAAGCTTTGTCGAAAAGTACCAAATAAGCACCAAATAAGGCCTATTTTAACATCAAACTTGCTAATAACTGCAAAAGTAAAGGCCGTAGCATAAAAATTGTCCAGACATTGTTGATAGGAAATTGTCCAAGGTTTCCAATTTTGGAAAAAAAGTTATGGGCTAATTACGTATTTTTTGGAAAAAGAGGTGGTTTTAGTTGAAATTTTAGTTAAAAAAAAAAAAATTTTGACTTTGAACTAACATATTTTCTGAACGCAGTGACTGAGGTTGATGATAAAGATGCAAGTTACACTATCCACCACTTCGTTAATTACCCCCATACACAAACCGATTTTTTAGGCAAGGGGTCGCAGCGATGGGTGCAAATTACACGCATGACATATACTTCCCTGCGATCCCTTGCCTAAAAATCTTTAAAACGGCGATATCTAATGAATGGCAATTCGTACGGGAAAATGTATAATATCTTTTTTTGTAGATAATCGCATAATCTACAAACTCTGCAAATACTATTTTATGATAATACTTACCGTTTAAGAGGTATTAGTCAAAAACGGAATTTTTTTCCCTAAAAATCACGTTTTTTTTTAAATTTCAAAATCTCGGAAGAAGCTCAAGAAACGATTTGAAAGCAAATAAGGGCACATTTCTTATGAGTCAAATATCAACTTTTCGTCAAAAAATTCGAAGTGCGAGACATCAACATAATAATTGGTTTAAAACGGGGTGTGTATGATCAGACACTGTGTTTTTTTTAAAACTTTTCGTCAGGATTTGGGAGATGTTTTGAAATTTAAAAGGAATCTAAAGAGACATTTGCGTTTAAGTAAAGATTTTTTGTGAGTCCCGTTAAAAAATGGGGCCATTTCAGCGCCAATTACATCCTCGTCTTCGATTTCTGGAAGGGGCTGCCGCCTTTGCCTATCTACCAGGAACTAGATAGTGAGCTGATTCAATATTAGCTCCTCCATAAAATCTTACATCTAGTATATTGCTTAGATGTTTCGTGTCAATTTTTGATAATTCAGTTTTGTTTAACTCCTTTTTAGTCCTTTAACACTATATTTTAGATAGTTTTGAAAAAAAACTGTTGATTTTTCCTTTCAAAATTTTAAATTAACTAAAAAATATACTAAAAGACATATTACTATAGTAAAGATAGTTTCCAAACCATTCTGTAGCCGCTTTAATATTCCCAAAAAAAGAACAATTCCAAAGCAAAGCGCACCCTTATCCTTGAATGTAAACTGATTGCGACATCTAGATAAAAAGGTACTAGGATACAAATTTTACATTTTAGGGTTTAGGACAAAATGTTATACACAGAAAATTCACGACACTTAAGAGGGTCCTTAAGATTGAAACAGTAGAAAAAGATTCGATTCAAAAGGATACCCATTGCGTAGTCCTTGGTCCTTTTGTGTACCGTTGTTGTCAGATGGTGTAGGGCCTGCAACAGAATGAGAGTGTAGAAGAAGACAGCAACAGCAACAGCAACAACAACAACACATAAACAAGAAAACTGAAAAACAAGGAAACTTGCGGCGGGGGTAGAGATGTATCCGCGTGGAAATTCTCATTCGATTGTATTTTAGCAGTAACTGATGTCCTTTTGAGTCCTTGAGTGCCCTTCCGATGCTTGTTATCTATGGGAACTGATCACTTCTGATGTTTGTGTAACGTTTTGTGGTCGAAATGAGCCTTTGTTGTGGCTGCCGAATTTACTTGAACACAAACAGCAGGGATATGGCATCGGCGGCGTGGGACTAGTTACGCAACGTGATTGATTGCGATCGGAAGATGGAAAAAGGATCTTCTTTTATGGGAAGGAAAAAAATACTTATAATGGAACTGGTTCAGGCCCAGAAGGATATTAGATATTATTCTTTGTCGGTGTTTTATGATATTTTTTTTTTAATTTTTAAGACTAAAAACAAAACTCCTTTACATTTTCTTCACCTGAAATTCATAACCCAAAAGTCACTTCGAAATATTAAAAAAGTTTCGTCCACATCACAAACTGATGAAAAAAATTTTATTTCTGTTATCCTTAAAATCATTGGGCACAGAGGCGCTAACTTCCATATGACCAAACGATATTGTGTAAAAAGGACAAACAAAAATGTAAAAATGTGCGTTTGTAGGCAGACGACAGTAAATGCATGTGTTCCACCCCTGAATGTTGGCCACCACGTACTTTACTTCCCTTTTTGACAATTTCTCAATGTGAGACGACGACATCCTTTTGAGAATCTTAAGTGAATTCCTTTTGTGAACGTGTAATGTGTTATCATTTTGCCCGAGAACAAATAAAGTCTGCGAGAAATTGAACTGTCAAAAATTTTGACATTCGCCTTCCTTTTTACACAATTTTTTTTTTATTTTTTTTTTTGGTGTATGGTCTTTGTTAAAAAGTCATAGGAAAACGAAGAAGGAGGCGCCGCCACGGAAGTTAAGAAAAGATTTCAATTTTTTGTTGTTGTTGTCAACGTTTGGTACCTTTCATATTCTTAAGGAAAAAGGAAAAAAATCAGATTTCACAGTGATTGGGTGTCAATCATTGTGCTGTAAGAGGATTTTGTTCCTAATACTTTGAATTTAAAATTATTTCTGACTTTTGTAAGAAGCAGCTGAAATTTTTAAGTTGGATTATTCTGGTTATATCGTTACAAATTTGAATTTTTTGATAATTATTCTTGAAATATGCCTAAAATCTGCAAACCATACTGATATGATATAAAATGTGTGCATTAAAACATAACACCTTAGTAACAATGTTTTTCATGCTCTACAGTAAGCTTATAGGATCAGGCAAATTCTATGATAGGTGCAAAATTAGATTTGATTCTTTGGTGCCATACTTACATGAGTTCAACCACACCTTAAGTTACGTCATAATGACAGAAATGAAAGTAAACTTTTTATTAGCTATTTCGTTCAAAAAATATACTATCACCTCTTCATAGACTATTGCAGCATGGCTAGAGTAGGGCGGCCTTGGTAGATGTTCAGTTAAGGCGCTCGACTGCCATCCCAGAGATTGTGGTTCGATTTCTTGTAGCGGCAAGGTCCTTCATTCTGTCAGACCCCGCAAGCAATTTCGTTTACTATATTTTAACTAAACTATATTACATATATAGTAAACGTCTGGTGGTACGATCGAATAGAAGATTCTCATAGGGATATAATGGACGGTGAGATTGCAGGATTTTGTTAAAAAATTCATCCCAGAACGGAAGAACAATTTGAATTGGTATAGTCATTGAAGGCTAAAGTGAATTTAGATTGGCATGAGGCATCTGTCTCTCTATCTGGTCTGTCTGTCTTGCTGAAATATTATTGATATTATTAACTTAATTATATTACTAACTAGCTTGCCCGACAGTCGTTGTCTTGTCAATTTATACAAAAATAGATGTAGATAGAAGATATATGTAGAAGATAGATTATTTTAATTAGGATTTAATGTTAGACCAAGTTGCAGAGCATCCATATTGGAATATTATAAACGGAAAAATTGACACGCTTAAATTGAAACGCAAATCGGTTAGAATCAATTCTATTCTTTGAATTAGAACATCCTCGCCTTTGAATTTTCCTATGATCATCGTTGCTTCAATCACGTTGTTCATCAGCTTCTTAACAGAGAGTCTTGTTCCATTATATAGTTTCGGTTAGTAACATGATTTTCACTGACTCGACCATGAGCTGCAAATTGTGCAATAAATTCAGAAATATAACTGCATAATTGACGACGTCATCTGGATTGGTAGTTGAATAGATAGACATAAATGAATGCAATTCGCCAGCGATTTGACGTCGAATTTTTATGTTCAAATCGTCTACTAATTTTTCGCTGCCAAAATAACTCATTCGCTCAACAAAACATGATTTTTGTAATTTACACCAATATTCGGGAACACTTTCCTGATCAATTCTTCTTGCGACCTTGTAAATTGACAAAAATTAGGTGGAAACGAAATGAGGCCTAAATGTCTAATAATTTTGTGGACAACACTTCCGCAGATTCGTCATTTTGTAAAGGGACTTGCATATTCGTTGTTCGCTGATTATTTCGCAAATCTTAAAACTTTCGATCGAGTGCCACCAATGCCTGTTGGTGCGACATCGTACACTCATCCCAAATGATTATTTTGCAATTCTGTAGTACTTTCGCCATTGCTGATTTTTTGGCTATCGTTTGCAAATTCAGTGGCAGTTTGAGGGCTGAATAGGCTGTTCCTCCTCCTTCTAACAATGCGGCAGCGATTCCCGATGATGCTACGGCCAGCGCTATTTGACCTTGTGCATCCGTCGTTGACTGCTATCATCAATGTATACGCGGTTTTCTGCTGCTAGTTCAAAAGTTGAACCTTTGTTCGTACTGATTGACTCAAAGCATCTCGATCGTATTGCCGGTCTCGTTCCAATTCTCGATTGAATGCATCGTGCATGGGGCGATTCGGAGCTGGCATTCCTAATTCGTGCAATATATTGCGGACATTAGCAGGCAAAAATCCTCTATAGAAATAAATCAACGCCTCGTTGTGGATCTCCGGGTTAAATTTAAGTTCAGGATTCGCTGTTGTTGTACGCACTTAATGCAAACTATTTTCAACTATTACTGACCTGAGAGTCATTTCGCACCGGGATCCAAAAAGTTCGATTTTCGAAACGGATGTCGAATATGAAATGGAACTTTTTACTCGAAGTAGTAGAAAAAATTTTTTTTTCATATAATAATACCATCCAAATTTCCAACTTTTCCCGTGTATTTTCCGAATATTTTCTTTCATACAAACCTTGTCCTGACAATTACGAACACAATAAAAAAATCAGCAAAATCGGTCCAGCCTTTCTCAAGTGATGCTCCATAATACATGTGGCAATTGATTTTTATCTTGGGAGCCGTTGGTGGTTGGTAGGCGATTTTTGATGAAATTTCACACCCTTAAGAAAACTCAAAAACACCATCTAAAATCCATAGCAGATGGGAAAAAATAAAGGTTGCATGTTTAAACTGGTGAAATTTGGTTTACTCCAACTTATATGTATACATCCCAAAACATCGAAGTTCAACTAAAGATTTCCCAAAGATCGTGGCCAAGTCATATCGAAGTTCAACAATAGATTCCCCACGTGATGCCATCCAAGACCCCCCACTGCGAAGTAGAACTGCCAATTCGATCCCCAGTGTGAAAGCTCCCCCTGCGTGAAGGACATCCAAGATGCATCCAAGAATTGGAACCTGGATTAAATTCCTCCCCAGATCGCACCCAAGACTCACCCCAGCAAGAAAGCCCACCCGAGACACATTAGCCCAACCCAGCAAAGTTTCAACTAGTTTCACAGAGGTGGTGCAACCTAAGACACAGTCCGCAAAAGCTTCATCCCAAGATACAAACTAAAAGCTCGATTGCGCAATATTGTGAAATCAGTGGTTTGATAGTAGTATAGTTATACTACTCAGAGTTGCATAATCTTGAAGTAGTGCGTTCCTTATCCTACTTTGGGTTAATAATAGCAACAGACGAAAGCACGAAGACAAATATATTGGCATGTTTTTGTAGATTCATATAAGACAACAAAGTATATTACAGTCTATCAAAGCTCTTTAAATCTAAGCATCTAACTAACCATAGAATCCAAAATACCGCTGTATTATATAAGATGACACTCTAACCCACATATATGGATCCGATACGACTATGAATTATTAGCCGTGTTCGACAGTCCTTGAAAGAGTAGGTTCAAAAAGTAAGGGTCTATGATTCCGAAGACTGCCGTCATAAATGTGAAAAAGATCAGAATGGATAGACTCCGGCGGATTATATCTAGATCTTATAGGTGAAAAGAAACCTGTCCTAAGATTTCTTTGCCGTTGGGTTTATGGGCTATGACAATACGGTACACGAAATCTTTGGTGGAAGCATACTGGAAAGACCGGTTCTTGCACATTCGCCGAAGTCAGGCAGCTATAGGTGCAGTCACTATTTAAATGGGAGACTGGGAGCACTATCGTATTAAACTATATTAGAATAATTTTTATGTTATCGAAAAAAGGTGTAATCAGTGCTTTCTCAACTGAACGTTTTGATGTGAAATATCGGTGGGCTAACCGTTCAAGCGTAAATGGGTTAGGATGTTGCGTTGTGTTGCATATTGTCCTGATTTAGCACATTCCTATTTACACAACTTAGAAGCTCCTAAAATCAAACTTAATTATTCGAAAATTATACCAATCCTCAAAGAGCTCCCTGAACAATATCAAATATGTATTGACGGTGGGTTAAAATCAAATAAAATCCCTGCCGTAAAATATATGCACAAAAGGAATTATTCCCTGCAATAAACACCTGCTTTAATATAAAATTTTGTTTTCAAAAGAAGCAACCACGTAAAAAAAACGCCACAATCCCACGAGCTGCAGGTGGCATAACGCAAGGTAGTCTACCTGCGCCCCATTCTTTCTGCTCGAACGCCTCTTAACCATCCGCACACACAGAAGTAGTCTGGGAGACTGTTTCCACTCTATCTATCAATCCTGATTTTATTGTTATTAGGCGCTTGTAATCCCATGTTTACACTCATCCATCCCATGGTGGCTGCTGTATTCCCATCGAACCATAAAAAAAGATTGACAGGAGGACAGCAAAGATGTGCCGATGGCATCCTGCTAATCCTTTCAATGCCGCACTTAAGCCGATCATGCGATGCATTCGCAGGCCAATGACGTATAAACTCTGGTCCCCGGACTGACGCATCACATTCCCTCTCCTCTTCTTCCTAAACGGGATGATGATTTTTCGGGACACACATTACTACCCCCTTTTCACCCCGGGAGGAACTCGAACTCTTTTTAAGTTGTCCTCACATCTCGGCAGGCGTTTGCGGTCGATTACGTCTTCTAGAGCAGCAGCAGCAGCTCAAGGGTTGCTTATCCCGTGCTTTGGTGTTTGTTGATGAATGGGTGAAGTGTGCTGTGCTCCGGACCAATTTCGAACAGAGTAAAGGGATGAGGGTTAGGTGAATCCTTGCTTCTTCATCAAAACTGGAGAGTGGAGATTTTTTTAATTCCAGTAAAAGTTATTTGTGACAAACAAATTGTGCGTTTCGGATTACACACAGTCCGACTCACGTAATTTTGTCATTTATCAGCTGGAGTCGTTTAAGTCATAAAAAGATTTCGTAAGTAGATTTCTGTTAATTTTTAAGAGGGTTTACCAATGACTATAAATGCGAGGAAGCGTGATTATTTAAAAATTGTTTAAAAGGATCTTAAGCAGGGCAAAAACACAAAGGAAGTGACGCATCAAAGCTAAAATATCTCAAATTAAAGATCAGAACAATCAAGAACCTTGCTGCATTGCCAAAATAAGTGTCTTATCCCAATCGCCCTCCCCGCACCCCGCGCAGAAGGCTACAATGTAAATCTTTTTAGTACATCAACGGCAACAAAACTGTCGACAATACTTTATCCCCCATATAATCGAAAACAGAAACAGGTTCGCGAAAATAGCTACCATCAGTGACTTTCTCTTTTGTGCGACATCCAAATTGGCAGCCCATGCATCACGATGACGATGACGAAGATTCCCCGTCTGTGATCAGCCAAATTTTTATCTTTTATATCCATCCCATTCCAAAAAACCAAAAAAAAAAATTAAATAAATTAAAAAGAAGAAGCGAAAAAGCGCATCCGATCGAGATTGCACCCATAAATCAGCTCAGCACGCTTAAACGATCAGTAAATCACGATCGTGTCTAATTTAGTTTTTAGCTGCAGCATTCTTCGCATGGCTTTTGGTGAAATTTTTCTACCCGTCCTCGTCCAAAAGCGATCGCGCATCGATCGTTCCACTCTGTCGCGATCATTTGCCCCCTCTTCCACACTATGACTCTATCCCCTCCGCCCCCTTTAAATTTCTAGCTAGCGAAGTTCTATTTGCCATGTTCGATCACTATAGAGTCGCGCGCGGCGCTTTTCATCCACGATCGAATTTCTTATGCAAATAGCCACTGATCGCGACTGGATGGTAGCTGAAGCGACAACACTTCGTCGAAACAAGTGACTCTTTGTCTTCTAGGCGATGGAAGGAATTCCTCTTGAAGAAACTGCAATGTTTGTCGACCGTTTGTTTTCCGATCTTGTGAAATGCTTTTTTGTCGCACTTTTGCCAATTTCGTTTAGTCCAAACAGGAGATCTGTCCAAGGCGGTGCGCGATCGGTGGGAGTTTAAGTGACTTCTCAGGTTTTTGTTTGCCACATTTTATCCAGATACAAAGAACCCTTTATGACAACCACTTAGACTGTCGGAGTGGGTGCTAAGAGAGAGAGAGTTGGTTCGGTCTGTTGGATTTGGAATATTTTGCCACAAAAGCGATCACAAAATTTATTCTCGTACCGGAAATTCTTATTCGATTGAGTTTTCTTATTTATTGCAAATTTTTATATTTCTGATTGACAAACTGTTATTGTTGGTAATTTGGGTTTATTTTTGTGGACTTTTATAATATTTTAAAAATTTTCTAGGAATCATTATTTTTGTTTGTACATACATATATAAAGAACTGCCTTGGAGAATATGTTTTAATACTGGCTTTATTTTTTTTGAGATCAACATTCTTTCGATTCCTATGGCGTATTAAAAATAAATAATAGCGCACTTTTTTTATTATTTTTAGCCATAACCTTTTATACATTTTATGCATCAACTATCCGTGTACTATTCCATTAGAAACCGCGAAGATGCTTCTTTTTAGTGGTTGACAAAGTTATCCTACCGTTTGTGAGCTTTTTGGAGTATATCCTGTAAAAACTTAAAGTGGAACTTGTTGTCCTACTTGGAATGTAGAAGGCTAAGGCTCAGAGGGAGACTCATTTTATACTACCGATAGTTCATTACAATATTTCCTAGAAAAAACTCAACGTGTAAAGCCCACTGAGGCTGACTTGTATAACACCTACTACGAATTTAAAAAGCGGGTACTCTAACAAGCTATCGGAGCGATAACGTTACGTAGGCCCAAATCGAAACAAGTTTGGAGGCTACTAACAAGCCTTTGGATACCGAAGAGTTTGGTTAAAATTACCTTAGAGCTTAGACGATCGGACCCTTATGATATATTCCGAATGTTGGCATGGTCAACTAAAGCGATTCCTTTCTCGGCCGTTTCGTGACGAAGACGAAGACTTATTGCAGCGCAGTAAAGTGGATGAGCGACTTAATAGCCGGACACTCCACCCTAAATTAATAAATCTATGGATGTTCGGAAAGCAGAGGACACAGCTTGTAGGCCTTATCTTCATGAAGATCACACTGTTCTTCTTGTTCTTTGTCTCTGCTCCGCGATAAAGAAGACAAGTTAAAGAAGAAGACAAGTTAAAGTCATAAAACCTTAGGCAGACCTGAGTACTCGTACAATCGGCCCAAGTAACGATCGCGGTACTCGTGTATTCTATACCTTATTAAATACGGCTGCGAGACCTGGAAATTCATGAAGGCAATAACAAATGTGTGCATGGTAACTGTAAACTATTGTTAGTCATGAACAATTATTAAAAAGTTGCTGCTAAATCGCTCTGGTGAAAAAACCTGCAATATATATTACAAACCGTAAGTTGGAATGGATCGATCGCCCGCCAGAAATCAAGCCCTTGACGTGATATCCTGGTCCTAAAGCGATCGCATCTACCGGACCATTCAGTCCCGACTATTTGCCCCTCTTTCATACTACCACAATGCCCCCCCCCCCTCCAATTTTCTTGCTGGAAAAGGTAGAATTTCCATGTTCGATAGCCACGATCGAATTTCGTATAAAAATAACAATTCATCGAGACCGGATTCGACTTCGTCGACAAAACTGACTCTTTGTCTTCTAGGCGATGGAAGAAATTCCTCTTAAAGAAACTCTTGAAACTGTTTGCCGACATTTTGCTGCCGATCTTTTGAAATGCTTTTTTGTAGCACTTTTGCCAATTTTGTTTAGATAAAACAGGATTTGTCCATGGCGGTGTGATCGATAGACCTGGAACCAAGGCCGCTAAAAAATGACAGAATTCCCAACCACAGATAAGAAAAGCTTGACCAAGAGTGCCATGGAGGAGAAAAAAAGTATATAAGGTAAAGGAAATCCACAAAATTTAAGGAGAGGCATGAAGGCAATAGCACCTAAACAGAATCTGCCGGTATGCTTATCTTGAAATTGTAGGAATAGGCGCACCCAGCTTAATATGGAAGTTGCGCAACCGACAGTAGTACATCCATAAAACTCTAGACGGACTCCCGCGACTACCGTCAACTTTCGTTCTTAATAGAGGCACTAACTTCACTTGGATCTCTATATTGTTGGTATGGCGTTCTGAGAACGCATAACAATGCAGAATAGTTTTATATCAGCAAATCAGGCTCGAATCAAAACTGCTGCTTTACGCAAAGACACGACCATTCTTTATAACTCGTTCTCACTGATTGTAGGAGTAAGCCCTTGAGGCGAGATGCCTAGCATCAATGAGAGTTATGCGCACCATAAATATATTGTCATTAGCACCGCTAACTCCATCTTGGACAGAAGTCATAGTAGGTTGAGATACAAGAAAGTAGGTTTAGATTTCCGTTGTTTTGCTTGTTAAATAGCTCCGGATGGAGGCCCAGTATCGTGAGCCATTACAAGTGACCAGTATTGAGCCGAAGTTATCATCCAGCAGTTTTGCTGTAATGGGCCAGTCATGGGTGGTGTTATTGCGCCATTACTGGCTAACTGGCACCCAGTACTGGTCCATTACTGGGCCAATTGTTAAACCCTACATGGGAAATACGCATTAACTGTAGACTCAATCAATTTTTTAAAATATATGACATTAACGGTTGCCAGCGTTGTACTAAACGTGGCCCAATAAAAATTACCGAGTCTTGGCCGACCGATGACAACCATACTTTGGCCAATCATTGGCTCCGTTGTGAGATCTGGCAAAACATACACGGGCAAGGACGAGAAGTCTTTTTTACTACGAGTAGTGGTGCCTTGTTAACTTGTCAAAGAATGATGATTTGACCTTTCTAATAGTGAATTTACAGAGAAAGACAGAATTTGAAGAGCGGCAAACTTGACGTTCTTACTACGAAAACACCAATCCCGGCTAATGATTTGGAAAAAGTGAATAAGCCCCAGTTGATTTCCCAATATTTCCAGACGCTCTCCTAGGAGCTGGGTTTGCATAGCACACTTTATATAAATATGAAATTAATATAGACACAATTTAGCTTCAACTCTAGTGTCTTCACCCGCTGTTCAATTCAAGACCAAATTTCTGGCTAAAATAAAGTATTCAACATCGCAAAATTGAGCAGAAAATTGAACGTGTAGAAGCGGTTTAAGAGCCGCTATTACATATGTGAAAACGTGGTGAAAAAATTCATCATAACTGTTTGTTAGAACAGTTGATGCAGATATTTGCACATATTGTATTCCATTATTAACCTCAGTGTTTGGACTTTAAACTAAATAAAAATATCATCACTTTTTACAAAAATATTACCCTTTTCTGTTGATTTAAAATGACACCTCTTGTTGAAATACCCTGTAGTATTGTATAACTTCTCAAGCTGGCTTTAGAAGTTCATGCTCAACCACAATTTACAGTTTCCACCAACATTTTACATCAATTTATCTACAAATCTCAATTTCATTTTATTCATCCTTAGAAAAGGACCTCTCCATCCCATACCCGCAGCCCAAATAAACGTTTATACATACGAAATGCAAATTAATAATCTTCGGGGTCCAATTTCAATTTTGTGATGTCTATCCTCGTAATTACCTCATCAACTTGACTGATGACGCAATGAATCTTTGTTTACTAACCCCTTTTTGGAAGTTTTTTTAGTGCCCCTTCCGCACGCCCTTATATGTCCTGCAGGATCACAACTAAAGTAAGAATACGAAACAAAAAGCACATACCTAGAAAAAAAATTACTCACGTATACTCGGGGCAGAAAAGGATCCCGAAATCAATAATGCGTGCAGGAATAATTAGAAATATGCAAGGAGAATGATTGATATCGGCTTTGTTGCCTCATAAAAGGACGAGATTCAAATTACAGCAAAACTCTTGAGGATATGCGCGGCTGTGTAACGAAGACTTCACCATTGTCCTGTTTATGCAAGCTTAAGAATATTTATTTTTTTTATTGTGAGTAAATTAAAAAAAAATGCTTGTAGTGAAGTATGAAAGCGATGAGAATATTTTTACATAATTTTTTTAAAGGTTCTTTGGTCGAGGGACAAAAGGGATCTTTAGTTAAAACAGTGTCAGCAAAGGTCACTACTGGTCAGCTTGAATTATTATGGGACAGAAAAAGGATTAAAATTTACTGGTTGCTATCAAGAATATGTTTGTGGGAATTTTTTTCATTATTTTATTTTCTTTCGTCCTGTTGTTGCCTTCTTCCTTTTGCCTGATAATTTTCAGTTGCCGATTTCTTACAGGACAACACTAAGGGTAAGAGAATTTCATTTTTAAATATTTACTCAACCGAAACCGAATTGAAATAGATTTCTTAAAATACAAAAAATTTCTTAACTGGACACAGGCATACATAAATTATGGCGTATGCATTGACAACAACAAATCCTTACCAAAAACTACACAAAAACTGTCAGACCGCAATGGTTTCGCTTCATTAAAATCGGATTAGGCACAACATTCTGCAAGGATACCCGCAAGAAAATTTTCGGATCCTTTTAACAAAAACATGTCCCCGAACTTGACCGATTCATGATTTTCTCACGGATTTCGATGTCCTAGAATTTTCTTACATATTATTATTAATGTGTGTGCGTGCATGTGGACGTGAATATTTATCCTTGAATATAAAACTCGGACACGTCTTTGATAAACATATTGAAGAGTTTAAGGATGCAAGAATAAGATTCAGATAGGGAGAGTAAAATTTGATGTTTCTCTCCCCTTTTAAGGATGACGGAAGGATCTGGACAATGGAAGTGACCGTTGCCCATACGCAAACATCCCCGGGGTTAATTTCGTTATTTCGTGGGGTCATACAGCATCTGCAGCCGCGTGTATCTTCTGTCCAGTTGCAGGATGACCTTTTCTGGCTCTAAGAAGATGTTCTCGTTAGTTGTAGGGCAATTAGGAATTTGATTTAGGGGTCAAGAAGATAAAGTTTATGGGTCAGAGATGAGGTTTTTTTAAATATGGTTTTTGTGACAGAAGATGCAAATTATATCAAGGTTAGATGAAGGTATGAATATGGAAATTGTGAAGAGGGAAACTTGATTATTTCAATTGTGTCTTTGATAGTTCTTCAAATTTGGTCCAATTATTGAAAAAGTCTTTTAAATTATCAGTCAATAGCTAAGGTTTCTGTGAAGCAGACGAATTATGTAACCACCACAATTTTTATCTCAGTTGTGTCCAAGATGATGATCAATTTCAGTCCTCTCATTAATATGAAATACTTCAATGCAAGCCAAGCCTCTACCGATTGCGGATTTATGGTCAACTCAATCAACAAGACCATTGAGCTCATTCTCAATTTGGATCGCAAAAATCATGTCGAATTCAATGCTTCCAAAACGAAGTATTGTCTTATATGCAATAATGGCTGCATACCCTCTCATCCTTGTCGAAGGATAGGCTAGAACTAATGAAGCGAAAGCTCGACATCCTAAATGCACAATCTGCAGGACTGCAGGGGGGGTCTTCTTCCCTTCCGATCCTCCTAAATAAGAGTGCAGTACCCTATGCCCAAGCTAACTGTGAGGGTCCTGACATCCTCCGCAATATTGTAAGACGGCCCAAGAATGAAGCGTTACGATTTTGACAGACCAGATATGGACATCCAGCGTTTGTTGTATTTCATCATAGTCCAACTGCTAAGGGCACTTTTTACCACAGTGGTGGGTGCCCCAATAGCCGTTTCGGCACGTATGAAAACAGTACCAGAGCTCATTACACGCAAAGCGCTCATGTCTATCATCATCTAAGGCATGACTTAAACCAAATACCTTCGATGGCATGAGCACATATTCCAAATCGCCCAACAAGCATCACTGTGCTGACGAAACTATCTAATGTGATTGTTGCATCGAAATAAACGCCTCCACGCCAATCTTATTCCCACAACATCGGATTAGTCTACTGGGCTATCGGATTAGCCTGCAGGGGATGGAAAGATGAAGGACAGGGAATTTTTTTATAAAGAGGGAAGTAACAAGGAAAGTTCTTTAGGTGGACGAAAATGGAAAGATGAAGACCATGACGTGGAACGGATTGGAACCACAGACCTTGAGGATAGTAGTCGGGTGCGTTAGCCCCTGGGCTACAAATTTGTTACTTACTGCTATTTCTATGAAAGCTGTGGGCCCTCCCTATAAGTGGTTAAAGACTAAAGAGTTCAAATCCCCTAAGGTGATTTTAAAATAATACTTGGGGCTTGCATTATGGTTCATTTCGAATACTTCCGAGAATTCTAGTATTTCGACGTCCGGGTACTCTTCTGCAAGTGCGAGAACTTTTATAAATTTTGTGTTTATAAATATGCCTCGCACACGAAGGGTGTGTACTGTGTAGTCTTTCGCTCAACGCTTTAAAGCTTATATCGGTTGGTTTCATCCTTTTTGCCGGCCCAAATGGCCCGAGTCTGACCGAACTGCGCAAGTTCGAGCAAATTGGTAAACTAAACTATAAAATAACCTCAGTTCGTATACAATTTCCACATATTCAACTGAGGATAAAACAGACTTTAGTTCGCCCAGCTGAACTCGAACTGAAAATAAACATAATTCCAGTGAGCTTTTGCATTTCTGACTTCTGGCGAAAAAGCAACATTAATTTCAAGCACGAACTGAACATGAACTGGACTTTAGATGGTGAAGCCACTTATGTGGATTGAACTGAATATTATTGGACTGAGGTCGGTGAAGCCGGGGCATTAGTCTATTCTAATCGGTGTGTCATTTGTGAGCTTCAACTTCATTTGAAGCCTGCAGCTTACAGATTACAATCTATCAAATGAAGTTTTCATTAGCCGTGTTCCTTTTCTACTTTTAAGTACTCCGGAGTAAAAAATTAAAGGAACGCAAAATTTGTCAATATGAGTAAAACCTACGAATTTTCTGTGAGAGCAGGAGTAGTTCCAAGTAAATACGAGTAAAAAAGAGCAGAAAAGGAACACGGCTATTGTGACGCTTCTAAGCTTCAGGCCCGCAGTTAGAATCGGAGATTGCAGACATACGTCGAGTTCAGCCATTCGTTTCCGATTTTCGCGAAGGGCCGGCCTTATGAATTTTAGAGAGATTGAAAATCCAACTCGGTAGCTCTAGACCCCGAGTCCATCTGGGTTTCCTCACACACGCGAGGAGGTTTCGGTGAGTATGCCGCCCCTTCACCTCTCTTTTCTTAAAAATCGGTCAGTCTGGAATAGTGCATGTTTTCATATATTACTTGTAATTCCCCTTATTCCGTCGAAGGCTGACCACCCGGGTATATGTGTGGCCTCCTTACAAATAATCAACACTACTTTCCTTAAAGTTTTTTTTTAAATTTGGACTAATTAGGTAAATGTCTTCTTTTTCAAGAAAAATATTAAAGCAAGATTTATTTGTTGCATGTTTTTAAATTTCGGCATCATGAAACAAGAAACTTCACAAAATTCAAACAGCGTCCGTCTTCGTATGTCTCTATTAGAAATAATGTGCTACAACCCTGCTCTTCTGTACCCAGAAAAAAACACATCACCAGAAAAGATTTATTCTGTGAGATTTCTCATTATCATCAAATTCACAAATTTGTCATCAGCGGCATTTCCTGTAAAGCTCAAGGTCAACTGGTTATAGCCATAATTACCTGCGTAAACACCTAGGTGCTTCCTCATAAAAATTTGTAAAATGCCCACAAATAAAGTTCTTCACAGTCACAAGATTATTAGTCCCCAAAAAAAAACTCTCGTTGTCCTCGAGAAAGCCACAGAACAAAGCCTCGTTACGTGTTAATTGCTCATTAAAACATGCGACAGTAAAGTGTCGAAGGCCCACAGCGGCTCAATCTTCTCACGGTAAATCTTCCCTTGGCCAAATGTTGTACATCACAGAACTTCTCACCAGCCACGATCTAGTTAGCGCTGGCTAGAGTCTAACCCTGGAAAATATGGAAACAGGTTGCCGTCCTAATTGCCTAATTATGCTTCAGTTTCTAAATTGTCGAAATTAATTATTTTCACAGGAAGAGGCCCGCTCCTCTGCCGCCGAGACTTTGAACCCTGTGCAACGCAGTGACAAGAAAAGGCACCTTAAGAGCGGCTCGGAGGCGAGAAATACCACGGAATGTGCACTACGCGTCAGGTGACGAAAGGTCGCCGTATCTTAAGAAGCGGCCGTGAGAAAAAGTGTCAAAGTCCCGAGGGGATGCCCCCGTAATGCGCAGCATAAATCACCATCTGCAACGCATCTCCCACAGCAGCCCGAAACACTTGCAGCCAAACTCCCAAGCAAGTGCGTGTGTACGAGCAAATTGTGCAAAAGGATTTCAGCGATTAGGTCCTTGTAATCCTTTTAAATTTTATCGTGTTTTGTGCGATTCCGTCCCGGAGCGCTGTCCCTGCTCGTCCCGTTGAGGGCTGTATTTTTTTTTTTTTTTTGAATAGGGCGAAAATCCCTTTTTCGCTTGCTTACCGGAGAACAAGGAAGACGCATTTAAAGCCCACTCGAGTATGGTTTCATGCCCATCAAGGGGTATCCTTTCGCTACACAGTCTCTCGCTCCGCATTGGAGTGTCGCACTGAAGTGCCGATGTAGAAGAATAATGACAGCAGACAGATACACAAGCGGTACAGGAACACAGGGATACACAAATGGGGCGCCATTGTAGCCGAGCACAAAAAGGATTTCCCCAGATAAGATAAATCTATCACGACTTTGCTCCAATTCAGTGCGCACTCTGCGATTTCTTTAGCGTTCAACGATGTGGCTAGATGGACCCTTTAGCAGAAAGGACTTAAAAAGGATACACGCCATAATGGTCCTTGAATGTCATTAGAGTCGAGATAAAGTGGTTGAGAGAACTTTATGAGATCAGACGCTCAAATGAAATCTTAAGGACTTGATGAGGAAGTTTTGCGCAGAAAAAAAAGTTTTTTTTTTATCCGGGATGGATTTTTGTATAGAGCCAAGGATGAAGGGCTGTAGATTAAAAAAAATGAATGAAAAGAAAGGATTTGCCAACAAGATTGTAATCCAATTTTATTAGATGTGCATAAAGGATAATTGAAGTAAATTTTGTTATGGGTTACAAAATATTTTGATTCGGAATTTGTTGTCCATAAATTTTTACACAAATGTTTTTGTATGTGTGTATAGTTGTTAACAAGCTTGGGACTTTTTTTCCCGGTTTTCGTCCATGGAGTATACCGCGCCCGCGAAGTTGACCTATTTGTACCATAGGCAGTCCCACCGCAGATTTTTAAAACCTACCACTTGAACAAATTGAACAGTCACCTACAGATTTGTCAGTAAGTAAGACTTGTTTGATCAATCCAGGTTATGTCGAACAGCGCCACCATGCTCTTCGCTATAATTGGACAATGATAGAGAAAATTAATTGGACGGTCGTCCTCCTTGCGACACAACCTGCAGGCCTGCATTGATGTAGACTCCATATGGACCAACAAACTATGCGTCAGACCAACAAAGATCTATGGGACCTGTTAGCACCTAGTGTCACCCCTAAAAGTTGCATTAAGGACCGAGTCAGTAAATCTCCTAGAACCATTTTTTCGGGATTGCCAATGAGTCCTAGCACTAGCGTAGAAGCCAAGTCCAAGTCAAGTGCTGATTGCATGTGGCTTGGTGTCTTGGCGTAGTGCTACATTTTTCACCGGTTACCGTCATCTGCGTAGTCTTAGGTGCAGAAGTTTTGGACAGCGAGTAGCTCTAAGGCCGAGCGCCCACTAAAGTAGTGTGGCAGTGGCGTGGTTTTGTCCTACCATGTGGAAACAAAGTCCTGCGGCAGTATAATGGTGGCGGAGTGGTATTAAAATTATTATGCGCGCATCTCAATGGCAAGCAGCGTATCGCGTAAGTGATTGAACATCATCTTATTACTAACGTGAAGTGGCATCCACTGCCACTTACCACTCAAAAATTAAACTTGTCGGAGACTAGTGGCAATCAAGTGATGCCACGCCACTTTCCAGATGCCACACCAACGCCACTCCACTTCAATGTACGCTACTTCATTTGATTATACGGGGATAAATTTTTCCACTTGCCATTAGAGCGCCACGCCACTGCCACGTCACTGCCACACCACTTTAGTGGGCGCCCGGCCTAAGAGTTCAATCGCGACAAGGCACAATAAAGAGGATGTATAACTATTGCCTGTGGACGTCCTTTTCGATGATGTCCTCTTGCTTATCTGCGAGTCCTCTACATAGAATCGATGCCGTTGGAAAAAAAAGACCGCCTACTCCTCCTCTTTTTAAAGCCTTTGTCAAAGGATGTGTTGTCAGGTTCAGTCGATGTCGAGAAAATTGCCTGCGCAATTCCGTTGTTTAATACTGCTCTGCACAGTTTAAGGACCAGGTCGTAAAGAGCCATATTAGTAGGCTTCCTCTCCTGGTACGTGTAGGTACTAAGAACAGCAAAATGGTTGGTGCACAAGGTGAGTACTTCTTATCGCCTTGTTGACATTTTCTCTATTGTCTTCAACCCAAAAGACATGAAGTAAGCTCGTCCTGAAGGATCTAACCTAGGTGTGTTCAGAGCGCCCTGGGTACAAATCTAGCCTCCACACAGATCAGATATAACTACGAGTGAAAGGAAACCCTAAATATTTTGCAAAGTCAGGGAGAAAGAACCGTCGCGTCGATCCTCTTTATAGATACGAGATCTCCTAACGTGCCTCCTACGAGTGGTTGATGGATGGTCGAGTCTTGAACACCTTGGCAAAAAGTCACCAAGTATTGATTTTTCTCTTCTATTTTTTTTTATGTTGGCAAACCAAGCTCAGGAATCACCCTATGTATTACCAGTCTGTCATGTCGTTCATGTCATGGTGCAATGTCTAGTAGCAAGCTTGGTTTGAAAAATAGAAGAGTATATGAAAGATTTTGGGGGGAGGGGGGGTCTGGGAGGTGTTAGAGCTGGTGCCGATGAACCTTACGTTTGAACTCTTGGGCGTTGTTCGAGTTCGGGAAAACTGATTGTGGGAGATTATTCCACAGCCAAATTGTTCTATTTATAAACGAATTTTTAGACGTTAGTGTGCCTTATCATAAGCGTTTAATGACTTTCAGTGACTCTCACAGTTTCCACACCTCTTGGCATCGCTGAAGAATTTTCTAGTGGCGGATCTTAACTTGGAGAGTTTGCACCACAAAGTTTCCGCGTTCTTATCAAATCAGGGCAGTTATTGTTGTAGAGCAATGATAGCCTTTGTAAGAAAGCTTACAGATAATGGTGCATACATTGCACTATTGCAGATTAGTTTGAGTACATTCACTAGTTTCCTAGATCACCAAGGTGTAGGATCATGGTCCTGTATTGACGCATCCGAAAAAACATTCTCCATCTCTGGCTGTAGTACATGCAACTGAAACTCCGCATCTCTTATAGTTTTTTGCAACGACTCCTTGGTTTTTTGCACCAAGTCGGCAGACTTAATACTTCCTACCTTCATACGGTATCAAAAACTTTCAGAATGTTAATCAGCAGGACGACTTCTCCTGCAGATGCTTTTTTGTTAATATTTCAGTATTTATCGGACACAAGATTTAGGGCAGCATTTTTGAAATTTTCTTTTCCTATCTACATATTAAATTGTCACAGTTCATTTGTATCTACAAGCAAATGTATAGATCATGTTTTGTATAACTTTTTTTATGTTTCAGCTTGTATGTTTGTTTCTTAAAAAAAGTGTCCTTAAATTTTATAATAATAGAAAAATCCTTAAGATTTCAGTAATAAAACAGGAAAAACTCCTAAAAAATGCATATTTTATCTTCCCAAAAAAAGGCACCAAACCTAATTATCCCATTGTTGTAGAATTAGAGCAGAAACATGCCTTTAGTAAATCAAACCCAACACAAAAACTGATCTAAGGATTGTGAAATGTTCGTAAACAAATTTCCCAAGCCCCAGGAACTGACCTCTTAGAGGGACTTGGACATTTTCGAAAAAAGGACATAAATTGGTCGATTTTGATTTTGTAAAAAAATTCTTCATTTTCTTCGTGATTTCTTTACTACACAAAAATCTTTCAAGTGTAAAAAAAGCAATAAGGTCAAAATGCGTGTTTTCAAACTAATTCGGTTTTTTGAATACGTGAATTTCATTAACAAGGCGTGAATATTAAGGATGTGCATAAATAATCTCGGGACACAACTAGGGTGGAAAGGAAAAGATGGCTGTAGAGACAGAAATGAGTGTTTAAAGGTCGGTGTTTGTTTTCGAAGGAGCTGATGAATTGTATACATTTTAGCTCTGGGAAAAAGTCCGTGGCTGTTTTTTTTATTAAATTTCAACTGGTTTTCTTATACATATATAGTGTTAAAATGAATTTAATTAAACCAAATATTCTCCATTATTATCTACGCTGTTACGCCATTTTTCGGGTAGCTATGAAAAACCGAATCAAGTAGTTTTCACAGGTTTGTTTTGAAGCCAGCTTAATTCTAATCAGGCAATTCGGCAGATATCGAAAGAATTGATAGTCAGAGGGTGCTATGTTTGGATTATATGCGGTGGATGCATCAAAACTTGAAAAACAAATTCTCCCAATGTTTGACGGGTCATCAAAAAAGTGAATGGTCGTGATGAAAGATAACAAATTTCATATTATTTAATTTAGGCAGTTTTCGTTTAATTGCCTTTCGTTTTTCTAGTTGACCACAGTAGAGTTGAGAAATAATCGTCTCACCAACTAAAAGTACCTCCATAGTGGACGATTAAGGGATCCAGCCCCACCACCACCGTATGAGCCAGAGATGCAACCTTCGGAGTTAGCGACAGACTGCCTCGTTGTAGGGTTATACCTTCTGAAACAAGTTAATCGTGCTAATCAGCCGATGAAGGCTGTGACCCCGGCAGTACCCTATTATTAACCTGCCGGCGATATACCTTATTCGGGCTAGTCCTAAATTTATATTCCTGTAGAATAGCAAAACTACAACCGAATGAATAAGGACATTCGCCGGCCCAGTGGCGTAGAGTGGATATCTGCCACCCGGGGCGACCCGTAAATTTGCCGTGCCTTACTTTCGCAACAAAAAAAAAATACGTAAAAATCACTATTTTAAAAGGGTTCAAAATAAAAAGTCTTTCTTAAATTAAAACTTAATACTGCGTGTTTTTAGCAAAGCGAACTCTTTAGAACAATGACCAATGCTAATTTGTAAGGTTGGACAAAAATATAAACTTTAATAAATCCAGAGACCTGTAATCACTAATTTCTTTTTTGCAGTCTGTTTGCAGCTAGAAAATTTCGTAGATCCACGAACTTCATCGTAATCTCTTCTCTGTTAATATCTTGAGGAGCTTAGTCGAAGTCCCATTCCTCATCATCGAAGCCCAATATTATTACAGGCCATTTTTCCGACGGTTTTGGAAGCTGCTGAAACCATTCTCGAACTTCAGCAGCAAGACCCCGCGCCATAAAAGAAGGAAATCTCAAAATCTTTGTTTCCATGAGCATTGAGAGTGTCAAGTCCGACAAGAGAGCAACGTCACTCTGCTTGTTTAAAAATGCAAATAGCCGATTTATTTATATTCCCAATCACAATTCCACATACGCGACCTTCTTTTATGGCGCGGGCTCTGCTCTATCTCTTGAAGAAAATATATTTGCTAGGTGTTGTCTACAAAAGTGTTTTGAACCATTTAGACAAACCTAGGTACAAAAAGAAGGTCGATTTATGAGTTCCTCATGAGTTGAACGCGAAAAACATGATAGACCAAATTAACATCTGCGATGAGCTGCTGCATCTGCTCTGAAAGGGGATCGTCCACTATGAGGTACTTCAATAAGACGATTCAATCTCAACTCTGTTGTGGTCAACTTGAGAGATAACGCCATGAAATTGAATGAAAACAACAACGAATTTTGAATAATAGAAAAAGTTTTGTCTTCCATCACAACAACGCCCAACCACACACCTTTTTGATGACCCGTCAAAAAGATCAGTTTGGATGGAAAGTTCGAATGCATCCACCGTATAGTCTAGACATAGCCCTGTCAGCCAAGACAATCTGCTCAATGTGGTAATTATTAACAATCAATGGTACATATCGTTTATAGACTCGTTTTAGAGATACCGCAGCCGTGCCGTGGCTGTGGCCTTTTGTTGCCGACAGGATTGCTAGTTCGGTCCACTTTGGCCTCCCCCCCATATCTGCGCCGCCCGGGGCGATGGCCCCCTCTACCTCCCACGCTACGCCACTGCTCCAGCCATGTTGGAAGCACTTCCTTGATGGGTTGGATAATTGTTCTTGACCGTTTTTATATTTTTTTTTGTCGAAGTGCAGAGATCAACAACAAAACCAAGAGCTGGGACAAAACTGCAACCGTGTTAGTTGGCTTTAAGGAATAGACAAATAGTGGCGTAACCAAAGCATGTGCGCCGTATACTACTTGGGGGCCTCGGTAGTCTAGGGAGTAAGGCGCCTGGCTACCATCCCAGAGGTCCCGGGTTCGAATCCCGGCAGCACCACGGTCCTTCGCCTTTCCCACCTTCTTTCTTCTTCCATTCCTCATTCCTCCTGTCATAGTCTTCCGCTAGCACTGCCCCGCTCCATCAGCGCATGTCATGGCTTGGTTGATGGGGTTCTACTCGTTTCAGGAGGCATAACACTCCAGCGAGTTGTTTCTCGTTGCTCCGATGGCAGAGTCGCGATAGAAATGGTTGGGAGTAGGTGGTAGGTACTTCTCTCTTCCCCTTCACTATCTATCGACTAGAGCTTGCTGTTCGTCATTGCACTCTATACGAAAAAATAGATTGCCGACAGTGCAAAGGGCTTTCCTTGAGCTCTAGTCTTCCACAGAAAAAAAACGCGGGTTTTGCCGGGGCATTATTTACGCCACTGCCTACAAACATGCATCAAAATTGTACAATGTTCGGAAGGGAACTTTGGAAGGATATGGTTTAAATTGTGGTTACCAAGTTAAAAACCAAGGTTAAATCAGATAAATGTTGCAAATTTGTTTTAAATTAATATTAGTCCAACTGTGACAAAATTCAGCGGCCTCCGCATAGGCTATAGAATGTTGATCAAAGAAATTTCACCATTTCACTATCACCAATATACCTACATCTTATACATATATTAATACGCAAACGAAAAGGCTTTTTTGTTCGTCAACCGATTTCGTTTAAATTTTCAGAAAATGTTCTTTTTATGAAATAGTTTTGTAATAACGAATTTGAACGAAATCGATTCACGAATAAAAAAGTTATAGCGATTTTAATTTTTCTAATTTTAAAAAGCCGTTGGAAAATTTGAATATTTTTGTGAGAATCAACGCAGAACTGAGTAACCTTCGATTGACACAAATGTCGTTCAGAGAAGCGAATGAGAAACAGTCATTTGTATGGATTTTTTCCGGCATAACCGACATAAAAAACTCGCTTACTTTTTGCGTGCATTATTTTTATTCTCTTTTGTGTATTGTGAATTGTATTATTGTGTAAGGTGCTGCCATTCCTTTTTTTGGCGAGTGAAGTCAAGTGCAAAGTGATAGAATGCATTTATTATTTGATTTAACTTTAAAAAGGCAAGTTGCGACGTTATTTTATTTTAATATTTTAATTTTGATTTAATCGTTTTATTTAGTGTTTCTGTAACCATATAACATATTTTCAGGAATAAGGTATCGATGTACGCAGAATACTCCCACCTATCTAATTTTGTCAAAGTGACGGTTTTTTCCTCCAAAAAATAGTAATTAAAGTATAGATACTTTTTTTTTACAAAAGTTTGTTACTACGTATACATGAGGAGTTGAATAGTTGAGTTGAGGTTGAGTTGAATTTTCGACAATCGACAAAATTCGACAAAAATCACAAACAAAACACAGAAATGCTACTGTCAAATAAATTCAACTACTCCACTACTGAGATCGCGTCTATATGCATAATTTCAATTCAACCCAGGTAGCAGTCGAGATCAGTCGACCCTATCCCAACTCGACTCGCGTCTACATGCATTTGAACTCGGGTTCAACCTGGGTTCAACTCATCATGTATACCTACGTAGTATGTGTCGAAGAGTACCAAATAAGGCCAATTTTAACATCAAAATTGCTTATAACTTCAAAAGTAAAGGCCGTAGCATAAAATTGTATGTATATTATTCATAGGAAAAAAATATAGGTTAACAACGTATTTTTTGGAGGAAAAGGTTTTTGAAGGTGAAATTTTAGATAAAAAAAACCATACGACGACTGACAACAAGTTGGTCGGGTGGAACCGTCGCTTTAATAGGTGGGATTATTCTGCGTACACTGATACCTTAATAATGAAAACAGGTTAAAACGTTAAAAATACAGGGTGTTATTAGGTATTTCGCCTGAATAAAAAGAAATAACAATATTCACACCTTCGCCATAGTTACAGGATATAGAACGTATACAGAATTTCAATACTCATTAAAACCGATAAATCTGAGATACTTTTCTTTTGGGCCGGATCTGTGGCAATTTTGACACAACTGCTTTGATATAATTTTTTTTTATTAAAAATAATAGATGTAAAACCAGCACACCACATAATCAAGCAAGAAGTGACGGAAGAGATTTAAAAATCCTGGGAAATTTTAGATATTTTGGAACGACAATGAATAAAAAAATTTAAATTGAATTTAAATTCGAACAAATCGTGAATTTTATTTACATATTTATTTATTTTTTTTTTTTTGGTAACCGAATTTTGGTAACAGGCTTTCCTACTAGTATTAAATAAAACAAAACACTAATATATTCGTGAAAAATAAATTTTTCGCAAAGGAATATTGATTCAATAGAAATGTGTCATTCGAAAAACTTTTGAACCTGAAACTTATTTTCTTTGCTTTGCCTAATCACTCATTGCAAATTTTTACAAGGGATCATTTTGCCTCTACAATGTCTTCGATCTCCCAAAAACAAAATCAAAAATTCACACGCACACATTCCACCACACCACTGCGCCAATATCTAGACTAATCTTGAAAAATAAAAACTCCCTCAACAAAATCCACAGTGTACTTCACTTGTCCTAACCAGAAACCAACCACCAAATGAAATAAGAAAACCCACAAGAATTCCCGTCTGTGAAAAGAGGCCCTCAACCCCTCGGTTGGTGGTGAAATTAATCACCTGCACCACAAGAGAAGCAGCAAGGAAACCAATCGGGATTGATTGGTTTTCTTGTTATCTTCAATGGGTGGATGTGTCCATGGATATGCCTGACCCCAGGCCATGCGCACATTTCAGGATCCATCGATTCGCCGGAGAATGGAAAAATATTTTAATGCCAACAAAATAACAAAAAAAAAGAAAAAACCGAGCGCCAATGTCCCGTTGAACGACGACGACACAAAAGGTGCTCTTTAAAAGTGATTATTGTATGGTCTAGAAAGCTTTAAAAGCTCTCTTCGATTGCACAGAAGGAAGCGGGTCTGTGGTCTGTCATAATGCATAAAACTAGGAAAAGTTTCAATCTTCGTGTCCTGTTGTTTAATGGAATGAGATGGTGCCCGGGTAGTGCCGGAGGAGGAGGAATCATTTAAGAATTCAGGCACCATACCTTGCCCTTAAACCGCCCTTAGACCACACCGATGGATCCTTAAACTCGTAGGATCCATCTCGATTCTGTTGAGAAGGAAAATTTATGAGTTGACAGTAAATTCACCCTCGTACCCCTTCTGAAGGGATACCTACACCCGAAAGGCATCGAGTAATGTGGACTGTCCGCACGAAAGTTCCCCCATCAGAATCCTGTTTGTCCCAGTGTCCCCATTGCGGCCGGGCATGGCCACCCATACACTCACAAACAGCAGCCAGGATATACCACAAATCTCTTGAACTGTGCAGTGTCGTCTGCGCCCATCAGTTTAACCGCGATGACATGGCCCGGGCTCTGGCTTTTCACTGCTATCTGAACTGTCGGTCAGAGGGTGGCCAGATGGAGTGTCCCCCATTTATCTGCTTCCCAGTTCGCTGCTCGGTCGACGTACCCCCGGCGGCGCACCCCCGTTCGCTCGTCGTCGTACACTGTGGTTATGCTATATACCAAAGAGCAGGTCCCCAGGTCCTTGGAGCCGTATACAACAACTCCAGCGGCTGCCAGCCCTAATGGATGGGAATTTGATCTCATTCCAACACTCTCATATGTCACTCCCGCCCCCTTTATCATCCGGATGGATGTCGGGTGAGCTTTCTAACTGTAACCGGGTAAATACGGTGAACCAAGCAAATTTCAGTGATTAAAAACCCCCTGACGAGGCCAATCCCGGCGTAGACCTCGTCGGTATCATATGAAAGGCGGGGCTAAAAAGTTCGTTGTCACAGATCCGTTATTAATATGGAGGTAGGCAGCTCGATGTGTGGAAAGCTTTAAGCTTTGTAGCTGTGTTTGTGTGCATATAGAATAAAATTTGGAGTGGGGTCAGGGGTACGTACCAAACAGCGAACCGTGCCGTGCCACTGGTGGCATGGCAAGTTGCAGAGGTGGCGGCAATGGCAAATGCCATGCCATCGGAACCAAGCCGAACCAACACACACACTCGTAACACAGCGACGTGCCCCGGTGGGCTTGACTATATCTAGGCGGTGTCGCTGGTGTTCCGAGTGCGCCCTGCTCATCGGCTGCTTTGTTGGTTTCTCGGTGAGCTTAGACCCTGAGGTAAGTAGGGTCGAGGCAGAAGCATTTACCGTCGGTTGGCTGATCTGGGTGTGCTCGGAGAGTAGGTAGTATGAGTGTGTGTGTGTGCGTGTGTACGATTGGAAAGTTCAAAAATAAGAAAACCCTCAAGAGCCCTCTACCCCTGCTTTCGGTATTGGTGTGTACCTTTTCGGCATCTTCGAATGTGTGCCGTTATCTATTGTCGATGGAAGAAACGAAAGAAGAAAAAAAACCGTCTCCGTGCTCTGCTCCTTAAGTACATGCGGTTCCTTGTTTGTTGGGTGGGGAGGTGTATGTATGGTGCCGAAGCTTTTTTTCTTCGGCGAGTTCAAGTCATGCCAGACTCTTTCCACTTTTGTGGCCCTAGCACGGTACTCGGGTTGCACTGTGGGGCAAGTATGTCGGCATGCGATTGTATAGTGTGTGGTGTTGTCGGTGGTTGTGTGCGTCTTCACTGTAGCGCGCGGAATACACAGTGTATGATGATGTGATGTGTCAGGTCGAAACGGTCGAGTCGGGTCGGGTCGTGTACCTTTTGCACCGAATGTTTTGCCAGTCAGGCTCTAAAAGGCCTTTCGAACAGCTGAGCTTGTCGCATGGCATTTTTGTGTGTGCGAAAAACGAGGAATAATTTTTGATTATTGAAGAGGAATTCTTCGTTTTTTTAAAAACAATCTCTCACCTTTTATTAATATTAATCGAGATTTACAAAAATAAAAATAAATACTGTTATTACTATTATTATTACTTGGATTATATAAAAAAAATAATGATATGTCTTAAAAGAAAATTCGGATAAATCCAAAAAATCAAATTTGGCGCGTTTTTCTGTTCCGATTTCGGTTTTAGAACGGCGGGATTTCAATGAAGATTTTTAAAAAATAAAAAAATAAAAAAAGTGAAGAAAACACAAATTGTTTTTAGTGAAAATATTTAAGTGAATTTTAACAAGGAAAAAAAGGGATAAAAATTAGTGTTTTAATAACTTAACTTTTTTAATAACTGAATTTTAATTTTTTGGGAGAAAAAAAAATATATTTTAATAATGATGATGATGACCAAAAATTTCAAGGTGTTTGGAATTGTTAAGTGGTGATGAATCAGTAATGAGAGTGTGTGAAGAAGTGAATTCTTAATTAAAATTTATATAAAAAAAGAGGAAAATTTAAATAAAAACGAAAATTACATCGAAAAACACCCTGAAAATATACACGGAAAAGTGTTTTTGTTTTATAGTTTATAGAACACTTTTTTTAGAAGACTATTTTGGAAATATTTTTGAAAATCAGAAGAAAAATATAAAAAAAATAAATAAAAAGAATAGAAATTTCGTGCTTTTCATCTACGAGATTTTCATCTCCCCAATTATAATTTTTTTAAAGTTTTAATTTAACTTTTAAAAAAATTTAATTTTCTATTTTTTTTTTAATAAAAAAAAATAATTTGCTGCCCTTCCGTTTTTGGGGGCGCATTTTAATAATAAACCGGCAAAATTATTACTCATAATTCATTAAGTGTGTACGGGGGTGGCGTTATGTGCGCCTCACCGTCCACAGCTACCGGATTCTTTAATCCGCGTTCACAATCGTCGGAATTGAGCGCCCTAGAATTGGGCTTTCCGCGTAGCATGGCCCTAGTGGCGCCACCGCCGCCCAGCGCATGGCATGATCCAAACTTAAGTAGCCACTTACCAGTGTCATCATCTAGCGTTGGCGGTACAACAACAACATCGGTAACAACTAAAGAAGAATTAACAAATTTATCCGTTGGTCATCATACATCGGGCACCGGGGGTGGCGGCGGAGGAGGCGGTGGTGGCGGTCTAGGTCCAATTGTTACCGGAAAGGATTGTATACCGGCTAGCACAACACCTAGTTCACAGGCAAATAGCTCGCAAAGTAGTAGTGGGGGTGGATCACAAGTGGACAAAAATCAAAATATTGAATGTGTCGTGTGTGGTGATAAGAGTTCCGGAAAGCATTATGGCCAGTTTACTTGTGAAGGTGAGTGTTTTTTTTTGTAATGTAAATTTATTTGTAATCCTTAAAGAAATTTTACAGCCAAATATCGAGTCAAACAATTCCTTGATTCTAGCCATGAGTTAAAATCGTTTTGGTAAAGCTTGTTGAAAAAATAAATAGCAAAGGACCACAAATTGAGCCCTGAGGCACACTGTTATAGATAGAAAATGGATAAACGTAGCAAATCACTTTTATTTAATTTTTAATTTATTTTTTATTGATTTTATAAGAGAATTTGTGGAATTGGGATACCTACTGTAAAAATGGAGTTTTAAAAAAAGAATTGTGTTAACAGAAACATAATGAAGAGCTTGAGGAATCGTTGTACCAAATTTTTAAAATTTGTAGCATACGTTTCTTGAGAGTATAGGGCTTGCACAAAACTTCTCCGACTCTGTTTTGAGCTATTTCATTTAGTTTCAGCAAAGGTGTGCTTCAGCGAGGATTCTGTTTTCGCATCCATTTGATTTCCTTTATCTGTTTGATTACTTCTTTTGTCAATTTCCATTATTCTGTGTTTGTTATTTTTACAATACATGAATTCGAAATGGAAGTGGAATAGTAACCTCTGAAAGTTCATTTAAAAATTTTAAGTCTGTGATTGCAAATCCTCTTATTTTAACTTTCCTACTAATGATCCTAATCTTCCACCAACGCTTTTGGTAGACGCTTCGCAATTTATGATTGGTAGAGGTGTTCTGCAATCTGAAAGACCTTTGGCTTATGTCTCAACGACTTTTAACTAGAGCTCATCAAAATTATTCTGAAATAGAGAAAGTTCTGTAGGTACGTCATATTTTTTGGCTGTACAAAATTTCACATAAAATAGAAGTGGAAATAGATCACAAAGCGCTAGTAACTCTCTCAAGAAAAGAAAGGCTCTGTAAGTTTAGGCTCTAAACATATAATTAAGCTTGGAAAGAAACTTCAAATACACGTTTATGTAACGGACGGAATATTTACATGATCTGTTTCATAAATCGCAAACCCCGGCATACTTATTCCCGTAATACCAGACTAGCCCGCTCGCCGCATTCCTCCTGGTTACAGCCTAACTTTTCGCGCCAGCTACAGACTAGGAATTTGTTCATCACTAAGCAACAATCTTTCGCAGCCAATAATACCGATCTCCTGGAATTTGGAATTGACAAATGGCCATTCCATACGAGTGATTTTGATTACGCAATGATTTTCTCATTTTATATCTTTTACAAAACCGAGTCTGCATGATGCAGTTTTGCTTGTTCTTAATGGCCATTATTTGCCTACTCGAAATTTGGACGTAATGAAAATGGCCAAACAAAATCATGTAGCTATCGCTTGTCTACCTCCTCATCCGGTACACACAAGTGTTTGATTAATATCACCGGGGGCGTAGCTACCGCCGTATCAATGATACGGGGGCCCCGGGGTACAGGGGCCCCGAATGTGTGTAAGCAAAAATTCGTAAAATGTTATCCACAATCTCACCTAAACTCTTAGGCCGTATTTGCCGAGAAAAAAATCATATCATATATCGTTTTTTGCCAACCGAGCCATCCGCAAGGTCAAATATAGAAAGAATTTGATAAACTACTTTTGGCGCCCTTTGTGAAAGTTTCCAAAATGGCGTCAAAAGAGGGCCAAAAACAGATTTTCGCGTTTTAAAAAAAACTACACATTGTACAAAAAAAAGGTTCATATAAAGTTTGTAGGGCTTTTTCTTACTAATAAAATGACGCCAGTTTGATATCAATACATAAACAAATAAAGAAGTAATTGCAAAAAAATCGTTAAAACATTTTTTTAAATGCTCATATCTTTTAGCAAAAAAAATGATTTTGTAATGAAACTTGTGAAAGTGTAGCAATAAAAACGTTTTTGAAAATTTCCAAAATAATAAATTTTTTTTGCAAAATACGCTTTTTTCGAAAAAAGGACCTTTGTTGTCGAATTCGATTAGCTGATTAGCTATTAACAAACACACGTTTTTGGGCTCAAAATGTTCTGGAAGTGTTGTGCTAATAGTTGTTTTTTGTGCACACATTGCTACTTCATTGGAAACAAGCGAAAAGATGACCGAAAAAAACAATTTTTCTCACAAAATACGGAAGGAAAGGGTTTCAGACTTGCCACTATTGTCTATAGAGGCAGAAAATTTAGAAAAAAACTGATACCGTCTTCAGTTATGAATGATTTCATAATTAAGTTCGCCAAACAAAAGGCAAGAAAAGTATATATTTGATTTAAATTGTTTGACTACCTCATTTCCTAGGAGTATTTATTGTACAATATATAATTATTTTAATTAAATTCGAGCGTTTTTGTTCCTTTTGTGAAAAATCTTTACCGTTCATTTGGGCCCCCAACAAATTTTGATACAGAGCCCGTCTAAGGCACGCTACGCTACTGAATATCACCTTTAAAAACTGACTACGTATAAGAAATAGAGACATGGCTCAAAAACAATACTGTTTGAATCAAATAAGACTGTGATGAAAAGATAGTAAGACTTTTCAAAAAAAAATTAGTGCTTTGGAATCAACTATGGTTTTTCAAAATCGATTTTATTGACTCAAACGATATTTGCGTAATGTCAACAAAAAGTGCTGTTTTCTATGAACAACTTATACCAATCATAAACACTCACTTTGGACAATGCATTATCTCCGACAGCCTTTTTAAACATTTCGAACGTTTCGCAATCTCAAATTCCATTTTTGAAGCAAAATTTAATGCCACTTATTTGTTGAATTTTTTCACTCATTTAAAAAATTGGAAAAATGCACTTTTTTAGATGAAGGTAAACCAGCGTGTCTCATTAACTACTGATAATATTGGCAATATAATTTCTGTTGATTTCTTTCCATTTTAGTCATGTCTATCTTGAGCCAAGTATTTTAGGTAATATATTCCTTTCGAAAGTCATCTTTGATGTTCTAATAGAACTACTAGACCCTATTCCATTCTGAGGTGTTAACACTGTTTTATAGAGCCTTTATTCGTGTCACTACAATATCAGTCTAGATCTTAAGAGTTTTGCTCAGCCAAAATAGGCATGGTTTATTAGGGATATTCTCTGGTATTTCTTCTGATATGTCTTTATTTCGACTTACAATTGTTCTTCCTAAGTATGCTCTCCGATTTTTTCTAAGGTAAAGCTCTTCACCACTTCGATACCGATGCCTTGCGTTATCAGTTCCTCTGCACCATGTAGCACCCTAATGTAAATTGGCGTTGATGGTAGTTCATAGTTTGTTAAAATGTCTTCTCTTACACGTTATATATACGTTTTGAACATCTTTTTACACATTCTGAATCATAGCTGAATAGTAGCTTCTTCTATACGCCTTAAATCTCCTGCGAAATTTCATCGTTACTTTACAGGCTCCCCATTTTTCATTGATTGTACTCGCAACAATTTCCCAGAACTATAAGCGTCGGTTTGTTCTACCTAGGAATACAAGATTTTTCTTTTTCAATCTTTTTGTATTAAGTTTGATTAACCTTTGGATAGTATAAAATCCGATATTATAATTTTTTTACTATGTCGGATATTATTATAAATCTCGTCATACTGACCAATTCCTTTTAATTTTAACTTTGTTGAAAACAACTTCTTTTGTTCAAAACAACTTCTGAAATTCCATAGTCTAGTCGAAGTTTTTCAGGTACCTATAATAGTTCGCTCTGCTCAATAAAAAAAATTCTCTAATCTATGATATTATTATAAACATTTTCGTTTGATGAAATTATGTTTTCTTCTATTACTATTACTTATCAAGCAACTTTAGTGAAATCATTAAACATTGAAAAATGTTCAATCAGAAACCATGTAAATTAGGCGATAGTGATTAATGAACGATGTGATTAAAATCGTTTATTAAATTATTTAACAAACGTGACGAAAAATTAATAATTTTATTCGACTCTTTGAGTTTAAGTAATTTAAATTAAATCATTGCATATAGAGCCAAAGATAGAGAAGAGTATCATTTTTAATACGACTAACTCATAAAACAATCTTACCATTTTTTAATGCTTTTGCTTATACAGATTTTGCAAGCTCAAATAAGGGCGTATTGTAAGCAAAATCACCCTTTTTAGTATGTGAAATTCATGTTTTTGCAAATCAATTGTAATAGGGTAAATAAATCAAATTCATGCTTTTGTATTCGAGATCAATTCAACCTTTCGCAAACTAAATAATATTGAAAAAATTGTACCTAAGGTGTGCAATGCATATTTCAATGTAGTTGTAAACTATAATGTAGATAGATAGTGTAGGTACACATGGATAACCTGTTGGCAATTTTTTTCCAAAGAAGGATATTGTAATATCAAAATGAGAATACCTGACCAATATGCACATACACATACCCTTTGTCCACAATTTCAACACATTTCGTGTACCAATTTATAAAATAATATTCAGTACGAAAATACTTCATACCATATTATTTTTTGCCGGTTCCGGTAGTCTAGCCGACCATGTACTATCCCAAAAACCAAGGTTCGAACCCCTGCAGACAGTCAAGTAAACCACCTATTGGTATTGTTATTCAACATCTCTCTCTACTATATTATACCTATTATTATACAGTTGGTTAGAGACTTAATTTAGTACATTAAGTATAGACACATGCCTTGATGATTTGAACATTCTAACTATAGTTCATAATATATATGCAACCTATATTCTAGTCATCCGGTATTTGTTATCATTCCAAAACTTTATGGTAAGAAGTTTTCTAATAAGTTCAGCTCTTTCTTTCTTTACCAGTTCAAATGCTAGCCATCTCGCTGCCTTGCCATTGTTTGATCAATTAGAGGCTTATGGTCTGTAACTGAACGTGAAATATCTCTCTGTTAAATGAAATGGTTAAATTTCTAAATTGTTTAATGCGACTAAATTTAAACCCTCCTCTGGGCTATTTCCCAAAGTAGTTTTGTTAGCCTGGCAAAATTCCTCATATGCCTTTTTTTCTTTTTATGTATTGAAATGATAAAGCATGGAAGCATCTAATAAAATTTGGTTACTTTTTACTTATTCTTTCAAAGATTTTGGTAATATCCCGTCGAATGCTCTTCTTATTTGTACATTGCTTCGAAACTAATCAGTAGCTGTTTTATGTCCAAAAAAATGAAGTTTTGCAACAAAAACACTTGATATTTCCCATAACTTCTGGCGATACCCTATATTTTTTTCGCATGTTCTCCTTTAGGTCTGTGCATTGTTTACATTCACCAAGTAGCAATATAGATCAAGAATTTAAAAACCTAAAAGAAAGAAATCTGAAATGATCAAGGGGGGCAGTCCAGTACAAAGCGCCAAAACAAGGGACCCCGAAACGCATACTTTAGAATACTCACTAAAATCGTTCGCGCTGTTTATGCGGTTGCACCGTAGTACACGATCCACTATGATACTCCAAACCAATTTGTTTGTCAATTTGCGGCGGTAAAAAGTCTTTGTTCATGGCCATATAGCACTAACCAATCACAGTGGGGGCAAATATGGAAATATGGGCCAATCATATTTTATCCACACAGTGAGTAAGTTACATTGATAGGCTTTTACACGCGGATTATTGGTGATAAGTGATAAGTTTTCTTATTCACATAGCCGAATAGATGGAAGTGAGTTCAATAGAAAATCACAATCATCGCATTCGACATTTCGGAAGACTTGGACGTTATTTAAGCGCAGTTTGCGAGTGCTTTGTAGGCAATAGCTTATGTTTGCATTTTGTACCAGAAAATGTCTTTCACCAATATTCACTGCTAAGACCGTCTATTAGCCGAAGCCCGTATATGGCTTTTGCTCGAGGGTCCTGTTGTAGGTACATCTGCACCCATAACAGCAATATTCTGGATTGAACGGATGCACCGGCAACGACCAAGTCTACTACTGTATCTTGTTGAGCCCGTCTCCTCGAGATGAGCGTTGTACACATTAAACCAAAAACTTGTCGAAAACATAAACATGACACAATTTGCCGGTCGCAGTAGCCTAGGTAGTTAAGGAGTTAAGGCACCCGACTACCATCCAAGAGGTCCGTGGTTCGAATCCTCTCTCCGGCAACGTCCTTCGAATTTAAATTTTTCCTTCTTTCTTGTCTTCCCTCTTTTTACAAAAAAATACTTTTCCTTTCTCCTGCCATCATCTCTAAGCATAATAAGCTGAGAAACCATCTCCTGTTCGATCAATGAAGTCAGAGTTTTGTCACAGTAGTATCGGATAGGGGGCTAGTGGAATAAAACCGCGCGTTGGCGTTGACTGTCCTTTCACTCTTCTTTCTACAATTTTTTAACAAAAGATTGCTGTCCAACATTGCATCCAATGATAGAACCGTCTACAGTACATAAGGGTCATTGCCTCTTAGCACTATTCTACAACATAAAAAAAAATATTGCGCTTTCTTGGCCAGTATACCGATCTTTGGTTTGTATATTATTAGTGCATTATTCTTCTCTAAATTTCACAAAAGTCAAAATCGCAATGCCATGAGGTGAGGGGCGCCAATAACAGTGATGTGAGGCACTAATTAGAGAAATTTCCGTCAGCATAATAACTGCAACGCCATCTTGTATTTAACACATAAACTACACTGCAAATCCAAGTGTTTAGCAGGTGTTGAGAAATAAAACGCTCTAGTGTTTTATTTCTAAACGATAAAGTATTTAATGTTTACTTTTAAAACAGAAGAAGCGTTAAATTCACAAAATCTAAACGCTAAAGTGTTTGATTCTTAAACACCTAAAGCATTTAACAGAAATTAAACGCGTAAGGTGTTTACCAAAAAATTCTAACCTAAGCGCAAGTGTCTAAAAGTAAAACACTTATTCGCCAATTAAACATTTGGGAAGGTAAACACTTAGTTATGATAAAACACTTATGGGGAACTAAACGCTCTAGCGTTTTATTTTTACACGGTAAAGAGTTTAGGGGTGGGAAGTGTCTCTAATGAAATCCTGGGTGATCCATTTTAGAGGTACTATTTTCAGAAATAAAAAAAATAAAATCAATTAATAACACTTACACTATAATGCTTGAAAAAAGCAAACCAAATTTTAAGATATCTTAACGAATTAGTTGCGGAAATTCGTATATTTTTCCCGAATTCGCAATCGATTTCTGAACAAATTCGGAACGAAAAATATATGAAGGGGTTGACACGAAATCGTTACGAAATTTAGTAATGATTTAGCAAAGCTTTTTACCCCTAATAAAAGCTTCAGATTCATAAACTTTTTTGGTTTAAAATCTTTAAAATAAAATAAGAAAGGGCATGGCAAGTGAAATTTATATGACTCCATTATAATATTTTAATATATTTATTTTATTATAAATTATAAATTATTATAAATATATAATTGAATTATAAAGTAAATTCACAAAAATGCCCTTGCGCACTTCACTTCAAAGACACACGATTTGACAATGGAAGTTGGTTTCCGAATTTTTTTTGAATTAGTTTCGACTAATCGCCACATACAAAGCTTTAGTTTTTGTTGTTGTATTGCTTCCAAAAATCTTCCGACTTGTATGAATTCGAAAAGTTTGGTTTGCTGGGAAGTTTCTATAAAACTTAAAAAATGAATAGTGTAGGTTTCAAAATGATACAGTCCAAATTATAGCTCAAAATATGTATTTGTTAAATAACAATTGGCCAAAATACAAAAAGTTAAATATCTCGAGTTCACGTCTTTCTTTTTTCTTTTCTTTCTTTTTTTAAATTAAAGGTCCCAAAATTCTCTACGAGATCTGATAAAAAACTTTTAAATTGTTTTTTCAAAAGGGCCAAAAGAATGCAATTGTTGTTATTTGAGTAATAAACAGAAGTAAAAAAAGTAACCAAAATTACATCCAAAATTATTTTAGAATATACATATTTTTCATTTTTTGGCCTTTTCTTACTTCATTTGTTGTTTTCATTTATTTAACTTAGTTTATCCTGAATTTTTTACGCCTTTGTTGACAGTTATTTTGTTAATATGAAAATAAAACCGTAAAGATGCTTAAGTATTACGAATTTAAAATTATCAGTATCACTGCAAATCTGAGGTTTTAGAAGTGTTTTATTTCAAAACGTTTAAAAAATTTCTACAATGTTAATCAAATGGGTGACGTCAAAATAAAAAGTTTTAAGCGTTTTGAAATAAAACACTTTCAAAAGCTGAGATTTGCAGTGATAAGACGAAAAAATATGAGCGACCCATACTTCCCGCAATTATGCTAACTCCCGCCAAGGGTACCATTTAGCATATTCAGTAAAGCGCATCTCGTTCTATCACGGAAGTCAAGCAATATTGGAAGTGGTTTGTACTTAGTCGGGGGACCGCTTGGAAAAACGGCACTTGGGTTGGATTTTTTTTTGTTTTTTTTTGTTCTTTTTTCACTTTTTGCAATGATAGTATTATGTTTTAATATAGTATTGATTAGATAATATTTCTATCAACATAATTTGTATTATTCATAACCAAAAACACGCTACAAACGTTTGCTAATTAAACACTTAAATGTTTACTCATTAAACGCCGCTAAGTGTTTAAATTTCGTCTACAACGATTTAAACTCTTTAAGTGTTTAGCAGCTAAACACTTGAGTTTGCAGTGTATCTAGAATTTTTTCCAAATTATACAACACAAAAATTTGAAATCCAAATTAACTTTTGTAAAAAAACAAAATCTTCAGTATAAAATTACAAACATTATACCATTGAAACGGACCAAAATTTACCGAGGCTAAGTATAATATAGTTTCGCCAATATTTAACACAAAAATCGCTTTACTCAAAACTGTATTTGCACAACTGATGCCCAATGAACAGCAAACAATCTCTTTGGAAATAATTGATTACTTTTGAGTACCCCTTTCATGTTGTGTACTAATCGCTCAACCATTGTGAATTTACGGATAATTGTGTGTTATTTAATGGGCGTTAAATTAAGTCGATAACCTTGATAGCTTGACATAAATTACCTTTATATATTAGTAAGTAATTTGTGAAGTAATTGCTGCTATAATTTTTACTTTTATTTTATGTTTTTATTTAGACTGAAAGAGAGAAAAACACTTTAAGGCTTCTTCATAGTATCCTTAATCAAAATCAAAATGAATTTACTTTGCACAACAATCTCTCGTGCAACATCATATCAACCTTGAACCCTTTTTCTGAATAAAATTTTTATAATTAATGATATCCACAAAAATAAGGCTGACACAAAAAAAAACAATAATAGGCAAAATATCATAGTTTTCAGGGCAGGACTGCAGTAATCAGATCTAACGATGCATAAATAAATCGCTTAGCATTGTTAGTAACCCTCTTAACTCCATGACTTAATATGACGATCGCGATCGTACATGCATATATAAATGAGGGCCCCTGAAGATGACCTCGTCATCGAACCAGAAGGAAAGGTTTTAACCCGGCACAACGAGAAACTGCACAGCACAACAACAGCAACGGGCCGAGAGTGATTCCTTCAATATTTTAACGGCCAGATGTCAGAATCTCTTGCCTCAATTAATCTTGCTGACGAAAGAATCACCGGAGATCGGTCGCTGGTGGTGTGCTGCTCGGTGTGTTCAACAGCTTCGTTCACCTTCTCCTCTATCGGCCAGGTCCAGATTTTTATGATCATACCAAAAAAAACACAACAAAAAAAATTATGAAGACAAGCCATACACAACAAAAAAAAAAACAATGATAATCAAAGACGAAGAACAAGAAGACGAAAGGGAAGGGTTCAATCTCGTTTGCGCCAACTCATTGCGCTCGTTTTATATCAATCGCGCGACCTCTTCTCTTTGTAGACACCGGGTGCCTTGTGCCTTATGGATATCTTCGGGGATGGCTATCGGCTTGGCCTAGTGAGTTCTTCTCGCCGCGGCTCAGATGGATCCGTATGGCTTTGCGCGGCCGGTATTTTTGCTCTTCAAGATTCGGAATCTCTGACATGCCGCAATGGTGTGAACTAAGACCCATGCTGTTGGCCGGAATTCCATACGTATATACCATATTATCGCGGATGATGGGTGCTCTCCGTTTTCCCGATGGTTTGTTGTATATATTGGCCTAGGTGAGTTATCTACCTTGCACCAGGTAACAACAGCACTAACCAAAATACAAAAAAAAAAAAAAATAATCAAGCCTTCTTCTTACTTTTGGTACCGCTGTGAAATTTTTGCAGACGTCGACGGCCATAACGTATACGATGACGACCACTATGGCGAAGGAGAGAAGTACTGACAATGGTATTCGGGCCACACTTACTAGGGTGGCGGACAGTAAAAAAAATCGCTCATCGTAACTGGTAACAAGTTTTGTTTGATTGTAGGAATATCTCTCCCTCTCTCTCTCTTTTTCTATGGTACACCTTTTGCCAGGCAGTTGATCGTGTGTACTTAAATGATGTCGGTAATAAATGATCGTGACCGGTTCAAAGGTGAGAGAAATTTTTTTTCTGGGTATTTTTTGTTGTATTATTTAGAAACGTTCGGATTTTAGATAACTGAATGAGATTTAAGAGAAGGAACCAAAAAAAAAAAAATTTAGCATCGATCTTGGTATGTGAGATAATTTTGTGATATTTTTTGTTGTTGCTGTTTGATGATATTTATTGTGATTAATAGAGTTGGAATGTGCTGTAGCTTATGGATATGAGTGTGTTAAGCTTTACATAAGAAACATATCTTTAAAATTGTGTTTGAGACACCCTATGTGGAAGGGAAGTGTTGTGTTATTATTGGATTTTATTTAAAAGCAAAAGGGACAAGTGCAAGGCTGTGCTTTGTCACCTTTACTATTCTTAATTGAAAAAAATACCTCGAAGAATATCGTAAAAATTGTTTTATGTTAAAATCTAATACTAAGCGATGTAATTGACATCAGCATCACGCACTTTATTTGTTATCCAGTTGTTAAGATAGCGTAGGACTATCGTGATTCTAAATAAGCAGTTCTTAAGTTAGGATACAAACATTGTCGGGATTAATCAAAACAGCCTTTTTTAGGCAAGATTTATAAAGCAAGGTTGATTGCCAAGATGTCCTTGTAGTCAGATTTGTCCTTGTAGTTAGAGTTTCAGATTTTTCACAACAAGCCAATTACTTAGGCGTGACACAGGATGGCAAACTCCCCAACTGTAGCGCTAGAGTCTATATTTAATTTGGTAAAGGGTACCATTAGCATTCTGAATATACAAGTTCTCGTTCGCTCGCCAAAGTCAAGCAGTATTGGGGGCGTTTAGTACTTAGATGGGGGACCGTTTGAGAACAACGCATACCTTCGCAACCTTAGAGGGATAGAAACTGCTTAGAGGGACAGAAAGTGAACTCGCCAATAGTGTTCAAATCCAGTGTCCAATGAAGTTTATTACAGTTATATACTCAAGTTGGTACCATTTCATCTTGAGATAGAGAAGTCTGTCATATGTGTTGTGCTGAGCCTCAGAATGAATGATCAACTGGTCTTTAGCAGGTACATTATTCACTTGTTGGTGTTATAGAGGAGATTCTGGAAGAGTGAATGCTATTAAAAAGCTTGTCCATAAAGTTGTCAAGGTTTAAAACGCCCTTCTGTGAACATACAAGTTAAGCTCTCCTGCGGTTTCCCTAAGCTACCAAATTGTGGAGTCATATGGTACAAAAATTGCTACAAGACAGGGGCAGTTGTTAGTTCCGCAGTGAAGTTCTAGGTTCAGTAGGGCGATCAGCTTGAAAATCTGAGCTACTATCTTTTATCCAAGGACAACTTAAAGAGAACCTAATGGTAACAAATAGAATACTATCTTCTCGGACAATCAGACAGACTTAGCCTCGAGGAGCATGAGTCCGACGTTCATGTTCTCTGTCAATGCCTAAGGATATCAAAAAATAGTATGTGTCTCGTTGTTTAACGCGATCTTGCTCGAATAGTCTATAACAGACAATCCACGAAATGAACTGTATTGCAAGCGTAACCTTAGAGTATTGCTATTCGAGCGGTCTGGTCTCTGCTTAATCTGTTCGAACGAGGGGCCGTAGTAGCCTAGAGGGTAAGGCACTCCTATCGGCGGGCTCTCATCTTAGGGTGCTTCGCTTCCATGCTGTTGTGTTGTCATCCGTTTTAACACTTCTTCCACTACCTTCTGTATTCCCTTTTTATAGCAATTCCCTGCACTCTTTCGTGCCATCGCTTGTTAGCACAATTATCAAGGAAGCAAAATTTGGCCGATCCCCGAAGGAGGGCCGTCCTAAGATATTCGTCGCCGTGGTCTACTAAGAATAATGCGCCCCTCCCGGTAAGAAAGGGGCCGGCAAAGTTATAAAAAAGTGTCAGAACTAGAAAAAGTCAATTTACACTAAATAAAAACAAAGTATTCATACAAAATTAAAAAAACTATATGTCCACAGCTTCCTTCTTTTCAGGTCCCTGCTTCCAGCTTCCTTGTCCTCAGGTCTTTTTAAGAAAACAATTTCGGAATCACAAAAAAAAACATGGCCGCCGAAAATATCGCGTTTCTCCCCTGTTTTCCTTGAATCTCAGTTTCAATAGATCGTACAACCCCGTGCGTTGACACTGAAACTCTCTACAACTTTAGTTATTACAAAAATGTTGACCCGATTAACCCTTTTAAAGTTATTCAAGGTCAAAGTTATCAAAAACCACTTTTTGGCAAAAAAATCGTCCAAAAACTTCTTCTTATCAGTCAATACGAAACGTTATTGCCTACAAAAAATCGCTCTTGTCATTTTTTCGAAAACTTAACCCTTTCGAAATTATTCAAGGTCAAAGTTTCCAAAAATTACTATTTGGCCAAAAAATCACTCAACAATTGATTTTTGCAAATTTTGTTTTTCATCTACTTATACAAAACATTATTGCCTACAAAATACCCCTCTTGTCATTTTATCGAAAACCTTTCGAAATTTTGCAATAAATAGTAAAAACCCTAGTAAATTTTGCAGAAACTAGTAAATACATTTTAAAATAAAATAACTTGATTTGACGTTAGTTAAGCAGCACTTTGTAAGGTGGATGCGACACGTGTCGAGCTTGCTGCAGTAAGCTCCGCATTAAGCACGCACAGAGATGCGACACGATGCGTGCTTACTGGAGCCACCAAATTATATTTTCGCCAAACAAAATACGAACTTCCCCACCCCACCAAACGTCAATGCAAGTGTGTGCGTGAAATCAACGCGAGAAATAGAATCCAGAAGCGTTGATTTCCACTCTAAGCGCCACTTCACCCTTTGTCCTAAAACTCGTTCAACGACTGCAGTAAGCTCGACACGTGTTGCATGCCCCTAAGGATGTTTCCTTTACTACTATAAAATTAATTTTTAAAATATTACAAATTAAAACAACTCAATAATGCTTTCAGTTACAGTCAGGCCCGCCACATAGCCTTTCGGGGCTAAAATATAATTGGGGCCCCTTTAGGGAGATTGAAATTTCACAAAATCTTTTACTAAAAAAATACTTAATACTTTTTAAAATTCGTGGTAAGAATAAGTTCATTCAGAACGGCCGCTTCTTGATTTCCGAATAGGCCTTAAGTTACTTATAGTGCAGCCAGGTCCACTTTTTGACTTGCAATCCATTTTTGGGGCCTATGACCTGGGGCCCGGGCAATTCGCCCCATTGTGGCGGGCCTGGTTGTAGTAGCAACTTTTTGAAGTGATATATTATCAAAATGCTACCATAATAGCAGTTTCCAGTGATTTAGCTCATTTTACAAACCCTCAGCTTCAACTTTTGTTACAGGCTTTTGAAAGTTATATTCGTAAATTCTATCCAAAGCATCTTTAAAATTTTCATAACCAATTCCCATAACGAATAACCAATCCTTAGAAAATGTTTTTTGATTATTTCTGTAATGAAAAGATTTTAAATAAAAATAACATAACTAAAAATAACAAAAAAAATATAAGACCAACAAATACAAACATTTAGACAAACATTTAGCCCTGTGGTTAGGGTGGCCCTGCCCCGAAGTAAGGTTCTGTGAGCGAATAGAGTAGGACCGTGTGTTGGCGTTGCCAATTCTTTCGTTCTTCTCTCTACTACTTTACCGATTAGTGTTTGCCATTACATTGTATGGGTGATTTTTTAAGCTTTTGGTTTATAATTTTCAAAAAAAAAAACACAGAAAATTTGGGAAAAGGTATAAAAATTTTATTGGAGATTAAAAATCAATCCCTGCCATTCACTTTTTAAAGATTATTTCATGTAAATGTTTGCCACAACTACGTTTCAGGTGGTTCATACGAGAAGTTCAATTTTGAGTGACTTTTTCGAACATAGCCGCCGTTATCTCACCGATAACACGCGTTGTCTTCTAGTGCTTGAATCGATAGTGGTTTATCGGCATAAACAATAGGTTTGACATAACCCCACAAAAAGTATAGTCCAATGGTGTGAAATCGCACGATCTATGCGGCCAATGCACTGGTCCAACACGAGAGATGAATTGCTTGACGAATGGGCACATAACGATCTTCATCAACACTGGCGGCTACTCCAGCAATATTTTCTTCTGTACGCACTCTACGCACACGGCTGGGTGGCTTGATGTCCAATAACGTGAATTTGGTGCGAAATTTGGTCACTATGGCTTGAATAGCCTGTTCAGTAGGGCGATTATGACGACCATAAAATGGTCGAAGTGCGCGAAACACATTTTTTACGGAAGATGAATTTTTTATAATAAAAATCAATAATTCGTAAGCGTTGTTCGGGTGTAGGTCTTTCCATGATGAAATGGCACTGCAAACTGAACTACTTTGACTTTGACACATGCCACGAATCACGCGTGAGCTGTCAAAAACAGAGCGCTGAAAAACCAAACAGCAAAAAAATCACCCTTAGAACAACCGACGTTACAAAAGCTTGTTCACATAAAAAAAATCGGAGGTTGTAGTTCAAAAGTCCAAGTTGTTACCGCAGAAATTTTGGACATGATACATGCCTCGAGAAAAATAACACAATGAACCTATGAAGATTAAGAAACTTTTACGATCTCGAATAGTCAAACTCCATGTCACCTCCAAATGCCTAGTTTAGGACTAGTATGCTAATTACCAGCAATGAAGTCCATCGGTTTTGGCAGTTGCGGAAATCAGAAAATTAGTTAAGTTATAAGAAGAGCTTAAAAGATAGTAATCAAATAGGATACAGTACAGCTAAAAGTCTGACATAAGTGTGCAAAATCTTTTACCTTCAACCCCATACAGAACTCGTGAATACTGTCACATATGTGATGGCTACTTAGTACCCTTGGGTGAGTCTTTTAAAAAATAAATTTCTGCAAATTATCAGTCTACAATCGTTCCAATTTATTTCATTACCATCCACCAAAAAAGGACTTTGAGATCCATTTTTGAAAAACAGATCACCACGAAACAATTGTTTTAATATGAAAAATTTAACATTCCGAAATTTTGATTTACAAGTCCCAAATCCTTTTGATTAAATTTAAAAATCCTTCTGAAAATAAAACATCAAAGGCCCAAATCCAAAAACGGCCACCAAAATTTTGCATATTTATTAAAACCACACGTTTTGCGACCGTTTAAACAAAAAAACTCATCAAAAATATATAAAATTCGCCCTCCTCCCCTCCGCCCTCACCTTTCTATCTTTTCAGTATAAAAAAATCTTTGTATTTTGCCTTTTATAAAAAAAAAATAAAAATAAATTTTTATAAAAATAAACTCACCTTAAATGACCTGCGCTAATCAAAACATTTACGATTAAAAGTCGTTAGTGTCGCTATTAATTTAGATAAAACAAAATAAAAAAAAATAAAAATTTTAAAGTGAAAAAAAAATATTTTTTTAAAAATTGCCAAAAGACAATTTTTGACAGCTATGATGGGCCGCCATTTATTATTGTCCAAATTTTTTGAAACTAGTTTCTTATCCATTATTCATATTTTAGCTTGAAGCAGCTTGAATGAGGAAGATAATTTGGGGTTTTTTTTGTTTGAAGAGTTTTTAGGATGATTTTTGGGTTATATTTAGAGCAATTTGTCTGGTTGAGAGATGAAGAGATTAATGGGGGTGGAGTTAATGGCTGTAGTTTTAGTGAATAAGTGTGGGTTTTTATATTTTTTTAAACTATTGTATTTTTAGATAATTGTGCAATTGTTGATTTATAATTAAAGTGGGGTTTTAATGAAGATATTTTATTTAATTGGTTGATCAATTTTAATGGATACAAAAAGAATTGGTGGACCATTTTGATATGAAGTAACTATATGACATGGTCTATCAATATTAGAGATTTCACCATGTAAAGTGTGAATTAAACAGTTTGAATGAGAATTTGAGAACTTTATCTTTTAATCAATAATGTGATTTATTACAATCATGTTTGGAACAAAATGTCACTCAAATGCTCACCACGGATCTGGCGATAGACCTCGATCTGCTTGTATGCATTTTGGATGACGCTGAGACATATTGCGGCTCTATTTCATTAATGTGTCGAATTATCTCGACCTTCAGCTCTTAAATGGTTGTTGGATTATTTGCCTACACCTTCTCTTTCAATTTCCTCCAAAGAAAGAAGTCCACCGGAGTTAAATCACATAATCTGAGTGTCATATTAGTACCATTCACGGTTTCGGTAACAGCCTTCGGCTTCGTTTTTGAGGAAATATGTCCGCATGATTCTTCGACTACAAAAACCAAACAGTGACTTTTCGTTAATGCCTAGCCTTCCCATCAATAGTAATTGGGTTCTCATCAGCCCAGATCCAACAATTCTGCTTGTGCTGACGAACCCATTGAGGTGAAAATGAATCCATTGTTATGAAGATGAATCCATCGAGGTGTAGATGATTTTCTAAGTAAAGTTGACATCCACTGAAGTTTGTTAACGCATTCATTTGGCGTATTGGCGAAGCTTCAAATGGTCCGTGGGCTTCAGTTCCTGACTCAATTGCACCTTGTGCAAATTCAAGTCTTTTGTCAAAATTTGCTGCAAAGTGCTCCGTGAAGAATAGGGGTCGATGGAGTCTCGGTCACACTATCGCGTACAACTGCAATGTTTTCGATGGAACAAACTGTACGAAAATACACTTGTAGTGACTAGACTGGTAGTACAAAGGGTGACCCCTAAGCTTAGACTTCTACATAGAAAAAACGTGTCGTCTGTCCATGGTAGATAAAGTCCATATGGTTGGGGTGTAGACGGAAGCCCGCAAACTTGCATCCATCGATAGCTTCGTAGATAGATAGCTTTTTTGAATAAAGAGCGAGCTGTGTTGTCGCCGATGACTATTAAATTGTTCCAGTAGCCCCTCGATTGCTTAATCAGAGGCGTCTGTCCTGAGACTGTATTTAATATCCTGAGGTTAGGAGTGTTTGAGCAATGTGGCTTCTGCCATCGAAGTTTTTACTTTGGGAAATGCGGTAATCACTCTGATGGTTTGTCAACAATAACTTTGACAAAATCTGAGGATGACATGGTAGTATTCCATACTAAAGAAGACTATCCTATGACTAAAATAGTTAATTTTGGATACCCCGATAATGAACTTTTGGAGGTTAATTTTCAAGCTGAAACTGAGCCGTTCGAAGATCTGTTGTATATGAGAGCCAAATATAACGAGTCTGTTCTACTTAGAGAGGTACACGAGATTCACGCAATGGTAAGCGAAATCTAAGTCTCCAATGGCTTCGTTTATAAATCTCTGAAATTATCGTCTGCCAGTACAATAAGTATGTACATGACGATGGTAAGCCTATGCCAAGTTTACTTTCCAGAAGAGCGTACAGTGACTACATTCAGACGGTGGTAGGTTCCGCATGGAGTCAAATCAAATACGTCCCTCTTTTCTAATTGTTGAGTAAAGCTGCTGGATAGCTTTCCAGTTGAACCATGTTCGAATCCCGATTTCGCCGATTACGAAAAAAAGTTACCCACCACATTATGACGAGGTTAGTACATGTACTGCATTACTAGGACTAACTTTGTATGCGCGATCAGATGTTTTATTTACATCATTTACGTTCAAGTTTGGTAAAATTCTTGTACTTTTGTGTAATAGATGAATTGAAAAATCTTCCGATACACATTCTTATCCTTTTACCGAAATTGGTGCTTTGTACAAAAAGTTAAACACCTTAAATTAAAACAACAAAATGCCAAACTTCCCTAAAACTTAACTACAACAACCCCTCCTTCACCTACTTCAAAAGGAAACTTTCAGAACAATTCAAAAGTCCTTTATCAACATTAAAAAAGCATATTCACAATAATCAATAGAGCATAAGAAAGGATCCATAAAACATTCAAATCACATCATATCCGGACGATAAAACATCATAAAAAACATTTCTCCTCTCGTCCACTTGACAAATTATAGCGAGGCCCGAAAGGAAAACACGGAGACTTCATAAAAATGCCAAGGATTTAAGGAGGTAGGATCAGAGCCAGGAGATAGAGAAAAAGAAAAGGCAGGTCATTTCCTACACACAGAGGGGAGACACACGATATTTTTCGTCCTGTTTTCTTTTTTGTTTCTGATTTTGATTTATTTCTCTGCCTCCACCCTCAAAGAAAAGGATTTAATTTTTGTGTTTTTTTTTGTGGTTACTATTAAGGCACAAATCCATTTTATATTTATTTTTATTATTTTTATTTTTAAACTAAAATTAATTTCACAAATAAACTTAAAAATCACGCTCTAGTGAAATGTTATCGGTGTGACAATATGCTTACCCTACTGCAGACATGTCTTTCGTCTACATTAACTTTCATAAGGGCGAATGGAAGATGAAGGCACAAAAAAGGACATTTACATGGTTTACATGTCCTTTCGGTTTTTGACTGCAATTAATCACGAAATATTCACTCGCACCGGGCCATGTCTGTGCTTTGCCGCTTTGCGCTTTAAGGGCGTTTGTCTGTTTTGAATCTTTTTGTTTTTTTCTCTGGATTTTTTTTGTTTTATTTTTTTGCGTTGTGAACGAAAGAACTTTGAAATTTTATTTTCCGCGACATTTTTGATTACATAAAAGGAACGGATTTAGTGTCCTGAGGATATTTATAGGAGAAATTATAGCCTGAAAGGATTTTTATGATTATTATTAATTTTGGTGGTTTTTTTCGTGATAATATCGAAGTCGAAAAAGAGTAAAGTTCTTATTTTAATAAAAGGAATTGAGTGGATTGTAAAAGTTTATATTTGTGTTTGATGCTAAAAGTTTATTAAGTTTTTGTTCTTTAGAATATACAAGTAGCCCTCGATTTACACGGCATTTTAATTGCACGCTTTCGTTTGAAAACGGTTGAAGAACGGAAGAACTTCCAGTTATACGGCTTCAAATTTCTTTTTAACACAGGGTTCGATAAACGTAAAAGTTATATTAATTTTTTTTTAGAATATTGAACCGTAAAATTGATATTGAAAAATGGAGCTACCGAGGAGCAAATGCCGATGCCGATCACTACCTAGTTGATGGGAAAATGACTGCGAAAAGCTAGCGACAAGGCATAGAAGAAACGACAAGAGCGAAATAAAGTAAGAAACAAAACAAAAGTATGAAAAAATATTACCAGCAAAGTTAGAAGAAATAACAAGAAGTCGGTAAGAAAAGAAAATGATACTATGCTAGTAGTATCGAGGACATACTCGAGGTGCGGCAAAAATACTTCAGAGACTGCTTCAAAGAGAAGTTTTACTTTACCGCAACCTATCCAAACTCGGCCTTCAGTCATCGAACAGGAACTGGCTTCGTCACCTATTATGCTAAAAGGCGATGACAGATGATAAGGCAGTGAATTGCTGTAAGAAGAGAAGACAAGAAAAAATGTCATCTTTGTAAGAAAAGTAGAGAGGCGAAGACCCGTTGCGCAGCGTGGTCATCTAGAATGGTAATTGAGTACCCCAGGTTTTTGAGGTCGGCACAGTCTTTGTTCATGCCACACGATGTTCCATTACACAAAAATACTTCTGGCCAGCGATGAGTGGCCTCGATCATGCATTTGGTTGCAGTAATGCAAAAGGTTTGTCTTTTGTGACATACGAAGGTTCCCTCTTTAAACTTAATAAACTGGATCCTTTTCGCCCCTCTAAACAGAAGGTGCTAATGGTAGGCAATGCTCCCAAGCGGACTCTCATCTAAATACTAAACGCGCTAAATGTTCTTGTATTTACACATGAACATAGTAGAACCTCTTTTACCATTTCAAGTATACGCAGCGCACTCATCCTGACGATAGTAGATCCCTTCAATAGATACCAGGGGTCTCCCCTCTGAATATGTCCAACTGCGTCAAAACATTTTGTCACCGATTGCGTCCCACCTTTGCGGCGTAACGCTTGAGCATATTGGCTGATTGCAAAACTGGAAGAGGAGTATACATTACATGAGTATACAGACAGCTTAAATAATATGGTAGACAAATTTTGTGGTACTGTTCACAAGCCTTGACTACATTGTATCATTTTTTAATGGCCTAGTACGTATAGTATACAAACGAGGGTAAAAAATCTGTTAGTGAGCCTAAAATGATATTTTGAGGCATCAATCAGTGTAAAATATGCGAATTTTCATGTATGGTAAATGTATCGCAACTTCCAACCTCTTTTCCCCCTCTTATTTTTAATTCAATGATAAACTCAAGTTCAGCATAAGGAACGCTCCAATATTACAAACGCTTCTAACCAATAAAGCAAACCTTTATAATGAATAAAAACCATATTTTTCCATATTTTGTATATTTTGCACATTTACAATTTTTATAAAATGATCTGATTTATAATGAATACCTTAATCGGACATGAACTATCAAAGACACGCACAAAATCATCTCCTCGAACCTCAAACAGGTCATTGTTGTTGAAAGCTTTCAGATTTGACATTTGTCGAAAAAAGCTTTCAGATTTGACATTTACTGTGTTTCCATCAGCCGGAGTACAGTTTTCGTTGAGTAAACTTGAGCTTTTTCCTTCAAGTTAACTCGATGTCGTTTCCATAACGCTTCTGGATTAAAGTGAGAAATAAATGATCTTATGTTCTGTCGCTGTTGGTACCTACTCGTATATGTGCAGTAAAGGATACTCAACACATACATAAGCAAAACCCGGCTTATCCCGACTAGTTTTGTCGAATTTGGTTTGATTTAACGAAACTTTGCTCAATCCCCGTTTCATTGAGCGCATGATAGGTTTCGAGTTAAAGTGACAGATAAATAATTTTACGTTGTGTGACCGTTGGTATGTGCAGTAAAGGCACTCAAACACACACACACACACATATGCAAAACCCAACTGAACCCGATTGGTTCCGTCGAGTTTACTTGGATTTAATGAAACTTTACGTAAACCCGTTTTCATGGGCGCTTAATCTGAGTAAACCCGGGCAAAGTCTGCATGGAAACACGGTATAATTGAAGATAGATCGACATTCCAAATTGCCTTATCCGCAAATTGGATTTTATCCGGGATAATCCATGTTGGTGTTTATGATAAAATCTCGCATAAAAATATTATCCTAATTGATGTTTACGTCCCGAAATGTCTTTTTTTTTGTTTATATTTATTTTTGTTTACTTTCGAAATTCAACATTGTTTTGTCGGACCCAATAAATAATTATTGGCAATTGCTTCAGTTGTTTATTGCTATATGTTTAAGAGAAGAATTATGATCTTAAAAATATCGAACAAAACCTCCGCTAGTTAATAATATCTAAAATACAATTTGTATAAGGAATAATATCGAAAGAGTCTCTCATAATTTTCTCAATTTAAAATAATTTCGCAAAATAAAAACACGAAAAGAAAAAAAACTAGATAAAAATCCCATTTAGAATTCCTTCGAACCATGTGTAATCTCTCATCATGCTTCCACCTTTCGCATATTCACAAAGTTAACGCTACCTATAATCGCACAGTGAACACCTCTAATAGTGCACTTAACCCCATCTCCACAGAAAAAAAAACAACAAAAACCCCAAAGGAATCTCAACCTTAAAAAGAAGAAAAGAAAGAAAGACCACTAAAGTACCAATAACAACAACAAAAACAACAAAAACAACAAATAGGCATCGCTTACTGTTATCAGAGAAACATAACCTCAAAGTGTTATTCTCTCGCCACTTGCGTGACTTTTCGGTCCTGATGACGGCGGTATAGTACCGCATTGCCGGCCATAACTGGCTTGTCTATGGCCAGTAATTGAAAATTGTTGATAATTGACTTCATATCGAACGCGAGAAGCTAGCTTGCACCAAACAAACCAACCCGAGTTGAGAGTCAATGATGGCTGGCTTGGCTCGGTTTGGCTAAGAGTTCCTCAACCTCCTTTTCACTATTTTATCGGAAATTATTATCCACTTCTTGGGTTTTAAATGTCAACTGCTGACGGTTTTTTTCGTTATCTTTTTTATTATATTATTCTATGGCATTTACTATCATGAGTCCGCTGTAGTTCGGTTTTTAGTGCTTGTTTTCTGTGGATGTTAACAGCTTTTCAATTAGGCCTTATCCTTTCGGTTTAAATTATGTCTTTTATGTTCAAGTCAATTTGTGAACTTATATCCAGGTTTGTTCAAGTAATCACCCCAGTTTTAGATTGGACTGTTTGTGAATCGATATCTTTTATCTACGCGATTGTGAAGATAGACTTTAGAATATTATAACCACAACGAAATTATTGAGAAAACATCTATAGACATTCAACGATTGATTTGATTTTGTTTGTTGTTTATTTATTTTTTTTTAATCAATATCACAAAACAGACAAATGAATTAAGTTGATAAAAGTCTCCTTAACCACCGTCAATAATAATAATAATACCACCACCAAATCCTGTTATCAAGATCATCTAAATTGCATAATCGGTCTACCTTCCGCCATATGGCCGTCGTCGTCTGGTGAGTGAAAACAGAATGCCAAAAAACATTATGGATTTCCTTGAGAAAATTCTGTGTTGAGCATAACTTTTTCATGTGTATACAACTGGCAAACAGGCCATTGTCTTTATCATCAATATAATAACATTCGTCTGAGTCTCCATAACTATATGCTGCGATATACCTACAACGAACGAATCACCAAATCCACTCTATACCCCCGCGCGCGATCACATGGGATTTTATTCATTCTAGAGAGTATAGGAAAAATCGATGCCCAGAAGAAATTGTGTTGTAGTGAATAGCGAAACTATCTATAAGAAGGAACACCATAATCCATTCACCGGGAAGAAGACCATCTCCGGGCTCTCATATATACAAGATACTCATAAAAAAAAGTGCAGCATGTATCCACCCTTTTTCGGATATATTCACATTGGAAAATCGTGACTTGAACAATACCAGGGTTTGGCATCTTCAACATACTTCTCTGCGCGGTTTTCGCATACTCGACATGCACACCCCACATTCTCCGCTACCTTCTTCTTCATCATCGTATCGATGCTTTCCTGGCCCACAAAATGAATCTCCGCCGATCTTCACCTTCACATTCGATATCTTAAAGCTGATTCACCAGAAATGAAAAAAAAAATAAAAAAAAATAAAAAAAAATAAAAAAAAAAATTAAAAAAAAAACTATCGATAAAACGATAGTGCTGGGAAGATGATGTTATACCGCAGCGCGGTCTGTTAGAAGGAACATCCGCAAAAGCGGTCCAGCGAATCTCTTCGATCCAAGCCGAACGTCGAACGTCCAAGCTACAACTAAGATCGTCCAGATGATCGAGAGAGAGCGGCGCAGATCGAGGAGGGGTTCTTCGATGGATGAAAGTAGCGCTGAGCTGTAAACGGAATCGAAGGAACCCGATTGTATTGTAAAAAAAGAGCAATCGATCGATTTTTCGTATTGAATACGAAAACGATTATTGATACTCGATTTTCCTTTTTATTACCAAATTGCGTATGCATTCAGCCTTGGTGCATTGTTGGCTAACTGAGAAACGAAGACCGGCTGAGGCCTTTTGGCCGATTGTGTCCAAGAGTGGACTTTGATTGCTTTTATTAAATTGTCAATTGATAGTGCACGACAATGTCTTAAATAAAGGGATTTATTACTTTTTCGTTATATATTAATATAGTTTTGTGAAAATTTGCGATATTTCAATATGGAACCGAGCTTTAGTGGCTGGGGACTTCTTTGCGACCATCAGCGGAAAATGCATAGAAAATCGTGCATTTTCAATAATAAATTAAAAATATTCATGCAGAGCTTATATCAATGCTGAATGGGTTAATCTTAAGATTCGTATCCATTCAATCCAGTATTTGAATGACTCTATTATAACGTTTCGCCATTGTTTTCATGTAACTACAACTGGACTAATTTAATACACTGAACAAAATTCTTATCTTAATTTGAAAATCGATTTCAATCTGGCAACGCTGGGTGGCTCACAAATACGATGAAATACGGTTAGTAAACAGTTGCAGGTTTGCACTGTTTCAATCAATCGTCAAATCTGATGAAAGAAAATTTTGTGGAGTATAGCCTGTTAAAGAATCACCCCAAATGACACCATCCCTCCTGCTTCTGCTTGTTTGATACGCTAGGTGCATATGAAGGTTCCAAAACCTCAGCGTATAAATCGTGGCTTCTAGATATGGTAACAACAAGCACATCATTAGGAGAATCAACAAGCGATCGAGGCTAATGATTTTTACTAGTAGTTGGTGTTAGTCCTTCAGTGGGGGCCTCGGTAGTCTAGAGAGTAAGGCGCCTGGCTACTATCCCAGAGGTCCCGGGTTCGAATCCCGGCAGAGCCCCACGGTCCTTCGCCTTTCCCACCTTCTTTCTTCTTCCCTCCTTACATTCCTCATTCTCCCTGTCATAGCCTTCCGCTAGCACTGCCCCGCTCCACCAAGCGCATGTCATCGGTTGGTTGGTGGGATTCAACTCGTTTCAGGAGGCATAACACTCCAACGAGTTGCTTCTCATTGCCCCGATGCCAGAGTCGCGATAGAAATGATTGGGGTTAGGTGGTTGTGGCAGTTCCTTCCTACTTCTCTCTTCCCCTTCACTATCTATCGACTAGAGCTTGCTGTTTGACATTGCACTCTATACGAAGAAAATAGATTGTCGACAGTACAAAAGGCTTTCCCTGAGTTCTAGTCTTCCACATAAAAAAAAAGTTCGATTATCAGGTTGTATCGTTGGCGATTTCTATGTTGGACAGAAGATCTTCGTGAGCTGTGATTTGTCGGATGGTGTTTCTTTGCACTTTATCGTATCATAGGTCGTTTCGAGATCCCATTATCGGTTTGGACATCAGCTAATACCACGATACTAGCTGATACCCATGTCACATTATACCTAAATCTTATCCGGTAGGTTTCAAGTCATTAATAAGTTAGTATACATACTGACGCCTGTAGGCCCTTAAGGGGTAGGTAGAAATGAGTTAGTAAGACTATTCCTTCAATACCCAATATTAATTTTTAATGACCTCGCTGGAAATAACATTTCTAGTATTTTTTTCTGGTTGGAGGATAAACAGGCTGTCAGATGAACTGACTCTTGAGCACGCTACATGCATTTGACCATGTGAGAAACAGTCAGTCCTCAGATCCGCACCAGCCACTTACAAACTCTGTCCCTGTGCCTTATTGATGGTCATGGCGCAGCAATCCTTAACGGGAAATTGCAGACATTTGAAGTCAAAGTGGTAGTCGGATGAGATCTTGTGGGATGAGGACGGTTTCTCCTTGACTGACGCCTGTGAAAATCTTGGTTATGTGTTTTTACAGACTTTTAACCCGAAACCTGGTACCATTGCACAGTTTCGGATAGTTTAAATTGCACAACAGATTTATTGGAGCGCCATTCTTGAGGGTAGAGGACGTGAGCTGCTGTTCCTTGTGGTTTAAGACCTCCATTACCGAGTCCACATATTCATACTTCATATGCTCGGTCGGCAGCTTCTCCACCAGAAAGTTGTTGATGCCGTTGGCTCAGTTGTTTGTTTAAGTGAGAATTGCTCTTTCCCTAACCATAATGCACAATCTAAACCAGCCTGGTGAATTTTGGAGTATATTCTGTCAGCCAAGCTAATCAGATCTTCCATAATATCGCAAAGGTTACTCGGAATATTTATTCTCCCTCTACTTCCAAAATTTTTTCATCACCAATATCTAGTAATAAGTTAGAAAACCCCTCTGCCCTCATATTACATCGAAGGTGGACACTCATATAAACTCTCAAGGATAGAACTTTTACAGTAGGCCATAAGATGTATGACTTGAGACGGGCTTTAACTTCATCTGCACGTGTAACTCGTAGCACAACAGGCAAGGTCTGTCTGAAGTCACCAGCCAAAACCACTGTAACTCCACCCATAAGTTGGTTGTGGCCCCTGGAGCGTCCTGCTTAGAACCTCGATGCCTTTCTATGGTGTCTCGATACCTTGCCACGGTGCACTACAGACAACATCCTCAAGAAGGATAAGGCATTGCTTGTAAACAATGTCAAATACCAGTTGAACATTTCCGCGTTCTCTTTCCATGTTCCGCAAGACTCAGTATTTCTCCCACAATTTAAGGAGATCTCCAACTTGGGCGCACACTAACATGATCAGGGATTTTATTAAGAGAGTCAGAGTCGGAGGCTTCTTTCCATAGTGCGATACTAGTGTACATCGTCCTCTAGCAAGGCAAGTGTTCTGCACGTCGTCGCCTGAAATATCGGGTAGAGTATTTCTGCCGTATAAGGAACCTACCTGCCAAATTTCAAGTTTGTGGGCTTTATAGTTTCGGAAATTTCGTGATGAGTGAGTGATATTTCGCTCTATATATATGATTGTCACTTGTATCCTTGATAGCTAACATTACTGGTATGCAGTCTTTCTTCAAGATTATCATTGTTCAAGTTGAACTATTTGACTACATTTGTTCCATTTACTTCTGTGATATTGGAACAAATTTTTGGACGGGTTTTTAGGTTTGGGTCTGTTTTCGATGCGCCATTCTGAAAACTGTTGCCTTATTTGCATGTCGTACTCAAACGTTAATATGTTGTCGCCAGATTTGATGCGATTAATGAAGGTGGGGTTCGTAGAAGCGCTAGAAATCATATCTTCTGCGACCTGCTTTCATTGCTCTTCTCGAAAAAAAATAAACTCTTTCGAAACTGGTCATGTAGCAACGCGCTTCATGAAAAGATATGTTAACCTCTTCAATCGTAGATAGGGTTGCCAACTCGACGGGACGGAATTACCGGCCTCTCCCCCACCCCTTCGCCATCGTGGTGTCTTTGAATGGATTTAAAGCCATCGTATTTTACAGTAAAAAATGTACGGCATACAATGCACTTGGCTTCGCTTTGGTCTCTTCCAATTACAAGCCACGTTGAAAATTTTGGATCAGTTAAAACCACGATTTATTGAAAACGCAGTTTCTAGATCGTGGTTTTTTCGGAGGCGGTGACTTTTCGTTGCCCGACATAGTTTTTGATCTCACTCTTGAAGTATTACTTTCATACACATTTAAAATGCCTGCTTTTAAATATCATTTATTCAGCCGCAAAATCTGGCAGCGTCGAATCAACACAAAGCTGACTGCCGTTTGCTAGTGATGCTTAAGCTGCTGACAGAAACAGGCGCAAACGCCGTGCGGGCAATGACAGAGAGAATAGAAGTAGTGTATTCAAATGCGCACTAACGAAATGCTGATTCACGCTACGCACACACCGCGCAAGTTGCTTTACTTTCTACTCTCTGCGCGTTGCCGTCGCGTGTGTCAAGAGATGTTTGTGTTTTGAGTCGTGTTTTCGTGGTGGTTTGCATATGTTTGGAGTCGTGTGTTGGTGTTGGCTGTGATATCAAATTTGTTGATTTTTATATTTTTTAATGAAAATCTTTATTTTTCCAAATTGGGGTAATTAAATTAGCACCTAAAAAAAAGACAAACCCTGCAGGATAGAAAAATTATATGTAAATCATTCAGGTTTTTCAATTTTTTTTCCAATCACGTCCACTTGTCACTTTTATTTCGTTGTTGTGTTCAAAGTCGAAGCGCGCCGCCGACACCGCAACATCATGTCAGTGAAAAGTCGCCACATACCGCGAAGCCAATGTCCGCACGGCGTTTGCGCCTGTTTCTGTCAGCAGCTTTATAGTGATAGTCGGTACAAAAGCTACCAGGTCGATGCGCATGATAACGCGCTAAATTCAAATTGCGTTTGAGTAAAACATGTTAAAAATGTACGAATTTCTTAATAGTTGTAAAGATTTTCTAACTTTACAAGTATTAACAAAAATTATCAAGATTAAAACATTTTTGATGGAAGAAATTGAAATTGCCGGCTTTTTTCGAATTTTTCAAATTTCTGGCCGGCCGCCGGTTCGAGAGTGATATTGCCGGCCGAGCCGGCTGAAAACCGGCCACTTGGCAACCCTAATCGTAGACATTGAAGAGCAAATAGAACGAGTCAAATCAACTACCATTTATCGGCCATCCTATATCTGTGTCTTTAGCATGCACCTTAGGCCTCCTGCAGCATTTTGAGCGGTTCGGCACGCGGAATTTCTTTTGAAGCATTTAATTTAAGGCAAAGTCTTTGTTTAAATAATGTACGAAATGTAAAAATACCGGAGCACTTTGAAATATGATTAACACAAACTACTGCTATGAACACCCTGAGTGACAGATATGAATTTCCCTTGTTAGCTCGATATATCTTACCAAACAGGATGACCCCCTACGCTAGAAATATCAGAGGCCAATACCAGTGCGGCTTCGTCCCGTGCAAATCAACAACTGATCACATTAAAAACTCAATCCAGCACCTCTTCATAGAGTTTAAGGGCTCCTATGATAGAATACTCAGAGTAGAACTCAAAGCCAAATATGAATCCCAGTCGATTTGTTGCCGTTGAACGTTATAGAACCTTCCAATTAAATTAAATGATCACTAAATTCAACGGAGGGAAAGATGGTGTGCAGGTACTAAAATTTCAGATCGCTGGAGCAATTGAAAATAATATTTCGTAGAAGACCCAAAATACACGTGGACGCATGCTTCTGAAGCACATGAGTGTTTTTTGGGTAACGAGGGCATAGGTATATGGAGGTGAAAAATTGAACATTTACTTACTTCGTGGAGACTTTCATGATTCTGCTTTTGACCGGAGAGCACTCACTGGGATGGTTGACCAAAATTACAAAAATTTACATCTTACATAAGTTCATGCAGTTATACAAAATCTACTTCGTTCGCATCCCCGTGCATTTTCAGCAAGTTTTCACCGGACTTTTTTTTTGCTTCAGGTTTATGCTTTCTCGTGTATCGCCTAAGCAGTACAATGTCTCTTCATTGGAAGGGAGAAGATGTGCCTGTAGGTAAGAATTGGACGGTGGATACGGTATCCGCCTGATGGGCATCGTGTCTGTGCGGTTTTATTTTGTATGCACGGCTCATTCCAATAGATAAATCGCTTAGAAGAAAGGTTCGTTTAAGCAAAGCCCAATACGATTTGCTCTAGATATCAGAATTTCGACTTCAAAAGCCATTAAGGAGTCTGACTACCCATCCCAGAGGTTAGGGTTCGATTCCTCGCCATAATATTTCTTCGTACTTGCTCTCCCTCTTTAGAGCGGTTTCCTTTAAACTCTCTGCCATTGGCTGTAAGGATAAGGAAGGAAGCTGTCTCTTAGTCGATAACCGAAGAGGGGTTGTGTGCTGGTAGTATTGGTTGAGCATAAAAAAAGTGTTGGCTTTGGCATTCGTTCAAGGTTTTACGACGAAAGATGGCTCTTCGGCATTTGATTCTACTATACAATCTCCTACAGTACAAGAGATATCTACCTCAAACCTAGAGCTTCCACATAAAAAAACAAAGTCTAGCCATTCCACGAAAGTAACAAAAAAGTATCCCCTGAAAGAAGAAAAAACAAAAACAAATAGTCCGAACAGGTGAACACAATTAAATTAAAATCCGCACATCCGAATGACTGGACTCACTTTAGCGCTAAATAGTCCATCTTTTTTTTATTAAATTACTTTTCATTCCGCTTTCTATTCCCATGGTTACTAATAACTTTACCTCCCATAACAGAGAGATAAAAATGAGTTTATTTCCATCATCTCCGTGCAGCTTCTGTATCACTTTGATGGTGGCCACCGTATTTCTTGGATAAAAGGTTTTTAAGCAATTTCGTTTGCCACAGGTAAATTATCCACTGTGCGGCAATTCCAAAGAATTTGTTTTTAAAACCCACCGCTTAGCTGTGCGATGAGATGTGGGGTGTAATAAAACTGCGATGCTGAAAAACGAAAGAAAAAAAAATTAAAATAAATATATACATACATGCATACACAAGCAACGGATATCTCCTTGAAATGCTTCTTACTACATCTTCCTCAGAATCCCGGCACTGACTGCCAAGGAATCCTCGGTTAATCATTTTGTCCAACATCATGTTGACGAAGAAGTTTTGTAGTACAGCTATAAATCACTAGTGAGGGATCCGTGATTATACCTTTGGCGGTATGACATGGCGCTGACGGATTTTTAAGATAACCAAACAAAAACTAAAAAACACAAAAAAAATAACAAGAAGAAAAATATTATGAAGGAGAAGAAGGGAAAAGTGAAATGATCCCAAGAAGAAGAAGTGTCGGAGATGATCCTCAAGTGCTTTAAGATTCTTTTTTTCGTAATGTGGCATTTCTAATTGGGAGAAGGTTTGTTAAGTGAGAATTTTTTTTGGGAAGGTTTTGAAACAACTTTTTGTGAGAAGAAGAAACTGTTTGCTTCATGAGTAGTAGAACAATGTTTGTGTGGAACATAGGTTTGAAAGTCAGCTCAGATTTGATGCCAATCAGAGTCATTTACCAAATATAGTAAGTAACTTAAGTGTTTGTATTGCGAAAGTTCGATAAAAACAAGAAATTTTCATTGGAGAAAACCAGAGAGACAGGGCGGCTAGCCTAAGACAGCAAGCTCTAGTCGGATAGATAGAAAGAAAAGTGAAAGAAGTAACAACCCCAACATTCGGTTTTATTCGTCCGGCTTCCATCCAATACCACCGCGAAAGAACAAAAACATCTGTGATCGAAGGAGCGGAGGAGTCATTGCCTCGAGTGACCCCGTCCAGGCGACGAACTTCCATGAACTCCACTAAGGGAAAGAACCAAGAATTTATCAGAGCTTGTAGCACTGACCTACTTTTACTTAAATCTTCATTTTTTACTAAAGTAAAAACTAGAGCTAAGTCATATCTAAGAGCTAAGCTAACATATCGGTAGGACCATTCTATATTATGAGTCTAAATAGAACCTCCAACCATCAGTACAAAGTGCATTGGATGTATCTCACTTGTTGCTATTGGAGATTAGTCTGTCGGGCGTCAGGAGGTCCTGAACATCCCTACCTGAAGCACTTATAATGAATGGTCCAATGTACGTATAGCAATCCACGTTTTACCACTGCCCCTGAAAGCCAATATAAAATTGCACGCATTCTCGACACTTCCGTTCAGCCACTGATTCTATGTTCGTTTGCCAGGTCCCAGGTCCATTAATAGAGTAGCACCACGCCTTGTTTGGAGCGATACGAAGCAGAATCATTGTCTAAACTACTGAATAAGGTTCAAATGAATTTCATAAAAGTAGGTATTAGATAATGTGTACTCGTACCTGTGAGCGGATTAATAGATCAGCCTAGATTAGCAAGCTGAACATCTCTCCACACTGCAAACCCAAGTGTGTGAATTTAAAACGGATTTTGCGTGTAAAGTCGTGTAGTCACTTTATACGCGTTTAAAATGTGTTAATATTTAACACGCTAAAAGTGTGTAAATTTAAAACACTTAATACGTGTGTTTTTAACACACCAAATTTAATACTTTGGAGATTTGATTGATTGATTGCATCTAGGAAACGTTTGCCATATCCAGAATCCACACTGCAAACCCCAGAATATTTTTTCCGAGTGAATTTAGCACACTACACTCTTCATAAGCGTGTAAATTCGGCTAATCGTGTGAAAATAAGCGTTTTAGAAATAAACCGTGTTAAAGTAATGCGGATAAAAGGACATACGTGTAAAAATCACACACGTTCAGCGTATAATATTTTTTACACGCTAAAGAAATTGTAACGTTTTATCGTTTTACGTCTTAAACGTGTGAAAATCACACATTATGTGTCATTTCACACACTTCACTATATTAACACGCATGAGAGGATAGCTTAAAGGAAAGTTAGACAATTGTGATTCTTTATTTAAATGCTCAATCACCAGAGAGCTTCACGACCTTTCTTTACAGTCAGTCGGTAACAGAAGGGCATCAAGACATGTCGTTGCAGTTTACATCAAGAATTTTAAGCTTACGGTGACGGTTTTTCTAAGTTTACTCCAGGCAGAACCACTCTAAAAAGCTTCATTCAAAAGCTTCCAAGCAATACATATTCGGTGTACTTTAAACACACGCATTAAGTGTGTTAAATTTACACACTTTTCGCGTATTAAAAATTAACACATTTTAAACGCGTAAAAAGTGACTACATGACTTTACACGCGAAATGCGTTTTAAAATCACACACTTGGGTTTGCAGTGCAGAATCGCCGGAATGTGACGTGACAAAGTAAGAGTACCGTCCGATAGGTCAACACCCGACCTAATCGGAACTGTGGTAGCCTATTATTAACCTTGTTAGGGCTACTATTTCGGTGACCACCTACAATAGTCATTCACCCTCTTCATTTTTTGCGTGGTTGTGCTACCATCGGTTTGTAAAACCTACGACTATTTACTCTGTGTAGAACAAATAATACGACACGAACAGCAACTCTTAAGAAATGCTTAAAAACTTCTTAAATAATGCAAGGTTTTATAGTTTTGAGTTTCTTTGGTGGTATTGTGTTTGATATGAATTTAAAAAAATTTAACGTCAAAACGATCGTTCAATCCTGAAAACCGTAGTACAACCAACCTGACAATGTTTTTATATTTCTGTACCTCTTATATTTTCATTTTACAAAAAAAATAAACATAGTAATAAGTACCTTGAAACTACAAAAACTACTTGTTCTCTACTTCGATGGACCTATATTTTTTTCAGTAAATTTAATTAGTAAGGTCACAACCTATGAAGCTGTCATTGGATGTAACTACGTGCAACAACTCATATAAGTTTACACTTCTGCTATTCATATATCAGTGAAAAACAATCTTGCTTATAATTTCATCAGTCTTGGCACATAACAGAAAACGGATAAGATTGTAATCTGCCATAGCAATTCACATCAATTTCTCATCTTTGATATGCCCCAATAAAGTGGGCAACCTTCAATTTCACACCTCCATACCCCCGCGCCGAAAACAGCACTGCAATTATTCATCTCGTGACACAATGGTCTCTGGATTGCTTTAAAAACACCGCAAAATTTCCATCAGCGACACTAGATAATCTGGCATATAGTGAAAACCACCTCTGTCGTCCACACACATCCCATATGACAGTCGTACAAGACTGTGGATGCATCTTAATAACGTATTCAAGCCCAGCCAGAGTATTCCCATGGTCCAATTAAAAGCTAAAAAATTTATATTAAAAAAACTACGAAGAAAATCTCGAAAAGTGCATCGCTCAAGATCATTGTCAACGGCTTGTTAAAGTTAGGTCTCCGCGAATCCGGAGTGCGACCAACTACAGCTGCACCAGCCACAACGGCCTCAACAACAACCCGGCGTCGGCGGCGGTGGCGGTAGCCTTAGATTTTGCCGTCGTCGTCTTCCTAAATCAGCCTGAGAAAAGAGACGTGCTCCAGCACATAGATAAAAATTTGCATAAGTCCGTGCGAGACACGATACTTAACTGATACGAAGATGGCTCATGATAAGCACACAAGAAGAAAACTGTATGAAAACAGAAAAAAAATTTTTGATGCAAAATTAAGAGGAAAAAATATGAAACAAAATGGAAAATTAGTCGGGAAAATTGGCACAGACGAGAGAAAAGTGGATAAAATGTAGCGGTCCTTGGCTACGTTGGGACTTGGGACAGTTTTCCTGCTCCTATTCTTCTGCATCAAGACCAGAATGCGCTATTGTCTGTCTCAAGACACCCGGTGGAGGGTGGGATCTAAGTTTTTGAACTTGGTGAAAATCGCATGCAAAGAAGCCAAGCGCCAAGTTTTTAATGACAATTGTGTGCTAACGTCATGATATGAGAACACCGAAAGGGTCACGTTAACTTTTCATATGCGGTGTTAAAGGGGTTTTCTATGGCAGCTGAAAAATGACTTTGGAAATTATGAGAGAAAAGTTAGACATTCTTTAATTATCCCTTGACAGCAGAAATGCATGGAATTAGGTCTTAGTGGAATCACTTGCTGCCTAACAGAACTAAAGTGAGCGTGTTAGGATTAAGAGAGTCAAACGGTACACAATTATATTAGATTGAAGGTCGATTTTCGCAATAAGATTTTTACGCATAAATATCCTGTAGCATCCTTAGTGTCAATTGTATCCCAGCCTACGACCTGGACGAGATTGCCGCACCTACCATCCTGTAACATGGATTAAGATGCACTTGTTCTATAAAAGACAAAATCTTCTAGTGTAATACTCATTCACAGATTCATCCACTATTCCTTCATAACGCTCAAAAATCAAAGTGCTGACTTCCGAGGCGATCTATTACATATACGATTCCGATATAATTTTGTTATGTGCCTAAAACTAGCCTATCATGAATGGCGTCATCAATAGCCGTGTTCCTTTTCTGCTCTTTTTTACTCGTATTTACTTGGAACTACTCCTGCTCTCACAGAGAATTCATACGTTTTACTCAAATCAACAAATTTTGCGTTCCATTAATTTTTTACTCCGGAGTACTTAAAAGTAGAAAAGGAACACGGCTAATATGGACTAGCATATGAAGTACCTCCAGGGACATTTAATAGACCGCTTTTTGCTTTAAACTTCAAACTTTTTCAAATTAACATTTTCTTCTCCTTTTCTAAATGAAGTATCAGGTCCAATCGTACAACAGCCTTCACTTGCCCTGGCCCATTGCACTACACCACCTATATATGTCAGATTTGTAGTTGAGACTGCTGGTACATATACATTAATTTGACTATTGGTTTATCGTTCAGACTTGACTGTTTTAACGTAGGTCGCGTTAACTAACGGGACGTTGCTCCTCCCGCTATCATAGAGACGGTGAAGGGTAGACTCATCCAACTTGACTTATAGCCTGAAGGTGGAGTCCCATTTCTTTTGATCCTTCATAGATGGTAAATTAGGTCGCAGTATCCGGGTTTCAATCCAACTAGTCCATCAAAGTCCGATCGTCAAAGTCTTTTTTCATACAGTGCCTTATTTGGTACGCTTTTTCAATCATGATGGCCCTGGATCCAAGCAAGGCTAGCTTAACTGAAAATACATGGTTCACAAAGATTACATTGGCAGTCCCATCAGACTTGCTTATACTTGATCCTATGAGACAGTGTCGTTCTGATGCCACTTGGATATTCGAAAATTTCAGATTTGTGAAGGCTCTTCTTAAGTTTTCATTTGTGCATGTCAATATAGCCCAAACCTAGGATCCCTAAGTTCATCGCTCTACTAGGACCTGGGAGTTTCACGCCAGATTCCGGAACCAACTTTGGATCTTGAAACTATTCGTATAACATACGAGTGTACTCTACTGTACCTAAGAGAAAACTCAGAATAATTTAACTTGTACGTACGCGGAAGCGAATCTAAACTTTGAGATCTTCGCGAACATGCAGTCCGATAGCAATTCCGCTTACAGGATCTCCTCCAAAATCAGTCGAAAAGAGTACCAAGAGCGACAGCAAAGATTTCTTTGCCGGAAAAGCAGACATTTGATAAGAGATGGTGATGATTTGTTTCAGTGATTTGTCCAATGCTAATGTAAGGCTCTGCCTTTGGGTCGCTCTTGCAAAAGAATATAAAAAATCAGTCTGCGCCATATCCACAAAAATGGAATATATTGGCTTTGTGTACAATTTTAGCTGCAAAGCTTCAATGTAATTATCGATTTGTTTTGCCAGCTCACTTCAACATCGAGCACCCGACAGCGTGGACGGCCCGTCGGGTGACTGGGTCAATAAGACGTATGGACACAACAACATTCTGCGCTCTCTCTACCACATAGAGGGGCCATCTGACTACGTGATCTAGAAAATGTAAACTGTGACAAAGGTCTCGATTTCCAGAACCCCATCACAGAGGAGGCTTCTACCTTGATAAGAACTAGGAATTAACATTATATTCATGTAGGGGCCAGAGTTTCCTTTCCTTCAATAAACCACTGACGCTTGCCTAATTTTTGCATTGCCTTTTCGACAAAAGTCCTGATAATCTGCAAAGGACGAATCCAGCCAGGAACTATCTGGAGGCCCAAGAGGATCGAAAGAAAGTAGACGCGGTCTATATGAGGTTGAAGTTGGTCGAAACTTGTTAGAAGGAGCGATACTCCGTGGGCAAGAGGTACAGGATCACTCTTCAGCGAGGACTGGATTATAGGAACTTCGAGAGCATCCAGAAGACCGATTAATTGGGCAGACTAGGAGCAAATCTTGTACACAGATGGATAATGTACAGAAGTTGTCACTTCCGTTCAATAGCAACCTTCAGGTGGAGGGATTTTAGCTACAACGAAGAGAGATCACACGACCTCTTGCTTATCCAGCCTTTTCCAGGTTTATTGCAGATTGTTGATTCTTTTTTTCGCCATTCATCGATCTTGCGAAAATACGCCGCTACGATTATCCGATTTTTGATTTAAGGCTTTTTAACCTATTATAAACGTGGACGTATACAGCCAGACGTAAAAGCTGTTCCTCCAGACATAAAGCCTAAGCTCGTACACAATCCGCCTAACTTGGCCGTATAGTGTTCACCACATGAGTTGCCCCCCCCCCCCCCACTCACATTCACTTAAAAGCTTAAGCTCACTTTGAGCACTCCTTAAAAAGCTCACTGCGCTCCCGTTCTCATACCACTTCTATATATTTTTTAGCTACACAAAAGTTGTTGTGCTCGGGTGGAAAGCTTGCTCCTCCTGAATATTTGAGCCGGTTTAGGCGGTGCGCTCCAGCGCATGTGCCTCACGAACTTTGTGGATAAAGGGAGAAGTGGGGTGGAACCTCTCTTCATCTCCACTCCTCCCTTCATCACCCTGCGTGAGGCACATGCGCTGGAGCGCACCGTCTAAAACAGCTCTTAATCGAAACTTTTGCTGCCGGATGCATACATATATACGACCATGCTTCTGCAACAACACCTATTTTTGGGCAAGGAGATGCAATAAGTGTAACCTTTCATTCTTCGGTGGAGAGATTTTTGTGCTTCTGATTTTTCGGGAAAGCACGCTCTCGCACAAATAAGAAATTAATGCTTTAGCGTGGGTAAAATAATGAAAAAACTTCAAAACTTGTTGTAAACAAAGTGAAGATTAAATTTTTTTTAATATAAAGAAAAGGGAAGTATACATAATTTCTGTGCAACGAGTTCGTTTAGGATTAAGTAAAAAAAGTATACTTTTTTTCAAATGGCATAACTAATTAAATTGCATGTGTCTTAAATCACTATAACGTTCAATGTCGAGCGGATTTTATAAATTTTCCCAAGAAATTCTCTCTTAATTATCATTTAAATGCGGACCAAAAGCTTCCATTAACATATTTAGTAAGAAAGCGAAATTATAAATAGAAAGATTCGAGTTTAAATCTTAATCAGATCCACCAGAGTCAAACTTTACTTCTACACTTTTGACACAGTTGGAGCTGGAGAATTTATTTTGTGTTCTATAATGTCATCATTATAACAAGGCTTCCCAAAACCTTGAAACCAGATCCTTGCATGCTATATTTATTATTTAGAAATTTATTATCGCATATTTTCACTTTGTTAATGTGTTAATTTAGTAATTTTATTTTCTGCTACCTTCTGTTGTCTTTATTATACAAGCTCATTGCAGAAGATTGATCAGTCCTTCCATTAATCAGTCGTGTGCGCCATGTTTTAATTTAAATCGCAACAAACTTGAAAGCATTCAAAAACTTAAGTCCCATGCCAAAAATAGGTTTTGATAATTTTTTTTATATATTAAGCTAAAAACAATTTTCTTCTCTCACCCAACCATTTTTTTAAAGTTAAAAAACTCATGTCCAAATGCGTCTAAAGTCGAACATTGTCGATTATTGTATTAGAGCAACACTCATAAACTTTCGCCACAAAATAAATTCTGTAAAGTCACTGCCGATTGTGCTTTATTTTTTTTCTAATCTAAGATATTCTTAACAAATATATGTACGTCATCTCTCCAAATGCTTGTACAAAAAACATCAATCACAACACTCACTCAGTAAAAATAATCTACAAGAAAACAAAATAAAACAAATTTCTACTTCAACTGAAATCTAAGTAAAGTAAGCAAGTAACCAAGTCCATTCGCTGCATGAACTCATTAAAGCATAGATTAAGTCCAAAAGTCAGGTAGAATTTGTAATGAATCCAATTTTTTTCACAACGTCCATTCTACGAGCTGAGCAAAATGAATGCAAATAAATGGCTTCATTCCAGAAAATTACCTCACGAGGTCAGAAAAGTCAGACGAATACGATCAGCTTGTTAGAAAAAAAAAGAAAATAACAAAATACAAGCCACAAAAAATAAAATAATCGTGGAGGAAAAAAAAATACCTAACAAATATCCGATAAACAGTTCACTTTCCCCAACGCAAGTTCGCAAGTTTGTCAACCCTTTTAACTCGAATAATGGCGACCGATGACCATTTTCTTCAGCACATCACCCCTTTTCTATGTGACTCGCCCCCGGTAAAGTACAGGTACAACACCATGGATTTATTGTAGAAAAGCGAGAGCTGAACCGAGAGTTACAGAAGCCCCGGGAAGAACTTCTTTGGTCGGGTTTCGAACCCTATACCTACACCCCCAAAAAGTCTTGCTAATATTCTTCTTCAATCCAGAAAACTTTTGACACGAATAGCTCCGGGGAAGACAGTCGATGTCGTCCATGCTTAAGAGCTGATGAATGAGCCTCTCTTAAGATGTTTTGACTTACAAGCCGACAACTCGACACCCATCATTCCGGTAGAGAGAACTACCCAACTGGCCGGACCTTAAGCCGAGACAACCTTAAGCAGGTGTAAAACTGAAACGTTTTAGCCAAAGAAACATGTCGCGGTCAACTTTTGAGGTTTCTTGTGTATGCCCCGAACGGTGGTTGCATACTTCTTCACGTTTTAATTGGATTAAGAACGAATTTCTCAAACTCAATGGAGCCATACTATACTACACTGGGGTTTGGTGAAAAAATACAAAAAGGTCTTTTGCCACTATTCTTTCTCGGGTTTTGTTTTTGGGTTTGTTTTCATTTTTCGTTGTTGTTGCAGCGAGGTGCAACGCCACCCGTTCCTGAGTGCACTCGATGTCAGGTGGGTTTTCTGTAAAATCGCGTGATTTCTGCCCCGTTTGTTCTCGGTTATGCATTAATAATCCCAATGTTACCTGAGCATATAGTAAGTAGCGGTTTGCTCTCATTTGTTCAAGGTGTTTCTGTTATAGCGGAGCCGGAGTAGGAAGAACTTAATTTTAAAAATGAGGAAGTCTATAAAAAACGATTTTAATTGTGATGTCAGTGTTGATGGTTTGATTGAAGGCATTTTTTTATATCACTTAATTTGAATTTGATTTATTTATGGTAAGTAGTTTTTAATTGAACGAGGTAAAACTCAGGTTTTCAACCGGGCCTTGGCCTCTCGCAACTGATTGATCCACATCCATATTGCGCAACGTTGTCCTTTAATTTCCCATCCATAAGCTCTGGAATCCTGGAAGCCAAAGCATTTTTTATTGAATTGTATTTCGGGGAAGGCGCATTCGGCATCCAATACCATTTGCCGATCTCGACCATTTTTATGTAAAAGTCCAAGGTTAGGAATATGCTTTGTACCACCGTCCGACATGTTGTACTCATTGTGCCATTTCAAGCAGTAAGTTTGGCTCGAAGAAAGAAATAGAGGATGGGATAGATTAATAGGGGCGTTTCATTTTCATTGGAGTACGTACTCCGGAGTAGTTGGGCGCACATCCAGCCCATACTCTGGTGTGGCAGCATCTACTCCGATGTGCACCCAACTACGCTGGCGTGCGTACTCCAATGAAAATGTAACGCACCTAATAAGAGTCTGGAGGGTGCGATGGACGTTGCATTTAAATTCCTAGATGTTGCAGGAGTTCACACCAAAACGAAGAAATTTGGACGAACCCCACTGTAACAAAAATCAAAACAATAAATTTTTGTATCGGGGCTTCGATTTCGCAAAGTCGATATCCTCCATGGCTTTTGTGTATCTCCTACAATAGTGAGCTGGAGCTGGATTTACATTACTAATCAAGCTCTTGGAATTGTGTTGTAAGCCCTGCGTCTCAAAGAACATGCTGTGTGGTTTCTGTTTCTTCCTTGCAGTATTGAAGTATGTCGGTATCATTTTTACCTATGGTTTTCAGATGGTCGTTATCGCCAAGCCTCAGTTCTATAAACTGTCCTCTTTATCATAAACGATTTTCTCTCAATCCCCTCGGATTAAGTTCGCAACTTCGCTGCTGACACTACTCAGCGTTTCTCGTATGTCTTCGCCAGTGTAAGCCAAGCACGTGCCAGTGCTTCCTTTCATAATCGACAGCTCATGTCCAATTCAATCAACAGAGACGGATTCAATCTTGATTGCCGCAGCAAGAATCTTGTTGAATTTAACGCATCCACGGCGAAGTGATGACTTATCTCTAATGAAACCTTCTCTATTTTATCCCCAACTCAGACAATGGTGGCGGCTGATTCATCTTTACATATATACATCGTAGGCGGTAACACTAACAGAGGATTTGTAATGGAATGACCACATATTCCAAATCGCCAAACAAGCATCCAAATGCCTGGGATTTCTTAGGAGATGCAAATTCGACCATCATATCTCAGGCCACAATCTACAAATCCTACACTCGTTCCCACCTTGAATAAAACAATTTTATTTCGGCTGATCCTTCGAAAGCCACCTTATCGTGGCCCGAAACGGTGCAAAATCCACGACCTGAAACTCATCACTGAAGATCCTTTTTACACCACCATAGACTCATTGAGCTACCAGACTAGGAATGTAACAGCCCAGTCATAACAAAATACTATGGCTACTACCAATTACCACAGCGACTGCTCCACTGAAATTAACACTTTGCGGCCTGCACAGCAATACTTGCCTTCTTGGCTCCCACTCACATTCTGGAGTACTTCTTTTCGGGCACAATGCAAGCTAGAAGTTCGTTCATAAATAGAACAATTCAACTGTGGAACAATCTTGCACAGTCAGTATTTCCTGTGTACTCGTACAGCATTCTAGAGTTCAAAAATTGGGTTCTATGGAACGCCATACGCTTCAGCACTCACCAGACCCCCTTACCTATCCTATTCTCTTTTATGAGTAAGGATTGGAGTGAGTTTTTAAACTGTAGACATTTTTCCATCGCCTGCCCTAGGGTGAGCATTTAATCAGTAATTGATTTGCTATTTACAGTCAATGCCTTGCTGGTTTTGAGCCGGTTGATAGTTTTGTTAACTTCTTCCAAGGTTTGATGGCGGCAACGTAGAATCGTCTTCAGGAATTGGTAAATTTTCGATCGTCATCCAAAATGTCACATACTAGATATAGGTTGAAAAGTCTTTCCACTGACTTTCCCGTCTGGTGCAATCTTTGTTCAGTGTATTGTTATCACATACAAGTTTCTTCTACTAGGCTTTTTGCCACCTGGGAATTATTTTTCTCCTCTTCTAAACTCTTTGTAATCTTTTTCCAATACCTATACTCTATGAAATTCCTGCATTGCTTGGAATGCAACATTCTTTTTCTTACGTTGAGTTACCAGTGTGTATCAACATTACCAGCTGCCAGCTGTTCCAAGATTTACGAAGAAATTCGAAGATCTCGCCTCCAGGATATTTTTTAAATACGGGGGCAACACATATCGTGGAAACCGCTTCTAATTTAGGCCTATTGTGCACATGCTCCACTAACGGAAACGACCGTCGACTCTTCGGATGAAGGCAAGAACGTCTTTAATTGAAGAAGACCGAATTTAGCATGGATCAGAAGCTCTCTGAAAGTCGTTCTTCTTCAAAGGACATTTACAGAGAACATGTGTTGAAGTCTCGACGAATTCCATGCAGAGTCGGCATTCTGGGTCTTGAGACAGCCTTAGGTTGTGGTGGAAGAACAGCTGCCCCAGATGGCCAGACAGATATCCAACCAAATTGGAATGTTCGGGATACCGTTGAGTATAACCATATGTCCTTTAACTGTCCAGAGCCAGTTCGATGAGCTCTGAACTTCAGGACTAACTTTATCCCCCCTGAGTTCAAAGTCACTGCCGTATATTTTTGGACCTTTCGTTGCGTAAACACTACGATTCGATCGTGATTCGCTGATACATAGTTTTCTTCCCTGGAGCATTCTTTCGAAGCCCTATACCAACAAGATAGTGTTTCGAGTCGACATTGGCACCTCAGTACATTGGTACAGACACCGAGTCCAAAAGGTTGAAGAAAAAAAATGTATCTAACTTTGTTGTGCTGTAGTACTGCGTTGCGAACATTGTGAAATATTGCTTGCTTTTATCTTTGTTCAAGTTGAATTTGTGGCGCCACAAAATCGCGCCGCATACATTATGTATCTCAGGTGTAATAGGGCGTTTCCAGTGTTGGAGAGGGATTTACTTTGAGCTTGAGTTTTAGATTTAGGTAGAAGTGGGATCGAAATATACTAGGACCCAAAGGGTATGAAAGTCGCGATACAAAACTTCATTTTAATTTTTTTTTACTCCAAGCTAACATTGTAAATGGACTTTACTGCAATTTTCTGTTCTGTTGTAGATAGAATACTACTGAAGATTAAAGTAATAATTAAGGATGAATATAAAATTAATTTATTAAACTAACGATATTCCTCCTATATACAACGACGTCATTGCCATCTTGCTGCATCCTTTCCGTATATTCCCGTACTCAAGCGCTAATAAAATCCCACATCCAGCAACTAAAACCAGTAAAACAAAAATATCCTATAACATACATATCAAATGCTTCCTACCCGCTGCAGCCAGGCCCCATCTAAGCCATCAGCAACGTCCCCATAAAGCCGAGAGCTCTCTCAGAAATTAAAGGAATAAAACCTAATAAATAAAGAAAAATCCAAAGTCGTGATCAAAAACACAACTTTCCGGTAACGGTTTAATTAATTACGTTACCTCAAACAACAGCTTAAAATTGAGGCAGTAAAAAGGGAAGACTGAAGCGCTGCAAAAATGCAAAGAAGGAAGCGCAACAGCAACAGTCCAAACTGGCGGGCAACCAGCGAGTAATGCATCCCGGCGAAGAAGTCGCTGGGATGCACGCGGGCAAGGTAAGCGGCTTAAGATCCGATGCGCGGAGTCAAGCCCAGACAGACAGGTATATATAAAGCACCGGGCGATAAGCACCTCCAGATATTTTCCTCTTATCAGTTATCCTCGTGCATTACCTTTAGTTACGAGCAGCCCACCTCCACCCGCACATCCCGCGCGTGTCCATCGCATCAAGATGAAATCGTGCCGTTCTCAGCATAGTCCAGGGCTTCCAGGAACATGGGTGTACAGCGAAATGGGTGCACGGGGGATATTTGTAAATGACCTACATTTAACGTTGCGGGCAGAAGGGGGAGTCTTTGGGTCCACAAGACCAGATCAAACGTTCTTCCCTCGCTCGAGCGCCTCGGCAGCATTACGGGTTAAATGGGGGGAAACCTTGGCAGATGCACCAGAGAACTTGAGGCCACATGTGCCATTGCTTGGGGAAGTTCATGCTCGTTCATCAAATTATAATTATCTCACCAGAAATTACGGAGCACTAGTAGCAGCAGATCGTGGAGCGCAGGGGGAATGCCCGGCAATTACTTGATGAACGGCTAATAATTAAGGAGCATCAACTACCGCCCGACCATTGACCGCGATGGTCCAGGCCCCAGCAGTGTGCACTGTGTGCAGGTTCAATATAATCAGTCATAGCTGCACTTCTTAAGAAACAATCTGACTGATATGGCGTTACCCCTCCCCCCGCGGTTGCACATGTATGCGGCGCGCAAATGGAAGCGTGCACCATACAGTCGTATGGTCCGTTGCGCTCACTTTGCAGTCGCAATTGCACCGGAAAATTGAGATGATCTATCTACACTTCCACAGAGGTGGCACCCCTCGTATTTCATATGGGCATACACACAGCAAGGCCCCAGCAGCGCCTCATGTTGCAAGCGCTAGAGCCTAATTGCTATGCACCTATCTGGTTACCTGAAGCACAGTTCTCGACCCCCCTCCGGCCGCCGTGACGCCGCCAAGTCTTCGTCGTTTTCTTCTTCTTTATTAATAATTTGATTAACTTGAATCAGGCAAAGTTGATCCAGGTCAACAATTTAATCGTAAAGTGTCGAGTTGCGGAGTGTTACAAATGGTTGCACCTCTGGCAACTATGAACGTGTGAAGGCTGAAATTGTGACAATGATTTATGTTGAATTCTGTGTTGAAGGCACACAGTTTTTTTTCTAGCTTGAATATAATGAGTGCAGTTGTTGAAGAATTTAATGCATTTTGTAATTGATTGTTTTGTTAACTTGATTATGACTACTTTATGATGATTCTAACGCCTTCAAGTCAAAAGAATGTCTAGGAAATGTTAGAAAGAGTGTCCAGAAAACGGTTTCAGCAAGCTTATATACTCAAAGGTATCTAAACTCAATTTTATTTACGCAAAACCGAGACTAAACGATTAAACTATGGAGAACAAGATTCTACCAAACAAAATTTAAGAATACTTACTGATCACACTCAGATTCCAGTTGACGTACTTTCATAGACACAAAAGCCTCTTTGAAGCTAAAACCTTGGACTAAATGTCAGACAAATAGCAAATTTCATAAAGAAAGAAGCTCGGTTCCTTTGAAGCATTCTATTCGTCAAGTAAATTTTTGATACCGTCGTAAAAACTGGAATCCTGCAAAAGATGTTCTGAAGTAAGTAGTACCATCTTGCACAAGCAGTAGATGGCCTAGAATATCCTAATCAGTATTCTTTAACTGGTTTAGCGGCGATTTAGGTGGTCTTGTCGTTTTCTATCGATTGACATTCATTTCAGTTTTCTTTCAGTCTTTTAATTTAATTATTTTTTTCGGGAAGCTGCTAACACTGTATTCAATTACCATGCGGAATTTGAGCCCCATCTGTCACTCAGTGGGCTCACAGCAGTTTTTTATGTTATACTTTTCACTACTCTCTGATTTTCACTATGAAAAAATTAGCTCAACAACGAGTTTGCCTTAAATATTGTGTTTCAAACGAAAATTTCGTGTACCCAGTGGCGGACTAAGCCCGTCAGAGGCCCGGGGCGGCAAAGCTGAATGAGGCCCTCAGTCTAAGAAGTTGATGTAATTTTAGAAGCCTTTTATTCAGTTTTCATTTGTATGTAAAAGTGTGTGTATGTTTATTTCCCAGTAGGGAAAGCATTTAATTACCCATCGATTCCGAAAGCAGTTCTAAAACCAAGTGTCCACTATAGAGTTTTTTTGGTAGAGTGTAGAGTGTAAAGCTCTACCTGTAGTGTGTACACTACAGCGGGTCTCTACCACTCTACCACCCCACCGCCCGTAGAATTGCTCTAGAGAAATTTTCAGTAGAGCTCTACCACGTGCTCTACAGACTGTACACTGCAGATGCGTTTTCTCTACTGTAGAGTCGGCCATCAACTTTTGCGTGTCATTTAATTTCTCAGTTATTCAGAGATGCGTGCGTACACATATTGTGTAAAAAATTTAAGGAAATTAATAGAAAACAAAAAAATAATAAAATAATTTCTCGCCAAAAACAAGCTGCTGCCGTTTTATTTTTGCTCGAAGGAGAGAAAAAGAAGGAAAGGAAATGTTGGGCGCGAGATTGGATTGCGAAAAGAAAATAAAACGCTGGAATGTATTGAATTGAATGAGCTCACGGAAGAAGACAAATTTTCTGCGTATGTCGTATTCGAATTTCGTTGTTATTTAACAGGCCGATGTACAACAATTCCAAGCGCAGTCTAAATGCAAATAAGAATGAATACTGTAGAGAGAATAACTCTATCAAACATGCTTGATAGAGCGTAGAGCAGATGTAGAGCTCTACACAACACAAAAAAATTTCTTAGACACTATAGAGTTTTTTAGCAGAGAAAACTTTCGCGTAGAATGGGTGTAGAGCGCATGTGTACAGCTCTAGAGGGTGTATACACTTCTCTACGCGTCTCTACGCGAGAGTTTTCTCTAGCTCTATGCAAAAAGCTCTATATTAAAACTCACCGTTGCGGAATCGGGCCCCTGGCTTAAGTTTAGAAAAACTCATCTTGCATGTAGCAACCGAGATGAAAATGGTCAAGAAGTATTGAAGAATAAGCGATGTACAGGATAACTATTAAATAAAGTCCCATTTTAATAATTAGGTACATGTGTACTTATTTGTGTCTACGGGAACATTGTACGGGACCTCCGACTCCAAAGTACCACTTAGGTAGGCACTGACCATATCTTAAAAGCCTTGTTAAGGATTTGATCAAGGGAACTTGTAGACATTTGGAGGCCCCCAGGAACCAGAGGCCCGGGGCGGACCGCCCCTTCCGCCCGCCCTTAGTCCGCCACTGCGTGTACCGAACCGATTATAATATTACAGAAGACCTACGGTGCATTGTGTATGCCAAAAACATGTGATGGTGCATGTCAAAAGCATATGAATGTTATAGCATTCAAAGAGAGTCAAGAAGTCTCAGTTCATTTTCCTCGTTCTAGTCGACCGTCAACATTTACGTACGACGGAATTATCAACGAAATAAAGAAGCTTATTCTCGGAAATCATCGCCTTGGAAAGTTGGCTGTAGAGATGAACGATCGTTTAATTCATCTTCTACAGATCCAACCTTCAAAGCATTCAAACTGGCGAAAAGTCATGAGTGAATAGAGACGTAACTCAAATTTGTAAGCTTTAATAGGTTCATCAGTCTGCCTAGAGATTTGTTGCTTAGACTAGTCTTTTCGAGACAGCCCATATATGTAACACCAACACCAAAAAACGAAAACTTGTTCCTCGCTATCTTGAAGCGGTGACAGATGCCATAAAGAATAGACTCATCTTCAGGTCCTCTACCCTCCCGAGGTTCTTTAGTTGGGCCCAATATATATATACAATAGGGCGAAGAAACTATATATTTTGGATGAAGTGTACCCCCCCCCCAACTTTTCAAAAATAGATTTTGTACTAAATGATTATTTTTTTTAAAAACACCTTTAAACAAATCGCTATAACTTCTAAAATAAGTTTAGTAGGATAATGATTATTGGATCAGGATTTTTCCCACTGTGTATACCAGACGTTTACTTGCAGTATAGTAGAAAGACTTTGATGTTCAGTTGCAAAATACTGACTAAAATTGCCACCTATCCAAAAAAACACCCATTTACTATGAATTTATCTTCAAAAGCTATTTTTTTATTGCAGCATAAAAAACTTCATAAAAAATCTAACAACTTTTTATTTGGGTCAATTATTGTATACTCCAGTTCGTTTTGCTAGAAAAGTTGATCGAAATTCCCAGATTTGACAGCAAACAAAATTTCCAATAAATTAATAAAATCCTTACAAAAATTTAATATTAAAAGTTTTTATACGGGTATTATTTAACATTTAATTGTAATTTTATGATTTGGAAAAAGTGCAATAAATGTTATGGTAATCAGAAATTTTTAATTTGCTACTGTTTTCTCAAACTTTAGATCAACTTTTCTACCAAAACGAACTGGAGAATACAATAATTGACACTAATAGGTGGGTGTCAATTTTTAAGTCATTTCTTGTAACTGAACATCAAATTTTTCTAATATGATAGACTAAACGTCTGACATGGACAGTGGTGGAAGCCTGCGGAAATTTCTGATCCATTAAGCCCAAGATCATTATCCTACTACAATTATTTCAGAAGTTATAGCGATGTTTTGGAGTGTTTTTAAAAAAATAAACATTTACTACAAAATATATTTTTGAAAAAGGGGCAGCCGGGGGTTTAGACTTCAACCAAAATCAAAATATATAGCTGGGAAAATTCCTGATCTAACAAGCGCCAGATCATTATCCTACTACAATGATTTTAGAAGTTATAGGGATTTTTTGGAAACTCTTTTTAAAAAAATAATCATTTAGTACAAAATATATTTTTGAAAAGTGGGGGCGGGGTACACTACATCCAAAATATATAGTTTCTTCGCGAAAAATTCTTAAAATAACACGAATTTTATGATTTTCGCTGAAATGGGCCGCAAAAATATTTGACCCACCCTAATATACAAGCAGTTGTAAAGTATACAACCGATAAGAGTTGGCTATGTCTTCATCAGACCCCAATCGTTTTATTGCCTTCAAAACTGCGATGACCTGAAACAAAAGGAAGCCTAATTTTATCGATCTTCTACTACCAAATCTTGACATCAGGCAGCATGCAGCTTGCTACAACAAGCCAGTTTTTTCGTCGTTAAGACATATGGATGCCTCAATACACAGCGCTCTCTATCACAAAGAATTGTATAGGCGCCATCTGACTTCATAACAACCTAACTCAACATCAACAGAGGTTTTTATCTGCAGAACACCAGAAGAAAGGAATAGGGAGACTGACAAGAATTTGACATAGTTTTATATTATGGCACAAAATCAGGGCCGGTGTCCAGAGGTAGAAGTCAAACTAATTCTGTTGTTGGATAGGTACGCGGTTCAGACAGAACTAGGCGCGTTTTATCTAAGGAGCTCTCTTCGGTCACCAAGAGCTTCCTTCATTAAAATATGTTCTGGACCTACTTAGGCTATTGTACTACACCCCCATGCCTCATATTAATAGGCCAGACCGCTTGAACAGGTTCAGCAGTCTGAATAATTTTTTGTCGCTTAGACGTGACTGTTCGAAGGTCAGACTTATCCTCCTCAAGGCAAAGCGCAGATCTGTCGACGACAATGTAAAAACTACTCACTGCCATGCAGCTCTTAACACGACAACTATATCTACATATTGGCTTTGAACAGTGTGCTTTCTACTACCAACCGTCGTTAGTAGGTTAACCTGGGGGCACCACGAGGAGGTTATGGTTCCATTCCCCCCCCCCCCCACCCAAATGCTAGGTATGCTATTTTTTCTTTCAACCACTAGCGCCGACTTCGATCTTTAAATTCCACATTCGGTTTCGCTTCAAATACAACTCGTTCATCTGGGTTGGCTCCTCAAAAACCACCTTGGCGTGGTTTCACAAACTGCAAGGCAGATGGTAGTTTTTGCACGTTCACTAAGTCATCGAGCTACCGTAAGAATGTACCAACCTTGCAAAAATTCTTTACCCACGTGCCTGCATGACAAAATTTTCCCGAAATCAAGGCTAGCCCACCCGTCACACTTCCATGCCCTGCAGTCCTCTTTTTCGGGCCGATATTATTGTCTACCTCGTTTGTAAGCAAAAAACACGACCGTAGAACAATCTTCCACAGTTAACATTTTCGAACTAGTACAACATCCTAGAGTTTAGTCGAAAATTTAACCGCCATCCGATTCAGCACACTTTAGATCCTTACTAACCGATCCTATTCTCTGCGTTCTTACAAACTAAGCTTACTACTAGTGGTTGCACCATGACCTTAACAACACGACTGATTGTGAGTACAAAAAGTGATTCTTAAGCTTCGGCTTTCCACATAACAAAAAATAGGTGCAGGATCACTCTTTCGTGGGCATCGGTTCGCAGAAAGATCGAGCGTAACGAGAGGGCAGATGAATTGGCCAGACTAGGAGTAGATCTCCCTTTGCTCCAGGTAGAAAGAGAGTTACGTTAGAGAAAGTTCCATACAACACCAACTGCTGTGGTTGTTGGGAGGCGGGAGGAGCAGGCTAGAAAGGCAACCGATAATTTTTACTGCAATTGTCCGGATGTAACGAGGATCAGTCGCCGTACTTGGAAACTTTTTCTTACAAGCCTTGAAAGCAATTTCAAAACTTAAAATAGGAGATTTCATTTTGATCAAGAATAGAATATGCTCGATTTGAAGTCACCACAAGGTTTTTGATAAGTTCGGTTGCAAAACGATATTCTTTCAGCGCCAATTGGTCCTCCGTCTTCGTGCTTTGAACGAGGTTTCCAGTTGTACCCTAACATTGCTCTGAAAGGTGTTTGAAAGCAATGCAAACTCATAAAAACAAAAATAATATTTGATATAAGCTATTCCTTCTCACAATGAAGACTCACTCAAAATTCATAGCACACCTCGACGATGTACCCAGGAATGTCCTTGTTGGTGGTTTTCTTTTAATTTAATCAGCCAACCTGTAGGGTACAAAACCTTATACCCAAAATCAACATTATATATGCTTTCTAAAAACCGAAAATTTTATCATAGCTCAAAATCACATCGCACACGTTCTAGCTGGCACGTATCCCCCTTTTTCATAACCAAACAAGCATTTAAGTATCGCGGATATATGTCAAGAATTTAACAGGTTGGTTAACGTTATCCGCCACACTATTGCATCTTGCGGCATAGACTACCTGAGAATGAGTCGAAAGGAAAACGTGCTGATTTGTTTGTCTTATTAAAATATTCGGTTCGTTTAGAGTGTGGTTAGTTCGCGACATCCAGCGAGGGCCTCCGCCATAGTCTTTATCCTCAATGTCGTGCCGTGATGTGACATTATGATAGTCGCCGTATGTCTCTCCCCATATGCTCTGTTCGGTATCCTCATACATATATATATGTGGGGGAAAAACTCTCCATGGCACATATATGTTGCCTCCAACATTTATGGGATCTTGTTTAATGGATAGAGATGGGATATTGTCTTGTTTGAGGTTTCGTTAATTGAATCCCATTAACGTAATTTTATAGGCGTTAAGTTGTACTGTGTACAGAGACACCAGCAACGAGATTACGGGTATAGTGTATAGGAGAAACCAGGCAGCCAGGCGGTATGCCACGATTTTATCGTAATCGTTTGATGATGTTTACTCTAAAGTAGGAAGAAAGGAATTTGTTTGACAATATTTGAACAGACCAAGAAGTAACAAGGAAGTAGGCTGACGTTCTTGCTGCTTGCTTTTCTTGATATATTCTATTTTTTCCCCTTTTTTTGTTGTTTTTTTTTTATTTCAACTTTTCAACTCGTTTTTATCCAATTTATTTCTGTCAACTAATTTGCATCTTTGTGTTTTCCTTCTTTTTTTTATCATTGCAGGCTGTAAATCGTTCTTTAAGAGATCAGTTAGGCGAAATTTAACCTATTCATGTAGAGGCAATAGGAACTGTCCAATAGATCAGCACCATAGGAATCAATGCCAGTACTGCAGGTTAAGAAAGTGCCTAAAGATGGGTATGCGAAGAGAAGGTAAGTGGAAGAGCGAGCAGTAATTGCTTTGACATATACACATACATAATATTTTCTTCTTTTTTCTAAAAATCCTATTTATAAGTATTTGGCAGCAATTCCCCATAGTTTTTCAACGGAATTCCACTGTTCAGATAGAACCACACCTCGCTCCATTTGACAAGGGGCCAATAAGGTCACATGGCTGGCGATCGCGTTAAATGTACAAAATAAAATTTCTTCGATTCTGATCGAGTGTAGAGGGATCAACCAGCAATCGGAAGTGACTTGTCTGACACTATTGTGACTGACAGACTCGATCTGACCTACTGCGGTTAACCAAAGCAAAACATTGAAGATCACCAGCTTGTGGCTAAGGGAAGTTTTTATATATATCATGTTTATTTTTAAAGACGCAAGCATTCCGCTTCTGTTTTATTTTTTTATTTATTTTTTTTTTGGCCATGCTTAAACCTTAAATCCTGGGATCGGATCAAATGTATATGGTTCAGTTAACTTTGTAACAAACAATTCAATGATCGAGAGCAAAGATCTGTGGGGATGTATGCGATATGTATGATCACTTAGCTTTGTAGTCACCTAATTACGAAAGGGGTTGAATATTTTTAACAATTACTCAGCGTGCATTTGAAATTGCGAATTTCGTTTTAGGGGTTTTATTTTTGATGTTGTTGGTATGTTATTGATATGGGGTGGTTTATGAAGGGTTCTTTGTTAGGATTAGAGTTGTATACGGTGTCGTGGGGTTGTTTTTAAGATGTTTGCAAGAATAAACCATTTTTTTGTGTTTTTTGAGGCTGTAAAACATGCATCTGTTTTAACTATTCACTAAAATTTAAGGCTGGTAGATTAATATGTTTTTTAGACAATTTTAATTTACTAATGAAATTCATATATCATGGTGTTCAATGTAAAATGGTTGACTGAAATGTGTACAAAGCTTATTTTTTTCTACAATTTCGAAAAAAAATATTTGGAGCAACTTATATTGTGAAGCACGAGATCAAGTTATCCCTTTTGTGTACTAACGGAAAAGACCGTCGCACAGTGGGGCCAAAACCAAAAAAGCTGGCCAAAAGTCGAAAAAAAAATGTTTTAGCTTGGCTTTTTTCTATATTTGGTTGGCAACAGTAATACCCTAAGTCTCAGAAAATACCTATAGAAGAATCGTAAACCTATTATCTGCTCTGAAATTTCAGTTGCAATACACCTCTGCTTAAGGTGCATTTCTTTGTTCGGTTAGTTGAAAAAAAGTATAGTACAAAAAAAGGCGTGGAAGTCTGAAAACATCACCGATTGAGATCAGACAAAATGGAATCAACTCCTAGAGGTGAGTGCAATACAACCATGGTTATTAAAGGTAAATTTCATGAATGAATTATTGTTAAAAAATCATGGATTGTTCCAGATTTTTAAAAATTAAATAACAAAAAAAGAGGGTTTATAATAAAAAAGTTATGGCGTTCTGTCGTGTTCGATGATTTAACGCATATCAGGTGTTAGGTAAACATGTAAGCTATAAAATGAATAAAAAAATAGCTGCCCCTAGCCTTTTTTTACTAGTTATAAGATCGTTATAAGAAACCAGAACCCGATGAAATAAAAACAAGGTAATTTGTCAACTTTTTTGCTTATATTGAACTGTGAAGGCACGTATACTTTAGCTAGTTCTATACATTGAAGATCAATATATGTATGGATATGTGTGTATCTGCTGACATGTTTTATATTGAAAAAATTTATATTTCTAGAAAATCGAATCCTAACGACTGACTTAAACTTTTTTTGTGAAAATTAGATTTGTTCGTATTTTATGTATACATACATTATATCGACGATTTTAAGAGGTTTTTCTTCAACTGGCTCATTTAAATTTGTATTATTGCCATGATAGTTTTTTGTATCTGTGGCAATTTTCTTCATTTAGAAAGAAATGTATTAGCATTAAATCTTTACATTACTTTTTTAATTTGCATATTAATAACTTTTTAGATACAAAACAATGACAACATTATAATGAAAACATATTTTAGTCTTTTTTGAAGCCTTCCAAACTTCTCATGTAGCCATTTTAACTCCGCAATTTATAAAATTGAAATTCTGATAACGAATTCGTAATCAGCGGCCCCGAAAACCTCCGATTAATATGTTTGGCCATATTGAGTCCGCCATTTTAAAAATGTCAATTCTGATAACGGATTCATAATCAGCGCCCCCGAAATCTCCCGATTCATATACTTGGGTATTATTTACTAAAGATTTTGACTTTTTGGGGAGGTTATGACCACCATATTGAGTCCGCCATTTTGAAAATATCAATTCTGATAACGGATTCGTCATCTGCGACCCCGAAAACCCCCAAGTAAACAATTTGAGATCATTTAGAACACTTTTCGACTTTTGGCCAGCTTTTTTGAATTTGGCCCCACTGTAAAGAAGGTCGTAATTTGAATAAGACCGAACCTTAGCGGGGCTCTGAAGATCTCTGATAAATCTTCTTCTTCTAAGCCAGATCAGAGTAGGACATTCACAGAGAACTTGTGTGGAAGTCTCGTTGCAGAGCGGTATTTTGTCTCTTGGGACAGTCGTAGGTTGTGGTTATTGTACCGTAGGCACAGCCCCACATAGCCAGTCAGACACCCAACGAACAGGCTCAGGTCCACCCTGTTTAGAGTGATAACGTCCATTAAGGTACTAGTACACAAATAAAAGCAAAAAAAGGGCAAATTTTAAAAAATTGATTTCTCAGAACCCTTAATACATACTAATGTAAACTTTTTTTTAAAAAATTATTCTATTCTTAAATAAAACAAAACAAAATTTTTTTTTAGTTTCGACGATTTGTACCATTTCTAGATGGCCAGAGGGTTACTCTCTGCCATGGAGACATAAATTTTTCCTTGATCTTGACTTCGGCGCCAGTAAGTTCTTTAGCTTATCTAAGACCTGCTTGCAACGTACTTGGCCACAGGATTACCCTATTTTTCTTGGCCAGGCTTTGGAATTCTTCAAACACCTTGTAGCTGCTTTGGAGGAAACCTTCCACGAAGATAGCAGCTTGAATGTCAGAAAATATTCTAATGTTGGCGTCTTTCAGACCTTTCTCAAGTTTTAGTCTAGCGCAGGTCTCAATGGCATGTGTTTCAGTCTGCAAAACAGCGGGCCGACTACCCATTGCAATCGAGACCTTGGAGTTGGGTCCTGCGACATCAGCCACTTTACCATGTCCCATCTTTCACCCATCGGTAAACCAGTGGAGGTTTCTTGGACCCCACGAAGGATGAGTACTTCCAATTCAGAGCGATCCGGAATAATCCCCGTCAATTTCTTTAGGGATCGCAGTACACAGTTTCAGTTTCTTTTGGGATCGCAGATATCCATAATTCAATAGTATTCCCGGTACTGGAATATCACCAATTGGAATGGGGTAATGAAAGAGGTAATAAACGGGGTAATAAAACAAAGCGAATTTACTTGACAATCATTTTGACTTTTTGTTTTATATCTTGAAAAATAGACGAAATAAGCACTCGTAGTGAAGAAGATTCGCCTAAAACCTTGTTTTGCATGCGCTGGTAACGAGGCAATTTCCTAGTGGAGAGTAGATAATACCATAAACCTATATATTCTCAATATTAGTTCTACTGTGACTCTTATCACAATAAAACGCTGTGTCATTACGTCATAACATCTTTCAAGACTGGAAATGTTAATGCGCAGAAGCAGATTTCTTATCCACCTATACAATGTTTATTTGTTCCCACTTGGAGCGTTTTGTTCATTAATGACCCGGCTTCACCAACCTCAGTTCAATAATGTTCAGTTCAATCCACATAAGTGGATTCACTGGCTAAAGTCCAGTTCATGTTCAGTTCATGCCTGAAATTTTCGCCAGCGTCAAAAATGCAAAAGCTTAGTGGAATGGCATTCCAATATTCCAGTTAATTACTCTCTTTTTAGCGAGTTTTTACGTTTAGCTTCAGTTCGAGTTCAGTTGGGCGAACTGATGTCTGTTTTATCCTCAGTTGAATATATGGAAATTGACTCCGAACTGAGGTAATTTTAAAGTTCAGTTCACCAATTTGCTCGAACTTGCGCAGTTCGGCCGGTGAAGCCAGGGAATAAGTCTACTTGTGATTCGAGCTTCCTTTCGATTTTTTTTTCAATTTTAGTACACCTGGCCTAAACCTACAATTTCATATATAGCATGTTTTTACAGTTGCTATACTTTCGGGGCACTGAAAGTGTGTCATCAACAGACAGACAGACCCATTTTTACTTCCTACTAAGTTTGCAGTAAAATGTTGTATGAGACTAGATCCGTACTTACGAATATAATAAATGCGATTGTTCGAACTCATAATCCATAGCCACATATTATACAAAGTAGCAATAAGCTCTCGCTGGGTTTTCAACACCTTCCATACTCATTACAAGACTTCATCATAAATATTGTTAAATACTCTCACATATTATGTGACACTACTGATCGGATCATATATCATGTCAAGTCATATGTACATTAAATGATTTTCTATTTAATTTTAAAATACCATTGCGCCCAGCAACAAAGTGGTAAAATGTCATCAAAATACCGAAACAAGTTAAGGGTGTTAAATCGTTTACAATAATAACTCTCCTTTCGATGCCAATAAATAACGAAAATATGCCGAAAAAAATATAAATCGCCCCATAAAAATAAATTCTCTCCACTCACAAGGGCCCCGGCTTCGATGCTCGAAAGGAGTCCGCACGGATCCCCCCGTTCCCATCTTACATGGCCCCAGCAAATAGAGACTACACATCTTCGTCGCTGGTACACGGCGCTGCTTGCAGCCGTTTCTGTGCCGAGCGCAACCAAGTGCCGTCCAAGATTTATAGCTGTCCGTCCAGCGGTCTGGAAGAGTTTTCACATACCAAAGTGGATTCCTCCAGCAAGTTGCATTGCGATCTTCTCCGGTTTCTCTCAATAGTCCATAGTCATGGTCTCATGGTCCCTGGATATTAGGACATTCCTGGAACACTGGAGCTGGCAGCAAGTAAGGCACCAAAAACTGAGCCATGACTAAGGAAAACTTATAATACTTTTCCCCGCGTCTTGAAGACGATATTTTTTTTTCGTCTTCTTTCATCTCAAAACTTCTTATTTTCCTCTTTTCGCGCGGAATGATGAATGGCTCAATACCCGAAGAACAAAGTTGGGAACAACAACCAGAAATGTTAGCTATGACAGGGTTCCACCAAGCACACCGGTGGAAATGAAGGTCTCTCCTGCCTCGGCTAATGATCACTACCACTACCTTTACCTGGCGTGGCTGGCGCTGTGGAAGCGTGAGAGATTTTCTGAAATATATTTTACTTCAACCCCTTTTGGATCCTGGTATCGGGCTGGACAGTGGTCAGTTGTTGCACTGTGGGTTTTATAGATGGGTTTTGACCCCTGCACAAAAGGGTTGGACATCAATTAAGGTGAAGTGTTAAAAATTCGCTTTGGACCGATGATTGAACAATACGGAGGACAACAAGACGTGACCATACAAAAAGGGATCTTTAGAGAGAGATTTGCATAATAAGCGTCAAAGGATCGCAGTTTAGGGCCAACAAGGGGTCAGCACTTAGTTTTTTTTTGTTTCTGAATATTATTGAAAAGGGATGGAGTTTTAACGGTAGGAATGCTGTAATTTATTACTTTTTCTGGTGTTTTACATAATAAGATTAGCAAATATGAAATTTTTCCAGGTGAAGGATTTTTTTTAATCTTTTGGTTGTTGGCTTGTTGAAGGATAAGAAAAAGTGAAAGACGTACACCGATAGAAAGAGGATAAGGGTTAAAAGAGGATGTAGCGGATAAAAAATTCGGGACATGTCCATAATTTTTAAACTTTATAAAAAAAATAACAGATTTAAAAGAGTTTAGGAGTGAGATAAGGAAAAATTTTGGAAATGGCGCGAAAAATATTATGGAAACATTTTGAATGCATTAACTTAAATTTAAAATCAAATCCGGGCTTTAATCTGCACATCCTACATTCGGATCGGCTTGAATACTATTCTTTCATTTGGGATGGCGCACAGTGGTTCCAAATACCGAAAAGGTGGCCAAAAGTCCCTAAACTCGATCTTTGATTTGGGGACTTTTTGAGTCTAGTTATGTAGGTTGGTAGCTAAGGTATTAGAAACAGCGTTTTATAACGGTCAAACTTGCATGGGGGGCTCTCGTGAGCCATTGTTACGTGAGCGTCTGGCATCGGCGCGGTACATAGTGTGACCTGAAATCGTTTGAAATGGCTTCTGCTAACGAAAGTAAGTACTTTTAAACGTTATTTCATATTGACAATCAATTTTCTTAATTACGTTAGTAATGTACCATTCAAAACATGTTTTTTATAACTTCCCGTTGTAAACGTCAATGTTTAAAATTACATTTACTCAAAAGTCCCACGACATGCCACTCTCTAACAAGTTTTGTCGCATTCTTGAAATCTTTCTCTATAATTTGGAAGTTTCAAAAGTTGTCCCAGTTTGCCCCGATTTGTTTAATTTAAATAAAATTTCATAAAATTTTGGCAATTTTATAAGAACTTTGTCCGCCATACTCGATCCGCAATTTTGTTTTTTAAATTTTGAGTAGCAATTCGTAATCAGCAGACTATAAATACTCTTCATACCAAATTTCATAAAAATCTGACCACTTTATAAAAATTTTGTCCGCCATATTGGATCCGCCATTTTTTTTTTATTTTGAGTGAAGATTCGTAATCAGCGACCTCAAAATACTATTTGTACGTAATTTCATACAATTTGAATAACGTCTACATATTTTGGCCACCTTTTCGGGATTTGGAACCACTGTGTGGCGCCTCGAAAACCGCCTTCAACCATTAAATTTGTTCGCCTACATAAACTCACTGGGCCGTGCTGAGAAGAGGTGCAGTTTAAGCAGGTTCGATCCTTCGTAGAGGCATGATATACTGTCCTACTTCATCAGGGAAGATGTGAGGTGTGTTGAAGGATTGAGAGTTGATCATTTATTCAACATTAGCAAAAGTGCGCACTGTATAATTGAGCCCTGGCGTCATCGGAGAAGTGATGTGAGGTTTACATTCAGCACCAGCGGCAGCTAATACCACCGTGATTGAACCCTCACTGCGAATGCTCACAGTCCATTTTTTAGATATCAGTCGGGGTTGGAGTTCAGTCCACAGAAGGGGTGGGCCATACTCTGCCAATTTTTCTTCATCTTATCCTTCGTAGTGTTGCACACGAGACGAGACTTGTGTCGAAATCGTCTCATCTCGTCTCGATTTTCCAGACGAGATCGAGACGAGACCTCCAGATGAAAAATCGATACGAGACCGAGACTACCGTTCGAGATCTCGCGAGACATCTCGAGGTCTCGAAATCAAATCGTTATTTTGAAATCGTATCGACACCAACTATTTCAGTATCTTCACGCCGCGCTCTTTGACGAGCACAACATTCGGCACCAATACATGACTTGAGCAGGCTGCGTAGACAAGGCGAAGAGTACGCATTCCATAAGCATTTAAATGCAGAGTACATTCCAAAACAGAAGAGGTATTTTACTGTCATTTCATTTCATTTCGGACTCTACGTAAAAGTAACTCTACATTGATCCCCTCTACCCGGCCTGGTGCCACTGCAAAAGGCAGATTTACGTGTCTAGGTCTGGGAAGTGACCAGCATGGAAATATAAGGAATATTTGTATACAATTTCATTAATATGGCACAAGATTGAGCAATTTGTATTATTGACAGTGAAATTCGAGACTTTTCGAGACGAGACTTTTCGAGGCGAGACGAGACGAGATCGAGGCGAGACCTGCAAATACCCATTTTTTCGAGACCGAGACGAGACTGGGCCAAATCTCGTCTCGTCTCGTCTCGTCTCGTCTCGTCTCGTGTGCAGCACTAATCCTCCGAGACATAGGACGGATTGTTGCAGTTTCTCAGCAAATTCTAGCCTTTAAATTCTATCCCGTGGGAGATCTACGGTTTATGGCATCGCGTTGGGCGTTTGCGGACTGCTGACATCATCCACAATGGCTCTCTATTTGCCAATAATTTCTCATTCTACCATCAGGGGACACGCAGGTGTCCTTATGTATTTTTTTGTGGCAAAAGTAAGTTCCACCTAGCATGAGTGGAAGGGGAACTACAGAAGGCAACGAAAAGCTCATCATTTCTGTTAGTAACTTGACTTGTACCTTGATTTCCATTTGTGTGTTCAAGGCCGGTGTTCCTAGGTCGATCTGTGCATTGAAGTCGCCCATCAAAAAAATGATGTCTCCCCTTGTAATAGAGGGAACATTTCTCATTCAGTCGCATAGCAAACTGGTCCTTGATGTCATCGCCTGCGTCTTCAGTTTGAGCGTAAAATGTTTACTACCGTAGTGCTTCTTAGTCTGGCACGCAGACGCACAGTAATAATCCTCTCAAAAACTGTAGACCATCCGACTAAAAATAAGATCTGCTCGTTCTTAGCCTGAAACAGGCACGCACAGCGTCAAAACGCCTGTGTGGCACCCAAAACAGGCACGGTACACCTGAGTAAAAATTTTGCTTTTCCAAATGCAGCCCGGTATAAGCACGTATCAATAAAAGGCGCACCGAATAGTCTAAAAGAAGCACAGTGTGCTCATACTTTTTCTAGACTAAAGGGAGCAAAATCGAGGCTATAACAAATTGTATAGAACGAAGAAAACAAGCAATTAACTACGTGGCCATAAAGGGTGCCATTAGCATACGTAGTAGACCGGTTCTCGTTCGATTGCGTAGGTCAAGCAGCATTGGACGTGGTTAGTACTAAGTTGGGGGACCGCTGACTAAAGCGCCATTTGCTTTTGGAATGGTTGATTACGAATAAATTCATCTCTGTAACGGTAGCGCTCATACCTCTATCGCGGAAGCATTTTTAGATTTTTATGCCTTTAGTGGGAGCGTGCATACCCGTGATAAACCATGTAACTGAGTGGGACACGAACCTATGACCTTTGTGATGGCAGCCGATTGTCTTAACCATTTATCAAGCTCTGTTTACTGTACAACTCTAGAAAGTTTCAAAGTTAGTTCCGGATATGTTCCATCGTATACAGATGATGACTGAGTGTAGCCAAATTGTTTTGTGGTATGGAAATGAAGAGGGCGCAATAGAAGCTACCAAAATTGATACATTAATGCTGCCGTATATCTTTCGTTTCACTGAAACATCACTCTCTACGAATAGTAATAAATTAAAATGGCAATGATTTTCTTAATTAATGCGCAGATATTGGTACTGACTAATCATTACTGCGAACATGTGCACAAACATTATAATAAAAAAAACAAACGTTTTACTCATCAAGAAACAATTTCCATACCAATGCCAATCCATAATAATAAACTGCTGTGAAATAAATGAAATATTGACAGAAAATTTCACACCTTTTTCTTAATTGACTATAAAACAAAACACCATTTGAAAGTAAGAAAAACCCTACACCAGCCGCGGACACTAGACGTTATCGAAACCAAGAAAACATAAATTTATTGTTCTTATGAAGATTAATATTTTTCTTCTATGTATATTTTTTTTCGAAATAACTAATTAATAACTCAATGATCAATATCAATGATTTATTATCCCCCTTACGTCTTCAAGGTTGGTACATTATTAAAACCTGAAACAACTTCATGAACACTGTGATATCAAGAAGAGATTCCGCTTTATTTTTTTTTTTTGTTTTTTCATAGTATAGCTATATTAGTATTGCCGTCAATGAAAAAGCATGCGCGCGCAGCTTTATGATGTTTAAATCCAATTGGAAATACAACGGTGTGCTGCAAAAAAATAAAAACAAAAAATAAATAAAAACAGACACGTATAATATGCATATGACTATGTACTCTTAGTGCATTATAATCGTATAATGATGATTTGCATCAACCCGAACTAAATTACATCACATTATAGCCAAAGCACGTTGCGCAACTTAGCAAGAAAATTCACTTTTTCCTTAGAAATCGTAATTCACCTGCGCAACAGGCTTACCGAACAGGACTAATAGATCTAATTGCCACTGTGTGTACGGGGCTAATATCAATCTAAGACGGAAAGAAAAAATAGACTAAAACGACACAATCTTCACGTAGTTTTTCTTGCATAGTTGTGCACTTCTAAGGTTCAGTTAATTATCCATCAGTAATTACTAATGGCAGCATACTAATGCGCGAGCGACTTAAGCAGGTGTAGCACATGCGCCATGATACTATGTACAAATAGCCACATATATACTAAGTCTCTGCCAGTGCTATAAGCTAATTTCTACCAAATGCCTCAGCATAATTCTACTCGGGCATAGGAAGCAGGTGAAAAAAAACTTGCATCGGCTCAGGTTGTGGGTTCGGGATCCAGAGAGACGTAATCTGGCTGCGTTTACACTGTATTACACTGTGATTAGCATAAAATTTGAATAACACGACACTTGATTGTCGCACAGTTAGTAAACAAATAGCGATCAAGCTGCCCCTGGTCTCATGTCGCATGATGATTAACACTGACGGCTCCATTATCCCGTATATGTGTCAATTTCAACAGATTGTCAATATTTGATTGAAGCTTGGACTTGTCTCATTGCGCACTGAACGCGCGCGGTGCGCTGTGATGCTGACGCAGCTGGCTCCTTTACGTTTTGTTTTTTTTTCGTTTTGTTTTTTTTCTCTCTCATTTATGGTGGTTTAGTGTCATTAAATCACTGTAAACATTAATTCCAATAAAATTGATTTAATTCAGGTTAAGACTTGATGAATGGCAATTACATTGCTTGCTTGCTTGCCTGGTGGCACAATTTTTCAAGAGTGACGGGAAACATTGAAGTGTTCTAATTGTGATTGTAATTAGTGATAAAAGACAAGATGATTTTAAAGTGTTGATAGTTGAGCGAAATGAGTTGTAAAATCAAATTAAAATTTTTTGTGAGGCTTTCTTTTCTACCCAAAGGGGAAAGCTGTCGTACGTGGTTTAACAAGTACACTAACTAGAGTCTTGGAAAATTTCTTACATCAGCTCAATCACAACTATTTTAGCTGTAATTAGTAAAATCAATTATTCTTCCACCAATTAACTTCTTTTTTCATATCAAGCACGCAAAAAGGAACAGGAAGGATAATCGAGACGTTAATGTTGAATATACTACATTATATGATGATTTTAGTCACACAATTCTCACTGTCAACGCCCATAATACTTAGTATAGAAAACTTAGACTTAATCCTAGAGTTTTTGTAAACCTTCAAAGCAACACAGAGACTCAAAAGAGCAACAAAAACGAGTTCAAAATAGCCAAAATACTTTGTCCCAAATGTCCCAAAACTATTAAAATGTTCTGTTAAACGTGCCATATTTAGTTAACTGATAGGATCGATATCAGAAGGTTTTAAAAAGAGTTAAAAGAACAAGTTTTAAGTGAGGGACATCAATGGGAGTGCATTTTTAATTTTATTTTTGAAGATATACAAAGTTTTGAATGTCGATTTTAATTTTGGGACATAATATTATTTATCGTACCATAGAAAATTTACCAGAATACTTCTTCTTCTACGATGGCTCTGCAGCCCAATTCGAGCCTTGGCCTCCATTACCAGAATAACATTGAAAACAATTTCCTCACCATCGATCAATACAGACTGCAATGAGCGATTTCGATCGTGCCTTGGCGGTTAAAAGTTCGCAGTTTCGAGGCATACCAAATCTCCACTTGAAGCCTTCAAGCTTCCAAATAATAGATTTGATCATATCCATATGCATATAGTAGGAACACTACCACCATCTCGTGAATACTCTTCTTGCTTCTTAAAGATAACGAGATGCTAATTCGGGACATCTCCGCTTGAACAGTAGCAAAAAGATTTTTCACGGAACTGGCTCCACGCTTCGGCGTACCTTTTTGGGATTACATCCAATCGCGGTACACAGTTGGAATTGAAACTGTTCAATAAAGGGGGGTGGCATTATGTGGCCACCGCGTACAGTTGAGTTCACAGCTCTATGCATGACCACAACAAAATCTTTTTTTCGATACGAACTCTCCCTCGAACACTGAACTGACATTTCAACGGTCGAGTGTTTCCGGCATCCTCGCCCAACTTAGCTTTCGAAAATTATATAGTATACTTGGATTTGAAGAGCATTAAAAAACTACGTATCGAATTTGTTACGGGCGCACAGTGGGGCAAATAGCTCACTTTTTGGACAAGCGACAATTCCCAAGCCTGGAAATAATGAAACTTAAAAATTTTCTTTTTAAACTATTCGTGATAAAATTTCCTTTAATTCTATCGAGCCAGAATTTTGAAATTTGAAAATTAAAGATGGATTATGGCGGACATAAATTTGGTAAGAAAATTTAATTTTTTTTCGTAAGATTCTTTAAAATTATTGAAATTAATTATTCTTAATTAATTTTTGGTTTCCAAAAAAATCCCCAAAGTAACAATTTTTTAAAATATTAAAGAATCTTTTGACAAAAATTTAATTTTCTTACAAAATTTATGTCCGCCATATTGGATTAGCCATCTTTAATTTTCAAATTTCAAAATTCTGGCTCGATAGAACTAAAGGCAATTTCATCACGAATAGTTTAAAAAAAATTTTTAAGTTTCATTAGGCTTGGGAATTGTCGCTTGTCCAAAAAATGAGCTATTTGCCCCACTGTGCGGCGTAGCGTCTCTGTGTGCTGGTTATGATTTAATGCATACTTTTAGGATAAATTTTTTTACTTTAACCTAAGAATGCAAAATTTGTGGACGTGGAGGATGTTTTACTAGTTTATTAGACAGCAAAGTTCTATTCACAATAATGCAGAAAGAGAGAATAGAGTGAGATATGTTATTGAAAAATTAAATTTCATTTAAAATAGATTTTTTTTGTGAGGTACTGGGTGCAAAGGTATATTGTACTACACCCTATCCCTCATATTTGTAGGCCAGAGCGCACGCTGACTAGTGGCTTGTCGCTTAGAATAGAATATTCGAGTAGGGACTCGTCGAACAAAGAAATCCTGCTCCTCGCTATCGCGGAGGACTCACAGGTCAAAAAGTTGACGGCAGACTCATCCTCCTCCAGACAAAATAGATATTACTATTGAAGCAAACATAATTGCAGGCTTGTTGATATTTATTGAAGCAATTGGACGCATATGTCAACCTAAAAATTATCCATAAAATGAAATCAGGCTTTTTAAAAATGCCTATGGCTTTAAAAGTTGATCTTCTGTAAAGGCGAGAAGATTCATAATTTCTTATAATGGGCGTCTCATAAAATTATGAGAATTTTTGGAATTCACACATCCACAGTTTATGTAAAAATATATTTGTTTAAGTTCTTTACTAATAAAACTCTGGCACCAAAATGACACGATGAATATTTTCTTCATACATAATTTTGAAACAATCTCACTCAACTAATTTTGCCTTCTTTTCTCATTTATTCTCAAACAAAAACAAAACATCATCTCATTCCATAAGTCTTAACAAAAATATTCGCTGAATCACTTCATAGCAGTTTCTTGAACTCATCTTCAGTCTCGCATCTCATCAATATATATTGCGTTCACCAAAACAATTCAAGAAACTACATCTAAAAAAAAATAAGAAACGTATTTATATATCATTTGCATGGTTCTCTCGAATCATGTGCATCGGTTCATTTTCTTCATCAGTTTCCAAATCAGTTAAAAAAAATCATATACTCGTATATATCGATCGCCGGCATATATAATATCAAGAATATCAGTTAAGGCTACAATGAGACAAATTCTCAAGTGTTAATCATTACTTAAATCCTAAAACGCCATGATTATTCCATTGCCGGTATCTAAAGCAATTTATCTAGTTAAACAAGCCCACATCGATGAATTCGATAACCGTCATCAGACGTCAAAACGTTTACAAAAGATCTGACGATGATCGAAGAAATAAGAAGAAAAAAACATTTCGACGATCGGTCGATCAACAAAAGAATATTTTTCGATGTATTGGTGCACGTTCAAAACCCCTCACGAATTGGAAAAGGAACAAAAAAAATATGAAATTGTTCTTTAAGACGTGAAAAGTTTAAGAAAGAATGAAAAAAATATATATAAAGTTGACACACCTGGTGCCGTTAAAGATCAGGATATTTTCAGTTGACTGACCACTGTTTTTATGGGAAGAGTCCCCGTAATCTGGACACGAATTGTGTGTGCTGCCTAAGTTGTCTAAGGATACCCCATAATCAAAGCAGATATAAAATTTCACATAGCGGTCAAGAATCCCGACTGACCCTTTATGGTGGGAATCAAGTTTGACCAGTCCTTGGTTGACCATCACCCAGCAATCGACCCTTTCATCGTTGACGGCCATTTGAATTCGTGCCCATTCTTTCCGGGGGTAAATAATCTTTTGATACCTTCAATCCGCCACTATTTGTCGTCCTGGTCATTCTGTTTAATATTTACACAATTCTCTTGCGTAATTGTGTTTTGATTCCAGCCAGTCCAACTATGGTCTCAGGTATTCAAATATCTTTCGAACAAGCGAAATCCATACTTTTCCCATAGTGTCTGCCCGAGGATAATAATTACATATAAGAACCCCGTGAAAAGGATCACATACACACAAAAAAATGGCAAAAAGGGATCTGGTAAGGTTAAGAGGGTCCAAAATTCGCCTTAATCTTCCCTTTTCCCCCACCAAACTACAAAATTAATCCTCATTCAACCCCTTCTGGTCTCTCTACAAAGTCCGCACCAATTTTGGCCACAGTTATCCCAAAACCGCTCGATGCTCTGCGATATCTCGAAAAGGTCACGATCTCTTGACACTATTTACCGCGCTTAAGACGGGATGCTGCGTTGGGTTCGGACCTTTTTTATTTTCTTAGGATACACAAAAAAAAAACCGCCGTGAATAAAAAATGGGAAACGATCTCGGCTCAGCTTCCACACTTTTTGTGGAACGTTTGAATGGGACGCGTGCCGAAGTACCTACTTCGTTTTTTTTTTCACCACTTTTGTCTGGATTTCGAGGATGGCTTCGATATTTTCTGATAAATCTTATCGGGATGAGGGCTTCTGAGGGTTTTTTTTTGGTGTCGACGGTGTGTCGGTCTATAGTGGCGTGATTCTGTGTTAATTGGCTTGTTTTGTGGCCATTGATTTGATGAAGAGTTGAGAGTTTTATGACGATGATCATTTTATAAAAACTTGAGAGCTGTTTGATGGTCTCTTGAGATTTTTATTTGAAGTGAGGATGTGCATTTCGAGGATTATTGGTATTTTTTTTTTCAAAATGAACACTTTGAAGATATTTAGAAACTTTTTGTTGCATCGCTTTAATAATTTTGTGATCAAAACCAAATTCAAAATCGTCTTTGTATTTTCTTTCAGTCCATAACGGGAAATATAAGCTTTCAGGAATATATTGCGAAAGCCTTTCTGCGAAAGAATTGAAGCACTACTTTTGGGTTCATTTTCTCGAAAAACCCCCCTAGACCCAAAACTTATCCCATCGTCTTCTATCCATCACAGCTCCAATACATTGCACGAAACATTGAACGAAAAGGTGGACTACTGTTTGTACTACCAGTGATTGCTAAACATGGGTTTTTATGTTGAAAACCCATGTTTAGCAATCTACTAATATTTTTTTTACGTTGATGCTAGTAGAAAGCTTAACTGAAAGAATGGATGAATTGGAATAGTTAAGACGAGCCTAAGGGTGCAAGAAGAAGAAACGATTAGCCCTCGGTTGGAACTCTTGGATTTTGCATAAGTTCAGGAATACTGATTGTGAAAGGTTGTTCCACAGTCTGCTAAGAAATGAATTCCTAGACCAGGCCACACTTCGAAAAATAGATCTAAAGACTGTACGAGCAAGGCTAATGTCACATGAGTCTGAATTCAGACTCTAAATTTTTCAGACTCGGATTTTTTCAGTTCAGATTATGGTGTCACATAAGTCTGAATATTTCATATACCGTAGCTAGGAGACCAGTGTTGTGAGAAATTTTGTACAAAGTGTTTTTTTATGTGGAAGTCTAAGTTCAGGTGTCACCCTTTGTCCAGTCCGTCATATCGTTCACGTCATGGCCAGATGGTTGGAATAAGAAAGGTTAAGGGGTGTCTGGGGGGTGTATGAGGAGATAGCGATGAACCTAGGATAGGGACGAATGTAAGATTTGTAGATTATAGCCCTGGCCGACGCGACGGCTGCAGGAGGAAATTGTATCCTTTGAGAAATCCCAAGCATTGTCAAGCTTGTTTCGCAATTTGGAATGTATGATTACTCCAACGCAGATCTTGCAACATTTAATTTTTTTTAATTTCCGATGAATTCCAGTTTTAAATAATCGGATGGTCTATTTTCCGCAGATTTTCTTTGCTTTCAATGCACGAAATTAATTTTTCGCCGTCATTTTTTAGTATAACCTTACAGACGCACGCCTTTTGTTTAACTGAAAAATTCAGACTCATCTGACATGGCGCGATAAGGAAACATGTAAGCGAGCGAAGTTTTATTCCAATTCTGAAAATATTAGACTACATTTTCAGACTGAGTAGTCTGAATTTTTTCAGACCGTTTGGAATTTCTGATTCATGTGACCTGGCACAATTCATTTCTGTGCATTTTTAGACACTGAAAAATTCAGAGTCTGAATTCAAAACTCATGTGACATTAGTCTAAGCGGAGAGTGCTAGTCTTGTGTCGTGAGAAAAGCATAACCGTGGATGGAGATCATTATTTATTTCAGTGGAACAAACCGAAATTTGACGTAGCTGTTATATTATTCGCTCGTCAATTGGGGAACACATGCCGTCATCAGCAATAAGTTTAAGATTGCGACTTTGCGTCTTATTCAACCACACAAAGGCGATTTTCAAAACCTTCGTCCCAGATAAAGGAGTTGAATTCAAGGCGGAAATACTGTATTAACTTAGATTATTAACTACCCTAGAGACTGACTTAATTCCAAAGCTATATAGGTGGAGGACAGTGAAGGCGGCCCTTCATTTGGTGACCTTCGTCTATACGATGGGTTTCCCACGAAGAGTTAATGGAAGCTTACATCACTAACCTCCAGAAAGCTTATAAGCCCCGCTTAAGTCCGGTCTTCTTCAACTAAAAACCCAATTCCCTTCGTCCGGCTGATGGTCTGTTCCGATAGTGGGGTACGCACAATAGGTCTAACTTGGCTGCAAGATCTACCCACTGCCATGCAGCCCTCAACACGACAACTTTACTTCCTGCCTTAGTAGGCTTTGAAGGTTGTCCTCGCTATTACTGTCGTTATTTGATTATCGAGGGGCACCGCGAGGAGGCGACGCAGCGGTTCGATTTTGCCCCCTGAACCCTATCAATGCATCAACCCAAACAAACGATCATGCCTAGCATAGTAGTCACATATTGATGGGAAGCACCAAAAAATCTGGAGATAAGCTGGTCATATCTTTCGGCAATTCCCGAAGAATGGATGATTTAAAGATGCTGAAAAGAGCTCTTTTGTATGTGAAAGACTAGAGCTCAGAGGGTGACTCACTCTATAGTTAAGGCCCGTCCTCACTACGCGGACTTAGAATCCACGCACTTTTGGCCGTAGGGCCAGACAAAAGCGCGCGTGATCTTTTAATTTTCTGAATCATGAATGAGAAAAAATCAATTCTCATTTGAAACGGCGTACGCGCTTTTGAAAAGCTCATAGTGTGTGGACGCCCATTGTACCTTTTTAAGCACAGCCTTTTGTCCGCGTTGTTTTGCCACACGGCCTTTACCATGGACAAAGTCGTAAAAAAGTCATAAAACTCTATATGAAAAAAAGACAAAAGCGCGTACGAACCAAGTCCGCGTAGTGTGGTCAGGCGCGGATCTAGAATTTTTTTTTGTGGGGGTCACGGAATTAAAAGTGGCGGAAAAAAATGTCTACTACTAAAAAAACAAAATTAACGAAACGGTAAAAACTAATCGAATTTTCTGGTGGATTAAATACAAGCGTGCCCTACGAAAACGTACCCTAATGTGTTTTTGATGAAGACGCGCTCTTTCTTGTGAGTGCAGCTAACTTCAGAGTAGTGCAGTAAAAAAAGCATTTTAATTTGCACAGTCTTGTAACAGCAAGATTATGATTTTATCTTATTTTATGATGTTTGGGGTATCACCATTAGTAGTACTACGTATACATGCTGAGTTGAATAGTTGAGTTGAGGTTTAGTTTAATTTTCGACAATCGACAAAATTCGAAAAAATCACAAACAGAGATGCTGCTGTCAACTAAATTCGACTGCTCAACTACTGAACTCGCGTCTATATGCATAATTTCGATTCAACCCCGGTAGCAAAGATGAGTCAAGTTCAGTCGACCCTAACTCAACTCAAGTCGCGTCTACATTTAGTTGGACTCGGGTTCAAGCTGAGTTCAACTCATCATGTATTACGTACTATATATTTCTAAGTTTTGGACCTCGAAAAACTTGTGCTACTTTTTTTATAAACAATTAAAGTTTTTTTACCTCGTTTTTCGAGCTTAAAATGTGAATTACTCCGGTTCTATAAGTCGGATCGGGGCAAATCAAAACATAATAGAAAGAGTATAGACCAATCAATTTTTTTTAAGGTCTTTTTTTTAATTTGCAAAAAAGTTCGGTCACTTTTGGTGGTTTGGTTATATTTTGTTTTTGTTTTTTTAGTTGGGTCAATTTTGTTTTTTAAACAGCGAACGCTTTGGGGGGGGTCATGACCCCCGTGACCCCCCCCCCCTTAAATCCGCGCCTGAGTGTGGTCACACCATTAGGGTATAGAGGCACGCTCTGAATCTACTCGCATGATGACAAAAGGCCAGTTGATAAACCATGTTCAAGGTGTGAAAACAGTGTTAAACACAAGATACTGGGAGTAAACTACGCAGTAAAGAGGCGTTTCGAGGAAGAAAGCGAAGGAGGTTAAAGCTCAAATTGGGCTGTAGAACTATTGAAAAATAAGTTTTATAGGACCTCCTATATTTTTTTAAAGAGCTTTCAAACGAAATTTTAATAAACAAATTCTTTAAAAAGTAATACTCCGGGTTCCAATTCATCCATCGTTATGACGAAACAACGCACAAACTAGGTCAAACCATTTTTAGAATAATTTACTGAACGGTAATCATTTGAATCACCCTATCACCCCTCATCCACTGAATCACTAATGCTGCAACCACAAATATTTGAACTTTTTTGACAATTTACCATTTCCACCAAATAAATTACAGCCACAACAAACACCGCCTTCGCCACCTTAACCAAACATGAATCCGGCTTTCTCAAAAACTGTTCATTTAGATAAAGTCCAACTTGCGCTCCTTTATTTCTGTCTCTATCTTTAGCACAAAAAAAAGTTTCTAAAAATATTTGCAATAAACAACCATAAAACCTCCACCTCTTCCCGCCCACCCCTTGCGCATGTGTTTGCGACTCCATCTCTCTATGTGCAAACATATCGCATTCAAAAAAAATTATGTTTGCAATTTTCATTATCACCGCCCGACGTTCATACCCCTGAGATATATATTAACATTTGCATAGGGCTCACACACAGCAACATACACACACAGAGACAAACACACACGCAAACAAGCCCATTGTTATTTTAATTAAACGAAATTCATTCTTTGTAATACGATGCAAATATTTTCCCTCATTATTTGCTTTATCTGTCGTCGAATTTCCTTATCCCGGGTTTCTTATCTGGGTGCGAGGCCCGGTCCAATCTCTACGTACGTACGTACAGTGTCGCAATCCCTTCTGGATATATATATAGTTCCAGATGGAGGTAGATTCGGGGCTCGTATATGTACGTGTAAACAGATCAAGGATGGTAGATTATTCCAAGGCTAAGTGACTTAAGGGTTGGTAATATTAAAATTAAACATTTTCAGGTATGAGTTGTCGCCCTGGCGTGGTGCGCCTCAGTTAAGGGATGGAAATGTGCGACTAGGAACAAGGAAACGTCTTAGTGGGAAATCCTTTAAGATGCAGCTTTATAGGGATGTTCGACCGCAGGCTGGGATGCGGGACAAGTGGGTAGGTTATTGGGATGTGAGGTTTCTTTTGTCGTATTGTGATGTCTTTTAAGTCGTTATTAAGGGATTATGGTTTTAATTAAGTAAAATGTAATAGAACAAAAAAATATGTGTTTGAGGAGAGTTAGGAAATGGATGAAGTTTGTTTTTTGGGAGACTAGAGCTCAGAGGTAAACACCTTGTTACTATCAATTGTTCTATCTAAAGGTTAATATCGAATGTTGGAAAGAACTGTAGGCAAAAACCAGAAACCCGATTTAACTCCACCCGCGTTCATTCAATACTACTGCGACAACAGTACAGACATCGATCGAACATGACTTCCTCAATTATTGTGCTATCAGAAGACGGTTGTAGAAAGTATAAGAAAGAGGAGAGTCCTGTAAAGAGAAAATACATGAAAGAAGGAATGTTATCCTGCTTTAGGTCGGATAATTAGAAAGACGAAGGCCAATGGAGTTCATCGCGTGGAAACGAACCACGAACCTCTGGAGTGGTAGTCAGGTGTCAGCCACTAAAACAAATCTTTTATCGTAGTAGGGAAGTAAAACGCAATATATGAACTTTCGTAATTTTGAATTTTCTATATGCTGATTTTTGCTCAACAGGGAAAGACTTTTTGTATTTTTACTGTAAGTACGTTCGGTATTGTTCTTGGTTATTTGCGCCAATTTCATTATTTTTAACGAAATTTTTAGGTCTTACATTGTCGATGATGTCCTAGTCCCAGGCATTCTTGAGGTCGAAGTGTGAATTTCGTCTAAAAGCAGCTAAACTAAATTATTGGTCGGTATTGCAGTGCGATTTAGTATTCTTACGTAGAACAATGAAGGATGCCAACGTCGTCAGCTCACTCCCACATACTACAACCCGCCCTTTCGCGCTTACTACAGTCTGAGAATTCGTCCATAAATAAAAACAACAACTTAACCGTGAAATAATTTTTCGTAGTTAGATTTGAACTCTAGGATAGTCGGAAATTTTGATTGCGGGAGATTATCCCATATTCCAGCTGTTTATCCAATTTATGATTCATTATGGATTCATTCTTTGCAGGGTGTGCGAAATAGAGGATTGCAAGCTATCAGAGTGAGTTAGTCTTGTGTTGAGGGAACATCGTGCGAAAAAGAGGGTTTTAATTTCGATGGAGCCATTGCTCTGACAAGAGCGTTAAAATTGTACCATTATGTGAATGACAAACTTCAACATAAAAAAGAACCAGAGCGTTGCTTATATTAATATCGGTTATACAATTCGTTAAACCGTGCACCATGGTCAGATGAAGGTTATACTAGAGCCATTCGCAAGTTTGGATGCCTCGCTAGCCTAAAAGTTAAAGCATTCGAGTATCATCCGTGGCTCAATTTTACGTAGCGTTAAGCTTTTCTCGAACATCCGAAACTGGCTTCACCCGAGTAAAAATAAAACTCGCACGAACCTAGCCTCGTATAGGACGAAGAAAACGGCCAATTATCTTGATGACCATAAAGGGTACCATTAGTATACTCATTAGACATGTTCTCGTTCGATTTCGTAGGTCAAGCAGCATTTGACGTGGTTAGTGCTTAGTTGGGTTACTGCTTGGTAGAACGACACTCGCGTGATGGAATATAACTTTAGTCTTCACTCTAGCAGTAAAGTTAGATGTAAGTGAGGTCAGGTTAATGATATGTTGTTATTATTAAGGAACCCATATGGTGAACACTGTAGTTTAACGATCTCCTCTGGTTTATCGGGCGCACTCAGTTGTATAATGCCTTACCGTGATACGAGGACGGCGTCAGGATGAACAAAACCTTTCCTACCATACTCTGGGAAATTCTATGGACCAATTACATTGCTTTCAACGTCCGGAACCGGATAATGGGACATCCATATTCAATTTGGTGAAAAGGTCCTTGCCGATCACATCTGGATTGAGCAAACCGAAGACTGCAGATCCGTGCCTGGGTTGGACAACTTTAAGTGGTTTCCGTCGGTTGGATAACTTCTTCTTTACTAAAAGTGCTCCAAGCAACTTAATTTGCCGCAAACATTCAGAAACTAACCAATGCACCTTTGGGAAATTCATTACAACAGTATTGAAAATAGCTCAAGCAAGCAGAATCTAAAATTATAATCCCACGTGGCTACTTCCTATTATATAAAGTGCGCCAGAGCCGCGCAACAAACTCATGCGTATATGTACTACTCCTAACTCCATAAATGTATGCTTATACTAATACTAGGGCCACAAAGGCATTCTTATACTACAACTTAAAACTTATACTACTACTAGCGCCCCTAGGGGACAAAAGTGAAGCATTTTTTAAATCGTGACGTCACATTCTGTATGTAAAATGTGATCCAGAACACCTCGTGACAGTATACCGTAGATTACCACTTTTATAGTCCCGAAAACAGTAGGAGGAGGATTTCAGCTTGGTGCTTTAATTGGTTAGTAAACAATCAAGATTTACATAAACATTTTCTCTGGTCTTTTGATAATGTCTGATCAGTTAACTAAACAAAAAATATATCAGAATAGAGGCAAATGCCGAAATAAAGCAAAAATATGTGTGTAAAAAGATAACAACACTAACCTAAGATGGGAGGGTAAAAGCTCTAAAACTAGCAAAGACACGAACCTTATCAAAAAATTCCCAATAGAAAAGCTTTCGGTCCAGCGAAAACACGCACCTTATCAAAATTTCTCTTTGCTTTCATCCTACCGAAGACACGAACCTTTTTCTTAAAAGCTCATGTTGCGAAATTACAAAAGTCGGGGTGGGGAATCATATAAATATACGGACATACATAAATACATACACACTGATACCCGCATACATAGAAAGTGTCCCAGAACCATCCTTGCTATGCTAAACCAATTGTAATAAGGTGTTTTGCTCTGGTTAAACCTTTTATTTATAAAAAGATATGTACAAACTTTTCGCTTCTCTGAGTACTTTCGATCAACATTGCTGCCAATGCAAACATAACCATAATTTCTATAATTACAATAAAATTAGTTGAATTTTATGTTGAATTAAATTAGTCAACATATAAAACGAACATGTGAAGCTTACTGTTAATAATTTTTTATTTCCTTTACATTCCAGCTGTTCAGCGAGGTCGAGTTCCACCAACACAGCCTGGATTAACAGGAATGCATGGACAATATCAATTAGCAAATGGTGATCCAATGGGTGTAGCTGGCTTTAATGGACATTCATACTTAAGTTCCTATATATCTCTACTGTTACGTGCCGAACCATATCCAACATCAAGATATGGACAATGTATGCAGCCAAATAATATAATGGGTATTGATAATATCTGTGAATTGGCAGCTAGATTACTATTCTCAGCTGTTGAATGGGCAAAAAATATACCATTCTTTCCTGAATTACAAGTGACAGATCAAGTGGCGCTACTGCGATTAGTGTGGTCAGAGCTGTTTGTATTAAATGCATCGCAATGTTCAATGCCATTACATGTGGCACCATTATTAGCGGCAGCTGGTCTTCATGCATCTCCAATGGCGGCAGATCGGGTTGTGGCATTCATGGATCACATACGAATCTTCCAAGAGCAAGTGGAGAAGCTGAAGGCGCTGCATGTAGATTCAGCAGAATATTCATGTTTGAAAGCAATAGTCCTCTTTACAACAGGTAAGCTGTTGGACATCTTATATAAAGATGTTCCAGCTTTACTAACAAAAATTTCAGCTAAAATTAAAAACATTTCAAATAACAACAACAACAATAATAATAATGAACCACACTTCAATGACGATCTCATGCAGGTGATCAAAGATCACCTGGATGAGCAGACATACATTAGCACAAATACTGATACTGTACATGACTCGTCAGATAGGAAGCCGTCACTTTTGGCATCTGATATGTCATCTACTGCATCTGCATCACCTGTGATAACACCATCCACCTCCTCTACTTTGCCATCACTATCGACTGTTCTTAGCAGTCATGTGGCTAATAATAATCATCTATTTTACAGTAGTGCTAATAGCATAAATACAACTAATGCCACCTATACAAGTAGTAGTAACATTACAGGTTCACCGCTAAGTAATCCAAGCACAGGTAGTATGGGAACTTATAATTCACCATCGATGTTCTACCAAACACCTCCAAGGTCGTTTGGCGCATTCGATATGTTCCATCATAGCACCCCGTTCGTTAGTCATGCGAACAGTAGCGGGTCATTTAGTAGCCCTACTTATCGGTATTCACCGTATAGTTTTGGTAGTAGATGGCAGCTGTAGTAGTTAAAAACCTTAGTGTTTAGGTATCTAGATAAGGAAGAGGCTTATTGTTGGGGGATGCAAGAGGATTGTAGTTAGGTAATATGGGACTTACAGACGCTTGTAAATGACTTTAGTAACTGTCGATATTCATAGGACTCTGTTTTGTAAAATAACTTGTAGATTATGATTTTAGTTTTTATAATTTTTAGTTATTTATTTTTCATACTTTTAATTTATTTTTTTATTTATTTAGATATTATTTTTTGTTTTGTAGATACTTTTTATTTTAGCTATTTCTTTCTTAATAAAATTCATCATCATTCAAAATTATTGCATTTTTATTTATTTATTTATTTTTTTACTTCATTTTTTCGTAATATTTTTCATTTATTTATTTTCTCTACTAATTTTATTAATTTTATTTTTTTATATGTTTCGACTACCAATCAACAAGTTAACTGCAACAATATAATTCGAATGAGACTTTAGTTGGACGGTAGTAGGTTCATTGGTAAAATGATTCTGTTAATAACTAGTTTTGGCTTAGGAAATGTCCTTTTGGTTTAATTTTTTTCAGAATCCTTGAATATAATTGATTGACTGAAAAATTCTTTGGTGGATAATATATGTTTTGAAAGTTTTACATTATATAAGATGAAAACTATACGCTTGGCTTGGGTTCTATACTAAATACTGATTATTCCAGTTTTTTTGATCGCAGAAGTCAAGCATCATTGGACACGGCTAGTACACGGCTAGATCCCTTCGAAATACCGCATAGTCTCGGCACCTCTATTTAGAGTATTGAAAAGTTATCCCCAACAATTGGTTCGTTTTGACTTGACTGGAAACAGTCTATTATTATTTTTATCATAAGCATGGCACTATTTCATTTTTGAGATGTACTACTATGTGATTTGTCGGTTGATAGATATAAATGCATTCTCAAAAATTAACTCCGTTTAGAGGTCTTTTACTTTCGTTTCGAAATTAATTCAAAGTTGCGTAATGTTTGCTATGACAATGCTCTATCTACAAAAATGTCTGTGGCAATCGGTGGCTCAAAAAATTTCGTCCTAAAAATTTTGTTCTCAATACCACTCATCGGTCTGGGAAATTCACCACGACTTATGACGACAAAATCAATTGGATCGAGACCAACGTTACACGACAGGATCGCAGCAATATTGAAAATCTGTCAATGGAACGTTCACGATCACCTGCAAAACGGTAGCTTTTGCGACAACCCTTAAGTTAGATGATAGAAATCCTATATCCAAACTCTTAAACCAGTCACCACTCTTGATTTTTAAATAGGAGTCACATGAGGATAGCCATAAACTTTATTCTGCATTGCTTTCATTTCGTTTCCCGCAGTGGTTTCACCAACACTTATGATCCTCCGGTCTCGTAGTCATGTCAACCGTTGTCTTGATACCGTTCCTGATGGGTCTCAACAACCCTCTAGGGGTCGTTGCGGGATGGCACACGAAGAAACCATTTGAAGTTGGTCAGACTAAAAGTGGACCTCTAGCTCAAGGTATGTTGCTTCATCAAGGCCCTTTGATGCGATGGTAGTCAGTCCCGGACCGATGAATACAGTTTTAGAGTCTTGACTAACCAAAGCCTAACTTGATTTAGAATATCCAGCAATGGAACATCGACAGTCCCAGACTGGTTCCAACTAGGTCCTACGCGGCTTAAGTTATCCCAAGGTTGCAATCCAATCGCATTCCTGAAATACACTTTATAACCTGTAAAATGTCCACAATTGTCGCCCAAATGACCATTGAACCTCAGCCTCAGCGGGGCGCTTATAGTGGTTTTCTCCATCTCAATATAATATATGAAACTGAACATGAGTTTAGCCCGAGGCACTCTCATTTTGAATTTTTCTTAAAATTATTAAGCCAGGTTCTATGGCACCACACTAAGGTACGGTAAGGGACTATAGGCCTTATGAAGGTGGTATATACTCAATACAAGACTTTCGGTTACATAACCCATTTCTATAGACAAACTCTCTGATTGGCCTACACAAAGATCGGCAAGTCCTGCTCAAAAGATTATCCATGTGATTGTTCTAGTGCAGTTTGTAATCTAGAGTCCCTAGTTCGTTTCATGGAATGTGGTACCAAACCCCTTTTGGCTGGATTGGCAATTAGTCCTACGCTAATGCTCTAGGAATTCATCTAAAACAAGGCACTACAGTGGCAGAGATACGACTCCGCCCTGTGGAGATCTATTTGTTAAAGAGCCCTCTACAGAGCTTACAAAATGACAATAAGTTTGCGAGTACTGAACATAATTCGAGCGCGAGTTCTCAATCCATTCACAAGATATGCAGCTTAAACTTGACCTTCAGTTTGACCAGACCACCAGATTTTAAAGAGCCGTCTGAGTAGCCTTTGCTGTCTGGTACACAGCTGGCGCGGAACTTAAGATCCTCATATTACTATCTACAATTTTGTATATTTTTTTTAGGGCAAAGCCCTTTCTTCTACCGACTGGAAAGATTTGGCTAGGCAATGGTGGGCAACAGCTGACTTTTCCAGAACACGAAAAGCTTTAAAAGCTTTTGTTTATACCTTCTCACTCAAACTCAAAGTTAACTCAAAGCTGTTGCCTCACTCACTGTCTCACTCGACTCACAAGCAGGGTTGTGAGCTCTGAAACTGCCTTTGGAATTCGTGTGGCTCCCAAGAGGTGTAGTTGTCCACCACTAAACTAGGGCCTAGGACATTTTGTCTTGGCTATGAATAAAATACTGGCATCACTAACAGATGGGATTTAGCCATGTGTAAAAGAGGCTCTGAATATTTTGCAGAGTAGAGGGTTGATTTGGCCGCATCCCATCTACTTCTCAAGCAGCTTTTGTTAAATCGCAACTAACGGATTTTTTTCAAAACATTAAAAACCAAAAAAAAAAAATTAAAAAACAGAAATTTTATGATTAGATATTGTAAAGTGAGTCTTAGAGCATACGTAAAAAAATCAGAAACAACAAGGGAGCTTTTTTTTGGCGCTGCAACAAATTTAATTTTTTAAATTCACTTAATTGCAAAACACATTAAATAAACACATTAATAATTTAAGCATACCTTAAACTACCTAATTCCAGAATTACACTGAAAAATAATGGTATTTTCTTTTGTTGGCGTAACTTTAAAGTGTGGATACGTTTTTCGCAGTTTTCGGCTATTTTGCAATGCAAAAATTCAAATTTCAAAAATCAAACTTACGCTAAGTTTTAGCATATCCATTAACGAACAAAACATGTCCAACAAACTTTTCGCCTTGAAGCCTTCGTTAAGAGGTATTTATCAAGAAAGGTCAAAAAAGAGGGAATTTACTGTGAATTTTTCAGTTTTTTGGGCTCCCATAGATATTAGCCGTGTTCCTTTTCTACTTTTAAGTACTCCGGAGTAAAAAATTAAAGGAACGCAAAATTTGTCGAGTTGAGTAAAACCTATCTAATTCTCTGTGAGAGCAGGAGTAGTTTCAAGTAAATACGAGTAAAAAAGACTAGAAAAGGAACACGGCTATTGTCGGCGATGTCATTTCTGACCAATTCCACCAAAAAAGTGCGTTACATCACGCCAAAACCACTGGAAATGTTCCAGCGCCTGGACTATAAGGTTTTTTACTTTGCTTGTTTGAAAGTGTCATTGAACCTCTTTATACATATATCCAAAATCACTCGATGTGCCTTTCACTAGTATAGAATGGGGTTTTACTGAGTCTGGAATATCTTCGATGCTTTGGCAAAAGTGTCTCCAGCTATTACTTTTTGTCCTTCCATTAACCCTGTTATATGTAGGTGATTTAGTGAACTTTTCTAATTCTCCCAGGTGTTACTCTTCTTGGCAGCGTTTAGAGAGAAGCTTCCTTGTTTTGGATCACAACTTGGAGAGTTCATTGTTTCACCGTGAACAGTTTGTTATTCCGCGTTTATATCAGAATTAATATATGTATGCTGCATTATTCGCATCTGTGAAGAAGTCTGTACTATTAGAATAAGAAATCCCCTCAAAGCTGGTACGGTCGATCAAATGTACAACGGAAAATAAAGAAGGCTTCAAAATGCAGTATAAGAAGAGTTCGAAGTACGAAAAGGTAATACAGAAAGACCCCAATGCTTTTAAACCTCGCCCTAGAATGGGTGTTAAGCAAAACGTTAGTCCAGAGGAGTGCGTCCATAGTAACACACTCTGTACAATTTCTTGGATATGCAGAGGACGTGAAAGTCGAAGAACAAACGAACAGTCCAGATCTGGGAAACTTAGAAAGTAGTCAACAAAACCTTTGGTCTGCAAGTACAAAAAAAATGAAGAAAAGGAAGAGTTAACTAGACGAATACAACTAGCTGATGCCTTGCTCTCGACCAGTACTATGTTATGGTATCGAAACGTGAACTATGAGATAGGACATAGAGGAACAAGTAAGCAAGTTTGAGAGAAAAGTTTTTAGATGAATAATAGGCCCAACGAGGGAGGATGGAATATTTCGAAGGATATAAAACAGGGAGTTACCCTCAAAACATACTGAAAATGGCTTATGGTAGCAGAAATTTTGGGGAATAGACCAGTAAGCAGACCCAGGAGGAGATCGACAGACTCTGTGACGGCTGACGCAATGCGCAACATCCGAAACTGGAGACATGCTGCAAAGGAGAAATTCCCGAGAGGAAGTCAGTAGCGCCATTGGATAGAAGGCAGATGGTTCTACATCTATTACCGATTTAATTGAGTGCATAGATCGTCCTAAGCATCGTCACTTATTCTACATTGGATTTGTCTGTGATTACTCACATTATTAGCAACGTATTAGTGTAATGTCTACAACGTTATATCTCCTACAGTTTTTGAAGGTAGGATCCGTGTCGAGGTTTGATTTATCTGAGTGAATGAAGTTAGAAAGCAATATACGAAATTCCGGAAGTGATCTTCGTTAGTTTAAACTTCGCTGGCAAGTGATCCTTAATTATATGTTCTTTACTCTTTCTGTCGATAACTTCAGAAATTTCAAATTCTCTGTCTCTATTACTTGAATTCTTAAAAACTAACTGTTTTGCATAATATATTCAAAAATTCCTTGTTTAAACACTATTCAAAATTCACATAAAACTTTTCCAGTATTTCCATTCCATTAACAATCTTCATTCCTCATAAAAAATAAGATTGCAACGCAAATGAAAGAAGCTGAAACAAGAAGATCACCAAAACCACACACACACACAAACACACACACTAAAGATCAAATTAAGGAATTTCATAAATAATTCATATCGACACATAACTGGGCAACAGTCAACTTAATTGAGATAAAACTTTTATCGAATGAGAATTAATTTAGCGAATGCTGAAACAATTAAGATCAATCAATGTATCCCAACAAAGAGTTGTGACAAAAACACACACACAGTGTTGATCACGATCAGTGCGCCGCGACCGATGAAGATCATTGAAGATATTCTTCCAGACAAATTCTTATAAAATACGCGTAGGCCGAATGGTAAAAGAATCTAGCAACAGTGAAGCAAGCAGACCAATGATGATGGTTAGACCATATACATTTACTCGTATATTCTATTTTTGAAGTCTAGATGACGCCAGTGTTAATTTACGAAAATTCATCAGTTTGGTGACATTTTAAATGATTTTTGTTTTATTTTTTTTGTTCTCTCGAAATTGTTTTCGATATTTTTATGCGTGGAAATTTTGTTATTCGAGTATAGAATTTGTAATGTTAGTTTGCTTGGTGATTTATTTGCTATTCATCTGCCAAAGGTAAGGTGATAAGCCAAAACGCCTGAGGTAAATGAAAACTAAAAATTCCCGCCTAGCCTATTGAGGTGTACTTACTCTATAGACAGAGCAAAGAGACCGGGAGAAACTTTTACGAGTCCGTCGACAAAACGAAGATAGATTTTCTTGTTTTTTTTGTTTAATTTTTTCCATTTCAATAAAAAAGACAAACCGGTCTAGCAATATTATATGCGCACACCTTCTAAACGGCCACAGTTGGTGCTATACCGATTGCAGAATTTCTGTTCCGTTGATCTGTACCGCGTTAATCACAATGTTGCACACCCTTTAGCCTATGCCTAGTCATGGCTGGTAATATGTGCAACATTGCGCAGACGTCGTCGGCCTAGGCCGGACAAGGAGTGTGTCTTACGCGCAGATTCATTGCCTTCTTATAATTAATATTTCTGTTCGTTGTTTTTTTTTTGTTTTTTTTTAATTTATTTTCTTTGTGCATTTTGTTTTGTTATTTTCTCTCCGTTTTATGCAGTTCCCTTTATTAAAACATAAAGGACCATGACTAGACGATTTATTGTTTTTTAAACGATCGTTAAATGATTGAATCTTTTAGCTGTTTACATGGACCGATGCAACTTTTAATTGATGTTTGTTAATTGTAATGTAAGGCATTAATTATTATTAAAACAATGATTTCCGTGGGAATTTTTAATCGATGCTTGGCAAAGTACATGCTGAATTTCTCTCTTAAGCATGTCGTCTTACATGAACGATAATAATAATAATGATCCATGATCGTCGACATTATTCCTTACCAGCGGCGGTGCACCAAGCCGATCTTCATCTTGTCTGACATTTATTAGCAACAATTACCCATAAAATAACTGGTAATCTGCCATTTTATAACAAATAAAACTGTAATCGATCTACACATATACTCGTATATCCATACATACAGCCTCATACCACACCTACAAAATTGAAGATGTGACCAACTTTTCTTCAGTTTGCGATCTTGTCGCTTTTACAAAAACACTTTCTGTTCCCAAAGTGAGGAATTTTTCTTGTTATTTTCGTTTCGATATTTTTTTTATGGTGTAGGTATACTATGTTTTTTTTTTTATTTTTTTTTATTTCTACAATTCCTTGACTAGTTTCTGGACACGATTTAGGTGATCTATCAGCATTATTTGATGGTGACTCGTTGTCTTAGGCATTACCACTGTCTGTTGCTATTTCTAGTGATGTTTCTCCTTTACGGTATGGTGCAGCTGATTTCTGGTTTTCTCGAACTTCTACAGTAGTTTTTTGCAAAGGCAATGCGCCTTCAGTCACGATTTGTTTATAGAAAAGTTAAAAGCAAGTAAAATTGCAACTGATTTTCCCTTCTTCTGTGATTTTTTTTTACTTCTCCTGTAATGAAGATTTTTATGGAAGAAACGTGTTTTGTGATTCATTTTTTTTTTGCTTCTGTTGCTTTTAAGTAAAAAATTTTTATAGGTTATTTCTTAATTTTATTTGTTATTTAAGAAATTATAGAAAGAGAGTAATTTATAATTATATTGTAATTTTCATTGTTGTATGCCTTTGAAGTCTTCATTGTCTTGAAAGTATACATATCATTCGTGTACCGGCAAATTTCTAAAAAAATAGATCCCGCATGTCTGTCCTACCTTTTTTAAGACATCACGTTCTAAACCATACATGTTTTTATAAAATAGGTAAAACTGTTTAAATTGATATCAGACTTTAAAGATTTCAGCTAATGGGGATGTTGCTGGATTTTATTTAGTATGTCACTAAATGCATGTTAAAGTATGCTTTCGAAATATATGCTTCCCACGCTGAATCTTACCTTGATACCATAAATCTTTCTTTTTAATTGAAATGTCTAACTCAACTACATGAAATTTAGTATTTCAAATAGGTAAAGGTGGGACAACCCATCACGGAAACAAAATAGGCTAGTGAAGGGCACCCCTTTGTAAGAGTCTTTATGCAAGTATATGCCAGTGTCCTTAGAATGACTTTTGACTCAACCTGTCATAGTATAAATGGCTTTTGACTCAACCTGTCTTAGTCTAATACTGGATCATATCTTCTACCTTAAGCTTCGAAACATTTATTAACCACCTTCTTTCTCAAGCCCTATAAGAAGAGGTTTCGGTGTTTGATCCTTGCTTGAGTCACAAATAAAATGGTCGCTTGTCTCTTTGGCTTGCTCCTTCCCACAGCTGCGGCAGTGAATGTTGTATTGTAGTGTTGCCGCATGTTCTCTATTTGACCAGTGTCCTGTGAACTATGACTATTGACCTGATTCTGGCGATGGTCTTCCACGCCGTGATCAAGAGATCGTATGATCACTGCTTGCTATAGTCAGGCCAAGTCTTTCTAGTCTTTTTCCATACTGCCGCTTCTGCACATTCGTCGTCAAGATTTACTCTTAGTCTCGCCAATTAATTTGCCTTCTGATTGTCACGATGATCCTGTGACTCGATATACCCACCGAAGAGTGATCGTGTACTTCCTAAGCAAGGACTACAGCTCTGGTATCGATCACCTTGGATGCTATATAGGCCGCACCTAAAGCCTCGATAGCCCCTTGACAATCAAATAAAAGGAATACCCCGACTTCTGCCATTGGGTTCGTCTTGGGGTGTTACTAGGCAGGCTTTAAAGTCAGCTAGCAGTTCTGCCTGGACGACACTGTAGCAGTGTAGTAGTATTTTTTGGCAATTAACGAGAAGGGGAGTACTCCAGCGCTTGCTCCAGATCCTGATTAGGAGTCAGTTGAGTATATATAAAACTATGGTTTTTGTTTGACAAGATGTCTTCTCATTCCTTTCCGGTTGGGATGTGTATATCGTAACCTCGGTTAGATGTCAGTTTCGGTGTCATATCGAACGTACTTCTTACTGCTGCCTTTAGTTAAATCCTGGGTAATCCATAGCAAAAACGAACCTAGAAAATGATCATCCAGCCAAACGCAGTAGTCACGTGAAGCATTGCGTATTTCCCAAAAAATCTGCAGACAACCTGGACTTATTCGGGACTAAAATCCTCTGAAAAATACGTATTAACAAAGCCGATAATGCGCAAAGAATGACTCAAGAATGCCAAAAAAATCTCTGATTTTAATTCCAGATCAGAAAAATCCAAGGTAAAGCGACACTATAAAGGCTGAAGCAGTAAAACTACTTAATCTAAGAGGAATCTGAAGGTGGAGCATTGATCTATAGAGCCTTCGATGGAAAAAAGAGACTTGACGCTTCATTATCATCTTCTTTATGACCACCACCTTAATACTCAATGATCAGCGACTTAGAGCCGTAAACATCAAGCAGGATTTGAAATATTTCGAACCCAGAATTACATTTATCTGTAACCTAAAATATTTTTAACATACTTAAACATCAACATGGTTGGTTGAAGTGGCAAAACCCATATACTTTGTGCTGACCTCCAACTTATCACATTAGCACCATTTTTATACCACTCAATCTCAAGACCACTAGTCTTGTTATGGTTTTAAGATTCATTTTGTAGCATTCAAGAACTGTGTTAATTTCGTTGAATGCTCTTCTGCTAGATCCTCAAGGTCGTTCGGTATATGGCTGCCACAAGAAATGTGCCTGGCCCTCAGCTTCAAGAGGATTATTTGAATGGGATTCCAATTCTTGATGCATGCTGTCTCTGGACCCTGCCTAGATTCGTGCAGGTGTACTCCTTCCTTAATGCTGGCCTCTGGCCACCATATTATTGATCCTTATCTGAGGATGGGACGTGCGATGGCTGTGTACAACCACAGCATCATTCGTGACTTAAGTCCCCTTTTCTTCCTAAGCATTTTCTTGCATTAGAAGAGACCTTCCTGACTCTTTCCTCAATATTAAATCTCAAATTCAGTTTATCAACCGGTGTAATATATGATAATTTTCAGGTTCTTTTATGTGATTACCAGTCCTTCATGTCCTTTTCATCTTGGCGGCAATGTCTCGTAGTAAAGGTTGGTCGAAGGAAGGAATAGAAGACAGTATAGGTTAGGAGGAGTCTGGAGGGTGCTGGAGGAGGAGGCGATGGACCTTACGTTTGAACTCCTGGTTTTTTTAGGAGTGTATACTAAAGAGGTGAAATTTGCACGGATATTACAAAAATTAAAACAAATTTTTTTTTTAACGAGGTTTCGATTTCGCAATGTCCTTATCCTCAATAGCAGCCGGCTGGGCCAGAGACGCAACCATCGGGTTAACGGGAAACAGCCTCGTCGGAGTGTTATGGATCCTAAAACAAGTGAATCCGCCGCTAACCAGCCGATAAAGGAAAATCTAAGCTGGTTGTGCAGGAAAGGGGTAGAGGGTTGTGGGTAATATCTGATGCGTTATCTCTCGTTGGTTGCCTGCACACACTTCACTTTGTTTTGATGTTGTTTTTTTCACTCGTTTGTTTTAAGGTATGGTAATACCTGTCCAATATTTTCGAAAATCTGTTAGCCTGAAAACTGTTGAAAGCTCCAAAAAGGGGTTTTCATATTAATACTTTGCTTATAGTAAGGGTCATTAATAGCATGTGCGAAACCTTCTCTTCTTAGACCTCAAACCACCCCATTGTTGTTGTAATTAAATCGAAAAATCTCTCAAATTTGATATTCGAAATAACATTGGGTGTTTCATTTAGAGGTTTTTTTTAAAAAAAATAAAAAAAATAAAATTTTATCGGGTTATTTTTATCATACAAAAAAGCATTCTTTACATTTATTATTTAAGGATTATTTCTATCAATTGTTGACCGCTAACATGGTACATTCAAGAGGTTCCAATTTTCAATGAGGAGTACGAGCATTCGAGTCGTATTTGGCCAAGGACGCCAGTAATATTGGCTTTCAATGCCTCAATAGTAGACAGTTTATCCATGTAGACTTTGGAGTTGAGACAGAAAAAAGTCTAGAGGTATAATATCGCAGAACTGCTCATCGTATTTTTCTCGCAATAAAGCCATGGTTTCACGGGGTTTGTGTCAAGCACCGCGTCTTATTGGAACCAAATGTCGTCGAGATCACGAGCTTCAATTTCAGGCAGCCAATAGCCCCGTAACAGGCGCCATGCACAGTTACGTTCCGGCCGGCCTCATTTTTGAAGAAATTTGGCCCGTGATACCACCAACGCGGTGGTCTCGTCTGAATGTAATGGTAGATCTCGACGTTCGTCTTCGGGTCACTCTTCAGCCCATACGGCAATTTTGCTTATTAACGTTGCCATTAAGCCAATGCACGTGTTAGCTTTTAAACAAAGATCCTTTCTTGAAATACTCGAAGTTGTTCCATACGAAAAATCAACCTATTGACAACCAATAATCCAGTTATCCAGTAACGAAAACTTGGTTTCAAATTTTTCGCTGGTATAGCGAATTGTGCGTTTGGTAGGGCGATAATGTGGACCATAAGTTGCTCTAAGGGCACGAAACCCATTGCTCGTAGAACACTAATTTTTGTAATACGACTGAATAATTTGTAGACGCTGTGCGAGGATAAGTCTTTCCATGATGAAATGCTAAACAATCTAGAACAAAAATACCATGGCAGTATGACACCACTCACACGTGATCTGTCATAAAATCCCTACTAAAAAAAGTACCTCTAAATGGATCACCCGTTATTAACCTTAGTTACAATTTTTATCTAAGAGGTTAAAGTTTATGTTGAAATCTTAAATAAGGATTATCCTGGTTGATGTTTATGGCCCTCAGTACAAATAGTCACTTACTTCCGTTTCAATTAGATGGTCATCACGTTGATTCAAATCAGAAATTCCAGTGTCATTGTTTAACGCGAATATTGTTCAGAAAGCTACTCTAGCCAATTTCAACGATATAAGCTGCTTTCGCTCGGCCATATTTATCTGATATTTCTCACATGCCAAATTTTGTATAAAATTTTCCCCATTTGTATTTTGGATAACTTTTAATTTATTGAACACCAATCCTCTGATTAAATCCAGTATACCACCTATTAATCACTTAATACACTGAAGTGAAAAAAATATTGTACTACACTGCGCGTCACAACTATACGACCACTTGATATCTGCGGATATATGGTAGACGTCGCATTTTTTTTTGATTGGGTTGGTTCATGATGAGTTAAAATAAGAATAACAATAAAAATAACATAACAATAACAATTTTTTAACTTTATTTCATAGAAAAACATACAAATACCGCATTTTTGGAGTGTCATAACTATAGGACCAAATCATTGAACTTAAGAAAAAACAAATTTAACAGAAAATTAATATTTTGTTGGACCACCGTTATTTTTTATCATATCAAAAACACGATTTGGCATACTAGCAATGAGTCGTTTTGTTGTCGATTCGCGAATATTCCCCCACTCACGCAAAATGGCCTCTTTCAACTCCTCAACGGTATTGTAATGCTTATTTTCGGGGTAAATAGCGCGAACGAGTATTGACCATAAATTTTCCATGGGATTTTGGTCTGGTGAACACGCGGGCCATGACAAAACAAGAATATCGTTATCAGAAAACCACTTTTTCCCTGCTAGTGTGAATTGCTGCGTTATCCTGTTGGAAAATCCAGTTTTCGGTCTCATGCTGGTCCAAATAAGGAAGGAGATTGTTTTTTAAGACATCAATGTATCCTTTAGAGTTCATCTTGCACGAGGTGAACGTTAATCCAACCGTTCCCCTGACGTTGAATGCGGCCCACACCATAAGACTGCCACCGCCGAAGTTCCTTTTTGAAAAATATTCCGGCTCCCTCCTCAAGTCGCGCCAATAATATGCCCAGCCATCAGGACCATCCAAATTAAATTTCTTTTCATCAGAAAAGATTATCTAAGGTAAATAAAGTCATGCGTTAATTATAATCGATCGACTGAAAATTTTTCCTCTGAGACTTACCTCGTTCCAATTCGTGCTCATGTTCAATTTTGCAAATTTCAGTCTAGCTGCCTTATGACGAGGTAACAATTGAGGGGCTTTCTTCATAGGTTGTCTCTGGATATGACCGGAACTCTTTATCACCCGAGAGATAGTTTTTTTTGAGACATTAAGTTGTAATTCTGCCTTGATCCTGCCTAAACTTTTCGTCGAATTACTTGCTGCATTGATAATTTGCCTCCTTGTACGATCTGAAACTTTCTTCTTAGGTCCGCCTTTTCTGTTTTTGCCGTATACTTCTGGGTTGTTTAAAAAATTGAGGACTACCTGGTGAGAACGTCCCAATTTTCGCCCGATCTCTCTGATACCTAAATTGCACTCTCTAAAAGCCAAAATTTTGCCCTTTTCCTCTTCTGTAAGAAGTTTTCCGCGAGGCATTTTGGTGAACGCTCCTTTGTTCGACTGAATGACATTTTCTAACTAGAGCTGAACACAAGACCGAGAAGATTCAGGGAAAATTCCGGGACCAAGACGAGACGGGACGATACATTCACTTTTTTTGGAGACCGGGTTTTTTCATGAGAAATTCGACGAGCTTGGAAAAAACGGCACGAGATGGTACGAGAACAAGACAGTACGAGACAGGAAATTTTAAAATTCCGAAACGAGACCGCGGATTCGGAAAATGCTCGAAACCGAGACGAGACATTGTATGTTGCGGCTTGTCTGGCCTCGTGCTCTATGTATTTCCAACAATGTACATGTTGTCAAAGAGTTTAAAGCACAGTAAACCAGTGGTCCTATAGTTATGACACGCCAAAAATGCGGTATTTGTATGTATTTCTATGAAATAAAGTTAAAAAATTGTTATTGTTATGTTATTTTTATTGTTATTCTTATTTTAACTCATCATGAACCAACCCAATCAAAAAAAAATGCGACGTCTACCATATATCCGCAGATATCAAGTGGTCGTATAGTTGTGACGCGCAGTGTATATGTATTAGTTCGATACTGGCGCCATCTGTTGTAATTGAATGAATTTATGCTCAAATCGGAATGCCTTTTTCAGTGATGTATTTTGATCAGTTAAATTTCGCAAACCAAAAGCAGATTTTGTATCACTTATAATCTAATTGAAGACTTAATACAGATAGATTCTAGTCCGCTTTCATAGTTTTATATGAAATGGGTTTGCTTTTTCTTAAAATTATTGCAAGTATGAAGAAGCTTTGTACTTTTGGTATTGTTTCGTAGGAGAATTTTCCATTTTTTTGCCTTAGGTAGATATTCTTAAAATTTGTTGGGTTTGTATGGATATTTTAAGAAGAAAACAGGAAGAAATAGAACGAACAAACACATTAAAAATTATAGTTTCAAAAAAAAGAAAGAAAGAAAAAACACATGACAAAAAGGTATAAAAGACGATTTATTAATTCAGTTTGAAAGCTACTCACATATAGAATACACAGTTTTATTTTCGTTTGGTTTTGTTTTTTTTATTTTGCTACTAACATCTTTTCTTGTTCTAAATTTTTTGGTTATTAAATATTAATAATATCACTAAACAATATATTTTTTTCGTCACAGATGCTTGCGGGCTCTCTGACGTAACGCATATAGAATCCCTGCAAGAGAAGTCACAATGTGCCCTGGAAGAATACTGTCGAACACAATATCCAAATCAGCCAACAAGATTTGGCAAACTTCTTCTGCGGCTGCCTTCATTGAGGACAGTTTCATCACAAGTAAGTTTTACTTATATTTTTTTTTAAACTGGCAGAAGGAATAATAGTACAATTTTTTTTTGTGTTTAGGTCATAGAGCAACTATTTTTTGTACGTCTAGTCGGTAAAACACCAATAGAAACATTAATACGTGACATGCTATTATCCGGTAACAGTTTCTCATGGCCATATTTACCGTCAATGTGACACACAATGTGGCGACAGCTGACAACAACCTGATCATCAGCTATGGGATCCACAATGGTCCCATTGCCGAACTACTGTGGTGCTACAAATGCTATGCTAAATAATGATATTAATCTATCGTCATCGATGACCGATAGCCTATCGTCATCATCCAATCTGGTGGACACCAATGAGGTTCCTGTTGTTGTAGATGTCAAATAGGAGTGACAGACACAAAAAAACAAATAAGTGTTCAGCATTTTTTTACCCTCAATCTACACATCCCCACACTCCACTCCAATCATCCGTCAACAAAACAACCCCTAAAAGCACACTTCTTCCCCAATCATTATTCTCTTCAACTTTGCGGAGCCAAAAATTTCATCCAAACTAGGACATAGTCACAACAGATATGTATAAAAGAAATTGTTTGTTTTTTTAGACTAAGAGAAAAACGCTAAGGCAATGTTATTTTTAATATTAAAAAAAAAAGAAATTTAAAAAAAAAGGATTAAATGAGGCTAGTTAGACAAAGTGATTGGTTTCAATGATATTTTAAATGTAAAAATACTGAGGTGTTCGTCAAACGAACTCCACCTCCTCGAATGGCACTTTTACTTAATTTATTATAATTATTATTTTTTCCCTTTTTTATTTTTTTTTGTTTTATTTAATTTATTTCACTAATTCTTCTACTTTCTTGCCTTGTTTGCATGCAATGTTTTTTTTATAAGATAATAAATTTCAGGAAAAAATTACTCATCGGTGCCATTTGTCTTTTAATTAATTTAATATGTTAACGAAAAGAAAAAAATTTAAATTTTAGATTCAATTTTTGTTTTTTTAATTAATATTCTAGAAAGAAAAGAAAAAAACGTTTAAAACATATTTAAAAAAAAAATTAGTAATCAATTTTTGTTTTTTTTACCAGTGAATTTTCTTCTTTCTATTTTTCGATTTTTATTAAAATATAATTTTATATTTTCCTTGAGGAAACTTGTTAATGACAAATATTTTTACTTATCTAGTTTTTAAATGGTTTTTTTTATATTATATTATGTATAAAAGTGCAAGATTAATTTTAAAGATTTTTTTTTATAAATACAAAGTTTTTAGGCGGTACTTTTTGTAAGTCAAGGTTGATGTGATGTGAAAGTTTGTTCATTTGAATTGGGCTCTTCTTAAATTATTTAATTTGATTTTATAGGGGAGTCGAATTCGACTGAACGAGCAAATATTTATTAGTATGTTGCAATTATCTCTTACTTATATTTTAAATCTTCTAATGAAAAACCTAAAATTATCAAGTTGCATGCACATTTTATGCCTGAATTAATTATTTGTTTGTGGCACACGACATGTACATCATTTTCTGAGTAGAATGGTCGTAACTGCAATCTACTAAAACTACCTTCTTCTCTTTGGCATTCTTTCCAAGTTATAGTTCCAGCGTGTTTGCGGTTTCTACTATGACTCGTTTTCCTTTCCACATCCAAGGCATTACAATGACTCATTTTGAATGAATCGGCGCGGTTATACTCTGTAGCAGCCATGTCCACTTAAAAGCTAAATAAGATCTTAGCTTAACTCACCGTGATATCTGACCGTCTTGTCACCAGACCTTAGTATCCTAGGGGCATACGACTACCATCTAGAGGTCCGCTGTTCGATTTCACGCAGCGGTATGGTCCGTCATCTTTCACCATATTCCACCAAGATAATATACCTTATTTCTTGTCTTCTATCTTTATAGCAATTTACTGGCATTTCTCCTGGCATCGCAAGCGCTGAGGTGGAGGTCTAGTTTTCCACAAACATTTGGTACGACTCGGTATGCTCAGCGGTACGTCAGCTTCTCGTCCCATCTTGTCTGGCACTGCTCGGTAGTTTTTTTTATATGGCAAAACCAAGCTTAAGAATGACCCTCTGTACTACCACGCTGTAATGTCGTTCAGGTCATGGTGCCTATTTTTAAGGATAGAAGAGAATAGGATTGGTCGGGGAAGGTCTGGGTAGTATTGGAGCAGATAGCGGTGAACCTTACGTCTAAACTCTTGGATGTTGTGCGAGTCCGGGAAAACTCATTGTGGAAGATTGTTCCACAGCCAAATTTTTCTATTTATAAAGACTCTTCTAGACGTTGGTGTGCGCGAAAAAGGGGATTACAGGGTGTGAGTATGACCCTAGCTAGCCTTGTGTTGCGGGAAAAATATTGCCGTGAAGACAAGAGGACGATAACTTCAGTGGAACGGACACTATGATATTAGCGATATAATTTCGACAAGGCTACTATATTCCTGTGGTGGCTTAAAGAGTCAATGGAAATGTGGCATTAGATGCTCTACAAGAAATTGTTATCCCCTACTATCCACAACTATCAAATATGAACTGGCAGATGACAGCCAAATCAAAATGGCGGCCAGCCTAACTATTCTATTCTTCAAACTAAACTTACTGCTACTAGACCTTGATCCATGATCCGAATGACATGACAGACTGTTTCACATAAATAAAAAAAAGAGGATTATGGATGCGGGAGCTCACATTCTCCAGAATGTTGATGGATATCATACCGGCTAAAGCATAAGTTGCAACTTCCGATGTAGTTCGGTAGATGTCTGGAAACGGTGAATTGTATGCGGCTCAATCGCGTTGCTTATTCTAGCTAGAGTGTAGTAGGACTAAGCTAACCATTCTTGCGATGAAAAGGTGACAAGTTTGCCTTAGGTATCTTACTTTTATTCTTCCAAACGCTCTCCATCACTGCACCAATGGAAGACAATTTATTGGCTGTACTTCCAGGTGTGATTCAATGAGATCAATTTTAAATCACACCTGGAAGTGCACCCAATGATCTCTTTGTCCATCAGGGCATCCAGATACTTCAGCGCCGCTCGAGAACGTATTGTTTGATCTTCAACTCGGATGATAACGGAAGGAGAGGTAACAGGACGAATTTCTGTAGAACAGTGGAAGTTGTCCAGTATATCTTTGGTTTACCATTCGATAACTTTCAGCCGTCGATGATGATCCCGATCGTATACATTGGAAACCTGAACTCGATGAACTCTTGGGTTCTATTTCCATTGTTTGCTTATAACAATTGTTGACAAGATCACTTGATAAACATTAAACTAAGTGTCTTTTCTATCTCGAAGTTTTCTCAGGTTAAAACAGCGCCACACGATGATGCTTTGGGTTCTAAGCACTTTTAGTAATGCTATGACCTAATAACTCAATCCAAGGAGCGAGAACAAGGAACATTGGCGCTGAAAAGTATTTTGTGACCGCGATCGTGAAAATTTATCAATTAACCTTAAATTTTCTTCTTCTACTTATGCTCTCGTGGGACATAGGACGGAAACAGTTGCCTTCCAGCGACACGATTCAGGCCATAGTCAGCTTCATCGCGTGATCTTTTTGTTGTAGTAAAGGGTAAGTCTTTCTTGTCTGCACATGATGTAAGACCTTCTCCAACTTAGGCTTGCAATTAAAAGAAAATGCATGGTGGTACCCCTCTTCATCACACGGGATGTAGGGGAGGGAGCTTCTGGTTGTCTACGAGATTTGCTACTACTCTGATGCATTCATCTGCCTCCTCGATATCCTCGATCTTATGACAGTACCCGCTGAAGAGTAATACTGTACCTCCTGGTCAAAGAAGATAGCTCTATATGACAGTTTTTGACTACCTTAGACATTATACAGACCGTGCTCACTGCTGGCTTCAGGTCTATCTGTAATACTAAGCAGCCTTTGAGGATTCCGAGCAATTCTGTCTTCGTGGCAGATCTGCAATCTGTTTTGGAGCCATCTGTATATAAAACTATGCCATAGCTCTCGTTTAGCTGGACGTTTTCCCATCGCTCTCTGGTGGGATCGAAACCCCTGCTGAATTTTAAACTCACCGTCATGAATCATGTTGTCTTTTCCTTGCCTCTTTCTCTGGTGTTTTTGACTGTTTACCAATACGAAAGTCGGAATTGGTCAAATCAATTGAAATGTTGGTAACTATTAACAAATGCTCTTTTTGAAGCCAGTATACTCCACAATAGGGGATACAATCCCGGGTATCGGGTACCCGGGTATTTCGAGTAATAAAGCAAATTTCGAGTAACCTGATACCCGGGTTTTTGGCAGAGTACCCGGGAAGGGTACATACACGACATTATTCACATATTTTATGTTAAAATAAAAAAAAATTAACATTCTGAGTTTAAGTAGCAAAATGATTACTTTTGTGTTAAATTCCACTAGCAGCTACTAGTACCACTAGCTTTGGAGGAACTAGGTGCAATTAAGGAATTTGCAAAAGTACTAAAACCTATTGGAAGAAGCAGTGAGCGCATTAACAATAAACGAAGCTAATTTGTTAATTGCTGAACGAAGTTTGATGTACCTACATTTCCAATAAACTAAAAAAAAAATTCACCATTGGCTAACAGACTGTTAACCAAACTATTAATTAAAATTAAACAACGCCGGAATACCGCTATATTTTCATTAATAGTCAAAACTAGTTGGGATGTGGGTTTGACCCTTTCGGTCTACACGATCAACTTCCCAGTATTATGAATGTTGAATATTATCAATGGTTATTTTAATAATAAATAAACAATAATCAATATATAATAAATAATACCTGAAATTTGTCACATTTATCAATACTTTCGCTATCACTTAAGTCGTTCAAACAAAAAAACGGGTCGACCGATTTTTATGAAAATCTTTTCAGATCATATTTTCTTTAATACGCTTCGAACGGCATCTCAACGAAGTCGATATATTTTTTGGTGCGCGCGAAATCGTGCAGGTACAAAAATTATTTATGTCGTCTAAACAAAGAAACCGCTCCACCGAATTTTATGAAAATCTCTTCAGATAGTAACTTCGGTAATACGCTACGACCGACACCTCAATGAAGACGGTGCCATTGTTAGTTCGCGCGAAATCGTGCTGGTACAAACATAACTTAACTCGTTCAAACAAAAAAAAACGGCTCGACCGATTTTTATGAAAATCTTTTCAGAACATGCTTCGAACTGTATCTCAACGAAGTCGATATCTTTTTTGGTTCGCGCGAAATCGTGCAGGAAAAAATGACCACATACGTACGCACAGACACACACACACATATATTTCTTCACAAATTTTTGCTTAAAATGCTATTGGGACCTTGAAACATGAAAATACATTGCAAATTTCGATTTCGATTTTCGGACCGACCGATTGCAAAACAAATATTGTAAAAAATAATTTGTCGAACCGGAATCGGATTCTGAATCAACTGTTGAAGATGAATATGAAGTTATCCAACGCTGAAAGTGAATATCTAGAAGAAGAAGACGACACTTTGAACAAGACTTTGTCGACATTTTTAGCTTCACAAAAAAAACGTCTTTGAAACCCCATCACTTGAGAAAGGGTTTCAAAATACTATAATAATAAAACTAATTAACATTTACTAATTAGATACGTCTGAATACTTTTTAATTAACATTTTAATTTTTACTTTTACTTTACGTTCTATCTAATATCTATTAAAATGTTTTTTTTATTATATTTATTTTTTAACCGACTTCTTTATTACATATTTTAAAAATATCCGAGTAATCCGGGTAGCCCGGGTAGATAAAAATTGATACTCGAAGTACCCGGGTAGCATAATTCTCGAGTAAATGTATTCCCTACTCCACAATTGAGATTACATGCGCAAATAGGTTGGCATGATGTGTGCAGTCTTGCTGACGTATACAGTCAAACTGGCGTATGAGTTATGAAAAGTCGAACTCCCACATGTACACTAGACCAAGCGAAGTGGCTTCTGTGCCTTTGGACCCAATACCTCATCTTCGAAGATACCATGCAACGAAATTACAAAACGTACGATCGCAAAGTATCATCGTGTGATTCTAGGTTTAGTCTGGAGAAGGTTACTTTATGATCACATCTCTGAGCCATCTTGCGGAAATGTATCCAACTAATTTAAAAACTCTCGTATGAAATTTAACATAAAATTATTATTCTTCATTTCGATCAAACAATCTAAAAATAATTAAACCTTTACTGAAATTCGTTATTAAAAGATTCAAACTTTAAAGAGATATGCAACAAACAACAATTTTGGACAATCCAACATTTATTCTAATCAATCTAGATAAAATAATATCAAACAAAAAGTGCAATAGATATTAAATTTTAAATTTAAACTGTAAATTTAAAATTTATTTAATTTAATTAAAAAAAAAACAATATTATTACATCAACTTTGACTTCCTTACGAACTCTAAGCCGTCCATACATTTATGCAACAGTACTGAAATAATTATAATTCAAAATAATTGAATTGAAAGAAATGAATTTTATTATTACTAATTACCTTTTGTCTGACAATTGCTTTTTTTTTATTTTATTTATTTTTTTTTAAAAGACACAACTTTAATATTTTGTTCTTTTAATAATAATAATAAAAGAAATACATACTACTATACACACAACTTTTTTTTTTCTTTTTAAATAATAAAAAACGCAAAAATAGCCGCACACAACTACAGAACACCTGCCTTCAATAGTAATATTATAATAATAATTGTGTTCTAATTTAAGCACATTTTCTTTTTAAAAACAAAAAAATTTCCTTAAAATCTTTAATACTTAAGAATTAATTTAAATTACACAAATTTACTATTTTATTTACTAATTTTTAATAAGTTTTTTTCTTGCAATACTTACACTTTATTTTTGTTTTATAATTTCAACCAAAATTTATTTCTTCCAAGGCATAAATCAAAAAAAAAAAAAAAAATAAATAAATTAATAAAAAAATACAAAGTAAATTTCCATTTTAGGAATTATTTTTAATTGTTGTGATTTATTTTTCATTTTGTATAAAAAAAAGTAACGAAAAAATAAATTTATTTAAAAAAAACACAAACAAAAAAAATCCAAAAAAAAATACGAAAAATAATAATACAAAAATTTGTAAATAAATAATGTTTTAACACAACAAAAAAAACAAATCAAAGTTATAAACTAGTAAATAGAGAGAAAAAAAGGAAGAAAAGTATAAAAATTAATAATATATTTACCTAGGAAATTATCAACAATAATATATTACGGAACACAAAACAAAATATTATAAATGTTATACGCAAATTTGTAACTTCTCTTTTAATTTTTTTTAGAAAAAAAAAGAAAAACACAAAAAAAAGGATCAACTTTGAAAAAAAAAATATACCAATAATAATAAATAATATCTCCTTTGTAAATAAAAATATAAATAATTTTACAACTTGTAAGCCTGTGTTAGTAATGGTGAAATTATTATTATTATTATTATTATAGTGAATAAATTATAATAATTAAATAAAATCTGTATTTATGTATTTAAAGTATGAGATTTTATTATAAACAAAAAAAAGAAGAAGAAATATTAGAGAAGAAGAAGAGAACGAAAAAAAAACAATTAATTAAAGGATACGAGTTTATTGTAAAAAAAATATATATATATTTCACTTAGTTGTATGCGTGCGTGAGTGCAATTGTTGTAATTTAGCGAATGTCATTGTAAATGATCGTGAATGCTAGTGATAAATTGTAAAATTGTAAAGATTAGATGAAAACAACAAAAAAAAAATATTTGAAAAAAAAAATATTAAATAAAAAATCATTTAATATAAAAAGAACTGTTTTTATTTTTGGACATTTGAATTTTAGCGTGGAACTACTGTGAAATGTGTCACGCATTGAAAGCTGATATCTCTCGCGTAACTGGGACTCCTACTAGGAAGAAACCACGGATTATAATAAAGAGCTGAGAAGATCCAAACGAAAGTAATGGAAAGTTTTCTGAAAAGAAATAGACAAGCTGTCATCCTCTATGAGATTACACAAAGCCTAAGGATCACTCAAATGGCATTGCCTCCCTCTCGAGGGTTCATTTACGGAGAATACCGGGAACACCATGGAACTACTAATGAGCGCTCATTTCCCGAGTTCTCTAGTAGCTGACCCAGAAATAGCCGTAGAACTGCTCACTGATCCTACAAAAGGAGCAAGATTTTTACTGCAGGTAAGATCGAATGGGCCTTCAAGGCTGCTGGGAAAAACAAAATCGGCTCTCCTTCAGTGCGGCTTGGAAGAGATCCTACCAATCCTGCTGCCACTATTCCGGGCAGCTTTGCCCTTGCCTATATTCCGTGGTACTGGAAAGAGGCTAAGGTGATTTTTATTTCCAAGGCGAAGAACATCTTAACAAAGGCGGCAAAATTCTATCGACTCATCTTCCTTTCTCCTGAAAACGATGGAGAAAGTTTTAGACAAGGATATTAGGGAGGGCCTTACAGCGAACTCACTCAACTGCTTTCAGTTTGTCTACTGGCAGGGCAGGTCTACAAAGACTGCCATCCCCGTGCTTGTGAGCGATATCGAGAGGTTCCTCCAGGCCAAGGAAATCTTTCTCTGCGCTTTCGCGACAACGTTACCTTCGACGCGATTAATAAAGCCAAAAGATCACGTCGTTTCTCAGGAGTAGATTGATAACTCCTAATATGAATCAAGCATCGGTAACGATAATCAGCAAAAGGCTGTCCTCAAAAAGGTGCCCTATCCCCGTGTCGGAGCACGAACTTGGTTGTTAACCCACAAGAAACTGTCATCATGCCATTTACTAATAGAAAGAAGCTAAATCCAAAAGCTCCCTCTCTAGATAACACGAAAATTTCTTTCTCAAAGGAGGCTACATATCTAGGCATAATCCTGTATCAAAAATTCTCCTGGAAACATCAGACTGAGAGCTTAACTTCCATGGCAATTGCATCTCTCCATATCTGTCGTCAGGTTTTGGCTATACAGAACGAACGAAAACACGGCCTTTGCGTATACGAATGGTTTCAAAACCGATAATGGGTAAGAGCTGGGCGTATATGGTCCAAGTTGCAAAATATCCATGGCCCTTGGTACCATGCCCGAGTTTTTCAATCTTAGTTATTCGCCATTCAGGTGTGTGCTCAGAATTGTTTTAGTAGACTTCCAAACAGCTTTAACATCGTTATATTTTTGGACAGTCAAGCTGCCCTGTTGGCTGGCTATTAAATCCCACAGGTTGAAATCAAAGACTATCCTGGTTTGCAGTATATCTCTAAAATCCCACAGCAGAAACAGCAATGTTACACTGATGTGAACCCGAGGCCACGAAGGCCACATCAATAATTAAATTGGCCATTGCTTGACAAAAGTAAGGCCAAACTCATCACTTGTTGGTCCGAACTTTTGATGGGCCATTGTCCGCTTAATTATTACTTAAGCTGAATAGGTCTGGCAGTTGATTCAGTTTGGCTTCCCAACCCTTGGAGCATCCTGGTTTACGACGAGTTTAGTACATATATTTGGAGACTCATAAATCCTAAGGTAAAAGAAGTAGGTTACTTTTCATTTATAGAAACTATGGGAGCTAGCCATCGGAGCTTACTGAACGCTTCTATAAAGGACAATCGTGGTCAATACTTAGCTGGCGAATCACTTGCTGAAACTGCGTGCCGTCGGCAGACCTGTTTAAACAAAGAAAAAAACTCGCTGAAGTTATCCCATTGTCTGCCAAAACAACTTAGTATGGGCCAAGAGGTCCAAATGCTCTAAACACCCTAGTCTCAGATCCATATGTGAGGACTGGTAAGACCATCATCTTATACAGCAATATTGTATGTATCATGGTTAAAAGCTTGGATTTGAAGAACCTTGACCAACTATATACATATTTTGTTGTCTTTTAGCAACCGCGCGCGTCTTTCTGATTCCATGCTGTTGTCGGATGTGGGATGCTATTATTTATCCAAACTAGATGAAGGTTTGTACTACTTCAAAATCATGCTCCACTATACTTATTGTGGCACTAATATTAGATCCTGCAAGATTTTGCTTTCATTGGGCCAACGCACACGGCGCATAGTTATGGCACATAAAACCGGTTTTATAGAAGAGAGAGGGAAGGGAAGGAAAGAACTTAACGAAACAATTTTCACGCAAAACCAAAAGCGTGAAAACTAACACATGCATATTATATTTCTTCTTATGTCAAATCTTCTTCTTTCTGAACGCAGCATTTTCGCACTGAAATTGTTTAATCATTCGCATTTTGTTCATCAACCTGTTCAAGTGGTCTGAAAATATTGTTTTTTTTGTGAGCATATTGAAAAAATGATATTAAGGACTTTTGATTTATTATTTCTATTTATCAACGAAATTACAGCTCTATGACAAGTAATTTTCATATGCACAAATACATTTAAAATTTCCTGAAAAGATTCAAGTTACTGTTACTACACAAGATGCTATTACCCCGTCTGCGTTCCGAGCAGTGTAATAAAACCGGTTTTATGTGCCATAACTATGATCTCGTGTGCGTTGGCCCATTGATGTGCAGTTCCATGTTTCCATTCAATGTATTCGAATACGCGATTAAGGGTCTAATTTTTTTGGCTAAGTCCTACTGTGCCCCTTGTCTTTTAAATGACTATAGGAGATTGTTATTTTTTCTGTAATTGTGTTATGGTTCCATTATAGAAGAGGACGAATGCATCCAGATGCAAAAGCTCTTTCGGACTTGAAAAGCATGCGAATCATGTAGAGTTTCGTGTATCCTTTAGGCTTTACTGCAAGTTTTCTGAAAATACACGGAGCAACAGCGATGGAAGCAGCTTTTGTGTTGCTACGTGATATTTGTTCGTATTAGTGAGATGATGAGGTTTTTTCGCTGTTATGAAATTTATTTAAGAAAATTCACTCACTCACTTTGAATTCTCAATAATTAAAAGTTTTTTCTTATTATGTACAAATTTTGACAAAATTTTACTGTTTGAAAGTGTTTTTTATCGCCAAAGCATTGATTTCTTATTGGTGTGAGTGCATGCTTTCCGTGTTCGCAGGCCAAAGGCAAGAGCACAAAAGTAGAAATTCTCCACTTATTGGATCTCCGCACGCCTCCCTTGTCCGAAAAAAGCTTTTGCTCCGATGCCATGGTCCCTCGTGTATGAATAGCCTAACGGCCGCTTTTTACCTATGTCAACAAAAGCTCTAACTCACACAAATAAGTAATGAATGCTTTGTGTGGGCATATAAGGAAAATTTATAATACAAGCATAACATTGCATAGTTACACAAAAGGTTGCTTTGCGCAAATGGTTCCTTTAAATTAGGAAAAATTATAGAAATGAGACTGGTACCACGTGAAATATATGGGTCATCTAAACATGATTTTCACAACCCGCAACTCTAAAAAATGGTGGTATTTGGGAAATATATGAATTTTAGCGTTTTTTCGCCTTTTTCTCTATTTCGAGGAGAAACTATGCATTTTGGTGAAAATATCAAGAGAGCAAAGTTTTAGAGCAAAAAAAGAAATACATATTAATACGAACGCATATATAAAGCGCACACATGAGCACAAACTCATACATTCAGTAAACAACGGGGATATTTCTTTCAAGCTCTCTAGCAGCGAAACTATGCAGAATTCGGAAAAACATTAAAGACAAAATTTGTAGGTAATTTTATTCTTTACAACTTTGCTCTCTTGATATTTCACCAAAATGCATAGTTTCTCCTCAAAATAGAGAAAAAGGCCGAAAAACTTTAAAATTCTTATATTTCTCAAAAACCACCCTTTTGGAGTTTGAAAATCATGTTTAGATGACTAATTTGTGCGGATTAAAATGTATTGCTTGCTCCAATTGAATTTTCAGTAAGCTTTTAGAAAAGCTTTTCCCAATGGATGCATTCGTCTTAACCCGGTGTCTACACTAGCCATCATCCATGGAAATGTCAATCAAAATGTCCTGTGTAGACGCCTTATCACTGCAAATCTCAGGTTTTGAAAGTGTTTTATTACAAAACGCTTAAAATGTTTTAATTTGACGTCACTCATTTGATTAACATTGTAGACATTTTTTAAACACTTATAAGTGTTTTAAAAGTGTCGACAATGTTAATCAAATGGGCGACGTCAAAATAAAACGTTTTTAGCGTTTTGAAATAAAATACTTTTAAAAGCTCAGATTTGCAGTGATGTCTCATGGCAAGACAGCATATAACTTGAGGATTACTTTACGCTGACATTTGGCATGCCGTGGATGATGGCTAGTGTAGATACTGCCTAAACTATAATGGACCATAGAGTATAATATTTCACAATAAGTCTTGGTGTTCCAAACGAGAACTTTCGTGCCGTATGCCGAATTACTGAAAATGTTACAGATGCTCTATGGTGAATTTTGCATGTCAACAACATATTTATTGTAGAAAGTATTCAAAGAGGACTGAGAAGTGGTAATTGATATGCCTCGTGCTGATTTACCTTAATTTTCTGCAGACGACAAAATGACGAAAACATACACAAAATCAAGAAGCCAGGGTGGAAGCACGTAAGTTGTTTCAATCGACCTCTTCATACAAAAATTCTGAATTTTTGTATGGAGAAGTCGATTGAAACAACTTACGTGCTACCACCCCAGTTTTCGAAAATCGTCGTATGAGTCTGAGGTAATTAGAATGGTGAATATATCTTTTGAGTCCATTTATAACATTTTATACCAGTCTTCATTACGTCTATCGCCCTAAAAGACCATCAAAAGTCGGTCGCCTACGATATTATTTTCCAGCATCTTTTCAGTCCCTACCTTTTAATCTAAGGTGTTTGACAGAGTGTGACACTCAGCTCGGTTGCCAAATTCCAAGCAACAGTAGATACGAGTTAAATTAAGACTTTTCTTCAGGGCTGTTCAAATAAGGTAGAGTAGGATAGCGTAGAATCTAAGCTCACACCTCTTCAAACTCTGTTCTATCATTCCTATAACCTAATCTTGTCATCTATCCCCAAACTTTTTGAGAAACTTATCTATGACAAAATTGCTCCCCTAATTGACCCATACCTTAACGAACAACAACATGGATTCAGAAAAGGACGTTCGACTACCTCAAATCTCATGGTCTTAGCCTCTGATCTGCTGCGTGGCATGGAAGATGGCCATCAAATAGATGCTGTTTATACTGACTTCAGCAAGGCCTTTGATCGGGTAGACCATGACACATTAATGGCAAAGCTTGTAAAAGGCGGTATATCAGGAGCTGCCCTAAAATGGATAAATTCTTATCTGAATGAAAGAACTCAGGTCGTTAGATTTCAAGGATTTTTTTCTAATGAAATCGCAGTAACTTCCGGGGTCCCTCAGGGTAGTCATCTGGGTCCTCTTCTTTTCAATATTTTCATCACGGATTTATCTGAAAAGTTAGAAGATATCCCACACCTCTTTTATGCAGATGACCTGAAAATATATAGCGCCATTAAGTCCCAAATCGACGTAGTCTTTTTCCAGTCGAAACTCGATGCTTTACATGACTGGTGTACAGCTAATAAATTGCATCTTAACACCAGCAAATGTCATGCAATAACCTTCTCACGCATAAAAAACTCGCAGCTACATTATTATCATCTCAACGGCAAAGTACTAAATCATGTTGATCATATTGTGGATTTAGGTGTTGTCCTGGACAACAAACTAAACTTTAATCTGCAGTATGATAATATTACGGCCAGAGCCAATAAACTTCTTGGCTTTATAAAGAGAAGGGCTAAAGAATTCGACAATGTATGGGTCACAAAAACACTTTTCTGTTCTATAGTCCGCCCAATCCTTGAATACGCTTGCCCAATTTGGGACCCTATATTCCAGGTTCACAGCAGCAGGATAGAATCAATCCAAAAGAAATTCCTTCTTTTTGCTCTGAGGCATCTGCATGACCCGCATGACTATCAGAGCCTACCACCATACATGGAGAGGTTAAAGGTGTTAGAACTCATGCCTCTGTCATGTAGGAGAAAGCTGCTCACATCTTGCCTCACCTTTGACGTTCTGAAAGGCAACCTTAAAGTGCAGTACCTGTCGGATATGATCAAATTTAATGACGTTCGACAAACAAGACATACGAAACTGCTTAAGGAATACCCGCATCGTACGGAGTATGGTAGGAACGAACCCGTCAACAGATGCTGTTTGGTTTTTAACTCTTATGGATCATGTTTCTCCCCCTCCATAAATAAACATTCCTACAAAATGAAACTCAGATCCCTACTAACAGCACAACCTTTATTATAACTTAAGATTAGCTTCCCAGTACCTAATTTTAAGTGCCTGTCCTATGTTAAGTCTTAAAAATGTAATTTTTGTTTAAGTAATGTGTAGTTTAAGTGTGCCTTGTTTGGCAAATAATAATAAATAAATAAATAAATAAATAAATAAATAATATATTTGCACCTAATATATTTCGCTTTGTCGAAATTTTCAAATGTTTGCAGCAATACGAAAGCCTCCCACATAACTATATTTTTATGTTGCCACGATGCATTATTAAATATGAACTCTACTACTAACGGATGGAAAAAAAAGATTATATGTAGCATAGTTGCTGTGGTTGGGTCGGTGATATATGCCTTTTGTTTTGATTACTGACACATCAATTACTTACTCACCAATGGCCTCGTTGTTATCATATCAGCAGTCCTCTGCAAAACAATAATAATCAAGGTAACATCTGTCAGATCATTTTGTCACACAATCTTTCCATCTAGTACCTATTGGCCAATCCTAGTGTGTCGCCTACGTGAACGACTTTACCTCAAATTGTAAAGTCCACAAAACATGGACAAGCGTGCGCAACAATTAAAATTTGTAGTTGTCTTCTGGGGCTGTGAAAATGCTGTGTGTGGTCCCCAACAGGCGAAGACAAATTTTCGTTCAGGTTGACAGGCTTAACCTCTGCTTATGTAGCAATCGACTCCTAATGGGTCGGCCTGAAATCAATTTAACAGCAACGAAGGCTCAACGTGTGTCGCCTTCCGTTCGGACGTGTGGGCGAGAATCCCTCAATCCTCGCGGATCCAAGCTACCCAATCGTCTCCACCCACCCTACCCCTTTCCTGGTCTGGGAAATGCGCAAAAGTTGCCGAATGCTGATTCCTTTTCACTTTTCCGCAAATGGGACTACGCCAGATCCAGGAGGGCCCCCATTCGGGGAATGTGTCTCTCCTCTTATCCCCAGGAAACAGAGCGACACGCTATCTGGCGAGTGTTTAGCAATTAATTTGTCGCCATCTTTGTTGTTGCTGGAATGGAGAGTTCTGCGGCCAGCGATACCTGCCCCTTGTACCTGGGGCCTTTTGCTGGGGCTTTATCTCTTCTTAATTTGTGGCAATCATTCGGCGGGAAGTGGACATGTGATAATTGACTTCACCGCGGGTGGCTGATTCGATTGCAATCGAGAAAGACACAAGCCACACGGGGCCGTGTCTGCTGTGTCCGTTGTCTTGTCGAAACCAAAAAAACAAAAAAAAACAAATTTCTTTAATGTTCCCCTTTTCCGTACTGTTTCCCGTACTGCGGTACTTTCATTAATAATTTTCAATTTTTTCTGATGAATTATGGGCGAGCAATAACCGAGAATATTTACAGATCCTTAAGGCTGCTAAGGACACACGTTGCGGTCTTGAGTAATTAAAAAAGCCTCTTTATTGCTCGAGTATCAAATTATGGTGTAATTTAGCGGAGTTTAAATTAATGCTTTCGGAATTTCACTGGGATTTTACCCAAAAAAGCAGCCTTAAAGTATGATCGCTGTCATCGCGGTTTTAATTAAATCAATTTCCATCGTCCAGAGATCGTCCCATGGTTACCGGGCGGCGGTCGGTGCATAAACAATAACCCAAAAATTCCAGACTTCAATCTTCTGAAATTGGATACTGGATAAAAGTTTAACCCTAGCGAAATGCCTCTGTCATGATATCCTTCTGCGAGTCCCTTTAGGCTCATAATGAACGAGCGTATGTCACCACTAGGAATTGTTGATTAGCAGCCTTGCGCCATCCCCGGTGCCTCTGCCCTTAAACGGGGCTCATTTCACGTGTCCATACTGGAAATTTGCATATTTGAATGACAATTAGACTCTGAAGGACGAGCTTCCTGGATGGACGGGTGTGCGTTTTGGGGGACGAGAGGGTGGTGAAATAGTGCATCCTGCAGCTGGGGGTAAATGTTAACAAATGCCACTTGCTGGCATGTGAACGCTGACGTGAAAAGCGTCCTGAAAATTTGATTTAATTTGATGGATGAGTTCGGTCCCAGTTAATTTGATAATTTCATTTCTTTTGCGGGGATGATGTATGATGTCCCTTGGGGCTAACTGGTAGGCGGTCATGATACGGTGGTGGCTGCTACTATTAAGACCACAACAGTTCAGAAAGTTATTGCCGTAGGGTAATGGGAGCGGTGGGTTAGAATGTGGGTTTTTTCCTATCTCAGCTGAAGGAACTATGATGTATCACTTTCATAGTGCTTGCATTAAATTTATTACAATTATTAAAAAAACGCGGAGTTTTAAGTCTCTACAAAACGTGATCAAGCGTCGACTTAAGTTAAACTTTTGCGCAAATTCTAAAAATAGTTTTGTAAATATTGATTTAAACTCATTCAATTCAATTCAAAATATCTCTAGGAATTTGCCGGCTATATGGTAGTCTAGGGATTAAGGCGTCCGACGCCATTTCAGAGGTCAAGATTTTTGGTTCTAAGTCTTATATTTTTTTTATGTGAGAGTCTAAGCTCAGATGTGTCCCTTTGTACTACCAGTCCGTCATATCGTTCACGTCATGGTGTAATGCCTAGTAGTACGCTTAGCTCGAAGGATCCAAAGGCTTGGCGCACAGCCCCTCCTACTTATCAGATTACACGTAATATTTTTAGTGGGATTTGTAATTTACGTCATTCCAAACTAATTGCGTTGTTGTGAAAAATCTAAAGACCTACCGGCAAGGACCAGTTCTCGTTTTGTCAGGATTGGCACTTAGCCCTACTCTAGTTGGAGGCCAAATCAAGTGCGTGTTGCATATGACTTTACATGCTACGCGTAACCAGCAAAACAGGTTACTATACGATGACAACATTGTCTGGAAAGTTTCGTACTCACCTAAACGACAAAGGAGCGACGAAATGAGTCCTAAGTGCAAATGTCCTTTTCCTATACTGCCATGGGATGACCTCTTTAAATAAATGATCGTTAGTTTACAAGTTTAAGGAGTCGATTCGATCTTCTACTTCGAGGCCTAATCTAGCATTGAAAGAGGTGTAGTCGAAAGCTCCCTCAAAATCGAGGAAGGTTGCCAGTGTTTTTTTTCTTTAGAGCTTCACTTAGGCCACTTCAATTTAGGCCAATTACTGCCCAGCATAAACCGCGCTTCTTTAGAGATGGTTGTTGTGTCTCTGAAGTAAGGCTGTTAAGGATTCTTCGGTTGTTCGTATGAAAGACTATGTTACAAAAGCTTCTGCGTAATGGATCCGAACTTGAAGATCTCATGGTTCATTCCAACATAGTGTTTTCATATTTGGAATGCTCATCAGAGTAGAGCAGTTATTGTTATAATCCCCACCATAAGGAAGTCCACAGACAGTCCCACGTCCATCACGGATTTAATTAATTGCATTGAACCCTTTAACACACTGCCCAGTTCACCATGAAGGAGGCTTCCTAGTCCGTGTATCTTCGATTTTAATATGTCGTCATCATATTCAAGTACTTTTCTTCTTCTTCGATGGCTCTACAGCCCAATTCGAGCCTTGGCCTTCATCAGCTTCTTCCTCCAGACCTCTCTCTGTTGCACAGCTTGCCTCCAGTTTCTGATGTTTAGGAGTTTTGCTGCATCGGCCTTAACACTGTCTTCCCACCTTGACCGTGGTTTGCCAACTGGTCTTTTGCCATCTGGTAGTGAATATAGGGCTTTCTTTGGTATCCTTGAGTCATCCATTCTTTGGACATGGCCGGCCCAACGTTAGCGCAGTAGCTTGGCATGTGTTGAAAGTTTACACTCTTTGTATAGATCGTACAATTCGTGATTGTAGCATATTCTCCATGCGTTATCTTCATTGCTTGGGCCGTATATCCTTCGGAGAATCTTCCTTTCGAATATATCCATCTTGACTTTTGGGAGAAACTCCATGCTTCACACCCATACGTAGCTACTGTGCGTATGATCGTTTTATAGATTCTTATTTTCGTTTTTCTGTGGATGTCTCTGGATTTCATTACTGGCAGTAGTGAGAAGTATGTTCTATTTGCGACGTTTATTCTTCTTTGCACGTCTATCGTCTCATCGTTGTCTTCGCTGACTGTGGACCCCAGGTAGTTAAATTGGTTTACCCGTTCAAAGTTATATTCTCCCCAGGTGGTGTTGTGGTTTCTTCTTCTTCTTTCCACCCTCGACTGAATTAGAATCTTGCTCTTGTCTGCATTTATTTGCAGCCCTATATGTTTAGCTTCATCTTTTAATTCTGTGAAGATTTCTCTAAGAAGGTATGACAGTGATCTGGCAAGGCTGTTTATGTCATCGGCATATCCTGACTACTGTTTTGATTTGTTAATTCAAGTACTCACCTAACCTAATGCGGACGTCCTTTTTTCTAAGAAGGATGCCTCCTGCCCACTGAGTAGCAAGACCAAAAATTTTTGACCAGACCTATCCTGATCCGTGCCACGGCCTATTTTGTATTGCCTCACATCCAATACTAAAAAGTGTTTTCATTGCAGTGATCCACTATCTCCTTAAGGGGTAACACCACTGTAGACGTGCGAAAAAAGGGCAAACTTTGGGAATTAATTTAAAAAATTATTAAAAAATTAAAAAACACGATGCCTCTGTGACAAAAAAAATGAACTAAAACGTCAAAAACAAGTTTTAAGTACTTAGTCTTACATTAGTACTTAAAACTTGTTTTTGACTTTTTAGTTCATTTTTTTGTCACAGAGGCATTGTGTTTTTTAATTTTTTAATTATTTTGTTTTTTATTTTATGATATTTTAGTGATTATAATTCGTTAACCAATGTAGTTTTTATTAAGCGATTTTATTTTACTTCTCATTATTATAGGACTTACAACTATTGAGATACAGTTTTAATGCAAAAGTAAAGTTATCGAAGTTTGGTTAATTCCAGCTAAATTTAGACACGCCGACAGATTAGGCAAAAGTGGTGCTTGGGTCAATTAGTATATAGAGATATGAGCGAAAATTCTATTGACTCTCATTGGTCGAGCTTTCTGAGCCGATCTAACTCTTTGAGTGATTTTTTATTCTGACATGCAGACAGAAAACAAAATGCAACATTTAAGAGCACAAGACATCAAACAGAGACATGTGCAAAAACAATGAAAAGTGGGACCCACAGAGAGTCACGCCACATTAAGAAGAGTCCTTATCTAACAAGAATCGGTCTGTTCAGTATACAAATTGCACACGCATATAATACTTTGCGGAGCGATCCTCAGCAATAATGGCATTGATAAACAGAATCAATCCTTACATATGGCTTTTAATCTGGTTCCATAGTTGCACAAAAAATTCAAGATGACTTGTTTTTGTTGAAGAGTGTTTTAGATTTGTGATGAACGGAAACATGAACACTGTTTCGATACATGTAAATACAGGGTGTATTTGTTAAGTTTACAAAGCTGGGTCCAGTTGAAATTTTGGTGTTACGAGTTTTACATATCACCCTGTATTTTTGTAGTCCTATAACCCTCTTCCATGGTTGAAGTAGAAATTGTTGTTAAAAAAACCAAAATTTTGCCTTTGACGACTCATAACTCTGAAAGTTAATAGCATGGAACCGTCACTTTCACATTTTAGAATGGGTGGAAGTATTCTGCGCCCATTGGTACCTTTACCTTATCCATGAAAACAGAATATACGGTTACAAAACTATAGGGTGATATTTAAAACTCTACAACAAAATTTTCAAGGAGCCCTACCCGCAAACCGGTTACGATAAACCCCCCTTACGCCCCCCCCCAAGCACCTCCTGTCTAATATGTAATAAATTCAATATATCTTTGTTATATGATAATTCAAAATATTCTAATATGATCAAAACCCCTCCAACACCAATCTATTGATCACCTCGTACATACCCAATTACATGTCTCCTCCTTTCAATATTATATAAACCAGAAAATATCACAATTTGCAATTTCAAATTTCTCTCTCAGCACTTCCATTCCAATTAATATAATAAGTAAAAGAAAAACGGAAAAACATTCACTTGCAGCACCGAATCGACACCACACGAAGAAGTTCAGAAAACGAATAACTCAGCCGCAAATCGAACAGGGGACTCCAATAAATTTGCATAATTCCTTCGCATTCAATTCTGTGACACATAAATTACGAATTAACGTAATCCTTTCAAAGGCATAATTTCACGTTTAATATCGGACGTCATTTTCAGTTTGTGCAAATTACTCGATATGCGCATGCGTCTTACCACGTCGTAGAGGTAGTGCGCATGCGGCTGGTGCGCCTTCTCTTCGTTGGAACATTCAGTGCCTGTTTTCTTTAGCCATTGGAAGTCGTAGGGTCGTAAATTTTCGCGCATCTAAAAGGAAACTCATTTCTGCAGTAACCAACTTGTTGGACCAATGGACCGAATGGACCAAAGTTGCGGGGGACTAGGAAGATTCAGATTCAGTTATATGGCTGATTCCTTGGGCGAATGCTGCTATGGCCAAACCCTGCTCCTTTGGATGCCCATCTGAACTCTTGGCGGCTTTTCATAATGTCAAGAGCTGAGATGATAAATAAGCCTCGGCCGAGAGTCGACCACACACGCAAAATCCTACCTATGCCCGTCTTTGGTCGCTATAGTTTTGTCCATGGGACATGCGCCTCGGACTTTGCTGAAAATGAAGAGAAAACTGTGAAATTCCTGCCGGTAACTGGGGGTACCTTGCGGGCAAATAAGGCCAGAGGAAGAGCGCCCGACGCACGATGGCGTTATTTATTGCAAAAAATATTTCATGGGATTTGTTTTGATTAATTTGTCAGATTGGATTCGTTGGTTATCTTCTTTCAGTTGCTTTGTGTTGATTGTTGTGGGAAGGCGATCTTGAATCTATTTTATGGGATTTAAAGTCGCCGAGGTCCGACACATCGAAATGCTCTCTGCGCGCTGAACTTAAATTGACCGAAAGCCTTGTGGTCTAATTTAAAACATCACACCGAGAGTCCACTTCCTATTATTATAATTAAAGGCAAAGGAGAGATTCTCGTCTTGTGGTTCTGTTTCTGTTTCTGGTGCTGCACAGCAATTCAAAAGAAGTTAAATTTAGAACTGAGAACATTCATTCATTGTCGCATTGTCGCCACCAATTAAAGGCAATTAACTTGCTCTTCATCTGAGTGACACTAACACGCGAAAGTGTTATCTCATCTGTTCAATCTTGTTCTAGGGTGCTTGCAAGACGCAAGCAAGCAATCGAGAGCAGCAGAAAAAGAAATGCCAGCAATTAAGACGCATAGCATATAACCCAATTTTCTAGATTACTTAGGAGCGAATGATTTTTTCCCTTTCTTGGAGGCTTCTTTTGTTGCTGGCTGATCTCTTTGTTTTCAATTTCACTGACTAGAAGAAGTGAAATGAGTTCACCCTCAGGAAAACTTTTATATCTTGTATAATATACATGTGCGACTTTCCCCCTCGAGAGCTAGCGAAAAAAATACTCTCCACTTTATGGCGTCCCTTTAATCAGATGTAATCAACCGCTTAAATCCTCCCCCAGTAGGCGGGCGATCACTGTACTGGTGACTTAGCAACAAAGTAATTGGGGTAGTTACCGCAGGATTAAGCACTTGATTACCGGGATTAAGGGCGTTGATTTGGAAGAAGCCGAAATTAAAAGATTTTTTACGCATTTGTTATTGGCGATTGTTTAGGTGCTTTCAATCTCGACTAAGGTAAAAATTAAGCTGCAAAAGGGGTTTATTGTGGTTGAATGGAGTTAAAGTAGAAATATCTGAATTAATTAGGGAACTTTAAAGGAGAACCAAGCCGGACTTACAGTCAAACCTGATATGAGGTGTCTAATTTTTAATAGATCCTTTTACAGTGGCGTACTGACACAGTTGGGGGCCTGGGGCGGCACTAGGTGAGGGGGCCTATATATATTTTGTACATATCTATTACCTTATTTTTACGCAAGTCTAATTTCGGCTTAAGATAAAATCCGGCCCCGTATAACAATCTCACTCTATTCCGGTTAGTGATTAAGCTTATGTTAATATAGAAATAAATTAAATGTTCAATGTGCGAGAGAGAATCCGAATCTATTTATACAGGCAATTCATCTTAAACCGATTTTAAGCTTAAAACCGTCTTACGCATAAACAAGGTATATGTATACCAGGTTCGGCAAGAGTCCGGCAAAAGTTCGGCAACGGTCCGATATTTCCTGAAGGGTAGGTTTTCGTGGAAAAAGATTTGAACAAAAGTTGCTCAGCTTGGAGGGTGGAATCGTTTGCATGTGGAAGTGTTTCACATCCACCCACTCACACTTGGGGGGTGGGGTTGAATATAACATTTAAAATGGCAGCCCTCATTTTTTCATATATTATGATTCCCCGCAGCGAAATATGAAACTTTTGTCTGAAATTTTTTTTATCCGAAGTCCCCTGCCCGCTTAAAAGTTATCAAAAATCAAAATTATCCCCAAAAATCATTCGGGGGTACAGCGAAGCTTCGGATACAAAAATTATTCACCCCCGCCTTCTCACCCCCTCGCAGTAGTGATGGTGAATAGTGGTATTCTCTTTTGCTTACTTGTCCTATCATAGCAACAACAACAACGCAGGAACTGTCAAATTGTTCGTTCACAGTTCGCTGAGAGAGTGTCCATTAAAATTGCCTGTCCTCCCACCCAATGCTTCGTTTAGTCTATTCCGGTGACCGTCGTGTAACAAGGCACTAAAAACTTTGATTGAAAAGACAAAACCTTACGTTGAGAGAGATGAGAGAAATTGCAAAGTTTTCCATAAGTAGGTATAGATGATATACATAAACTCTTTTCATTTTTTCAATATGGCAAAGCTCCTAAAGGGTACTGAATTATGCTTTCCTTGTAAAATTATAATATAGATAGTTGTCTAACATTCGGGGCCTAGGCCGATTTTTTTTATTATTTATAAAATAAAATAAAGTATTTTCATATTTGGGGGCCTATGCCGACGCGGGGCCTGGGGCGGACCGCCCCCACCGCCCCACCCTCGATACGCCACTGCCTTTACATACGTATATGTATTTCAGTGGTAGTTCTGATAGACGTCAGAAGATGATAGATGTCGCTGAGGTACCGATTGTTACTTGCATACGTTACTTTAACACAGCCCTTATTAATACCTTAACATTACAACCTTCCTTAATCTGTCAGTGTTTTCCAGGTGAAACTAACGATCCCAAGGCCAGTAGCCAGGGTAATACCACAATTGGTAAATCAAACGGCTATCAAAGCACTAGGCGCGGTCTACATAAGGTATAAATGGTCGAAATCTGTCAAAAGCATATCTTTTACTTTTGCTTAGTATACGTACAGGATCGCTGTTCAGCGGGTACCGGGTGACAGGAACATCGAGGGCAACGAGAAGAGAACTGAATTGGCCAGATTAAGAATTCATTGACCAATTGGGTGTAGAGTCCGTTGGGTGTCACTGGAGGCCTGCATAGAAAACGGCCTAATGATGCAAAAATTGTCCCATCAGCTAGTGGATACCCTGCCTAAGTATAATGCAGACCTAACAGCTATCCTAGAGTTAAGATGAACAGAAAGGCAATAGATAACGAGTTATAGATATGACAAAAAATAATAACTTGCCATGCTTTCATATAAGGATATTCACAAAGCCACATGAGTAAGCCCCGATGGAGTGACTTGCAACCAAGTCGATCAGATGTTGATAAACCACTGTCACCTTTGAGACCTGACGACGATGCGATCACCCCTACAATTTACGCGGTCCACACGCCCAAGAATGTCAGCCAACAGTTTTCATATCCCACCGCTGCCACCATTGTAAAGTTCGAAACCAATTTCATATTAGTCCGGGAAAATTAGCAAAAAAAACGCACGAAAGGAGACAAAATTCGGAAATGGCTGAAAATTGGTCCACAGCTTCCTTGGCATTTTTTAAGAAAACAATTTAGGAATCACAAAAAAAACATGGCCGCCAGAAATATAGTGGTTTTCCGGTGTTTTCCTTGTAACTCGGTTTGTATAGGTCGTACAACCCCCTACAAAGGCGCTAAATGTTGACAATGAAATTCTCTACAACTTTAGTTCGACTCGATTAACCCTTTCAAAGTTATTCAAGGTCCAAGTTTCCAAAAATCACTTTTTGGCCAAAACATCACTCAACAACTGGAGGGCTTTTTGTAGCCAATAACGTTTCGTATTGACTGAACAAACAAATTTTCGAAAAAAAACCAGTGTTTGAGTGATGTTTTGGTCAAAAAGTGATTTTTGGAAAATTTGACTTTGAATAACTTTGAAACGGTGGGGAAATCCACACACAAAATATTTCATCCCAGGACGTTGCAGGGCTGGCGACGAGGGAACGTGGTCGAAGGGCCGCACACAAGCAAGGTTTTTTATACGAAAACTAAATATATTATATTAGAGCTATTAAGAACTTATAACTGTATAGCCTAAGCTTTTTAAACCCCACCCAACTAGCATTTAAAAAGAGGATTGCCTCTGGGGCATGCCGAAAAAATATTCCCCGTAGGTTCCCCATGAGGGCTCGATGTGGCAAATAAGGGCCATGCCGAAAGGGGCGTTTCCACATGAGCACCACAATGAGGGGCTTTTCCTCATGAACATCACACAAAAAAAATCTCCGTTGAGGTGTGCCTTATCAATTTCTCATACTGGGGTCCTATGAGGCAAACCTTAATGCAAATGAAATGGGGCAATCCCAGTATCGGACTTAGGTTTTTGGACAGCTTTTTAAAAAGCTTTAAAGAAATACCCTTAAGCTTTAGTTTAACTCATACAAACCTTCAGTTTTTGTTATTGCATTGGTTCTCAGGGAGTTATGTTAGTGACCGTGAAGGGTGTCATTTAGCCTACTCAGTAGCCGGGTACTGGTTCGATTACAGAAGTCAAGCAGCATTGGATGTGATTAGTACTCAGTTGGGGGCCGTATTGATAAAATCACACTCGTATTTAAAAATATAAAGCTTTCGACACCGCCGCAGTTATTACTCACACATCCTAGCCGAAATACTTAAAATCCACTCGGCATCGGATGGCAATGATTTTTCCTCAAGGGGGCCAAATGGGACAATCCTTATGACAGGCGCGAATGAGGAAAGGCGTTAGATGCCCTGTGTGGGCCTACAGGGTAATACTTACGGGTTCCACATGTGGCAGTGGGTCTAGCCTCATAGGGGCCCTATCTGTAGCCCTTACCTCAAAATTCTAGACGGGCATAACCCCATAACCAAAGGATTTAAAACCACATAATTCAATAGGCAACTGGTGAATACATTGACCGATTAATTTTATACATTTTAACGTTATCTAACTGTTCACGTGCTCCCCACCCACAATGATTGTGCTCCGCCGCCCTTGTTTCTGATCCTAGAACCCACGGCTGTTTTTGTGTTGAAGCCATCCCTGAATAAAATCACCCTGCGATATCTTAAGGAAAACCCAGGATTTAGTTGTCATTTCTACGATCTCTTCCATAATGCTCATCAGATTGTTCATTTTTTGGTACCAAAGAAGCTTCTCATGTAACGTCATCCCAAGTGTTTGGACTGTTGTGAAAATACTTAAGCTGTACTCAGTTAATCCTGGGATTATCCGTTTCCTGTTGAATGGTATCAAAACCATGTTGTCGCACCAAATAAGTCAAGTGTTTATTGCATGCGCCTTGACGTGGTATTTATAACATCATTTGCGTAGCCATAGGTGCACTCCAAGGACTTCTCCAAATGAGTGATTGGTAATTTCTCTACGTAGAGTCGATCCAATCACATAAATTCCCTTCTAGACCTCGTCCTTTTAGGTTTTGTGCTTTCGAGGGCTTTTTCCACATCCAAAAAAAGTCGACAGCGCAATTACTTTGCTTAACGCTGCTCTTTCTTGTTTTAGGGCCATATCGTCAAGGTCTACGTATATTGAAGAGAGATTCTTCTTCTTCTTTCAAGGCAAAAGGTGTAATCAGAAAGGCGTAGGATATGTTTAAAATATTGCCGGTCCTCCTCACAAGAGGATATAACCAAGCGTGAAGGAAGCCCTGAATATTTTGCTGAATTAGGGAGTTATTAGTAGTTAACATGCCTCCAGCAATAGTATGGGGTAGATGCCGTCTATTCCAGAGGCCTTTAACAACCGAATCTTCTCCTTGACAGTTTCATACAAGAACACGGCATTCGCTCTCCTTTTGGATGACTGGCAGGTAGGTAGATGGGTGAAGGGCTGCCTCCAGTGCGACCGGAGGCCCAATTAGCGCTTGGCGCGCCGTTTTGTTGCCACAACTCGTGTACCTTATTTGTGCGGTTGTTTTGTCGGGTGTGACGGATGCCTTAAGCCATCCTGTGGAATTTAGGAAGCTTAACAGTGATCTGAAATCAGTTTTAAGTCTTCCAAAACGTTACTGCCTAGTGTGCGCTACTAAAGGCTAAAGCCGCGCACTTGCACAGGAAGTGAACAAGTGTTTCTCTCTCATTCGTCTCCCCGCATCTACGACAGCAGACGTTCCGTGTCCGTGTCCCGTGATGATTACCGTTATTCTGGCAATATCTCGTCGGGGTCTGTTTAAGAGGCCCATTTTTTTTTCTTTGTTGTAAATCGGCCAATCGCCCTAGAGATAGTGCAGGTCTCCAGTGCTCTCCATTTTTGGCTGGCTAGCAGCAGGTGGTAGTCAAAAATAGCTTTTTTGACTCCACCTATTGGGCTGCCGACCATCTCGGTCTCCGGGCGCCGGAGGCAGACTCCTTGCTTGGCTAGGTAGTCGGCGTCTTCGGTCCCCTCTATGTTCCTATCACCGGGAACCCAGAGGAGAGTCACGTTGTGCTTTCTACCTATAGGCTATTGAAAATGTCTTTGAGAAAGGAACAATTGCGTTCAAGCATTTTTATGGTTTAATATGTTAGCTTGGCACCTAAATATGCTATAACCACAAAGTGCCCCCCTTTATAGGCGTGCGTTTTTGAAGTCCGACCCTTAGTACCCCTTTTTCAGTTTTTTCAAAATATCTCGAAAACAAAGCGAAATTCGAGAGTTTTACTAAAATACTTTTTTGTAGAAAATTAAATTTCCCATCGAAGTGTGTTTTTTAAATTTTTTTACCATTTGTAATTTAAAGAATAATCGAAAAACAAAACTAAATTTTTGCGAAAAATCACATTTATTTCTTTTTTTATTAATTTGGTTATAACTTTTTTTTCGGCATCCGAATTTCATGTGGCTGTCATACTAATTGTAGTTGCAGAAAGTTTGGCCTCAAATGATCCTAATTTTACAAGGAATGCGCAAGCATTGATTGCGAAAATACAAATATCCCTGAAATGTCCCAAGAAGATGTCGATAAGGATATTGATACTGAAGTTGATATTGCCAGCGAAAGAATGAATATTGAAGAATAAACTTCTTTATGTATCTATGTATATAATGTACTGTTTTTTGTGCCTTCAGGAAAAAAATTAGTATTTTTGGTAAATAACCTTGAAATTTTTGTTTTATTACACAACAAATTTTTTTCTGAAAATTAAAAGAAAAAATGTTTAAGAGCAAATAATTTTAAGAATGGCTCAAAATGGTCAACTTTGAATCGCTATCTCTCGGTCGTACGGAGATTTAAAAAAATGCAATTTCTTCAAGTTTTCATAACCTTTCTTTTCTGTGAACATTTTTGCATACCCAGGATGCGTAAAAAAAGTTATATAGTCCAGTCAAATTAGGGTTTCACCTCGGAAACATATACCTTTGACCCTCCGAAACTTGAGTAGCCGGTCAGTTGGCTTTATGGACTTTCGAGAAAGTATTTGTGACCTCAAAATAAAGAGAACCCTGGTGGAAAATCTCCAGTTGGCAGTTTTCAGAGGTACATGTATCAAGTGAATGCAGAAAAGTAAGATTGCCATGTTCCGTAGCGTATGGCTCTTGTCGAGGCCAGTCGTGTCTCAATTCGATGTCCGAGGATACATCCATTGAACCTGAGTTGAACGATTATAACGCCGACCACATTTCGTTATTTTCCTCTGAGATGAGTGTGGATGAAGATGACAATATGAAAGAAGTGGAAATAGAAGAGATAGAGAGATAATCAAAAATTTTTATCATAACTTGTAACCCATGGATTAGCCCTACGGGAAAACCATGTAAAAAACGCGCCTTGCATTCTACCTCAGAGGTGGTGCGGAAACGAATTCAGCGCGATGCCAAGACTTCTCAGCCCTTTATCTCGAAAACTATTGGTTCTACGTAAATTCGGTATAGGACACTTTTATGCAGATTTATCTAAAGAACAAACTTTCCTTAACCAAAATTTACGTAAAGCCGATATTTTACGAGATATTTCCGAAAAACTGATTTTGGTGATCTTTGACCTCTAATATCTCAAGACGCGGACATGAGATTTTATGAGACTTTTGACACATCATTTAGAATGCCAAAACAAAGGTTCATACAAATTTTCAGCTTATTACCTCTCATTCCGAGGTTGACGCCTTTTTTTGCCTTATTTGACTGGACTAATAACCAAATTAATAAAAAAAATGTGATTTTTCGAAAAAATTTAGTTTTGTTTGTTTGGGCCACAGAAATCAGCATATGGGCCATTATTCTGTCGCGGGGACGGGTTTGTATGTAGAAAAATGCGCGAGCGAAGTGAGCTAAATTTTTTTTGGACTCTCCCCAAATCCCCCAAATTGTCTGGCCGCGGCACTGTAGTGGGGTTGATGAGAGGTACCACCGCACCTCTCCCTGCATCCACAAAGTTCGTGAGGAACGTTCCTGGGAGCGAAGCGTCGAAACAGGGTTTTTTAGTGACAAACACAAAATTAACAAAACGAACAAAACTAACCGAATTTTCTCGTAGATTAAAAGCAAACTTAGTCCGCTCAAATTAGTCAAAAAATCGCTGTTTTTAGGAAAATTTTCCCACAACTATGAGACCGGTGCCAAGTGAAGGATTCACAACCCGCAGTTCGAAAAAAGGGTCGTTTTTGAGAAATATGTGAATTTTAGAGTTTTTTCGCCTTTTTCTCTATTTTGTGGAGAACCTATACATTTTGGTGAAAATATCAAAGTTGGAGAGCATAAAATTACCTACAAATTTTACTTTTGCAATTTTTCCCAACTCCGCATAGTTTCGCCGCTAGCGGCCGTTTTGCGCCATTTTTAGATTTTGAGCCAAAATTATGCATTTGTATGAAAAATTAAATGAGATCAAAATAGTAGTTGTAGTTTTTCAACGGCTTTTCTTTGGACGCTTTGATTATCAACAGAGTCTGAAAAAAGGGCCAAAACGAGCTCTAACAATGCCGAATTCGAAAAAACAGTGAAGGCAAAATTTGCAGGAAATTTTATGCCTTATAACTTTGCTCTTTTGATATTTTGACCAAAATGCATAGTTTCTCTTAAAAATAGAGAAAAGGCGAAAAAACTATAAATTTCACATATTTCTCAAAAACAACCCTTTTTTCGATCTGCGGGTTGTGAAAATCATGCTTAGACAACCCATATCCTTCACTTGGCACCGGTCTCATAGCTGTGGGAAAAATGTCTTTAATTGTCCCTAATTTGAGCGGAGTAGGGCAGAAAACATGCCCTAATATGTTTTTGATGAAGACGCGCCCTTTCTTCTGAGTGCAGCTTACAGAGCAGAGTTTACAAATCAAAATATATAGAAAGAGTATAGATCAATCTGTTGTTGACCTTGAAGGTCATTTTTTAAGGCCGTTGCTTTAATTTGCAAAAAAGTTGGGTCGGTTTTGAACGTTTGGTTATTTTTTGTTTTGGTTTTTTTAGTTGGATCAATTTTGTTTTTTAAACAGCGAGCGCTTTTTTGGGGGGTCATGACCCCCGTGACGCCCCCCCCCCCTTAAATCCGCGCCTGTCTACATCGCTCCACTAGCTTGGAGTGCATTCTTACTGAATCCAAAGCTTTTATAGAGGCTTGGCTGCCTATGAAACCTCCATTACTTCATCCTTGTGTAGGTTCTGAGTTCATTGTCTGGCAGGCCTTCAGGATCGCCAGCACTTGAGCTTGAAAGACACTAGCGAACACCGGCAGGTGCCAGGACAATGAACTGTTAGTGGTCTCTAGATAAACCCCTGATCCGACGCCCTCTGACGTCTTGGTGCCGTCGGTGAATATTCGTACATCGAACTTTCGCAGGACGTCTCCGTTTCTCCACTCTCTTCTTGAGGGTAGTTCGACGGAGAAATCCTTCCTAAAGTTCAATCTAGGGAGAAGGTAGTCTGTGGTTGTAGCAACCATCCCTCCGGTAGCAGATTCAAAATATTGCTATATCGGTTGGGAGTAGGTGCAAGAGAACGTCCGCTGTCCGGCAGAAACATAATTAGAGTAAAAACCAAAAAAGAAGAAAACGGTACGCGCAGCTGGGGAAATGATAACTGCACACAAATAAAAATTGCGCTCATATGGATAAGAAAGGCGCTTATCTATTTTCAAATTTCCCCTTCGAAATTTGTTGCGACTGAACTACGGGACGGGAATGACATGCGGGGACTCTACTGCGCTTGGGAAACGAGTTTTTCGTTTTCTTCTTTTTTGGTTTTACACTATTTTTTGGGTAAATAATTCTTCTTAGGAAGTTCGGCATTACCTAAAATTTATAAATAGTTATGAAGTAACTCCAAAAGCACAATAACAAAACGCATATCTAGAAAAAAAAAGAAAGTTCAAAATGTCTTTGAGTATCTGAAAAGATAATTTCCAAAATCGCTCCTAAATATGGCCATAAACATCAGATTTGTAAACGGTCTATTTAATGCTTTGTAAATCTTGTCTAAATCCCGAATGACTGAAACCAACCTACTTACAACGATTGTAATCGTGTACGAGAACGCGTTTCAACATCTCTGCTCTAAAACCAGGAACTCACTGTAAACAAATTTCCATTTCAACTCTGTAAATCCACTTTGCATACAATCTTGAGTAATGCTCGCAATAAGAAGTCTAAACTCCCCTTCAGATTGTCACAGAATGTTGTTAGTACGTACACCCCTCAATTTTATCCCTCTACCCTCTACGATACCTTATATAAGTAAAAGAAGAAAAAAATTGATACCAACGAAACGTTTAACATCTTGCACCGCGCGGTAGTTTGAAGTCGGGACGTATTTAATGCGATTTCGAGTATTGTCAGGAGGTGGCTCTGCTGTACAAATTCCTCGGGGAGTTTATCGTCTTGCTCCGTTGTCGTCTATTCTCTAGTTAACATACGAAGGGAACTTAGTGGATTTGAGATTGTGACTCGTTTATCGGCTTATGTTGTCTGAGATTCTATTTATTTAGTTTATTTTTGTTCTGTTGCGGTTTTTAACGTGGTAACACCTGGGCTGGTAATAAAGGATTTAGGTTTATAGTCCTTTAACTCCAGACAGTACTATATTTCGTAAGATATGTTCCAAATGAAAAAAAAATCCAATGCCAATCTCCAATCACGCACCCAAGATCTGATAAATCAGAAACACCCTTTAATTCCATTCTCCTCAACACCCTTACACCAAAACACGTCGTGAACTCTTGTCTCTGAACGCAACTTTTATCAACATCCAAAAAACACAATAAAATGTTGCATTGTCATTGAACAATACTTAATCCCGAGCAAATAGCCAACGATTGACGAACATCTCCCATGGACCACCTTTGAAATTCTTCAACAACAACAGCTCGACGCGCAGAACATTAATCATTGGAGGTGGGCATCCAGAAATTCCTCGCATCTTCAGACCAAACTCCATCTCCGGCTGGCTGCTGCCTATATATATAGTTGCCGTGAATATCGACTTTATTGTGTCCATCAGGTAAATTGATTGGGTGTGATTTACCTGCTAAGGAAAAAAGGTCGCCCGAGTTCAGAATGTCCTTTTCCTTTAATTTCTTCTGGACATGAATAATGAACAGGATATGCCCAGAGTTGTTCCTTCAATTTTGCTCGAAAGGAGTCACTTTCATGTTGTGTTGGGGATAAAATGAAATCTTTTTGATGGATTCTGATAAAAACGATAGAAGAGAAAGTGTCAGTGTGGATTGAAATCAATTTTTCATGTGGGATCGACTTAATTAATTGGTTTTTATGATAAATGTTGAGTGTTTTTTTTTGTTTTGGTTGAGAATGGTTGGTAGAAATGGGGACTTACTTTTACTGAGGGAAGGAGATCTGTACAAAGTTGTTATTATGCAAGAAGATAAATAATTAAGTTTGTTTTAACACCGGATATCTAATTTAATAAAACTATGAAATTGAGAGCAATGTGTAACCTAAATAGTAGTAGAGGGAAATTAAACAAAAAAAAGCGATGATATGATGTAGTTGGGAAGTTGGATTTTTTTTTCTTTACATATGTTAAGATAAAGCGAAAAAACAAATTTCTGTAAAATCGGTCCTGTGCTGCACGAGAAAATTGCATAAATGTCCATTTTTGATGCATTTTGAGTGCAATGCTACACTATTTTTTTAATTTCTCCAGTTCTGTTGGTCGTAGAAAAATAAATAAATTTGAAAATACTCGCAAATGAATAGACTATCGAACTGATTCGGTATAAATACTTTAAAAATGAATCCTAACCTCAAAAAACCAAAATGTATGAAATTTTGTTTTATTTTACTAAAAATGAAATAAATAACGGGAAAATAGTCGGATTTTGATAAAAATTGGAGAAAATATATAATTTGATGCTATAAATACGTGGTTGAAATTTCAAAAAAAACTTTCGATTTTTACGGCAACAATTGGCAGTTTTCGAAAAAAATTAAAATTGCAGCCATTTTATGCCAAATCATGGTACGGTAAAATATTTTTTTTAAATTGTAGGTTTTTTTGTGTACTTTCTTGTGAGCATACGCAATATTTCGTTACTTTATTTAAAATGTCTATTTTAGGACATTGAAAAAACTAAAAAAACTCAGTTTTCAATTTTTTGCCTTTTGCCAACTATGAAAAAAAGGCAAAAAATTGAAAAATTGAGTTTACGTATAATTTCAGGTTGTATGAATGAATGTTCTAAGAGCTGAAAAAATACTAACTACGAAATATCGTTCCACAGTAGGGTTGTTCTATTCTAGAGTTGAGTAGGACTTACACGAGGCAGTACATTTCTCCCTTACACGATGATAAATTGTACTGAGACCTCAATTTATTGAAATGTCCCGGTTCAAAAATATTGTCCTACTGGTATATGAACATATCGAGATAAATGAGGCGAGGTGTGATTGCAAATACGAACTAAAAAGACATTTCTTTCTTTTTTGGAGGGAGTGAAATTTTGTACTTGAAATTAGGCGAGGTGAGATTGTAAAATATAAATATATATTGTGGAGGCATAGCTTTCTTACTTACTCTGACACATATTAGAATCAAACAAGTAAAAAAAGCTATTCATTGGAATTTATTTTCTTTCTTTTTTTAATTTGCTTGTTTTTGTCATTTGGACATAATAATAGCACCTCGCCTCATTTGAAGTATAACATTGTACTGGCTCAAAAGAAAAAGAGGCACCTCTTACAAACTCAGTCTATAATCGTGTCCTACCCAACACTAATCTATACAGGGTGTCACAGCTTGTCAAACGTTTAATGGTTGATAGTAAAGAAACAATTAAAGGCGGGAGGCTATCTCTGACAGTTTTCGAGGTAAGGCGTTTTGAATTTTGTTTTTGGCGAAACAATATCGTTTAATGATTTAGAATAAAAAGTTAATGAAACAATGGCCTATTTCCACGAATAGGGTATCTTTGTTATCGTAATGAATGCGGCTTTAATTTAAAAAACAATAGTGTACGATGAGAAAGCACAGAAATAAGGGGGTTTATCTGTAAAAAATATCAAGCAATTCGTTCGCACATATTTCACTGTAACTCAAAAAGTAGATCATTAAGGTACTTTTTTCTAAACTTTTTTAACGTCCTCAAAAGCTACCTAAAAATTTCTTGGAACACTCCAAAACTCCATCTGCCTTGGCTTTTTTACTATTTACCATTCAAAAATAAGTGTCACTCCCGCAACACAAGGCAAGCCCGCTCGGCTCACCCCGATACCCTACAGCCCTCACTTTCGCGCACAATACGGTCTAGAAGTTCGTTTATGAATAGAACAACTCGACTGTGGAATAATCTCCCGCAGTCAGTACAACACCTTAGAGTTCAAACGTAAGGTTCATCGACATTTCCTTGAACACCCCTTAGATCCCCTCCTTTCCAATCCTCTTTCTATCCTTCAAACCAAGATTTCTACTAGACATTGCACCATGACGTGAACGACATGACGGACTGGTAGTACAAAGGGTGACTCCTAAGCTTGGTTTTGTCCCATAAAAACAAAACTCACTGATCTGTTTTTAGTATTTTGAAACAATAAAAACAGTGGATACAATTGCGCGAAACAAAGTCTGTAAGCAGAGGGCACGAGCTGAACGGATTAATCTGGTGTTTTGTTAGTATAACATTGCCGTGGAGGCCGGCTTTTGTAGCCTATGGGTTAAAGCGCCCAACTACCACCTCAAAGGTCCGTGGTTCGAATCGACGGTCCTTCGTCTTTCCATTATAAATAAATTCCTGTCTTTCTTGTCTTTCCTCTTTACAAAAAATACCCTGCCCTACCTCGTATCATTTTCTCCAAGCGCAATAAGCGAGCAAACCAGCTCCCCTTCGATCACCTAAGTCAACATCCTGTAGCAGAAGTATACGATGGGAGTCTGGAAAATAAGACCGCGTCGCGTGCCAACTTTCACTCTTCTCTGTACTACGTTTTCGACTAGAGCTTGCTATTCGGCATTACACCCTATAATAGAGCGGTCGACAGTTCAAAGGGGATTTACCTCTCAGCGCTAGTCTTTCGCATAAAAAATCAGGAGAGCTTTTATTTTACTATTGAAGAATTTCTAATCATAGAGACTACTACCAAGTAGCGACAAAATTTTGTTAGGGCTGGTTGAATTTCCGTTCCTGCGGTGTATAAAACAGTCGATGGAAGGAGGGAGTGTCGCCATCACCGATGAGTTTTAGGACCATTGTCTTTAATGGCGCTAGAGTGGTTTCCGAAGCCACGACCCCAAACAAACGAGTTATATTCGAGAAGAAAGTCTTTTTGAGATTTGGACGAAGCGGTCATTTCATCGTAGATCTATGGTTCATATCACGCCTAGTATATCAACGGATGAGTCACCAATTAGTTTTACATACACCGTTTACTGATCCGTTTGGGGGAGGTTGGGCAGGTTCTGTGACAAATACGACAATACTTTGTTTTAGAAAAGTTGAATTCTATACGATTTTTGTGGCCCCAATCGAGAATAAGTACATTGTCCCTGTTGATTGAGTCTGACATAAGACTGCGATCGTCAAGGCAAGATCTGACAAGTCGAAGCCGTAAGAGTAACATATGGTACCGTCATCCGCAAAGCTTTGAAGTGGGTTGGAGGGGATTGAAAGAAGGTATTTTTGAAGATTAAAAATAATACAGGTAACAGAATTGACCCTTGAGGGACCCTGCAGAGATGTGGTGAATTTTGGAATTGATACCATCCAATATTGTCGGGATTGAACGGTCGGAAAGGAAATTCTCAATACAGATCTGTAGTTAATATTAATAGCTTGGAATTTTGCTAGCAGAGCTAGGGCAACCAAACCAGGCAAACTCACCAACTCGATACAAACTTTAATTGAGGTGTTCTGTAAGGCACACGAAAAGGTTGACAGCTGACATTTTGTCAGTTTTTAATTTGGTATATGCTTGGATTCTAAATATTTCCGCCCATTAAATGAGTCGTTTACTCGTGAATGAGGGTTGGCATTACAGAGAGGAGAGAAAGAAAAATTCGAGGCGCACAAACTCAACTAATGAATCCGCCTTAGATTTGCTTTCTGTTATCACCTAATTTAACTTTGATGATGATGGATTACTTCACAGCGCAGGTGATCATAATATAGTTTTCCCTTGCAGTCGCCGTCGCCTAAAGTGACTTTCATTATGTATGTCTCTCTTGCTGCTTCGTAAAAGTAATCCATTTCCTGATCTGGTTTCTCTTCTGTAGGTGTTCGTACCGTGATTGTAGGTATTTTGCCAAGTGTGTCGCCGTCTCGTCTCGAGAAAGTTTAGCTCAGTACTACTTGGCTTGATGTGTACGACGGCATCGGCTTAGAGAAAGAACAGAAGGAAAATGAGATTCACATACAGACTAAGCGCTCTGCGAACACACTGTTGGGATTGTACTTATTGACATCAGATGAATGGAGATCCGTACCTCTATGACCTTCATGCATTGGGTTGGTCGCCTGACGCTAGATATCATATTGCCAATCTATCGAGTGAAGCTTGATAAGGTAGGATGAATCACAGAAAGGCTATCGAAAAAACAAACCTTTTCTGAACATGCCAAGATGGACCCATATGGATCACGTCGAAGTAAGCTTTAATATGCATCTCACAGAGAATACTTCCGTTATAGTAGTCATTGCAGTGGAACTTGTTAAAAAGGCTTGCGTTAGAAAATTCTATAGCAGTTCTACATTAGCCTGAAGTCAACTAACATACCTAACCATAAAGTAAGCATCTCTAGTCATGGAAATCAAGATCTACATTTTGTCTTCGTTTCAAACTATAAATTGCAAAATGACGCTACAAAGAACCATTGTGATCGAAAATTCCTCATAATGAAACCAAATTGACAAGTATTTCGACAGGTTGATACCATGGAAAACAATAAACATCAAGGAACACTTACACATTTTTTGGCAAATCAAACCAATCAATCCAAAATCACCATCATCCTGCGTACGTTCACCTAAGGTCAACCAATCTACACAACAAAACACTTCCAAATTACCGACATCTAAAGTCCATGCTAGTTAGGCCTATTCATATCGACCATAAAAGACATAAACTCACAGTTAACAACATCATCGAAAAACTGTTCATCTAGATACAACTACTGTTACTATACAGAGCACCGATGATCACCATGATCACCACTTGATTCTCATCCCCATGTTATCTTCTAGCATAAGGCACTGTTTGCCAGTTAAGTTATTACATCCAAGATCATATTATTTACTAAAGTGGCAATTCCAATTTGCATAGAATATCGTTAAATTGATATTTTTACTACTCGCTAGCGATTCAGCGCAGTGCAGGCATTTTGGTGCGCGATCGGCTGAAATAGTTCAGTGCGCAAAGTGTTCTGCGACTGTTATTACCGGTATTGCAGTGCACCATTTGTATGCTAATTCATATCTAGCCGGGATTGGCATGGACAGGTTTATTCGAGGATTTAATTTAATTGCGTACTGTTTTGCTGTTTTGTTGATTATGGATACAAGAATGCTTGGCTATAAATATTTTTCTGTTGATTTTAATATGATTTTAAATACCCTTTTAAAGTGGTTTGTTAGTGTATGTTTGGGCGTTTCAGTGGTTAGGAAGTAATTTACTTTGTAGAATTAACTTTGTAATTTCATTTAATTTAAGTATAGTGTGCATGCGATGGAGGTACATTAGCTTAAATAAATGTATAAAAGTGTAATTGGAATATAAGGTAAAATAAATTTGATTTACATTAACAATAATCTAGAATAATGCCGGGGGCCGAGGCAGGCTGTGTCGACAACTATGTATCTCCAGCCGCAGCAAGGTACTTGACATGAGTAAGCTGAGAATATTTTTATGTTTACATCAAATAGCCTGGGGAATGTTCTCGGCTTGTATTACATCACCCAATAAGTTCATAGGATGACATATAGATGACGCTGTGACAAGACAAGACATGTGTCAAAATTTAATGACACCACAGCCATTAGTTTACAAGTCACATTGGTTTTAGTGAACTATTTTTGCAATTTTCAAAACAATGAAAAAATCTGAATTTCCTATGTTAATAAAGGATTTCTTTTTAATGGGAAAAATTACCGCTCAAGCAAAGATAAAACCTGGATCCATCAATACACTCCAGAGTCAACTCGGCAGTCAGCTGATTGGGCTGTAACTGAGGAAAGCCGTTCAAAGTAGCCAAAAACCTAAAAAAAGGCTGGAAAGGTTATAATGTCCGTATTTTATTCTACGCTACGCATGATATAATATTTATCGACTATCTTGAAAAGGGAAAAAAGGATCAATGGTGAATATTACAAGGCATTATTAGAGCGTTTGAAGGACCAAATAGCGAAAAAACGGCTCCAAATAAAGCACCAGGAAAAAGCCACTACAATTCATACCGCCACAAGTCAATCGCAACAATCGCAAAATGGCACGACTTTGAATTGCTTCCGCATCCACCGTATTCTTCAGATTTGGCTCCCAGCGACTATTACCTGTTCTGAAATTTCAAAAAATTGATGGCTGGAAAGGAATATGGCTTCAATGAGGAGTTGATCGCCGAAACTGAAGCGTGTTTTGAAGAATGGAATAAATCGACAAATCTCTTATAGAACAAGAAAGGCATAGAAATGTTAGAGAAGGGTTGGAATGAATGCATCATTCTTGAAGGATACCTAGTTGATGAATAAGGCCGAATTTTTCCTAAAAGTTGTTCTTTTCTTAGTCATGCAACGTTCTTATTGCTTAGTTATCATTGACCATTGATAGAGTTTGGCACCATGTTCTTTTAGCCAAACTCCAAGCTATTGGTGTCAACTAAAGAACTGGATGGAGAGTTTTCTTTTCAATCGTTCAATCAAGGTTTGCAGTCAATCTCATCCAACCCATCCGTTAACATCTTAGGCGTGACATTACCCAAAGACTTGTGATGGAATGGCAACATACATATTCCAAATAACGAAACAAAAATCTAGCTATATAAAGAGCAAAAAAATACCCACAAACTTATAGGAGAGATCGTCGTTGGCTCCAGGGCCGCGGCTAGGCACTTTGCCGCCCAGTGCACATCCGCCGATGCCGCCCCCTTTAAGGGCAAACTTTTTTTTTGCTCGCTGCACTCGCGGTTTTTTTGTTCTTTATAGGAATTAGTATATAAGAAACTGTGAATTAAATAAATTTTCTTTCTATTTGGTAAAGTCAACCAAGTTATTTATTAGTCTAGTTCCTCTCTTACGCAATCCCTCACACTCCTCGTAGCTATTTTGCTTCACACACCGTAGAATTTTACGCTGCTGTCTGTTGCTGGAGCTCGACCAAAAGTTGCCAAACTCTAGCCAGCTACATGTCTGCAAATTGCTTTCGGCAACATGGAACACGCTTCGCCTATTTCACTAGGTATCTGCATTTTACTTATCTGCTATAGCTTATACCTTCTTACAGAATCGAATCTAGAAGGTTTCTATTCCCTACTCGGTTTTTGTGTAGCCTTTCGTTCATCCTTTGGTTATTGTGTACATGCTGCGTTTGCTAATTAATTATTGGTAATCTATTGAGTGTCTTATCTTTTGGCCGCTGTCGTCGCCCATTAAAATTGAGATGTCGCCCTTGCCGTTAGCATGGCATATTTAAATTTATAAATATATTGTAAAAAAAATTTCCTCACTTCGCTCGCGAAAATGCCGCCCTTCCCAAGCGCCGCCCAGTGCAAATGCACAGTCTGCACATATGGGTGCCGCGGCACTGGTTGGCTCCATGATTTAAGCCACCGTATAAATTTATCAAGCCTGACAAAATTCGATCGCTACTATCATTGCGATAGGTCTACCGAGATAAAAGCTTTCCTACAAGGCAGCGCGGCTCACCCTCAGAGTTTACAGCCCTTATCTTTGCACACACTTATAACAAGAATAACTCGACTGTAGAACAACTTTCCACAGTCAGTAGGTATTCCCGAATTCATACAACACCCAAGATTTCAAACGCAAGGTTAATCGCCATTTCCTCCAACCCCCCTGACCCTCCCCCCTAACCTATCCTATCTCTATTCTTCGAGCTAAGCTTACTACTAGACATTGCACCATGACTTGTACGACATGACGAACTGGTAGTACAAACGTTAACACTTGAGCTTAGACTATCACATAAAAAGAAGTCTTATACCCTCAACGCAAGATTAGCCCACTCGGATCATTCGCTCTTCCTACAGCCCCGCTACACAAAAATTTTTGCGCAAATCTTGTTCCCATGTGAATTTTATGAAATTTTTCAAGGGCGCAAGCATAATGACGTCACCAAAAACAGTCGTAAAACTGATTTTTTTCATAAAAAAGGGAGAAAAAAGCAAGATTTGCCCAAAACCGCTTGTGTCGCTATTGACATGAGTATCTTGCTTGACTTTTTTAAGAATTCCAAAAACTTTCTCAGTGATTGGAAAACCAGACCTTTTATATCAAAACCAGAACGAAAGCGAGCGAAACATTTCTACGCAGTAGAGTCTTGTAAAGTGTCTTCACCGTACATATCAGAGTTTTTTCCAAAAGTCTACGCAGCGTTCTTCCCTTTGTCGTAATAATATCGCAAAATATGCAGCAACTTTTCATTATTTTTCTTCATATTCAAACGCAAAAAAACTTTCCAATCACTGCCCTGTTTGTACAGTCAAAGTAACACTCGAGCTGTCACTTTAAAAACGAGTGTTTAGTGGTGTCGCTGCGATCAGTAAACACTTATTTGTAACTACCAAAAACCCGCGTGCGTTGCAGCTCCTCTCAATAAAAAAAGATTATGTGTGCACAGTCCGCGTTAGGAAAAAGGTATAATGAAAAAATAACAAATTTGCAAAAATTGATTTTGGATACATACTTTAAAAAATTTAGATAGGGTACAACTTTTTTAAGATTCGATGCTGAAAATGAAAACAGACACGTAGCGAAACATATTCAGAATCGTCCGCAAAGATTTTGCTATGCTAAGGGATTAGACGCCCCGTGCAGAACTTCGCTCATGGCACTCTCCTCTGCTCCAAATTGTTTTTCCCAAAAAAAGCGCAAAAAAAACTTATAAATTTTGCAAATTTGGCACTCACAGTGCAGCCCAAAAATGCACAATTTGCTGCCCTAAAACAATCGAATACATACATTACACACACATTTCCTCTCTGAATGTCATTGTGACTGCAGTAGTCTATTTTATATCTTCCGCCATTTTGTGGGGACCCCCATATTAGTTTTAAAATGACGTCACACAGCTTACTGTACTCTACTTGTCATACACTTTCATTTGATACCCATACCGAGGGCGTCGTAAAGAAAAATGTAAACCGCCTTTTTGTGTTGGCCGCCATTTTGAATTTGGAAAGACACTATACAAATAATAGTATTCTACGTGTCACACCCTTTCATTTGATACCCATACCGAGCGCGTTTTAAAAAAATGTAATCCCCCGTTTTGTGTTGGAGGCCATTTTGTGTTTGCGCCATTTTGAATTTGGAATGACAACACACAGCTAATAGTATTATACTTGTAATACCCTTTCATTTGATACCCATATCGAGTGGGCTGTAAAGAAAAAGGCAATCCGCCATTTTGTGTTGGCCGCCATTTTGAATTTGGAATGACGCCAAGCTTATTGTATTCTACTCGTAATACCTTTTCATTTGATACCCATGTCGTGGATCGGGAAACACAATTGCAAAATTCGGCCGCCATGTTGGAACCGCCAACTTGATTTTTTTTAACAAAAATGTCATATTGGCATCGTTACGCGAACTATGCACATGGGCAAAATTTCAGGTTGATCGGTTACATGAAAGTGGGTCAAAATCAAGTTGCAAGAAGCGTAGAACGTAAAAAATGGTGACTTCAAAAAAAAACTAATTAAAATTTCGAAAAACGGAGACTTTTAGTCACCTGTTTGGATATCCATGCATCTACAAAAAAAATCAGATTTCTATCTCTTCTAGTTTGGCTCCAACGCGCGACGGTACGCACAAGCAGACACACACGCACTCACAGACACACAGTCTGACAGACACTTTCTTTTATTAATATAGATTAACGCCATCTATCGGCAAAACGCCACAAACTTTTTTCCATGCCTGATATATGACGCGTTGAAGAGATTGGGTTGGACAGGAAAGTATAGTTGTTTGTACCGTGATAGTAGTCAGTAGGTAGAAGGTTACTTAGTTCAGTTTTTATTCAGTTTTAAGTCATGTTGCCTATCTCGAAACTAAACATAAATTTTCCCATTTCTTCTATAGTTTCTTCTTTGGGTCTGTTTCTATAGTGTCCACCACTTCTGACTATGAGGGGGCCAATGTCAATTTTGAACGTATACTTTAAAAACGTTTATCAATAAATCAAAACTCCCTTTTCCTTATAAATCAAATTAAATTCTCCATGGCCACCAATAAAAATCCTTGAAGCAGAAAACGTAAAATTGCAATAGTTTTTGCCCAAAAAACTGAAAATTTCTGAAAAATAAAAAAAAAGGAAAAAAGTGTGCCTTTTAAAAACCCTCAACAAAAGGAAGCAAATCGAATGCACTCCGAAACATACAAAACGCACAATCCTCGTCTGCTACTATATTCCCAACATCCTCCCCCAAAGGACCCGGAAGTTAAAAAGCTGCGTTTTCGGTGATTTATTTAACAAAAGCCAGCAAACTACGCAATCGTGTGTGTGTGCGTTCAGTCGTAAAGTGTGTCTGTGTTATTTTTTTAAGTTTACCCTAAAATCTAAAACTTTGACTTTTATTTATTGCCAAAATGCCGTGGCCGAACACATTTCCCTCGATTACAAAAAACACGAAATGGGTGGCAACATCGACCCAAAAACGGACAACATCTTGTCGCAGACATTTGCGCTAAGTAATTTCCACAGTTTTCCGATGTTCAATGTCAATTGTGTGTGACTTTTGGTCATGTTTGCGGTGCTCGTTGTTTTTTATTAGCACACCCCTTAGCACAGACACGGGGGGAATGCGCCTCCTTAGGAGGAATAAATTTTCCAGAACCCCGTAGAACCCTAAAGAACCGAACCGAACCTCCGACTATGACCTCAAATTAATCCACCACTACCACCTTCTCAACCTCGTGCACTCTATAAAACATTTCATCCCCTCATTGATATCCTTGAATCACAGGCGTATATTGGGATGTTCCATTGAGGGTGAACTGGCATTGAAAATGAGTCCTTTTGGCATGAATTTATTAATTTCCGAGGATTTAACAGGATATGCGAGGGTGCAGCTTAATTTTTTTGCAAGGTGATTGCAGCGAGAAATTTTATCATTGCGGCAGTTTTATTATTTTTAGGGGTGGTTTTCATTGTGGGTGATATACCGTAAGATTTTTTGCAGTATTCGGAGTTAATAATTCGCCATGGCTTGGTAACCGATGTTTTTCCGTCTTTTAATTAGTATAATGCTCCTTTTGACAGTTGAATCATTTTCTAGAATTGGTTTTATTATTAGACAATTGAAGGAGAAACTTCCATCCATACCATAAGCGGACAATAGCTCCTTTTTAAAAAATCCTTCGCCGTTGGTAAAAATTACAAACAAGTTATTAGAGATAAGCAAAAAATTTGCGTGGGTTTTGAGATATTGTCTTAGATAAGATTAGATTAGACTGCTACTAGTGCTATTCCTACACTTTGAGAGCAGCCTATAATGAACTTGGCGTCGAATTTAGCTAGGTAAAGGTGTAGATCGCCAATCTAGTTTGTTAAAACCCTTCCAGCACATTAGTAGCATTTGAATGCAAAGCTGCCCTTGAAAAATTGACGGTGAGACAATTTCCGTTCACCCAATTATTTTGCAAAAAGGTTCGCATTTCAGTCTGCTTTATACAAGGTGTTTCAACAAGAGGTGTCATTTTGAATCAATAAAACATGCGCAATATTTTCAAACAAACCGATGATATTTTTATTTAAATCTAAATTAAAGACTCTGAGGTTAATTAATAATGGAGTACAATATCTGCGAAATCGACTCCCCTCGACTCTTCTTATTCTTTTCTGGTTCTTTTGATAAAATGTTTCATCACTTTTTCTCACACAAACCACTGTATTTCTCCAAAAGCAGCTCTATACTGTCGTTGATTCCTTGAATCAATGCTGAAGCATTGGCATAGACTTTATCTTTAACATAGGTGCCAAAAGAAAAAAGTCTAACGGAGTTATATTACACGTTCTCGGCTTGTCGAAGTCTCAATTTCGAGAAATAACACGTCAAGGGAATTTTTCACGAAATAGAGCCATTGTTTGACAAACTGTGTGGCAGGTGTCGTCGTCCTACTGAAAGCAGTGGCGTAGAGTAGTAGGGACGGCAGGGGCGGACCGCCCCGGGCGGCACCTTTAGGGGCGGCAAAATTTGGTAATAAATAATAATATTTAATATGTTGTAAATATTATTTTTGTCGCGCCTACGACTCGGACCGATCGAAATGAGAACGGAATTTTCCATTACTTATACGTGACGAAATCGGGGAGTCCTTTTTCTTTAAATGAATGTATAGTAAAACCCGTGACAGACAGCTAGTATACGAACCATGGTTTCAGTACCATAGTTTCCTTGTACTAGGTATAGTGACAGACAGCTTTAATAGTATTCATAGCTGTCAAAGTTAAGAGTTTTTGGCGGGATAGAATAACGTGAAGGCAAATAAAACGTAAACTAGATTGTTTTTACCATTGACAACCAATTTGCTGTCAAACAACTGGAAATATAAGTTTCCTTTAATTTCCGCAGCTGGAAATTGGCGCTGAAGCTACTTCCAAACGTAGTATACTATGCAGTAGATGTAGATTTCGAAACCATGGTAATACCAGGGTTGTGCCTAGTACAAACGTGGTTTTTGAGTACAGACTGATAGTTTCTTTGTTAACCATGGTTTCGATATTACCAGTCTGTCACGGGTATAATGACATCTTGCACATTGTAGCGACTGGCAACACCGTCTGTACTGACTTGCAGGGATTCCCCGCAATTTATTTTGTGCTTGGATTTTTTATGACTAATATTCAACGAAAATGACTTCTATCATATAAAGCATGGTTTCTCAACCTTTTTGGTGTTGCGACCCCCTGAAAAGCCAAAAAATGAAGTAAAAAATCTTGCGACCCTCTCGCTATAATATTGGTTGAAAGATAAAAATTCAACCATTTGGAGCAATTTTCTCAGTAAGAAATCAAAAATTGAGCCTGGTGGAGCCACGGCATTAAAAACAAACGTGTTTTATCGGGTTCCATCTTCTTCCGTCAAATCTGTCGTAAAATTGAGTTATTAAGATCGATCCACACATATCCGTGACGGCACGGCACCGATGATTTCCGTGCCAGTGGCTTCCGTGACAAATTTTTTACTGACACTCCTTACTTTTTAGTTTTGAAATTTGGACGGTGATCATGGAATTTAGCGTAGAATATCTTGCTGCAATTGCATTGCTCTTAAACGAGGGAAAAGAATTGAAAAGAGAGTGGGTTCATCCCATGTGGACTCTTCCGGAAGTGGAAGGAGAGTTCGCAACTTTATATAGTGGATTGGTGGGCAACGAAACTAACTTCTACGAGACGAGTCAAAACGTATTTTGTGATTTGCTAAAAAAAGTCGAGAAGTAGATCCACATGAGTCTGTACATATATAGTAGGAGGATGAAGTACATTTGGGCATTCAAGCAACCTTACATCAATCCGATCTTTACGTTTATTACTTATACATATGTACTTTGTGGGGGAATATTGTTATATGTATTACGAATAAAAAAAATCCTACAAAAAAGTCGCACGAAAAAGATTCGCAGAACACGTTTTAGTGTATTTCAAAAAAAACTAAACCAAAAATTTGTGTTGAATTCTTATAAAATTTCCCATTGAACTTAAAAAACTTTTGTTTCACGTCCGTCTGAAGGGTACTGAGAACGTCGGTGCCTAACTGAGCCGCATGTGTGGGAACATGCCGCGCTTTTCCCAATTTTTTCCATGGAATTACATCGTGCTGATATATTTTTTTCACTGATGCCCCAAGTACTGCACTGAAGTCGCCGTCACGTCACGGATATGTGTAGAACCTTTACGCCGAAAATCGTGGCTAAATTGTTGGCTTTTATACGGTTGTTATTGCATGGTTAGCTCGATTATAATTTAAAAATACATTGCTTGTTAAAATAATTTCTTTTGATAGATTGCGACACCCCTTATATCGAATGGCGTACAATACACAATAATGACTGTTATTCCCATATACTGGCTGAACCAATAGAACCAATCCAGACTTTACATTCAAAATTATTTTTTATTTTTGTTCATTTTAAAATAATAGCGTATTTTTTAGATTTTAAAATATTTATTTTTACTTGAACAAAGCGAAAACTTTTAGTAAAGTTGATTACAAAATGTCTTTCCAGACAAATTTTTCTGTAGGTTATGGTGGATTAATTTTGTCGGTTAACCCCTTATGAACAAAATCTGTATATCCCATTTTATTGCTTGTTTTCTGTGTTCAGTTGGCATCTAGTTGTCAATTGAGGAGCAAGCATGCAAAACGCGTTAAATCCATTTTTGACATTTTGGGAGTTTGATGCAGTTTTTTTTATATTTGGGCTGAGATAAATCCAATGGCGATGTCAGAATCGAGCTAAACGCGTTAAAACCTAGTGAAATTCTCGTTTAAAAACTCGCAAATCAAGCATAACGGGTTAAATCCAAAAGGAAAATCGAACTCGAGCAAAACGGGTTGAACCCTTAGCTTACTAGATGCCAGCGATTTTTTCTCCTCGTAAGTACTTGCGAGTACATCCCTAATGGAACACGATTTTTGACAATTACCAGTAAAATATAACATGCAATCCCGAAATCCCACCTGCTACACGTAGTCCGAAGACCAAGCTGGACGAGCGTCTGTACCGATAGGTTCAGCACTTTTAACCCACTTAGATTCTTTAGACCTAGAGGGTACAAAAAAGGGACGATTATTTTGCGATCGATGTGGAGTCCAAAACAAAAATTCACATATAATTCACGAAACTTTAAATATCATTGCCTTGATGAAATCCATTTCAATCAATCAAAACGGGATAAATCCAAAACAAAGGTGCGTATATCACCCAAACGGCCCCACAATTTTTTTTAAAAATTAGTAGTAATATTACCTCAACACCTTCTACAACATTGGTTTATAAAAATATTTCTATTTGAAACGGACCTGTAGTTATAACATTTTTGCGATTTACTCAAAACTAGTTTAAGTGGATTTATCGCGTTTTGCATGCTTGCTCCTCAATTATAAACAGTTTTACGTCCTTTCGGATATTTTTTCTTTTTCTTTCTGGGCAAAGTGTCAACAATAATAATTGTCGGTGTCGGTGTTGGTGTCCGACAGTTTAGAGATAATTGTCGTGGTCAACCTCATTGTGAACAGAGAGTTACTGATATTGCAAAAGAAAACCGGCAATTCTTCTGGTGAAAACGAAAGAAACCACATAAATCAATAACTATGTAATGCTGTATTCTCAGGAACTATAGACAAAAGCGGCTTTGAAGCAAAGTATTTTTGTATAATAAAATCAAAATTCTGACAAAATTTCAGAAATTCTCAAATCACATTTCCTTAAAAAACAGTATGTAAATCCACCCCCCAAGAAAAGGAGAACCTTAATCTCTCTAAAATGCGATTCTAAATTCTCGATTGTATTGTGTCAACACAGCCCCCAGTACAAGGCTAGCCACATTGCTGAAAATAATCCTATAGACCCAAAAGATTTGTGATGTGAAACCATCGCACACAGCAGGAAATGTCTTCAGTGTTTTTACATAAAAATGTGGTTGCCGGAAGAAAAGGGGCACCCTTGGAGCAACTCAGGGATTACATTTAAAGCTTCGGGAGCAGAAACTCACAGAATCCACACTAACTTACGTTTTATGGGCAAAAGAAAAGTCGCATTTTTTTTCTTCTTTTCTGTTTCTTAATGTTTTCTTAGGCAAACCTTACCACCATGATGATGGTTGGTTGCTCCTGGAAGGACCTGGGACCAAAGTGACTGTGTCTGTTACCAGCCAAAAAAAGGGGTGCAAATTACTGTCTTCAAGCTTTATCTAATCTTGGATGATGTTATTTTTCCGCCTGACTTGGTTGGTGGCTAGAGATTTAGTTTGAATCCTTTATACTTTTGGGGAGCACACAATGCGATAAGAGTGATTTTTTTTAAAAGGTTGCTCAATTACTCGACTTTTTATGCAAATCCCCTTTTAATGTCCTTGATCTGATCAGCTGCAGAATGAAGAATGTAGGTGAGGGTGCAGGCAGTTTACTAAGTTCTTGTTGGACAAGCAAAGGTCCTTTACTAAATGTGAATGTAATTATCACTCGCCTTAATTAATTCGAGCGCAATCCATTACTCATCCTGGAAATTTTCAGGATAAATTTTTTGTTTTATTTCTCAACGAAAATTTTCTTTCAGTCCTATGCTCTATAAACCATTGTTGAAATGTTTGTTTTCACCACTGAAAAGTCCTCATGCAGTGATTTTCATTTCATACCTATTCAAAGTTAGTGCCAAAAAAAACGTGGAAAACTTTATGGAACAGACAATTAAGAGAAAGCTTTTAGCGAGCTTCAAACTAAAACAAAAAAAAGGATATTTAGTATTTTTCTAGTTTTAACTATCAAAAGTTTTAATCATCGTAAAATATTTTAAATAAAGAATAGTTAGGGGTGCGCAATTGAAGCGACCAACATTGAAGCTGGTACATATGTATATGTACTAGAAACATCCAGCAGTCGTTTAGAATGATTACATAAAACAAAAGGATATTTTATTCAGGAGTACTCTATAACACACAAAAGAATGAACTCCACCCAAACTCAAAGGACCTCTTTGTGTTTACATCCAAAAATGAACAATCTCAAACAACCCACCTCCAAAAAATACTGATCAAAAGCTCCACCACTTCTTTCAGACAACCAAACCATATATGATACTTACAGCTTTCCACAAAATATCCTTTTAGTCCTTTAATAATTAAAACCGTTACAGATATAACCGTCGAGTCGTTCAACATTTTGTTTACAGAAAAACAAAGTCTCAGTCGTTACCAAACTGAAAAATGAATCCTTCCAACTTTTTTGATGTTACTAATAAGTAAAAAGGGTGCGCATCCTTCCTTCTAAAGCCTTGACTAGTCGTCCTGATATAATTAAAATAAACATATAACCATGTATTGGTGTGCTTTCTGTATGTACAGAGAGTTGGAGCACGTGTTGCTGATATGATTAACTCCTGTGACATTTCATCAACTGCATGACATTTTAATGATATGCAAATAGACATTCGATTTTATGTCACTCAATGTTTGCATATGTGTTTATAATTAAACTTTTGTGATATACCTACATACAACGATGTACATACAGTGCTGGTGGTATGTGGATTTGTGACGATAGAATGATGTAAACATTAAATGGATTATTGAAAAAGTTCAATATCAATGTTGACATGAGTTAAACAGCAGTGAACACGGTCGTTATCCACTTGTTAATGAGGGCAATGAGTGGAGTAGTTCGTTATTAGTTAGATTTTTATCTGATTTTAATTCGTCAGACTACTGCGGTGTTTTATAGGGTTGGATGAATGGGGAGAATGAGGTCGAAGCAGTGAACTCCATGGCTGGCCAATGTCAGAGTCTTGTATTTATGGTGGAGAATTAATTAAAAATCATTCGTATCATCAGAACACAAACTTTTTTTTTCAAATACTGTATTTTTCCAAAATATTTTATCTATACTAACCAAGATTCAAAGATAAGACGTTTAAGTAAAAACGCCAAGATATTTGCTGAAACGAATGAAATACATCAAATTGTGGATCATCATACATAAGCTCAGGGGCGGCGCTTTCATAGGTGCGAATGGTGCACTTGCACCGGGCGCTATTAGACGGGGGCGCCATTTCAGATATTCAGATTCTAAAAAAAAAATTTAAAACTTTGAAAAAAAAATTTGAAAAGTGTTTTTCTTACATCCTTTTCATATATTAAAGGATTTCATTTTTATTAACACGATTTAATTTTCCAGTTTATTTTCCCAATAAAATATTCTATACTTCAACTCATGTAACAACACAACACAAATTCCATGCAAAAAAAAACCTGGAAATTTTACTTCCTCTCGTACTCTCGAGACTTTTCCTACTTCCTCTCGAGACTTTTGCTTCGAGATTTTCATATAATTTCTGTCCAGTGAATCAGCAGATGTAAAAATTCAGGAGAAATATCCACCAAGTGAGAAAAAAATCTCTCATTCAACTAATGTTCTCAAATTTGAACGTGAGATGTAAATACAGAATTAACCAGTAGAATGAAGGAGACGAAACACAAAATAATTTCATTTTCAGTACGCTGGAGCACTTTTTGAAATGTTTGTAAAATGCACCATATCAACTCACACAAAGGAAAAAAATTGTTCCGATGGCTCTGTATTGTGTATTGTTGTTTACTGTGATTGATATAAACTTCGGGGCGCATCTTGTTTTGAGACTACGCCCTGCAAACATTTCGATTCGGAAACGATTCAAGAACGATTTGCCAAAAGCGAAAGCTTGCTTCGATCTCGGACTCGTTAACGACTCGAAAACGAATTCGAAGGCAATAAAAGCGGAGCAAGAGATCTCGTGCTGATAACGAATCGCATGCTCGTATCGATAGCAAATCGCTTCTGCGCCGAAAATCACTTCGCCGAGCAAAACAAGTCAAAAGCTCAAACTTTCCAAACAAATCGTTGAAGAGAAACCAAAGGCTCTCAAAATTTCCTCTCAATAGGACTTCAAGTCGGTGAAATGACGTTATGTTGTTAGTGTAATTTGGAGATTTGAAGTCCCATTCAGGGGAAATCGGCTCTCAATATTTTTCTACAGCATGAAGGCTTTGGGAGAAACAAATCAACCAGGAAAGCTTTCATTTTGTGTTTTGAATCTTTTTCTCGTACAAGGGTACGCAAGCATTTTTCGAATCGAGAATGGTCCGAGAAAGCGAGCCTCCGAGAAATTGTTTGCAGGGCGGGCTGAAGTATTTTTATATATTCCATACAATTTTTTTATAGAAACTTACAATATTTTCATCAAATTGCATTCATTTTCTTGACAATTTAAAAAATCCGCCGCACAAAAGTTGAAGTTGGTTAAACTTTTTCCAGAGAGGAAAAAAAATCCCAAAAATTTCCCAAAATTGAGAAATGCTCAATTTTTCATACAAAAAGTATCCGCAACGATGAATCCGGCATTACTATCTAGCAAATTAATATGTAGATTTTTTTATGTTATACGTGTTATTGACGGTGCAATTTTAAGTTTTGCGCCTGTTTCTCTGAAAGAATTTATAAAGAGAAAATTGAGTGAAATATTTTTATTAGATTTAAAATGTTGAGTTATAAAAGTAATATTTTAGATTTAATAATAATTATTAAATTACTAATTTTAGGTAATTAATTTTTAAATTATATTATTTACATTTATATTTTATTGGAATTAATTTGTTTATTATTTTTATGTTACGAAAATTAAAATATTTTACTGTGCCGCGAATTATGAAAATGGTACGGGCAAATATAAATAGTACCTACAATTTTCCATTAACTACCTCTTCAACTCAGACTTCATTGATGCATCGTTTGATAATAGGTGTGAATTTCGAAAAAAACGTATGTTTCTAAAGGCAACGAGAAATTAAATGTATGGGAAACTCTCTGAGCGGCGGACTCCGCCACGGTCGCCGTGCCATTCTGTTTCTACCTTTAGTCCGAATAGATGGTTTAATTGACAAAGCATGAATGCAACAAAATCTAAAGAAGACGCCTTCACAGCGTAGAATAGTATCCCGAATGCACCACCATCAACAAATCCACTGGGCCTGGCAATATACCCACTACGGTTCTAAAGAAATGCGCCTCACTTTGGCGAAATCTTAAACTCTTTACCTATCATACTTCTACGGAGTGTATACAGACTCTTGGAAACTTGCGCATATTCGGTCCAAAGTGTATAAAAGTCACTCCCGAAATCCATCTAACTACCGCTCAATACCAATAACTTCTACTCTCTCCAAAACCGCGGAGACAATAATCAGTAAAGAGCGTATAAAATATCTAGAATTCAACCAAGTGCTAATCGAAAATCTGGTAAGATCTATTGTCGACCTTTTGATGTATTACAGAGCACCTCAAAAAAATACGAAACGCTTAGATCATTGTTTCTCAACCTGGAGGGTCGCCATTAGATATAACGGGGGGTCGCAATCTGTACAAAAAAAATATTTTAATAAACAATGTATTTTAAATTATAATCATAGTCCGGGGAAATTAGCATTTAAAGGAGACAAAATTCGGGAATGGCTGAAAATTGGACCACAGCTTCCTTGGGACTTTTTAAGAAAACAATTTCGGCATCACAAAAAAACATGGCCGCCGGAAATATAGCGGTTTTCCGGTGTTTTCCTTGAATCTCGGTTTCTATAGCTCGTACAACCCCGTACAAAGGCACTAAATGTTGACAATGAAATTCTCTACAACTTTAGTTCTTACAAAGACGTTGACCCGATTAACCCTTTTAAAGTTATTCAAGGTCAAAGTTATCAAAAATCACTTTTTGGCCACAAAATCACTCAAAAACTGCTTTTTTCGAAAATTTGTTTTGATGAGTTAATATAAAACGTTATTGCCTACAAAAAAGCCTCTTGTCATTTTTTCGAAAACTAAACCCTTTCAAAGTTGTTCAAGGTCAAAGTTTCCAAAAATCAGTTTTTGGTCAAAAAATCACTAACAATATTGATTTGTGCAAAATTTTTCGAAAAGTTTTCGAAAAAATGGCAAGGTTGTCATTAGGGTAGGCAATAATCTTTTGTATAAATAGAACAAAAAAAATTTCTTAATAATCAGTTTCTGGTCATTCGCCTCTTCATAGCACCATATGGAAATTCCATCCCAGGTTTATTATAAGCTGCTTCCAAAACCTACTGTTCCCTCGGTATAGTTCTTTCTGACTTTCCGTGGAGTAACGAATCCAGACTGGCTAATTTAAAGTCTTTTCTTCTTCAATTCTTGGATTTTTTTAGGTTTTGCATTATTTTGGAAAAATTTAATAAAATTTCAAAACATGAGTATTATTCAAGGTAATAAAAGGGTAATAAAACAACACCAGGTAATAAAAGGGTAATAACACAACTCTATGTAATAAAAGGGTTATAAAACAACACTACGTAATAAAAGAGTAATAAAACAACACTAGTTAATAAAAGAGTAATAAAACAAAACTATGTAAAAAAAGAGTAATAGAACACCACATAATAAAAATTCACTTGAGATGTATATTAATGAGTTGAGTCAGATAAAATCATGTTTTACTTGCGCAATTAGCATAGATATACCAAACACGGAAGTAGGCAATGTCATATATCAAAAAGGAACCAGTATTACCGTGTCCGTGTGTCATGTTGTGGTAATATTGTAGTAACATGCGGTGAATTTTCTTCTTTAAGTCAAAGATTTGAAGTAAACCCTTTTTGTACTATTCACTGTTTCATCTAAAGCACAATGCCAAATAGGTATCAAACTATAATCGGAACGAGAGTGGAAAGAAGGATGTCAGAACTGCAAACGCCAAAACGCAGTTTTACTTCTTACGGGAATAGACCCAATACAACCAATACAGGACGGGTTTCCTAGCTTATGCGATGGTTTAAGAAAGGAAATTTTGAAAAAACGAAAAAAGTAATAGGAGAAGGGGGAAAATTAAGAACCATATCCATGCGTGGAATTGAACAACTGGGAAAATAGTCGGACACCTTAAACCATATACTACAGAGGTGCCGAGTCTAATTAGCACACGTAGAATGTACACAATACACAAACAAGCAGTAGGGAATAGAAACTTTCTAGAGTCGATTCCGTAAATTATCCTTCGAATGCGTAATGTCTACTTTAGATCGGAACATCTCTTCGATTAACATTGCGAGGTCCTAGGGTCGAAGGCATAACTACAACCTTTTGCATTACCATTCATTTCAATAAGAATGTAGAAGCACAGATAAGTAAAATGCAGATGCCTAGTCGAATAGGCGAAACGTGTTCTATGTTGCCGAAAGCGAGTTGCAGCCATGTAGCTGGCTAGAGCATGTCAATTTTTGGTCGACCACTAGTTGATCTATCGACTACAACGTAAATCCCTAATTATGAACCGCGAAAGGCCCGTTTCGGACCAAAGGATCAAAAACGGGATTAATCGATAAATGATAAACGAATGACGAAACGATAAACAGAAATGGTCCTTTTCAAGACCAACTCAGTTTTGCGGAGCAGAAGGCTAAGCAAGAAGTTTCGCCGAAATGAAAGGCAGTGGCACAGCCAGAAATAGAAGAGAAGTCGCCATCCGCTTTCAGCTTGTCAGCGCGGGTCTTATCACCGAAAGCGAAGAAAGGAAATTAATTGAATTATTTATTGAAGTATAGTTTATCAAACTTTTGACGGTTCAATGCGGCAATTTCTAATCTTTTAAGAACGAATGCGCTCAAATCCGACCGAATCCGCTTGAATGCGTTCATTATAATCGGTTAGATCTAAAATGTATGCTGGGAAAACCGATTTGACAGTTCAATCCGTTTTGTTGCGCTCAAATCCGTTCATTATAATTGGGCCGTCCCACAGTGGTCGAAAATGCCAAAAAGCTGGCCAAAAGTCGAAAAATGAAAGTCTTATTTAGGAACTTTTTTTATTTTAACTTGTTAGATCAGAGTACCTAGGATAGCATAAGACAAACAGAACCAATCAAATAACGTTTCTTGCCTTTTAAAATCATTCTGAAAGTGGCCGTTGCATGCATTGCTTGAAATAGCATCATTAACCCCCGCGGCAACCAATTATTTAAACATACATAGGAAGTGTTGTGTCGCATATTTTTAAATGTTATAAAATGGATTATTCTCAGGAAAGTAAGTATAATTTAATAATATTAACCTGTCTTTTTAACGAAAAAGTAAAAAAAAAATTTATATTAATAGACCTACAAAAGAAGTGCCGCTATATCCCGCTCTGATTTTTGTCTTATATTGTTTATTGGGCTGCCGTACACGGCTCCTCAATCAACTGTCTATACAACAGTTTTTGATGGTTCTCTTGCCGTTCATGGCTCATCGGCAACAGCGAGCATTTTTCTTGTCTTTACATGGATGTATAAATGTGTGTGTAAAGTTAATGTGCTAAGACTAAGACAAATAGTAAGAAGAAGCACATTGTGTACGTGTTAGTTTTCACGCCAAAAATAGTTGTTGAAGATGTTACAACACCTCGTCCCTTCCCTTTTACCCTCTCTCCTACAAATCCACTGTGTTGATTGTTGATTGAGGAGCCGTGTACGGCAGCCCATTGACCCTTTGGCAAAAACATATTCCAAGAACTATTCCCCTAAGTTGCCCCTTTTTGTTCAATTCCACTTTTTGTACAAAATTCTGCGAAATCCATGTTTTGTTTTTTTAACTTATTAAAGTAGTGCTTAGCTTAAATTGAATCGTTTTATCTTTGGTAATCAACTTTCGAGGTCAAATTAACATAAGTATTGGAGTTATAAGCAATTTTAATGCTAAAATTGGCTCATTTCGTACTTTTTTAGTACCTTTTCACCTAAGCTTTGCCAAAAAGTACCAAATAAGGTCAATTTTAACATCAAACTTGCTAATAACTTCAAAAGTAAAGGTCGTAGCATAAAAATTGTCCAGACATTATTGATAGGAAATTGTCCAAGCTTTCCAATTTTGCAAAAAAAAATTAGTTAACTAGCTATTTTATGGAGAAAAAGGTGATTTTGGTTGATATTTTAGTTAAAAAAACCAAAATTTTGACTTTGATGATTCATTACTATGGAAGTTGATAGGGTGGATTTTTACAGTTTTAGATAGGTGGCAGTATTCTGTGCTCACTGATGTAGGATGTCCTCGGCGGATGGGATGGGAAAATTGTCGAAATCAAAAGATTATTAATTTGATTTTAAAAAAACAAAACTAAACTTTATTTTCACAAATAACAAGAGTACAAAAAAAACCACGCTTCTACAACGCTCGTGTTCTAACTATTCATCTCTTTTCTTCTTCTTCTTTTTTTTTACTTTTTCTCACCTTCACAGAAGTAAGTCGTCTCCATCTTTCATCTAAACTATCTGAACGCCATCTAGCGTTCAGTTCGTACGGTAAACTACTACAACTCGGTCATCTCTGACATACAATCGTCCCGATTGACACACAAAAATGAAAGATTGAGACCCAACATTTCACATCAATCTTGTCACAAAAAAATAAAAAATAAATTCAAAGTACAATTAAAACAATTTCAACATGGCAAATTACTTAACATCATAAACTATAATGGTAGAGTTCATCATCTCAAGGAACAGATGCAACAAAAGAAAAACACCAATAGTGTCTATATGAGAAACATTGACAGAGCTTATTGGTGGATTGGTGGCTCAAATAATCAAAAAAATGAGGAAAAATAATCATCGAGAGAGGCGGACACAGAACAATAAAATAATAAGTTCAGTGGACCTGCCAATTTCGCAACTAATAATAATGTCACTAACAATAATAATAATAATGACAATTACGCACTAATAATAATTTTACATTGTCAAATTAATAAAGTTGCGAGTACAGGGCTTCTCTTACCATTTCCTTCCATTAATTAATGCGTACATAAGTACGTATTTTAAATAACCGAAAACTATAAATCTTTTGTGCCTCATTATCCACTCACCATCCATCAATAATACTGGTAGAACAGTTGCACCATTCAATGAGATCAAAATACAAATTAACATTTAGCCTTAACATAAAAATACGTCTATATCAATTGGTAAATCAAATTGAAAGTTTGACACAACCCGGAAATTAATTAATTCAATTGGATATAAGGTTTTAATCTAGAGACGTCGAATACTCCTTCAAATGGTCGGGTAGTGACACGGAAATCTTCTATATCGGCTAATATGTACCTATCATTCCCCAAGCATTTCTTAATTTTATACGGTCCTTTGTATTTTGGGATCATTTTCTTATTAAATCCCACAGTAGTGTCTACATTAGTAACGACAACCAAATCACCTTGACTATACACTTTTGGACTTTTCCTCTTTTTATCAAAATATTTTTTATTATAGTCCTGACTCTTTTCCACGTTTTTCAAGGCTTCTAATCTAGTTTTTTCTAAATTATAATCGGAATCATTAACTACTTCCTCAACAAATTCTTCAATTTTATCTATCACAAAATTTCTTTGGTTCACTCCAAACAGCATTTTACTAGGTGTCGTGCCTATAGAACGATTTATAGTATTATTAAAGGAATATTCTGCTTGCATAAGGACACTATCCCAATGAGTGCCTTCGCTGATATTTACTAATTTAGAAAGCATTGGAATGAGATCACGGTTTACGCGCTCAACCTGCCCATTTGATTTAGGGGAGCCAGCTGCTACTAAAATATGTTGAGCAGAGTATTTATTCATGAAAGATTTAAATCGATCCGAAGTAAAGGCAGATCCTCGATCTGAGATAATCTTATCTGGCACACTAAACAGGTTAAAGTAAGTCTTCAAGCAATTTATAGCCTCCATAGCATTTGGAGTTCTAGTAGGGTAAAATTTCAAGAACTTTGTAAAACCGTCAATAACTATGAAAATGTACTTCTTTTTCTTAGGAGTTTCCTCCAATGGACCCAAATGGTCAATGTGAATGACCGCAAATGGTCGGTTCCCTTTTGGGATATTAAACAAAAACCCCTCTTTTCTTCCAAGTACTGCATTGTAGGTTATACATTTAGGGCAATTTGCAATGTATTCACTTACCACCTCCTTCATATTAGCGAACCAATAACTTCGTTTAATAATCTGACATGTTTTATCTACACCAACATGCGAGTGTAAATCGTGACTATTTCGTAATATATGTATACGCATAGCTTCAGGAACAACAAACAACAATTTATCTTTATTTACCTTTCTATAAATCAATTTATTTCTCAACTCGAAAAATGGATGATCTCCTTTTTCCAATTCCTCACGCAATGAATTCAATGATCGGTCTTGATTTTGACAGATAGATAATTGTTGCTCGAATGGGCATTCTTCTAATACTAGAATATTGTGGTAGCGACTTAAGCAGTCCACATGTTGCATTCTGCTACCAACCCTATGTTCTATCTCATAATCATAGTCTTGAAGTTCCAAAACCCAACGATTTATCCGAGGATTCAGTAACTTCTTATTAAGCGTCAGCGTCAACGCATTACAATCTGTCACGATCTTGAATCGAACACCATGTAAATAAATCCGAAATCGTCGAAGAGCTAGAATAATAGCGAGCGTTTCCAACTCGTAACTGTGGTAACGCGATTCTGGTTCTGACGTTCGACGAGAAAAATAAAAGATGGGGTGTAATCGACCATCTACTTTTCTCTGCAACAAAATTGCACCTAGTCCCTGTGCACTAGCATCACAATGCAATTCGGTGGGATCTGTGGGTGAATATATAGCTAATAGAGGAGCTTCAACCAATTTCCTCTTTAATAATTCAAAACAATTTCGTTTCCCTTCATCGAAACAAAATTCAGCGTTTTCTTTTACTAATTCATATAATGGCTTACTAATGATGGAAAAATTTTCAATAAATTTGCGAAAATACGAACAAAGACCCAGAAAGCTTCTTAATTCTTTAACATTTTTTGGTTCAACAAAATCTTGTACAGTTTTAATCTTTTCCGAGTTAGGTCTAATACCCTGCCTCGAGATAATGTATCCCAAATAACTGATTTCATGATAGAGAAATCTACACTTATCTAATCTAAGTTCGAGTTTATTTTTAGTTAACAATTCGAAAACTTGATTGAGGATTTGAATGTGTTCCTCTAAACCTACCGTAGCTACTAAAATGTCGTCCAAATAAATTTGAACCTTATCCTCATCTAACATTTTTCTAAACACTTTGTGGATAAAGCGCTGAAAAGACGAGGGAGCGTTTCGTAGCCCAAAAGGCATTTTACTATATTCAAACTGGCCACACGGTGTTACGAAGCTAGTAAATTTAATTGATTCCTCGTCCATTTGGATATGGTGGAATGCAGCCTTAAGATCAAAACTGCTGAAAATGTGTTTATCTTTCAATCTATCTATAAGGTCTTCAATCAGTAGCAGCGGATAATTATCACGCTCTGTAATCTTATTCAATGCTCTATAATCCACACACATACGAATATCGCCAGTCTTCTTTCGTACCAGCACTATTGGCGATGAATATGGTGACTCACTAGCCCTAATGATATTTTTTTTCAGCAAATCATCAATGATCACCCTAACTTTCTCCTTATCTGCGTAGGATAGCCTCCTAGGAGCTGATGTTATGGGTTTACTGCTAGTAAGGTGAATGTGCATTTTAAATACCGTCTCGGGATGATCAGGTTTTGAAGCAAAATAATAATTGTCGTAAAAACTTTTCACGAAATTTTCTTTAGTAGCGTAATCTACTCCGGGACCAATGTCGAGTTTATTCTCCTTTTGGTCGTAAGCGTTTTCCACGTTTATGTTTAACAATTGGTGACTAACTTCACTAAATTCTATCACAGAATTCCCTTCCAAGAAAAGCGCGGCATTACTTTATTTTAAGAAATCACGACCTAAGAGTATAAATGGTTGCATTGTATCATCCGGAACCACATAAAGGTTAACGGAATAAATATAATTGTTAATCTCCAACGAGCTTAAACATTCTCCCAATATAATAACTTTGCTACCATTAACTCCGACGAAATCATAATTTTGGTCTTTCCTTTCTTTAACGACGTTGATCGGAACTAAACTCTGCTTAATAAGACTAATAGGACTGCCCGTGTCAACTAAACCTTTCAATTTCAGGACGCATTCGACATCCGCTAATGTATTTTTAAAAGAGCAAATAATATCTATATATGAACTGGGATTTACCAATTGATCACAATGACTAACATTTTCTTCAAAGGTCTTAAAAATACTAGAACTATCTTTAACATTATTAAACTTATTATTTATGGAAATTAAGTTATTCTTCAAAAAGTTGACACTGCTTACTTGTTTTCCGCTTTCTTCTTTCGAACCTTTGTTGCGTTTGGGGCAATTTGGTATTGTATGAGTAGGATCACCACAATAATAGCAAGAACCTCGCGACCTCTTTGGCTTCGTACAATTCATAGTCAAATGTCCAAAATCGCCACAGTTGTAACATTTGACTTTTAGCTGACCTTTTTGCTGTTTAGGATCTTCTCTCGCTGAAGCGCGGTGTTTGTGACTTTCTCCCATGATATTGTCCCTTTTAAATTTATCGTGTTGCTGTAGTTGATGCAAAACATCGTCCACAGACTTTATGTTCTGTAAAGATAAAATTTGTTTGACGTCATAATTCCTTATACCTTTTATGATGTATTTAATAAGAGATTGCTCATCAACAGAATGTCCTCTTGCGATCTCTGTGATGGCAAAAACGTAATCTTCGTAAGTTTCGTCTGACCGCTTCAATCTTCTGCTCAGAGCTGAATGAATTTCGTAAAGATCACCCACTGGCGGGAAGGTACATAAAAGTGCTGTACAAAATGTTTTCCAATCATCCAATCCCGTTTGGCTGTGATTCCACACTTTTGCACTTCCTTTGAGTCGTAAACTGGCATAATGAAGAAGAGTATTTTCTCTCCAATTGTATACTTTGGAAAGTTTGCCTAATTGTTCAATCCATTGTTTAGAAGACAACCCTTTTGATGGATCAAAATGTGGAATTATTTCGTTGACTTCCGTCGGATGTAATAGCTTTTCTTCGGCATGTCGAGGATCTTTATTCTTTTTTAGCAATTCATTTTCACGTTTTAATAAATGTATTTCCCTTTCTAACAGGGTTCTCTCAGCATTACGCATCTCGGACAATTTTGCTTTCCATTCGGATATATTCAGTCTCGAAATGGGAACACTATCCTCATCAGAATCGTCTTTTTCGACATTAACTGGAGTAAATGCACGAGCATCCGCTTCGGCCTCCTGACCGCCGCTATCCTCATCCATCATTGTCGGTAAAGGAACACCGAGAATTTCCTTCATGTGTGTTTCCAACCGATTTATCAAATCAACCTTTTTCCCCGTAGTTCGCAGCCCAACTTTACGCAATTTCTTCTGCAATTGCTTTACACTGCACTTGTGCACCGGCTTACAACTTTCTGACATCGTGCCAATATCCATAAAAATCTTGTTAATCTCGAAGATTTTCTACGCATCCCACTTCTGATATTGTAGGATGTCCTCGGCGGATGGGATGGGAAAATTGTCGAAATCAAAAGATTATTAATTTGATTTTAAAAAAACAAAACTAAACTTTATTTTCACAAATAACAAGAGTACAAAAAAAACCACGCTTCTACAACGCTCGTGTTCTAACTATTCATCTCTTTTCTTCTTCTTCTTTTTTTTTACTTTTTCTCACCTTCACAGAAGTAAGTCGTCTCCATCTTTCATCTAAACTATCTGAACGCCATCTAGCGTTCAGTTCGTACGGTAAACTACTACACTGATACCTTATTCATGAAAATAGATCATAGGGTTACAAAAATACAGGGTGATATGTAAAACTCTAAAAAAAACAACTTAAAAACGCCCTAGCGGTTAAACCGTTACCATATCCAATAAAATAAAATATAATACCAAATTCGTGATCAGCGACCTGGAAAACACAATCCCAATTTCATTGAAAAATAGTGTTCAATATTGATATTCGCCATTTTGAAGCCGCCATTTTGTTTTTTTTAAGAAATAATAACAAATTTGTGATCAGCGACCCCAAAAACCTGTCTAACTTTATTTTCAAACAATTATGTCAGTTTTATCGACTTTTGTCCATCTTTTTGCCGATTTCGACCACTGTGCGTCCGTTCATTATAAATGACTTGGTTGAATTTTTTAAATAGAAAGCAAATTTATTTAATTAACAATTTGTTATATACTAATTCCTATAAAGAACAAAAAAACCCGCGAGCGAAGCGAGGAAAAAATATTTTGCCGTTAAAGGGGGCGGCATCGGCGGATGTACACTGGGCGGCAAAGTGCCTAGCCGCGACCCTGGTGTGGACAAGCGATGAACAGAATCTTCGCACTTTTTTAATAAGCCAAAAAAAAGTACCCAAAAAGTTTTTTGGTAATTTCACAAATTATGGCAGATGTATGTTAGTCACGGTATACAGAAACAAGGTAATGCAAAAGACTGAATATCGTTTTAGTGCGACGTCACTCAGTGACCTCTTCCCATATAAAACCGAAATTGTTGTTGTTGTTTTTCTGCATTAGGTCACTGGGTGACGTCACATTTTTCTACGATATTCGAAGCTGTCAGTCTCTTTTACATTACCTTCTTTCTGTATACCGTGTATGTTAGTAATATCTTTTATTTTATTGTAGAATTTTCATTTAGCTATAGACAAAAAAAAAGCATTAAAAATGCAACAAATATTATTCAAAAATCTTACAAAACACAATACTTTAACAACGAAAACAACATTCAATTTCACGCAAATCATTCCAAGCATTAAGCAACAATAAATTGCGAATGTGCCTTAGCGCAAATGCTGAATTGCAGTTCTCACCTTTTGTTATAAATAATGCAAAAATGAGTGCATTCCTTAAGCACAGTCCCCACAGGTAGAAAGCCTTAAGCAAACACCATATGCAAACGAATCGTCCCGGTGCTCCATCGTCGTCCTCGTCTCCATCGTTCAGATGCTCGGCCAGCCCCAGTCGGGCATCTACCGTGCGAAATCGTCGAAGGTGGGCATTCACAAAAACGGCAATAAACTAACATCGGAATTAGAAATAGCGAAACTCTCTGCACTTTTATGGCCATATGCATTTCGTTGCAACTTATATGGAATAAGTTCGGCAAAAAGCAACAAAACGATTTCTGCGGTATCTGTAGGAGAACGTTGGGTTGGACGACCACGACGAAACGACGACTAGACCGGATTTTTTGGATTGTAACCATGTTTTTTTTTGGGAGGAATTTGTGTGTTTTGGTTACAAACAAAGTTCGGCGCTGGCATATCACTGATAAGACCCAACATGGCAGAAAGTCAATATGGCACACGTGAAAAGGTGGCAATTCAATGCGGACATGAATAATTGATTGTTTCTGAAATTGTCTGCTGGCATATCTCTCACCTCTTGCGAAATTTTTTTTCGCTACGGATTTGTAGGTGTGTTTTCGATATTTGTTTGGCTCTGTAGTGGTTGGCCATAATGCCATAATTTTAAAGTTGTCCACTGAACCTGGTGAATTAATTTTCTCTGCCGCCACACAAAAACAAAATCAGCAAATATTTAAAGTGAAGACAATCTTCAAAGGCGCTTACTTTAAAGTTAAAACTCCATCAAGTCGAATGAATTATTAATTTGGAAAATGTGCGCTTTCAGTGGCAGATCATCAGCCGGTGGCTGTCATTAAAGTGAGTCATAAGTACCAGAAAGTTTCCTGAAAAGTCCTCTAACTTTCCCTACTAGCATCCTTCTGATCAACGTCCTTCTCCTTGGGAGCGAGCTTTTAAAATATTTCAATCATGGAACAGAAGCCGCTGTTAATAAATTTTTAATTTCTTAATAGCTCCTTCCTTGCCTACCTACTACTATACATATAACAGTTAAAGAGGACGCCGAAAAGTTGCAGAGGACACAGATGTCTGTGGTAAGTTAATTCCTTGCACAGAAAAGAATTAATTAAGGACCAAGACAATTTCTATTTGAGTGAAAACATCGCAATTAGGGGTTGGCAATTAGCAGAACCTGAATGATCTATCGGGGCGGCTCCACACCCAAAAAGGCAGCGGCCGCAATTCTGGCAAATTGCATGGACATGACGATAATTGTGGGGGTAATACCCGATGCATAAACAATGTGTCATGTTGACAATTTCTTGATTTATGATTCGTTGAATTGCATCGAAGCTGGCCAACAGGGTGGGGTATTGATTTTGGAGACTCTCTCTCCCTCTACAGGCGGAGGAGTTCTTTGGTAGTGAGAGGGAAATTTAATGCTTTTTACACATTTTAAATACTCAAGCACGCAAAACTTTACTATTAAACTTTTAAAACCACTCGAAGATAATCTTTTCAGCTTTAAAAAAATATACCTAACCCACCCTTTTGGAAGCCAGTAATTAAATTTTAGTTGGTACAATGTTTTCATGTGTAAGCCAAAGCTCAGAAGTCACCCTTTAGTCCGTCCTTCCGTTCCAGTCCATCATGTCCTTTTATATTACGGTCTACTAACAAGCTTAGTTTAAAGGATAGATGAGAGGGTTCCTTATAGGAGGGTTCCGGGGAATACGTAGCAACCTTAAATTTGAAATTTGGGTTATTTAACGAGTTCGGAAATACTGACTGCGGATGATTCTTTCAGAGTTGAGTTGTTCTTGTTGTAAACAAATTCCTATACCAGAAGAGAGGAAGGGAAAGCTGTAAAATGGGAATGAACCCAACAGGCTTCGAAGTAAGCCGATAAATTGATTCAAGGATGATGCACTCCAAGTGGTGCTGAGCTACGAGTAGATAATCTCGGTAGAAAGCATAACGTGATTCTCATCTGGGTTACCGAACCATAGGAACATAGACGGGGACAAAAAAGCGGATTACCTAGCTAAGCAGGGAGCCTTCTTTCTTTAGTTCTACTTCACTTGGCGTATTGTACTACATCCTATAACTCATATTTGAAAGCTTGGATAGGTCCAGCAGTCTGCCTAGTGGCTTGTCGCTTAGATTACATTGGTCCAGCTATCGCGGGCACTTACAGAGAATATGAAGAGCAGAACCCAAACAAGGGTAACTTGATCGAGAACGCCAAGCTCACCAAGGGCACGTTGGCAGTTCCAGACTAGTTCTAGGCTTTCACTCCAGATTTCGGCGCCCACACCTGTCACTGTTTTGAACCATACGTGTACCATACTAGTCAACCTTGCAGTACGATAGGAAAAGTCCAGTGCTCGGAAGGTGGCCCAAATGTTGAGATCATAACGGGCACGTAGTTCGATAGCATTCTCGCTTCCAGAATCCCTTGTATAATTTTGTCCTCGCCTAAGACCAACACCTAGGTAGCCATTCGTTTACAACAAGATACAACAGAAGTGGAGATAAAACGACTTCGGTTACCCCGAAGGAAGTGCAATGGACCAGGCATACCCCGAAGAGATGTTTCTAGAATTTTTACAATCATTCACGAGGCATTGGCCCATCGACGACCGCTCTGCTAATATGGGTATCCTATACAACAGGGGTGGCCAACCCATGGCCCGCGGGCCGCATGCGACCCTTCGGGGGAAATTGTGCGGCCCGCGAGATTCAATAAGATTTAACGAAATATAAAATAATAAGAAAATATAAGAAACTAAGGAGGTTCCACATGTGAAAAAGAAAAAAAAGTGCCAGCTATGAGCAATGATTAAAATTCACAACCTGCCATAGAGAATTATCTCTCGGGGTGCACCGGGGTTGATGGATACAAATCCAAGTAATGGCTTTTCTCGGCAACAATTCAATACAAAGACCGCATCCAAAATTGAGTGTCATGGAGGTAGCAGAGAAAACAAGCATATTTACAAGCAAGCAGACTTCTTTGGTCAACATCGAGCTAGTGTTTTATGAGTGCACGATTCTTTCTCTTCTTCTCCTTTAATCCCGAATGGTACATAGGACGGAAACAGTTGCCCTCTTTGTTGTGGCCTCTTTTGGTAGAGTTCTCTTTTGGTTGTTCTTGGTCTTTCAACTCGACTCCGACGGGTTGAATTACATTCAAGGACCTGCTTGGCTAGATTCTCGTTTGCACCTCGCAAGGTGTGGCAATTCCAATTCCATTTCCTTTGCATGATTAGGCGCAATAGTTCTTCATTTGTAGTTCTATCTTGACAGCAGGTTTTCAGGATGAAAACTTGTAGGCGGCTTGTGATGAATTGGGCTACTTTAAATATTTCGCAAACAAAAAGAATTGCCTTAACATTGGAGTTGGACAGCCGCAATTTGGCGTTAGTTGAAATTTCCGTCGATCTCCATATGCGAAACAGGCATGCATATGCGCTTCTTGCTTTATTTATTCTGGAACTGACGTCCTTCTGCTCCGCCATTTCCAGTAATAATGGTAATGAGGCAGCACAATTAATTTACCAATTTTATGACACCATTAGTCAGTTCAATGGTGTTTGCATTTATCCGCATTTAACCTTAAGCCTGCCGAACTAATTTCTGCTGCTAAATTGTTGAGGTCCTGAATGTAAAAACCCTTTTTCAGGCATTAGATTCAAAACTTGATTTTTATATTATAAAAGGAAAGTTTATAATTTCAGATATCTGAGACAAAACGTTGTGAAACTTGGTTAAATTTTCAACTGCGAATCGTTTCGAAAATAGAATTTACGAAAAATGAATATCGCGCCAACTTGTCTGACGAAAACCTGCACCACCAATTACATTACATTTCGCCTAGTTTGTTAAAAATGCTCATACCTCGTCTACTGTCAATTTTAACTCACATGCTCAACTCCTGCCTCACGGTATCAAAGTTTTCCTTGACTTGGAAGCACGCTTTAATCATACCCAATCCAAAGGTGCTCTTATCCAACCAGTCCCTCCGATATTCGGCCTATCAGTATTCCTCCATTTCTGGCAAAAGTCCTTGAAAAGTTGATAGCTACTCAAATAATTGCGTATTTTGAACGTCTCAAACTTATAAATATGCGACAATCTGGCTTTCTCAAACAGGACCAGTGATTGCCGTATATTTATAAGTTTGAGGCGTTCACAATGCGCAAACTGCTCTTCTTAAAGTCATGACCAAAATTCGTAATTCCCTTGATAAACATGACGTTTGCTGTCTATTGCTGCTTGACTTCTCAAAAGCTTTCGATAGCGTCAATTATGCCGTGCTTCTGCGAAAACTGGCCTTACAAGTACATTTTTCTCTTTCTGCTCTTAAAATGTTGCAAAGTTTCTTATCGAAACGCTCTCAAAAGGTCAAACTTGGTGGCTAAAGTTCCTTAAGTGCCCTCCTCCACGCTGGCGTCCCCCAAGGTTCCATTGTTGAGCCAGTTTTATTCCGTATTTTTATTAACGATGTTCTAAGAATTATATGTATGCAGACGAAGTGCAGCTTTATTTCCTGTAGAGAAGCTTGCTGTTGACTTGCGTTATGTATCCTATACTGGTCGGCATTAAATTTACTGCAGCTCAATCCTTCGAAATCCCAGTGTGACTGTCGTGAGTATAGGCTTCTGCGACTGTTTCACGATATCCTACAAGAGCGCAAACCTGCATACCTCAACCAGTTTGTGCAGTTTTCGCAATCCCTCAGAAATAATAATTTATTTCTATAACCTGAACCAAATACGACGTGCCGTACCGTAACCGAACGTACCCTAACGTACCAACATGAGGCTTCATACGGCACCGACCTAAATTAACTTAATGAACTTGCTATGTTCGTTCGTTAGGGTACGTACGGTTACGGTAGGGCACGTCATATTTGGTCCAGGCTTTTGTCTTCGCAACACAGCTTTGGAACGGTCTCCCTAAATTATATTAAATTAAATTTGAATCACCCAATATATCACCCGGCCCGCGGGATCATAATACATTTTCAAAGTGGCCCGTGATGCCATTTGGCATGCTATACAACGTCTGTAGCCGTAGCTACATGGAAACGAACGAGAGTGAAACACTCGTTCATTTCCTGTGAGCGCGCCAAAGCATTAATTGAGCCTTCGGTCGGACTGGAGGCAGTCCTACATTAAACCTAACTTAAGTCGGTGCTTAGATGAGATAGTATTCCATTTTGGAAGTGTTGAATTCGACACGATTCTTGTCCTTGCTGATTGAATTGGACATAAGTAGGCGATCATAAAGTAAAGGTCTGACCATAAGAGCCACCCTTTTGCACTACAAGTCACGATATGGTGTGATTAATAGTAGGAAGGTTAGCTCGAAGTAAAGTTGAAAGATATGAAAGTGTGTTGGTGGTGGAGGAGAAAAGGATGAACCTCGCATGTGAACTCTTGGATATAGCACGAGTTCAGAAATGTTGACTGCCCAAGATTGTTTTTTAATCGAATTATTCTTGTTATCAAAGAATTGCTAGACTGCAGTATACGGGTGAAGAAGGACTATAGAGTTGAAGTAAGTCGAGTTCGCTTTGAAATGTATCGAGCCTGTATTTTGAGAAAAACATAACCATGGGGGTACAAAGATGTTTTCAGGATGGCACAGTCGCTATGAGATAGAGGGATTTGATTAGAATCTATGGGTACTTTCACTAGAATCAAACAGCGTAAATTTGGAAAACTTTTCATACAGGGGTTGGAAGAGGTTTCAAGGTTTAATCTCGGAAAAATGATCTGGTACCTTAATATTTCCGATTGGACCTATAATCACTCCTAGCATACTGCCATATATTACAAAACAGTGCCCTTCAGTGCCAATTATATCCCCATTCTTGCCTATCGGATGTACCTGTCAATATTACCCACATCTATTAGACGTACGAGGTTTGCTACCGAATATAATTTGTGTAGGATCTAAAGTTGAGTCACAGTAACCTAGGGATTAAGGCGCCCGACTACCATCACACAGACCCCACACCACAGGTTTCTTGCAGTGCCATGGTCTTCGTCCTTTCACTTATCCCACCAAAATAATATTCCTACTGTCTTTGCTTCCCTCTTTACAGGAATCTTTGTCCTCTGTTCTTTCATCGCTCGGAACCCATCTCTTGTTCGATGACGAAGTCTAAGTCGTTCCCTGTAGTATTTGATCGGAGCTGGTGCGTATTGACTGTCACATTCTTTCACTACTTTCTGACTAAAGCCTGCTGTTCGACATGGAATTCTAGGATAGAATCGTTAACAGAACAAAGAAGTTCCATCTCTGAGCTCTAGTGTTTCACGTATTTCTTCTTTCTTTGGACAGAGTGGTTGCCTGTTTGAAGTCGGTTTAGTAAAGGATAGGCCAACTGTTTTGAAGTGGGTACTATTTCGCCAGTTGGACTACTGCCGAGCCAGCCGCGGCAGCCATTCAAATAAAACTTTTTTTTCCATAAATAAACGAGGGGTGTACTCTCTTCAATAAAGCAATGGTCACTCGAAAATATTGAACGGTGTAGTTTTAATAACAATTTCTAAAAGAAACCAATAGATGACGCAGCCTGTATATTATACTATACCTATACGTATCATCAATAGTATGAATAGAAAATCTAACTCTTCCGTGCTGTTTCAGTAAATGCAGGAAGTTTCCAATTATTTTATTCTTAAAATAAGACTATAAGAAACAACAAATCAAGGGTTAAAAATTAATATTCAACTGTTCCATCTAGAGTATCCAATCCAAGATAACCCCGCTGCTCTCACGATCATATCTTTGTCTTCATACGTTTATTTCTGTACAACTTCACGCTCCAAACAAACCTCTATAGAAAAACAGTGCTAAATTCGTTTCTTGATATTCTCCAATTTTCGAATCAAGCAAAAAAATAAAGTAAGTTCTCGAAACGCTTAAAAAACGCTTCACGATTTCCATAAATTCTCCCCTAATCCCATCAATTTCCTGAAACACCCTAGATAATAGCCAAGACAACCACTTTAACACCTCATCTTCAGCACTTAGAGATCGATTTGCTGCGATTAGATCACACAACATGCCCCCACAACGCTTCTCCTTCACTTCATCTGCATATATCCACCTGCCTCGCCAATCAGCTATCCGCTTTACCGGACCGGCACTACCTGCGTGCCTGCGCTTTTACCGCGCCAGTAATGTGAGAAAATTGATCCATCAAATCGGACAGAATCAAAACAATTTCGGTCCTAATTTGTCATTTCGCCTTCGTGCAAATGACCAAGAATGGCAGAAGTGGCCCAACCGGAGAGCTGCAGCGAAATGAACCTGTTGGGATCTGGCGCGATGTCGGTTTGGAGAACTCCAGGTAAGTATAAGGATTCCATTCAGTCTAGAGAGTGCAGTTCTTGTGGCCTGCCTCGGCCGTGATGCATATGCACGCGATATGCAATTTATGGCATGCAAGAGCACCGACACCGACGTGATCACTTCGCGCATAGCAAATTAAGATTCCGAAAGTAAAGCAGCGGCTCAACATCAAGGAGCACTGATGTGCGTGGGGCAGCAACTACCTGGAGCTTATCATCTTCTTCAGGTGAAACACATGACATGAAGCCGCTCCATCGTTCGGGATCGGAACGTCTCACTTCAGCATTTCGCTTATTTTCTTTTTTTTGTTTTTTTTGTATTATTATTATTCTGGCGCTGTGTGGTGTTTTTGTTGCAATTTGTGAAATGTTTAACCGAGCTTGGCTCATTTGTCTTACCGGGATTTGTGCCAAGTTTTGATTAAGATATGATTTGACGTGTCAAGGATCTGATTGTGAAGGGATGCGTCGCTTTGGAATTTCGCATAGAATTTTAAGATGCACATATACGCATAGTTGAATTGATAACATTCCGTTCGTTGTTGGTGCACATAGATCCCCTTGACTATACCGCTGAGATCTCTTGAGTTCATTGAATTGGGACAATTAAAGTTTCTCCAAGCCTAGTTTTTCGTTTTTTAAAAGTTTAGGCGTAGTTTCTAAATTCTGAACTGGTCTCAGGTAATTAAAATGAGGTATCAAAATGTCTAGTCCAGGCAGACATCCATTGTACCTTCCACGAAATATAGCACTGCAGGTCATTGGGTAGGAAGACGCTACTTTTTCAGAGCCCTTTGTAGAAGCCCTGGAGCTTGTCCTGAATAACAGCTTCCGGTGTTGCGAAGAAGTGTTACCAGACCCATCACTTCTGCTAAACATTTATTATGAAGAAGATGCGTTAGGCAATGAACCATTTTTCCACGTATAAGTCACTAGGCATGGATAGCATAATGCCAATTATCCCTCGCCGATATCAAAATACAAGAACTGCCTACACCAACGGTGGGCAACCTTCGGCCCGCGAAAAGTTTCTATCCGGCCCGCGAGATGTTTAGACGAAATTATAAAAAAATATTTTTCGATGTATTTCGTCTAGTGTAAATTGAATATTTCATCCATTGGGGTAAGTTACACTATGCTTCCTTTCTTTTATCATCCCCAAACCGGTTTTATAGACAAGAGGTCGCAGGGAAGTTCGTTTTTTCGTCATTTTGCCTCAGAAAATTTGTTAGAATCACCCATCCCTCACACTAACAAAATCATAACATCGTGCTAACTATGAGAAACTCCCCGTCTCATTCGCGTTTAATTGTACAACAATCTTTACCTACATGAAAAAGAGGCAGAATAATGAATATTTAAAGGGTTTTACCTACATTATACATAAACCTGTTTGAGTTGAGGACCAAGTCACGGATAGTATGATTTACTCCATTAAGGCACCTTTCACTTCAAATACAAACGAGACGATTATAAAATGAGTTAGTAAGAGGTGCCTCTTTTTTCTTTTGAGCCAGTACAATTTCATATTTCAAATTAGGCGAGGGACCATTTTAATGCCAAAATGACAAAAACCAGCAAATTAAAGAAAGAAGCTAACTTGCATTAAATTGCCTCAGAGTAAGTAAGAAATCTATGCCTCCACAGTGTATATTTATATTTTACAATCTCACCTCACCTAATTTGAAGTTGGTACTTTTTCTGCCGCAAAAGACCTAAGAAATATCTTTCCAGTACGTATTTACAATCTTGCCCCGCCTCATTTCAAGTTCGAAATTTTACTGCCTCAAAAGAAGTAAGAAATGCCTCTCCAATTCGTATTTAAAATCTCTCCTCGCCTCAGCTCAAATTGGATATTTTACAAAAATATAAGAAATGTCTCACGTATTTACAACCTCACCTCACCTCGCCTCATTTTAAGTTGAATTTTACTGCCCCAAAAGAATTAAGAAACATGCAACTCTTGTCTCTCCACTACGTAATTACAATCACACCTCGCCTCATTTATCTCGATACACACTCATATAACAGTAGGACATTATTTTTGAACCGGGACATTTCAAAATATTGAGGCCTCAGGCAAGAAGGTGCCAATTTATTACTACGGCCCGCGGAAGAAACGTAAAATTTATTCTGGCCCATGTTATAAAAAGGTTGCCCACCCTTGGTCTACACTACAGCTACGTTCTCGACTTCTGACTGGGACTATTTGAAGGTAGGCAAACCAGGCACGAAACGGGAAATGTATATAGGACGATAAGCTTGTCATCCTTCGACCTAAAAACCCTAGAACGCATGCAAGATGAATAACAGAGATTTCGATGTCTTCCTCCAACATGCAACATCCAACAAGGGAAAGTGGATGGACACTGCACGGCATGCACTATTGCGCGCAGTAGAATACTCCCTAGCATACAAAGAGTTTACGTTGATTACGGTTGCTATGTCATATGGGCAGAGATAAGATTCTAAAAACAGTAAAGACCGACAGGATAAAGGCAGGCGCCGATCTAGAATTTTGTTTGGGGGGGGGTCACGGAATTAAAAGTGGCGGAAAACAATTTATACTCCTCTAAAAAAAACTATGGGTTTGACCCTTTTGGTTCACACGATCAACTTTCCAGTATAATGAATGTTGATTATTATGAATGAATATTTTAATGATAAATGAACAATTGTAAGAAAATTCATACACGGCTCTTGAAACAACACAACTCCTATACCCAATAGCAAAAATTTCGTAATATTAAATAATATAATCGTAATAATAATATCGTATCGATCGGGAACTGACTACTTCGAAAATAGTAATAGTTTCAGTACTAGTGGGAAATTGACTAGTGCCAGAACTGGGGCCAAAGTAATTCTGAGAGAAGCTAGTTCAAATAGCGATAACAGTGGTAAATGCACAAGATTTTTCTAGAGATTGTTTTTCTCGAACATTAGCGAACCCTTGGTACTTTGAGCGCGTGGCCGAATGCGTATTGAGTGTGGTGAAGCTCCCGCTGATAAACTTGGAAGCAAATTACGTAATTTGGAAATTCGAGGGCTTGGCAGACTTGACCAAAAAGGCCAAATTTATCGGTAACTACTGGAAATTCGGTGATGATTTCCAGAAACTGTGGGACGCGGAAAACAATTGACCGTCCAAAGGGTGCTGATCTATGTTGTGAAAAATTCGTGGTGTTTGTGGCGTTTGGGTAACGTAATTTTTGCGACGTTTTTTGACGTCTTGTTGGGAATCTTTCGCTCTGCTGAATCCAGAAAAGGTAACTTCATTTAGAACGGGTTTCGTTCCAACGAGTTTATTAGATATAAGAAAAACTAATCAATTAAAGGTGCTTGTGACCCTTAGCTTAGACTTTTCATTTAAACAAAAAAAATTTTCAAAGCATGTTTTATATAGGTATCACATTTGGTTCGCGCGATATTGGCCAGGTACAAAAATCACAAACTTCGTTCAAACAAAAAAACGGCTCGACCGATTTTTATGAAAATCTTTTCAGATTATAATTTCGTTAATACGCGTCGATCGGCAGATCAATGAAATTAATATCATTTTTGATTCGCGCGATATCGTACTAGTACAAAATCACTTCGTCGTCAAAACAAAGAAACCGCTCGACCGAATTTTATGAAAATCTTTTCAGATTGTAACTTCGGTAGTACGATCGCCACCTCAACAAAGTCGGTATCATTGTTGGTTCGCGACAAATCATGCAGGTACAAAAATCACTTACGTCGTTTAAACAAAAAAACGGCTCGACCGAATTTTATGAAAATCTTTTCAGATCATATTTCGGTTAATACGCTTCGATCGGCACACCTTAACGAAGTTGATATCTTTGTTGCGCGAGATCGTGCAGGACAAAATGACCCCATACGTACGCACACATACACACACACACATCTTCTTCTCAAAATTTTGCCTATTGAGACCTTGAAAAATGAAAATACGTTGAAAATTACGATTTCGATTTTCAGACCGATTACAATAACTTCCCTATAAACTGGGAAGCTAACAAAAACTAAATTAATAAAACGAACAAAACTAACCGAATTTTCTGGTGGATTATAAACATATGTACCCATGCCTTTATGTGTTTTTGATAAAGACGCGTCTTTTCTTGTGAGTGCAGCTAACTTCAGAGTTTGCAAATCAAAACCTATAGAAAGAGTATAGATCAATCTGTTGTTGACCTTGAAGGTCATTTTTTTAAGGTGGTTTTTTCAATTGTGCAAAAAAGTTGGGTCTGTTTTGTTCGTTTGGTTATTTTTTGTCTCTGTTTTTTTAGTTGGGTCAATTTTGTTTTTTAAACAGTGAGCGCGGTCATGACCCCCATGACCCCCTCCCCCCTTGAATCCGCGCCTGGATAAAGAAAATCGCCTACGTGGACCACATGGCACCCAGGATGGATACCAGGAGAAGTTTCTCTCCACGATCAGTAAGAATATGGAGATCGATCTTGGAAAGGTTAGTGAGTTGTCCAACCGCTATGAGCAGTGCTTGAACCAGGAAAAGACAGAACTAAAAGATCCCCAATTTCAGTCTCCCTGTAATAAATGATCGCGCCTGAGACTATCCCGATCAGCTACTATTTTGCTTACTTAGTATTTTGGACGCAAAGCTGAATTGGAGGCACAATATCGAAGAGAAGATAACGAAAGCCAACATAACTTCTAATGCCAGTAAGCAGTCCACTGCTGTCATTGATCTGTCGTATGGTGCCATGTTCTTGCAAAATAATATAAAGAAACTAGACTAAGCCAAGTCCAAATAATGGTACGTCTTGGAGTAGGTACTACTGATTGGCTGCTAGGTGGAAAAGACGATAAAATTGCTCCTGTCAAAAGGAACTTTCTTACTAGGCTAGAAATTACAGGATCACTCTTTAGTGGGTACTGGTTAATAGGAACATCGAGAGCAATAAGATGGCAGATTGATTAGCCAGACTAGGATCTAATAGACACGCTTGTTGAGAATTTACAGAAACCTCAGGCTGTGCCGCATAGAGTTATCACCATGAGCAGCATAAGCCAGGACTAGAAAGGTTTGGTCTGACTAAATAAGCAGAGATCACGCGACTAACTGACGATGTCAAGTAAGGACATCGCCAGAATCGTATCGATCGGGAACATGGGGCCAGATTGACCATTCCATTCAGTATCCATTGCCACGTAGAAACAAGTTAGAGAGACCACCACACATTTTCTTTGCAGTTGTTTGGGTCTAGCCAGGATCAGACCCCTTCATTTATTGGCCGACTTGGGAGAGCTTTCCCTGTACGTACGCTGTCATATGCAAGATTCGTTTTTCACGAGTGCAGTTGCAAAACAGTGCCCATCCAGCGCCAATTGTGTCCCCGTCCCCGGTTCTTGGGCGAGGATTCTGTCTTTACCTACCTACCATCGGCAGAACTATTAGAAATAATTACCATAAGAAGGAAAATTCGTATCTTCAAATCCGTATTTTCACAACGCTATGGTAGAACCTCTGTAAAATTGACAAAAAATTTGAATGTTCCTAATTCAATGAACAAGGCACTGTAAAATTAATTCCTCATGTTCCAGTTCCCTTAAAGTGCCCACAAGAAAAGGGTGAATGACCGCGCGCATTTAATAAGCATTCCTTCAAGATGATACCAACTTGCACAGAAATTAAATTAATTGTTGCAGTCAAATGTATAATTGCCGATATAAACATAGGGGTCATCAGCGGAGTTCCCAAAACAGTGCCCCCTTACCATCATTTCGTCACCCTGCAGCCATCGGTCCAAATCAAATGTAAATGGGCCACAATTCAGTTCAGTTTAGCATCAATTTGTCGCCCATATCCATGAGCCCGAGCTCTAGCCACACGCGCTAGAGAGCCTGGATCTGGCACTATTAAGGGACCCTCCGTCTCCTTCATCTCGCGATCAATTAATGAGGTCTATTTCTCGAAGACGAAGATGCAGGTCCCGTCCCAGCCCCGATCCTCGGCACGAACGAGTTAATGCACGAAAGTTATGGTCCAATTAATTGCATGAGAACCCCCTAATGACCTCGGCTAGCGAATAGCGCGCTAGAAGACTAGATCTTTGGGATCTACCGTCGTCGTCGGGGAAAAGGCCTCTGCGGATTCCTCGATTAATCACGAGGCGCCGTTGTTGTTTGATCTGGAGCTGCTCGATTAAGGTTTGCCACGTCGATCTCGGAACTGGACGCTCGCTCTTTGCTGTGTACGCGCGCGGCCCCAATCAAATTTCGCTTTTTACATATGCGCCGGCATCAATTTAATTTGTTAAAAGCCCACACGTCGCCGACCATTGTGTAAAAGTTTGGCCTGGTGCTGGGGGCTCTTTCGGGGGGCATGCTGCAGCGCCAAGGGCGACGATGATGAAGATGATGATGACGATGTCGAGGCACATCTCTGCCATATATCGAAGAGGACACTTTAGTTCGATTGTCGACATGACAAGTTGACGTGACATTTATTGATGAGCTTTTCCCCCTTCGGCATCATATGCTCCGCCGATACACAAGACTTGGTGGAAGCAGTTCTGGGGTGTTGGGAACATGCCGTTTTCAATGTTTATAAATGAGAATTTTTTTTCTGATTTTCTACATTGAACAACTTCTTCGATTTTTGTAAACAAGCGATCAACAAATTTCGAAGGTTTTAAAGTATTTTTTTTTATAAAATTCATCTGATGCTTAGGAAATTCAAGATGCAAATGGTGTAATCGATTCATCTTGCTTTTGACGGTCTTATTCGATGCGGGGATGACCCACATTCTAAAGCGTGATTATTATTCCAACTTAGATGAATGGCACTGGAAAGGAACTGATTCCTTTCGATTGAGCAGGAAGACTTGCTTGGTACTTCTGTATGGAAGATTAACATGAGTGACTAGTTCTGTTAACCTACCAAATTTGAGATAAATATGTCGAATATGTCATTAACGCCACCTCCGAATTATCTATCAATAATTTTTTGAATTGCAGCGTATGAAATTCTAGCATTCTTCTTCTTCTTTTTGCAGTGAGGTATTGCATCCAAGGAGTAGCATGGCCTGTTGTAGCCCCACTACCACAGGTTTGTAGAGCAGACCTCTTGAACAGATTCATCAGATTGCTAAAGGTTTGTTACTTAGGTAGACTTGTCTGGTCAAGAAAGAGCGCACTAAACAACGAGACTCTATTTCTCCCTCTCCCGGAAGAGTGATGAAAGGCGAACCCCCGAGTAAAAACAAAAGATGGCCTTAGAACGGGCAAATACCGACTGTGATTGAAACATAGTCCTCGGCCATCTGGCGGTTAACAGAAGGCTCGTTGCAGGACAGTACGGCCGTACAGGGGATGACTGACGGTGATACAACGGCCTTACAGTTCCAATAACGGCCATACGACGGTGGTACGGCGGCCGTATGGTTGCTATTACGGGTATACGACGGTGGTACAGTGACAGCAACGCCATCCTATAAGAAAATATATTTCACTGCAATTAAATGTTTGATTTTTTTTCGGTTGTGTTTTTTTTTCAAGCCGTTAAATAACAAAATTTCCCACTAAAATATAAATCAACACGCACCACACACTTCACGTACAACAAACCGACGACTGGCGAGCTCGTTTGTCTTGTGCATCGATATCTTTAAGTAGGATAAATCGAAAGAACTATTGTACATAACGAAAATGATGAAGTTCCCATAAAACACATTCAACAATACATTTGGTGCAGATTCTTTTTTTGGCTCAAATTTCCCGTCGAATGCCCGTTTCTACAGCTCAGTATTTGGCCTTTTAAATCTTTTGGTCATATTTAGCCGTCGTAAGGCCGTATGTGCTCCCATTAAAAATGGTTAAAAACTCTACGGCCATCATATGCCCCTTAAAAAGCCAAGCGGCCGGTGTTCGGTTTTTATTTTTACTCGGGCCGTCCTCCTTGAGGTACAGCCTGCAGGTGGAGTCTTCCGCCCCGCTGTAATTCAGGGCGCCGTTTCCAGTGGCCAAGCCAACTAAAGGTCTAACAATCTTCCTGCTGCGCCTCAGTAATTCTAAAATAAAGCGCTTGGAGTTTATCAGACTAAGTGTGATCCTGCGGTGTTCGGCGTGTTTCACTCGATCGTCTAGGGCCCATTTCACTAAACTGGTGGCTACTACAATAACCGTTTCAGGACCGATGAAAGCAGTGCCGGGGTCCTTTGTGCCTAAGTGCACGGCCACAACGCAGCCTGCCTAGCCTAGCACTGCACATAACACCATATAGGTTTAGTGTGCGATGGTCAAAATCTGTTCTTGCTAGGTGCGATGGCTGCGTTGTGGCCGTGCGCTAAGGCGTTCGCCTTTTCTCCTTCGTTCGGCAATACTGACTGTGAAAGGTTGTTCCACAGTCGAGTTGTTCTAGTTATAAACCAATTTCTAAAAAGGATCAGATCACTACTATACGTTATTTAGCCGCACATTAACGGGATTGTTATCAAGATCACTACTACTCATTGCACCATGACTTGAACGACATTCTAAGCTTCATCTTACCACAAAAAAAGCGCGAAAATAAGGACTGGAAAATGTGAAAGGTTCCCAAAGTTTCACTTAGGTAGGGTCTTCATGTGATCCCCGTGTGGATTGCCCTATAAGGCCCATAAGGGGAATCTAACGCCTTGCCCGATCCCGAGTGGAAAATAGAGGTTAAAAAATTTGAGAATTTCGGGGTGGATATGCGAGTAATACCTACGGCGGTACCTTTTTATTTTTAAACGCGAGTGTCGTTTTTCCAAGTGGTCCCCCAACTGAGCCTTAATCACGTCCAATGCTGCTTGACCTCCGCAATCGAATGACAAGCGGGCTATTAAGTATGCTTATTGACAACTTTCACGGAACCCAACATAATCCCCTGAAATATGAAGCAAGGCGTTACAACCCGAATCGCTTTTTCCAATGCCAGATTGACCGACCGACCCTTGTCGAAGACCATTAAAATGTTGATTTCTCTGGGCAGTTTTCCGCATATTTTTACTTGGCTTAATACATTTGGTCATGGTCAACCTTTATAATCGGTTCCGTTTATTTGAGATGGATTATTTTCATGGCTTTGTAGCAGTGCAGCTATAGAAATTTTTCCATAATCCTTATTAGCAACACCTCAATTTCCGCTAGTTAAAGCAGGATGGTCTAAACATTAATCCAATTCATCACCCTAACGTACACGATGCGAATAATCACGGAATTTCTAATGGAAAGCTGCCTGTATTGCGAATAGGATGATGGACCAAATATATAACTGACAACTTGCAGTATTCCACAAGGATCTGTCCTGAATCCTCTCCTGTTAATAATAACTCGCAACGAAGTATAGGCTTTAGGCGGTCTTTATCCGTTTCCTGGATGATCTGGGACATAAAAGAGTAGGAAATGCGGAATATTAACCGGAGATAGTGTTCATCAGTAAGAAATGGAAGGAGACGAGGGATCAGAGAGTCAGCGTCGGAGGGGAAGTGGGTGTGATGATCAACAGAAAGTTCAACTTTAAATTACACCTTGAGACCACGACAAGTAAAGTATGTATCAATGGTGCTCCTATTTCAAGGATGCTACAAAAGGAAGGGAGTCCAAGGCAAAGTCCGCAATCCTTCCACAGTCAGTATTTTCGAATTCGAACATCGTGTTTGCCTCCTTCTCAATATCCTTCCAAATTCATCTGAATTTCTATTTATATTTCGAACCAAGCTAACTACTAGACATTGCATCACTGGTAGTACTTAGTTACTCTAATTAGTACTAGTTAGCTAGGTTACAGCAAAATAAATTCCAAATATAGTAGTTCATCGCCCGGCATACAACATTCGCGGGACAGAACGCTGTCTTCGGTAATCGGTGGACGTTTGCTTACTCTGCGTAAACGCAATCATAGAAGAAAGAAGTCAAAAGAATTCCTGCAGAAGACATGTAAGAAGGCAATGATAAGGCAACCAAAAAGAAAAGTCGCAACGAGGAATCGAAACTAAAATTCTGCGATGGCAGTCGAATGCCTTTTCCTTAGAATACCGAAGTCAACAGTTTTTAGATACAATTGAAGACCTCTGCATAATTTGTTTCTGGACATTACTAGGAGTACATAATTTTATCACTATAAAAATTTCTTTATTTGAATATTCCCCGTGTCTCCACTGGAAATAAAGTATTGCGTGCAATTTCGAATTGCAATGAAATTGCTCGTCGAGACACCCATATTGCACTTGCATGCAATATTTCAGAGATTATTGCAGAAAATTGTGTTGCTGAAATATTCTTTGCAATAAATATTTCGAACTCGAAAGTCTTAAAATGAAAAGAAGAAATGAAGAAATATTTTCAAATTTTTCAATATTCATTCGACAGAATTTTTATATTCTGTAAAGATGGATTGATCCAAAAACGAGGTCTTTTTCTAAACCTCCTAGTATTTGTTATGTCTTGCTCCAATCTTTCTAATGCGTTTAAACGACTAAATATAATAATCTTCCTTAGTCTAAACGCTTATTCACTCATTGCGCGCATTTCGACAAATGAAATTGCATGCAATAATTTACCCAGTAGGTACGTAAAATTTCGAAAAAAGCATGGTGGCTTTTTGCGATTTTCGAAGCAATGATTTATTTCCAGGCGAGACACAGCGCTAGACAGACCACACTTGCAGGATTATTGACAGTCGAATGCCCATTCTATATTTTCCGATTGAATTCCTTTTGTCTGCACTTTTAAAAAACAAAGCTATGTCTGACGACTAATCAAAAGGGTCTTAAAAATGGCATAATCCATCAAAACATATATTTTTTAATCACCTCCATTTTAAGTCGATCAAATGCTTTCGGGGCACAGATTACGACAGAAATCACAGATTTTATAGTAGAACGTTATCACTGAACATCGGCTCTTAATGAAATCCTGTCGAAGATCCCATAAACCCCAATATAGATTGGGGATCAAGGTGTGCATCGAAATGACTCTAACCGGTCCCCGGACGCCGTATTCTTGATAACAATCCCGTTAATGTGCGGCTAAATAACGTATAGTAGACGATAACCTGTTAATTATCGATTAAGGAATACGCGAAAAACATTCACCAAGAAACCGGCAATCTTTTAATTTGCGACCAATAACATTGGCCATCTGCTGACGGTTATAAAAGTTTAGACACTTAACGTTCAGCTGTTAATTGCTGGATTGGCCAGTGACTGGGTGCAGGAATTTACAGTTTATTTTTAGAAGTGTCCAGCTTGGTCCGGTAAAGGTGCACTCAAGAGGCTCTGAGGTGATTTATGTACGCTCAAATAAAGACGATCCTCTCACAAGAATTGGCAAACAAAAGTCGATTATCCTGCGGGACAATGGCTCTATAATCAGTAGTTGGAGGATGTTTTCATGTTGTCTCATTTTCCCTTTTTTCGTCCTAGCCCTTCGGCGCAGCGGGCGTCCTGACGAAATTGTGTAAACATTTGGTCACTTGAATGGTCGCTTATGTTTGCCGATAATTTATATCCGTCCGGGATTCTTGTTCATACTCGAGTGGACATAGTTAAAGGATGTTCGGCCATGTATGCTCTGGAAAGGTGTTTATGATGTCCAGCAATAAATAAGACTAATTTGAAGGCAAAATATTACACCCGTACAATGACCATTTATTCCATGTCGAGAGCATCGCCCCCCGTTCAACCGTTCGCCGCCGCTCTGGTATAGTAGAGATACCGAATTCAAATTGATACCAACAGATCTCACCTATGTCTATGCGGATGGATACCGGATACCGATATAGTTAGATGTACATAGTTACTCGGGGGCTCTTATACTGGGCTGGCGGATTCGATGGGTTCTCGATTTCTGGTATCGCTGACTTATTGCATTCGATATACACGTGTACGGCGGACCTGTCTGTATATATATGTATGTAGTTGCAGCAAAATCGAGTGTTTGGGGCCCATGCGGAGTTCCCTTGCATGTAGTTCGGCTTCAAGTCTCCGCTGATTATCTCGCTTCCCACTGATAAATTTCTTTTCTCGAGTGGCTCATGCGGGCAGTTAAAACGCAAATTTCGATGCTAATCTCTCAGGTCATGTGGTCGATACTCGATGGGATGCAGCACGATCGACTTGCACCGCGCGATGAGTTAGATCAACTCAATAACCAAAGGTATGCGATGAAGTAATGCAAAATGAAGAGAGATTTCTGTGCGAAAGTATTTTTTTTTGTTGTTGAGATGATTTTTAGGCACAATATTTTAATATTAATTATAATAATGGGAATTGAAACTAAATTGCACACGCAAAGAAAGAAAATGTGTGTTCTAACTGACACTGGCGCCGCTGCAATAGTAGTAGTCCTTCTTTAAAATCGAATATGTTGTATTTAAAGATATTTTTAGGGGGAAAACTCCAGTTATGTCCACCCGGTTGTGTCCTGGTATTCCTGATAGGAATAGAGGATAAGACATTTAGATCAACAGGAGTTTGCAGTGAACTAAAAGAAAACTCGATGAAGCTTGCGTTTGAACTCTTGGTTGTTATAGGAGTTCGAAAATAATGACTTCAGAAGATTGTTCCAGAAGATTGTCATAAAAGAATTCTCAGTCTATACTATGCTTGAAAAAACCTAAATACATCTGGATGCATGCTTCTAAAGCAAAGGCTTTTTTGACCGATCAGAGGCGTTTAAGGGAGAGCGTTGAGAAAAAAGCTTTGTTTCAGAATCGTGCTTCCTCATGTATTTAGGCTCCAAAGGAGGACTACAGATGCATGTGTGTGCCCAGCGGACTAGTCTAGTGATGCGGGAGATAAGAGTGCGTATTTTGTTGAAACAGTCCCTGTGGTAAAAGCTGTAAAATGATGCTAAAAATGCAACAGGCTTAGTATGTCTAAGGTAAAACAAATGGTGCTTTCTTCGATGAGTATGAAAGAGGTACATTGAACCATATCTAGCTACTATAAATCGATTTTTGAGAGCTCGTGTACCTAAGTGAATTATATTCAAGAAAAAATCGAGCATGGGGCAGTCCGGGCCACTTGCTGAAAGAGGAATTTCCAACTCTTAAGTAATCTCAGGCTCTAGGATCCTCATTAAGCTGTTTGAAATATGTAGCTATTCCATTGGAGATTCTCTAAATAGAGTCATTAGACCAGTGCCGATAATTTTTGAGAAAAAAATTCTTAGTAGTATAGGGATGGCGGCAAAATTTAGGATAAATTGTACATAAACGGGGAAAAATCGAGAGCCCCGCTACAGATGACCGGAAGGGGGGGGGGGGGGGGGGTGCCAAAATGTGTGTTTTTAGGGGTGAAACGCCTATCCAATCGAAAAAAGTTGAATGTTGTAGATAATTAAAAAATCTATAACTTTCATTCAAACTATTCTTCGCCATAACCTCAAAAAAATGGAGAAAAACGATAAAAAATAATAAAAACCAATTTTTTCATTTATCATTTTTCTCTTTCACAAAAATGATTCTATTTTAATGAAATTTGGTGAAAATGTGCATTTTTATGTTTTGTAAAAGTTTTTTTAAAGCGATGGATCACTTTGTTTCTTTTTTTACGAACTTAATTTAAAAAAAGGGTGCAATTTTCAATCAAAAAAGTTGACGGATAAAATTTTGATTTTTCCACTTTTCAGGAAGGCTTTTCTTTCGTTGAAACCTCTACTTTCAGATGGTGTAAAAAAAATTATAGTGTCACAATAGAAAAACATCGATAAAAAATCGTAAAAAACAAAAACTTCCTTTTTAAAATATCGATTTTTCCGTAAACTTCACTGATTCTTTATCTCTCTTTGAAATAAAGTTCTGTAAGCTGTAAATTTAATGTAACACCTTATAAGGGAACTTCATGTAACAGTTTCAGGTTCGGACTGCAGAAAAAATATTGTTTAAACAACTATTTCACAAACCGAAATCGAGAAAAAAATAACATTTTGGCACCCCCACCCCCTTTCGGTCATCTGTAGCGTGGCTCTCGATTTTTTCCCGTTCATGTACAATTTACCCTAACTTTTGCCGCCATCTATATACTGTTAAGAATTTTTTAGTTTTTTGGCCTCTCAAAAGCGTTTTGGCAGTAGTCTACATCCTCTAAATAGAGTCATTTCAGTGATGGTAGATTTTCCCACTACTCCCTTATTTCGATTCACCTAAGTATCGCAAGCAGCTGATTGAAGGGAACTTGCCTTATGCCCACCAACCAATGGAGCTCGTGATAGCAGTTCTTCATAGCAGTCACACACAATGGTGGTCCACTGCATAAAGTAGAGCGAGCATCTCTCCTTGCTAAACTGAGAAGTAATTCGCAATAATGGGATGTGCCCCTATTGTTCTACCAAAAGAATTAAAATTTCCGTAGAACACTTCCAGCACATGGTCATGCTCAGTAGTGTTCACATCATAAGTGTAGTGCGAAAAGTATCGCCAATACTCTAGCACGACCTTCTCTGCACCCTATCCAATCTCTAAACTATTGTCTGTGTACCTTTACTCAACCATATCATCGAGTTATATGTTTTTATTGGCATCATCATCATGGTATATCTCCAGTATGCTAAACTCAGTATAGATACCATAACTCTGTCCACACACTCTCCTTCACAGGTTAAGCGCCATTTTCATGTTCCCGATGTTTTTTAACGTATATAAAGTTAAGCGGCAAGTCCAAATATGCACCCAGATATTTGGCCGTTAAAAGTTGATCCGCGATCTGTAGAGCGTCAGGGATTAAAACTGTAGACATCTAGTCTTTCTAGCCTCTAGAAAAGCGTATTTTATGATGAAACATTGCTTGGTGCATCACAGCTGTACCACCCGAAAGGCATTCCCCATGAAGCCTGCAAAAGTGTTCGTAGACTTCGCCACATCGTCGACATTCTGAAAGGTGTATACTCTTCCTCTTTAGCTGGCCCTTCCGCAAAGTACCCTGTAGTACGGTTTCTGAAGGCATGCCATCTCGGTATACAAATATCTTCAGCACAGAACTTTGCCGATAATCTGCCCAAACCTTCATCATTGGTTTCAACAAAAAAATGTTCGGTTGAACTATCTGAAGAACATTGCTTCGGTACCAGACTACCTTGATTTCTGTCCACACCGTCGGCATGTGAGATTATACTAAACAAACGGGTACGTAAATTCCACCAGAAGCATAGGTGCAATGATTTACTTTAATTTACATCATCTACTAATACGATAAAGTTTATTACATTGGCAAGATGTGAAGATATTTCCAAATTATCTCTCACTACTAGAAACGGAAGTCCATAAGCACTCTTCATATGGCAACAGCTTGAGAAAAAAACTTTAACCACAATTTTCCAAATATCTCCTCCACCTTAAAGTATCGACACAAAAAAAACAGAGTTCTTCCTTATCCACAAAATGGCTCCAGACATGTCTGGTCACATTTGTCATCTACACCATACCATTATGGATATATCCTGACGTTTGGTAGTAAGTGACTTCACCACTAAATAAAATTGACGTAAAAATGAACTGAATTGAAGCGAAAAGGAACACCACACACACACCCAAATCCTGGCACTCTACTCTCATATATAAGCTAAAGGACGAACGATAGAGATCCGGAAAATTTATTCTTTATGTCCGCTGGGACACCCGTCATCTACTCCCGATACTGATATGACAAGGACATACGATGAAAAAATGATATCGTAAAAAGCCTTCGAATCTCTTGAAGGACGAGAGTTAAGACAAAAAAAATGTGATTTTTTTTTGCTGGGCTTTTGTATATGGGAATGATGAGGGGCGATTTATGATGTATGACGTTCCTTGGAAGTAGTTTAAGAGAGGGTCAGACAAGAGTCGAATGTGTGCTGAAAATAGTTTACCCACAAATACTTAATCGGATCGATTGAGTGTCATTGGCTTAAAAGTTATATATGTCGTGGATTTTTATATTAAATTTATATTATTAAATTCATTTAAGTGTTGTTGTTTTAGAAGTTTGAATGCTTTTTAAGGCTTAGTGTTCTGAAGGTAGCAATCGAAACAAAACCACCCAGAAATCTCGATCACCACGCAAATTTTTTAAACTTTTTTTAGTGGTAGATTTGTTTCAAACACGCACAAACCCAAGATTATAAAAAAGTTTTCAGAACATTCTGTGTTATGACAACATAGGCCCCTGTGCTGAAAGTCGAATCGTGTCACATGACAAGTGGTTTGAGTTGAAGAAAGTGTCGTTTCAGTCGGAATACCACTTTCTGCACAGGGGCCTGAACTCAACTTAGCACTCAACTTTCAGTACAGGGGTCATAGTTCAGGCAAAAATACAAGCGTATGAGTAATCCTATGTATTTTCAGTCCGTCATGTCGTTTAGGATATGGTGCATTCTTCAGTAGTAAGCTTGATTTAAAGGATGGAAGAGACTAGGATATGTTAAGCGTCTGGAGAGTGCTCGAGCAGATGATTTTGAACCTTACTTTTGAACTCTACGATGTTATACAAGTTCGGAAATACTGACTGTGACAGATTGTTCCATAGTCGAGTTGTTCTATTCAAAAACAAATTTCTCGACCATACTGAGCACGAATAAGAGGTCTGCAGTGTGTGGAAATGAAGGGGGGCGGGATAATCTGGTATTCCGGAAAAAATTCTCAATAAAGTTTTACAGAGAGAAGGTTAGCAGACTTCTACGGTTGCTCATTGCGTTTAGAGAGTAAAAAAAAAAAAATTAAAACCGACTTCAGAAAAAACCAATCCTGTGATGCCCACAAAAAGGATGAAATAATTGTTTGTAATTCTTTACAACATTAATCCAATCAGAATGGATTTAGAAAGAAGAGAAAAAAAGAAAAAAAGTTGAACTGCCCTATCCGGGGTTTGAACCCGCAATGCTTACTTCGCTAGATCAACGCCTTGTACTCATCTACGTGCCTTTTATCAATTTCGCGACAATAAAATAATTTGTTCGCTGCCTTTGAAAATACTTCTATCTGTATCTGGTGTACTAATTTTACCAGTTTTTTATGCCTACCTTCGAACTCCTTTATCAGAATTAAAAAAAAATTGCTCGTGGCTACTACGCATCGAATTGATAACCTCCTCCTTTTTTGAAGTCGGTTAAAAAGTGAAGTAGTAAAACCTTTCACTACTCTACTTTTACTACTCCATAGACATGTAGCAGCTCTGCCAAACTGCACTAATATCTAAGGGGTGCGAGAGAGACTCAACTTGAGGTAGACCAGGTCGCTCACATCTAAGGGATGCCAAACTGGATGGCATCCACTCAGAATTGGGGCAGAAGGAGAGAATGGTTGCAAGTGGTCAAGACGGGATCGCGGTTGTAGAGCGGTGAAATAAGAAGAAGAAGTAAAGGTTGTATACCTTGTGGAGCAACGATAAGGCGATGTTCAAGTCATCAAACAGATAAATGAGTTGTATTCGCGGCTGCGCTCTAGGTAGGGTTACAGATTACAGCCCGGACTGCTGGCTGAAAAAAGAACTTGCATCCTTTAAGAAATCCCAATTGTTAGAGAAGTGATGCACTAAGTTTTACCCAGACACCTGGTATCGACCTAAATCGGAAATCTGGTGAGACTTGGGTTTCACTTAGTGGAAGAATCGGCGACGCATGTTGAAACAGATGGCACAGGGGTCAGATAAAAACTCCCTTGAGGTCTCCGAATATTGCTAAAATTAAAACCACATTTTCGATATCGAGGTTTCACTTTCGTAAGATTCAGGACCTCATTTAGCGCAGGCCAGTATCACAACAATCAGGGCTAACGGAAAGGACATAATTGGAGTGTAATCCCTGCGTAAACGAGGTGAATCCCGTCAACTAATTGATGAAGGCTAGGTGGTTCAGAATCCCGAAAACCTGGTCAAAAGTCCCAAAATGAAGTATTTTTTTAGGGACTTTTGACCCGCCAAATATTTGTAGTTAAGTACTTAGCATCATTTGGAACTCTTAAAAGTAAATAGATTTTCCAGGAATCCGTTATATTTCATTCTGAAAGTGGGCGTCTCGCGACTGAAATTTCGTCTCCGCTAAGTAAGAAAAAGTACTCCGCATTCAAAGGGCTGAGGAATTATTGTTTTTTAGTGCATTGTAACAGTAAGACATGGATTCTTCTCTTGAAAGTGAGTATAATTTTCACTAAAAGAAACCTTTATTCCAAATTACGTTAGCTGTTAACAAGGTAAGTTTCAATAAATTTCTGTGGACGCCGTTCAGATAACTCTGATAAAATAGGTGATGAGACGAAAGTTCCGCAAGATACCGCCTTGAAACTGGTCACATATTGTCCAGTATACATTTCTGCTTAAAATAAAAAGGAAACTAGCTACACCTAGCTGCACGTCGCTGAAAAATATACAATACAATTTTTCTTCATAATAAGTAATATTTTTTCAGGAACTCTGAAGTCAGACATCTTTTTACAAAGAAAAGATATTTTCTTTCTCGTAAAGAACAATTTAAAAGATAAATTTAGTATTATTGAGGATCATCGCCCTCAAAACCCCTCATATAATCAGTTTCATGAAATTTGGCTGGTTATTGAGCAATATCGTCCGCCATTTTGGATCCGCCATTTTGTTTTTTGAAAATTGATAGCGGATTCTTAATCATCGCCCTCGAAAGCCCCAAGTACGAAATTTCATATAAAAAAACTACTTTTAGATGCTAAAAAGACTTTTGACCAGGTTTTTGGGATTCTGAACCACTGTGCGCCGGTGTGACCGTGTTTTTAAAATTTGCTCTCTCTCATTTCCTCTCACTGTTCGCTTTGCCACCTACAAACTTAAAGAGAAGTAAATAGTGGAAATGGTCAGATGAACTACATATAATGTGGCGAATTATTGACTGTTATCTGGACTCTTCCAAGTAATAATCTCTTTTAAACAAACGTCTTATCGCACCTACATAATATTGTATATTGAATCTTTGCCTGTTTTAGTACGAGAGCTAGCAACGTTTTCGAGAAGGCATTTTAGTACGGTTGGTTTTTTGATATTTCCTTTCTTATTGAAGTTAGGAAGCGATGCGCCGTACTAAAATGCACTTTTTCTCGACGTTGCTAGCTCTAAGGAGCTTTGAGCGGACAACAAGATAATAGTTAAAGAAAATATGCAACACAAATGTGATCGACTTTAAGTGATGTTTTCTGCACCGTTCCATTGTCATCAAAAAACATTCAATAACTTTTTGGCTGGTTTAGGTGTCAAAACTTTGTATATTGTTTGATCCTGTCCATTACTCGTTCCAGTTCACATTGGGGTTTAGAAGGTAAACCATAATAAACCTGGGATTGAATTTCATGGTTACCTCGGAACTACACAATAAGGAAGCCAATGTCAAAAAAAATACTTAAAGAGTATCTATAATCCAAGGTAGTTCTAAATGACAAGCACTACGGCGTCAAAACAAGACAACCTGGAGAGTTTGCATCGATTTTGTTAGTCTGCTCTGATGTTCTCGATATCTCCAAGGCCGATATGGCCTTCAGCTCTGTTGGATAAACTTTAAGTCATTGGTACTGACTCAGTTCAACAGAACTGGATTGAGAGTTTTATTTGCGGCCGTTCGATACTGGATGGCGTCAAACTTCAGCGCCGGGGTTCCACAGAGATCAATTCTGTCACCTGCTCTATTTATAATCATCAAAACTGTCCCTGCTTACTGCTTACAGTTCCCTTCAAAGCTACTAGTGATAATTTGGGAAATTGAAGCAAGGAAGTAATGGGACAACCTACCGAACCTTCATTAAGATGCCTCTAATAACTGAATTTGAATGCGTTTGTCAAACTGATGAACACTGGCATCCTTACTAACAATATGGCATACGTTCTTCATCGTTAGAAGGTAAAATTTTCCTAGCAGTTGTACTAAACCTAGGAAGTTACTTCAATTAGAAATGCTGGCCTCAAGGGGTCGAGGTTCGATTTCACCCAGGATGGTTATTTGTTTTTTCTCTTGTCCCGACTACATTCTTGCCTTTCTTCTTTACAGCAGTTTTCGGACCTTTCTCCTTCCATCGCCTGTAAGCACAGTAAGCGAGAAAGCTAGGCTACCAAAATCGGGGTTTTCTCGCGTTAATATTAGATAGGAGAGATTGAAGTAAAAGCTGTTTCAGGTCTAAACCTTTGTCGAGCGACAAATTATTGCTTGCTAGGAAGAATACTATACAGACACATCAACCACTTTTCTGAGATATCTTTTTTTTTGAGTTTCGGTGCCTTCATAAGACAACGACCGGGGCTTTCGTACGGGTCCCACCACCCTAGGATTCCATATAAAGTAAAAGAATATGCCCAGTAGGGAATTTACGTATTCACGAAATGGGAATGAGGATATCTTGGTAGAAATTGGAAGCCTTCATATTGGAATGTATGGTAAGGCAAAAAATAGCTCTTATACCTTCATATTGGAATGAATTGTATTGCAAAAGGTGTTCGTTATGCCTTCGACCCTAGGACATCGCAATGTTAATCGAACGGATGATTCGATCTAGTAAATAGACATTACGCATTCGAAGGAAAGTGTACAGAATCGACTCTGGAAGGCCATTCCATTGCCTACTGGGTGGTTTGCTTCTTTCATTTTACAAGATTCTTGCAATTCTTTGAAAGCATGTAAAAAATATAAGAAAACCACGCTATCCGCTCGAAGCAATGATTAAAATTCACTTCAAGACCCTTGGAGTGATCTTCCCAATACCAAAATGCACTCGCTGTAACATTATCACACTTGTTCCTTCTGAAAAAGAATTTTAAGTACTGCTAAACTTTAAAGATCATTACTTATTTATTGTTTTCCAGCAGTGAAAATTCTTACATAATCAACACCGCTCTGCACAAAAAATCAGTATATCACACAGAATCCCCCAAGTGACCTTTACTGAAAGCAAAAACCAACAATCCACACCCAGAAATTTCCTTTTTTTTTTATTGATATCGAGGAGCGAATCTGGAATCATGTAATTTATGCGCACACACCAGGGCCGTCGATAAGGATCTACTTCAGACGTGGCGTGTAATAATTCAATTAGAGGAGTACCAGAAACCACTACATACACGCAACACTGCCTGCGGCTAGTGGGTCTCTGCATTGATCCTCATGAGATGAGGCATTGCGAGTCGGAAACTTATAATTTGCTCAGATTTTATGCATAGTCCTGGAACATCTACAAAAGCCATCGGACCGAGATCTTTTCGCTAGCGTAGAGTGCAGCTCGTGATTATGCATGCAATTAAGCATGTCTCATCTCTGGCTTACACACCTTATGCCAGGTGATAAAATTTTTAGTAATAAGTTCCGTAAACCTGGATAAAGCTCTACAGTTAAGCTGGTCCCTTGATAATTTTGTTTTTTTTTCGGTGATTGTAGAGAGGGCAATGAAAAAAGGACTCCGTCGCATTCCAGTTAATTTATTGGAGATTAAGTTTATCTCGGCCGACCTGGCCAAATGTTGTAATTAACCCCATACCCCCGCTTAGCCCTTGCTGGCCTTCATTGAACCATTTTGGGGGCAACAGTGTCTGCATGGATTTTAATCCACGTGTTGTGGTGGAATTTTTGAGAAATGGAGGGCTTTAACGACCCCAAACCGCAAAATGCCAGAGCCCCAAACTCCTCTTAATCCAGCACGGAAGTCAGACCCAAAACGAATTCTATTAGTCTTATCGCGTGAAACATTGCGAATATAATATACGAGTGAATGGGCAATGGTAGGCTAGAGAATGTGTCCCTTTGGTCCCTTTCCTCATTTTAACCTGTTTTAGAGCTGCGATTATCAGTAAACTTGGTGCTAGCAAAGGTCATGTGGGATGCGTAATTCTATTAGAGGCAATCCTTATCGCACCATTCGAAGGTTTCTGGGGTTTATGACTAGTGGTTGTAACTTATTTATGGATTATTTAAATTAATATGAAGATTGTGATGTTTATTAAAATTTTGTAATTTTATACGAAGTTATGTTTTTGTTTTCAAAAATATTAGGGAGTGGTTTTTGAAACGAGAATTCAAAGGTGTTCTTAGATCTAAAAGTGTGGAAGGGGCTCTGCTCAACTGTTTTAAGGTTTTAAGTGTAACTTTTATCATTTCAAAATAAAACAACAATTTCATTAGCCGAGCTAGCATGAGTAAACATAATTTAGTTGGTTAATTTTTTGAAAAGCATATACGCGCCCGCCACTAGCACGCATAGCGAGCAAATGCGCCTAACCCTGGTATGCACGTTCCCGCTACAGGCATGAAAATCTAAAAAAAAGCCCGCCAGATGTTAGTACGCTCCCGCCACAGGCATGAACATCTATAAAAGAACCTGCATCGGCATAGACCATCCCAAACGCGAGTGTCGTTTTACCTACTGGTCCCCCAAATAAGTACTTACCACGTCCAATGCTGCTTGACCTAATCATTCGAACGAGAACCGGTCTACTGAGTATGCTAATGGCACTCTTTATGGTCACCCGTTTTCTTCGTCCTATACAATTTTTAAAGCAACAATTTTATTCCCTTTAATTTAAAAAAAATGTGAGCGTACCGTAGTTTGTTTGGACCATTCCGTGCGTCTTTTATTGGTACGTTCCTGTAGCGACCCTCATTTGGAAAAGTAGAATTTTTACTCAGGCGTGCAATGCCTTTTCCATGCTATAGTCCGCTCAAATTAGGAAAAATTAAAGAAATTTTTCCCACAGCTATGAACCGGTGCCAAATGAAGGATTTGGGTTGTCTAAACATGATTTTCACAACCCGCAGTTCGAAAAAAGGGTTGTTTTTGAGAAATATACATATATATTATGATATCCGCCTTTTTCTCTATTTTGAGGAGAAACTATGCATTTTAGTAAAAATATCAATGGAGCAAAGTTATAAGGTATAAAATTACCTACAAATTTTGTCTTCACTATTTTTTTGAACTCCTGATATTTTTGCCGCTAGAGGCCGTTTTGCGCTTTTTTTTCAGATTCTGTTGATAATCAAAGCGTCCAAAGAAAGGCCGTTAAAAAACTGCAACTACTACTTTGATCTCATTTAATTTTTCATACAAAAACATAATTTTGGCTCAAAATCTAAAAAAGGCGCGAAACGGCCTCTAGCGGCGAAACTATAAGGAGCTCAAAAAAATAGTGAAGACAAAATTTGTAGGTAATTTTATGCCCTATAACTTTGCTCCATTGATATTTTCACTAAAATGCATAGTTTCTCCTCAAAATAGAGAAAAAGGCGGAAATCATAATATATACGTATGTATATTTCTCAAAAACAACCCTTTTTTCGAACTGCGGGTTGTGAAAATCATATTTAGATAACCCAAATCCCTCATTTGGCACCGGTGTCATAGCAGTGTGGAAAATTTCCAAAAACAGCGATTTTTTGACTAATTTGAACGGACTACTAAGAGCGGGCCTATTTTTAAGCAGCCTTACCGTGCCTGTTGCAGGCTAGGAGCGGGCGCGTTTTATTTTGACTCGGGCGACTAAGAAGTCAAGGCCCTTTTACATCCCAAGTGCAAAGTGGAAACGTTGCCCGAACGTGGATTCCAGACAGAGAGAAAAGCAAACAAATTTCTGTGCGATAAAAGAGCTCCAATTTGGGTTTCCACTTTGCGCTTGGGATATAAAAGAGCCTCTACGGATCGCAGAGTCATAGCTCTTAGTTTTTCCACTTCTCCACTCCGCCTCCACGTCGCTGAGGTTAAGAAGCGGGCTACTGGATGGAGAAGACCTATGAACACAGGCAATATATTACTCTCTGTACCATTGGGAATAGTAGACGAACCATCTGACTAAATAACATCAAAACTGAATTTCAAACCATGTTTATGTCCAGATTTCTATCAGAGAGGTATGGGAAAAATTCCACGCTGACAAAAGCTATGACGTGGTCCTATGCCCAATGACAACAGGTTGCGTTCAGCCAAACAGTGAAAGAACAACGAAAATTTGTTACCAGTTCGTCAATTGCTTATTCTTATAATTGACAAATATTTAAACAGACATGATCAATATTTTGGTACCAACCAAGGAAACCTTCTTAGACTAGGTGTGGTTGATGACATGATGTGGATGACAAATGTTGTTTGTTTGCGCTTATTCAGTTTTAGGTTTAGAAATTTCTATCTACAGTTTACCATTGCAATTATGTAGCCTTTCGTTTCAAAACTTCGTCCTTGTTCCAAATCTGAATTATCAGAGCTATTCCGATCGAGTCAACCTACAGAGCGAAATCCTGCACAATCCCATAAATTACAACAAAAACCCCAAAAAAACTCGAATTTTATCAAAAATTAATAAATTTCTTCACGTAAAATTTACCAAATGTGTTGCGAATCGTTTACGTTACATCGGCAATTCGGTGAGTAAAAATTTCATATCGAACCATTTTTCTTTTCGATCATTTTATGCACGAAGAAGTCATCGATTAGAGCAAGAAATGAAACTGACGAGAGATGACTGCATCCATGGATCGTGCAAAACTGCCAACTGCATCTCGATATCTGGTGATCGTTGAATTGAAGAGAAAAACGATTTCGACACCTCCGATGCCCATTCCAGGTAACAACGCGAATCTGATCGAGTCCGGAGCCGGCACTGTGTTGTGCATGCGCAATCCACTTAGGCTAATCAGATTTCAATAAGGCACTAAATAACAGTTCAATGCCGTAATGAATGTAATTTTGGTCCTGTACGCTATGTGGATGATACCACTGAAGCAAGAAAACTGAACTGCATCGAGAGGATCTAAACTGGATGAGATGAGTGATGTATGATGGGCTGGACAGAGAATGGCAGGAATGATATCGATCACTGGGGAGGATATAGCTGCAATTGTGAACAGGTGTTGAATCATTCAAGTTAGTTAATTTTTTCGATCAGTGCACGTGATTTTAATCAGATTTAATCGATTTCGAGGTTCGTTTCCTCACATATCCAGAGACTGTGATTACATCACGCACTTGGATATATACTGTGGGGCATTACAAGGAGCCCCGGGAATTGGTGATAATGCCTTTGTGGAATGGGTGCAATGGAACGTGAACTCACGTTAATCCAGAAGCGAAAATTCAAAATTGCGCTTACTGAAAATATACCAAGGATAATATGCTAAATAGTTCGGCGAAGAGTTGGCGATTTATGACAATGTTTAACTATCCCAGGAACAATTAAAATCGAAATCTTATCTAATCCCGGAGAGCGAGAGGTGATATGCAAATAGATTGAACTTGTTTGCATATGTTCCGTGAAATTCAATCGAGCAGCCACCTTTGAGGTGCATTAATCCTCCTCAGATAGGCACAATGATCGGGCAGCATCTAAAAATGCTCAATCACGACCACCGAATGAATTAACATAATCTTTTGCAGAAAGAGGACGATGTGCTAACCGTGGGCCCTCTTTCTTCCCTTTGGAGAGAAAGTGCGGCCCGACTCTGTCTGCCTGTGCAATGCAGCAGCACTTATTTTCCCGATCTCACAGAGTTACTATGGAGTTACCTATAAATATTTAATTGAATCGATAGTACAGAGACGATTAATCAAAGGCTGAAGGTGCACGATTAGCAGTTTCAGTCTTTCTGAAGCCGTAATCCATTCTCTCTCTGTGTTGCCCACCACTATTGATCGATAAGAACGCGTTGTAATGGGTTGCTAACGATTGGTAACGTTACCGACTATTGACTTACGATGTTTTTCCCTGTAAATTTTCTGGTAAAGCTCGTGACACTATCGGGCTTCTCGAATCTAGTTGTTCAGGGAAAGTATGAAAATAACAACTAGAAGGAAATTTTAGAAAAGTTTTTGACTTTAATGGATTATGGGTTTATGATTGTGTTGTGTAATTGTTAAACGAAAGTTTGCTTTTTGATTTTTATAATTTTGTAATTATTAACTGATTGAAATTGAGATACTAAAGACGATGTTATACAATCAGGTTAACTGTTACCAAATATATGCATTTTGTTCATGCTGGACAAAAGTAAAACAATATTTCCTGTGCTTTTTATTATGTGAAGTCCAAATTTATGAGTCACCCTTTAGGTACTACTGTCCGTCATGTCGTATCCGTCATTGTGCAATGTCTAGAAACTTGGTTAGAAGAAAGAACAATATAGATTAATAAGAGTCTGGAGAGTGCTAAATAAAGGAAGGGGCGATGGACCTTGCGTTTGAACTCCTGGATGTTGTAGGAGTTAACACCAGATAGAAGAAATTTGAACGAAGTCAACTGTCTAGTGCTGCACACGAGACGAGACTTGTCTCGAAATCGTCTCGTCTCGTCTCGTCTAGATTTTCCAGATTAAAAATCGATACGAGACCGAGACTACCATTCGAGATCTCGCGAGACATCTCGAAGTCTCGAAATCAAATCGTTATTTTGAAATTCCAGAGCTACTGTAAGTAGAATGATTAACTCCTGAGTTGTTTACAATCAATTTAAAAAATTCTGATTGCTAAAATTATAAGTTTAAATGGACTAAGGGCATGATTGATAAGAATGGGAAACATTACGAGTTAATGTAGTATCAAATCAATAAAAAAATTCATTTATTCTCAGATGATATCCATGACAATGTATCAATATGCATACATTTGTTTGTTTTTATAAAAATATTTTAGTCCTATAATAACACAATAATATAATTTATAAAAACGACTGACATATTTTTTCTTGGAGAGGTGACCGCATCCATGAGTTTATTAGAACTTGCGATCGCAAAGTTTCATCTTTCAAGGAGGCTCTTCTACTCGACATTATCAGAGATGAACTTGAAAATAGCCTTACTACAGGTACTGAAATTGCCATGATACTAAATATATTTCTGGCCATTTTTGATAATGTCGGGTAAGATTTTTCGTGATCTTGCCACCACTGCAAAATATCGGTCTGGCCGTCAACCCTATATAATTTACTTGCGATTCATTGATCCCCTCTGCGCCGCCCAGGTGCCACTGCAAAAGGCAGATTTACGTGTCTACGTCTGGGAAGTGACTAGCATGGAAATATAAGGAATATTTGTATACAATTTCATTAATATGGCACATATTGATATTTCTCGAAATATAGAAAACTGAGCAATTTGTATTATTGACAGTGAAATTCGAGACTTTTCGAGACGAGACGAGACTTTTCAAGACGAGACGAGACAAGATCGAGACGAGACCTGCAAATACCCATTTTTTCGAGACCGATACGAGACTGGGCCAAATATCGTCTCGTCTCGTGTCGGGTGCAGCACTAGCTGTAACAAAAATCAAAACAAAAAAAATTTGTAACGGGGTTTCGATTTCGCAAAGTCGATATCCTCATTAGAAGCCGGGTAAGCCAGAAGCGAAACCGTAGGGGTTAGTGGGACACAGCCTCGTCGGAGTGTTATGCTTCATGAAACAGGTGAATCAAGCTAACAAGCCGACAAAGGACTTTGGTACCCTATTATTAAACGGTTAAGCCGGCGTGAAATTTTCAGTAAGGGCTAACCAAAACAAATGGAGAACTAGAACGAACGAAGAGCTTGAAGAAATGCATGACGAAATCAATAAAGTTACATTCATAAAATTGAATAGACTACGATGACTCGGATACGTTGTACGCGCTTCTGAAGAAAGAATGCTAGCCAGGATGGACCTTCAGGAAGAAGAAGCTAAGGACGACCAAGAAATATGTGGATAGAAGACTGGAGAGAACTAGCAAATTAACAAGACTTAGAGACGACTGGAAGAAGAGACTTCAAAAAGTCAAACAATTTTACCCACGACCCTCATCTGATCTCTTAGCCTTAGTAAAGCTTTTTTTCGTGCAGTTCAGTGAAGGGTGATATGACCGCTGATGTTATAGCCGATATCAGTAGTGCGTCGTTGTCTCTGCAATTTCATCGACCATCTCTCTGCTTACCTATTTATATCTTGCTCGAGATTGCTTGCTGGCCTGGGTTTGCGGGGGGAGACTTTGCCACCAGAGTGTTTTCAAATGCAGGGTGTCTGATCTTAGTGGGGAAGAATTACCGCATGTTCCCCAATCGGCCTGTGCCTTGTTACCCATTGAAGCGTGATCCTGTACCTCCTATCAAAGAACAAGCGCTCCCTTGAGAGATATTGACCAGCTCGACGCAAAGGAGGTCCATTTGCTGATATCGCAAGTACCTTCGATAAAACCTCTTACCTTATTTTCTAAAGAGCTGCAACAAGCAAAGTATTTAATGTCTGCTTCACGGCGTGGCGACAGAACAATAACGTTAGATTGGACTATAGATTTGTCACAGCTCTTAAAGGCTGCCTACAAGTTGGGGTACTCCCGAGTAAAAATAAAAACCGGCCTTACAAAGGGCGAACGGCGGCCGCTGGGCTTTTTAAGGGGCATATGATGGCCGTAGAGTTTTTAACTATTTTTAATGGGAGCACATACGGCCTTACGGCGGCCAAATTTGACCAAAAGATTTAAAAGGCCAAGTAGTGAGCTGTAGAAAGGGGCATTCGACGGGAAATTTGAGCTAAAAAAAGAATCTGCACCAAATGTATTGTTGAATGTGTTTTATGGGAACTTCATCATTTTCGTTATGTACAAGGGTTCTTTCGATTTATCCTACTTAAAGATATCGATGCACAAGAGAAACGAGCTCGACAGTCGTCGGTTTGTTGTACGTGAAGTGTGTGGTGCGTGTTGATTTATATTTTAGTGGGAAATTTTGTTATTTAACGGCTTGAAAAAAAAACACAACCAAAAAAAATCAAACATTTAATTGCAGTGTATATTTTCTTATAGAAGGGCGAATATCGACGTTGCTGCCACTGTACCACTGTCGTATACCCGTAATAGCAACCATACGGCCGCCGTACCACCGTCGTATGGCCGTTATTGGAACTGTAAGGCCGTTGTATCACCGTCAGTCGTCCCCTGTACGGCCGTACTGTCCTGCAACGAGCCTTCTGTTAACCGCCAAATGGCCGAGGACTATGTTTCAATCACAGTCGGTATTTGCCCGTTCTAAAGCCATCATTTATTTATACTCGGGCTCTCTCCACTCCTATTATCAATTTTCATTGATGAGTTCATGAGAAATCTATCCCGATAAATGCATTTGCTACTCTGATAACATCATGCAAACGATTCAAGGTAAGCTTAATCAAGACACCTTTGTCTAACTGACCATCTAGTCTGAGCCACCAGTGGTACATCAGTAAGCAACTAAGCATAATTTGCACCATTAACGAGGTCACGAAAGGTTCGTATATTATATAGCAAGATCACTTACTTCACCAAAGTGAAGAACGCAACAACCGTCTTTATTCTCGCTTGCAGCCTACTAGCAAAACCTGGAGGATCAAACCAAAGGGCATGCAGTGCCAATATACGATCGTGGATAGAGCTATGATCACCTAAGCTATTTTAGTGATTTGGCCTGGATAAAAATAGATGCAGTAGCACAACAGCAACGCACTGCCTGTCTAAGTATTTCAAGTGTAACAGGTAATTATCCTACTACAGCCATAGAGGTATAGCCTAACCATATTCCGGGTATAGGGTAACAATATTCCAGATCAGAGAAACGAAATAGACTCGTCCGAGGTATTAGGACCACAGAGGAACAAGACATTACAGTCATGCTACCTAGTTACTGATCTAATCACATTAAGGGATACAAAACTATCTTGAGTGATATACTAGAAGCCGTGATAGACTTTGACAAACCAGTTGTAGTGAATATCAGTAGCAGATACCGAAACTCTTACAGATCCCCATCTACTGATACTGATTCTATGGCCTGCGTAGTACATAAGCGGCTTTAAACCGGTTTAGGAATTGGACTAGACGTACATATGTGTCTTCTTAGGCACTACGTTACTCAAGCACCGTTTCTCAATCTGAGATGTTGTTCATAGAAAAACTGCGCGAAGTCAGTATGTCCGAGAGGTATCTCTATCAACATGGTCCATTCAGACAGTCACGCTGCTCTAAGGGCACCGAGCCGAATCAAAAACTGTTTGAGATAACATTCATCGAAGTGCTCGCTAGGATCCTGAAGTCCACCATGGTATTCTAAAATGGATATTAGGTCATGAGGAGTACTATGGCAACCGAAACCGATAAAGTAGGAGGTTAAAGATCATTCCCGCAATACGTTCAAGGAAATAGTCTTGGACCAACATGTAGACCAAATCAAAAGATTTATAGAAATTGATAAAGTCAAGGCAAAAGCGTTGTGATCATTGAAGAGATCGGAAATCAAAATTTTTCTGGGGCTCTTCTCTTGTCATTCTCTTCTAAAGTACCATATTAACAACTTAGAACTGACCATCGACGCAACCTGCCACTTCTACTTAATAGTTAAAGAAACATAGGATCACTTAAGGTGCAATTGCGAAAGCGATCTTCTTCAAATCTTCAAATCTTAGTTTTAATCTGCATTTGTTTTCAGTCTTGTTATCTTTCGTTATCATTTTGGAGCATCTCGAATTGACCAAGGGTTACAGAAAGATGATATAGAAGTAAATAACCTCAAATTAAGCATAATCCTTGCTATTAGAGTTTGTGAAGTCTCGAGGTTTTCAAAGTCTCGGGTCCCGAGACGTCTCGAGCTAAATATCCCGGGAATTTCGAGACATTCGAGACATTTTATATTTTAAAGGGAATATAAAGAAAATCATAATTTGGAGCATAAATTTTGTAATTAAACAAAATTATTTTTCCTGGATAATTATAAAGCAAAAAAATTCAAGATTATAACTAGGTAAGGTTCGTAAACGAAATTGAAAAATAAAATAAAGTAGTCACTTTTGTTATGTTCAAGTAGTCACTTTTGTTATAACTGTTGAAATAATTAACAAGTGATATAAGATGTCGGTTTCGACGGTCTGCGATCTTGAGTTCAAGAGTCTTAAATAGTGTCTGACCCAAAGTGTCGTTCATACACGGCAAATTTTTTTGCAGTATGTTGACTATCGCTTCTCCTGTTAAAAAATTGGCATCCTATCTGCTCAATGATACCACCGCGATTTTTGTGAGGTTCAAAAATTTTGCTGCAATGTTTTCCTCTTTGCACTTGCTGCATAATTCCAAATCAATGAGCGCTTTTTTGATAGAATTTTTTAGCTTCAAAAAACGCTCGATCATGGTCAACATAGAGTTCCCTCTGGTTTTAACATCATAAAGTAGGGTTTCAGCTCTCGTATCATTACCTTTTTTTTGGTTGAAAAATTCCAAAATTAAATTCATGACTGTGTTTTGGTCTCTAGATTTCTTGATTTTTTGCGGCTAAAGATTCCCGTATGAAATCTGCTCACTGTATGAAATCACCGTATGAAATCACTGCTCTTATAGTTAGTCCATCCTTGACTGCAAGCTTGGCAACAATTTTACCCAAACATTTTCACGGCTGGATTTCAAAATTTAATTTTTGTTGCGTGTCAATTTTGATTTTCTTTGGCGCCTCAGATGTTTCCGTTTCAGTTGGTGATAGTACTGCTACTGGTTCATCAAAATGTGCCTGTTCACACAGGTCGCTTCCCCGCACCAGTAAATTTCTTGTTGAAAGGTCGCGGCAACCACCCGTGTGAACAGGCACAATGTATCTTATGAATGCGCTGTAAATGTCTCAAAATCCCAGTTGTATATGTATGTATTTGATCCTTTGCATTGCGCATTAGAGGAATCTTTATTTTTTTTGTAATACATATTTCCAGAGCTTTGAACTTGCTCCATCCATTTCGAATCAAGCCTCAAGCCACGATACTTTTCTTTTAAAATGCATACAGGTATCGAAAACAAACGACATACGCAGAGTCAGAAATAGGGCTACCACTCGCCTGATATATTTTGTTTGATGGGGACAGGGAAGTTGACTACTGTGAAATCGTTTAGTTAACTACAATGAAATGTGGAGCGGGGTTGACTACATCGGGTTCTACTGTATCGAAGGACCTCTACATACGAATCGCGCGCGCGACATACATCATAGAGAAGTGTAACTACCCGTCTCGATGTCTCGAAGGTCTCGAGCTATATTTCCCGACATCGAGACAAGCTGAAGTCCCGGGTTTTCCCGGGACGGGAATTCCCGGGACACAAACTCTACTTGCTATCCTGTCCAAAGTCCAAATTTAAGAAAAATGCAATTCAATGAATATGGGACTTTGGATAAATTACTAAACACAAGATCGAATACAGATATTTTTGATTCAAAATTTTGAATCGATCGTCGATCATGCTAGTGAAAGCTTCTAACGTTTGGGCTCGTAGCAGATTAGATTATTGTTATCCCAGAAAATAGAATGGATGGAATGCAGATTGGATTGGCTATTATGGGAACAAGCTTAATTAATATTCATTTACCATAGCTTTTGATTTGCACTTATAACTTTTGAGTTGTTTTTTTTGAAGGCAAAAACACGTCAATGGCTATAACTCAAAACAATCATTTATTTTTAGTTACGTACAATTGCATTAAAAATAGGTTTACATACAATTTTAAGGCAACTGCGTTACAAATCGCGACGAACCTAACTCTCCACCAAAGAAAAATCTAAAATCATCTAAGCTTGAAAATTAATTTTCTTTACTTATCCTAAAAATATACAAATCGCATTTTCATCCTCTTAAGTATCTTATCCCACATAAGAGTCTCAAATGGCAGATGTCCTTAAATGAAATTCATAAGGAGCAAACATTTTTGTTACACAATAGCCCAGCGGTAACAGTAGTAAGATTCCGAAGCAAACACCAGGCCTCTTTACATAATAACAACTTCAACAAAGGAGCTACTCGCCTACAGAAGGCGAAATGCACACGTGGCTAAATGCATCCTCTGTAAGGCATCTTGGCAAGCAAATAAGAAACGGACATCTTACACCTTGCCAGGTAACTTCATACTGCCCCCGTGATCGTAATTGTCGCAAGTTATAAATTGAGGCTCGTTCTTGAGCGCTGCAAGGAGCCATTGTGTGCTAAACAGATTTAGAAAGGCGATACAAATTCTTCCACAATGGACAAATAACCGTCAACAGTGCGGTTTCGGATTTAGGAGATGACATCTTTGGATCTGTCTACAAAAGGAGTAGTTTTTTTTGTCTGTGTGAGATGACTTGGAGATTTGTGACGAATTGTAACCGAGAGGTATGAAGGCGGCTGTTAGTGCTAAGGTATAAACTAGAGCCCTTACTTAACTTTCTTTTACGAGACTTTTAACCTTTCAATAAACGGAAATGCGTCTTGTCTACATACGATCGTAAATCGAAGATGATCTCCTCAAGCATAAATCAGTTTACACTCCCCAGAACAGAACGAAAAAACGAAGAATATCTGCAACTCGTAAATTTGCAAGCGCTATGGGAAGATCTTGAAGGCTCTCGATCACTAGCTGTAAAGATATGCGAGTGTTGCACGTCGAAACATCAACGGGCATCGTTGCACCCAGGAATCGTTTCAACCAGCTACAAATGGCCGAGTAGGCGGATTGCATCGTTGAGCCCACGCAAGGTGATCGATCACATCAGATCGTGAGCAGCTTCGCGTTTACAAGGCATCTTCAACACTTCTGATCGCGATTTATTCCCGATACAAAGAGTTCCGAGAAAAACGATCTCTGTCACATCAGAATCAGAATCTCCCCATCGTATTGACACTAGCCACTAGAAGTTAGCAAGCAGCTCTACGAAAAAGTCACTTGGCATCCATCTAATTCTTGAGGCACCACACAGCGCCGTCGATCGGGCATGGGGAAGTAGTGGCATATCAAGACCATCCACAATTGCTCTTAATAAATATTTATGGCAAAGAATTCGTAAATAGAAGCCGCAGAATGGATGACTCCGGAGCATGAAGGTCCTCTAGTGTGGCTGGTGTTCCATTGTCACGAGTGTGCAGATGGAGCCCCTCAAGACTTTTCTTAATTACGGCTGATGCTGCTGGAGGACTTATGAGTGTCGCGCGCGCTGACTAATTAACGGGGTGTTAAGAGGGTCAAACAATGGAATTATGATGAGTGCCATCTGCCACCACTGTGTGCTGCTCTGCCTGTTTTGTGGTACCACCATTACCACAAAAAATAAGAGTGAAAGGGAGAACGCCCCCATCTCATTGTGGCTACCCGTAAACAGATTTAAATCATTCGCTGTGTATATTTAGAAGAGGTCAAGTGATGTCTTGTCTTGTGCTTAAGGATTCCCTATAAGGGATCCTTTGTAACTGAATTGAAAGAATGCTAAGGAATTTTGTTTTCGTCTTTAATTAATTGATGCCGTTCACATTATTGTAATCAAGTCAATTTAGCACTTTGTGGTAAAAGCTATTTTTGTGGGGAATTGTTGGAAGTCATGACACCCTTTGTACTAACATTCTTGGATGGGGTTCTTTTTTTAGAGTAAGTAAGTTGCTTAAGGCTATTATGAGTTGAAGTCAAGATGCCAATTGAAAATGACACGCGCTTTATAGAAAACTACGACCAGTAGTGCTGCACACGAGACGTGACGAGACGAGATTTTGCCCAGTCTCGTATCGGTCTCGAAACAATGGGTATTTGCAGGTCTCGTCTTGATCTCGTCTCGTCTCGTCTCGAAAAGTCTCGAATTTCCGTCCAATTACTCACAAGCTAAGGAAATAAAAGTTTTTTCTATGTGAAAGACCAAGCTTAGGAGTCAGCCTTTCTACTACTAAACCGACATGTAGCAAGCTTGTTGGGTGCTGAATTAGCATGCGAGGAACCTTGCGTTTGAACTCCTGAATGTTGTAGTTTACACTAAGGAAGAAATTTGCACGAAGCCCAGGGATGCTACAAAGATCAAAACAAAACACTTTTGTAACGGGGCTTCGATTTCGCAAAGTCGATATCCTCAATAGCTGGGCTGAGCCAGAGATGCAAACGTCGGAGTTAGTGGGAAGCAGCCTGCCTTGTCGGAGTGTTATGTCTCTTGAAACAAGTGCATTCCGTTCTCGGAAATAGCAAGAATGGAATGGAATGCCACCTCTACTAAAAACTCCAAATTGGTATCAACTGTGTTATTAAAAAGTGAGTTGCAGCTTTCTTTGATCCTCAAAAATCATGTCTTGCATTGACCTCGCAGTACGTTCTTTCCTTTAGTTGCTAAGCTTCCCAGGGATTAGCTTGTCCGAGCTGTAGTTAGAAGGCACGGGGTCCTCCCCCTTCCAATCTTCCATTAATGGAAATTTAGGTCCCAGCGTCCCGTGCCAAGCCAACCAGTTTCTTCACATACTTCCAATTATGCACTAGCTGTTCTCCTGTTGATTGTGCTAGATCGTTCGATATCTATATTTTATCATTTATCAGAGACCGATCGTTTAGGGCCCTCTTCACTAAACTGGTCGATAGCCGTTTCCAGACCCTTAATGCCACAGGGCCCAAAACTTTAAAGACGGCCGCCGAACTTCTGGTGGAACGACAAAATTGAGGAATGTCGAAGAGTTTGCCTAAGAGTAAAGGCGGCAACGGCCGGAATTCGAAGAGCTCCTTATGGAATACAGAGAGCCGAGAAGAGGCGTAAAAAGGTCACCCTGAAAATGACCTACAGACCGATATGCCTTCTAAACACTACGGGAAAGCTTTTCGAACGGGTGGTATATAATAGATTACTACCAAACGCCGAGAGCGAAGGTGGCTTGTTGGAAAGGCAATTCTGCTTCCGGAAGGCTATATCGAAAATGGTTGATGTCAATATAGTGCGTTGGAGCAAGATCGTCAAGGTATTGTTATAGAATTCTTTGTGGGTAGGGCACTGCACAGCGAGTAGACGAGGGGCCAACCTCCTACCCAGTTCAAAGCAAGCAGAAAGCAGAGAAGGCAGTTCGCTGATCCGTCTAACCCACTAATCCGGTTCCCGTTCAATGGACCCGACGTCAATCCCAAGTAATGCTTTCACGGGTGGTGCCGATCTCGACCGAAACGAAATTGAAAAGGATTGATGAGTTTAATCAATAGGAATTTAACACTATCGTATCACTAAAGCTCAAAGGTAAGGTACATTGCCGTTTACTCGAACGACCTTCCTTAGTCCTCTTAACCTGTATTATCCTTGTGTACCCTTCAAACTAAGCTTACAAGAAAAACATTGCACCATCCACCATACATACGACATGATGGACTAGTAGTATAAAGGAGTATCCACACACATCAGGGCCGTGCTCGGGAAGTTCGATTTTTACTCCGCCCCGGACACGGACATGTTTGAACGAGTTCATATAAAATGTAAGCACCGATATTGTTTGAGCCTCTGACGGAACACTGATATGTATGCATACCCCTTTAAGCCCGGGCCACACATATCCGCACCGCGTCCGCACCGCATGACGGCCGTGTGTTGGGCAACACACGGAGAGAAATTAAACAAGTAAAATTTGACGCGGTGCGGACACGGATGCTCGGAAAAGTGGGGACTGACTGGTAAGATTTCACTTGTTTACTTTTTCTCCGTGTGTTGTCCAACACACGGCCGTCATGCGGTGCGGACGCGGTGCGGATATGTGTGGCCCGGCCTTAACTCGTTCACACATGTCCGTATCCGGGCACGGGCTCATTCATACCTAACAGAACACGGCCCGGTGACGTCCCGGGCACGGCCCTGATATGTGTGGATACTCCTTAAAGCGTGATACCTTTGGTTTAGCTTCACACATTAGAAACTTTTATCACCTGTTTTACACATTTGGTGATTGTCAGCAAAACATTCAAGTTAGTATGAGTGTACTCGCTATAAAGATACTGAGTCATGGAGTATATAGAGGAACACAGGAGGGTCTGATCGAAGCGACATAGCATACAATTCTGTTTATCATTGAAACGCGATACCCAAAAACCTTATACAAATTTCCTCATTCCTAATTAAAATTCAAGCTCACATCGGATGCAATGAAGTGGTAATATCTACCGAAAGAAAAAAAAAATATTACCACGAATTTTTATTCACTGTGATGAACACAGTTTTGCCTCTGGCTAAATGTCAGAAAATTAAATTCTTACAATTCATTAGCCTCGCTGAAAAAGAGCCCTCCTTGATGCCTAAAGATCCTGACTTTTCTCCTCAAAATTACAGATGACTTATTTCTCCGCGAACAATGGACGCCACACACCACGATGCCGGGCGCCCTATTTTAATTTCCGGAGGCCAACTGATTACGACAAGAACAACAGCTGTCCATAAACACATTTGCGGCAAGAAATGTCAGTGGGCGACAAAAATGGGTCGCAATATTCCATGGGGTTGGGTTGGAGTTGGGGTGGTGGTGGTTGGAAAAATTTCCATGTCAGCAATGTCACACCACCATAAATATTCTGTTTGGGGTGAAAGATATTTTCTAATCGCCCCGAGGTCCTTTTCTTGCTATATATTTTTTGCATATCTGCTTCAGAAAATCCAGAGATTCAGTGCGGACTTGATATCCTTCTCGTTGTGCCTCCACATATCCTTGCTTCTTGAATAATGAAATTTCAGCTCGGAAGAAGTGAGCTTAATTGAAATATATTCCAAAACTACATCCCCCCTTCCCCACCAATCAATGAATTTCAAGATGCAATCACCCTTTTTATTCGAGACGTCTAACCCACATGCGTAAGGTCTCTTAGATATGCATAAGGATGTTGGACGAACTTCTACACAATGAGCATAAACTTTGACATGTGTGACACCCATGGAATAACTTGACTTGGGAAACTTGGTGAAAGAGTTTGTCCTGCATTGGAGTTTCAGCATCTTTAGTATTGTATGTGTATATTCCTTGGGGCGGGGAGATTGAAAAAGGATGGACGATGTTCAGCAATAATTGAAATTCGTGTTCAACTGTGACACAACTTTGGAGGCGATATCAGATTTTCTGGTAGAGCAGTGTCATCCCTCAGGGCTGTTCTATATAAAGATTTGACGAACAAGGGCGCTCGATAAATCAGGCGGAAGAATGCATTTAATTGGTTTGCACCAAGATTTAAGAGTTTGGCCCTTCTTGGGATTTTGCATTCTGGCTCCTTGGATGCAATTTAGATTAATGGGTCTGGGCGATGCTTACTTTGCTTCCTTTTTTTCGACTGAAGATATTTGGAAATTTTTTTAAGGACGACTTTGTTGATTGACGACGTTGTTAAAGATATGCTCAAGATGTTCAGTTTATGGTGGGCTGATGTTAAGCCATTGAGAAATATTTGAGAAATCTTTTTAGGAGTTATGTGAAGGAAATTCTTGGAATTTCACTTTAGCCGTAATTATTAGTGTGTCAACAGATTAATAGCAACGTGAGTTTAGATACACAAGAAATTGAAGTTTCTTTACAAGTTCATGTGGATTAGAAGCATCACCCAACGATTTTATGACAGAATTCCTTGAATTTTATCCTTAGAAGAAGAGCTTCAATGAAGGATCAGGTGTTCATCCTCTCCAATGTGTTAATAAAATTTACTACTTATATTAAAAGCGTGATTATATTGTTACTAGATATTTTGAGGGCTGAGTGTTATTGTTTCACTGTAATTAGTATCTTTTGCAATGCAATGTAACCGCTCTTGGGTGACCTTTCGAAGGCTCAACGACAAAGTTTGTATCTTCATTTTAACTTTCAGTATTTAGCAGTATCTCTAGTCGTGATCTGCAATGATCGCCACAGCTTTATTAGAACGTCATATTAGGTACCTTACAACTGCTTTCATGTAGAAACGTGTCAAGCTTTACTGACATGGACCTACGTAAACTGAAGAAAGGCCTATATCAACAAACAGATGTTTTCCTTCAGCGAAAACCGGCTATTGAGACACCGACAAGAAGAGGCCCTTGAGGATCGGATCCAGATGAAATATACCGAGCGCTGCAGGTCCATGCTTGGTTGGAGCAGCTCTAAGCCGCTTCTTCACTACACAGGGTGGCTCGATTTTTTTTTTATTTTCTTGTGTGAGGTACTGGGTCCAAAGGTACTGCGGCCTTTCATTTGGCCTGTTGTACTACACCTCTATACCTCATATTTTTAGGCCAGACCGCTTAAACAAGTTCAGCAGTCTGCCTAGTGACTTGTCGCTTAGACTTGAATAATCGAGCATGGACTCCTAGAATAAAGAAACCCTGCTCCTCGCTTTTGCGGGGCATTCACAGAGCGCGTGGACTCATCCTAAGATGAAGAATTTGTTGAAACAACCCGTGGACGTTCGGACGCTTATGAAATATACCGAATACTAAACGTCTACGCCTGGTTTAATCAACTGAAAGTGGTTTCTTCCTGTGCCGTCTCGCAACGCAGGTAGAGAGCTATGGGGATAATAGGAAAGATGCAAGAACTCTAGTTACGTTGATTACCGGACACTTTGCACTAAATTACTATCTATGAAGGATAGAAGTGGCAGAGGACCCCATCTGCGAAATTAGCCTTGAAGAGCATACGTCTGCTCTTCATGTGCAGAATTTGATGTGCAAGGGTTATAGGACAATAAGATAAAGTGGTCGCGACCGCGGTACTTTTAGATCTGATACAGTGATACATCATTCAAGAAGAATAAGAAACTTAGATCGAATGGTTAAAAGAGGAGAGGATGCTCTAGAAGATGCACTTGCGTTTAAGGTCTGTTATACGAGTTCGGAAATACTGCCTATTTATTGATGGGTCCTTGAACCGCAGTGTGAACAACTGTATGTCCGAGTAAGCCGAACGGTCTTGCTGAAAAACATTGCTGTGAAGGAAGGAATGTTTTTCTTTCGGTAGAACAATCATTATAGAGCTGTCGATAGAATTTTACGAGGTGTCTGCCAATATTGCTAAAGTGACTCTATGCGACATCTATGTGGTGCAATAAATCGCGCCATCATACAGCGCCGGATTTAAGCATAGGTAACATAGGCGCTCGCCTAGAGGCCCGCACCACACACAAAAATATTTTATGCAGTCCAATACAAAAGACACCGACTTTGACGCGCAGTCGGAGGCGAAGGCACATAGAATATGTTTCTACTGAAAATTATCATAGAAATTGTTACTTCCAAATATTACAACATATTCTGTAACAAGTTTGGAATGATGCAGATGAGCCGAAGGCGAGGGTGGCGGTCCACGAGTGCGGAATATGCCATTCAAAACGTGTTGCAGACTATACTTTTTCTACGCCTCTAATTAGTTTTTATTAATATTTTGTAAAGAAAAACGTACCTTATGTAAAGCTAATGTCAAAAATATAATGTATAAGGCACAGCAAGATATTTTAACGCTAAATAACATATTAGTAGGGAGTGTTCATTCATAACCATTTTGTAATTTCATAATTTGTTAATAGATGGCCGCCGCAAAATTTATTAAAAAAATGCTATTATTTTCTGGAATTTATTAATTGAATAGTTTATTCAAAGCAAAAATTTTATAGCGGAACATCTTTGATTGTTTATTACTGAAACAATCTTTTTGATGTGAAACATCTTTGCGCGCGTTGAGAGTAATTCTTCAAGGTCGGGAACATTTTGTGGGAACGCTTTATAGGGAACGCTTTATAGGGAACGCTTCGTCGAATTCAATTTTCATTCCGGGAAACGGAAGATCTGTATTGAGGAAGACAGAATAAGACGGAGATTTTATTTAGCACCAAAGAAAAGTGTTTATATGCCGCGAGCCAGACATGACGAGCCAGACATAAGCAGAATGGAACAAATGGTTGAGTGGTTGCCTTACGACGTTAATATTCCAAAAAGTCGCGGGTTCAATTCTTGATCTCGGCATTTGAATTTTATTATTTATATTTAATGGTTTTATTTAGCAACCTCGTATATTTGTTTGTTTGTTTGTTTGGTTAAATCGACAGCGACAGCTTTTTCAACTACTTCTAATTAACCGATTCTTATGAAACTTTGCACACACATTGAGTTCCCGTGACAATGCAATCTGACATTTTTGTAAAAAAAATCAAGATGGCGGACAAATTTTCCAATTGTGTTCCGATTCCATTGAAAATCAGTATCGGGGGGTTTTTAGGGCCAAAAATGACGATTCTGTGGTCAAAAATTTAAAATTCAAAATGGCGGCGCCAATATGGCGCATGAATTTTGCGAATGTGTTCTGAATACATTGAAAATCGGTATCGGAGGGTTTTTAGGGCCACAAATGACGATTCTGTTGTCAAAATTTGAAAATTCAAAATGGCGGATGAATTTTGCAAATGTGTTCTGAATATGTTGAAAATCGGTATTGGAAAATTCACAATGGCAGCGGCAATATGGCGGATGAATTTTGCAGATGTGTTCTGAATACATTGAAAATCGGTATGGGAGGGTTTTTAAGGTGACAGATGACGAATGTGTGGTCAAAATTTGAAAATTCAAAATGGCGGTACGATTTTGGTAATAACAATTCGATTTCACTGAAAATCGCTATTTAGGTGTGTTTAAGGTCGGAAATAATGAATTTGTTGTTAAAATTAGAAAATTCAAAATGCCGCTGGCAAAATGGTATGTAGCATTGAGTCGCGTAAGAGCTTTGGAAGGGCTATGTATTGAGGAGCTTGATTGTGAGAAATTAACAGGTAAGAAACCGTGCAACAAAGATGCAATGAAAGAGTTGGAAAGGATGAGAAGTTTGCATGATGATACGAGCCAAAAACCAAACTAAAAACTAGAAAATAAAAACAGGTAAAAAAACTTTTAAGTTAAATTGTTTTATTTGAAATCATAAGCTGTACCAAAAATTAGAAAATTAGAACACAAACATGGGCCTTCTTGAGATTCTGACGTCTGGTAAGAAGTCGTGTAATAGTAGTCGTGCTGTTTTCTCATGTCGTATGCCAAGGGGCACTTTATGTCGCTGCGTCGCGTCAGCGGATTAAGTAATAGTCTGAGACTTTTAACAGACTAAAATAAAAACATGGGGAGCATAAAAATCTATATAACGACTGTATAATTAAATAAAATCGACTTGTCTAGAAAAATGTGTTTCCAAGCCCACCAAAAATATATTTCAAATGCGGTCAGACATCATGGTCGAAGGTCATCAACGGCAATGGTACATTTTCAACACAAATCGGTGTGTATAAAACTTAGGGCTATTTTACATCCCAAAAGCAAAATTGCTGTGCTCCAGCGCTGCGTTTCCCCATTGCGTTTGGGATGTAAAATGGCCTTTATTCTTTCTAATTATTCAATTTAAAGAAAGATAAAGATCGCCAAAGATGTTTCACATCTTTCACGTGCACTGGTTACACGGGCTATATTTTTCTTTCTTTAATTAATAAATCTTTTTTTTTTCTTTAATTAATAAATCATATTCTTGGATTACGACGAACAGATGTCGCCAATAGTAGTCATTCCATAACAAGTGATGGAATGAATATTCTACACGGGTGTGGAATGCTGCTAATTCCGTAACTAAAAGTAATATCAGAATACCTGTATTCTAACAGAGGCGTAGAAAAAGTTTATTAAACAACGAACTTTTCGTCATTTGACTACCGGACTGTAAATTCACAAAGAAGGGAAAAAGCGTAAATAAGCCATTGAGTCACTCCTGTATTTGCGCGAATTTGTGTTCTAACCTTCATTAGATAGCTTCTACAGCGCAACGACGGAGCGATGTAGTTCACGGGCGTATTTGTTTAGTTTCCTTCCCGTTGCCGTACGGTTTAAGTAGAGTGCGTAGCGTATCCAGTAGAATATCTTTGAAAAACTCGTGTACTAGTTTTGATTCCAACCATTGCCAGAGTACTATAAAATAAAGATACTTTGCCCTGCTAGGAGAATTCTTCAATTTTCAATCATATCTTCGTAATCTTTACCAACAACGGCCAAACAAAAATTGGTTCCGAGTTTCAGGTCATTATTTTCTTTTCACCTGGTTTCATTTTTCCTGCTTTACAGAAGGTAAAACACCCAGGGGCTTGCTAACCAGAAGTGTTTCAAATCACAGAGTGCTCTTGAAATATCCCCAGCTTGGTTATTCGATCAGAATGATCTCGGTCGAAGGGAAATTTGACAGAGTTAAAAAATACAGCCAAACCTAACATAGCCTGCTCGGGTGAAGGAGAATCGTCCCAATTATCCAAAACTCGTAACTCCGGCACCCTAGGGCTTAAGGTGCCAGACTACCATCCGTCAGGTTTGTGGTTCGCCATCTTCTGTAAATACAATAAACGTAGAAGCCACCTCCTGCTCGATCACCGAAATTAGCGTTCTGTCGCGGTAATATTGGTTGTGGATGGGGTGTTGGCGTTGGCAATCTCAAAGGACTCTTTTAAATGTGGCGTGACTCCCTGCGTGCCCAACTCTTTCTTTGTTTTTGCGCGCTTTTCTGTTTGATGTCTCGTGCTGTGCTGTCCTGTGATGTTTCTAGCGTGAGCATTGTAAGGACGTCCTATAAAAGGAGTCTTTTTAATCTCACTTGACTGCCTTTTCTTGCACGCTGCTTTGTATATTACATTTCTTTCTGTTTTAATTGAATGTGCAATCTCTGGCGGGTCGCATCTCGCATGTAGGAATGTGAGAGGTGTGACCTTCTCGGGATTGCATATTCAATTTATATGTTGCATGCTTTAGTTGAGCCTATCTCAATGCTACTTGTGCTGAGCTGGTAAATTTTTCTTGGCCCAGCTAAGAAGTGTACCTTCTGAATTAGAAGGGTTAACTTTATTGCATGATTGTGTTGTTGCATGAAATCCTCTCATTTCCGACTAGAGCTAGAGCTTGCTGTTCGAAATTCTACCCTGGATTGAACACTCGACAGTACAAAAGAGTCATCTCTGATTTGAAATAAGTAATCAATACTTCGCAGATCCTCGCCGAATGATATGCCTATCATGTTATTTGCACACCTTTCCTTGGGGCAAAAGGATGTTTAAAGGGTCAGTGCAGCATTTTGTTATCAAACTTTATAGAATAAACACATACCTGCTCCCCACCTTGACCTTCACATCAAACCTAGTGCATGATCTTTAGAAATGCCTTCTCCGTCGAAATACCCTCAAGAAAGAAGTAAAGAAACAAAGACGCCCTGAAAAACTTCGATATACGGATATTCACCGCAGGCTCCAAGACTAAGACACTACAGAGGGCGCCAGGGCACTATTTAGAGAGTATACTAACAGATCGCTGTTCTAACACGTTCCGGTGCACTCTATTACACTGAAGTTCTGGCGATCTGCCCGACAATGAACCTCTAACCTACACAAGAATGTAATATGTGACGAATTTTCGTAAATAGCCAAGCCTCTATAAAAGCTGTGGATTCTGGACTTCTGGAATAAGTCTGTGGATCCAACAGACTCGTCCCACTTCCCTTTCCATTCCCTTACGGACTCGCAGCGCGCCATCTGCCACTGTACCATTTTAGGTTCACCTGTAACATATCATAGAGACGCAAGCCTTCTCTCGCCAGAACGGATAGGGACCATCCCCACTTTCACGTATGACGTATAGTCAGACGTGGTCCTGTACGTGCTACCCGCGTGGAGGGTGCTTAGCCTCTGATCTATTCCCTACTTCGATCCTTACGAGCACTGGCTTTCTACGTTTGCTGATAATAACTTCTGTCTTGTGTTCCAGCGCTTTCCAGCTACACTTTAATCTCCCGAACGTAACCTAAACACATAAATATAGAGAAGCATTGATTCCTACTGACGAAAAAAATTAATACATACGACAAACTCTCGAAACTCTTTTTATGCAACCTAAAGGGCCAAATACACGAGCGCTCCATCCGACCAGCTCGTGTATTTGGCCCTTAACATCTACATCACTCCAAATTTATACCATCAACAATCAAAGAAGAATCCACAAAACAGTTTTTAACAGAATTAACTTTTTCATTAGTCATACATTTACCAGCACCTGAGCACTGAGTATTTGATCCTTCTTTATATTGTTTCAAACGAAAAAAAACGAAACGAAAAAAAACCAACGAAAAACACAATTCCCCTAAGAGCCCGAAGCTGCCAATGTCCTGAAGAGACCATAAAAAGCCTTTTAGTAGAAGTTGAGGTGTTATGCGTCATAATAAATCACAATCAGGACATTTAACACCCATCGACAGGTTACCAAAGTTACTGGACCTTTAGGAAGGATATTTCCTTCCTCTTAAAGTTTCTCTGGAGCTGTAAAGCTCCTTCTTCCTGCCGCACAGGAAAAACGCTTACAGCAAATGAAATCGAAGGGTGCATAAAGTATGAGAGCATTTATTACAGGACGAGTAGGTTACTCGAGAGGGTGTCATTTTTTATCCTTCTGTGTTCTGATTTTTGTTGATGTTTCCTTCGAGGATTGGTAACAAATGGCTAGAATAATTTTATCACCTGTCTTGAGCAGGCTATATTGTTTCTCAGTGTAAGGGTATATCTGTGGATGTGAGTGTGTTCGAAATTATTGCTTATCAATTTGATAATGTGCAAAACAACAAACACACACACACGTTATCCCTAAACACTAATACCGTTCGTTCATTTGCGACAAAGGCCCCCGAGACTATCTAATTACGAGCATATCTCATAATTTCAGGCTGCGCTCGTTAATTAATTTCGTTAAAAAGGATTAGAGCGCGCCACAAAGCGTCCCACACACTAAGGTCTATAATCTTTTGAATTTGTTGGGATGCTCTAAAAATGATGATCACAAATTTGTGGTGTTTCGACACAGGGATGATGCCCCCCCCACTGCCATAGATATTATTTGTTGGGGGGACCGAGGCGTCAGACGGGTCCTATCCCACAACCCCATACACTAAAAATTCACAAATGGAGCGTAGGCGTTAGGCGGTGGCAATGGTTTACTTTTCAAAGCATATTTCCGCTTCCAATTTGCATAATTTGGATACCTGTTGTCGTCGTCGTCATCGTCGTTGTTGTCGTTGGCGTCGTTACCGCCGCAGTCGCAGCCCAGGGCCGCATTGGGATTTCGCTTTGAAACCCGGTAATTGAGTGTAATTAAAGCTTCGGTGACATCTCGTTGTGGGTAATAAAGGGTTTGCGCCAGTTGTTTTTGTTGTTCTTAAGTTACCCGTTAATTCGATTTAGCCCGACGCGGCGGCAGTGGCGAAATAATTAATTTCCTTTTTGGGATAACTAGGATAACTTTTTGGCGGTTTCAGGTTGGATGGATAATGAACCAGTGGTGTACAATTACTTTTGGCACTTTAGTGAAGTTTAAATTTACTTAAGGGGTGGACTTTCTCCTTAAGTTTAAATTGGGGCACGATAAATAAATTATTCGTATTGTGCGGTTAATTTGTTGTTTTTACTTTGTTTTTAATCCTGATAGTTTTTTATTGTTTCAGGATTTTGAAAATTGTTTGCTATCGTCCCTTACCCCCGGGACACAATGAGGCCGACAACGACAATTCTCATATAAATTGTTGTTGTTTTTCCATAGAAGTTGTCGTTGTCGGCCTCACTGTGTTCTGGGGGTCATACAACTAAAATCCGGTTCTAGCCACTCGAAATTACTCCTTCCATCAGACCAGATGCTGAGCCGATCTGATTCAGTTTGGCATCCAAAGCTCTGGGTACCCTGGTCTACACCATCTGTCCAGTGAAGAGTTGGTCTGCTTGCTTGTCCAATACCACAGAATCCTGCCGCAAAAATCTGTTCGAGTAAGTTGTTCTTCATTCACACCGGATAGCTGTTCTGCCTACCGGAGCCTACGGGCAGGGCCGCGGCTAGGCGCTATGCCGCCCAGTGCACATCCGCCGATGCCGCCCCGTTTAAGGGCAAAATTTTTTTTCGCTCGCGGGTTTTTTTTTGTTATTTATAGGAATTAGTATATAAGAAATTGTTAATTAAATAAATTTTCTTTCTATTTGGCAAAGTCAACCAAGTCATTTATTAGTACAGTTCCTCTCTTACTTCAGAATCGAGAGGGGTTGGGTTTCAATGTTGCAATGCAGACGTCACTCTCAACATTCATTTCATTTTGTTTCGCACACCGTAGAATTTTACGCTGCTGTCTGTTCCTGGAGCTCGACCAAAAGTTGCCATGCTCTAGCCAGCTACATGGCTGCAAATCGCTTTCGGCAACACGTTTAACCTAAAATTTTTGCGCTCTTCGCCAAAAATGCCTTGTCTTTTGGCGGCTGTCGTCGCCTATTTAAATTGAAATTCCGCCCTTGCCGTCGGCAGGACATATTTATAAAATACATATATTATACAAATTTTGCGCTGGCTTCGTTCGCGTAAATGCCACCCTTCCCAAGAGCCGCCCAGTGCAAATGCACAGTCTGCACATATGGGTGCCGCGGCACTGCCTACGGGATTGACTCTTTCCATGCCCCCTTAGCTTCACATAAGTAATCAACCATTCTACGAAGAACTTTCTTCTCGAACATAGCTAGACGATTTGAAGAATTACTATAAAGCACTGAAGCCTTGGATCCATATGGTAGGGCTGTTGAGACCATCGTCTTATAGTCCAATAAATAGGTCGAAAAAAAGGCCTTCGTAATGCGAAAAATACAGTACGCGATTTTTTTTTACCAAATGATTTTATATATTTTTATAAGATTAAATTCAAAATGGCGTCATCCCCACCCTCTAGCTAGACTTACAGTGAAAGAAAACGCGTTTAATTCTATATCTCAAAAACTATGTATTTTACGACAAAAATGTATATTATCTTTTTTGTAGATAAATAAGTGATTTAACTTTCTTGTATAGAACTTTTTTGTGTAAAGTCAATATCTACAGAGGAATAGTGCTTCAAACTTCATATATCACTTTCTTTGCACTATATTTCGTTAATGGTTAATTCTACATGAACAAATTCTTCGTAAAACTTATAGAACACACGATTATCTATAATTTTTGTTATTATCATTTTTTAGGTAGGGCTAATATTGCACAGTTATGGCGCTTTAAGTGTCGAAAAACGTAGATTCAAAAGAATTTTTTGCCAATAACGGTGTATACCCCAAAGTTTACAAAGCGGCCGGCTGTGGATAGGTTTTGGATAGACGAAAAAAAATCGCATGAAGGGGTAACGGTTTAGCCGCTAGGGTGTTTTGAAGTTTTTTTGGTATAGGTTTACACATCACCCTGTATTTTTGTAACCCTATGAGCTATTTTCATGAATAAGGTATCAGTGTACCCAGAATACTCCCACCTATCTAAAACTGTAAAAGTTCTACCCTATCAACTTCCAGAGCAATGAGTCATCAAAAACAAAATTTCGTTTTTTTAACTAAAATTTCAACTAAAACCACTTTTTTCTCCAAAAAATACGTAGTTAACTAGTCTTTTTCTTGCAAAATTGGAAAGCTTGGACAATTTTCATTGATTATTGTCCGACAATTTTTATCCTGCGGATTTTACTTTTGAAGTTATTGAAATTGAGTGCTGCAGTAGCCATCTTTAAGCACTGCTTTTAAAGCATTCAGCGCTCCCGTTCCCTTATCAGTTCTATATATTTTTTAACATTGCATGTCATCAGATGGGAGCATTCCTTTTAATGCTCCTTTAGAAGCGTTTTAGAAGCATTACAAAAATGCTTTTTAATAAAGAATATGGAGGCCTGTGGATACCTATGTAAATAAGCTCTGGTTCCAAAAGCCTTAATTCTTGTTCATCTTTTGCAATTGCATTTTCCTTTCCAAGCGCGAGTGTGGTTTTACCAAAGCGGTCCCCCAACTAAGTACTTATTTATTTATTTATTTATTTATTTGTTTAGCCAAACAAGGCACACTTAAATTAAAAAACACAGTAGTACAACAGTCCTTATTATTATTATAAAAATAATTATTATTAATAACTATTGACAACTACTGAAACTTACTACTATAATTGTAAAGAGGTGGGAGTTATGTTAGTAGAGATCTGAGTTTTTTCTTATAGGATGCCTTGTTGAGTGAGGGGGAGAAACAGGAGCTGTGAGTATTAAAGACCATACAACATCTGTTGACGGGCTCGTTCCTAGCGTAATCGGTGCGATGACGGTATTCCCGAAGTAATTTAGTATGACGTGTGTGTCGGACTTCATCATTGAATTTGATCTTGTCCGACAGAAACTGCACTTTAAGTTTTCCACTTAGAACGTCAAAGGCAACGCAAGATATGAGCAGTTTTCTCCTGCTAGATAACGGCATGAGATCAAGCACCTTGAGCCTGTCCAAGTAGTGCGGTAGGCTTTCGTAGTCATGCGGGTCGTGCAGATTTCTCAAGGCAAAAAGGAGAAATCTCTTCTGAACTGATTCAATCCTGCTACTGCTTACTTGGAATATAGGATCCCAGATAGGACACGCATATTCCAGGATAGGGCGGACTAAAGAACAGAAGAGTGTTTTCGTGACCCGTACATTACTGAATTCTTTGGCTCTCCTCTTGATGAAACCAAGAAGTTTGTTGGCTCTAGCAGTAATACTATCGTAGTGCAGGTTGAAATTGAGTTTTTGGTACTAACCACTCCAATATGCTGCTTGACCTCCACATCGAACGAGAACCGCGAATGTCACACTTTATGCTCACTAAGATAATAGCCGTTTTCTTCGTCTTATAAAATTTCTGAAAACTCCAGTATGGGAGCATATTTGGCGGCGCTCAAAATTAGCTCCCCTGAACTTTGCTCCCAATTTTTTCCGCAATTTCCAAATTTTTGACAGATGGTGTAATCCATTTCTTCTGTCCAAACTATAACCTAATTCTGTTAAGTTAATTCTAAAGAATTGGAATGATAGTTCCTTTTCTGGACAATCAATTAAAGTAGATTGCTGCTCAAGTACCTGACACAAAATAAAAGAGTATTATATGAAAATTCAATACATAATCAATACCTCGACAAATACCTTCCAAGGGTATAAACTGCTTTTAAGAAACCATAAAGAAAATCTGTATATCTAGCAGCCATAAAATAAGGAACGCCACAATATTTCGGCGATAAACTTTCCTTTTATAGAGTCTTAACGAGGTGGGTGGATATTTATGTTCCCCATGGAATTCGAAGGCATCATGATATTGGAGCTATTGTTTTTCTATAACCGCTCTCTCATCATGTCCAAGCACACCCTTAAACCGGAGTCTCTCTCTTACTTCTATACTTTTTTTATCTTAATGGTACGATAGTAATTTATATGATATGATAAAAAATTGCCCAATAAATCTCATCCCGAGAGCACCAAACGAGGGAGATAGTGGCATGCTCCTTGAATGTTGTGCCACAGAAAAAAAGCCGCTCTTGAAGATTTCCCATAAATCAGGGTCGGTTTAATAATTGATAATATTCCGCCAGAGGGGATGATGGCGCTGGAATATGACAAATATTTCGTACAATAATTTGCATGCGAATATAAAGGCCATTGTCCGTCCCTTCAGTATTCAACGAGACTAACAAATAAATCAACTATGGGCAACCCCAAGGATAGTCAAGGACTTTGGCATCGTGAATTAGAAGTTGGATGTTTGTTTTCTGGGTGTATGAATGAATTCTATACAAAATTCTGGACATTGTGAAAGTCCAAAACTATTGAAACTATTTAGTCGAAAGGGTTAAAAAGTCCAGCAGGAATTTCTATCGGCTTGACTTGGGATATTTTAGAAAATTAATTAGGAATCATAAAATTGTAATTTGTCATCCTTTTAAGACTGTCGGGATTTTATCTGTACTATTGGCAGTGTGTGCACTTTTCAGCTAGTCGATTTTACTTAATACAATCTTTAATTTTTTATTATCTTAAACGTGTAATGTAATGTGTGTCGAAAAAGGTATTTTATTTTCTGGTTGCTACAAAGATCTTGAAGTCATTTATATTAGGCGATATTTTATGTTCTTTTCTTTAAAAAAGTAGCTTTAATATAAATACTACGTATTAAGCCTCGGTATTCTATGAGTTGGGTTCTGACTACCATTCAAGTGGGTGGGTTTGGATTCCTTCTAGTGGTATAGTTCTTGTTCTTCGGCTTTCTCCCACTGTACTGCATTATGCTTGACTTTAAATAAAAATATAGTATACGTCTGGTAAAATTTTATTATGAGTGTCCTTATATGTATAGTATCATAATTCTTAATAATTATGACTCTATTTTATCAGATGGACCAACGATGATGAAGATTTAAAAATATTATCGTCTATAAAGAACTTTTTGTTCGCCAGAAGATAATGAATTTTTTATTTTTTCGTTTTTTTACTATTAGAAAACCGCATAGAACAAAAGTGTCGAAATATTGTTTTGGTATCTAGAAATTATAAAAACAATAATAATCAAAAAAAATGAAGCTACGTTCACGACAACTTACTATACAAAGAAATACTGACGCACAACAGGTGCTGCGATCTTCGCGTTTGCGTTTCCAGCTTAAAGCCCGGGTCACACCGAACGCGGCATCTAGGAAAGAATTTATTTCAATGCATTTTTTATTCTGTTTTAATTTTTCTTTTTTAAAAAGAATTGGGTTACAATAAATTTTCCAAATTTTTTAATAATATTTCATCAAAAATAAAATTTAAATGCAAGCTTTATTCTCAGCTGCAACGTGAACACCACATCTGCTGCGCTACTTACAGCTTTTGTCACAGCTTTTGAGGTAGCTCTCTTGCCATTTATCGCAGCTGCAACATAATCAGCCCCTTACGCAAAATAATTCCCGATACAAAACTTAATTTTTTGATTTTTGTGATTTTCGGCGACTTCAGGAGCTTATTCTATCCGTCAATCTCCTACAACATGCCCCCCCCCCCCATCCTATTCTTGCACTGAGGTGCAAAGTCTTACCTGATCCTGATTTAGATCAATTTCCGGTGAGAGGATATATGTAGCTTAATACACAACTTTTCTGTACATATGGGAATAGCAAATTATATTACGAAAGACATGGCGTTCCAAAAGTATATCCTAAATTAAAAATTATTCCTCGTAACCACGCCATATTCTTCTGTTTACTATACAGAAGTCTTACATCAGTAATGAAGCTCCCACTTAAACCTTCAATTCTATTTACGAAGGAATCTGCCGATTTTTATCTTTCCACCCGGAGTGTAAAATCATTGTTGCTGGTAATTTCAACGTTCACAATGTTAATTGGCTAAATTACTTAAATGGCACCAGTGTTTCTGGTAAAGATCCTGAACTCTTTATAAACTTCAATAATTTACATTAAATGAAAATGAGAGTACCTGACGTTGCCAGTCAGGGAACCCATCTCGTTGTATATTTCTTACTTCTCATTTAACACAGTACTCCGTCGAAGTAGACTATCAACTTGGCAGGCCTAGTCAGAATAATTTTCTTTATCCTTCTTCTGTCCCAACCAACACAGTTCCCAAAAGAACTGTCTGGCACTATAGGAAAAGTAACTGGCTGGGGCGGCTTATTCGCTCTGCCAAACCACTAACTGGGATTTGAGGTTTCATGGTGCCATGCGAACTCTGCCGGTCTCGGTTTCACCAAAATCTTGCGGGCGGGAATGCGTTCTCTTAGTCAAAGGCATTTTTAATCTACTTCGAAATATCGAGAATACGTTGCAAAATGACCTTCTTTTCGCTTTTTAAGGAACAATAGGTTTCTCAAGTATTGCAATAATCATTTGGACCTACTATATTCTTGACAGTATTAGTATCTCAGATTTGTAAACTAGATTGCTTAAACAAGACCAGTAGCCTGCCTAGAAATGTGTTCCTTAGACGAGTTTGTTTGAGCAAGATGGATACAACCAACGAGACCCTCCTCTTCGCTATCGCAAGACCCTTGTTGTCCAAGCAAGACCTATAGGTTGGGTCCTCTGCAAGCCCGATTCTTGTAATTTAGAATAGTGTCCACTAATCGAACCAACCAGCTTTCTGACATCTCCAACTTAGTCCCAACAATTCTGTGGGCAGGGCCCACCAGCCAGTTTTTGGTGTATTACTTCACTTATTATTACTTCAGAGTCCTAATTGTAAGTGGGTCTCTGCCAGAGATTTGTTTCGCCAGGCCGTCCTCCCTTCGAAACTGCCTTCGAAGAACCAATGGCCCGAACTCAAAGAAAACTGACACGATTGATAACATCCAACCCATTAAAAAGACTTTGGCAGTCTCAAACTAGTTTGGACTTGGTCCTGCGAAACTTTATTGCTTTCAGCTCTGCCCTATAGGATCGGCGAATCTTTTATAGTCAAAGACGTAATAATGTTATTTATTAGTATCCCTTCCTCCGAAATCTCTGCCATAATGGTAAGGACTGTAGAATGGCCTCGTTGCAGCACATCGTCCAGATTGCCAAGATGTAAACGACCTTCTACTTCCTTTTTTGATCACAAACTAAACCAGTCTCAACAAAATTTGGTGTCAGATGAAACGCGTTATTCAGCGTGTTTTCGATGTGCCCTCGTAATAGAACATACATTTTTGTTTCATTATTATGAAATTTGCCAGATGATATAGTTCAAATTTTTACCCAGCCTTATGGAATATATCCCAAATAGCCCAAATCGTACACGTACTTTTTGGACACACGCATAGTGGTCGGAATTCCAAAAAAGCTGGACAAAAGTCTTTTTAACATCTAAAAGTAGTTTTTTTTATATGAAATTTCGTACTTGGGGGTTTTTAAGGGCGCTGATTAAGGATCCGATTTTCCAAAAAGCAAAATGGCGGATACAAAATGGCGGACGGTTTTGCTTAATAACCAGCCGAATTTCATGAAACTCGTGATATGGCTGTTTTCGAGGGCGCTGATCCTCAATAATACTAAATTTTTCTTTTAACTTGTTCTTTAAGAGAAAAAAAATCTGTTCTTTGTAAAAAGATGTCTGGCTTCAGAGTTCCTGAAAAATAAAATTACTTATTATGAGGCAGAAGAAATAACTCAGAGCATACGGCTGAAAAAACCCGACGGTTTTCTTTTTTGATATTGAAATTTGACACTACTCTACTAATTTTGCAACTTTACACAGGACGGGATCACAATTATTTTCATAATGTACGATTGATGTGATTAGAAATCAATAAAAATTACAGGGGCTTTTTGTTTCCACGTTAAAAACTTGCAACTATTAAAAAATAAGTTGGTAGATGAGTAATTATATTCAACATACATACCTCCAGGAGCACCCTCCATATTGCACACAACGATTTGTACTTTTGTAAAAATTTGCACGCACTTTTAATACAGTGTTCTTTTAGCGGTCTGTGGCAGATGACATAAACTACTGTGATATGGCATACTTTCGACTGCAGGTGTAGTCGATACATGTGAGCCAGCTCTTTACCCCTTTCTAAAATTACGCAGTGACTCCTCCTGAATGTTATTCCGTAGTATCAACTTATTCCGACGTCTTTGAAATTTATACTTTTGTCCAGATTTTTTGGAATCCCGACCACTGTGACGCGGTATGAAAAATATACTATTACTAGCACTTTTTAAAAATCTTTCATTAGATACGTTTAGTAGTTCCGATATAGTAAAGTTATTTTTAAGCTAAAATTTAATTTAAATGGATGATCATACTTAGTTCACCTATGATCAACTTACTCTTCAACGATACTATCGTTACTTTTCAAATTTACTTTATATCTTACAAAGCTGTGTTCACTTCCAGTTTTCTACCAATTCTATACTAGTCACTACAAGGCCCCAATTTATATAATTTTTAGATTCCCTCGTCTCTGTCTCGTCTCTCCTTTTTAACTGAAGTTGATCAAAGAATACGCCTATGTTTATGCAAAATTTACTATTTCAACTTCATTAAAACGTAAGCCATAGTTAAGCCTAAATTACTGAAATTAACAAACAATCCAAAAAAAAACTTTTATAAACTTTTCATAAAATATTAATCGCATTAACCACGAAAAAAAAAATAAAACAAAATCCAGTCCATTACCAAATGAAAAGTACATGGTTAAAGAGATGGCCTTAAAATCACCCACAAGGATTTTTTATTGAGTCCATTAAAACATGATGGTTTTCCATTAAAACCGCATCCCGCATTGCGGTCGACACAATCTCTTAATCCACAATGAAACGGCCTCTCACAATTACTCTCCGCAACAAAAGGACTACTCAACATGAAAGGGTTATAAGAAATTTATAAAACGTAAATAATTTAAACCAAAAAAAAATACGAAGGATTTCATCATCATCATCATCATCCTGAGCCATCTCCTATCAGCGCAAAACTCCCGCAGACACGAACGATGACTCCCTAATGGAAGGGTCTTTGTTCCCGCATTTGTTTAATTGCCCTATTCTTCCTGTTCGTCCTGCTTCATTCTGCAGAAAATCAAATGTCCTTTAAGTCGTTTTAAGAATTTCTTTTGTAAGCATTTACAAACAATTTTTTTTTCCACGAAAATTTGATCTATCCCAAAACGTAATTGATAATTTGGCTGATTTCAAGTGGCAGATTATATTTTTATCCTATTCCACAGCGGAACCTCTCCCAGGATATATTTTTTCGCCCCTTTCCTATCATCCTGTTGATCCTATTTGCGGTGGTGAAATGCCTTCGTTAGTGCGACTTTCACTGGTTTTTTTTTTGTTGAGATCTAATTTCACGCACATTTTTACTACTTTAAAAGAGAAATTTTTATCCTTGAATATAACCTCTTTTTTATTTTACGTATTTTTTTTTCAAATCACTTCCGACCCCTAGGGTTCGGTGAAAGTGCTCTCCGCGGCTCAGTTGGGGAGCAGAGCAATAATCGCCCCCTTTTGTATAAGTGAATTTATCGTGAAACCCCATCTCTTTATGATTGCTGCTGGAACTGGCAAAAGGGCAAAGTGCCATCGCGTTGAAAGGAGTTCGCGACGTTGATAACGCAGTCACCACCAAATAAATTATTTTGCGCACGGGGGAGTTTTATCTCTTTTCAACCCCTTTTTCCCTTTCGAAGCTGGATGAAAAAATAACAACAACCTAATAAAAGTGTTTTGGCGTTATGATGACGACTTCATTGTTTTCAAATGATTCAACACTGATAGAAAATGTGAAATGAGTTGAACAAATTTTTTTTTCATTTGGGCGAAAGGATTAAATTTAGTTGGGGCTTTCACGATGTTGTAGCTCTTACACTCAATCAAGTATATTTAGGGCCTGTTTCACCGCTTGCTGATAAAGTTTCAGATAGTTATCTGCCTTATAACAGTATCTAACAGATAAAGGTTGCTGATATGTTTTTTCAGTTTCACCATCAAACTCCCTGATAAACTAACTGGCAGATAAATATATCTGCCACTTAATTTAGCAGGGTCACTCAATCTTTGCTTAATACGGGAGTCATTAAAAATAGTTTGTTTATGACATGATCAAGGCTATCTGGCAACTATGTCCACGATTTAATTTGGAGTCCCAGTTAAAAAATATCGGAGAGTTATAAGTAATCGTTGCATAGGTGGAATTGCAAAGTTACTGAAAATCAAATCAATGAAAGCCATTTTTAGTTACCACAACCAAAATATTACTAAATTTTTTTTAGATAAATACGGCATCAAATAAATATATTTAGTTGTCGTTATTAAAAAAAAATGCTTCTCATGACCAGAAAAATTTTTTGGAGGAACAAAGGGTGCCTTCCATTTAGACACAGAGAGACACAGTGTTACACTGTGTCCGACACAGAAGTGTTCCATCAACGACACAGCTAGACACAGCCGGGCACAACTAAGACAATGCTACCAACCCTCGCCAATTGAAATGTGATCGTTCATTTATAATTACAACAATATTGTTTCATTTTTAAGATACCCAGCATTTATAAGTTGTCGGGTAATTAATTTAAAGAAATTATCAACATAAAATTTACGATTTACTTGCCAAACAAAAGTAAAAACGAGGAAAGTGCGCCGTGGCGGATTTTTCATGAACTTATGTGTTCCATTTGGGCTTACACAGAACGACACAGAGCGACACGCTGTGTCGGACACAATTGTCTTTCTGTGTCTAAATGGAAGGCACCCAAATATTTCCACTATAGTCGTAGAGTAATAGTTCGCGAGAGCCCAGGCCCGCCAAACCTACGTCATTTTGTTAAAGCTGATATTTCGTATATACATAGTGTGATACGCAGTTAAGAACGTATGCACACTCGCTAGCCCGGAGAATGGACCCTTTTGTAGATAGAGGGGTTGGGGGGGGGGTAAAAAGGGGTTAAAATTGAAAAAAAATTCTGTCGTTGCGTATATAGGTTCTACCAATAATCTAATAACCGTTAAATACTAGTGGCAGAAATTTTTGAATATTTGCACCCTCCCCAAGCTAACCATAGCTGAATTTGCCATTTCGAAAACACACCCCCAAATTGGTAAGGCGGAATCAAATCCTAAAATCGAGTGATTCAAAATAATTTGGGCAAATTAATCGATTCCTACGAGGTCGCGTAATATGTTCGTAATATTCATCAAATTCGTCTTCTAAGAATTCAAATAAATCCTTTTGTGACCGCAGTCTACGATTTTTAACGTAAAAATGCTTAAAGAGGAGTATTATTATACCAAAAAATGCTCTAAAACTCCCCCTACTTGCAACATTTTTTTACTATCTTCCAGATAAAACTTTTAACAGCCACTAGAATCGGCTGATAAGTTACCAGCAACTTTATCTGCAAGATATTTCTATCCAAGACCTGTGAAACCAAAATTTGTAGTTTATCTTGCAGATAAGTTCTGAATAGGCTATCAGGAGCTTAATCAGCAAGTGGTGAAACAGGCCCTTAGTGTCTTTAAGTTACTATCTACTATAAGTTAAAATCTTCTAATAAATTCTTTTTATCTGTCAAATAAAATCTAATGAAATTTTAATTAAGTATACTAACAAAAGCTAATACAATATCACAAATTTAGTATAAATCTCACAGATGATGCATGCTTAGCATTAGCACTAAACTAGTCTAAAAGAGACAATAGCCATAAGGCCTATTTGATCCTGTTTCATCGAGCCATTTCAGACAGTCCAATGAAATTAATGCTTGAAACTTGAAAATCGAACAATCTTCAACTTTAATGACGATTTCCCAGCAAATAACATTTCTTACTCAATACCTTTATTGAAGCGGTAACATCGTTATTCTTTCTTTTCCTTTTCTTTTGGTGAGGTATAAGGCCCAAAGCATCGCGCCCACCACTTGGCCACACCATATCGTACTCTAGCAGCCGCAATATCACAAATGTGTCATCTAGGCTGCTTAAATAAGTTCAGCACGTTGCCTAGTGATTCGTCGCTTAAGCCCAAAACAGAATGAATGCAGAAACTTCGACTTCAACTTTGCATTTTGACAGTTTCATACTTTTTCTATAGTACTCACGTTCAGTTAACAGAATCAATGCAGTAAGCGTTGCAGTAAACTTTGCGCCGACTTCGACTTTGAAAATTTTAAAAGTTGCTGCACAAGTTGCAGAGCTACCAACACAACATTTCAATTTTGCCACTGTAGCCAAATTAGAAAATTTAAATTGATTGAGTTTATTGTATGCAAAATTTAATAATTGCAGGTAATATACTTAAAAGTCGCATACAATAAAAAAAAATTGGTAAATTTTTAAAATTTATAATTTTTGTTATGTTATTAAATGGTGATCGTAATTGTAAATTCTAGCTGTCAAATTATCGACTTTGAAGTTCTGAAATGAATGTGTTAGCGCTGTGCTGCAAAGTCGACTTTACTGCAACGGTGAAGTCAAAGTCGAAGTTTCTGCATTCATTCTGTTTTGGGCTTTAGACTTGAAGGTACAAACCAGATTGGAGCGGCGCCGGTGGAAGTGGCAGTCGACGGAATTTAGATTCCGCTTTAGCTAACAGATTGGAGCGGAGCGGACAAATTTAACGGAATTTAACGGACGACGGAATTGAAATAAACGAATTTGAAATTTTTAATGTAAATATAATTTTATGAATTTATGCTGTAGTTTTTTAATTATTTGTTTTGTAAAAACACATGATTGTTAATTGCAACTTTGCTCTTACCTGGAATTAAAAATTTAAGTTATTTTCAATATTTTCGTATATTATTTTTTTTCAATAATTTAGTAAAGAAAAATTTACTTGGAATTAAAAAATGGAAGAATTGTTTTAAAAATTGAGCTGCTATATAATATTTAGCCATTTACCGAAGATTACCCGAAATTTAAAAATTAAAGGGTTTGTTTTGAAAGAGCGTGGTTCCATGACCTCTTTTATGATATCTATTAAGCTGCTCTCCAGGGTATTTCCGTGTCGTATTTTAATGGTACAAGGGGCTGCTTTAAGATTAGAATAATTCTTTACCCTATATGAAGCTTTGAATGGGCGTGTAACATTTTTTCACCGAGAAGGAATTTCTCTTGTTAAGAAGAGAAAGAAATGGGCATATGTGTTCATGTTTTCATTCAAGGAAGTTTTTGATGACCATTATTGCTTCTCTTTTCTGTAAAACCAATTTTTATTAAGTAGTAGTAGACAACCTTAACACCACAACCACCTGGTGTATCATACTTTATCAAGCGGGTACAAAAAAATCGAAGGAGTTCCGCAGTATGTGTATAAACGCCCATAAGTGAGCGTTTCATAAAAGGGATAAATATACATATTCATATATAAATGACGAATTCGCTAGAAATCTGAACTGAAAACAACCTAAAGAAATAAAATATAGCTTGCCACAGTAGATCTAATTGAGAAAAATCAAGAAAAACAAATTATTAAACAAGCACTTTTATTTTAAGACATAGCACAGTACATAATCTATGAGACATATATTCCCCTTCTCTCTTGGATAGTGTTATAACTTTCACAGCCTGAAAGTACAAAAAATGTATACTACATCATTAGAAAGCAATAAAAATACTTCTCACCTTTCCGGGTTTCCGCCCAAAATATCTAGCATCACTATCTCCAGCTTGAATCCTCAGCATGTTTTATTTCAACTTTTATCTGACAAAAATCTTTAACTACAAAACTTTCCCAGAAATAAATATAATAACTTACTTTGGCTCCTGTTTTTCCTCAGCTATCACAACACAAGCTCTGGTTCCAGAATTTTATATTATTTAATCGCATGTTAAATTCCTCTAGGAAAAATACAAACATTTCAACATTTGGATCATTGTTTTTCACTAATAATTAAAGTTACAAGTTATTAGTATTTATTAGAAAATGAATAACATCACAGAACCTTCAAGTATCTCCAAAAGTTTAAATTAATCAAGTTCAATTTAATTCATCTTGAGTTTGCAAAATAAAGACAAGAATTTTTTTTTATTGTTTACTGTTTTGGTTTGATTTTATTATAAAAATTAGTTTTAAATACCTGCAACACAGTCTTTCTAATCCCCCATAATTTATAAATAACTCCTTTTTTCCATTATATAATAAATTGCATTAATTTATTTAAAATACTAAAAAAATTTCACGAATTAATTTGAAAATAACGGCCAAACAGCAACACAACCAAATTGTCAAATTGCAGGCAGACAGCAGTTTAAAACAAAAAATGTGTACTAAATGTGTACTAAATCAGTTTTTAATGGTTGGTACCACTTAGCGGCGGCTGCAGAATTCGAAATTGCTCTAATTTCTCCGCGCCGCTAGGCCTCTCCTTGCCATTGTGTTAGCATATATGGTGGCCCGTGTATTTTAAACGTTTTCCCGTCGCCGTCGACTGCCACTTCCACCGTCGACGCTCCAAACTGTTTGTATCTTGACTGTTTGAGCCAAGTAGCGCTTAACAAGGAGATCTCACTCCTTGCTATCATGGTACAATGACAAAGAATATGAAGAGTGAAAGCAAAAGCAAAGCCTACAGCTTGTATCTTGTGCTCTTCTGATGAACTTTAACTGGAGATTTAAGCTTTAGTGTCCGGTAATCAAGCCAATCAGTGTTCCGATGTGTCCGTGTTACAAGAAAGCACAGGAAGAAACAATTTGAAGTTGGGCAAACCAGGTGAGAACTCCAGCGCTCGGCATGTCTCAATCGACAAAAGTACTTCGTCTTCACCAAGCTGGTCAATGTCATAATATCCGAAAGAATGCACTGTCAAAGCCCTGTCCAGCCTTCACTATTTTATTGCCTTTAATACCCAGATGAACCCGGATCTGAACAAGAAGAGTAGCAAACTCAGCTAACCAAAGGCATCTTTATATTCCAAGACTAGTGTAGACTAGGGCCTATGGGACCTTAGCGCTCTGCCTGCCGTTTGTATGTCAGAAAAGATAAGAATCCTGCGGTACCGTAGGGAATAGCATATCTTAGATGTGCACGAAAGAGGGCCTAAACTTTAAGATTTTGACGAGAATGAGGTACAATACCATTCTCGCTTGCAGAATCTCCAGTATAACACTGTAGAGCACCATTACCCCTGACCAATCCAAGGCTAGGTGCTACTGAAAAGGCCTCATAAGTTACACTTGGCCCATTGATAGTGGTGTAATACATGTCCTTCTTTTCTGAACCCCATGTAAGCAAATTCAAAGGCCCCGCAACAGAGCCACTAAAATCTGTGAGACTCACTCATCAAATTATTAACGGTGATGCTTGTACTGAAGTTTGGCATTTTTCATTTACAAGAATGTCCTTATATAACAATAAACAAAGGAATCAGAACAGTTTTTGCAGCTAGTTTTTGGTCCTGGTCACCCATCTAATTACACTCTGTATGTTATGCTGCTTGACTTGATTATGATCGAACCAGAATCCGTCTCCAGTGTACAAATAGGCCCAGTGTTACCTCTAGGTACTCGCGGTGTTTTTAACTGCCCAAGTTCTGCTATAAGAGTGGATTCTGTCAACTCCGGGAATGTTCGTTTTCGGGTATATGTTGTACCAGGATTATTTTTTCGGTACTGACATTTAGGCTGTGTTCCCAAATAGAACCCAGCATACTGGCTAGTGCTAATAACGTCGATTCTGTATTTTTTCAATATTAATTGCGTGCGATTTAAGACAACATTATCACTGGCCGAAATGCTTGATTCTATTTCGGATTACAGATTTAGTATTAAGATAGAACACCAGCTGAAGACCAAATCAAGTGTCTGCCGAAGAAGCCATGCCGTGATAGCCCCTGTTTTACCGGTGAGTATGATAACATCATCTTCTGGTCAAGAATTGATTCTCCCATAGAGTAGCTCTAAGAATTCATCTATAAATACAAGACACCACAGGAGTGGATATATGACTCTCCTTTTGCTGTAGAGCCTCCAGAGACCTTGCACATGAGTGACCATAGATTTCCAAGCATCCAGTCAAAAAAAGTGCTGCTTAGACATCTTCTACTTAGAGATATAGTATCGCAAGTTATTTTGTCAAAGGCTGAGTCAATATTGAGAAAGGCCGCTTACACTTTCGCATTACAGTTTCGAGTTTGAAGACCAATTTATGAAGAGCCGACTCAGTGGACTAGTACGTTAGCATAGTACCTCTAATGTGCTTGTCGCCAACTTTCGCCAATCCCTTCAAAGCAACAGGCGAGAGCCTTATCGGCTTGAAGAATTGAGTCTGGGTGAAGGGCAGTATAGAAAATTTATCATCTTTCGCAATCGAATAGCCTTCCTAATATCTTCAATCGTAAGCGCAGCATCGCCTGCCAATCAGCAACCGGTCTCTCTTTCGAGTAAATATTTGTACCTGGACAGTGTACTTAAAGTAACAATGGGCCCTATTCAGTAAATTTTTCATTAAATAACATTTTATGTTATGTTATGATGATAAAATTTCTCCTTCATAAAATAAAAATAAAATATTTTAAAAATTCGTATTCTGTCATGCTTTCTTAAAATTATTTTATGAAGTCTTTTATGAACACATAACATAAAACATTTAGTACAGGGTTTAGTACATTTAGGGTTCTATTACGTTTTGAACAGCTGATCGGTTGAAAATGAAAACAAATAAAATAATGAATGAAAACAAAATCAAAGCGCGCCTTGTTTCAGTATCTGACAAAATACAATTTTCTTAATGCGTTGGGCATATTAATTTTTAATTTAACTCAAAACTCAATGAAAACTAGTTTCAAGCAAATGTCAATTCCCGTCTGTTATTTTCATAAAATGGGTTAAAATACCTGTAAAATGTGTTGCTTAGATTATTTTATGTTATGAAGCGTAACAGGAAATATTTTAGGTTATGATCGATAAAATAAAATAAAATTTTGTCGGACAGAATAGGATTTTAGAGAATTCTTTTATGTTATGGCATAACAAATTCTTTTATGTTATGGCATATCAAGGTTTCTTCTATAATTTGTGTAAAAAGACCATTGACTCCCTTTATAGATCCAATATCTTCAGACTCACGAGTGCTTTATAGAGTTTTGTAAAGTATCGAATAACTTCAATGCTCTGGCAATTGTTTATTCAGCTACTCCTTTTCGCTTTTTTAATATAGTTGGTTAGCTGAAAGGCATATTTGACGAAATATAGTTGCACATGGAAAACTAGGAACACTACTATAGTTTGGACAGACTGTACGAAGCTCCGAACCTCTGAAGAAAGAATGCTAGGATTTCAAGGCTAAACAAATCAATAAGAGACCAAGAAAGGTGCATCGCAAAAACTTGATTAGGACATATTGAAGATCGGTCTTCTACCGTGTGCTCGGGATAAGTTTGATATTCGGCAAAAGTATGTAACCTCTCAATAACAGCATTAAAATGATAAACGAAAGAACACGGCTCTACAACCATGATCCAGTCCAGACCTCTCGCTACTGCTCTCTCCACAGGTTTCCATTCACGGACTCTCAGTTACTGTTTGTCTCCCTAAAGCTCCGAGTGTTCTGGTCTATACCCTAATTCCAGCAGAGATCTCGTCTATCTCGCTGTCACAACGTATAAACCTACCACAAAAAACGTTCAGCACAGGTTCATTTTAACGCATACGAGCTAGATGTCCTGGTCACGTACCAAGCTTTTTCTCTACATGATATCTATGTACCTATAGCGCTCGTTCATCTTGTTATTATAGCATCTCCCTCATACGGGACCAACTATTTTCGCATGGACTTTCCTTCTGAACACGGCAAGAGGTCATAGTGATTTTTGCTGATAGCCAAGTCCCGAATCCTTATGCACAAGCAACACCATCGTCTTTTACAACAGCTGTTTGGATGACATGGTTTAATGTTTGAATTTGAAAAGCCTTGACAGGCTATAGTGGTCTTTTCTGGCTTTTAGCAACCATGTGTCCATTCCTCATTCCATATTTTTGTCGTCTGCTGTTATATTGACCCAAAGCGGGTGAAAGGTTGTACTATTTAAAATTCATGTTCCTTGAATGAGTGACCACTGTTAGATCCTGTTCTTGTTCTTTATTTTGTTTTCATTAATTTACAGCCTCAGTTTCGTGCTCAATACAAATAAAATCGTTGTGTAAAGCCTTTGATCTACGTCCAATGATAGCAATGTCGTATGCATAAGCCATTTGAAGTAGCAATTTTTGTGTATTCCTTTCATTCGACGAAAGTTTGTTGTCAGACATTGCATTGAATTTTGACCGACTACCATTCCATAGGTCTGTGGTTCGATTCTAGCAGCGGCATTTACCTCTGAGCTTTCTTTTAAAAAATTATCTGCACTACCAAAAATATTGTGAATGTTTGAGCTTTCTGAATAGCCTTTTATATCAAAACCTGAATTCAATCCACTTTCAGTGTTAGTTTCAGTGACTTCTCTAAACACCTGCAAACAAAATCAAAATCAAGAGAACACTTAGCTGTTTTACCGCTATTTTCTCCTCTTTCGACAAAAAGTTCTCTTCAGTGTATGATTAACAAATAATGGAGACATCGCAGCTTCTTCCACCATATCCAAAAGAAAGGATCATTTATAGCTAGCAGAATCTAGCGCAGCAGCAGGAACTTCAAGTAGCCACGAAGAATCTTCTTAAATCGTTCACTGCTACGAGTTGCCTTAGAGTCCTATCAACTAGCCGAAGTGGTTTTGCCAAATTAAGATGAAGTATTTACCCAGCTGGAAATCGAATGGAGACGACGTAGCCGCAGGTATTCTTGCACCAACTTTCTCCAGGTGTGACAGAACAAATTTCTCATTCAAGAGATAAGCTGAATGCATATAAGATGCAACTTATATGTCGGATTTTGGGCTTATCTCTTCTGTGTGAGCAATTTTCACAATTTAGTCCAGAAACCACTTCTTGCTGTGAAAGTCATTGCGGAGAATTATTGTTTCCATTTTATATGAAAAATTTGTGGGTGTTCCAAAAGCATTAAAGTTCCTTTGTTGGCTGAAATCATTAATTAAAGAACACTGCCCCAATGGTTGCAAAATGATTTAAAGTATCCCTTTTTTCCGATGTTTAATGACTAGATTCGATTAGGTTTTTACCTGAAAGGTAGTTAGAACAAAGAAAGGTATTTCCATCGCGCCCTGGCTCCCACGCTTTCCTGATCTTTATGGTCGAGCTTGGAAGCGCTTCGAACGCGAGTTCAAATGATCTAATACACCTCACTAATTACTGGCATTTATCAGACTAATTGCTGCCGAGATTACTTTCTTTGAGATATCTCTCACAACAGCAAGAAGGCATTGGGTATATGGCACGGAGCCCCACTTCTCCTCGACAATCTCGGCGCATCATTCCAAAAAGTATACGAGACTCGAGCTATATGCTTTCCTCGTGATTAACTGATGATTTCACGAGCCGAAATCTCCAAGAGCTCCATCTCTAGGCACTGGCTGGCCATTAAACTAGTGCTTGATAAATGACACCCCATAAGTCATTCGGACGTGTGCCCCTCGCCAGCAACGTCTTCTGCCCTCATCCGGACCAGCCAGCATCTGGGATGCTCAGGGATTCCTTGCAGCGGGAATTGTGGGTGGGGGACCAGCTGATTATCTCGATTGTCTCAACTCCGACTTTGCGGTTAATTTTTTGGGTTCCTTTTTTTTCTTTCTCTCTTTGGAATTTAATTAAAAACATTCCGCAAATATTTTTGTCATTTGGGGAGATTTTCTGGGAAGCAGCCCTGGAGCGTGCCATGCGGTATCTTAGTTAGTCTTGGGACAATAACGTGCACGTCGAGGGGGGCCATGCCTGTCGCTTGGGGTTGCCATCCGATGGTGGGCCGGTGTACTTATGAATCATAAATCAGAATTTTCAGTGAAATCGAGAGAACTTAATTAACTTGAAAATTTATTAAGTCTTTTATCATTGAAATTCATTGGACCCTGAGCCACCGTGGAACAACACTGCGCCTTCATGATGAAAGAAGACTCCGCTGTTTTCTGCTATGCTGAGATAAACTTTTCTTGTGGCAAATTTATATGCAAATCATTTTTTCCACACCTCCCCCCTCCCTCAATCAGGCAGTAGCTCCTTCAGCCCGGACAAATCACTTACCCGAAGAATCCTTAAGGATGCTGGTACTTTGTTAACCGTCTTGTACCATTTTTAATTGGCTTTCATTGTCGGGAAATTGAGGTTTCCCGGTTTATGATAAACAGAAAAGAAAAAAATTGAAAAAAAAAATCATCCAAGTTCAGGTAGTCGGGGTGCGCCATGACGCATCTGCTGTGGGTGATAAGAATTATGGACCGACCACCCAACCATGGTCGTGGTTTTATGAATAATGCATCTCTGGGGCAGACCCTGGGCTCCTTTATGCGCTGTGAAAGTAAAAAAAACGCACACAACAAAAAAAATGGCCCATAAATCCTCCACAGTTACTTCTTACCGTTTTGCCTTCACTATGGATACTTTGATAGATAAAAACCCGAGCAGTGGCCATGTCAGCGAATTAAACGGGATTAAGGGGAATAGTGGCTACGATTACACTGTACTGGCAAGAAGCTCTTGTTTTATGATTTACCGAGTTTTATGGTAGAGGTGAGCTTCGCTAGACTAGGGTATTAAGCAGGGATTTCAGGATATGTCCATTGTTAGGTTTTTGAAGGACATAAACTTTACTAAACCCTATGATGAAAAAAGTTCCTAAAGATTCAAGTACATGAAAGAGTAAAATCAGTAAAATTCGGGGAATGACATCTATTTTCTTTTTATGTGAAAGTCTAAGCTCAGGTGTCACCCTTTATACTACCAAGTCTGCGGGATGCTTGAGGAGAAGGTGGTGATGGTGATCCTCGCATCCAAACTCCCGTCAATCTTGATAAGCAGCCGACAAAGACTGTGACGCCGGCAGTACTAGATGAACAAGGAGGTGTGCCGTACTAGATGAACAAGGCGCTGTGCCGTCGGTGAAATTATTTCCATATTTGAAACCACGCTTTTGATGATTACGCCTTCCAGAATCTTTTACAAAAATGGAATCTTTCTGAAACAAATTTTTAAAATCTGTTTGGTACCAGCTGACGTTCTTTTAACACATTTTCTCGTTATCAAGCAACTGACAAAGTCGATTCCACTGATGGCTCATTCGATATGCGAAGTCGATACCTGACAGTCGTGGCACACACATCTTCGCGTCACTCTTTTTCATTCCTTAATAGTCAAGAGGAAGCACGAAGAATACAACAACTTTAATTGCTCTAATACTTAGGACCCAGCATACTACTGAACAAAGCTCCCAGAAAAAAAAGTGCCAATCTAGGCTTCAGAACAAGAAAGAGAGTATAGTATAGAGATAACTGCCTTTTTGCTATCGGCGATATTATCATATCAGTCTGAAAGGAATGAAAAAATGCCAATAACAACACGTGGTTTCACTGCACGAACTGCCATCGAATATTAACCCCATAACACGATATCTTCGACGATCGAACAAAATATGACTTCTTCGCTTATGCTTGCAGCCGAAGGTAGAATATTGGGTAGCAAATAGATATATAACGAACGAATCTAAGTAAGTAGAAATGTAATTCAGATGGAAGAAGTGGAAAGGCCCCAGGACTAACCCGCTGCAAGAAATCGAGCCCCAACTTCACATATGGTAGTCATACACACTAACCAGGGACGGGCACCCTAAAAACGGTTGGTTCGCATTCGTTATAACCGCAATAGGGGCCTCGGTAGTCTAGGGAGTAAGGCGGCTGGCTACTATCCCAGAGGTCCCGGTTTCGAATCCCGGCAGAGCCCCACGGTCCTTCGCCTTTCCCACCTTCTTTCTTCTTCCCTCCTTACATTCCTCATTCCCCCCGTCATAGCCTTCCGCTAGCACTGCCCCGCTCCACCAAGCGCATGTCATCGGTTGGTTGATGGGATTCAACTCGTTTCAGGAGGCATAACACTCCAGCGAGTTGTTTCTCATTGCCCCGATGCCAGAGTCGCGATAGAAATGGTTGGGGTTAGGTGGTTGTGGCAGTTACTTCCTACTTCTCTCTTCCTCTTCACTATCTATCGACTAGAGCTTGCTGTTTGACATTGCACTCTATACGAAGAAAATAGATTGTCGACTGTACAAAGGGCTTTCCCTGAGCTCTAGTCTTCCACATAAAAAAAAAAAAAAAATAACTAACCAAAGACTCGGGCAAAAAAAAACAAAATATCTAACAATACTCGAAAGTTAAAACTAGTTTTTGTGCAGAGAGCAATGGACAATGGTCTCCTACGAAAACTAACATCGCCCCATAAGGGCAAGCGCCAAAGACTGGATCTAACTTCAGGGCCCCACCTCTTTATCCTATATCTTACTTTGCTTCCTAAGCGATACTCCGCCGATATTCACTCTCTTCTCAGCAACTCGTATCACTGCCTAGTCAGCGCTACTACCTGTTGCTTAAAGTCCCATATGAAGCTTCTGTCACAACAAACACAGCTTCGAAACGAACTGCCTGACACCTAGAGCTGTTTTACACGGTGCGCTCCAGCGCATGTGCCTCACGAACGTTTGGAGATGAAGAAAGGAGTGGGAATGAAGAGAGGTACCACCCCACTTCTCCCTTTATCCACAAAGTTCGTGAGGCACATGCGCTGGAGCGCACCGTCTAAACCGGCTCTTACTGAGACTTATTCGCTTCTTCCAAGACGACTACTGGGATATGTGTTTCCATAGGGAGAACTTCAACTTTCTGCGCCATCTCACCTCCTCATTGTACCAAGTCTATAAGGCCTAGGCTAAATATATGATTAAATAGGAAATGTATGAAAGCAAGAAGCCACACATACCCTGTACTGTACTGATTCCTCAAATGAGTCACTTTGTCATGAGTACATTGATTTAAAAAAACATCCTGTAAATTCACCATCAGCAAAGTAAAATCATCTTTTGATAACAGATTGACAAGTAAAGTCCGCAATGCTACCGCTGGCAATAAAAATCTCGGGTTTTTGGTCACTTCGATCAAGTAGAAGTTTACTTCATTCACAACTTCGTCTTTTATTTACAAGGGGGCGGGCGGGATAACAGAAAGCAAACCGCCTCGAATAGTTCTTTGATTGTCACAACCATGCTATATCCGTCCTCGAGTTTTTAGCTGTCTCAAAGAGATTAACGCAAATAACTCCATCAGCAAGGATATTAGAAATTCTATGGCATGAGTCTCACTTTTGGCTATATCTGTGCACAAAATCTTTTCCTTGTCATACTTATTCGGAATTCTGCGGTTTATCCAGATTGTTGGAAACTAACTTATGTTGAGCCCATACCAAAAAAAAATTTACTGCACCAACACTTCCAACTACCAAACAGCAATTACCTCAGCCCATATAACCAAGTTTAATTCAAGGCAGGATCGCCTAGCTGCTGGTTGAAGGAGTGATATGCATCTCATAAGGAAACTAAGGGTCATTCAATCGCAGGTCCTCGGTTAATGTTATGTCTAGGATTTTAAGAGATGGGTCTGTCGTTAGTTCCAGGCTGTCCACAGAGATAGATTATCTTGAATCTACTCAAATATTAGACGCAATACAGGTTTGGACAAAAACGATCTGCTGGCGACCTTCTTTTGTGCCTAACACTCAATAAAAATTCATCGCTTTGGTGAGTCTGGCCTGGGTTGCTCTAGACATCTCCAAGGCTTAAGGGACAGGCCACATTACTCTGCTTACTACGCTCCAAGCACAGCCCTCAATTGAAAAAAAATAAAATAAGAACAGAAATCAATTGAGAGTCCGATTTAAGAGACAATTTCAATCAGGATCTTGCCAACGCACTTTTTCTTATCTTTATAAATGATCTACTCTCTAAACCCTCCAGTCTTTAGGACGGAAGGACACTTCGCTGAGGAAGATACTTTACGGTACTCTCACGCCTACGACACGACAATGCAAGACGAACACTTGCCACAACTTGCCTTTTTATTGAAAGGTGATATTCAATTCAATCAACTTCATTGTTGATTGGAGGCGCAAGCATCGTGTCGAATTTAACGCTTCTAAAAAACTAAGTAGGTACTGGCTTTTTTCTAATGATACCTGCTTTACTATTCCTTTCGTTTTTCAGTGGACGATCTGAATCGAACGGCTGATTCATCTCTTAACATTCTAACCGTGACATTAACAATGATCACATATTCCAAATCGCCACACAAGTATCCCAATGTCGAGTATTTCAACTCTCCAGCCAACAACCCGGCCTTTAATCTACGGGTCGCTGTCCCACACTCAAACTACCTAATCATGGCAAATGCAGAACAGCACAATTAAACTCATTAGCTGTGTTCCAAAATTCGAGCATATTACTCGCAAGCAGTTGGCCTACTCGTTCCTACTTCTCAACAAAGGCATGAGTAGAGAGAGAAAGCCAACTGTTTGAGAGCACTTTGCTCGAATTTTGGAACACAGCTATTAGAGATAGCACCATTTGGTCCACCATTTGAGGTGCGCCATTTAGACCTTCGGTATTTCAATATTGAATAACTGTGACATTTTATAGCCGATTTTGACAAATGAGCAAGATTTATTTAAGAAATACCCCACCATTTATTTCAAATCAGTTTTTGAATACAATGTCGATTAAATGACCACCTCCATTCGATACGCAAAAAACAGCTCTTTTTCGAGCATCCTGCATAACATTGGCCAGCATTTCCGGGGTTATAGCAGCTATTTCAGCTCGAATGTTAGCTTTGAGCTCGTCAATGATTTTCGGCTTGCTGGCATAAACTTTCCCTTTTAAATAACCCCACAGAAAAATGTCTGGTGCCACTTCAAATCACCATTTTTCGACACAAAGTGTTTTTACAATAAACATGCACAGTTTTCACAATTGAACGATTATTTTCAATGTAAAGCGCTACAATTTCAGCGCTTTCTTTCGGTGTGTATTGACTCATAGCTAAAATGGTACTGAATGGGCGCGTTTAGGCCCTAGTTAATTTAACTGAGTTAGCCAAGTTAACAATGGCATAAACAGCAATTTTTTTAGCGCTGTTAGCTAACTTATTTCTGGTTTTTGGCTTAGCTAATATATAGCACAGCCAAAATCATTTGACGTTTGCTTGTAAATTTTTGTTGTAAGCAAATAATTTAGAAATATTTCAATGCAGCATGAAGATATTATCATTATTATTCATTTTTTAGCTTTTTGTTATTTGTAAAATGAGAAATGTTATTATTTTTGCTGTTATTAGCTGTAAAATGAGAACTGTCAAATGGCATGCTAGAAACGGTTAACAGCGCAAATTTAACAGAGTTAAAATAACTCGGGCCTAAACGCGCCCAATGACGTTTAAGAATCGTGTACATTTATCGAAATCGGCTAAAAAATGTCAGATTTATTCAATGTTGAAATACCGAAGGTCTAGATGGCGCACCCATCGTAGGAAAGTTGTAACTCTTGAAAAATTTACCGATATTAACATGAATGTATAAAAATTTAAAATCCTCTGCTCCACACGACATCACTCCTTCCGCAACACAAAACTAGAACGTTCGTCTCATTCTCACAGATTGGAGACCTTCTTTTCGCGCAAAACGACAATCGAAGCATTGGTTTATAAATAGAACAACTCGACTGTGGAACCATCTGTCACAGAAAGTATTCCCGGGCACATACAACCTCCAAAAGCTCAAACGCATGTTTCATCACCTTCTCCTTGAAGACCCTCTAGGCGCGTTTTAGTCCTTTATCTGTATTTCGAATCAATCTTACTACTAGCCATTGCACCTTGACTTGTATGACACGCCTAACTAGTAGTACAAATGGTTACTCCTAAGCTTAGTTCTGCCACATAAAAAGGGGTGAACTCTGGATAGAAATAAAATTCATTAAAATTTTTCTCTGTCAAACTAATCAACATAGGGTGTGTCCAGAAAATAATGTAAATTGCCTGACCATATATACACATACTGAAACATTTCGGAAGACCATCCTTAAAATATTCTAATCAAGGATTTCAAACCAGAATCTGTATCATGCCTGGTCCATAAATTTCTATAAAGTCAACCCTTTTACAGCGACACAATATGTCCTATGGCACCATGATTATTCTTAACACAATAAATTTGCATAGTTTTATGTTTTCCTCAAAAATACCACAATTTGGGGGCGGAAGAAGTCATTTAGAATTCTGCGAGTACAAACCTTGCATTTCCCAGTCTGTTACAGCCGAAACCTCAGAAACTTTATTTCCTCCCCTCCTACCCTTGTGCCTTAAGTAGCAAACAAGCGAAAAACCAAAAAAAAAAATAACCAACCCCGAAAAGATCCACTTCGAGGCTGAAATTGTATCCTTAAGCTACCGACGTGTAGTCCTGGAAAACGGCGGATTTCGTCCTGTTACAAGAAAACTGACGGGAATTTTGGTGGCATTAGTTATTCCGTGGGCGTTCTGCAAAGTGGATATTGATATTTCTCCAAATTTGATATTTATGTTCCACCCCCGGCCTATCGGCGGCAATTTGTATGCAGACCGCAGAAGGATTCGTCCGATTCTGGCCCAACAATATGCAGTGGTTAAGGACGATAAGAAAAGTTATTTTTTTGGTGCTTCTCTGCTACAACGGAAAAGTGAAATTTTTTTTTGTATGAAAATGAAAAATGTGTGAAAATTTATTGACACCTTTTTTTTACCACCTTTGATGTTATTGAAGCGTGACTTGTGGGGAAATTTCATATGTGACAAAGTTTTTCAAAGGATGCCAATATGTGATGGGGTGGAGGCTGCTCGGATAGGGGAAGGCTGTAAATTTTTTGAGTGAAATTTGTTGCTTTATCGAATTCGACAGGGGTTGGTGGATGCATATTGATTTATTGCTTTATTAGACCAATTTTAAAATTTCAAATTGAGTTATTAAAGGAAACATTTTTGATGTTGTTGTTGTTACAGAAACGAAGTGCTGCACTAACTTTACGGGCTTCACTTCCTGTATGTAAGCTGTTGTAATACCAAATGATTTTGTCCCAAAAAGTTTACACTTCGCACCCAAAAAACGGAGGCGTCCCTTTTCAGGAAATCTTTGTGGCACATACATGTATATATAAAAACCCCATTTGTGACAAAACAAAGTACTTAACCACATGTTTCCTAATACCGTGCCTAATCCTTTACAAATTATTTAATTTTGCTCATCTCTTGAATGGAAACTAGACAATTTTAATACTTTCCCAGCATTGAAGGGCTTCGGGCTGTTGTACGCCCAGGGCTATGTGGGGACACCCATTGAGAGATTCCGAGAAGCCCCTGCGTGTATAATTAACTACAAGTGCTCCGAAGTATTAAAATGATTTGTGGCCGTTCACATGTGATTTATATTTAATAAAGCTTTCCTCTATCGGGACGAATGTCTTTTTCGCTTTCCTTCCAAGAGAGAGAGTGGCCCTGTGGAGGATTTGCCCCATTCACAATCCATTCATCCCCGGGCGGTGGCGGTAGCGGTATGCCCAGTGGGGAAAGGATCTTTCTTTGGAGGCACACATGCACCCGGCCTTCCTTACCATAGGCAAATGTGACATGAATCACACAGTGACTTGTGCAGAGTGAGAGAGAGACGAAGCAGGGCTTAACGACGCATGTAACGTGATTAATTCCCCAAACGAAAATGATTTACCGCCATTCAAACGGGGCGGAGGTGGAACTTTTATGCGTAATTAGTCTTTTCGCATTGATAATGTTTAATTATTTGCAATTTGTTTCGGATGAACATGTGGATTTTTCGAGGATGAATGGTGTATGTTGGCTTAATGCATGCCTATCAATTTTTATGACAGAATTAATATGGGAAATGCGCGCTTGATAAGAACTAATGTTTTTTCATTACATAAATTACATATGCATAGGTGAAGGTCTTCTATGGTTTCTGGTTAAAAACTGAATGAACTAGATTTCACACGCTTCTTTAGAAGCTTGCTTAATTCAATTTAGGGAGGTCTGCAGAGATCGGAACAAGTGGTGATAAGTGGGTGCTATGTCTGGACTATACGATGGATGCATCAAAACTTCTCAGCCAAACTCGACCGCCTTTTGACAGGTCATCAAAGAACACGGTATACAGAAACAAGGTAATGTAAAAGAGAAATGTCATTTGAATGCTGACGTCACTCGGCAAGTCTTCCCCATACAAAATCGAAATTGTTGTTGTTGTTTTCTGTATTAACTTGCCTGGTGATGTCGGCTTTTTCTACGATATTCGTACGATATTCGAGCTGTCAGTCTCTTTTACACTACCTTGTTTCTGTATACCGTGATCAAAGAACACGGTATACAGAAACAAGGCAATGTAAAAGACTGAATATCGTAGAATATCGTATTAGTGCGACTTCACTCGGCAAGTCTTCCCCATACAAAATCGAAATTGTTGTTGTTGTTTTCTGTATTAACCTTGCCGGGTGACGTCGCCTTTTTCTACGATATTCGCACTTACGATACGATATTTCGTCTTTTACATTACCTTGTTTCTGTATACCGTGATCAAAGAAGTGAGTTGTCAAGGGTTGCCATGTTTGAAGCCGTTTTCGTTCAATGGCCTAAGGTAAACTCTCTAGCTGTTCCCAGTGGAGTCGGGAAGCAACCGCCTGACAAACTGAAAGTGCCTCATAGTAGGCAATTCTCTTCCAGTTCCACTACACACACAGCATCAACTTTTCGACGTCAATCCTGGCTGCTGACATGCTTATCTTCCTGGACTTTCTCAAGAATTTCATCAACAGCAGAGCGTGAGCAAAGGAGACTCCTGCTGGCCTACAGCAACAGGATGAAACCGAGGATTACGGGTGGTTCAGTGCAACTTGCAATACAGTAGGGCTACCTCGGCAGTCCTTTGCAAGGTGCTGGCCACCTAAGCTATCGACGTGGTTCTTGTACAAGAGCCTTGGGTAAGCAACGACACTATACAGAGATTGCAGGTAGCATGCAGTGATGTAAACGGCGACCCTCGGACCTGTTAGTCCGGGGAAATTAACAAAAAAAAACGCACGAAAGGAGACAAAATTCCAAAATGGCTGCTGAAAATTGGTCGACAGCTTTCTTGGGACTTTCTAAAAAAAATTCGGAATCACAAAAAAAAACATGGCCGCCGGTGATATCACTTTTTAGGCAAAAAATCACTCAAAAACTGGTTTTTTCGAAATTTTTTTTAGTCAGTCAATACGAAACATTATTTCCTACAAAATACCCCTCTTGTAATTTTTTCGAAAACCTTGACCTTTCTGAATTATTCAAGGTATTTTTTGGCCGAAAAGTGATTTTTGGAAACTATGACCTTGAATGACTTCGAAAGGGTTGGGTTTTCGAAAAAAATGACAAGAGGGCCTTTTGTAGGAAATAACGTTTCTTATTGACTGATTAAAAAAAATTTCGAAAAAAACCAGTTTTTGAGTGATTTTTTTACCAAAAAATGATATCTCCGGCGGCCATGTTTTTTTTGTGATTCCGAATTTGTTTTCTTAGAAAGTCCAAAGGAAGATGTGGACCAATTTTCAGCCATTTCGGAATTTTGTCTCCTTAAAATGCTAATTTCCCCGGACTATGTGTCGTTTACAATAAAAACTCCAACGGAGCTTTCCTCTCATAGAGAAAAAGTAGTGAAGATGAAGATTACCAGGAGGATTATTTTATGATCAGCAGAGCTCACGTAACTCCAAATGTGAGCGTACCGTGCTTCGTTTGGACTGTTCCGTGCGTCTTTTATTGATGCGTGTCTGCAGCAGGCTGCATTTGGAAAAATAGAATTTTTACTCAGGCGTACCGTGCCTCATTTGGGTGCCATACAGGCGTTTTGACGATATCCGTGGCTGTTTCACACTAAGAACGGGCAAGTCATGGTAGGATGTGATGCGAACGCCCACCATGACGATTGGGGCAGCATTGGAGTAAACAAAAGCTCTAAGTTTCACCGCACGGATCCCACCTTTCACAATGGTAGGAAACGTAAGCTTATAGACATCATGCTGGCCACTTAGCATGTTGCTAATTACTTGAGTGACTGGCGGGTCTTAGGCAAGCCGTCGTTCTCAGAAGGCAATCACTTCTATTTTAGGGTAGGTGAGTCCTTGGAAATAGTGAGGACATATAATGATTCCAGATACAGGGACTATGCAGCCTTTCACGGCAAACTTGGCAGCGTATTGATGTGTTCGATACACTCCTATTACATCTACGCTGGATGTGGAAATATCCGCGAAATTCCTTACGGAGGCAGTTACTGCTGCTTACAACAATAACTGCCCTGTTCCAAGGAGGACGCGCGGGTATATTAAGAAAACCCATGGCTCCTTCACACACTAGGGAAGAAACGATAATACTAAAATACAAGTACTTCAAGCACAGTTCGGAGCCACAGATTCTGCTTGGCAGATAACAGCCCCAAATTCTAGAGTGACCATCATCCTTTGATATTACAGCTAGGCTAGGCTCTAACTAGAAAAAGTGGCTGCGGTACTTTTGGAGCCAGCACCTCACCACAACAAAAAAAGAAACGAACATTTAGTGGTGTCGCTCCGATCGTGTTTCATGACCTATTTGCAATTGACGCCATCTATCGGAAAAACTCCACGTACTTTTTCACTTACCTTTCTTTACTTTATCAAAAACTAAGAATTACATATTGTTTTGAGTTCGTTTTCTACCTGGTGACGTGAACCCTCGTTGGTTGCACCATAAGGGAACTTTTTCTTTTTTAGCTCATTTTGCATGATCGGATGATCGTTGATCGTGGGTGAGGTTATTTAGAGATTTAGAGTAACACAAGGACCCATGTACACTAGGGTGGAACTTAAGTATATGGTAAAAAAAAACTTTTTTGTTTTGATATCTAATAGTGATATTTTTTTTCCTTTTTGAATGCCTAAACTACCGGTAAAAAAATTTTAACGTAATTACTTCGTCTTCCGGTTCCTCACGATGATCAAAGTTTTACCAATTTAAACAAAAAGTAATTTGAACGCAGCTCCTTACCTCATATCTGCTTAAATTAAGCGTAATATTTGCTTAATTTAAGCAGATATGAGGTAAGAGCTGCGTTTTTTACTACCATCTGTGGTGGCTGTGTGTCGACTTCCACCCACTTCCCTTTGTTAATTTAGTTATTCAACCTAGTGTGGCTTATAATCCTTTTTAATTCCAAAATTTGGCATAATATTGCGGGACTTCAACTTTCCCAAGATAAAATCATCTCTAGCTTCTGATCCACCCACGCTTTAAGCGGCTTCCATGACAGTATGACAAGGAAAACATAGAAAATCTGGTTCCATTGTTTGTTCCATTTTTTTTCAATTGTTCGTCAGAAAAGTGACAAGACAGGAGGTTCCGTCAGCTTGAAATCATTCCAGTTTATTAAATCGAAATATGTATTCAGAAGCTTCAAAATTAAGAACAGGAACTTCAAAACTTTTCTTAGGTTTAGATCTAGTTGCAATAATCCTTCTAACCGCAAGGTATCTGATATCTTTCCGGGCATCAGTTAACATTGTTAAAAGGATATTTTCATGATTACCACAGAAGGCATTTCTTTGGATAACTGGATCGATGATGTCTTTATACTGTTTTTTAAGGTATCTGGAATAGTGATGAGCAAAAATGGTCTTGGTCTTGCGGTCTTGTCTTGGTCTTGCACATTTAGCCCAAGACTTAACTCTGCTCGCAACAGCAAGACTAAGTGAGCAAGACCCAGACCAAAAGCAAGACTTTAGCAGGAGTCTCGCAAAATTCTCAACAACACTATCATCATCAGATTCTGATGTTTGGTCTTCGCGTAAAAATAAATGACACGGAACACAAAAGAGAGTACCACTATGATTCCGTTTAAATATGTATTTACGAACGTAACCCAATGTTACTCTTAACATACATAACGCCATTGCGGAATAAAGGTTCCACTTTGATTTCTTCAAGCTCGACATTATTATTGTTATTATTATTATTATTAGCATTCTTATTACATGAAGGAATGTATAATAAACAATTGAATTAATTTTTATAAAATAAAACTAACGTACAATAAGTATCATATCTATTTTTTAATTTTTCTAAACTGTTACGATAAGTCTTGCAAAAACAAGAACTGATCTCGCAAGAACAAGACCAAGACTTAGCTGGGCTCGCAAGACCAAGACAACACCAAGCCTTAGGTACGCTCGCAAGACCAAGACCAACTGAACAAGAACAAGGCGAAGACTATATTAGTCCTGTCTTGTTCTTGCGTTTGTTCATCATTAATCTGGAACAATTAATAATTTCCCACAAATGAGTAGAGCCATCCTTATAAAAAGGTTTTACTTTAATGTTAAACCACATATGACTGTAAATTTTAATGATATATTCGGCAAGAACCTTTAAATTGTAAGATGGTGTTTTACACGACACATATAAATGCAAAAGTCTGTTGGCTGTTGTTAACCAACGAGAGTGGGAGAGTTTTCCAAGGTTCCTTTTCGCTAAGTCTTTTGGAAATATTCCGCTTGATACTGCATGTCAAATTTAAAACAATACGTTTGGTCCGTACTTAAGTCCTCAAAATTCATATTCACATGTTTCAATTTTTTTATAATCCTGAATTTCCATATCTTCGCATTTTTCAAATTGTTTTCCTATTAGCCCAGAAAATCTCTTAGGTCCCGTAGTTTTCCCATCGAGTCGTTAAAATAAGTACCTGAAGGGGAGCTCATACGTATGTAGTAAGCATATTATTATGCATTGTAAAGGTTTTTTTAATTTAGTTTCCAATATCCTTATAACTCCAGCTTTACGTCCCGTATTGACAGCGGTTCCGTCGCACCCAATAGACTCACAAACACCACTTTACGTTAACTCGAACTAATCTATCATGAGTCTTATGGGGCCCTAGACTATCAATAATATTGTGCAATATTTTGATTTGTTCGTGATATTGAAAGAATGTCTGGGAAAAAGAAGGAAACCGTCAATATTTTGCTCAATATAACTGCACAATATTATTGATAGTCTATGGGCCACTTTACTCTCACTTAAGTAAATGACACTATGAAAGCCACCGTCAAACACTATGAACGCCAATCCAAACTAAACTATACATTAATTACGAAACTAAAAAGCCTTCTTCATTTTGTTTCGCATCATATAAATTTATTGATAGGCTTAAAAGGCGTAATGCAGTTTTTTCGCGTTTTACTAATTTTTCTAGAAATTCACATGCTTTGAGGAACCGGTAAACATCATTTTAAATTTAAAAGTAAAATATTTTCGTTATATGGAGTAAAAAAGAAAACAAGTTTTCACTATTACAATATTAAATTCGAAAATTCGTTTTTTAGTTCCACCCTAGTACACCCTCCAACGTTGCGCTCATCTGAACGTTATCGTTCATTTGTGCTCTGGTTCATCTTCGCGATCACAAATGATCAATGCTATTAAGGGTTAAGGGGGAACAACATGGTGTTTGCGTATCGGTTTGATCACTAGTCATCCTCCAATTCTGCTGCAGTTATTTAATTTATTTCATGCTAATTTGGTATTTTCTTATATGCAACAATATTGATCGAGTTTTGATCTTTCAAAAAAGAAAATTTTAACATCTGTTGCATATGTTTAGGAGAAACAATTTTTTTTATAGATATTGCATAAGCTTACGCTGATCAAAATTGTTTAATTTCGCAATTGAATTTTGAAACACTAGTAAATAGCAAACTCAAGTAAAAATTAATTGGTCTTACAACCCTTTAACTCCCTTACGCAACAAAAAAACTGCACATGCAAGCCATATTAACATTTCAAATCCTTTTCGAAATAAATAAATCGCATTAAGACACACAAAAGTCACAAATTTAATTACACTATAGTCGAAATGTATCAGCCACATCCTGGCCGCGGGGGTAACATATTAAGTCATAGTCTAAAAAGAACCCTTTCCAAGCATCCAACCCCAATGAACTTTAACTAAAGGGATTGAATGCAATGCAAATAAATAGGAGGAAAAAAAATTAAAACAACAACAAATGAGAGGATTTTTCATTTGTGATAAACATGGGGTTGATTATTTGACTGTCACTCGAGATCCTGTGATTCTAATACGAGGACAAGAGGACAAGGGTATGTTGTCGCACAGGGATATCATCCAACAGAAGAAGGATTTTCCTTCCACTCCCGGTCTGGCTGTGTTCCGTTCATTTCGGATTTTTCACTCGTGATTCCCAGCCTCGGTTGATTCTATTCAAAGTAAAACACCATGCAAAAGAGATTTTCCACCCTTTGATGAGCCGATATGTTGAGCAACGGATATTTTCCAGCGGTAGTTGTTGTTATGCCGTTGCGGTGGGGGTTGGTATTTAGTCGGTGGTTGGTGCTTCTTTCATCATCATCTCTCTCTCGGTTAACAGTGAGCGTTGAGTGTTAGACCACAAAAGAGGGTAATGTGAAACGTTATGGACTTGCGGTGGCTTTTGGTTTTGCGGATGATCTCGAATTACAGCGAAAAATGGGGGATGACGGAGATGCCGAAGAGGTGAAAAGGGGATACCATATATTGTGCTTATTTTTTGATTACGACCAGGACACAGGGGTTGTGATCCAGATTTAGGCAGCCATTCAGGATATGTACGGTTGCACATGGCAATCGTTATATTGTCGTAGTTGATTAATTTTTGCGATGAGTGGCTTTGGGCCTACAATGGAAGCACTTTGTTCCTTTCAAAATCAATATCTTCTACTCCAACGCACGCGCAAAAAAACAGCCTAATTTAAGCCACTCAAAAACCCCGCAAATTAAACTTTCAACCCTAACAAAAGCTCTTATCATTCCCAGACTATCAGATGCCACCGAATAGTATTTTTTTCTTCTATTCAAACCCAATACTCGTGCACCCCAGCATTTCGATTGGAAAAATTTAATTTCCTGCTAGGATAACACTCTGTCGAGAGGATGGATTCGTCGACACCCACAAAATCCTTTCGGTCTAATTTTTTCGCAATTCAAATAAAAGTAGATTCATTTCAAGATAGCGAAAAAAAAGAAATTCTCATATCCTTCCATACATACAATTATTGTACACGGAATACCAACAGAAACGGATTTATTTTCGGAAGAATATTCTCAAGGGATCGATCTGAATTGGAAAAGTGGAGTCTCCCCGCCTTTTTTCTCCACATTCATTCATATTTCTAGATACTATGAAATTTCCCAAATAGACTTGTACTGTAGCCAAATTAAATGTCAATTCGGATTTAATGCCGGTATCGATACGGGGATTATGTTAGGTAAGACTCTAGAGGTTTGTTAAGGACTTTTCGTAGTTATTATGATTGCTCAATTGTGCGAGGTTGAGAATATATAGTGTAACATTTTTTGTTGTTGTGTGTAACGATGGCGGGAATCTGTGGCACCTTAAGAATTATATTGAAAATAGAAATTCGATAAGAACCATTCGATAGTTTAAAGTTTGTACAAGAGCGCCTTAAGGCCCGTCCTCACTACGCGGACTTAGAATCCACGCGCTTTTGGTCGTACGGCCAGCCAAAAGCGCGCGTGATCTTTTAATTTTCTGAGTCATGAGTGAGAAAAAATCAGTTCTCATTTGAAACGGCGTACGCGCTTTTGAAAAGCTCATAGTGTGTGGACGCACAATGTACCTTTTTAACCACAGCCTTTTGTCCGCGTTGTTTGGCCGCACGGCCTTTACCATGGACAAAGTCGTAAAAAAGTCGTAAAAAAGTCATAAAACTCTATATAAAAAAAAAGGCAAAAGCGCGTACGACCCAAGACCGCGTACCATTAATGGTGTGGCCACACTACGCGGTCTTGGGTCGTACGCGCTTTTGCCTTTTTTTTCATATGGAGTTTTATGGCTTTTTTACGACTTTTTTACGACTTTGTCCATGGTAAAGGCCGTGCGGCCAAACAACGCGGACAAAAGGCTGTGGTTAAAAAGGTACATTGTGCGTCCACACACTATGAGCTTTTCAAAAGCGCGTACGCCGTTTCAAATGAGAACTGATTTTTTCTCACTCATGACTCAGAAAATTAAAAGATCACGCGCGCTTTTGGCTGGCCGTACGACCAAAAGCGCGTGGATTCTAAGTCCGCGTAGTGAGGACGGGCCTTAAGTAGGACTTAGTAGTTAAGCTGGAAGAAGTATCTTACCTACTTACTACTTTTGCTTTCCATTTAATAAAGCAGCGTAAATATATAGATTGATCTAGGGAATGAATGGAGGTAACTTTCAGATGTCCTTCTTTCAATGAAGTCCCGTGATATCGCTCCTCTCTCCACCAGAGCCGGAAAGTGATACACAATGTACGTGATCGTTTCAGGTTCCTCTAGGATCAACACGGAAGTATTTTAAGAATTCTAATTCTTTTCAACTGACACATAAAACTTTATGTCGTGTGAATTATGCCCAAGGAATCTGACAGATCCCCGCTGCCACGGTATACAGAAACAAGGGTAAATGTAATGGAGAAATGTCATTTGAGTGCTGACGTCACTTGGCACGCTCTTCCCATATAAAATCGGAGTTGTGTTGTTGTTTCTACATTAGTGCTGACGTCACTCGGCACAGAATTTCTACGATATTCGAAGCTGTCAACCTCTGTTACATTACCTTGTTTCTGTATACCGTGCCTGCTGCATGTTTGGTATCTCTTCCACCTGCGAGAGTTGAAAGACTAAGCGCCCCCTTTAGACCCGCTATACACGTTCAACTTTTCGTTCAATTTTAACACGTTTTTCTCTTTCGCTCGCATGCAATTGTGAAAGGGGTAAGATTATGCCTTTCGCAACGGTAGAGAAAAAAGTGTTGAAGTTGAACGAAAAGTTGAACGTGTAGAACCGGTCTTAGCCTTTGTGTATGTGATCATAGATCACATCGTAGAATCAGTGGTCCCTGTGCTGAAAGTCGAGTCGTCACGATACGACAAGTTGTTTGTGTTGGAGAAAGTGACGTTTCAGTCGAATCACAACTTCCAGTACAGGGACTTAAACTCAACTTAGCATTTCCACTTTAGGCCATTCTGCTGAAAGTCGTAATTCGACTGAAACGTCACTTTCTTCAACTCAATTCGACTGAAACGTCACTTTCTTCAACTCAAACGACTTGTCACGAAAAACGACTTTCAGCACAGCGGCCAATATCTTCGCTTGGTAAACTGAGGTGTAATTCTCCAGATTCAGCGAGTAGCCTGGGGTTATATCCTCATAGAAAATTCCTCCGCCGCCGCACCCACTATTGTTAATCATAGAACCGACCTAGTACAAAATGTTGTAATGATTTATGCAATCGCCCCACCTATCTTCTATATTAATAAAAGAACGATTCTGTATGCGTGTATGCGTGTGTGTGCGCGCTATACCGGGCACGAAGGTCCGTGGGGGTCTCCTATGATGCACCTCGAACCCCGATTTTCGAAATTCAAAATGACCGCCGAAAAATGACCGAAATTCAAAATGGCCACCTAAATTTGCCAATTGTGTTTCGATTTCCATGAAAATCGGTATCTGGGGGTTTTTAAGGTAGCCAATAACGGATTTATGATCAGAACTTATAAATACAAAATGGCCGCGCCAATATGGCTGTCGGATTTGCTAATTGTGTTCCGATTCCATTAAAAATCGGTACCTGGGGTTTTTTAAGGTAGCAAACAACGAATTTATGATCAGAACTTATAAATTCAAAATGACCGCGCCAATATGGCGGACGAATTTTTCCAATTGTATTCCGATTCCATTGAAAATCGGTATCTGGGATTTTTTAAGGTTTCAAATAACGAGTTTATGATCAAAACTTATAAATTCAAAATGGCCGCACCAATATGGCCGATGACTTTGCCAATTGTATTCCGATTCCAATGAAAATCGGTATCTGGGGGTCTTTAAAGTAACAAATAAAGAATTTATGATCAAAACTCATAAATTTTAAGTTTCGGGGCCAATATTTGGACGAATTTTGCTAAATAAATGTCATTTCCCGGTTAGCGGTATGTAGGTTTTTCAAGAGTTCGAAGAAATCAAAAAACCTTCATATCCTAGCTCCAAATGGAAAAACATTGGCCATAATGTATCCTGGTCATTTCCTCTATTGTCGTGAAGTTTGCCTCATCCTGAAATGTAGGAAATTTCTCAAATTTCCCCTTACCAGTATAGAGACAGTAAAAATGGTAGAAACATCTCTATATAATGCAATAAAAACGCTGTACAGGGCAGTTATCCACAGTTCTGCCAGTCAGACGCCTGTAAGGATATTCGGGAAACAGACCGCCAAGAAGAGGAAGGAGGAGCACATGTGTTGTTAAAAAGACACAAATTGTTCCAATTAATCCCTGACGAATCCGAGAACGCTTGAGAAGAAATATTACAATATTTTTTGTACGTAACTCTAAATTTTTATATGTTATCCAAAATCATTTTTTCCAGATTTTTTGTTGTTCTAGGACCAGGGACTGATTCCTAGTAGGCTAGGTTCAGTCCTTTAACCCAGACCTTTATCAGGAGCTTGGAGGTGAACCATAAGATTCCACATAAGGGTTCTGAACGGCTCAGACCCCTCCTTCTTATTTTTAATCAAGCGTGCGTGCTAATTCCGGGAGCCGTGCAGGCTAGTGCGTGCCTGCTGCATGCTAGGCGCGGGCGAGTTTAATTTTTACTCGGAAATTATCGTCAACTAACTTGGTGACCATAAAGGGTGCCAATAGCATACTCAGTAGACCGGTTCTAGTTCAATTGCGTAGGTCAAGCAGCATGGGACGTGTTTAGTGCTTAGCTGAGGACTGCTTGGTAAAACAACACTCGCGTTTGGAATGGTCTATGCCGATGCGGATGCATTTATACATGTTCATGCCTATAGCGGGAGCGTGCATACCTCTGGCAGGCGAATTTTTAGATTTTAGTACCTGTGGTGGAAACGTGCATGCCTGGTGGGAGCGTGCATGCTTCTAGCGAGCAAATTTTTAAATTTTCGTGCCTATGGTGGGAGCGTGCATCCCTCTGGCGGGAGCGTGCATAGTTTTAAGAGATTTGTTCGGTATGCGTGCTAGGTGCGGGTGCGTGCTTGCTTTTTAGAAGATTATCCAACTAAATTACTTTTACTCGGGCAGCATTCACTTTTAGAATTGTGATATCCCAGATCCATTAGACAACAGATAGACTTAAATTGAAAAAGATCAAGAATGAATCAAGACTACACAACACATGTTGAAACTTCCTAAAACGCAATGCTCTCCTCATTTGTTGATAATAATCAGTGCATTCCCAACTGTCTTACTTTTCACATACATCCATACCAAACAATTTAATTTCTGAAATCCTTAACAAAAGAAATTATAAAAAGGAGAATATGCTCCTCTCAAACAACATGCACACTTATTAAAAATAAAAGGATTCCAGTGAAGAATATGGCATTTATCTAATTGGGTCGCCATATAGCATCACATGTCAGAAATTATAAATAAAAAGAAATTTTACAGAACATCAAGACTAAGTGACTTCCTCTTTTATGAACAAGAATGGAGCAATTCTGTAGCAATCTTATGGGGTATATATGTATGTTATTTAACAACCGCGCGCAAAGTATACCATTGTTTTGGGGTTGTGTATCTCCGCTGTCAGGAAGACAACAATACGCCATAGAAAATATATATGGAAAAGTACTTCCACACCAACAGAAAAAGCAATTCACTTACCCAACTGAGCTTCTCATTTTAGAAACCTTTTGGAGGAGTGTAGCTTGAGAAATATGCGGTTTTTTTTGTATACGGCGAATGTGAATGTTACACAGTGTCCTTTTCAGAACAGCATCACATTCATTTATTGTCCTTTCGTGTTTAAGGGAGGTTTTTTTTGGTGTATTTAGAATATTTTGTGTATGACACAAATTTTAAATAGGATAAGCGTTTTTAGTTTAAAGTTTTTTTTTTGTAGTTGCCTAAAAGTGACTCAAAAGAAGTCTTGTTATGAAGTATGTACAAAATTATTTTATTTAGAGAATTCAAAGCTGTGACCTAATAGGGCTGTGGAATTTAATATCAACTTTTAATAACGAAAGGATTCGTTTTTCCATTTTCTTAATTTCAATACACCCAATTACAATTTTAGTACATAAACAATATTTTTTCACTTTCACCTTTTCTCTTGAGGAAATTTGCTTATAAATGATTGCATGCATACGGATACCAATCTATGCTCAATCGAATATTTCAACATTTTCTGCGTTTCAACGAAGCCGACAACTACAATTTCTCCTAAACTGTCGGAGAGAGCAGCAATAATGATACCGACCGACCGTGCAATATAAAACGGAACAGGCACGATCAACGGCAATAAAAAGAACGGGCTCGCTGGCCAGATAAATACTTTAGTCGTTGCTCAAAAACCGGATATTGGGCCAGGATAAAAAGGGCCCCAAACCGACTGTGATGAAATACACCAAACGCTGGTGACATTGTTCGTGCGTGTCTGCTGCATGCTAGATACGGGAGAGTCTTATTTTTACTCAAGCGTGCGTGCTAGTTGCGGGCGCGCGCCGTGCAGGCTAGTACATGCCTCCTGCATGTTAGGTGCGGGCGAGTTTCATTTTTAATCGAGGAGATACACACCTTGTTTGGTCGGTTCTAAGCAATTTATTCTTGTACGGTGTCGTAGCGCAGCCAGAGAAAAGTGTTTCGCGCAGTAGGAAGGATGCCAGGATATTGGTTGGCTTGGATACAAGACACTGCAACCATAACTATCATATATGGAGGATTGGTAAGACAGAAGACCAGTAGGCTTTGCTTACACGAATCTCGGATTTTGAATGGTAGACCAACAGGAAAAAAAGCGTAGGACGACCAAGAAATATAGGTGGATTAATGACACACTAGAAGATATACGAAAACTTCATATAACAAACTGGAGAGAACTAGCAAGACGTGGAGACGACTAGAAGAAGAGAGTTCAAGAGGCCCGAGTCATACAAGGATTGTAACGCCATTTAAGAAAAAACGGTATAAACGTACCGAGGTGCCAACTGCAACGCAGATCACTTGTGCTCCAAATGCACATTACAATGCAGAAGAGGTTTACCTACTCGAACCACAATTTCATTTTGATTTTTGGATTTCATAGCAATCTTTTTTCTTTTCACGTTTTTTCGTCTAATCAAATATAAGAAATATCAAGCTATGCTAACTTCAAATTTTTCACGCTTAATTAATGACAATAATTTGGCAAACAATTTTCATAAATTCGCCATCAATAAACCAACAATTTTCACTCAATTAGGCTCTTCAAAATTTATGACTCGTTATCAACAGCCATCAAAATGCAATAATGGCATTTTTACGAGATCATAAAAAATATAAAAAATTACACCCCAGCGTCAAAGTTGAAAGGTTAACCCTCTTGCATGCAAATAAAAATCACTTTTTCAAAAAAAAAGAAAAAAGCTTAGAGTAGGTAAAATCTATAAAACACCTGTTACAGGACTATAAATGTGTAAATGCGTATGCTGATGTAGCTGAAGTACGTACTCTGGGCTGGTCGGTTTTGTAAGGGTGTGTGTTATGCAATAGATATGGAAAACTTAACCAGGAGCAAGGATCTATGAATAGGAAGCTCCTGAAGTAAGACATTAACAACAGCCAGCGACTCTTAATGGCCATTAAAAGCATCCAGGGCTGCATTTATGTAAAGTTATAAAACTATTAGCCCTGTTTATAAGGGCATTGAAAGGTTTTTGGGTTTGGGAAGGAGTGTATTAGGGTAAGTTAATGGCAAGAGTACTCTTTGAGTCAGAGGAATGAATATGTAAAAAAAATTCGTTTCTTCTTGTGGTATTGGAAACAGATTTGTCTTGAAAGACTTGAACAATGAACAGCGCAAGTTCTAGTCGAAAAGTTAGTAGAGGGAAGAGTCTTGCTACTTATTTCCAGTTTATTACACGAAGTTAATACCTATTTCTTGGTCGTCCTAAGCTTCTTTTTCCTGTTGGTCTACCATTGAAAACCCGGAGTAGAATTGCTTGTTATGAAGGTCGTAAAACGTGTCCGCGCCATGGTAGCTGCCCGGTTTTATTTGTGTTACCATATTTATTTCGCCATACATTTCTTCGATCTCTTCGTTCGTTCTAATGCGCCATTCGTTTTCAAGTTCTTAAGCTCGCTACACACTGTCGTCGTTTTACTCCGCGTTCGTCGAACAGCGTTGTCCGAACGATGAACGACGATAGAAAATTGCAGTGGGCCCTTTTACACGACCGGACACCGAACACACAAAACGAACGAACAAACTGGGGTTTATGGGAAAGAGGGTGAGAGAGGGGCCGGTTTTCCATCGTCCTCTCTCACCCTCTTCCCGATAAACGCTAGTTTGTTCGTTCGTTTTGTCTGTTCGGTGTCCGGTCGTGTAAAACCGGCCAGTGTGGATGACAACGCCACCGCGTTTTTCGCCACAGCTAAAACTCAAATACATTTTGATTTTTCTCCGTTCGCTGTTCGATGAACGCTGTACGACGCTAGTGTGGATGAAAACTGTGTGTCGTCGTTCGTCGTTTAGCAGTGAAGTATTTACCTGTTGTGCACAAAAAGGGTTTGCACCATACACGTTTTTTTCCCTACAATTTTTTCAGCAAGAACCGGTGCTACTGCCAACAAAGTATCTTCGTTCAAGGTACTATGCGAACTAAACAACGAGTAACGTGTATAATATAGAGGCGTACGTCGTCCGTCGTTCGGGCAACGCTGTTCTACGAACGCGGAGTAAAACGACGATAATGTGTAGCGGGCTTAACTTGCTCCATGCTCGTTGTCCCTTGTCATACGTGTTCTCATGCTCTCATGTAGCTAAGAGTGCTGCTTATATACAGGCACTGTTCAGATTTTTATATCATGCCTGCGCATGTAAGTTCGAAAAATTTTCCTTTGCGATCGTCATTATGCATGAAACTTTGTGACGTTACGCGAAAAGTGCACATGATGTTTTCTATAACAGCTGTACTTTACTTAATAATGAAATAATTGTAAGGCACCATGGCACAGTGTTTATCGCTCTTGGTTGGCCGTCATGTCTAAGTATAATAGAGAGCAGTGCCGGGCCCCCAAACCCAAACACACCCCGCTGCCTTCCGAAACTGTTTTTGGTAGCAACCTTTCCTAAAAAGGAAAGAAGGTAGGACATTGTGAATCGGAAGATGCGCCGACGTTGTACAGAATAACCTGTGGAGTCCGGCAGAGATCCGTCCTAGACCCTCTCCTTTGGACCCTCTCTTGTATATAATGATGTGGTGAGGCTACGCCTCCCAAAAGGAGCAGTTGTAGTCGTGATCGCGGCGAGACGTCGCGACATTCAATAGTTCAGACGATGACACTTTTGCGACATTCACGGCGAAACATTAAATGCCACGACGTTAGTGTCACCGTGTGAACGAGGCTTAAGGATCAATGTATGGGATCAGATCGTTTACTCACAGCCCTCTCTAAAGTTTCTGGAAGTACACTTGGAAGCCATAGCAGATAAAGCGTTCGCTATTTCAGCAGCATTTCCTTGCCCTCGCCTCCTAAGGGCAAGGGTTAGCTCAGTCTTGTTTTAACCAACGCCAGTGTAAGCAGCAGCGTTGAACAAGACGGCTAACAACAACAAAATAGAGGGCCGCATACAGACTAAGCGCCATCCGAATACAGGACCTTATCCAACGATGAGGCATGCGTGATAGCGGGGATGATCCCCATGGCGAGAGAAGTCATGCATCTCTATGATCCAGAATATGTTAGAGGGCAGCCAAATAAAGTACGGCGGCAGATGACATATTGGGAGTCCGTACGGGAATGCCTGTGAAGAGATAGGTTAAAAGGGAGCGTGGGAAAATGAGTTACGACCTCACAAAGTTACACAGGAAGTTGAGACTGGAAGAAGCTGAAGAAAAGAGAGAAAGGCAAAGGAACCCCGGGACTAGGTAGTAGCATCTAAATAAAAGCTGATCTATCGCCGGCCGTGGCGCTATGCTAAAAAAGTTAGTCAAGCAGGAAAATGGAAGACCAGGGGGTGTTTTTAGAGGGTTCGAGTACCACATAACCTGCATGCAGCCAAGTAGCTTTTCACGTCCCAACGCACGAAAATAATAAAAATGATTGAACTCGAGGAATTTTAATACAATAGCATTGAATAAAAGCGAATGTGCGAAGTTAACACGGCCTATGTTTTCAAATAAGAATCGTGGCCCCTATTTACATAATCTAATGGCAATACTCTATTTTATATACTTGAAATGGCCTATGACTACAATTGACTCACACTCAGAAGATGGCGTTGCTTGTCAAAATCATTCCAGTACTACAATTATATACCTATGCTTTGAAGGATGCGTATGAAAATTTCAGCCATTTTTATTTGAAAGTTGTTCGAGTCAGACGTTGTCAGTGTTCTTGTAAAAGTGGGGACAATTGAATATCATGAAAAAGAATACGCCTGCTGTTTTAAGGTAATCAATCGTGGGGACAAGCCAAGGTTTTCGCGGTATCCGAATTTCGTACTAAGCGTTTGCTTTGAAATATGTATTCAGGGTGTATTTGTTTAGTTTACAAAGCGGGCGGCTGGCGGTTGATAGGTTAGACGAACAAAAAATAATATGAGTGGTATTTTTGTGACCCTCTATAACCTATTTTTATGAATAAGGTATCGGTGTACGCAGAATACTCCACCTATCTAAAATTGGAAATTGACGGGGTTTTCTCCAAAAAATACGTAGTTAACCTAACCTTTTTTTTCAAAATTAGAAAGCTTGGAGTATTTCCTATGAATAATGTCCAGAAAATTTTTATGTTACGGCCTTTACTTTTGAAGTTATAAGCAATTTTTTCAACACAAGCTTAGGTGAAAAAGTACTAAAAAAGTGTAAAGGATTTCAAGGGTTAAAAATTCCCAATTTCGCGAAAATTTCCCAGGGTACCCCAAAGCCTGTCGCAGCAAGCACAGTAGCAGCACGTAGATGCCAGGCAAGAACAGAAAGGTTAATGAGCGAGGTGGTCTTAATAAACGAAAGCTCTTTGGCGGAGGTGGAAGCCAAACTATCGGAGATGCTTTTGGGGACCACATACCTTCAGGCACTATGGCTCCTCGGAGGCAGATGCGAAGACCACGCCTCAAATAAATTCCTACGCGAATGCATCACTATCATAGTGATACATGGGTTAACATAATCCTCAAGATCATCTCAGCTACGGATATCCTAAGGCGATACAGAGTCCGCATCTGCTTGCCTAAGGTAAAGTTGGACACCGGGAAGCTTATCCAGGGCCCCAACATTGCGGTTCCAATGGATGACTGGGCGGAAGAGAAGAAGAATAGCATTTCATTCTTTCTCCTTATCAACGAAGAGTTCCTCGAGATATTGGATAGAAACGGATATCGCCTAAGGTTTATATACCCACAGGATGGTTTTAGGCCACAGTTAACCAAACAACATTGAATTTTTTTAAATGGCCAAACAAACACCGAACTTTAGATACACAAGGTTGTGGCATCAAAACGGCGCGCTAAAGCGCTATAATTGGGCCTCCGGTCGGTCGAATTGGTTGACTACGCACTGGATGCACCAGACTGGCCCTTGCGAGTTTTTGGTGTTTCCTAAGCATTAACTTTGGCTTGGAGGTCAAAGATTTTCATTGGCCGTGAAGGTCATCACATATAATAAGTTAAACGTCTATTTTACAGAGCAAGAAGCCAACCTCTATTTGAAAGGGTTGAATAGGTTCGATCACCTCTATAAAAAAGGTTTTAAGATTATGTTAAAATATTTGAGACTAAAAACTTTGCAGACTATCCTCGTAAACCTGTTAAAATATCTCTCACTAGAATTTTAAGCTGCTCATTAGTGTTTAAGTAATAATTTTAGATTCTGTAGGTCGCATTTATATGAATCAATATTCCCATCCCAAACTTCAGCTAAAAGTAAACTCTAGATAAATCCAAACAAAGAACAACAAAAAAACTCCGCCACTATTCACCTAAAATGCATTTTTTTCACCATAAAAGAAGAAAAAAACCCCGAAAAAAAATTCAGATTAAGAATGTCCTGAGTCATTTATAACAAAAAAAAACATGGCACTGTCGGGACTTTGGATATAATTCCAAAGGAGCCCACGCCCTGACAGGGAAGACTTGAACATTTGCCCCACAGAGTATCAAGGGCATGGGGCAGGACACAAGGTACTCCACTAACTCGCTAATATTCTGTTCAGGAAATTTTGCTAAGGACGAAGGATGAGAAGCTTTTCTTCGAATACCAACGGAAGCTTAGAGACATGCGCTCTTTGGCAAAACATTTTCATAGTCAACACTTTTTTTTATATAATACTTTTTTTTTATATTTGAAGTCACTCCCACTTCTTTTGACGCAACCTCAATTCTGGTGTTTCCTTAAATTTAAAAAGGAAGAATTTTGTGCATAGTTTTAGGTTACTTTAAGGATTTTTTTACTCTTTTTTTTTGTGTATTTGAAATTATTTTCAATTTCTTTGATAAATTCAAGTTGCAAAACTGATTTTTAGTTCATAGAATTATTGGGGATTGACTTTGGCGTGTTGTTCATTAGCCTTATTAGTGCTGGTGATGACGACAGAATAAATTATAGTTTTAGTTTTGTTAGATAAGTGCAGACTAAGTTTGTTAGGTATTAATTGAAAATAGATGGAAGAAAGGCCTGCCTGCCAATACAGAAATATAGTGTGGCAAAAGCAGAATCTCCTTTGCCAATCTTCGTCGAAAATTGGTAATTGGGAGAGTAACAAAAGTTCGTTAACCACATATAACGAATAGAAGAACAAAAACGGATAGATGTAGGCACTTTTTCCAGAGCATAGAATATGTTAGTGACTCGCCAAAATTCCACAAAGTGAAAGAGAACCGACGGCTCTTTCACACAAACAAACAAAAAAGCCGTGACATCATTTCTAGACGATCGTAATCCAACTGTCTCTGAAAAATACCAGAAGCTGCAGATCCACACATGGGTTGATCAGCTCCAAGCGGTTTCTTCTTGTACAAAGGAGGAAGGAATAAGTCTTATTACGCGAAAGAAAACTTTTGGGCGCAGTAGGAAAGCAGCCGGTAGACTGTTGGCTTGAATACCGGACACTCCCACCCTAACTATACCATTTTTGAAACATCTTTGGCGATCTTTATCTTTCTTTAAATTGAATAATTAGTAAGAATAAAGGCCATTTTACATCCCAAACGCAAAGTGGAAAAGCAGCTCTGGAGCTCTTTTATCCCACAGACATTTTGCGTTTGGGATGTATAGTGGCCGTAAGTTTTATTCACCGATTTGTGTTGTAAACGTACCATTGCCGTTGATGACCTTCGGCCATGATGAAAGGTCAGAATACTACTTGCAATAGGCCATAGTCCTTGTAATGGTGATTTCGACAGCTTCTTATCGTATTGTAAATGATTTTGGAATACGTGCTTCCTTGAGACTTGTGTGCTGTGGTCGTACAAGCAAACTAACTAATAGTAAATTTTTCTGATTTCATATTCAACATGAATAGTAACCCCGGGTCTACACGAGCTATATCTTCTGGTATGATATCTCTTTTGACATATGACAGAACATTTTTTGTGGACCAATTCTGTCATGACATTTCAGTTGAAAATAATTTTCAACGAAGCAACATTGTTTTAAAAGCGCCAAAATCATCGGGAAAAAATGGCAAAGTGAACAAAATCGTTCGTAATATTTTGCAGTTGATTCATTATTCTCGTCCTGAAATAATTTGGTAGGTATTGTAAACATCCATTCGCAAAAAAACACTTCAAATCGACAAACCGCCATTTCTGTTTTACCAAATGTCAAAAATCTTTCTTAATCGGTGTCTTGCCATCGCCATCGCTTGATAGATATTTTCATGGCCAACTCTCTTTCTAACTTCTCTCTCTTTCTAACTTTGACTCTCTTTCTAACTTTGCATGCGAGCGAAAGAGAAGGGGCAAATGTCAAGAGAGAATTTATATCTGGTGTAGACGGGGGGTAAGTAACAAAGAAGCAATAAAAACTAGCAAAAGGACTACCCTACAGATGAGTAGTACAAAAATTAAAAGATTCCTGTAGAAACGGGGCTGCCTGCCGTGAACTGATGCTTTAGTCGCACTCCATTTGTTTTTTATGTGCGGAAACAAAATTTCAAAACAAAACCTTTCGTTAGTCGTTGAGCTCCGAGTCATCAGAATTGTCGAAAGAAATAGGAATAGATTATTTTCTTTTTAATTATAACTGCACACCACTTTTCATTTAGTTTAACAAAATTGAAAAATATCTCACTGCACAACACATAACAAAGTTAGCACACACTGTCAATACGTGGTAACGAATGTTTACTGTTGACATCCAGTACTGCCGGACATACAGATTTTTCCCTATTTTACCATTAAATTCGCGATATCTTATTGAAGAAATTTTATTGTACATATTTGAAATAATTGCTCTCTTACATCGCTAGCATACAATGTAAGAAAATTCCAGCGAAATTAATTCCAGCGAAGATCTTTCATTAGTTGCGTATTATTATTATACTACAAAATACAGACATTTGATAATACAACAAAAAGATTTCAGTTCAAAACTGTCTTTTCAAAATTTTAATAAAAAAATTTTTCTGTGTAGGGAATATTTGTGTTGAAATTGCAATATTTGCAGGGAATTTCAAGAAATTATTATGGCTTACAATTTAAATAGCATCGGATTTGTTTTAAATATTTGAAATAACAATTTCATATAAAATATTTTTATAGGATCAACATGAATATAGCAATATGTAGAAATTGTATGCGAACTGGGGTTGTTTTAAAGTTCACTTCACTAATTTGCTCGAACTCGCGCAGTTCGGCCGGGTAAGCCGGGCTATTAACTGATTTGAAATGGGATGAAATTTTTAATCATTTATCTGAAAATCACGTTCCCTTCCAGGAACAGGGGCGGTTTCAGAGGGGGGTAATTGGGTAATTACCCCCCCTAAGAATTTTCGTTCGCTTATTTATTTTTATTCTTAAAAATTACCACAATTTCAAACAAACAAGATAAGTTATGGTGAATCTAGTCGGCGATATATGACGGTGAATTTATCCAAAACTGCTGGAGAGTCGTGGAAGGGACAGATACCCGAGACTCCCGCTAATATGGCACGCTATGGCTGATTCCACACGAGCGTACACAGGACACGACAAGAGTCGGCTGCCAAGTGGTTTATGAAGAAGAGGGTGAGAGAGGACGATCGGGAGGGCACACAAATTTGAACGATCTTTTTAGCAGATTTTTGATCTGTGTTTGCTTGAATATCTGACCATTTTGTAAAAAAAATCAAGAAAGCGGTTCCAAAATGGCGCCCGATTTTTGCAATTGTTTTCCCCGACCCACCGACATGGGCATCAAATGGAAGGGCATGACAGATAGAATACGCGACACAACTCGTCATTCCAAATTCAAAATGGCGGATTACTTTTTTCCTCACAACCCCCTCAGAATGCAGTAATCTGTCTGACGTCATTTTGATTCTAATATGGCGGCCACCACAAAATAGCGAAAAACATATAATAGACTAAAAAGTAAGAAAGAAAAGTTATGTAATATGTTTTATCAAATCAATATAAATAAATATATGGGTTCATTTGCTTCCTTTGCCTATCTATACTATTATATAAAGAGAAAAGATTTGATTGTTTGTTTGTTCCGGATAAACTCAAAAACTACCGAACCGATTTCAAAAAATTCTGTCGCCAATAGAAAGCTCTATTATCAGCGAGTAACATGGGGTATACTCGTATATGACCGAAATTAAAAATGGAAGCAGAAATATGGTTGAATTTGCCAATTTTATTTCGATTCCAATGAAAGTGGGTATCTAGAGGTTTTTAAGGTCGCAAATAACGAATTTGCAGTCAAAAATTATAAATTCAAGATGGCCGACGATTTTGCAAATTGTGTTCCGATTCCAATGAAAATCGGTATCTGAAATTTTTTAAGGTAACAAATCATGAATTTATGATCAGAAATTATGAATTCAAAATGGCCGTGCCAATATGGCGGACGAATTTTGTTAAATTTGTTCCGATTTCAATTAAAGTGGATATCTAGGGGTTTATAACGTCGCAAATAACGAATTTTTGGTCAAAACTTATAAATTCAAAATGGCCGACGAATTTTCAACTTTTGTTCCGATCCCAATGAAAATCGGTGACTGGGGTTTTATAAGGTAGCAAATAACGAATTTATGATCAAAACTTATAAATTCAAAATTGTGGGACCACTATACCGGACGAATTTTGCCAACTAAAGGAGTATCCACACACATCAGGGCCGTGCCCGGGACGTCACAGGGCCGTGTTCTGTCATGTGTGAACGAGCCCCTGCCCGGACACCGACATGTGTGAACGAGTAAAGGAGTATCCACACATATTAGTTTTCCGTCAGGGGTTCAAAAAATTTCGGTGCGTACATTTTATACGAACTCGTTCACACATGTCCGTGTTCCGGCCGGAGCAAAAATCGAAGGTCCCGGGCACGTCCCTGATGTATGTGGATACTCCTTAAGTGTCATTTCCCGGTTAGCTGTATGTAGGTTGTTCAAGAGTTGGAAAATCGGAAAATCTTGACATTCTAGCTACAAATGGAAAAACATTGAACATAGTGTATCCTGAAGCTTTCTAAGCAATCGGTTCAGAATGGATTAACAAGGTTTTTTTGGTGAGAAGGTAGGTTCCAGCTAGTTGTATATAATTTAAGACAATCGTCGGAGCTGACACGCACTTTTAATTTTTTTTTGATGCTGATTGTTTTGAATTTATGGAATAAAAAAATATTTAAGTTTTTTCTTTTTTTTAAATTACCCCCCCTAAGCCAGTTGGCTGGAAACGCCCCTGTCCAGGAATTATAAATGATCGTGGAATTTGTGCTTGGTTTACCTGGAATAAATCGCGTGTTTTTTCTATTATTAATAATTTTTCGACATTGGAAAATTACAACTGCATGTAGACACAGTAAAAGCAATGATTATAACGAAGTGCAATTATAGGCTAATCGAAGGATCAGCTCAACCTCAATTCAACTATTGAACTTGCCATGTATACATAGTATCTGTCCCGCATTATGTTACGATAAAAATGGTCACCCTAATAATACCATAACTCAAATTTTTAGATGAAAAGTAATTTAAGCTAAATAATCATTTTCATTAATCGGTTGTAGCTTCCTGGTATTTTGTCCTTCTACATACAGACAGAATTCTTAGAAATCCGAATGCTCCATCTAAATTTTTGTAAATTATTGTAGTTAAGAAATTTACTGTAATTGTGCAATTTACATTTAATAGTAAGAGTCCTTTTACGTACTTTTAAACTCTTATGCACTCCTTGCTTTATTATACCTTTTTGGAAATAATTTTAAATAAAAACTTTGAAATATAAGTTAAATAAAAATTCGAATGCCGAGATCGAGAATTGGACCTGCGACTTTTTCGGAATCAACGTCGAATATCATACACTCAACCAACTCGTCCATTCTAGGATTCTTGGTTTGTTATTGTTTTAGAATCGTTGCAAATCACAACAACAATTGCTTTAAGCCAAGCGTTGCAACCTGGAAAACTTACTCTCAACGCGCGAAAAGATGTTTCACATCAAAAATTAGAATTAAATTAAGGTTTCAAGTTTCAATACATTAAAGAATGAAAAACAAAGAACTAAAATATAAATAAAAATATGTAATAATCCTTATAAAAAGGAAACACGTACAATAAATACCTGCCATATATATTTGTGTTTGCACAATATTTTTTCTTCATTCCATTACAAAATTTTATCCGAAAATCTTAATGGCGAAGTTAATTAAAATCCCCAACTTCTCTCGAAATTTTGTAATTACAATGAAATCTTGATTACCCGAAAAGCAGCTGTTGGCTGTGTGCGGAAAGTACAAAACCAGAATGGACTTAAATCACCGAACTATGAACCATACTGGCTGGGCATGGCTAAAACAAACAAGAAGGTGGTCGTCGTCGGTCAGTTCAGGCTCTGGACGTAATTAATTAAAATCAGAAGTGGCCAGACCTTGGCGGCATTAAGTAGGTATTCATTATTTGTTCTCCCACAACAACGTGAGCATGTAAAGAGAGCCAATATACCCAATTGGAATGTTAACATTAAACAACTATAGTGTGACAAATTGATTATATCTGATTGTGAATTAATGGCGTTTTAAAGCCTCTGCACAGTCGACCTTTAATTTGTTTTCAGTGTTTGCGCAATAACTGTCATTAATTTCTGGCTATTTAAGGCGAAAAACTAAATTCTGTCGTATATCCTGAACGATATCTGACAAAAAGGACGATGAATGACATTATAGATTAGATAAAACCGCAATCAAGTTAACCCTTTCACATTATCCTTACGCTTACGCCCGTCATCAGATAGGTTCACTTTTCGTTAAAAGGAAAACAAACCCTTGGAATAAATAATCTCGTTATCCTTGCACTTTCTCTCGGCAGAACTCACAAACACACACACAAGCACACATTTCCATATAGCACCACCAGTGATTCAAGCGAGATCCCCTTGAGATACTCGTTTGTTCAACTAAAACTGTAAATTTGTCCCTTTTGTCCTTTATCGTTTCTACATTTTCTCGCAGGATAACACTTTGCCAAATTTACACAAGTTTATAAGAGCACGGGGTACACAAGTTCGTTCTTTATGTCTTAAGATTAGAATCTTCATCTTATATAGGAAGGAAAGCCAGCCAACCCAGCCACCCAAGTGGGGCCCCCGTGTAAATGGGTGTCCCTCTTCAGATCTTGATTCTTATGCGACATTGAACTGCTATCGTTTAGATTGGGAAAATCTTGTGCAAATATTTTATCAAGTGAAGTAGGATGGAGCTTAAATAAAAGTTTCGTGTTCTTTTTTTTGAGACGTAGAGAGATGATTATTTTATTGCGTATAGAATTTCCTCTAAAGAAGCCACAAACCATGGCTGATAATTTTGCGAGTATAAAGTGTTTTTTACAGAAAATCTTTGATTATAAGCAAATTCCAAACTGTATACTAGACGTCAGATTGGTCCGCCATTAAAATGGTTTCAATCTAATCGAATCAATATAGTCCGGTACCCAAAATAGTAACGTTGCAAATGTTTTTGCCGTAAAGCCCTAGACAGACTGGCACGCTAATCGGGATTATGACGTCAAAATGACGTATGGATCAATATACAAGCTATGAGAGTAAACTGGATTTGTTAATCCTCAATATACAACTCGATTTGCCTGGATTTGTTTACCATTTACTGCCATCAGCGCCATTAGTGGTGGCTTACTTTATCAAAATTGAATGTCATATCCTATCAGAAAACGTAAAAAAAATGTTTATTGTGGGAAAACTTCGACGGAAACAAGGAAAAAATACACAATTATTTAATTTAAAAGAAATGTAGAATTTAGGGAGTCTTCCAAGGTAATAATTAAAAAGTTTATATCAGCTGACAATTAATCTGGATCAAGAAGCCGGATGTGTCACTATGATGTTAATCCGGATTCCGAAAGTCAAGTAAGACGTCATAATCCGGATTAAGTGTGCCAGTCTGTCTAGGACTTAAGGAGCAAATAACACATTTGTCACCCTTCACTCAATACAAAAGGCCATGAACATTAACCAGGATAATCCGTATTCGTAATTGTATCGGGCCTCTTAAACCCTAGGTTGCCGATACTGATTTTACACCCCATTCTTCTTCTTCTTCATTAAGAGCTCTACAACATGGATCTGGTCCTGGCCTCTCGCAACTGTGAGCTTATGTATCCCAGTTTGGCATTCCTAAGCTCTAGGCGTCCAGGTCTCCGCCATCCTTCCAGCGGTGGTTGGGTCCCCTTGCTGTCGCACCCCATAGATCTTACTGCAAAGGCCCTTGTTATGGTTGTCACTTCACCATAGTGAGAAATGTCACCTATAAAATCAAATAAGAAAAATCTCACTTACAAACATCAAGTGAGAACAATTGTCACTGAATTTGCCGTTTCTCGATATCAGTGACAACTGTTATCGCCTTATCTCACTGAAATGTTACTTTTTTAGAGAACCATAATACCATTTTTGACTAACTTCGCCATTTGTCGCCATAAGTGACAACCATAATAAGGCTGAAAGACACAATATCGAAATTCTGTATTGTTGACGTACTTCCATCGGATGTAAATTACAGATAAGCTCACATTTCCACCTATAAGTAAAAATTAGGCCTCTGAGGCAACGAAAATCCCCGAATAACGCTCAAAGGGCCACTTTTACATGCACTCAAAATTTATGTTTGGTGCAGTTTGTGGGGAAACGTGAATGGCCCAAATATTTTCGAAGACGGTGTCGATAAGCTATTGAGACTGGTTAGCGGTACATCAATATGATGAAAGACTTTTCGCAGCCGCAATTTGACGAATTGTGTTTGGAGACCAACCAGGCGATTCCAGCAGGATAGTAGGTATAGTACTACTACTAGACTCCTTTTTTGGGTTTTGTTTAAGTCACGGATCTGTACGAAATAGCTACTGCCGTCAGCACCTCTGTTTAAAAGAGGGATAAAGGGACTCGCGAAAAGTGATACACTACAACCCTGATCGAAAACCAAGACTTACAGATGTGGTACACAGCGCACAAGCTATCTAGAATTAACCTGTAGATTGAAGGTACTAGTTTTTATCAGCGAAAGAAGTCTAGCAGTTAGAGGTGAAAATCATAAAGTTGAGCCACAAAGCGGTAACTACGTAAAACTACTGCAAATTATAGCTGAATATGACAAGTTTTCAACCAACAACCCAAAAACTGTTGAATCGATCACAGCTCTCACACAAATTCCCTATCAACGAATTGTACTTTTGCGCTGGGCAAGGGCACTCACTCAACCTTCTAGAACATACTACTGCAGTCTATGACAACATCTCCGAAGACAAACAATATGACTTTAAACAAAAAGATGTTATGTACTAGCGAACTTCTGATGCATCTTACAGAGCACCTCAACCTGAACCATGAATCGCTTCAGTCTGGTTTTTTGTGGACGGTCTGGATCTAATAGCTCTTAACATGCTAGGCGTTACCTTAACAGATAGCCTGCGATGGATAGACCATATATTCCAATTCCCGAACAAGCATCGCAGAATTTTAAAAAAATGCATATCCTCTTCCGTTTACAAGTCGTACATTCGGCCCCGGCTTCAAGACAACTCATTTACCTATCAAAATGCTATCACTATTACCATAGCGAATGCTCCAATAAAATGAGTGCCTTCCTACATATACTTTTAATGCTCGACTCACTCCCACAACCTTCAGTCCTTCTTTTCGCGCATACTATGGTCTTCAAGTTCGTTTATAAATAGGACAACTCGGCTGTGGAACAATCTTTCACAGTCAGTATTTCCCAACTCGTACAACATCAAAACTAAGGTTTATCGCCATCTGCTGGACAAATTCCAGCCCTCTCCCCCTAATCTAGCCTATCCTTTTCTATCTTTCAAACTAAGCTTACTACTATATAGTGTACCATGACCTCAACGAAATCCCGGACTGGTAGAACAAAGAGTGACTCGTAATCTAAGCTCATTCTCATTTTAAAAAAAAGTACATTATCGATATTCAGGTATAACTTTAATATATTCCTATACTAAAAAAAACTGACTTACACTTCCCAAACTTACCACTAACTACAAAAAAAAATAAACGTTAGAAGACGTTAAAAGTCTTGTTACTCAGAAGCCCTTAAGTTACAAGAGCTCCCCTGGGCAATGAAAATCATTCATTCATTTCTTCCCTCTTAAAAAAAGACATTCAAATGTCACCGCTGTCATGGAAAGAAAAAAGCGAAACACCGTAAAAAAAGAAAACCCACTCAACCTGAGCAACTTAAGTTGAAGCCACACACAACACCAACAATAGAAGAATTTGACGAAATAAAAAGGACACGTTTATACAATTTGTTAAGCTCTGACGCCATTTGATTTTTTAAATGGAGAAATGCAAATCATCCTTCACCGCATGCAAACTGCTGCGAATTTCTATGAATTCCCCAATTCCCAAAGCCCTATATTTTTTCCCAAGAATTTAAATATTTTCTTTTCCTTTCTCTTGTGTAAATAATTGAGTAAGAGAAGATTTTCATGTCGCTAGGATTTAGGATTCAACTAGACTTTCGGAATTTTAGGTGCGTTCTCAATTGGATTAATGTATTATTGTAATATGTTCTTCTCATTCGATAACAAGAGGACTACAGTCTTAAGTAAAAAAAATGGAGCATGTTTTACTGTATGTACGTTCTAATTTGAAAGGTGATGGGGTAAAAATTTTGTGACAATTTCGGACTACAATTCATATAGATTTAGGAAGTTGAATGAGTTCGGAAATACTGATTGCGAAAGATTATTCCACAGTCGAAGTCTATTTAGAAGAGATTTCACTGTTTGTAGAGTGCGCGAGAAGGGGCTGCAGGTGGAGAGAATGAGTCGAGTGGGCTAACCTGAACCCTGCTGTTATAAGATTTCCGTGGAGGCAGGAGAACGTTTAATTCGATGGAACAGTGGCTATGATAATAAGGATACTATCTAAGTTGTATGGGTCGATAGTTATATTTCTTCCCCCTGACATTTTCCTTAATACCTATTCTTATTCTTGGGCGAGGTTGAATAGCTGTGGGACCAGTCCATTCCCTTGTCTAAGACCTTGTTGTCCTTTGAACTCTTATGTTACTGCACGTTGGGCCTTTACTTTCGCCAGTGAGTTATTCGTTGCGCATTTGATCAGTCGCACCAACTTTGAAGGGACTCCCAATTCCGATAAGCTCATGTACAGCCTCTCTCTTTCTATAGAGTCATATGACTGTTGGAAGTTTACAAATATTTGGTATGCTTTAGTCCGATGTTGGCCTGTTTGTCCTAAAATCAGCTTGATATTCTCCTATAAGGCTTTCCACCATAGGTTTTAATTTTTATTTCACTGGAATTGTTAAAGTTTTGTAGCTGATACTGAAGAGTGAGATGCCTCTGTAGGTTTTACAGGTTAATTGGTTTCTGTTCTTGTATATTGGACATATAATTGCGTTCTTCTTATCATCTGGTAACTTCCTCCTCCCAGATGTTGGCTAAGAGTTCATGTAAGGTTCTTAAACATTGCTGTCCTCATTCCTTTTGTAACTCAGCTGCAATTCCATCGAAACCTGGCGATTCCTTGCTTTTTGCCCTTTTACAGTCGGCAGTTCTATTGAAACTACAAATGTCTCAGTCAGTGGGTCTTCGTTTACTTTGGGTATTTCATTCAATTAATCTTAAATACATTCTCTCCACCATTCTTTTATCTAATGAGGATCTGCTAATAGGTTCCATCTTTGTCTCTGCAGGTGCCTGTTCTTGTCTGAAAATTATTGCTGATCTGGCGTGTTCTTTTGTTCGTTTGTCTAATTCTCCCTTAATCGAAGACTTCCTGTATCTCCAGGTTCCTCCTGTTTAGATATTCTCTCATCTTCTTTCTGCACAGCTTATGTGCAGTTCTTTTTATTAGCGTTAAGACTTCCATCCTTGCTCTTGTGGGCCTTGCGATGTACTCCCGCCAGCTGTAGTTTCTTTCTTCCATTGCTGATCTACAGCCCTGATCGAACCAGTCAATTCTTCCTACCCTGTTTTTAATTTTTTCCCATTTGCGGTTGATGTTGGGCTGTTCTCCTACTCCTTCTCTCATGTTCTGTGCGACAGCATTCTGGTCGACATCTATTGTATCTTCAAGTTTTAGCTTATCTATATCGTATGTCGATTGTGAGTCCTAAATTTAACCTTGCCTAGATAGTTGTCCGAACCATTGCACACTAACTCTTATTGTTCTTACATCCAGCATGCTCGTGGCCCCTCTTCCCTCGGTTAGGACGTGCTCAGTTTGCTTTGAATATTTGTTACCGCGTCTGGTGACTGCCACGTCATCTTATAAATATTTTCGTGGGGTGACATTGTTGAACTTACTATCATAGAGTTCGAAACAGCGAGATCGACCAATGATTTCCTATGACTCCTAGGAACACCTCTTTTCTTCTATTTTGGCGTGCATATCTCCGAACCTTTTATGATATGTTGCCTTGCTTTGATGCGAAGTGTACATATTCTGTTACTTACTTGTTTAAAGTCCAGTTCAAAAATTCACTTTACTAATTGCTCCTCCTTCATGGGACACAGGGCGGAAACAGTTGCCCTCCAGCGGACTCTGTTTTGCGCGACAGCTCTCATTTCTGACCAGGATCTCCCAGTTGTTGCGGCCTCTGATGATAGGGTTCGCCTCCACGTTGTTCTAGGTCTTCCGACTAGACGGGATCCTTGCGGATTCCAGTCAAGGGCCTGTTTGGCTAGATTATCATTTTCGCGTCGCAAGCTGTGGCCATTTGGGTGACTTCATGTTTCAAAAGAACTGTCTTCTCCTGCACCGCCGTTTTCGGTAACAACGCTACCGAGGTAACAGAATTTATCTACCAGTTCCACGTCACGGTTATTTAGCGCTGTCCCTTCAAGGGTGTTTGCATTTATACGTATTTCTTTGGTTTTAGTCGGATTTAACCTTAAGCCTGCCGAACTACTTTCTGTTGCCAAATTGTTTAACATGTTTTTGAGGTCCTGGTGTATCATTCGCGTAGTCGAGGTCCTTAATGCAGTCTAACAATCCCCATTGTATACCACCTGTTCTACCATCTAGAGCGCTGACAAGGATGTCGTTTATTACTATAAGAAATAGTAATGGCGAAAGTAGGCATCCTTGCCGTACTCCTGAGCTCACTTCAAAGCTGTCGGATAGTTTTCCACTGTGAAGAACTCTCCAATTGGATTGTTGTATAGAGCTTTTATCAATTCTATTATTTTATCTGGCAGTCCACGTTGCCGTAGAACTCGCCATATAAAGCTCCTATTAACTGAGTCAAACGCTTTCTCGTTTACGAAAGCAAGGTAAATGGGGGATCGGCATTCAGTAGACTGCTCCACTATGATTCTCAAGGTGTTAATATGGTCTATGCAGAAGCGGCCGTTTCTGAATCCAGCCTGATGTATTCTAAGCGTTCGATCTACTGCCTCTCTCATCCTTGATAATAATATGTGGGACAAGATTTTGCCCACAGTAGATAATAGACCGATGCCTCTCCACATTAACATTAACCATATTAACCCAACTAATCCTGCAAATATCCAAAAAAAATTTAAAAGCAATAAAATTTCAAGCATTACAAAGAATGTCTAAAAAATTAATGTATTTGTGCCTTATTTATAACTCAGATTTTGCAAGTCTTTCTTTAGCCAAAAATTCTGAATGTTTCTTCCTTAAGAAATCAAATAAAGCAGACATGCAAGAATACGATGTCCACTCATGTTTGGTGTGCCCTATAAAAGTAAAAAAAAATTATTCGAATAATCTACTTTATATATGGAGTATAAATAAATATGTTTATTTCTTAAATAGTATATACCTGCAGAAAAAAGTGATATATCATTTCCTTTTGTAGAAATGACTTCGTCTAAAGGTTTATTAGAAGTAACCCAGTTTCGGCCGACATCTTTCAAGAAACTTCGAAGATCTTCATTAACCCCAGCAATGGAATGAACGGAATCAGTGAAAGCAATAGCAAACACTTTACTCTTAAAAAATTCTGGAAATTTTTTTGCCTATAAATGAATCGGAATTAATATAATAATTGAAAATATGAACGAGCTTCGTTTTACCAAATCAATTGTAACAACACCCCCAAAACTATGGGCAACAATTCCAACGCAATCAGGATTCGAACCCATTACAAACTTTTCCCATACTGAAATGGCGTGAGCCCTTGGTGAGCTGCTTCCTGGGATTGGTTTCTCAGCTTTATCTATTGTGCGATAGTTGTCGTTAGTGTTTGTTATCAAAATATCATAACCCCATTCGCGGGCCGCTTTAATGTACGGGATTTGGGTTCCATGGTCTAGAGATTGATTAATAATTAAGCTGGAGGAAGGAAAAAATAATGAAGTACATAAGATAATGGCATATTTTCATTCACAAACCTCCTAGCCCATTGGCCGGCGCGAACAACACCGCTGCCATGTATTAAAACAAGCAGTTTCTTGGGATTCTCTAGCTTTGGTTTACTTAAAAATACGAAAGTTGCTTCCTCTTCGGGGACATCATCCGGGATATAGACTTTATGCATTCCATGTTCTTCTAATAAATTATAGACATGGTCGGTAATAATCTAGAATAGAGAAACACATAAAAAAACACAAAGTTAAACATTATTTTTAAATACTTCTCCAAGAACTTCGTAACGTCTCTGATTCTTTGCCTGATCTTGTGATACATTAAAGTCGAATCCTTCTTCTCCAGGAGCTCCAGTTTCTTCATTTATTTTCTTGAGCCTGCCATCTACAAATATGTTATAACAAATAAGAACAGTGCCTAACTCAACATACCGGAATCGAAGATATATCCTAAATCAAGCAATGATTTCGGTGGTCTTTCTGACATTTTTGTCGCCTGTGTGGTAATGTAATTTCTAGCGAAAGCCTTAAATAGAAGCACACTAATTACTATCTGTTAAGATAAAGTTTTTGTTAATTTCTGGTGCTTAAATAAGCAACACTTCTTACTTTTACGAAAAATTTTGTTCTATTGCATATAATATTTGACAGTTTCAGCATATTGTCATCATTCACCGCCAGCTGGGTTTTGTTTTATTCATGTTCTTATTGACGGAATACAATGTACAGGCGCAGGCACAATATATATATATATATGTTACTGTTTAAAATTTCTGCATTTCTTTGGTGGCGAATTTCTTTGAACTGTTGGCCGAAACTTAAGTTCTTAGCAAAAATCACTCGAACCTCTTAGCCGTGTTCGATTTGAGCGAGAACGATTCCGGAAACTCTATAACGATGAGATCTACGAGTGCTATCGCGACATATGTATGTATGTGGTGAAGAAAATAAAGGTTTCGGCGGGCTGAACGAAGAGGAACCTGCTCGGAAAGATTACTGCGGTAAGATCTACAAGTTGCGACAGCCAGAGAGACCCTGGAAGGTTGGTGTAGACCAGGACGCCCAGAGCTTATGAATGCTAAACTGGAAGACATTGGCTCAGAATCAGGACCAGTGGAGAGAAATATGCGAGAGGCCAGGACTGGATCCCGTTTGTAGAGCCGTTAAAGAAAGTAAGTAAACGAAATCACGATTGGAGATGCACTCGCACCGGGCGCAATTTGAGAAATTAAGATTTTAAAAAACAAAATTTATAACTTCCAAAAAATTGGAGAAGTGTTCCCGCTCCTTCATTTCCATATATTAAAAGAACTGCATAGAGTGTTTGTGTCTTTTTCCATTGTTCCTTGGCAAGGTGTGGCCAATCCAATTCCATTTCATTCGCCTGATTTCGTCGTCTATCCTTTTTTGGCCGGCACGGTGCCATAGTTCTTGATTTGTAGTTCATACTAGTCGTACTATTATAGATCAATAATTCAGAGAGAGAAACCTGGATCGCCTCTGCTCTGAAGTTGTTGAAAGGGCCTTCTATGCCCAGGAAGACTGCCAAGGTGGACTGTTTTTATTCTATGCAGAATTCCACAGAGGAAACCAATATATGCAGTGGTGACCACTCATTATCGCTTAAAAAATGAAGGTTTGTAGAACGGCTCAGGGACCTCTATTATGGAGATTCAAGTGTATAAGCCGAACCCCAGGACTGTGCTGGAAACGGCTAGCGAAGTTCACCGAAAAACATCCTGGATCAGATGAGGAGGTTGGGGGATGTGTGGAGAATGGTGGCAGTGGCACTGAAGGTCATCTACCAGAAGCTTAAGCAGTACGAAACTCAAAGAAACAGCATTAGCGGGAGAGTTTTGTGAATTTAAAGCTCAAGCAAACCCAGCACAAAAGCAAGATCGCGAAACAAATCCTGATTGGACGCAGGCAGGGGAGGCGCTTTCATAGGTGCAAATGATGCACTTGCATCGGGCGCAATTGGACGGGGCGCAATTTCCAAAATTAAGATTTTAAAAAAAAATTAAACTTTGAAAAAAAAATTGATGTGGGCGCAATATGACATAATGCACCGGGTGCAGAAAAACCAAGCGCCGACCCTGTCCACTGCCGAATGTCGGACACTATCATTATAACAGAATGCCGTTTAGACTCAAGAGAGCCCCTGCCACTTTTCAGAGGCTAATGAACACAGTGCTAACTGGAGTGTAAGGGAGGCAATGCTTGCATATTTGGATGACATGCATGTATGGATACGATCTACGCGATCAGACTAAAGGAATTTTGCTATTTTCATATATTCGGGACTTTCTCGACAACCGCGACTCCCGAATATGGTTAGTCTGACTAGTTTGAGAAATGTGTTTACAAAAAGGACGAGTCGATACTCTCAGGCTTTTCAGCTAATTTGAATGGCATGAACTCGAGGCACTTCAATATTATCGATAGCTTGTAAATAGAAATCCTAAAATACCGTTAGGAAATATCGTTGGTTCCACCAGTCCGCCCTGTCGTTATCATGGTGCAATGTCTTGTAGCAAGGTTAGTTTGAAGGATAGAAGAGGAAAGGATTAATCAAGGTTCTCGGAGTTGCTCGAACAGAATCAGAGGAATCTGTTCGAAAATACTGGACCTTAGATGGTAGTGTTCGCGACAACACTTACTGCAGTGTATGGGAGTGTATGCGGCTGCAAAATTCCCATGTAAACAACCACTACCAGACGAGCGAAATTAATGAATGTAATATATGTATTACAAATCGATATTATATCATTAACAATTGTTTACTTTAAAAAATCTTTTAATTTGGAAATTTTGATGTAAAATAATTGCAATGTTTAATTTTATTTTTATAAATAGACCAAGATTTACGAAAAAAATTTACATTAAAATCTACGCGAAATTACCGGCAACGTGACAATTGCCATCACTGATTGCTTCAGCAAGAACTTTAGCTGCCTTCCCAATAAACTGATTAAAATCACAACTTTTTAATAAATCAATATCTTTCTGTTTTAAATCTTCTGCAGCTATCATAAGCATTCCATCAATCTCGGCTTCAAATTTAAAAGAAATGTCCTTCTTTGGATTATCTGAATCTAATGCCTTTTGTAGAAATTCTTTTAACTTAGCAACATCCAATTTAACTTGAACACTTGTTGATGATATTGGAACATCCTCAAGAGAAGACATTACATTAGATGGAAAACTGAACAAAAACGTATTTTTATCTATTTTAGGCTTCACATCATTGTTAGCCATATTTTCATCCTTAGCCATATTTACAAGGTTTTCCGTAACTTTTTCAGCTTCGGGTTCATCTAGTTCTTGAGACAACAATTGTTTTTCCTCGGGGTCTTCAGATGTTGCTAATACTTGTTCGGTTAGATTATCTTTCTTTTTATAAGTAACTACTGGAACAAATTTTACATTTTGCTTATTAATCTCATTTATATCAATATTTTTAAGATCCCCAATTGTGTTAAATTCATCTTGTAACTTTTCTTCGCAAATCATTGCAGCTGTAACGGTATTTTCTTCAGGCGATATAATCATCTCTTGGTTCTTTAAACTTTCTTGAAGGAATGGAAGCTCAATTAACTGAAGATCTTTACTATTCAGAATGTGCGGAAAAGAAGATACTTCCATATTTTTCATTTCCTCCTTAATCATTGTTTGTATTTTCTCTAAATCCGTAGATTGAGATGATTGAGAGCAGTAGCATTTTATTACATGATAATTTTCTAATTTAATCGCATCAACACTTGAAATTAATTTTGTGAACGCAAGGAGATTTTTGTAATTTATGTCCGTTATTATTTTTCTTCCGCTTAGGCCTTTTAATTTCTACAATATAAATAATAGATAGATTTATAATAATAAAATAAGTTTTATCTTATATCTTACACAAATTAATATCCTTGACGAATTCAACATAATTTTAAAACTATAAAATAAGTATAACCGAAAATGTAACCGAACTTTAATTTGTAGATATATTTATATGTCAATTTTCACTTTTTTTTCTTGGTTGCTCCAATTAAAGAAATAATATAATTATAGTTAGAATAATAGTAGGTAATAATTATCTAATTTAGAATGATCGGGGGATATTCTCCTTTAAATCAGGAAACATTGCGTATCATCTATCGATTCTCAAGCAATTAAATCTGAAGCCAATGCTTGCATTGACCGATACCATTCCTGCCATTCTGGACTTCGACAGCCCATTTATGACAATTATCAAAGGGCGGTGAGAAAGGCAGCACGGTAGGCATCTGCTTCTAAAACACGGTCTTTTGGTATACGGACGGTTCCACACCCGATAATGGGCGTATATGGCGCCAAGGTACAAAATATCCTTGGGCCTTAGAAACACCCCCACTGTTTTTCAAGCTGTGGGGCACTCGACATTCAAGTGTGTGCCCAGAATTGTATTATTAGAGCTCTAACATCGTTATTTTCTCGCACAGTCAAGCTGCCCTGTTGGATATTAAATCCCACCATCAAAGACTGACCTTGATTGTCTCTTAGCTCTAATATCCCTCAACAGGAACGAGAATGTTACCCTAACGTAGATCCCAGGCTACAAAGGCCACATCGGTAACGAAACAGTTTGGCAAGAGTAGGGCCAAACTCATCACTTGTTGGTCCGACTGATTCACTGAAATTAAGAACCTACTGCCTACACGGTAACCTTTTTCCCGCAGCACAAGATTAGCCAACTCCGTTCACCCCCACACAGTGTAGCCGTCCTTTTCACGCACATTACGGTTTAGAAGTTCGTTTATAAATAGAACTACTCGATTGTGGAACTGTCTTCGGAAACCGGTGTTTCCGAGCTCATATAACATCGCAGAGTTCAAAAGCAAGGTGTATCGACGTCTACTCATGCACCCTTAAGACCTCTAACCTATCCTTTCTCTTTTACCCTTCAGATCAAGTTTACTACTACACATTGCACCATGCTTGAACATATATTCTAATATTGTGCCTGAAATGTAAGGTTTGTAAAAATATAGCGTTTGGGTGCTACAAACTCACCGAAAATAGCAAATGTTATTTGTTGAAGGATTGAAATGATTGCTTCTCGTTTGGTAATACAGAATATATGACAGTGGTAATTTTACAGGATCGAAGAACTTGTTTGCTTATAAGCTAAATATTAATGAATAAAATCTCTTTATAATAAGACCACCCAAGGCCCGAAGAGATTGAACAAGAGGTTGACAACCTTTACTCTGAAAACAATTCTTATAAAAATTGTGCCTCAGTTTTTGCTTAACCTCTGTGCAAACATTTTGCGGGACATACTTTCCCGGATTTTATCTAGAATCCTGGAAACTAGCTTATGTACTGTTATTTCTATTCTCTCCAAAATAATCGAGACAATAATCAATAAAAAGTTTACGGAATATCTTGAATCTAACCAAGTTCTTCACAGCAGGCACTACTGCTTTAAACCAAAAAGATCTATTCGGGGACCTGCTTGTTGTCTGATGGAACACCTTAATAAAGCATTCATTGTTTTAATGAATGTGGTTGCTCGTTGCACGAGATACTACCACGGCTTTTGAGAGAGTTGAATAAACTCTTAACTATTGATATAGACTCAGTTTTAAATAATTGGATTGACAGTTTCCGTTGTTGCAGCGAGGTATTTAATGGCGTTGAATCTTAACCCCGACCCACATCTGCCGGTGTTCTCCAGGGATCAATTCTGTCACCCCATTTTTTTCTAATATTTTTAAATGATCCTCTCGGTTTCCCCTTCAACCCACTTCACTGCTTCGATGATGAATACGATGGTATTCTGCGTTACTCCTACGACTTTGACAATAAAAGTGAAGCACGTGCTAAGCTTTATCCCTTTGATCGTGAGCTCATAACCAATTCTATCAACAAGCACATCGACTCATCCTTAATTGGGGCCGCATGAACCGTGCCATATTGAAGGCATCCAAAACGGAATACGGTCTAATCTATAAGAAAATTTGCTCGACCTTCCTTGTATGTATCGCAGTGGACGATGTTAATCTAAGGGCTAACCCGTCTCTTAATGTCCTAAGCTTAAATTTAACCGAAAATCTGCCATGGAATGATCACATATTCCAAATCGCCAAACAAGCATCCCAATGCCTGGTGTACCTTAATAGATGCAAGATTCCCCTTCAGCCAGCAGTGCGGACTACAGTCTACAAATCCTATATTCGACCCCGCCTCGAATAGAATTTGTTTATCTGGGCTGGAGCCTCGAAAACCACTTTAACATGGCTTGAAAAGGGAAAAAACAGTGCCATCAAGCTCGTAAGAAAGTACCAGCTCTTTCAAAATATTATCACTGTTACCATAGCGGCTGCATCCTTCATAATTACGTTTATTGTTATTTTAATAAACATAAACAGAGATTCTACGATTAACGTTCAAGGTATATTTTTTAACACGAAAATAAGGTTGTTCGAGTAGTTTATTGTCATTATAGTTTTATCCTTTTTAATCGTAGAATGCTACACTTTTAAGAAAAAAAAATTATATGTCATAAATTACAAAATTTAGAACCGTTCCGTAATTTATTTTAAACCCAGTAAAATTGGCCCGTTGTATTTACTTTATTTTATGAGGTTTAGATTTATACTATAAAATGAAAATATTAACCAAAATTACTAATGTAATGAAATTGTTAAAATAAAAGTAAAATTGTTTATATAAATAATATTTTGCAGGTTACAAGAAGGTTCAAGTCTCTCCGTATAAAAAAGTCGACAAGAAAAATAAACAATATAATATCCAAGAGTAGCTTGCCAAAAAAACTTCGAACTGCAAGATTTTTAACGAGATCATCAAATCCGTTTCATCGTATTTCAACACTATCAAGCGATTTACTTTGTTACAATTTGTTTAGTTCAAGATTATGTAGATATTATTCCGATGTATCAAAGGATAAAGGGCTAGATGGTAATGATACCACAAAAAATAATAGCAATAAAAAGGTTATAGTTTCGTTTCCATCGAAATTGGAGCCACAAATGCTTAATTATGTAAAAATTCCATGGATGCAATCATCTGATGAAAATTACATTGTTGGAGCTGTAATGCCACAAAATGATTCTAAAGAAAATGATACAAAAAAACTTGCTCAATTTATGTTTAGTAATAATATAAGCTCGGAGGATTTAGAGCGCGTAAAGGTGTCTCTTGTACCAGTTTATTACGGTGAATGTAATGCGCAAACCGTTGATAATGTTGATAATGCAGAAACGTTCGAACCTCCTTGTCAACGTGATAGGAATTACAAATTAAGTCAATATTTTAACTCTAAGATAAACAAAATGTCAATCTCCTCTATGATAGTAGATGTTGAGTTCAAAATACCAAAAATTTCCAAGGTCCAATCAGCTCTGGACGCTGCTACACCGATAACATTTAAAACTGTTACTGAAGGCGAGATACGCCTAAACAAAAAGAATATTTCTAAAAATATGGAAAATGATCGAATTGATATTGATAGTTTTATATCTGCTGTAGTTAGTCAAATTACAAGTGCTGCAATTAAAGAAGCGCACGAGCAAACTAAAATTACGTTAAAATCCCGAGAAGAAATACAACGAAAAATACCGATTTATGCGACAAAAAAGATTCCATTGAGGCAAATGCCAAATTTAGCTATTGCTGATTCTATTAAGGATAAAAATAAAGTTTTGGGTAATGTTAAACAAGCTGAAAAAGCTATCAAGCCAATCAAGAATGATTTGAACAATTTACCGGCCACCTATAACTTAGGTGACACTCAGCAGCCCCAAGCCTTTAAGCCTGATATTCTACCTAGTAGCACATTTGTAGCAAGCATAAATCAAGTAAATTATAAAAAGCCATCTGCGGTTAGGAGTGCTGCATTGATTGCATTACCTGCTCCGAAAAAAGCTAAAGTGGTAGATGCACCGGAAATTCCGTTGTCATCCGTATTTCTGGATTGTTTTGCAATTTTCAAAAAAAAAGGAAAACAACCAACACTATTTAAAAATTTTAAGCACAAACAGGCTCTGGCACGATTTGGTAATGATAAAGAAGTTCAAAAAGTAAAATCTGACTTAAACATTAATTTGGGCGTTATGGCCGGGTCAACCTTAGAGCCGCCATTGAAACAAATTTTTGTTGCTAAAACACAAGAAAGAAAGGCAAGCACCTGCAAAGGATCTGGTTCCAAAGGTTCAGGCAAAGGGCCTTGTGGTTCTGGTAAAAAAGCTGCTGACAAAAAGAGTTCAAAGTCGATTTGCGGCGGCAAAGCTCCTGATAAAAAAAGTTCCAAATCATCGGTTTGCGGAGGAAAAGGCGGTGGTGACAAAGGTGGTGCTTGCCCTCCTAGGCCAAAGCCTAATAAAGGAAAAGGTTCCAAGTCATCGGTTTGTTCCAAAGGTGCCGAGAAAAAAGGTTCCAAGTCAAGTGTTTGTGGAGCTGGTAAAAAAAGTGCCGATAAAAAAGGATCGGTTTGTGGCGGCGGCAAAGCTGCCGATAAAAAAGGTTCCAAAGCATCTATTTGCGGATCATCAAAAAAAGCCGATTCTGGCAAGAAGAGTGGAAAATCAATTTGTGGTGGTGGTGGTGGTGACAAGAAGGCTTCAAAAACATCTATATGTGGAGCTTCTAAAAAAGGTGGCGACAAAAAAGGTTCAGTTTGCGGAGCTGGCAAAAAAGGTGGCTCCAAAACGTCTGTGTGTGGTACAGCCAAAAAAGGTGGTGATAAAAAGTCCATTTGTGGCCCTGCCAAGGGTTCTGATAAAAAAGGATCTGCTTGTGGTTCATCTAAAAAAGGTGGCGGTTCTAAGTCATCTATCTGTGGAGCTTCTAAAGGCGCCGATAAAAAAGGTTCGAAGTCATCCATTTGTGGATCAAGCAAAAAAGCTGCCGATAAAAAGGGTTCAAAAACATCGATTTGTGGATCAGCCAAAAAAGGTGGCGACAAAAAAGGTTCGATTTGTGGAGCTGGCAAAAAATCTGCTGATAAAAAAGGCTCCAAATCATCCGTCTGTGGGGGTGCCAAAAAAGATTCCAAAACATCAGTTTGCGGAGCTGGTAAAAAAGGTGCTGAAAAAAAGGGTTCCAAAGCATCCATTTGCGGTGCTGGCAAAAAAGGTGGTGCTGATAAAAAAAGTTCCGTTTGTGGGGCATCTAAAAAAGGCGGTGATGCCGGGAAGAAGGGATCTCTGTCATCTATTTGTGGATCTTCCAAAAAGGGTTCTGATAAAAAAGGCTCCGTTTGTGGATCTGGAAAGGATGGCGGCAAAAAAGGTTCAAAAACTTCCATATGTGGATCTGGTAAAGGTGGCGGCGACAAAAAGGGTTCCAAATGTGGTAGTTCTAAAAAAGAATCGAAGTCATCTATTTGTGGATCTAACAAAAAAGGTGCTGATAAAAAGGGTTCTAAAACATCTGTATGTGGAAAAGGTGCTGCTAAAAAGGGTTCCAAATCTTCAATTTGTGGCTCTAAAATGCAGAAAAACACTAAGCCAGGTACTTAAAATTATGAAGAAAATATTTTCAGAAGAGTTAATAATATGTCAATTTTTATTTGATAGTTTTTATCCAAGCGTTTTTTTATACAGTCGTTTTTATCAGAAAAAAAATTGGAAAGGTTCGCTTTGAAAAAATATGTACAAATCAATAAAAATACATTTCGTAAAAAAAAGAAAAATTATTTTTTTATAAATTTAAAAACTGATTTTTCTAATTATTATTTTATTTATTTAACTCAAAGCAATAGCACTAATGAATTACATTTTCTTTCTTTTTTTTTGTACAAGGAACTTTTCCCATTTTTTAAGAAAGTCTTAATGGTCGGGTTTTTTGAATGGTTTTTATTTGAATGTAGAAAGAAAATTAAGCTTTACAATTCCCATAGGTTCCCCGGGACTCGAAAATGTATGTATTATAAGGCCGCCTCCGCCTCCTGCTGAGGTAAAGCCGCAGATTGATATCACCAAAAGCCAATTACTTGATAAATGTAGTTCGGAGTCTGGTAATATTCTTGTTGATTTAAATCAAGGGATGAAACTTAAAATTGATAATATCGATATCGAAAAAGTTAAATTTAATGAAAGAGCTGAAAAGGAATGTTTGTCTGATAAAACATCTATGATTATAACAATCCGACTTCCGAAAAATTTACCAAATCAATTTAAGAAGACAGGCATTTCCATTAGTAAAGATGGTAATAAGAAGGACGAAAAGAAATTTTCTACCCTATCAAATTGCTTAATTGAGAAGAATTTTATTGACGACAATTTAAATAAAATAATTGTGAGAATTATAAATGACGAAGCAACTGATTAAACAAAGAGAGGGGAATTTGAACCTTCATTTGTAATATTAAGTGAATCTTTATAAGTGTAATTCCACATTTTAATTTATTGTCAACCTACATACGTCTAGGAAGTCTTATTTTTGGCACTAGTTACGATATACAAGTTTCAATAAATATCAAATTATAAATGCGTTTTGGCATTTTTTATTTAAATATCATACTATAATGCACTTCTGTCAAAATATATGTTGGCTTTTTTAAAAGGGGGTAATACCACGAGCGGTGTAATATAAAGCTACAGCACTATGTAAGCCTTAAGCCCAAAACAGAATGAATGCAGAAACTTCGACTTCAACTTTGCATTTTGACAGTTTCATACATTTTCTATAGTACTCACGTTCAGTTAACAGAATCAATGCAGTAAGCGTTGCAGTAAACTTTGCGCCGACTTCGACTTTGAAAATTTTAAAAGTTGCTGCAAAAGTTGCAGAACTACCAACACAACATTTCAATTTTGCCACTGTAGCCAAATTAGAAAATTTAAATTGATTGAGTTTATTGTATGCAAAATTTAATAATTGCAGGTAATATACGTAAAAGTCGCATACAATAAAAAAAAATTAGTAAATTTTTTAAAATTTATAACTTTTGTTATGTTATTAAACGGTGATCGCAATTGTAAATTCTAACTGTCAAATTATCGACTTTGAAGTTCTGAAATGAATGTGTTAGCGCTGTGCATCAAAGTCGATTTTACTGCAACGGTGAAGTCAAAGTCGAAGTTTCTGCATTCATTCTGTTTTGGGCTAGGCTCCTCCTCAAGAATCTTCTTCTATCCTTTGTCGGTCTTGCGATTGAGCATAAGTCCATTTCTATGTCGTCTTTAAAGTTTGTGAAAAATAATTTTCCAAAATGTTGTTTTTCGTTCCTTTACCAAAACTCTCGGGTAAGTAAAGTATACGGTAAGATTAACAGCTGTCCTGGGAATCACTGTTACAATGTACAATGATCCTCGACCAACTTGTATGCTCTCCCATAGAACCATTTAACAGCCTCCAAAAGAAATAAATAAATAAAACTCATTCAGCCAAATCTGACTAACCTTCCTATGAAAAACATCCTGTCATTCTATAGTCTTCACCAATAGTCTTAGGCCAACCGTATACCAAAGCTGCATATGAGGCTTATGAAGTTTTGGTATACGGCCGGGTCTGTATCTACCCAAGCTCAATCATCAGTGCATCCTTTATTTCCGAAATGCATGTAAGGTACAGGATCAGCTGATCGGCGCATTCCCACTAGCACGTGCCCATTACCATTAAAGGAGTATCCACACACATCAGGGACGTGCCCGGGACGTTCGATTTTTGCTCCGGCTCGGACACGGGCATGTGTGAACGAGTTCGTATAAAATGTACGCACCGATATTTTTTGAACCCCTGACGGAACACTAATATGTGTGGATACTCCTTTACTCGTTCACACATGTCCGGGCAGGGGCTCGTTCACACATGACAGAACACGGCCCTGTGACGTCCCGGGCACGGCCCTAATGTGTGTGGTGTGGATACTCCTTAAACCTCCACTTCGACGGCTTGCGGGAGAAGGCTAAAATTAAGACTATCAAATCTCATTTGAAACGTACGACAGTTAACGAAACTAGACTTACGAAGAGATCTCAACCCTTTCCATGAAATAGGAGCCTGTCGCAACCTGCGTCCGCTATGTCTGCTCACAAATGATATAATGACACAAGAACCATTATGCTTGGGCATTTTTTAATAAGCGATGCTTTTTTAGAACCTCCGGATTATTTCTCTCAGTGTAAGATCAGTGACCTGAATAGGTGGAAAGTACTGGTAATGACTTAAGCTAGAATTTTGGCGATCCTGGACTTCTGAGTACTTTGCCGGGCTTCAGGAATTATCAAAGTGGGTCAGGGTCTGATCTAACAATATAAAAGATTATTCAATATTCAAGCTCTAGCACCATTAGCTATAAGTTCGAAGACACCTCTTGAAAATGCCTATTGAATTGATACGTTGTAAATCAATGGGGAAAACAGCCGAACTGCAAAGACAAAGAAAAAGCGCTGCCCAATTAACATGCGGAAACGCGGAATAATCAAATTATTTATTTCTGAGTGATTGTGAGAGCCGCACATACCGAGGTTTCCGCTGGTGCAGGATATCGTAAAACATCACCAAAGGCTATACCCTTCAAAAAAATAATATAATATAGTTGCACGTTGCCCCTCTCAAAAAGGGGGCACTTTGTGATTTTATCATATTTATGTGCTCAACTAACATATTAAACAATAAAAACCCTTTAACGCAATTGTTCCTTACTACCTTTGATTTTTCCATAATTTTATCAGTCTATAAGTAGCTATCGTGAGTATAGCCTTTGGTGATAAGCATTGTTACTTTATCGATACTATATTGATCTAGTGTAAATTTAGACATCTTCTTAAATAGCGTTACAGTTACTTTCGTCTCTAGATTTTTCCATATATCTTCAGCTGACTATACGTAGTTTTCAAATATCTTCTAGCCCATCATGCATTCCCATATTCCTTGGTCTTCATCCAGTTGGTCTAACATTGAAAATCCTGACTAGCATTCTTCCTTCAGAGGTTACATGTCAAAATGTACAAGCCATCGTAGTCTGCCTACTTGTATCCGTGCAGCTATATTTATTTCACCATAAATGTCTTCAAGCTCTTCTTGTAGTCTAATACAGTTCTTCAACATTTCACGATGTACAAATATTGTGAGCCTTAATATACCAAGCCAATCGAGCTGCATTTTTGTCCACACCCAAATTACAGCTTCGTTTTTACTCAAATTCTTATGATCAAAAAGCATACTTTGCACTCGTTTTTTTAGACATAGTTCGCATTGACTTTTAAAACAAAAAATGGACTGTAGTTATTTTAAGTACAAGTGATTTGAAATTTGTTCTTATTTATGAAATTGATTGTTAAATTAAATTGTTTTCTAAAATTTAAATAAAAAATTATTCATCAAGACGGATAATGAGCTTACTATACAAAATTGGCAATGTAAATTTATTATTTAATAAATTATCCAATTAATAAATGACGTCCATATTAAGTTTACAGGGAGATATAACGTACTATCAAGCAGAAACACAATAAATCCGATATTTGCAAGTTACTTAAAACCACAATCGCATGAAACGAGGCATTCAGTATATTTTCAAGGAAGATTAATACCGCCAGCCGATCGAAAAATACAATCTTTTTTAGGCTGTATTGGAAAAACAAGGTGGTATAATATTCCGTTTAATCACATAAAAGGTACAAAGGAATCTTGGGCAAATAGAAATAATATTCTTTCATTGCCGAAAAGAGTAGAGTGCGGAAGTATTTTTCTCAATGTCCCTAAAATTAATTATGCAGTAGCATCACGTATTAGTCCACATTTAATTGCAGCTGCTATTCCAAATAAAAATCAGAACAGCGGAAATATATTAAATGGTGGTGTATCGAGCTGCAAATTAAGTGGGGATAATATTGAATCAGTAAAGGCAGCATTAAAACCATTTATATTTACGAAATGTAAAACGAATAGAGAATTTAAGGATGAAGGGATATCAAAAAATGGCATGTTAAAAAGATTCGGATCGAAGGATAATTGTAAAAGTAATTGGCCAGAGGCAAAACTAGATCAGCAAGGTCAAAAAAGAACTTTCTCAAACAAAATAAATTTGACGGATATGATACCTAAAAAGAAAATGTCGAACGAACAAAGAATAAGGGATAAGAATAAGCTAGATAAAGCTTTGTGTGGAATTAAAATTAAAGCATATAATTCTAGACAAAAGGTATCTAATATATATCATACTGAATCAAGAACATATGCGTGGGTAGATGGTAATACGATTATGAGTAGTTTTATTCTCCATTCACCTAAGCCTAAGTTACGTAGTAAAAATGCAGATGGTGTTTTTCAGAGTAAATATAAAAATCAATTTAAACCTTACGCGCTTGATTTTGAAAAATCCCGATCTTCTATTCCAAAATGTAATATAGCATTTTTAAATTACAAAAAGCAGCAGAACTTATCAAATTCTAATAAATCGGAATCTTTGAGAAAATATAATAAAGATTTATTAGTGACAAAGGAAAATTATGATCCAGATCATACTGAAATAAAAACACTGAAATCCAATGCCTCGAAAAATGCAAGTTTCGAAGAGGAAACAAACGAAGTTCTTGAAAAGGAACCGCCAACTTCTCCATCTATGGATTTAAAAGCTGAAGATATTGAACAAGAAGAGAACTCAACAGAAATATGCGAATCTAATATTCCGATGGAAAACGAAGATGAAATCTCAGAATATGCAAATTCTTCTATAACTCATATTAAGATGGATTCACTTGAAGAGCCTAAAGCACCTATTAATGATGATGGGGATAAAAAATCTGAAATACTTATCAATTCCAGTAGATCAAGATGTAAAAGAATATCAAATCCGCCTATTGATCCTCTTACAAATAAATATTTTTTAGATAATATAAAAGATAAATTTTTATATAAAGGTAATAATAAAGTGCGAAAATATTCAACAATGGCAAATTATATAAATAAAAATAACATTGAGTGCCGAAAGGCTAAGAATAATGTTGTAACAATAATTGGCAGCAAGAGCCTTCAAATAATTGCGAAACCAATTCCAAATGTGGGTGATTATGGTTGGTTTTCACTTGCGAGATAAACTAATTCATTATTTTGATTTAATTTCAGATGCTTTAATAAAAGTTGATTCTGTGGCAATTTCCGGATCTGATTTACATATATATGAAACTGGAGGTAAATATTTACAAAATATAGCCCTTGGCCATGAAGCTTCTGGTACTGTGCAAAAAGTAAGTTTATTATAAATTTTATTCATTATTAGTTTAAATAAGTAAGCTTTACTTTTAATGTGAAACATTAATGCGTTTTCCTTTTTGTAAAAGAAAGTATAATACTAATTTGTAAATAAAAACTCTGATGAATCGAATCGCAGGGCACAATCCTTTTAGCAAGTTTCAAAACTTAGAAATAAGCTATTATTTCAAATAGGATCCTCTCAGTCTCAATTTAAGAAATACAATTTTCTCAGAAATCTTATGAATTCACAAAGAATTTATTGTCTTCATACATATTGCTGGGCTTAAAATTAGTGTTTTCTTTTACTATGATAGACTATAAAAATACTTAGTATATATTTGAAGCATTCTCTTATCTACAGACAAAACAAAAAGGCCTACACTTAAAGAGTTCCATCACTTTTAGTCCAAGAGCCCGGCCCGTCAGACCTACGTCATTTTCTTAAAGCTGATATTTCATATATACATAGGCTGTGTTCCGAATTATACCCCAGTATACGGCCATAGTGTGATACGCAGTTAAGAATATATGAATACTAGCCCGGAGAATGGGCCCTTTTGTAGATAGAGGAGTTGGGGGGGGGGGGGGTAAAAAAGGGGTTAAAATTGAAAAAAATGCCTGTCGTAGGCCCTATTAGGGCTAAATAACCGTTAAATACTAGTGGCAGACATTTTTGATCATTTGCTGGGGTGTGCGAGGTGAAAATGCAACTTCAGCTAGGGATGGCTTGGGTGGGTGGTAAATAGAAAGAAGTTCTTTCTTATTTTAGTATTATATTTTATGTTAGACAATTTTATAAAGATAATTTACTTTTCGAAAAAGCGGGCTTATTTAATATACACAATTGTGTACAATACGAATGAAGTTGTTAATTAGAACTAAAAAAATATCAGAGGTATTTTAAGGTAACTACTATCCCGCGTTTGGTGCAGTCCCACAAATTATTTCTACAAATGAAATTTATTCCGATTATCACTTGAGCGAAATTTCACAAAAACCACTTTTCTTTTAATTTAAAAAAGAATCTATAATTATTTTAATACTACCCCTTTTTTTGTCCTTATCCACCAGATTGGAAAATGTGTACAGAATTTAATCCCGGGCGATAAAGTTGCAATTGAGCCAGGCGTACCGTGCGGAATATGCGATTATTGCCGATCTGGAAAATATAATTTATGTGCTGAAACTATTTTTAACGGGTTTTTTGCCAAATACTGTGTGCATCCCGCTGATTTTTGTTATAAACTACCATCAGATTTTAATTTAGAGGATGCCGCTCTTATTCAGCCCTTAGCAGAAGGTTTGCATGCATGTCAAAAAGGGAATATATCCTTGCATAAAAATGTCCTTATAATTGGAGCATGTCCATTAGGACTATCATCTGTTATATTTGCTAGAGCTATGGGGGCATCAAATATAACAATAATTGGTAAGCGAATAAAGTACTTTCCAATATATTTTTATATCGAAATTTTTCCAGACACTCAAGAGAAAAATCTTTGCGTTGCTCAAGAATTGTGTTCGGATAGAGAAATTTTAGTTAGAGAACAAATCGAAACAGAAACAATTAGACAAATATTATCGGGTATGAGCGTTCATCCTGATGTCGTGATCGATTGTTGGGGCTGCACCAAATCAATGAATATATCTTTAATAAGCTTAAAACCAGGAGGCATTTGCGTTTTAGCAAGCTGCCAAGAAGAATGCTCAAATTGTACTATAATGCAGGCATTGATGAAAGAGCTGCAAATTATTTGCAGCTTCCGTTCTGCTAATATGTATGTAGTCATTTTATTCTTTATAAATTATCTCTCTTAAAAAGTAAATATTTTAGGTATATACCGGTGATTAATTTAATTTCGGCTTGTAAAATTGATGTAAGTCCAATGATAACCCACAGATTTTCAATAAGTGACGCAAATTCTGCTTTTAAAACAGCATTGATGGATAAACAATGTCAGGCTATAAAAGTACTAGTCAAATGCTGGCAATAGTTTCAATTTAGGTTTCAAAAAAATTAGTTAGGTTAAATACAAGGTGAAATGTTTTGTGCTTTGATAATATTGTGTATTTATGTCTTGTTCCACTGTAACTTGAAATAAATATACCGCTTATTTTTCGAAAACGGTTGCATTTTTGGTCTAATATTGTATATTGTTTAGCTTCTGTTTATGCAAGTAAACTTCGCTTTAAAAAAAATAGTTGATCAAATTGAATGTCAGTTACTTGATTTGTGGATTATGCAACATAATTAACCTTTCAAATCATGTTTGGCCCATCAAAATAATAATTATATTTTTACGTCTGATGATTGTTCTTCTTACATATTTTCTCTGCGCTGGCTGCAAATTTTTGTCGTACACTACTGACAAATAGGCTTACTGCAGAAATTGCAAACATAACAAAACGGCCCGATAGCTGGAGAAGGACCTTGCGCCTCTTAGAAATCCCAAGCACTGGGATGCTTGTTTGGTGATTTGAAATATGTGTTCATTCCATCGCAAGTCTTTGGCTAATGTCACGCCTATGATGTTAAGGGATAGCTCGGCCCATAGTTTAACATAATCCACTGACACGGATGGAGAGGTGTTGCACTCGCTATTGCAAATAAGACAGTCCTTGTTTTTTTTGGTGGGGTTGAATTCGACACGATTCTTGCTTCCCTAATCTAGAATGAGTTTAAAACAGGATCTGGCACGTGCTTGTCTTGCATTATCGAAGCCGTAAGAGTAACGCAGACTACCGTCGTCAGCGATTGAAACTAGGTCATTTATAAAGATAACAAATAGATCTGGTGAAAAATTTACCCCTGAGGCCCCCTGAAGAGATCCGGTGGTGACGCCATCCAATACTACCTTGATTGAACGGGCGAAAAGAAAACTCAACCCAGTTCTGTAGAAGTGAGTCAACAAAAACAGCTTTGAGTTTAGCTAACAGAGCTGAGTGTCATACCCAGAAGTTTTTGCTACCACCGCCTGCATTAAGGAGCTTTCTTCTCAACTTTTTGTCAACTCTGTTTTTGACTTTCCTGATGGTGCAATCATGTCCCCTGCGCATCGACAAATAAATAAAAATAAAAGCTAGTGATATATGATACGGATACCATTTCAAGGCATAGATTGAACATAATTGTTAGTGTGTTAAATTGTCACCCTGTATAACGTTAATTACATTTATTTAGCTAATCAAGAAATATTTTCAATAAAAGCCAAGGAAGGAAAATAATAGAATAGTATACATTTTTGAAAGTAAAGCTTACCTATTTACAACTACGCTGTTTTAAATCACAGCAGTAGGCAAGGTTTTTAATTTCAGAAAACCAACCCCTATCAAATGTTTAAAAGAAGTAATGTGCAGAACTGTATTGACATATTATGGAGGCTTGGGATATTAATGTTTAAGCGCACGTCCAATTAATATATTTTCGTACATTAATTAAAAATAAGGTCCATTTCAGTTCCACCTTTTTACGCAACTATTGAACGTAAGTGAGGTTTTTCAAAATTATTAGAATGCCAATACAAATCATAAACTAAATTCTCACGTTAAAATATAATACACAACATACTGAGTTTCCATGAAAGTTCAACCAGAGTTGAACCCGAGTTAAGGTGAAAGCCTAATGTACGCTTGCTTGCTTGTACTTGGTGAGCTTTTCAGAGCTTTTCAGATTTTATATGTGAAACTTGTGCAAATTGAGACACGTATGTACTGTGTTTCCATGCAGAGTTTATCCTGAGTTTACTCAGATTAAGCGCCCATGGAAACGGGGATTGAGTAAATTCTCGTTAAATCCAAGTAAACTCAACGAAGCCAGTCCGCTTAAGCCGGGTTTTGCATATGTGTGTGTTTCAGTATCCTTTACTGCACATATACCAACGGCGAGGCAATGCAAAATTAATTATCTGTCACTTTAACCCAGAACCGTCATGGAAACAGCATCTTGAGAGAAAAAGCTTTCTGTTTACTTAACGAAAACTCTACCCTGGCTCATGGAAACACAGTATAGAGCGTGTGGGGTGGCACAGCACAGCGCGTTTTTTTGTAAACTATTACTGTGTTTCCATGGGCGAGGGTAGAGTTTTCGTTAAGTAAACAGAAAGCTTTTTCTCTCAAGATCACTCGATGCTGTTTCCATGACGGTTCTGGGTTAAAGTGACAGATACTTAATTTTACATTGCGTCGTCGTTGGTATATGTGCAGTAAACGATACTGAAGCACACACACTGCAAAACCCGGTTTAATCGGACTGGCTTCGTTGAGTTTACTTGGATTTAACGACACTTTACTCAATCCCCGTTTCCATGGGCGCTTAATCTGAGTAAACTCAAGATAAACTCTGCATGGAAACACAGTATATGAAAAAGAATAGAACCGCGCAAATTGGCAAGGGGACGCGAGGTGGCGCGACTCGCGTCGCCTACTACATGCGTGGCGTTGTAGTGGAGCCACAGTTTCTCGTGCGGGTCGTGTCAACGCGTGTCAACAAATTCTCATAATATTATTTTGTTATTATTTCTCTTCCACCTTTTTAGTTTGTTTCTTTTTACTGTCCCTTTAAATACCTACCTATGGCAAAAGAAAAGTTTATTGAGGTGAAAGGGCACAGAGACCATTATGACACAAATGATGCGTTACTATATGAAGACAAAATTGGAAAATGGGATTTGGGTAGACCTTGCAAGTTTTTCCTTGATTGGGATCAGTTTTTGGGCATTACATCTATTTGAGCCAAAGGCTTCAAATTGGCTTCGGCTCATTCGGAAGTAATTGGTAAAATCAGCATCACTCATCTTCATTGTAGTTTTAAATTGTCCATATTTTTCCCTTTCCAACAGAATATACTTATTGGGTGTTTTTTAGTCGCTTAATAAAGCAAAAGTATGTCTTCGTCTTCGGCATCATTATCTGATTCTGAACTCATGTTTAATAATAACAATTTTAGTACTGCGTCTTTATATGCGGATAACCACAATCAACCGAACGCACGTCTTGGCTTTCGAACCGAATATCAGGAATGGTTTCCGAACGGAAAATTTAAGGTGTGCGCTGTGTGGAGTTATTTGTATGAAATGCCTGCCTGTGTCCGAGGACGAAAACCGTACATTCCGAATTCGGTTTCCGTACACAAACACTCGATTGCAGGCATTTCATACAAATAACTCTACTTAGCGCACACGTTCTTAAATTTTCCGTTCGGAAAAACCGGCGTACGCGTAAGGAAATTTCCATTCGGAACCGCGCCAATACTGTGCCAAGTAGATGTGTAGGCAGTAATTTACAGCGATCCATGTTAACGTGCTTTCACGAAAGCGTCACTGTACTTATAGCCCAGTCACTTTATACAAAAAAAGGGCCAAACCTCTAAAAAAATACAACTAGAGATTTTACAGCGGGATTCTCTTTATTTTGGGGTCACAAATAATTTCCCAAAAGTCCATAAAGCCAACTGACCGGCCACTCGAGTTACGGAGGGTCAAAGGTCACGCAAATCAGTTTTTCTCAAATATCTCGTAAATTATCGGTTTTACGTAAATTGTGGCTAAGTAACATTTGTTGGTGAGATAAATCTGCATAAAAATGTCGTATACCAAATTTACGTAGAGCCAATGGTTTTCGAGATATGGGGCTGAGAAAACTCGAGCATCGCGCTGCATTCGGTTCCGCACCACCTTTGAAGTATAATGCTAGCAGCGTTTTTACATGGTATCTCCAGTAGGCCCAGTCCATAGGTTACAAGCTATGAAATAATTTTGTTGATTATCTCTTTATCTCTTCTATTCCCACTTCTTTCATATTGTCATCTTCATCAACACTCATCTCAGAGGAAAATAACGAAATGCGGTCGGCGTTATCATCGTTCAACTCAGGTTCAATGGTTGTATCCTCGGACATCGAATTGAGACACGACGGGGCCCGGCAAGAGCCATACGCTACGGAACATGGCAATCCTACTTTTCTGCATTCTGCATTTTATACATAAACCTCTAAATAAAATCCAACTGGAGATTTTACAGCGGGATTCCCTTTATTTCAGGATCACAAATAATTTCCCAAAAGTCCATAAAGCCAACTGACGGGCCACTCGAGTTGCGGAGGGTCAAAGGTCACGCAAATCAGTTTTTCTCAAATGTATCTTAAATTATCGGTCTTTCGTAAATTTTGGCTAAGTAAAATTTGTTGGTGAGATAAATCTGCATAAAAATGTCGTATACCAAATTTACCTAGAGCCAATGGTTTTCGAGATATGGGGCTGAGAAAACTCGTGCATTGCACTGCATTCGTTTCCACACCACATTTGACGTAGAATGCAAGGCGCTTTTTTTTTACATGGTATCCCCAGTAGGCCTAGTCCATGGGTTACAAGTTATGATATAATTTTGTTTATTGTTGCTCGTTTTCGCTGAGTTCTTCTTCTGCGTCTCCGTTTGTCTCTTCTATTTCCACTTCTTCCATATTGTCATCTTCATCAACAATCATCTCAGCGGAAAGTAATGAGATGAGGTCGGCGTCATCATCGCTGAACTCAGGTTCAATGGTTGTATCCTCGGACATCGAATTGAGACAGGACTGGCCCCGACAAGAGCCACACACCACAGAACATGGTAATCCCACTTTTCTGCATCCACAATGGATGCCACAACCTTTTGTGCAATTGCAGAAAACAGAATTGAGAAGCTCATCTGGTGCAGGAGGAATGAGAGTAGTTATTGGTTCTAATAAATTATTTTTTAAGGTCCAACCCCATTGCTGAGGGTCTAAATCTTTTCCCAGCAATGTTTGAACTTGGTAATATACCCTGACTAGATGTTGTTGAGTAGCTGCTGCTGTGGGTGGAAGTGACGACAATTGCACAGGCTTATTTAGTCTAGTGCATTTTGCAAAACTAAAGTATCTGTAATTATCAATTGAAGTCTCTTTTTTTGGAACTCCGTACATCGCTAAAATAAACAATGTGCCACTATTTATTAGCAAATTTCTCGAGCAGTTTTCTTTTTTGAATGCCACCAATGCTTCCTGTAAATCTGGTCTTTTTTGAAATCTTTTAAATGCGTTTATTTTTCCTTTCCGAAATAAAGCACTAGTGGTATCGCAACCACTAACGGCATGTAAAAATAAAATATGTTCTCTACAATCTGCATACTTCTGAATTGCCCAGGGATTGTAGGTCTTCGATGCGACGTTTCCTTTTCCGGGTTTAAGAAAATATATGTTGTGAGTAACTGGAGTGCGTCCTATTAAAAGTATAAAGAGATCAATATCTTCTCCAACAACAACTGTAGTGCGCTCATTTGACTGCTTCAAAGCTGTTTCGATGATTAAAACATCAGCATCATCTCGGGCTTGTATACTATTAATTTTAAACATTTTTAATTTGGTCATTAGTAAAGAAATAAATCTATTTTTATTTAATTTATTGGACAAGAATTCTTCTTGATTAGAAGGTATTGGCGTTGTCTCTTCGAAAAACATATCAGCGCATTTTTGTGTTATTTTCATGCGTCTAAGTTGCTCGATTGCTTTAATATTTTTACTATAATCAGTGTATCCATCGAATACGACGAATACATTAATCCCATAATGCTTTAGGAGATAATTGATGTACTGATCAATAACACAACCGAAAGTTGATTCTTTTTGCCAAATAACACGATGGAGAAGAAATCCTCCGTCGATAATATACGTAATTACACTACTATTTATTTCTGTACAAATTGGTTCGAATAGGTCATACAAAGACGACTTGTTTGTTTTGCGCATATTTTCATTTTCGAAAAGAGCCATTGGGTAAGGGCTTAACTCATATTTTAAAAAGTTCTGCAGGTTGTCATGGAATTTTTTATGTAAACTTATTCGCTGGAATAATAACAGAGGATCTACCACAGTTTCTACATTATTATGAATCTTCACTGCACTGGTCATTGATTGGAGTGAAAGAACTCTCTTTGATCTTTAAAATTTTACTTTATTAAAAGTTTTACCCATATCTCGAAAACCATTGGCTCTAGGTAAATTTGGTATACGACATTTTTATGCAGATTTATCTCACCAACAAATTTTACTTAGCCAAAATTTACGAAAGACCGATAATTTAAGATACATTTGAGAAAAACTGATTTGCGTGACCTTTGACCCTCCGCAACTCGAGTGGCCCGTCAGTTGGCTTTATGGACTTTTGGGAAATTATTTGTGATCCTGAAATAAAGGGAATCCCGCTGTAAAATCTCCAGTTGGATTTTATTTAGAGGTTTATGTATAAAATGCAGAATGCAGAAAAGTAGGATTGCCATGTTCCGTAGCGTATGGCTCTTGCCGGGCCCCGTCGTGTCTCAATTCGATGTCCGAGGATACAACCATTGAACCTGAGTTGAACGATGATAACGCCGACCGCATTTCGTTATTTTCCTCTGAGATGAGTGTTGATGAAGATGACAATATGAAAGAAGTGGGAATAGAAGAGATAAAGAGATAATCAACAAAATTATTTCATAGCTTGTAACCTATGGACTGGGCCTACTGGAGATACCATGTAAAAACGCTGCTAGCATTATACTTCAAAGGTGGTGCGGAACCGAATGCAGCGCGATGCTCGAGTTTTCTCAGCCACATATCTCGAAAACCATTGGCTCTACGTAAATTTGGTATACGACATTTTTATGCAGATTTATCTCACCAACAAATGTTACTTAGCCACAATTTACGTAAAACCGATAATTTACGAGATATTTGAGAAAAACTGATTTGCGTGACCTTTGACCCTCCGTAACTCGACTGGCCGGTCAGTTGGCTTTATGGACTTTTGGGAAATTATTTGTGACCCCAAAATAAAGAGAATCCCGCTGTAAAATCTCTAGTTGTATTTTTTTAGAGGTTCATGTATAAAGTGACTGGGCTATTACTGGCAGTATAAAATCCTAATACAGAAAACCGAATGTCTGCGCTTGGCTCACGCAATCCCGAGTCGGAATTCCGTATTCGGAAACTGAACACGAAAACCGTATGTATGCGGCCAGCCTAAGTCACTTGGGCATTTGGTTTTGCCTCATAAGAAAACATTGGTGTTTATTTCACGGTATACAGAAACAAGGTAATGTAAAAGACTGAATATCGTAGAATATCGTATTAGTGCGACGTCACTCGGCAAGTCTTCCCCATACAAAATCGAAATTGTTGTTGTTGTTTTCTGTATTAACCTTGCCGGGTGACGTCGCCTTTTTCTACGATATTCGCACTTACGATACATTTCGTCTTTTACATTACCTTGTTGTTACCGTGGGTTTATTTAATATGTCAAAGCAAAGCAAAGCACCAAAGCAAGCCAAGCGTACATTGGGGTTTCACCTTTATACATACGTCATGGAAACAGACACAGTTAAGAGTCCGGCTTCACCGACCTGAGTTAATCAAGTTCAGTTCAATCCACATAAGTGGCTGCACCGGCATTGCTCGGTTTAGAAAGCTTCGTGTGTGATGTATTACATTTGAAAGCCTCTTTACTGAGGTGTACGTGTTTTCCTATTTCTATATTTTCTTTTTTGATACATGTTTAATCCATGCTCTTACTCGTTTTTAAATACTCGAAACAACTTCCAAAATACATCAGCTGACATTCCAATATTCCAATTTATTACTCTCTTTTGAGCGAGCTTTTTCGTTCAACCTCAGTTCGATGTTCTGTTGGGCGAACTGAGGTTTGATTTTTCCTGAGTTAATTATGTAAAAATGTATAGGAACTGAGGTCTGAATTGAAGTTCAGTACACAAATTTGCTCGAACATTAAGTTCGGTCGATGAAGCCGGCGCGTATAAGATTTTCAACTCTGTTCAACTCAACGAAAATAGGTAGGTTGAACTCACGGTATACAGAAACAAGGTAGTGTAAAAGAGACTGACAGCTCGAATATCGTACGAATATCGTAGAAAAAGCCGACGTCACCCGGCAAGTTAATACAGAAAACAACAACAACAATTTCGATTTTGTATGGGGAAGACTTGCCGAGTGACGTCAGCATTCAAATGACATTTCTCTTTTACATTACCTTGTTTCTGTATACCGTGGGTTGAACTGAGTTCACGCACACAACTAAAACCGACACACTGGAGGTACAAAAAGTGAAAATTTCGCGCCTTGCTTTGGACGTCAGAAGAGACTTATATTTAATAAATACTTTTAAAGAAAAATCTATAATAAAATTAATTGATGAAAAAAGATGGAGGAAAACGGAAGGCAGATATGAAAACGCACCGAGTTAAGTCCTTGAGTTAAAGAAATGTCATTTCACTCAACCACAACTCAACTCGACTTCCATGGAAAACTTGGGAACAATTTAGTATTCGATTGTCTCATGACTCAAAATATAAACGAGATATTTTTCTCAAGTTTTATGTAACTCTATATTTACCTGGAAGTGTTGACTTGTTTCTGCAAAATATGTAATGTAAAGGAAGATTGATCAAAATTTAAATTAATCTACCCCAAACATTCAATTTGTTGTTTTATGGCAAAACTTCAACTGCCGTACACAATCCAAACAACGTATTACCATATGCTTATAATTAATAATGTTCACAATTTCACTCGCAGGTAGCAGCACATTTCGTAAGGTAGAATAATTATTCTAACTATGACAGTTCTGTCCTTTATTTTGACAGCCACATGGTAGCTGATTAAAAATATTCCTCCATTTCACTAAAATTACAAATTTTCCATTACAATCGCACAACAAACTAATCAAACATGGGAAAACTTAATGTCACAATTTTACGTTACCTTACAAAAGAAGACTTTCGAGTTTTAACTGCAGTAAGTTGTGTTTGTTTTCATTTTATTTATTTTGAACTAATCAAAATTTATTCTAGATTGAAATGGGAATGAAGAACCACGAATTAGTACCGGGAGCTTTGGCAGCTTCAATTGCAAATCTTAAAGCAGGAGGAGTGCACAAACTAATACGTGAACTCTGTAAACACAAACTACTTTCATATGAAAGAGGGAAAAAATGTAAGCACAAATCTTGCTTTATTTATCAAGAACCTATTTTTACCGATATTCTTTTTATAGTCGATGGATATAGATTAACAAATTCAGGATATGATTATTTAGCACTAAAAACCCTTACGTTACGTGAATCAGTTGCCTCGTTCGGAAATCAAATTGGAGTTGGAAAAGAATCAAATATTTATGTAGTTGCTGATGAAGATGGAAATCCGCTTTGCTTAAAATTACATCGTTTGGGGAGGACATGTTTCAGGAACATTAAAGCAAAGCGGGACTACCACGGAAAACGGCATAAAGCATCTTGGCTTTATTTGTCACGAATTTCAGCAACAAGGGAATATGCTTACATGACTGCGCTACATGAACGAGGATTTCCTGTACCAAAACCAATTGATTTTAATAGGCATTGTGTTATAATGGAACTAGTCAATGGATATCCATTGTAAGTAATAAGTAAATCTAATTTTATAGCTACAGTCGTTGCATAACTCGGGCCTTCCAGTCTCTACGTCTTGCAAGTGCTCTGTTATACGAAGTTTACGTTTTACTTCTAGCACGTCATTCATTCTTGGTCTTACGCTTCTTTCTACTGATGGTCTACCATTGAAAATCCACCCTTTCTTCTGAAGCTGCTACGACGTATCTGAGCCAATGTAGTCTGCTCAATATTACGTATGCAACTAAGTCCCCTATTCCCGAATCCGGCGGATCTGGCATCCCGCCGCAGATTTGGGAATAAAGGCCATATTTCGACACACATTCTTCTAGAACTGGGCCCATTAATGTTTTATATATTCTCACTTTTTGGTTCTTTAGAATCGGGACTAGGTTTTATTTACGGCTACGATGCCTCTATGAATGTCGTCCTTTGTCTTATTTCTACGACAACAATTGCCGCTAAATATATAAAGCTCTCTACAATTACCTTTCAAAATTGATGCTTCGTCCTAATCGTTGTCCTCTTTTTCATACAATCATGTACTTTGTTTTCGTGCCATTTACTCGTACATTGCACTTTCCTGAGCTCTATAATTCTTGAAAAGATTTCCTTTAAGTCTTGCGCTTTTTGTCCAATTGACTATTTCATCCTCGAAGGCTAGTATGTGAATGTTTCTTGTGAAGGTGCTATTTTTTGCTCCATTAAGTTTCTCATTATTGCTTCCAAAGTAATGTCAAAAAATATTGGTGATATCGCATCTCCTTGCCTTATACTTGAAGGAAGTATTGCAACCTCGTTTCTCAGTTGTATCCTCCACTATTCTGTCGTCATTTTACCCAGTTAGCATTTTCGATAAACTAATTTCTCTCATGTTTCTGCACAGCTCTTTTATAAATCAGGTTATAAGGTTTCTGGAATATCATGTTTACTTCTTTGTAGAAACTCCTAGCATCTTTATTATTGTAGCTTTGTTTAATTCCACTAATTCTATTTCTGAAGTACGAAGTCTGTTCAAAAAGTAAAGTGAATTTTCAAATTTCGCGGGCTACGTACATTCGATTATTCATTTTTTTATTTTGTTATGTTGGTATACATGTCCCTGAAGTATGATAAAATATTCAGCTGTATTTATTTACTGTGTTTCCATGCAGAGTTTATCCTGAGTTTACTCAGATTAGCGCTCATGGAAACGGGGATTGAGTAAAGTGTCGTTAAATCCAAGTAAACTCAACGAAGCCAGTCCGATTAAGCCGGGTTTTGTATATGTGTGTGTTTCAGTATCCTTTACTGCACATATACCAACGGCGACGCAATGTAAAATTAATTTTCTGTCACTTTAACCCAGAACCGTCATGGAAACAGCATCGAGTGATCTTGAGAGAAAAAGCTTTCTGTTTACTTAACGAAAACTCTACCCTGGCTCATGGAAACACAGTAATTGTTTACTTTTACTGTGTTTCCATGAGCCAGGGTAGAGTTTTCGTTAAGTAAACAGAAAGCTTTTTCTCTCAAGATCACTCGATGCTGTTTCCATGACGGTTCTGGGTTAAAGTGACAGAAAATTAATTTTACATTGCGTCGCCGTTGGTATATGTGCAGTAAAGGATACTGAAACACACACATATACAAAACCCGGCTTAATCGGACTGGCTTCGTTGAGTTTACTTGGATTTAACGACACTTTACTCAATCCCCGTTTCCATGAGCGCTAATCTGAGTAAACTCAGGATAAACTCTGCATGGTAACACAGTATTTGTCTGTGGCAGCCGCCAAGGTTAAGGCTCAACTATAATGCACGTAAGAAACGCACGTCGTCTGGGCGCTCTCGTGGAAATTAATGGGTTCGGCCATATTGGACGTACGTCGGTCATATTTTGTTTCGTTAAGTTTCGTTAAACGTAAAAATGCGAAAAGAACCGCGCTGAACGTACGTTTTGTGAGAATTTGTACTTAAATTGATGACAGCTGATTTTTGTTGTTGTTTTGTGGGTTTTAAACAAGAAAGAGTATGGAAAATGTTGTTCTTCAAATTTATGGGAGTGATTTTGATGAGAAATTTATTATAATTGAAAATAAATATGATCATTTTTAATATGCAAAGATTAATAGCCAAGTTTTAATAGTCAATGAATCATATTTATGCATTTTACTAATTTTAAACTTGTGAAAACTTTCCGTATACACAAACCATTATACGTTTGACGAAAGTTTGATATTTACGCACGTCGGCCGAGGTGCGTTTCTTACGTGCATTATAGTTGGGCCTTGAGACGTGTTTTGTGTGTTCGGCAATTTTTTGCTGTCGAAAAAAATGGATCAAAGAATTTGCATCTTTCCTTCTGCGCCCCAACCAGGGCGTGGATCTCCACCGTTTTATCAAAGTCCGTTCAGAAAGAGCCCTCTTCACCAAAATAGTGGGTGCCACAAAGCCGATTGGGGACTGATGAATAACAATGCCAAAGCCCTATCTAGCCAGGACATCCGCCTTTTCATTGCCTTTGAAGACCTGATGACCAGAGACCCAAAGAAGGGTAACTTGATTGAGAACATCTAGCTCACCAGGGACGTTGGCAGCCCCAGACTAATTTTGACTTAGTCCTATGGAACTTCAGATGCTCTGATAAAAATCCTGCTGTTTTTTTAGACCCTCCTGAAGTTTTCATGAGGGCATGCCAGTATGGTGTACACCTCTACTGGAAAGGCAATCGCTAGGCTTATCACTCTACTGTATCTCTGGCTTTCACTCCAGTTTCCCACACTTGTCACTGTTTTGGAGCCATCCGTGTATCATACGAGTCCACCATGTGGTGACAAAATCAGGTGCTAACTATTGTTAAACTTTAATGGCGAATTCAACTATTCTCTGTTCCCGTTTGATTCTTCGTGCAGCGAGAACTTGCCAGCCTAGGACTAATAATTAAGTTCTTTGCTCACTTTTGCTTTGAGAGTTTCATAAAAGTCATCCTATTATCATCTATTTTTATAATAAGCTTACATTTATTTAAAATTTTAAGAACACAAGTCCACGAGCTGGAGGACATAGAAGGATTATACGACCAGCTTATGAACTTAATTGTCCGACTTGGCAATTGTGGCGTTATTCATGGGGATTTCAATGAGTTCAATCTCATGATAACTGATGATGCTAAACCAATCCTTATTGATTTTCCACAAATGATGTCTACTTCTCATCCAAATGCAGAATTGTATGTATTACTGATTTTTAAAACTTTCATTTTTTTTTCTAATACACTAATTATTTGCAGTTTTTTTGACCGCGACGTTAATTGTGTACGAGAGTTATTTCGCAGAAAGTATGGCTACGAAAGCAGTGAATATCCAACATTTAAAGATTTAGTGCGTGATGATAATATAGATACAGAAGTTCACTGTACAGGATATGGATTTACTAAAGAAATGGAACATGATATATTACAGGTAAAGAGATTAAAACGTGTTTACCTTTTAGAGATAGCACTGCTCGATTAATATCTTTGATATAAATTTGTATTTCGTGCGTATAATCAATTGTTTTATTTCTAGGAATATGGTATGGAAGATGCAGAGGATAATACCGATGCAGTTTCGGAAATTGATCCTACCGAAGAACCAATAGAATACACCGAACAAGATATAGAAGAATACAGAAAACAATTCAATAATGAAATTAAATTTTCTGAGGAGAAATTAAAATTTAGCAAAAACTCCGATGATTCTATTCGTAAATATATCGAGTCTTGCTCACAATTTTTAGGAAATTCTGCCACAAACGAGGAAAATATGAACGTGAATGAAACCTTAACAAATAATTGCGACACTTCGGCTGAAATTGTGCAATGTAAAGAAACTATCATTCCAATATCAGAAACAAGTAAAGAACATATCGCTGACAATATATCAGAATCTGGAACAATGAGTTCCAATGATTTAGAAACTGATAATTGCCCTGAACTAGTTGGCATTGATCCTAATTCAAGATTATATCGATTTAAAATGGTTGAAAAATTATTGGAAGAAGCTAAAAGCATGAGATCATTTTCGACAAATGCAAGTACAATAGCACCTGAAGTTGTTAAAGATCGAATAAAGAAGAATATGGATGTAAAAGTAAAACGCGAGATTCGTAAGCGTTGTGTGGCGAAAGGTGAGGCAAATGCTACGCACAGGCATAGAAAAGAGAATAAGGATGTCGTTAAAGAATATGCTGGGTGGGATTTCTAGTTAAATAAATATATTTGTCTGTTTAATTGAAGTAAATTTAATAATGTATGATTTCGGATCAAAACAGCATTTTTATTATGTTAATATCTTCTAGATAGAATCTAGTTTCCTGAATATTGTTGATTTCGATTTGTGTATAATAGCGTCCACTGCCACCTCTCTTTCTTTAAATGAATACTGGGCCTTATTCTGAGAGTCATGTGACTTTGCAAGTGATGGTATTCCCCGAGTCGATTTAGAGACATCTCTCATTCAAAATTGCCATCCGTCAGTTGCACGGGGCATTCCTAGAGTGGAATAAAGTGAGTTAACTATGTTTCCACTCTGGGAATACCTCCGAAATTGAGGTGACAGCCAATCGAGAAATGTCATGTGACTGATTCGACTCTCAGAATAAGTCCCACTTACTTAAAAACATACTTGGCGGGCTCGGCGGAAAAGGATTTCGCCATCAGCGCAGCACTGTTGAAAATGTTGCCTAATATAAGGGACCCAGACAAAGCCGACGCCTCGTTATGATCAGAGTGGTTAGTTTGGTTGTGCGCTGGTTTTGGGCGGCAGCTTTGGACAGAACGGACAATACGAGAAAAGAAAATAAACTCGACGTATGTGCCCTTCGAGCATGCTGTGCACACCGTACTACGTGGCAGAGGAGGTAGGACGAGTGACCCATTGGGCCTTATCATGGTTGGCGCTTGAAGTGAGAAATGGCGCGGCGACTGTAAAAGGGAATCATAGTTCTCGAAAAAACTGACATTTGTCGGGAAAAGCGCATTCAGGCGTATCACAGTTGGCGTTTTAAAAGAAAAAGTTGCGTTTTTAACGACTGTCAAGTGACTATTTCAGGCGCTTGGTTTTGGTACGTGACAATGCTAACAAAAATGCAGTCTGAGAAAAGGTGTATTTTTTATTTAATATATAATTTTTATATAAATATTTTTTAAATAGATTGAATAAATTATGAAATTTTATAAATTTTTTAATTATCAGAAATGTTAAAAAATTTTCAAGCGACAACCATGATAAGGTTTAGGCGAAAACTGTCATGTCGCTGCATTCGCCAACTATGGTACGAAAAATGAAAACGACAAACGGCGCTGTCATTTTTCGACTCGCCAACCATGATAAGGTCCATTGACTCATACCAAATGTGGAGAAGTGGATTATGAGGGAACATGTGGGAGTGAGTTACTACCTCACGCACTACCTGAGTGGACATGGAGGTTATAGGGCATACCTTCATCGATCCAGTTGGACGATTCACTGTTCTGCTCAGAATATCCCGGCGGTAAGGAGGTCGCCGCGCATGTTTCCGGAGCACAGGGCTGTGCTGGAAACAGCGGCCGAGTTGCAGCTAGCACTGGAGAACATCCTGGACTAGATGATGATGTGGCGAAAGTTGGAAGTGACCGAGGGCCATCCACCAAAAGCTCAAGAAGACAGAGAAAGGCGAAGAGAGCAGCTCGTCCAGCCTCGTGACGCAGTGGAAGATAAGAAAGAAGTTGTTTTTAGGCCGGGATAGAGATCCGCAATACCGATAGGCGGGGGCTTCTCGCTAGTATGCTATCCACCTTCCGACGCACGGAGGCTAATGTAGTCAGTGAATAGATTAGCGATCTTCATCGAAGCTACCTTTCTCACAAAGAACGCTGAGACGGAAGGTCGCTCATCCGTCTACCCACTGTTCCGACTCGGTGAACCATTCTTTTAAGAGTCACTTTGATAACGCCAGGTCGAGGTAAAGCCGTTACGGCTTGTGCCGGCCTGGACTCAACATTGCATGCAAAAACTGAGTATTGGGTAGGTCTATAAAAGGATTCAATGGATGGCAAAGTCGTTTAAAAAATAGAAACAATATTTTTAGACATAGCTGCAGATTTGTATTTGTTATATAATAATTTGCAAAAGGAATTATTGAACTATTTTGGATTGTTTTTGTTTCGTGGCTGACAATGGATCATTACTTTAATAGCTCCACCATGGCCATATCGGGAAGTTTCAAAAGCCTTGGCAGTTTCTGTTATATCAAAATGATGAGTGACCAATTTCTTAACATCAATTGATCCGCTAGCCACAAGCGCAAGTGCCGCCGGATAACTAGATATTGAAGAATTAATATTAAAAAGTATTACAATCAGAAATTTTCATTTTCATCTTACTCATTAGCATATCTAAAGACGCCACGAATATCTACCTCCCTTGCTAAAGCATTCACCAGCGGAATTTTACTTTCTGCTGGGCCCATTCCAACCAATACAGCGCAGCCTCCAGATCTTGTTGCCTTAAATAATACAATTGAATTAGAAATATTACAATAAATGCATTAATTTTAGCTCTTACCAAAATAGCTAAACGCGATGTTTGTTCTGCACCGCAGCAATCTACAGTCTTATCCGGAGCTGAGCCCATTTTTTCATGAATTGTCTTAACAAGCTGCTCTTCCGTTGAATCTTTTCCAATCAGCACTGTGTGATTAACACCAAAGGTCTTTGCCACATCCAATCGTTGCTGTACTAAATCAGTTATAAGAATATTAGAAGCTCCCATCGCCTTAGCTGTTATAAGAGTCACTAATCCAATTGGTCCAGCACCAAGGATCAACACTTCAGATCCTAAACCTATTCCAGCACGTCTGCATGCATGAACACCTACTGATAGCGGCTCTAGAAGTGCACCTTCTTCCATAGTTACATGTGGAGGTAGCTTATAACAAAAATTAGCTGGATGTTTATAGAATTTAGTTAAATTTCCATCGTATGGAGGAGTTGCACAGAAGACCATGTCAGGGCACAAATTATATTTTCCGTTCTATTAATATATTATTATAGAATATTTATTTGTTTGATGTATAAAAAAATTATTCAAAAACCTTGCAAAATTCACACATTTGGCATGGTGTTCCTGGTTCAATTGCTACACGATCGCCAACTGCTAAATTTTTAACACATTCTCCTACTTTTACTACAACACCAGACGCTTCGTGTCCAATTACCATTGGTTTTGTTAGGATAAAATCTCCAATTCTACCATTAACTAAGTAATGAACATCTGATCCACAGATACCAACGCAATCCATTTCCAAAAGTACATCTTAAATGATATACAAAGTTTTATTTATAATGAATTCTTGTCAATTAAAATAGAAGATTTGAAGTACCATTTTTTGAAATTTCAGGAATCGGTCGTTGTTCCTGAAAGGTGAATTAAATTCTTATTAATATTTATTAATTATTAAAATTTGTAACTGAAAAGACGTTCATTGGTGGTAACACGTTTGAAAAACATTATTTATAACTAAATCGTGTTATTTCTGAATGTTTTAATATGGGGGAAAAGGAACGAGTCAATCTACCAATAGTCGCAAATCCTGCTATCTGGAATAATCTTAAGCCAGCTGCCAGCTCTACACGATGCGGTGAACGTTTCATTCGAATGTTGGCTTCCAACGATTGAGTCGGCACCGGCAACCACCCGAACTTATCCAAATACGAACGTTGGACGCTTGACATTAGGCATTCGTAGTTCGAGCATCGGCCATACGATGCGTCCTACCATCAAGCGTCCAACTTTGAAGGGTGTTCATAGCATCGTGAAAAGCCGGCTTAACCATGGGCCAGATTCCGCAAGCGTGTACGCGACTGTGTGCACGACGAAACGATATAGCAGTGCACTCATTTGGCTAAGCACACAGTCGTGTTCACGCTTGTGGAATCTGGCCCCATGATATCCAAACCGCTGCTGTATAAGGTGCGATTTTCTTAGGAGTCGTAAAATGTGAGTTCATAACTTGGCTGCTTACCAAAGGAAAGTCTTTGGAGAACAGTTGACTATTCATGTAAAGGTGGGCGATACCAAGAACTTAAAAATGACAAATTCCAAGAGCATAAAAGAAAATACTGCTTAATTGGTTTCGCTGGGGTGAATATCTAGAGGAATCTTCTCGTATATCCTTGCAGTAGGATTTATGGTATTCGGCAGTGCGGTAGGCCAAATCTCCCCAAATCAAGTTTTGGGATGCCGATGTTCTCTAGATCCGGTCAGAATCGAGACCAACGAAGAGAGACAGTTGCAAGAAGCCTGAAATGGATCTCCAAGAAACCGATATTGAAAAATAGCCATAAGCATCAATGGGCCAAACTCACAGTTTACCTCGGCTGATTTCTAGGCTTAGATATGTCCCAAAAAAATTGCTTGCTACAACACCTAATTGTTCTCAAAAAGCCCCATTTCCATCCAATTACGTAAGGTTTTAAAACTGAACGTAGTGTTTGCACGAATTAAACTAGACTAATCGAGACCAAATATAGTCTAAGAGCTAGTGCCTTCGACTCGACAACATACCTGTGATTCACAGTGCTCCTCTTTCTCATTCGGCATATTTCCATACGGAAACACAAAGTTTATTTGATCTGTCAAGGCGAGCACTGCAAGCGTAGCAACCGCGGCGTTCAATGGTTCCGCACCTTAACACAAGCAGAAGCAGACAGCCGAAATACAGACGACACAGAAAATGATAGGCCAGAGCCGACAATAGAAGAAGCTGCAAATGCCCACAGCGAAACTCAAAAATCATAGGGCTCCAGGTCCAAAAGGTACACCGGGAGAAATCTTTAAAAATTGTGGGGAGAAGCTATGCCATGGCTTATATAGCCTCATTTACAAACTATGGAGAAGTAGGAAGATGCAGGAAGAATGGCTTCTAGGTATAATTATCCCAGTCCACAAAAAAGGTAAACTAATGAACTGCAAAAATTACAGACCAATCACGTTGTTAAACACAGCTTATAAAGTACGTTCACATATTTTATTAAGTAGACTGAAACCATTATAGAACACAAAGTAGGAGATTACCAAGCAGGATTTAGAGAGAAAAGATCGACAACAAACCGACGGTTTTCGTAACATAAAGCACATCAAATTGATCACACTACGATCTCAGACATGTTAACCGAGCATCGGATCTTCAATGAGTACGAAAATATATGGTTGAGTTGAGCTATTATGTGCACCCTCGGAAAAACTTAGGTCAATTTCTCATTTATTTAATCTCTTATCAAAGAATACCAAACACAACGACATTAATTATTACCAGACTTGATACCTAATCCCGATTTTTACACTCAGCTAATTCACGAATAAAGTGATATCCCGTTTCACTTATGAAATTAAAGTCAAACGGAATATAACGTTATCTGAGATGTAACCCAGAACATTTAACAGTCAGAAAAACTGGTTATTTTTTCAAAGACAAAATAATATTTACATTTATATGAGTAGTTCGTATTTAAGAAATTTCTTTTATAAACTTTTAACAGCGATAATAAAAAACATTAATTAGCATTTAGCAAAAACTCGAATTTAGTTTAAATATGTTAGTTTATACAAAATTTATAGCTGGGACGATTCACGTACTTTTTTCCAAAAATATCCATCGTCAAACAATTTTTACTAACATCGCATCAGCATTGCTACAGATAAAAAGACTTTTTCCTATAATCAGGAACTCAATACAATTTCTATTTTGCATAATAAATGACATTGACAAATGTCCTCACACACTCATTGCTTACGAAACGAAACAATTGTTGTATAAAAATTAATATAATTCAATTACCAATCTCATATCCTCAATTCCATACAACACAGCTGTTAAATTATCCTTTGCCATTTTTTTTAATAATTTTAAGATAACCAAAAACAAAACGTGCACTTTAAAATATCACGAAACTTTGTACAAATCGATTGGCTAAAGTAAACTAAACAAAACACGTGCTAAGTTCGTACTGGCAGGTCTGCTACTGGCGTCTTCTACAGCTAGCGTCGGGCTTGAATGTTCTTAGATGCTATATTCCCACATGAACGAGAAAGTTACGACATTGAATTGCCAATCTCTTATCAGTTTCATTATCATGGCTATTTTAGGGATAGAATTGGATTAATCGAGAATGTCAGCTTTAATAAACATGAAATTCTTACATAAGGCAATATTATGTGCTTTAATATATAAATTTATAATGATAATATAATTAACTATAGATAAACTGCGGACAACAACAGAAGCTATGACGTGCGGAAGATGCTCCTTATAAAATAAAACCAAGACCTCCTTAGAAACCCTCTCCAAAGCTAGTTTATAAGTGTTTTCTTCATATCTAAAGTACTTCTAGCTTTATTTACTTATCACTACTAGTAGTATTTCAGAGTTCTGCACTTGTGTAATTACCTAGATAGAATTTTAAATGCGGAAGCGTTACGTTGACCTCTAATTTATTGACATATACGCGATAAAAATAAAACACTTGGCATACATTGCATTATTTTTGTTATTTATTATCACCTTTTATTATCTTTCTCTCGGAAAGATTAACGTTAATTACTTGTGCGATTTAATACTATTAGTATCTTATTTAATTTAATTAAGTAGGAATAAATAAACGAAGGTGTGGCTGCATTTTTCGTATACATTTTTATACACATTCGACAATTGCTATCACTTCTGTTTCTTTTACACTACACAACACTTCACCGATCGTACGTTCTAACTTACGTACGTAGGGCGTATGCATTTTTATTGCAAAACTATAAAAAATCTTGAATATCAGCTAGAATCCTAGAATGGATAAAATCATATCCTATCGGAAGAAGACTGGTTATCAGATCTCAGAATTCGTCTCAAATGAAATCAAAGTGAATTCCCCTGTTCCTCAATGTAGTCACAATTACATACAAGACTGGTGCATCTTCTCCCGTAAAAATAACACACAGCTGCAGTATTATCATCTCAACCAGAAGGAATTGAATCATATCGATCAAATTATCGATCTAGATATTGGTCCAGACAAAAAAAAAGGAATTTCAATTTGCAATGTGGTAATATTAGTCTCCGGCAGTAAAAACAAGAATTTGGGCTTTATAAAGAAATTGTTTATTCTTCCTACCTTTAAATATATGTACATGCCCTATCTGGGATCGCATATTTCACGTAAGTTAACAACTGGTTTGAAGCAATTTCTTCTTTCTATTCTGACATGATTCACATACTACCACATCCTATCACCCTGACAGGCTCAAAGATTTCTCATGCCGGGGTAGCAGAAAATTGTTTATCCTATGCTTTACGCTGGACGTCCTAAACGGCAACTTTAAAGTACAGTTTCTGTCGAATACAATAAAATTGAATGATGCAATTCGACATGTGAAAGATATACGAATATACTTAACCTTGCACTGTGTATGCAAGGTACGAACTCCACATCAAATGGTGTATGACTTTAATAATAGAGATCATGCTTCTTCCGAACAATAAAAAAAGCGTCCCATATAAAAGTCGACATATATCCGCAAATCGAGCCCCTGTGCACCTTTTATTCAAAAAAAGAAACTGCAAAATTGCAAATCTGCGCAAATCTTGCAGCTTATTTTTGCATGCATGGTAATTAGATTAAAGAAGAAGAACTAATTAAATGTCAAACACACAGGATCTTGTGTTGTCTGATGTTATTAGGTATTTTTAAGATTCTGATTTAGATGTGTAAATCTGCTGGTATCCAAATTAAAAGCTAACCAAAACTATAATATACCAAATATAAGTGGTAGGAAACGGGTGCTCATCATACACTAAAATATTTTCACTAGTGTTAAGAGATGCTCTGCTCTGATACTCTGTGTAAATTTATTCTATATTTCAGAAATTGACCTCCCCCAAAAATACTACCAGCTACCTAATCCTGACAGTATCATCCAGGCGAAACTGGTGGCAATTTTCAAAACGTGCTTAGATAAACAAAAAAAACGAAAAGCCAGGAGACATGATGATCCTGTTATCGTATAGTCAAGCGGCACTACATGCGGTCTATATAATCCCACAACAAAATCGAGATCAACGAGAAGTCAAATGAATTGCTCGCTTATCAAGCCGGTGGAGGTGTTGGTTGACCATCATGCGCTATAACCAGAAAGATTTGGCTTGATCACAACAAGCAGCGATCGCGCGATTTCCTGACGATGCAGCCAAGGGCAACGGCAGAATCATGTCGATCATAATTTGGACACTGGCCAATTGGGGAATATGCGGCCAGCTTTTTTGCATTTATCCAGTTCTGGTCAGGATTAGACACGGTGTATTTGGAAACATTTTCTAGGTTTCGAAGCTTAAAGTAGGAGATGTGATCCAGTACGTGAATATGATAGGGATATAAAGCCAAATAATAGAGATCGATAAAAAAATACGAAACGTGATAATGTTGCCTCCTTCTTGTACTATCTCTATAAAAACAAAAAAAACACGTGAACTCGTTTCTTATTCGTGTTAATTGTAATGTTTACTTTCTAAAACTATTCCGATGACTTTTGATAAGTCGGTAGTTAGTATACAAGAAACAAGAATTTTGAATTTAGAAGAAAATAAATTTAGATATATTTTTTTTGGTAAGCAGATGGGTCTACTACAAACTTTAAGTTAAAAATGAAAAAATTGTTTATAATATAAAAACATACCTGACAATAAATAAACATCTACCTCACGTCGTTTCTTCGTTCCATAATAATTCCATGATGTCACTTTTATCAATTAATAGGAATATTTTGCATACACAACATTATAAACACTTAAGGTTATCATTTGCTCAATTCAATTATAATTGTCCGATTGCAGAGCTTTTAATGAAACATTCTTTGATTTAAGTAATTAGTGGCTTAAGAAAGATGATACTTGTTAGATGTTCTTTTATGATTGGCTGCTATAAATAAAGACAGATAAGTTACTGTACATTATTTTTAAATAAGATAATTTTGGTAAATTAAAAATCTTTCAATTTCATTTTCAAACCAGTTTCACAGTAATCACGCGCACAACCAGTTTGCTTGCAACCAAAATTAAACCTTTGTTCACACACGATCGCAACTGATTTTGGATCAATCGGGGTTTTGTGCCCACATAATTTCACACACGTCAAAAAATAGCCGGACTACAAAAATTTGACACGTACAAGTGCAACCACGCAACTGAAATCGCTTGCGACCGGCAAGAACAGTCGCACGGGACCAGTTGCAAAGAAATCAGTCGACTCATGTGCGCAAGGCCATAGTCTGTTGATTTTTATACAGGTTGTGTTCTAGATCGTCAAAAATTTCATACAACTCGCTTTTGTATCTCCTTTCTCATATTCCATTCCCTTTCGCTAACCGACGTTCCTCCAGGTCCTGGATGATAGGCCAAGTCTCGCCACTATAGTACATATTTGGTGGTAGTCCTCCTTTGTAGAGTGAGCTTCGTTTTTCTTGGGTGAAGTATTTGCTTTTGGACATAAAAGACTCCATTAGCTCTTTTTGTAATTCTAGACCCAAGGTAGACTACTTTATTGACTACTTCTAGGCTGTATTCGTCGATAGTTATATTTTTCCACATTCTTAATCTTCCAGCTCTGGGCTATCCAAGTCCTTTGCCGCCTCTTTCAGTTCGACATAAGCTTCTTTTACTGACAATAAAGAGCTTCCCACGATGTTCACGTCATCTGCATATCTAAGTATAATTACACAGTGTGTTGCTATTGACGCACTTCTCTGGAATGCTGTTTTCGTCGTTTCCCATTATAGGACGACGTTGCAAAGCATTGGGGCCAGCCTATCCGCTTGTCTAAGACGTTGTCGTACTTCGAACTCTTCTGTTACTGCATTTTGGAACTTACTATCGCCAGTAAGTTACTCCTTGCGCATTTGATCAGTCGTACCAGCTTTGAAGAGACTACTAATTTCGATAAGACTGATGAAAGTCCACAAATATTTGGTATATACATTTCTACATTCCAGGTCTTCTCCAGGATTGCCTTCAAGGTCTGCAGCCTGTCCGACGTTGTCCTGTTTTTGCTAAAACCAACTTGATATTCTCGTATTACGCTTTCTTCTATAGGTTCTAATTTTTGTTTCACAAGAATTGTGAAGGTTTTGTAACTGGTGCGGAGCAGTGAGATTAATCTGTAGTTTTTACATGTTAATTTACATCCTTTCTAGTACTTTATCTAAAAGCCACCAACTCATTATATAAATAACTTATGGACCACAGGATTATATCACTGAAATGGGTATATGAAAAACAACAAATCTTGGCTTTCATAATAATGCTTATTTTTCAAAAAAATAAGAATGCATAATAGTAAAAAATATAACAAACATTAATGAATTTGCGCGCTTAAAAATCTATAAAATAAATCATTTTAATAGTTGCTTTTGTTCGACGGTTTTTCTTTTGTTACTCATTTTTTTTAGATTGACTAGTGAACGCGTATAAAATTTTATTATTAATATCGATAGGCACTCATTTTGGATAAACGCATTAATTATGCAACAATTATCGTTGAGGTTCCAATTACAATAAATAGAAAACATAATTATAATAATAAACAGTTCTAACAGTTAAAGCAGCCTAATTAATATAGGAAAAGCTAGATAGAAAATAATCAATAATAGAAAATTATAATTTTCTCTGAAAATGTTAACTGTGGCGAAATAACATTTAATAAGCTGTATAACTAATAATAATAGTAATATATTTTGTTCTTTTTTTCATAGCTTGTAAAAGTTTTAACAAATTCATACGCAAAAGCTTACGTCTTTTTTTTAATCTTATATTATTAATATACGAGTAAAAATAATTTTCTTTTTGTGTGCGTATCATTAACCATTTCAGTAAACTGAATAATTATGAAGCTGAAGAAGGATTAGTATCTGTCACACATTTATCATTAATGCCACATACATATTTATTGAGGAGGAGTAAGATTAAAGTTATATGTTGGATATCTGGGAGCATATTCTTGATTTCCCACTAACTGCGTATGTTGTGAGTCTTGTTTATCGACAATTGTAGCTGCTTTAAATTGACTTTCAGCAAATGTTGGTGGAGCTGTATGGTTGGTAAATTGTATTATTTTTCCTTTATCTTGAATAATATCCAAAAAAAACTTACGCATTTGTGGATATAGTGCCCCACTCAAACTATCAGCAACATTCCATCCAAGTGCACCACCTGCTCCATTTGGTGGACTAGCTGGACTAACTGGTTGAGTAGGCGCCATTGATGGATCTTGTGGTGGGGCATCTGTATAAGGTGCAGGTGGTTTAAATGATGCTAATGGAATTGTGCCCAAAATAATAGGAATGGTACCATCTAAATTTCTATGTGGCCCACTCACTTCTACTTGAACCTGATTTAAACATTAAAATTTAATCCATAACTTATAAATCTTAATTAAATTTCACATAACACTTACATATAATTCATAATCTAAATCAATTATACCACAATTGACTAAATTTGATGGTGGCAACGGCGGAATTTCGAGCTGTTTGGTCCAAGTCTTTGAATCGTTGGCATCTACTGGGCCAACATTTAATTCAGAAATAGTTATCTTGTCCCGTTTTGTATCACGTCTTGGTGTAGTTGTGTGAAATGCAACAACTTTACGTAATATAAATTTAACAAGATTAATAGTAACATTGCTAGCATTATCACATTCAGCTGTTATTGGTATTATTTGACCAGAAACATATCCAGTCACAGGAATGTTAACAACTGTAGATAATGGTCCAGAACGGCAGCAGAAGCAACAGAATGTTTTTTCAAGTTCCAATTTATAAGGATCCTTAACAGAATAGAAAATTAATTATATATTCATCTTTACATCAATATTATTTATTATTACATACCTTCACTCGGGCATTTAAATTTAAGTCAACTGGTGATATAACAGTGAAGGCCATTTTAACATCTTGATCAAATTTCCATGGACGATCCAGAGTAACTTTAATAGTATAACGAACATGTCCAAATTCACCTTCGAATGATGATGGTAACGTTGGTGGCAAAGCACATGTAAAGGGATACGCATGTGTACCCGGCGGAAGATCAGTTTCGCCACCTATTAATTTTTATTAATTTAATATTTTTTTTTAAATACGAAATACCACAGCTTAGATGAGATCATTTTTATACTATTGGTCATTATTGCGAGTACAAAAAACAACAAACGCGACAGTGGTAACCGTACAGCAGGAAAAAAAGATCGCAGGCGTCCCTCTGCAAGAGAGTGTGTAATCGCAAGAATGAGGTCGCCCCCACCTCCTACGAAAGAGACAGGATCGACAAATCCAGATATCAGGCTGTTGTTGAACAGTGGAAGGCACTGCAGTACGCAAGATCGGCAGCAACCACAGCTACTGGTACAAAGAGGGAGAGATCTCGGAAGGAGATCCAATAGGAAGCCATACACTAAGAGTTTTTTCCACGCGCCAATTGTCGCGCCACGCAATCTGCCATTTTTATACCATCGTGTGTGGGCAACATCACACGCCAATTTTTTCTGCATTCCATTTGACACTCAATTTTACGGTTTTTCTTTTGATCTATGCACACATGGAAAAATTCAAAAAGTGGCGTGCCATTTGGAGTGTAGTGTTGATGGTTGTTTAGGTGTTTATGAAAATGGCAGATAAAATTAATAATTCTAAGGAATTTATTATAAATTTCATAGAACAAAAAGCCCACGGCTTTGTGGAAAATCAAATCTAAAAAATAGAGGCAGGGATTCCTGTAAAACGTATTGTACTCAGGCTGATAGTTCATGTCTGTCTCCGACATGATTGCTTCTTTAATCGACGTATACCTTAACGAACAACAACATGGGTACAGAAAAGGGCGTTCGACAACCTAAAATCTTATGGTTCCAATCTCCGAACTATGTTGTGATATGGAGAGCGGCCATAAAATTGTCTATGCAAGCCCTTTGATCGAGTGGACCACCACATTTTAATTGCAAAACTATTCAAATTTGGAATCTCTGGCTCCACCCTGGAGTGGATAAAGTCATATCTTAACGGAAGAGCACAAGTTGTGAGATTTCAAGGATTTCTGTCCAACGAAATTGAAGTACCTTCCGGTGATCCTCAGGGTAGTCACCTAGGTCCTCTTCTTTTTAATATCTTCATCTCCGATTAGTCAATTTTCCACATCTCTTCTATGCTGATGACCTAGGTGTTGCCTTAAACAACAAATTTAACTTCAATCTGCAATATGATAATATTACTGCCAGGGCCAATTAGATGGGCTAATGAATTCGGCGATATACGGGTTACAAAAACACTTTTCTGTTCAGTAGTCCGCCCAATATTGGAATACGCATGCCCGATCTAAGATCCTATATTCCAAGTAAGCAGCAGGATTGAATCAGTTCAGAAGAGAATTCTTTTTGTTCTGAGAAATCTGTACGACCCCCAAGATTATCTCAGCCTACCATTCTACACAGCCAGACTCAAGATGTTGGATCTCGCCGCTGCCTTGTAGGAGTAAATTGCTTATATCATGCTTTACGTTAAATGTCCTAAACGGAAACGTTAATGTAGAATTTCTATCGAATAGAAAAAGATTTAATGACGAAATTCGACATACTTGACATACGAAACTATTTAGAGAATACAGACATCGCACCGAGTATGCAAGGAACGAACCCGTCAACAGATGCTGTTGGGTCAGGGATCACGTTATTCCCCTTAAAATATCCTATAAAAAAGAAATTAAATCCATACTAACAATATAAGCTTAACTTGCTAGTGCGTAAGATAGGTACATATTATTGAGCTGATATTCCTGCTAATTTTAAGCATTCGTAAGAACGACCTGTAGCCAAAAAACTTAATGTTGCTACAAGACGTTTTTCTGGTAGGATACTATTTCTCATCTTATTGTTTTATTTTTGAATATACCGTCTTATTTCTTCAAGTAGATTTCCAAACTCATGTGCATCCATTCTTAAATAGTTATATATATCTGCCGGATAAATTTTCCGTCATTAACAACACACAAATTTTATGAAATACTCGTATAAATTCACTCTCTTTATACTACTGAGTGTCGACTATGGCGTGGAACGTTGAAAAAACAGCCACTCCACACGCCGAGTCAAGTATATACATTTTGTTGTTGTTTTTCAAAAGCACCTTAACTGCCACGCAATCCGACTAATAAACTTTTATAGTGTATGGGCAAAGAGCTTTGTCAAACACGCAACGCAAAGTGGCAGTTTTTTTAACGCGCCAACCGACAGTTTTTTCGAAAGAAAAAACTTTTAGTGTATGGCTTACTAATAAAGCAATAAACATCCAAGAAAGGACAGTCGAGGAAGCTGGTAAATCCGCGATTATCGAGCCATTGATGACAAGAAAGCCGTTTGATGACAATAAATCTAATGAGTGTCGTGGTGAAGGATCGCCAGTGCCACTCATTGATATCAACTCAAAGACTCATAGAATTCCGAATAACCATAGGTTGCTATTGAAGCAAAAGTATCAGGCCTGCTGATGAAATAAGAGCTGCGGTAAGAACAAACACAACGCCCATTGCCTTCGTTCAATTCCTCGCAAAGAGTAAGGGACTCTCATGTCATGTATGAGAATCACTCCTCCAAGAAATTTATGGAGCAGTACTCCACTCGCCTATGCGACGCGTAGGAATGGAACCTGTTTGTCCTCATCCTGGCAAAACACACTCCTAAGACCAAGGGTGAGAATCTAGCTCTATAATGGTGGAGGGACCGAACAAGCTCCTCGAATATCTCGCGCGCCATCATCTGGGCATCACTATGTGCGATTGGTAGATACTCAAAATCAAGGAACCCCAGCGGAACAGCAGTAGGGTACTATTACTAATCCATCGGGTACCAAGTCCCAGGATCATCAATGGCAACGGAAAGACAAATGAATTGGCGAGATTAGGAGCGAATTTCGTCACATAGCAGTGGAAGTTCCAAACTGTAATGGGGAAAGCATATTACTAAAACGGGTTGGGAATCGAACCCGTGTCCTTGGTAGCTATGACATCTTACGACTACGTGAACGATTAATAATTTTACTTACTATTTTTTCCTCCCAGTAAGTAATACTGTATTTGAAAGTATTCTTCGTGTCCAGTTAAGTTTTCTAATTCTTCTTCTTCTTTTCCTTCGCTATTTGTTGTTTTTCTTGTTTCAGACCATGAAGTATTTGCTTCGCCCAAAAAGCGAATTGTTATGCCTGAAAAATAAGTTTTTTTTATTACAATAAAGAAATTTGAGTAATTTATAATATAAAAGGCTTAGATTTGAACCTCCATTTTCTCTAAATTACTGTCAAGTTTATTGTCACTAATCAAATTCAAGATCTTATAATTGGAAGAAATTGATTTGGATGCGATCTAATATCAGCAAGATAGAGCAGCGTGCCACACGCTGGATAGAATAGGTTTGGGGTTATAAGGAGCAGGGAGGATATTGAAGGAGATGGCGATAAACCCTGCTTTTGCACTCTTGGATGTTATGGTAGTCCGAAAATACAGACTATGTGAGATTATCCCACAGTCGAGTTCATTGCCAGAAGCGTGCGCGAAAGAGAGCAAAGGGAATGAGCCGAGCGGTCTAATCTGGTATTCCGGGTATAAGATTGCCGTCGAGGCAGGAGAGTGCTTATTTCGGTAGACCAATCGCTTTGATAGTAGGATAGATTTTTGTCAGGACTGCTACATTCCTATGATGGCTCAAAGAGTCGATCGTAGAGCAAAAGGTGTCATCTCCAATAAATTTGCACTTTTTGCACTTTATCTAATTACGCCATGTTGGTTTTCGAAGCCCCAACTCAATCGAATTGTATTCGAGAAGATCCCAAATGTATCATTTGAATATTACAGCACGGGCCGATGGCTGAAAGAGGAACTAGCACCTGTTAAGAAATCCCAAGCACTAGAATTCTTGTTTGGGGATTTAGAATATAAGTTCATTCTATCGCAAGTCTTTGGCTAATTTCACCCCTAAAGGTGACCCCAGGGGGACACCGGCAGAGATGGTGTGAGACTGAGATTTGACGCCATCCAATACTACCTCGATTGAACGCACGGAAAGAAAACTGTCGATCCAGTTATTCAGAACTGAGTCAATTCCAATAGCTTGGAATTTAGCTAACAGAGCGGGGTGCCAAACTCTATCAAAAGTCTTGGAGAGATCTAGACAAACCAAACCGGGCTCACCAAATCGGTACATACTTTGCTTGAGGTGTTCTGTGTGACCCTCTAAAAGATTCCTTTTTGTTCTGAAGTTGCATGGTTTATCATTTTCGATTTTGTTATATTCGTTCGTAACCCATCAACCTTTTGTTGATAATCTTTTCCATGGTTCTTGGAGAGAGTAAAAGTAATTACTGGTCGGTGTTAGTAAGAAGGATTGTTTGAGTCACTTTTTTTAGGTGCGGTTTGAACATGAGAAAATTTCCAAGAGTGTGGATACTCCGGAGAAGTAGGATAGGGGAAAGAATTTGTACAGAACTAAAGGTGAGGCTCGTGGCTTTAAGACGCTGGGAGGTACAACATCAGAGCCAATGGATTTGTTAACATCAAGCTCTTTGAGGCACCTACATATGTATATATCTTGGGCCTTAAAGAAAACGTTGTCCATTGAGTGAGAGGAACACTTGAGAGATGGTGGTGGCATTGCAGTGCCGGGAAGAAAAGGGTTTGAGGCAAACAGGGATGCTAATAAGGTGCCCTGTCTTGGATTAGCTGTCTTCTTGATGGACATTACCAGAAGTCTTTGCTTCCACCGGTTGTATGAGAGTTTCCTGATGGTGATTTACAAGAATTCCTTATTTTGATGTGCCATCGACGAAGAATTGGGACTTTTGCGAAATAGGTTGTTGTTCATTCGCCTATTTTGTTTTTAGTAGCAGGACCAAGAAACTCAAGGAATGATGGGATTCAATGGTTAGCCAAACAATATAATTATTTTATCCCGAATTCATCGACTTAATATTTTAGCTACATTCGTGCATGATCCTTATCGGCTTTAAACGAAAATAACTACGGAAAGGGATACAAGTACTACTCTCAAAATTTTGACTTCTGCATCGATACTCTAGGATTCATTCACGTTGTTACTGATGGAAAGCAACAGATACGAATTTTTAATCATTGTGATAAATCTTTTCAAAATGAATATCTAAACACAGTAAAATGATTTCTGGTTTGCAGGACGATGTCACAGTACATAATAAAACTGTGCATATCTAAGAAAATCTTTGCTGACTAGAATGAAAATCGAAATTCTTGTAACACTTAACATTGATGATAAAGTGTCCTAACTAATCAAATGCAGGATAATCAAATTTAAGTGTATGTGAGTCTTAAATTATTTTAGGGTAAACACCCCCGAATACGGAAAACCTAAGGGCAACAGCTGAATTTTATTGATTGTTATCCCTGTTCTGTGTTCCTTCTTTAATAAATTTTTGAGTGACGGATATTGATTAAAGTGCGGATAAATTTGATTTCTTCTATAAGATTACGGGTTTAATATAAACCAAACCCTTTTTGTGAAATTCAAGGCAAGATCTTTTTTTTGTATTTTTAGATAAAAACTGAAATTATCTATATAAGCATTAACTTTAGAATCTGTAAAAATATTTATTCTCAGTCAGACTTGGCACTGAATTACTGAAATTATAAATCAACACCCAGAATTTGTTCAGTTTTTTACCCATGAGATTTTCAAATGTTCACAGAAATCTCTCTGGGGAACTCGAATGAGCTGAAATGATGTCACGATTCGGAATATGCTTTTGAAATCTACGTTTTCTACTCCCGCTCAAGCATTAAAATATTTCTGTTAGCTTATATATATATTTAGTAAGTATGTTTGACTACCACGGAAGCAAGATTTGAGGGAAAAAATAGGAGTTTCTCTCATATATTTAAGTAGAAAAAAGTTTGTGCAGTGACTACATGCACTGTCCATGACTCATTCAACAGAAAAAAACGAATGAAAACTTGTCTGACATGCCATCTATAAATACTTGCACGGGGGAGCATTGACAGATAAAGAATTCCTGCTATTTGCATAAAAACAATCCAATTGCTTAAGGAAATAATGCCGAAAACGAACTACTTACCACGAACTTTCTTGGGCGCATCGAAAGTAAACGTCACCTGACCATTGACAGTCTGTCCAGCATAGTAGGTGTTCCACGGATTGTCCAGTTGGATTTGGCAGCCTTTTAATCCCATTCTTGCACCGGGACCGTTACTTGTGTAATTAGTAAACTATTTTTTTTAAACTAGTTGAGCTCAGTTAACACAGTAATGTACAACATACAAAAAAAAAGTTTAATTGAAATTTCTTTATCACTGAACTTCCTGCGATGCGTGCACACACCCAAGTTTACCGAAGCCGAATGTGAATTGTGCAGTAATTTCGTTGAAAAAATTCACACGAAGAGCTTTAGGCTGAAGAGGGGGTGTGTATAGTGCAATAAAGGTATTTGGGGTTGCCCGAGAGAACGTAAACTTGAAATTTTCCGCACGATTTTGTTTATTTGTTCGTGATAATTATTAAATTGTTTTACTTAATTTTAAATTGATAAATTTTACTTATCACTTGCATTATTTAAATTCTTCGGAATGTCAACAATGCCAACAGCTGATGGCAGATATCTCTCTGTATGTTATTACTTTCTAGTGTTGTCTTATTGAAATTTATATTAAGTCGTAACAAATGAAGTCGTAATAATACAGAAAATATGTTTCCTTTTTTTACTTCAATTACTTACATATATGTAGAATTGACTCAGAAAAACGATAGTTTTATCTTCTCTATTCACTTGTCTACACAGTAACTTGGTCGACATCTGCGCCTGCATCCTAAGCTCTTAAAGGCCAAATACACGAGCGCTCCATCCGACCACGCCACGCCAAAACAACAACAATTTGTACGCACTCGAAATTTCGAGTCCATACAAATTGTTGTTGTTTTGGCGTGGCGTGGTTAGATGGAGCGCTCGTGTATCTGGCCCCTTACATCCTTCTCGATGTTGGGCAGATCGAGAGCATGATCAAGCTATCTTCAAAGTCATCTAGGCTGCTTGCTGTTTCGTTCCTTTCCTGATTTGCTTGATCCAAAAATATGGCGGCCGTTCACTTGGCTCATTTTACTACACCAATATACTTCATATTTGTAGGCCAGACTACTTGAACAGGTTCAGCAGGCTTGTCCCTGGAGTTGACTGTTCAAGCAGGGTCTCGTCGAACACTAGACCCTGCTCCTCGTTATCGCCCGGCACACAGGGAACATGAAAAGCAGAGGCATGCTCCTCAAGGCAAAGCCTTCAGATGCGATACTCTGTCCGTCCTATTCTCCAAAAGTGGTAATTCGGGGCGAAGTGTCCGGTAATCAAGCCAACAAGTGTCCTCAGATCAGATTATACTACGCCCCAACAATTCCTTGGCAGCTTTAAGGGACGGCACTGAAAGAAACCACTTAGAATTGGCCAGTGCAGGCGCGGACTTCCAGCGTTCGGCATGTTTCAATCCGCATACTGATGGGTGCCTCAATAGCCGATTCCGGACCGATGAATACAAAGTCAGAGCCTTGTCTAGCTAGGGCATCCGTCTTTTCACTGCCTCGATGGGCCGGGACCCCAACAAGGGTAACTTGATTGAAAAACCCAGCTATGCTCCAAGGGTTCAGCAGGCTTAAGGCTAAATCCAACTTAAGCTAAAGAAATGCAAACACGCACAGCGCTGAATGGGTGCTCGCCCCAAAAAAAAGAGTCCGACGAAGGGCAACTATTTCCGCCCTATAAGGGATTAAAGAAATATAAGTAAGTACCAATGGCGGTACGTTGGCAGTCCACTAATTTTGACTTGGTCCTACGGAACGTTAGAGCCCTGATTGCAGGTTAGCTGTCAGAGAAGATAAAGATCCGCTTTTGTAAACTTTTCTTAAGTTTTCATGAATACATGACAATATGGCGTACATCTCTGCTTGAAAGATAGTCGCTAGGGTGCCTAGGCTTATTGGTCTACTGAATCTGGGGCTTTCACTCCAATTCCACGTTTATCGTACAAGTCCAGCCTGCGGTACTTTAGGGAAAGTTCAGTATTGCGTGCAATGAAGGTGGCTAACACTTTAAGCCTGCAGGCCGATAGTGTTCCCGTTACCAGATCTTTGCTATAATGTTGAGAATTATAGAATGTCCTCGCCTAAGACCAACGCCCAGGTTACTATTCGTTTTCAGTAGCTCTAGTTCGTCTATATAAAGGCCCACAGAAGTGGAGATAATACTCCTCCCTGTGGACATGCTTTTGCTATAGTACCCTCCAGGAACCTCTCAAGATAAGAGACTATCAGTTTGCGAGTTCTCAGCTTAAAGTCAATCCAGTCGCAGGAAATGCGACTTAGATCCCGTATACTTAGAGCCCTAGCTATGCTCACTCAAAATATTTTAAAGCGACTTACGTGAAAACCAGCATAAACAGGCAGCGACTCCAACAATTCTTCCAACTACGTAAGAATCATGTCGAATTCAATGCTTCCAAAACGAAGTGCTGTCGTATTTCCAAAAAAAACCTGCAACATCTCCCTGTGTTAGTGAATGGTGTAGAACTACTAGTTTACTCATCCCTTTACATCGTAGGGGTGACAGTTAGGCAAGACCTGCGTCCGACATGTCGTTGGTCACGTCATGGTGCTATGTCTAGAAGTAAGTTTAGTACAGACGATAGAATGGATTTTTGGTTACGAGGGGTTAACAGGGTGTAGAAGAAGGTGGCGATGAATCCTGCGTTTGAACTCTTGGATGTTATACTAGTTCGAAAATATTGACTGCGACAGGTTATTCCACAGTCTAGTTATTCTATTTAGAAACGAATTCCTAGTTTGTAGAGTGCGGGAAAAAGAGGGCTGTAGGTAGAGTGAGTGAGCCGAGCGGGCTAATCTGGTGTTGTGGGAATAAAATTCCTGTGGAGAGAATTATTTCCGTAAAGCATGTTTTGCACTTTATTTAACCACGTTAAGGAAGTTTTCGAAACCCGACCCAAATAATGGAGCTGCAGGAGAGGACGAATGCAGAATTTGCATATTATAGCCAGAGCCGATGGCTGAAAGAGAAATTTGAATCTTTTAAAAAATCCCTTGAACTGGGACGTTTGGAATATGGAATAACTATTGTGCCTAGGCTTTTGATATAACCTAAAATTGATTTAGGATTCATATCCCAAATCTCCCTAAGAGTAGAGAGGCCGCAATGGAGGCTCCAACACTGTAGTCTCATGTTGACAGTAACTTCATTACCCTCTCAAAAATGGTGTTGTCGAGAGCTTTCCCGAATTATTTTATTTGGTGAACGACGTATCTACCGTTTCTTCTCTCCACGCTAGAATTAAGCATTCAAGTTTTAGGTTCGTCGATTCATCGCAACAATACTATGGTAAGTATATCAACAGAAGCTATGATATATACCACTATTTTTGATGCAGGAGAAAATTATATTGTCGAATTGGTATCTAAAATATAATTTTAATAAAAGTATAAAACAACTTTTTTTTATTAAAACAAAGTATACATTGTTTATTATTGGTATCATAGTATAGGAAAGAATAAATGATTGAATAAATAATTTAGAAAAAATTAATGGGGTAAAAAAACGAACCAATGAGATTCTGAAAAGAAATATTAGTAAAAAATTAAATTCGTCTGCCTACTTATTAACAACAATGTCATAAACATATTGTGCTCTAATAATATAACTAGTCATAAATTTGTTCAATTTTTTTTTATAATAATACAGTTATTAAATAATATTTATTTAATTTATTTATTAACCATATCTATCGGTGGTGCCGAAGGAAATTTTTGAGGTACTTGCGGAGCTGCTCCAAATAATTCGCTATAAGATGGAGCTGAAATAGTTTATGAACACATAAATACAGATAAAGTAGATTATTGTTTGAATTTAATATAGGTTTTAATTTTAAAAACATATTAAGCAATTTCTAATTTATAAAAGGAAGCAAATATGTAAAAGAAATACTCACGGGATTCCTCTGGATAATTTTGTGCGCGTGACGTTCCTGGCATTGATGTGGGATATGTTGGATATGAATGAGAATATCTAGGATCAAATGAATACTCGGACAAGCTGCTTCGATTGGAAGAGTTTCCTGATCTAGTATTTGGTATTACATACATAGGTTCTGATATCGCAGAAATATCTGATTGTTGTCGATTCATTAGCATTGTTTGTGGAGATCTACCAGCATTTGGTAATGTTGGCAATGAATACGATGGGCTTCTACTTGATCCAGAACAATCAACATTTGGTATAGGTGAATCACTTGCATATGAATGAGATGGACTTGCATTACTATAATCAATGCTAGGAAATGAATATGCAGATGTATTCGGACTTGGGAAAGCACAATCAATTCCCCTCGGTGGAGCTTCGTTTATTTCATGTGAGCAAATTGCAAATGGCAAGCGAATTGAAATATTTTTATATAGCCCTGGAAGTACAACCTCGACTTGTACATTATAGGCAATGCAAATAATATTGCTAGTTGTTGAGTCTTCTGGCTGGCATGATGGCACTTGTAATTCATGCTCAAAAGTTCGATCGGTTTTCTTTAAAACGCCTCCTGTTTCCTTTTTATAAATTTTAAATATCTCTTCACGTCGAATTCGCACTGGCTGCTCACTAAAATAGGAAACAATTTGTCGTATTGAAAATTTCAATTTATCAATATGAGTATTGCTCTTATTGTCTACAGTTACTCGTAGTATTAATTTTCCACCACGAACAACTTTATATAGAGGAAGCTCCGCGACAAGAGATATAGGCCCACCTCCAAATATTCCAATATTTTTTGTCATTTGCCTTAAAATAGGTGTTGTAGGTGTTGCTAGTGTATATAAGGGATTATTTTTAACTATAGTTATTGGTACAGAATATTTATCATCAAAATTCCAAGCTTTTTCGATAACAAATTTCAATTTATATTTAATAGAGCCATAAGTGCCAGTAAAACTAGATGGCAGGATTGCGGGTAATTGGAAGTTAAAATTATAAGTATGTGAGCCTGTGTCAAGTTCTACCGGTCGAGCAGATTTGGAACCCATTATATATGAAAGACTTGATAAATACACTTCATTGCTAGTGTATATTATGGATCTTTGGTTTACTTTTTGCATTGGTGTTCCGGATGATTCTCTTCGCAGAATTTCATACCAACAACATTTTCCATTTCCTTGAACCTTAAATTGTATTCCTAGAACAAAATATATTTAATTTATTTTATTATAAATAGAAAAATAGCATAGCATAAAAGAATATTTGAGCTAATATTTTTTAGAGTATTTGAATATTTTTTAGAAACAATTTTCATTGTAAGATTCATGAACGCGTTTTATCATGCCTATTAGAGATATAGCAGTTTCGGGAGCTGCCCCGCAGAACCGACAGCTACAATCGGCTACCAGTCCTATTTTATTTAGATGGTAGTTAAGCGAACAGTGGCCCGTCAGGAGCTGTTATTATTTTTGTGGTAATCGGTAAAACTGTTTTACCCAAAAAAGTGGGTCAGCCGTGGGTACTACGTTTTGGAGGCGTTAAATTCGACAGGATTCTCCCCTCAATCAAGAATGAATTCGATATCCAGGTTAATTGAATTGGACATCAGTTAACCATCATAAAGACAAAGTCTGCCACGTACTTGTCTTGTATTGTCGAAGGAGAAAGAGACGGCCAGAAAGAAACCTCTAAATCCAGTTCCTTAGAAAGAAGTCTAAGCCAATAACTTGGAGTTGAGACACCAGAGTAGCAACCGGGTCTCTCTCAGAAGCCTTGGAAATATCAAGAGCAGACTCATCCAAGCGATGAATGGTTTGGTTGAGGTACTCGTCAGGCACACTAAAATGTCACCAGTACATCTTTCGAGTTGAAACCGTACTGCATGTCATGCAGAATTTGCTTAGATTCAAGCTTTTTATTGATTAGTGTCTCCATTATTTTGGAGAGAATAGGAGTAATTGCTATTGGACTGTAGTTGGATAATGAAAAGTATGACTGGCAAAAAGTTTGCGCAGAGGTTTAGCTAGTTTTTTAGGGCGTACGGGGCTATATTACTAGGGCCAGAAAATTCCATCCATTGAGTGGATGCCACGCTGGATGGCAACTGCGTCTGGTAAAGAAGAATCGGGATGAACAGTGCTAATAAATGAGCCTTAGATTTGCTTTCTGATATTACCTCTTCTTTGTAAATACAAGAAGGGTTTGAGGATGAGTGAAATTTTTCTTAATGGGCCAGAATTTATTACTGCTGGCGGTAGTTTTTAGGATCTTGTTTCTCAACCTCTCATCAAATGATAATTTAACTATTCTGGTGATGGAATTACAGGAGTTTCTCAACTTAATATACTCACGAAGAAGTGACTTATTCCCGCAGCTTCTGTATGCTCTATAGGCAGCTTCTTTTGCTTTGAATGTATTCATACATCCCCCATTAAACCAATCATTATTCCGCATAGATTTTATAGAATGACAAATAAATCGACGTATTCCTGCCCGCATAATTTTGGTAGCATAACCCGGCAATTACACGAGTCAGTTTTGCTGACTGCCAGTACTGACACTATTTGTCAAATCCACTGACTCTGCGTTGATTACGTTCGGTCAACTGATAAGTCAGTTCATTTCTAAAATGTCGTCGACCAGTGTACATGTTTCCTTGACTGCATTATTATTAACACAAATTATTGAAGACATGAAAAGGGAAGAGAAAAGGAAGTCTGTAAAAAGAAAATATTGGATCAATCCCTTGCTAAATCCCAAAAACAAGAATTTTCCTCGAACTTTCCAATTAGGTTGATGATTTCTAGATGATTAAATTTTTTTTCTGCCATTTTTTCCTAATATAAAAGAATTTTGAGATTTTTTAATTATATTTTCTAAAGACATATCCATAGCATCCGTATTCCGCCATTTCAAAATAAGAATTTGACATTTCACTGACTAGTCAGCACTGACTCGAAAACTGTCTCGTCAGTGCTGACTAGTCAGTAAAAAAGGCGCGTCAGTGAGTATTTACACGAGTCAGTGTCAGCGACAGTGTCAGTAGAACTGACCCGTGTAATGGCCGGGTAAGAGTCTTGGCGTCGGTACTACGGAAGCACAATTACCAGTCATAGGCCATTCATACACGCGGGAGCATGGTTCCGGAGCAAAAGCTTTTTTCGGGCAAGGGAGGCGTGGGGAGATGCAATAAGTGGAGAGTTTCGTGCTCCGGTGGAGACTTTTGTGCTCCTGCCTTTGGCCTGCGAACACGGAAAGCATGCACTCACACCAATAAGAAATCAATGCTTTGGCGATGAAAAAAAACTTTCAAACAGTAAAATTTGGTCAAAATTTGTATATAATAAGAAAAAACTTTTAATTATTGCGAATTCAAAGGGAGTGAGTGAATTTTTTCAAATAAATTATTTCATAATAGCGAAAAAACTTCCATTTTGTTTTTAATAAAAAATTTGACATCTCACTAATACGAACAAATATCACGTAGCAACACAAAAGCTGCTTCCATCGCTGTTGCTCCGTGTATTTTCAGAAAACTTGCAGCAAAGCTTTTGGTTGCAGAACCATGCTCCCTTGTGTCAGTGTTGCCAGATGCACCGCATTTCCGCATTTTGTACCACATTTTGGTAGTTCAATCCACAATCCGCATTGACTGATGCGGATTCCGCATTTTCCTTTTTGAGATCAATGAAAAAAAAATGCCAGTGTGTGAAATCAGTCGACAATTTGTTGGATAGCCAGGGGATGTTTTTTACAAAGGATAATCTATTGTAGATATTGATTATAAGATTAAGTGAGTTTTATTAATTATTTGAACTTCTTCTTTTGTTATCCAGGTTATACTGATCATTATCTTGTTTGTCTTGTATTATTATATATATTTACACTGTTTCGAATAAGAATTCGCATTTTGGATTGGTCAGTTTTGTTCGTCTTAATTTTTTTTTGTTGATTGTTGTTAAGTAGATTATTAATTGTATTTTTTAAAAAATCCGCATTTTTTTGGTTTATTCCGCAATTTCAAACCCTCGAATCCGCAATCTCTTATTCCAGGTCTGGCAACACTGCCTTGTGTATGAATGGCCATAGAATGAGCTGTGATGGTTGCGGCAAACGTTGGATTTAGGAAACTAGCACTTATTAAGCAGTGATCCGAGTTGCGCGAAAGGTAAGTCAACATGGACAGAAAGATGTGTTGGATGAGCTGTAAGAAATATGCCAAGGTGGTGTGCTCCTTGACCTGCAATGTCAGGAAGTCTTGTTGGATAACTTACGATTTCATGTAAATTATAAATGTCTGCCCGATGGTAAGATAATGCCGTATATGACGGCAGATGGAGAAACGAAGCCCTAGATAAACAACAGCGGTAGGCGAAACTATGACCAGGCACTCGAATAATAAATTGATTTACTAATTAGTTAAATTTTTAAAATAAAATGAAGGCGCAATTTCTTCATAATAATCAAAAGGACTGGATGTTATATCAATTATTTTTGAACTACAGTTAATTTTCGAAAAATAAATAATGTCTTATTTTAAAAATAAAATAGAATCTCTTAATAGTCAAATTTGTTGGGCATATGGTTTACTTATAAGGACGGATACTAGAAAGTTTGTTCAAGCTAACCGTTGACTAGCTTGTGATAAAAAGAGCAAATATAATCTTACCAATACTGAATAGATGATACGTAAGTATAAAGGCGTAGTCTTAGCTCGTAAACTTATTATTTCTTAAGTATAATTTGAAAAAGGAAATACTAATAAAGATGAAATTAAACAATCTCGGTTCTAGCCAACAATGATCTAATCTTACAAATACAACTAAGTTGGCAACACCAACAGCTGATTTAATACAATGATTCACAATTGAAAAAAAAATATCAATAAACACAAAAAAGTTCTTCTTAGAAGAAAATTATGAAATGTCAAGAAAAATTGCGACAAATCTGTGCGTACCTCGTATCTTAATCTTTTTCAATAAAATAATAGTGATGCTGCCTTTAATCTCCTGTCCAGAATAATAAATGCTTGCAGGACTATCAAGCTCGATTTTGCATTTTTCCGTGTCCATTCTGCAAATTTTATCTGTAGGACGTTTCCCCTCCAAAAAGGTACAAAGGCTCGAGTTGGCGGCACTTGCTAACTAATGTTACATTTCGTTGAATTGAACTAATTTCCTTTTACCAAAATGGCAAAAGAAATTCTTCGTTTTAAAATAAAAATAAAAAGATTTCCTCAAAAACCAACCGAAACGACTCCCGCACCTGCCGACGACTACCCAGGAACTGTCACTGGCAAAACTGCAGGATAAAGAAACCCAGAAATCAATCACAATGCCAATATGCAGCTCGTTGTTAGAATGTGCATTGTGAATTCAAGTGTACACTGTAAATTGCGCAAACATTTATTTCATGGACTTTGTAATTACTAATAGAAGTCGATCGAAAGTGCGATCGAAATAAATCTAATTCGTAATTTGATTCTAATAAAATGTTAATTAAGGTGCCATGAACACCTGTTTAGCTAGAACTTGGCGGAAGATCGGAACCTGTCCAAACAATAAACGTTATTACGATGTTAAGTATGCGGCGCTGGGGGCTCCGCGAGATTTGTTTACATTTGGCCAAACGATAAATAAATAAGTTAAAGAAGATTCGGAAGCGCCGAAATGGGGTTAACGTTCAACTTGTGCAAAGCTTTCGAAGGTTAACGATTTCTGCAGTTCGCTCTGCCGCGGGTGAGTCACGCATTTTTTTCGTTTTAAGATAAAATATTGCTTTAATAAGTTTTGCATCATTTCTTTTTGTTTTGAGTGGGAATCAAATTTTTACAGCATGCGAAATGTAATCCACATTGTGAATGAAGTTTGGCGCTGTTCTTGCTTCACTTGCAGAAAAGCTGGAAGATATTTAAATGAAGAAATCATTTAGATTTCGTTTCATGGATGAATAGAAGTTCAATGAACTCGATTTCTGATATCCAGATTATCTACCAAGCAAATTTTTTTGGTTTATTAGTGACTCACATCTGATAGAAAAATGCAAAATTCACAAAATCTTTTTTTAGTTATACTTGGATTAAATTATATTTTAATCATTCCAAAACAACTGTTTACATCTAAAAAATAATTCCAGGATGAGGCAATAATTGCTATTTTTAGGGCCTCTATATATACTTTATCATACAGTCCCGTTTGATGCCACAAACTCGTCTACCTAAAGTGAGGTAATTATTTAAAAGACTGTGGTAGCCAATCTAGCTCTAGCTTAGCCCCAGTAGCTAGGAGCGGAGCAATACTGGGACCAGTTCACGCAATTCGACGTCGACGGAAAACGACACGGAAGGCGTTCAAAAATCTTACTATGGCGAACTATGGTAAACTTTTATGGTTCAAAAAGTCCGTGGTTAACTACAACATAACGACTAGCATAAATTTTTGACGTTCAAAAACTCCCGTGGTTAACTATAGTAAGGTTTTTGATCGGATCATTGCGGTTTTTGATCGGATCATTCTGTATGATGAAGTGATATGGTATATAAAGACGTGGCTCGAGAACGCTGGTCTAATGCAAGCTGAGCCCAAAACGGAAGTAGTGCCAATCAATAAACAGAAAAAGATGGATACCATAGCGTTGAAAGGAGGCCATCCGCTCTCAGCTCGCATTTAGGTACTTGGAAAGATGGTTGATGACTACCTTCAACAGCGCAGCACTCATGAGGATGCTGCCTAATATAGGGGGCCCCAGAAAATAAACTCTGTATATCGGTTAAGTGCGCTTTGAGCATGCTATCCATACCATACTACGTCCGATGAAGCAGCAACATGATAGTTTTGATATTCTGGCGGTGGAGGGCAAGAGGTTGTACGACCTGGGGCCTTATCATGGAATGCGATAAGAAAATCAAAATTTTCGAAAAAAGCGATCATGAATTCGAATCGGTTTGATACGATGATACGATTGCTACTGGAAGTTTATCCGATAGCTGTGCAGCTGTAGCATTTGACTTGTTGACATGGACACATTAGAAGTTACAAAACTAAAGTAGAGTTAGAGGAGAAGAAACTGGGGAATTGCCTTTCAGTAATAAAGAATCCCAAGGAGGACAACAAAATATTAATTAGGGACTGAATATTTTTATTTATGCTGTAAACATGAATGAATCAAACATTAAATTAGCATTGATGCACTTACATAACTTTATTAAAACAATCGGGGAAAAACACCATCATCCCTAATGGTTTCGCAAGTAGTTTATTTATTAAGCTTTCAAAAAAAACAATCCTGAGAGGTATACTATTATTATTCTAAATACTATAGAGACAGAAAAGACGGTGAAGAATCACGTAAAATCAGTCAATTTGAGATTTTGAATTATGGACGACCTCTTAATTTTATTATATAGCTGGTAGTACTTAACTAATAACTAACTAAATAACATTATTATTAAATATAAAATTATATCTCAAACAAAAAGAATTAAAGCATAGCTCAAACAATGAACCACTGAACCTCCACATCCACAAGACGAAAATCGAAATGCAAAGCGATAGCATAGTTAGAGATGTACTGGATTGGAATCTGCAAAGAAATCTGGCAACGATCATCTAAAACCAACTCAATCTATTTCCTCAGGCCTTGAGGCATATTACTTCAATAATGACGGTGAAAAACATAGGTGAGAATGATTTCAGATTTCATATCATTAATTTGTTATTTAACAAGCATATGAGTTGTTGCTTATAACAAAACGAATTTCCTCATTATTATTCTGTAAGATACTCGAACACTAAATGGTCAGCAACGCGATGGAATTTTTACTCGACCAAAGCGACATTATTTATCATTTACTATTTACCGAGAACAAGTATTTTTATTGATTAGTATATCCATGGTTTTGGAATGAGGAGAGGTGACTGCTATTGAACGACAGTTCCAGTAATTGCCATAAGTTTCGCCCAGACTGGATAGATTCCGGAGGAGTATGATCGAGGTAAAAGTGTTTGCCCGAAGAAGTCTAGTCACAGTTGCAGTGCATTTCTTTAGGATCTTGTCGAACCCAGTGGACTTATTGACGTTAAGCTAATTGCATTTATTCATTTTTCGGCTACTGAAGTACATGGCCATTAAATGTGTGAGGCGAACAATATCCCTAGTTCCTACTTCTCTCTTGGATTTGCTTTTTCTATCGCGTCCTTCGAGTTAATAAAAGATGGGTTTGTTAACGCAGTGGTGATCCTCTTGGTTGAAATCATCAAGTACCAAAAGTTGCATTACAGATTTTACTTACTTATCGTCGAGTGATGGTTTGACTTTTCTGATGATAGATTAAAAATGAATTTCTTGAGACAGTGCGAGTTCAGAAACGCAGGGCTGCAGTCATTCTGCAGTATTCAGCAATTGGAAATCTGTAGTTGAATACTGCAGAATGACTGCAGTCCTGCCTTTCCGAGCTCGCACATAATATAGGGTGTTTCCAATGATGCAGGTTGCGTGCGCAATTGACTTATTCAGCAACACACTTCCATTGCTGAATAAGTCAATTGCGCACGCAACTTGCATCATTGAAAACACCCTAGGGCATTTTCAGTAATGCAGGTTGCGTGCGCAACTGACTTATTCAGCAACACACTTCCATTGCTGAATAAGTCAGTTGCGCACGCAACTTGCATTACTGAAAATGCCCATACTCTCGACGAATTGATTCAATCCAAGAAAAGGACAAAATTGATTATTAGTTTCGATTCATCAATTTGAAGTCTTGGTAAGTAAGCACTTACTATTGCAGACTGTTTGTAATGTCGAACTATATGCAAGATGGAGAATTTCTGGATTTAACTAGGAAGTCTTTTTTGTAATCAAATCATGTTATAGATCAAGCTGTCGGTACAATATCTAAAGCTAATTATTCTTACTTATCTAAATATCTAAAGCTAAATATTCTTAGGCATTGAATTACACACATACTTCTGCAATTATTTTTTTGTAAAGTCTTTTATTTTATATATAAATGGTTGAATAAGATCGTTTATTATAGAGCAGTGCCTTTAAAAATCGAAATTATGAATTTATATCATCTCGAAGCTAGAATTTATATTAAAGGTTATAAGGTAAGTCTCCAGTATTTGATATAGAGATAAATCAGTGGGAATATTATCTGCAATGGCAATAAATCAGCCCCAAATCATCGTAAATTTAAACTTTATAACCTTATCCACAGTTGATATCTTTATGCCGATGTCTCCTACTCGGAAGAAGCCTTCTATATCTACGTCCTCGTTTTCGCGTAGAACAAAACGTTGGGATGGAAGAGCTTAGAAGCTTTTTTAGCTTTTTCAAAACTCTTTAGAGAATTCTTAGATAGAACTCCTCAGTTTTATATTTCGTTATAGCCAGGAGCGGTCGAAACATAGATTTTTAAGATTATCTTGGCGCCTTCCGCCTTCGGGTGATTAAACTTATATTTTTTTTTCAACAATATTATTGCGATTTAACTATTACGAAATTATTTTGTCCTTATGCCGTCAAATTTTTGCATTCATTTTGATAATAATCCGTTTGGTGTATTTTATCCTGGACAAGAACTATCAGGAACTGTAGAGTTAACGACCGATAAAGTGAAAACAATTTCAGGTGTGATTTGTGTGTTTTTTTACATCTTAAAAAAGTATTAAAAAAATATATAAAAGCATTTTTTTTAAAAAAACTACTATTAATAACATGACCGTCGCTCCGGCCTTTAAATGTTAGTTCTAAAAATAAATATTTTTTAAAAAAAAAAACGAATTTTATAAAGAATAAAATTTAAAGCATCACAGATGGATGGGGTGGAGGTGGTCAGTTTTTCGTACGATTCGTTGTGGATTGGAATTATTGTGGAAAAATGTGAGATATTCGAGTCATCTAGGAGCTTTTATTTAAAGCGTAAAATATTTTAAGGGTTTTATATTGTGTATAAATTACGTATTTAAGGGTTGTGGAATGTTACATTTATGATGAAATTTATGAACTATGAACTTACGGAATTACGCAGAAATATACCCGAAATTATTTACAAAAATCTTTAAAAAATGATTAAAAAAGAAAACATTTGATTCTCAAATTAGACTAAACTAGTATTATATCATCAGTAATAATTAAAAACGATTTTTTCGGCATTTTTTGGTAAATTTTCGGGATATGGAATTATTCTCTCATATAAGTTTTTAATTTGTGATTTTGTAATATACTTAAAACATACTTTTAAAGCAATATATTCCGAAGCAATCAAATTTATCCTTTTTTTTTTAAACAAAACAATGATTTTATGTTTAATACTTTAAATTATGATGGAGGTAATCACATTTATAGCAAGCCGTATCATTACTGCTTACGACACCTCTCAATAGCCCAAGGCACAGAACTTGTCATTTGGGACTACTTAATCATCGACATTCAAGGGTACTTCAGCTGCGTGAAGATACCAATCAAATGTCAATTGCCTTTTCAAAATCATCAAATAATAAGTTGTAATAATAATTTTCTATTTTGATGATTTGTTCTGTAAATTATAATTCTTGAGGAACTTATTATATTCAAGCACAATACCGGAAAACTAATCAAAACTAATTTAAGGTTTATGAACCAAGTTATTTTGGTGTGCAACAAAACAGGAGCTACAGAAATATCGTTACGGTTTGTGCTCGAAAGTTTTCGATGTATAAAATTTTGTGCCATAAATCAGAAAATGGGGAAGTATTTCGTCGTTAGTGATGATCTTTTTTCTGTAGATGAGTCTGCTGGTGCTAAGTCCAACATTACAAAAAAGGGAGGGCTTCTCTTTTTAAATTCACAGACTCGTGCATTTTATTAAATTTAAAGTTTATTATCTTAAAGACTTGTAATATCTAATAAATTCAAGCACCATACGAGCGACCAAACTACCAGACCTAAGCGGATCTTTTATTAACCGATTAAGCTGGCGGGATGGCTTATTAGGGCTACCTCTGAGGACATACTTATGAGTATTTTAAATCTTCAAAACGGCGATATCTCATGAAGGGCAATTTGTAGGGGAATAATCGCATAACCTACACACTTTGTAAAAACTATGGCCCCTAGTCTGATTCTCGCTAACCAGTCGAACGAATGTTAGATCGAAAAAGTGGTAGTCCCATTCTCGATTGTAGTGAACCGAGTCGATTGCAGTCGATAACAGTTCACGATTGCATTTAGATGGTCGAATGCGTGCGTTGTGTTTATTTAATTTAAACATCAAAAACTCTCTTAAAACAACATTGCCATTAAATTTCCTTCGAAAAATTCATCAAAATGACAATTACAATGGCGATAATTTTTGTTCGATTCGACTGCGTTACGGACTACCAATTTTTTTTAACAATCGAATCAGCTTTCGATTCTTCATCGATTGATGAATCGAATTTCGTACTAGGGGTCTATTTTATGATACGACTTAGCGTTTAAGAGATATTTGAAAAAAAACTGATTTTTTGACCTTTTGATAAATATTTTTGCCCCCATCGACATTTTATTTATAATGATGTTTTTAAGGGCTGTTCCAATTTTCGGTTTACGCCGCAGTTGAATGTCTATTTTGACTGGGTATAAAAAAAATCTGTGCACACCTGTGACTGTATATTCAACCCTATCGGTACCAATTTATACGAAAATTATTGCATTAATCCAATATTTCCCATTTGTCCATTTGCTGGACTGAAAGGGTTAAAATAAATGTGTTCCCGTGTCCTTGAGATTTGGGAGGTTAGGTTTTGGGTGTGTGAGGTACAGGTTTACGCGTTCATACCAAGAGTAGTAGGACATTATTTTTGAAATGGGACATTTAAAAATATTGAGGCCTCAGTACAATTTACCGTCGTGTAAGGGACAAATGTACTGCCATGATGTTTTCTATTAAGCCTCTTTTTTCAAAATTCAACAAATTTAAATTTCAGATACAGACCTATTTTGATTACATAACATTTTCAACTAAGCACACAACTACAATTTAAAAATTCGGTGGCATTTTTTCAAGATTTTTTTTTTGTTAAAAATAAAGGCAGTAATTTTTATGATTATTATGTAGAGGAAAATTTCCTGGCTCAATTGCTTTCATTTGACATTTTTTTCAGATCTAAAGTAATCCATAAACCATAGAGCTCTTGGGGGGAGAAATGTCCCTCATTCCCCCCCCCCCCCCCCCTTGTAACTGCCACTGTAAGATGTGCTAATTTCAACAAAGCTCCTCGCGTTGTGTAAAGAAACTGGAAAATCTTCCGAGTTTCGAACAAGCAACTTGACTTCGAAACAATCGAACATAATAGCTGCGATCCATTGGGCGATTTTTTCTACTCGCAAGTACTTTCTAGTACATCACCAATGGAACACGATTTTTGACAAATACCAGTAAAATGTATCAGCCCAAAAACAAGAGCAAGGGTAGTTGCAGCAGTTTTTAGTAATTTACCAGTCCCATTGGATCGCAGCTAATGATGATTGGAAGCTGAAGATCAATAATTTTAGTAAATGCAAAATAATTCGGAAAACTTTCCAAATTTCGAATAATGTTGGGCAAGCATTACAAAAAGCATTACGTATGCCTTGTGCTTTGGTTGGAACAATATTTGTATTTCAACAGAAATGTAATTGCGTTCCAAGGTGTTCCTCTGTCAAACCTTGGTCAAACCGATTTTGACCTATGGCTACCCCGGTTCAACATTTCCTCCTATTATATGGAAAAGCTTGGGTTTTCGAAAGATATTGCTTACGGGCGTGCTTAAGATTTTCTCGAACACCCGAATCTGGCTTCACTAAGTTTCACGCTATAAATATTCTCCACGATAAGGCATTTTTTAATAGGATCGACAACTTCACAATCAAGTTGATTCGAGGAGATATTGTTAGAGCAATGGAGAGCGCCAACCCTCTTATTCGGGCAGCGTTCCATCCGAACACTGAATACCACAGAGCTACTTGTGAACGTAGCTCTATCCCTCCAGAGGAATTAATCTATCTAGATTGTAAGTTCAAGATCTCAGGAGGCTCAGCACCCGAAAATATCAGGGAAAGACATACGAGATGCCTCCATTGCACGCTGTACTCGTGGTTGGAAAATTCATAGAGATTGGAGAGCGTGAATTCGCCCAAGAAACCCAAGATATAGGCTAGTTTCTAAGGATTAGGTTAGGACTTAGATAGGATATAACTCTTTTACTTTAGTTATACATATAAATATATTTAAGTAAGCTTAAGTTTGTGGTGCGAGTTTCCACGAGTTCTTGGTGTTTTCCCTAACTCGAATTCGTGGAAGCTTGTCCCCTGGACGAATTTCGCTCGAGGCAGTGTCTCCGCTGTACTCCGCGCAGATAGTTGTCTTAGCTTTAAAGCAGTTCTTAAGGTAATTCGCTCATAAGTAAGTGGGCTTCAACGGCCTGCTGGTCTGAAGGCCAGTAAGTTAGATAGATTAGAATAGGTTAGAATAATTAACTTTAAGCATTCCATTCAGTTAAATTTATATTAGTATAGCTTTAAAAATGTTTTCGGTTGGTACCACATCAGAATCAGGACCTAGAATAATTGGCAATCGATGTTGTATAAAACCCACATGAACTCTGTGATTCTAAACGGTGACTTATTTTCAAACTCATTGAGTATACTTAGGTTACCTGTTGTTAAATCTCAAGATTTAAACTCATTTGCAGCGAGACTAAATTTTCTATTAACTGCCTCTTTTCTTTATCACTACGTTGAGTGGAGGCATATTTACCATTACCCTTAATGCTGGTATACGGCGCGTGTTCATTGCTCCTATGATCTCGAGGAAAACAATTCGAGTTACTTTTTCGAGTAGCCTCTGGGTACGCTTCTTTTGGATCTTTGGGCACCAAGTCCGCGTAGGCGACCATTGGTTTTATAGTTGTAATGTTGACTAGCCCATTAACTTCAGTGTTATCTTTAGCTTTTGAACGTCAAAACTTGACAACACTTAAACAAATGTTAGGAGCTTGAACAAACTCTGATTATTTATCGTAATTTTAAACGTAATAGTTTAATAATATTTTATAAATATTACTTAATCACTAAAGTATAAAATACACGCTTAAAAAATTTTTATCTACCTTTCAGGAATAAATGTTACCGTTAATGGTTATGCTAGAACACGTTGGCGTGACAATGCATGGTTTGTAGAGGGCTCTCAACGTGCAAAATATTCAGTTCCAGAAGTACACACTTTTACATCCTACACACAATACATTTGCAGCAGGACTTATCTGCAGGGAAAAGAAAATGGGGAACCATTTGAATTGCCTGCAGGATCGCATTTCTACTGGTTTCGATGCCTTTTACCACAAAATATACCAACAACATTCTTTGGAAAATATGGCCGAATCAATTATGAAGTTGTCGTGACTTTAGATAGACCCAATACTTATAATAATATATTTAGGCAAGAATTTACTGTAGTATCGCTCTTTGATTTAAATGATTTTCCTTCATATAAAGTAATTGAAACATTAACATTAAAATTAATTGCAGATTTTAAGTAATATATGAATTTATTTTTTTCAGTCGCCAGTTGACAAGGAAGACGAAAGTGACCTGTCTTGTATTCCATGCTGCTTCTTTTTCGATTACTGTTGTGAATCTGGTGAAGTGAAATGTAGATTTAACATCCCAGCAAGCGGATTTGTCGGTGGACAAAAAATTCCATTTTATGCCTTTGTAATGAACGAATCAACTGAAATTTGTCAATGTTATGTTGAATTGAATTTAAAGGTAACCTACTTCTGCAATGAACCAATAATAGATTCATTAGAAGAGAATGTATTCATTTCAAATGAGGATCTTGGTGAAACCCAACCGTATCAAAATCGAGAATTTAATTCCTCGTTACAAATACCATCAGTTCCACCATCAACTGTAAACGTTTGCAATTTAATACAATTAGAATATATTCTTTCTTTTGTTGTAAAAGTCGGCAAGAAGGGTAGTTATTCCTACAATAATTGCAGCTTAGAGATCCCAGTTCCACTAGCACTTGGAACTGATGCAGTTTATAAGACTGACTCGAGAAGTTTAGTAAATTTTGAACCAATATCGATACCACCATGTCGTCGAAAAGAAGGCGAAGAAGAGCCTGAAGATATGAGTTCATTTGGTATGTTCATTTCGTTTTTAATTTTTTGTTAAATTATAAAATTAATATCATAAAACATCTTTTTAGGTCTTCCATATTACGAGGAAGTCTTAAAGTCATCAAACGATCAAAATGAAAATATTCATAATACTGCTTACTTTATTCCATTATATCCGGCGCTCAGAGAGACAGCTTTAAGATATGCTACAATAACTACATCAACAAGTAGTCAAAGTGAGGGAGCCCTTCAGGGAACTACTTTTATGCCTTTCAACGAATTACCATCTAGTCCTGTTGTACAAGAACAGATTGGTGTAGCAATGGGTAATAATAAAGGAAATTATGGATGGAATCTAACGTAAAATGAGAATTTTAATTTTTAGCTAATTTATCGCTTTCATATAATCGTAATTTCACTATAATTTAGATTCATTTCATTATTATTTATTTTCCATTTTAATTATATTATTAATTTTTATAATAAAAGAAGAAAGAAAGATGTGTTTTAGATGTTACACGTGCATTTTTCTATCATAATATCGTTTATAAATGGTTTTCATTCATAACCTTTTTTTTGCGTGAGATTTTTTTACGTCTAGATCTAAGCTCAGGAGTCGCCGTTTGTACTACCAATACATGTCTTTCACGTCATTGTGCAAAGTCTAGTAGTAAGTGTAGCTCGAAATATAGGTTAAGTGGAGCCTGACGGTAATGGAGCAAAAGACTATGTACACCCTCCATTTGAACTCTTTAATGTTGTATTAGTTCAGAAATACTGACTGTGGAAGGTTGTTCCAGGGTCGAGCTGTTCTGTTTATAAACTAATTCATAAACTGATTGTAGTGTGTGCAGAGTGAACCGAGCGAATTTGTCTAGTGTTTCGGAAAGAGCATATTTGAAGGGATAGAAGGTTATTTATGTAAACGAGTCTTCACTGATAATATTTGGTTAGATTCTAGATAATCCATAAGCGAGACCATCGTCCATTTAGTTGGTGGTAATACTGGGGGTTGGAAGGTGGCACAGCAGTTATCATCAGCAACTTATAAGTAAAAGACAGGGTTTTGGATGAAATAAAGAACCAGACATTTTTACTGACAGCGTTATCTTACCTCTTCCATCGGTATTTTACCTCATCAAATGATCTTATATTCCTGTTGGAAGACTTCTTTATCTCTATTAATGAGATATCAGTGCCGCGATCGCAACTTCGACCTATTGTACTCTTAACAGTTTTTATACCTTCGATTTATATGACAAACGGCTTAAACAAGCTCAGCAGTCTGCCTAGAAATTTATCGCTTAGACTAGTTCGCTTAAATCCCGCAAAACAGCGGTAGGTAGGTAAGGTAGGTAGGAGCAGCAGTCTCATCCAAACCGGAGGCTGGGACACAATTGGGACTGAGGTGCGTTGTTTTGTAGCCGCACTCGGAAGCGTGCGTAAGAAATGCAGTGAGCTGGGAGAGATTCTAGATTCAGCTAGTCATATTTAGGTACCGGATGCAATCTCCTATTTTGAGCTTTGAAACCTCTCTCAAATCCTTTAACAAGAGGTTTCCAAGTACACGGTGTCTGATGTTGGCCAGAACCGGACAGCCGCAGAGAAAGTGTTCGGTTGAACTACTGTTCTGTTCCTCTCCACAGCTACCGCAATGGGTGTTGTACGGAATTCTCAATCTGATGCCAATTAGCCAGTGCCACGTAATTATCAACACGATTCTGGCGATGTTCTTCCGAAGCAACTGCAAGAGGTCGCGCGATCTCTGTCTGCTATAACAAGGCCAAATTTTCCTAGCCTTGACACATGATAGAATACTCCATCTGGAGCCAGCGACTGAGAGAAAGTACATGTAGATATCTCTCTTTAGCACGGCTTCTGTACATTCTCCATCAGTATCTCGCGAGAGTTGCCTCCAGCCTAGCCAATTGATCTGCGTTCTCGTTTCCAACTACACTCCTCTAACCCGGTACACACTGAAGCTGACCCTCTACCTCTGGGCCAGGGAAATCGACCACCTTAGACATATTATACGCCCCGATCTTAATGCCTTGTACGCTGATATCTAATACCAGGATTGCCGGCCTTTGGTATGACTGTATTGCTGGCAGGCTTGAAAGTTTGGCTGTTCTGTCTAGAAAATACTGACGAAGTTAGGCAGGCGGTAGAATTTTTGAAAAATAAGCGAAGGGGAAGAACTACAGCCTCACACCAGACTCACATTGACCTGGCGTACACGGATCATAATGTCAACACTAAAAAACCGGTTTTTTATGCTGCTTTCGGAATACATGGGTATTCCTTCACCGACAGAAACTTTATTATCCTTACATGTGTGTGCATGGGTAATGTAAAGAGTGGGAAGAAGAAAAGTTTTCACTCCAAAACTTTTTGCTTAAAAAATTACGCCTTTCTCTGCCCTTTTCTCCTAAAAACCGATTTTTTTGTGTTGACATTATGATCCGTATACGCCGGCTAATTTGGACCCGTCTGTGTACAGGACAACGACATAGTCCTTGTCGGTTTGGAAATCTTCCAATTCCTGAATATTGAGGTCCCTGCCGAAATTTAATTTTGCGACCATATAGTCGGTAGACCCTTCCACGATTTCCTGTTGTAGAGAGCGCAGTATATTGCTGTGCCCCTAGATTTTCTCGAGGCCCAAACTGATTTGGAGTTGATCATACAGGACTTCATCGCTCTGATTGCCGCTTGGCTTTCTGATAGGATAAAAATCCTAAAAAATTAGTGTCGACCCTTCTTTAGTTTTAACAGGTGCATGCTAAAATATTGTTCACGTCTGCTTTAAAGACAAGGACCCTGTGCTCGTTTGAGTTGATGAAAGTGAAGTTTTAATCGAATTACGAGACGACTTTCAGCACAGGGGCCTAGAGTTTAAGTGCTAAGTTGAGTTCAGGCCTCTATGCTGAAAGTTGTAATTCGACTGAAACGTCACTTTCTTCAGCTCAAACGACTTGTCACGACACATGACTCGACTTTTAACACAGGCGCCAAAGTAGCTAGGGTGCCCAAGCGGTAATATGTCTTTTTTGAAAATAAGTAATAAACTTGTTTATAATAGTATAAAAAGAGTATAGTAATGAAATTTTTACCAAGATTTAAATTATTGCCTTGCTTTAATGCTGTTACATATATTGTTTTGTTTCGATAATCTTGTCGTGAGTGAAGAGTTTAAATAATACAATACAATACTTTCTACATCAATATTTTCATGATTGTCTCTAAACTAGTGCGCTCCATACAATTTGATATATAGTTCCACGGCATACTCACGTTGCTTTAATTATGTTAGAATATTACACCATTAAAATTACAATCACGTTCATTGTTTTGGCCATGACTATCCGTGAGTCCATGCGGCCTCGTAAATTAATAAAAATTTTTGCCAAACAATAACAACAAAAATTATGGGATGTAAGCTTTTGGGTGAAAAAAAGAGAACATACATATAGGGTACAATTGTGGAAAAGTTTTAAGAGCTCTCAGAAGTCTCTCTACGTTTTGTTAAGTTCTTGTTTCGCATCATCTAGATTCGAAAAGCTTCTGCATATTTCCAAAGGACAAAAGTAGTAGAAATTTTTCAATGAAGTAGAGAATCAACGTCGCACTATGGATGTCTCTCTAGCTAAAGTGTTCTCAAGTAGCGAGTGCGACAATTGTTACTAGGCAACGCGACATACGGGCGCTTAGTCATATAGAAAGTCACTTCAGAGGAGGAAAATTTTTCCGCATTTCTTTATTTTAAATGCCGCAATTTATTTAAGGGTTAATAATTTTTTTTTATTTGTTAATTTGTTTGATTTGGTAATTTTTTATTTTAAATGTTATGTTCTGTGAAATAAATTAAATAATAATATGTCAACTAATTTTCACATAATATTCAATGGAAAACCCGAGGGAATAATTTATTGTGGTGAAGAACTTTCGGGTAGAGTGGATATAACTACCGACATCCCACAAAGTATTCAAGGTTGGTATATATTATAACGAGGCGTTTTATTTGAAAAATTGTGTATAAAATAAAAATGTGAAGCTAAAAAATAATATAGAATATTTTTTTGCTTTAGTAAAAATTAAAATTAAAATTTCTTTACAAAAGTTTACTAAGATTATATCATCTCCTCGGCATTTCCAAGCTTCGTTTTAGTTATTTGTTCATGTGTTAACCATATTTCTTGCTTAATAAATTTCTATGAATAATTAAATCAGTATTTTCATACAACAGCCTTGACCAAACTACGCGTTCTACAATATTTTTCAAATCTATATGTTCATGAGATCGTATTGTTTGTTTGAAAGAGTGAGTATATGATTTGAATTTATTTAATTTTCTTTATTTGTATTCATATATGGGTTGCCCCCTCATTCCCCTAATAATAATAATAATAATAACATATATCAGATAAGTGATTAATATAAGGTGTAATGGAAAGTAATGTCGTTGTTTTACATTACACCTGCTCTGCTTACTATACCAATCTACTGCAAATGTTCTTGGATGGTCGACCAAGGTTAGATTAGACCTAAGAGTATCATCGATATTTTGAAGGTATCTACACTGGCAGGGTCGGCGCTTGTTTTTTTTTTGGACCCGGTGCAGTATGCCATATTGTTCCCCATCAGTTGTTCATTTTTGAACACAATTGAAAAAGACACAAACACTGAGGAGTTCCTTTAACATATGAAAATGAAGGCACGGGAACACTTTCTCAAATTGATTTTTTTTTTCAGAGTTTAAATTGTTTTGAAAAATCTTAATTTCTGAAATTGCGCCCCGTCCAATTGCGCCCGATGCAAGTGCACCATTTGCACATATGAAAGCCTGTGTCCATTCAGGGTTTGCTTCACGATCTTTCTTTTATGCTGAGTTTACTTGCGCTTTAACTTCACAAAACTATCCCGCTAGGCGCTAATGCTGTTTCTTTAAGCTTCGTACTGCTTAAGCTTCTGGTAGATGGCCTTCAGCGCCGCTGCCACCACTCTCTACACATACCCAAACCTCATCATCTGCTCCAGAATGTGTTTCGGTGTTTTCCCTAGCACAATCCTGGGCTCCGTAGTGTATAACGAATTTTCTAATTCCTTTATAAACCTCTATTCTTGCTATGCTTATCATAGGCGTATTTAGAGACTTAAAGTACATAAAGAGGCGTCGGATTGAGTTTTGAAACACACATTTTTCTATCATAAATCATAAGGTGAAAATCTGATCAGTTGTTGATTTGTTTTGGATGAAGCCACGCTAGTAAAGATCTACTTACTCACTCACCGGGAATATATAAAAAATTTCTTACGACTATATATTTTTAGATGCACCAAACCAATTTTTATGGTAGTTAATGAAAAGATTTACATAAAACATTTCTTTTTTATTTCAGGAATTCATTTACTTTTAAAGGGATACTCAAAAGTTGCTTGGTCAGGAAAAGCATACTATATTGAATATAATGGAAACATTAGTAGAAATGGGAATTTCACAGACAGAATACAACATTTAATAGAAAAAATTCAACTTTTAAATAATGCCGAATATGCAGATTTTCTACCGGGTCATTACAGTTTTCCTTTTCACTTTACAATACCCCATAATCTTCCGACATCATTTCACGATAAGTATGGAGAAATACGTTATGATCTGATCGTGGAAATTCTTCGTACTGATAATACAACAGATATCTATAAAAAAGGAATAACTATAATTAAACCTTTGGATTTATATTTGCATCCATCATGCATGGTGAATAATAAATAAATTAATTTTTTTATTAAAAGAATTTAATTTTCATTTTTCCTTTTCCATAGGAGCCAATGCAGAAGGATAATGAAGTTGATGTTAGTTGTGGTTGTCTCCTTTGTTTCTGTTTTCGCTTCTGCTTACCTAGAGGATTTCTTATAGGATCTTTAAAAACACCAGCGACTGGTTATCTCTCTGGGCAAAAAGTTCCATTTACGGTTGTTATTAAAAATGAAACTACTCATAATGCTGAAGTTACCGTAACACTACTAACAAAAATTAAATACACTTGCCATGAACCATGTGGCGAAAGCCTTGAACAGGAGCAGGAAATTATATTCAAAAATTTAGGAATCGCAGAAGCATCGAAAATGGTTGAGCTAGGAGATAGCATTGAAATTCCCCCGCTAGCGCCTTCAAGTGTAAACACAAGTCCATTAATAAATGTGACATATCTACTAGTAGTTAGAGCCAAGGTGCCATACTCACCAATTTTCTTGTTACAAATACCTTTAATAATTGGAACACCATGCCAGGAAAAACACTCAGATGCAGGGGACCTAGTACATAAACCAAAAGAAAAAACTACTATACAAAAATTTTATGAAAACAATATACATGGTGATGGTGATGGTTCAGTATTGAATGGTATGAAATAAATTTACATTTTTAAATTGAATAGTTCTTTAATAATTATGATTTAAGATACTACTTTTTCTGTTAACACTGCCGAGAGAAATTCAACTACAATTAATAGGATTCATAAGGTACCATCTACCTTTGAGCCATTGTATCCGGTTGTTGATGGGCGACCCTCTTGACCTATAGTACCTTTGATGGAAATCTAAGTCTCGATTGTGATTTAAAACACATAAGTTGTTTTGTGTGATAATTCCTCAATTAAATTGAATTGTTACTATATATATAATGTAGAAGTAATCTTAAAATAGATAAACTATGAAAAATCTTTTCAGTACTACTAAGAGAAGAATATAACTAGTAAATTTCTTTTTCTGCATTTTGGATATTAATTTTTTGTTTAATAAGATATTTAATGAAATTTAAATTAACATGAAAGTGTTTGTTTCGGATACCGAAATAACTGTATTAATAATATTTTAAAGAAGTACAATAAAGGAAATAGTTTTCACTCACCGATACATTTGGGGCTATACTTTGGGAAGGAACAAAGTTGTATCAATAGTGTGCTTTCAATATTTAGTAGTTAAATGATTAAACCAACTTATAATATCCTATTTCAATCTTCTTAATTTGGCCACTCTCAGCTGAACAAAATCTATAACTAAATCCTATCTAGGATCTAACCAATAGCTTTAATCCTAACGGTAAAGTTTTACAGGGAGAACTATTTTCTTGCTACCAGTGGAAAACTAGCGCTAAAGGCAGAGCTGTTGTTGTTCGAGATCCGTTTGCTGAGCCTCAGAAGATCCTGGACTTCCATTCGACGGAACGTTGACTTCGGCAATTGATCAGGAGATGGTTTTCACATTTCTTTTTTTGTAAAGAGGGCAGACTAAAAAGGCAGTAATCTGGGGGGGGGGGGGGGGAAGAAAATACGAAGAACCATGCCACGGAGTGGATTCGAACCACGGTTGGTGTCGATAGGGGGGCGCCTAGTGTTTTAGTTTTAAAAGCTTTTATAACATTTAGCAACTATCCTAATATAAATTTGTGAGCGTTGAATGAAGTGGTGTATTAGGGGCAGATGTTTCAAATTATGTTCGGAATACCATCCATTCCAGACGAGTTCTTATTGCCTAGACGACGAAATATTAGCAGAAGATCGATTTTTGTAATGGAAGGAGGATTTTCTTGGGCCTATGGAATATTGTTTGCTGGGCAGCTTTTACTGAACTCGATTTCGACTCTCGGATTTCCAGGCCGCGATTTCTTTAGATAATTTGAATTCGTCCAGCAGGACCCTATTTTCAAGCTCAAAAATTCGCCGGAGTATAAGTGTTCACCGTACAAATTAGCTGATAACAGGCCCCTACAAAATCCACCTTCTTCTGCTCGTCTTCTATACACTAATTATTGTCTTGCCGAATGGTTTCTTCAGCAAACCTCAGGAGCTCTTCGTTAGGCAGAGTTCGTGGAATACACAACTTATCTAGTCGATTATGTGCTTTACTCCTAAAGATTTAAGAGTTGTCATCTCCGGACTCTGTCTATCTTGGCGCTGACGACGTTGGAGGGCTTTCAGTATTGCCCTTTCCTTTCTCGAATTTTGGCCAGTGCATCTTCTGGCGCACGATTTCAATAGCTCCATGGAATCGTCAAGCAAGGACTCGTACTGCTATTTCGAGTCCATGATGGTACGTACGGCATTGTCGTTAGGCAGTTTGTCTTGTTTGTATTTACCCATAGTAGGCCCATCCGAGAATCTAACAAGCATATATCCAAAAAAGACCCGCGGCTGGGTTTGATAGCATAACCGTAGCGTAAAAATTTACTTTTCGCTGAATTCTGTTTGGAGCCAACCAATCATTCAGTTGGTTGCAATTGGTGTAAGTCGTTTGATTTCCCCATGTCCAGTTGAAGGGTTTGAAAGAGCTAGTTCAATTCCTCTATAAATAGCCTGGTTTAAGAAGTTTGGGTTGAGCGGCAATAACATTCAACTTTCTGCTACTAGTGGTCTTTACTAATATTAGTAGGCCCACCATTTGCGTGGTTAGGTCTGCCACGCCTAATTATCACATAATCTTTGTAATCCACTTTGTGTTTCTCGGTTAATTTAGTTTGACTAGCGACAAGTACGTCAGGACTTTGGTTTTGCAGAAGGGTTAGTGATTCCCCCTTTTTGTATCACCGAATTGGCGTTCACCGGAGTTACCTTGATCGTGACTTCTCCGCGTAAAGCCATTAAGGCAGTTTACCCAGAAATAGTTTCTGATGAAAAGAGAGCAGAGTATAAGAGATCGACTTCAGCTCACTGTGTCCAGAATTGGCTACAGGCACAGCTATTTTGTTGGCTGGGTTCTTGTCGCCATTTGGGCGAAGGACATCCCAGGGTACAAGCATTTCGATCTTATAATTTTGTTGGACAAGTCGGGCGCTTTAACCTCTAGTATATCAAGGTGGGTGACTATGATCTGAACGACTAATCTTGTTTTTTTCACAATTACAAATATCCATTGATAAGTCAGTACTTCCGAATTCGTATAACATCCCAGAGTTCAAACGCAAGGTTCATCTACATCTACTCAAGCATCACCCCAACCCTATAATCTATCATTTTCCATCTATCCTTCGAGTCAGGCTTACTACAGGATATTGCATCATGACTTGAACGACATGACAGGCTGTAAGTACAAAGGGCGATTCCTAAGCTTGATTTTCTAACATAAAAAAGAACAGCTAAGCAACGAAACCAAGTCAGAACGATCAGTAACGTACAATTTAAGATTGAAGTTCTACAATCCACAGAACTACATATATCGCTAATATCCTGGCTGCTTTCATCACGATCAACAATCAGCCACTTCCGATTACTTTTTCGTTTATCTGGACTCTTTTCCCGATCATACTGTACTAGGTGCTTCTAGCATTTTCTTAGGAATTGTATTTCGTAATTAATGGTGATGAAAACGTCAACAGTGCGATATTATTCTATATTGTATACCACAGAGAATATAATTTCGTTGAAGAAGCGCAAAAGTTTGACTGCTATTAACGTGGATGATCGCCAATGAAGGCTAAGAAGCCGAACTAACATAGATTTGACTTTATGACATAGATAATACGAAAAAATTAATAACTTTAACTTAAAATGAATAAAATTGTCGCCCAAGGCCAATTTATAACATTTTCTAGCCGACAAAAAAAACGTAATCATTGGCGTCAAAGCGGTATTTTTGACTTATGTATGTTTCGTTTCGTGATCGAAAATTGACCTTGGCCAGCTTCCTACACAGTATTTTAGCAATGTTGCTAATTCGGATTTCAGCATTATGTTAAAAATTATATTTTCTGTTAAAAATACATATACCACACTAGCTGATGTCCTTCCGAGCATTATCCTTTATTCTTATCTACAATTAATATTTATGATATTTGGAGCAAAGCTGCTCAGAGAAATTCTTTACCCTCGGAAGCCATACTCAATGCACGCATCAAGCCGCTCTTATCTTTTCTTTAGAATTTCTTTACGAGCCAGAAAGCGTCTATCTTTGTCTTTCTTTCAGGATTTGTATGTGAACAATTGAATGAAGAGAGTTCAGGCGGACCCCTTCTACCTTCTGCTTGAGTTGCACAACCTTTTTGTTGTTGTTGGCTTGGTGTACGCGTTTCTGAAGCAACATGCCGAATGCTATGCCGTTGCCATTCTTTCCATTTTCATCAGAGATCAGTTCATTCCGAGAAGCGCGATCGGATAGAGGTCGCTTGGTTACATTGAAATAAGTGAAGGAAATTTGGTGCGCGAAGACGTTAGATTAAATGTTTTCTTTTTAATTATTATAAGAAGTTTTTGGTACTTGATCGCAAATAATGTCCAGTCAGTGCGTTATTCGATTTGACAACAGCCCTGCCGGGGTTTATTTTGCTGGACAAACAATATCGGGGTCCATTGAGCTGACAACTACAAGGCCAAAGACGATTCGGTGTAAGTATTTCCTGCTTTAAAACTTCTTTATTTCATTTCGATTTGAATAAAGATTTCTTTGTTATCTCGAAGAATTCTTTAAAATCTGTATATACCTGGACCTGGGGCAAATTTTTTGTACCCACATTTTTGTTACCAAGAAATATGTTTACTAGCGAAGTACGAATCACCTTGTTGCTGCTGCTGTTACAGCATGAAAAATATCTGTTCAGCCAATGGAACGAAAATTATGCTGCGATGCCATCGGATGATGGTTGGTGTATTAAAATGAAAGAAAGAGTGTTCCCGACAATGCCTTAATTACAAAGGTTCAGCGTTGGAACACTTAATTGCTTTAAGGTCAATTGAAGATCCATTAATACTTGTTACCTACATTATAAACGCAATGGTCCACTAAACCAATGAGATCACTTTCGTTCGCTGGAGAAGGTAGAGGACACATTGCGAGCATAGCCATGAGTTATTGTGCGAATTTTTTTTTGAGATATAATACTTAGAGCAAATTCTTTTTTTTGGGGTCCCATAGCCGGTTTTATTTGGAAGGTGACGTGTGATTTTAAATATATTGAGAACTAGTTCTATATCACATTTTTTTAAACTATCATCATTGGTTATGTACGATTGTCTAATTATTAATGAATAGTTTAATCAAGATAGTATGGCATTTTAAATTTAATTCATTTTGGTTAGACGTTGTTGACCTATAAAAATGCTCTATAGAGAGTACAATACAATACATATGCCTACCGAACAATAGGCCTACTTTATTAGAGTGGGATGAAAATTTCCGGTCTATCCGATAGAAAAAATTGAATTTACATGAATTTCCTAATTGTAAAGATATTAGAGTAATGGATTCATAGTTTTGATTAAGTTGTCTCAATATATTTGCATATTGAACAGTTTATACAGAGATGAATAATTTTCGAGAACATAACTAAATCGCTTTACTTCAATATAAATGTTGAACTCTTGTTGTCGAATGTCTGTTCCATTGTTATCAGTAATGAACATATAGCAAACGCCACCGTATGAACACCAGCACTGCACAACTGGAGGTAAATAGTTGAAAAATTCGTATTGATTTCATTTAGATTTTTTTCGCTGCAGTTAAGAATATATGAGAAATGCAAAAGTTTTGCAAATGCTTGCTTGGTGGGGTTACGTGGGGGTTGTTCAAAGTATTCGGGTGTGGTCTTCTTCAACACAAAAAGAAAACTTATGCAGAGCTATGACAAATTTTTGAGCTGCGAAATGACTTAGAAGTGAACATTTAATGTGATCTCGGTAGTCACAAATCCAATATCAGAAATACATGACCGCAATTACAAAATACAACCAGTTCGTCATTCGTTGACCATGTCAATCTCCCCTATTCAACTCCTGCATCACAGTATCAAAGTATCCTAAATGTTGGAAGCATGCCTTAATTACATCCATTCCCAAGTGTCCTTCTGTTAGTCATTCTGACTATTGACCTATAAGTATAATCTCATTCTTAGCAAAAGTTCTGAGAAAGCTGTTAGGAATTCAAATTCTGGTTTATAGTGAATATCTTATTTGTTAACGTGTGGCAATCTGGTTTTTGCAAATACCACACGTAGTTGCGAAACTGCTCCTCCTCTCATCGTGTTCTTTCTAGTATCGCTCGACTTCTTAAAAGCTTTTGATAGAATTAATCATACTGCTTGTGCAAAAACTCTTCTCGCAAGTCCATTTTTTTCAACTGCTCTAAACTTCTGCATAGCCTTTTAAGTTACCGCTCCCCAACAATTAAAAACTAGGTGCCTGTAGTTCGCCGATTGCCCTATTTAACTCGAGCGTGCCTCAAGGTTCCATTTTGGGGCCACTTTTATTCAGAATTTTTATGAATGATCTTCCTTTAAAAGGTAAAAGACTCTAAGGTTCATACAAACGATGACGATGTGCAGCTTTATATATGTGCGCCAAACGGCCAAATCCTTTCTTTTGTAGAAAATATTACGGCAAACTTTTTTTTTGTTTTGAGGTATTGGTTCCAAAAGTACCGGCGGCCATTCCGTTGACCTATTGTACTACACCCCTATACCTCATATTTATTGGCCAGATCGATGGAACTAGTTCAGCAGCCTGCCTAGTGGCTTTTCGTTTACACTTGACTGTTCAAGTTTCCCGGGTTCCCTTCCCGACCGCAGTCCTGCCTTGGGTCTGTTCGGAAAAAGTTCACGAAAGCGGGCTCGGGTATGCTCCGTGGGCTCCGCAATTCCACTCCGGACCTCCTTGCCTTGGCCCTTTAGTGAGTCCAAAACCTTAGGGCAGAACGACGGCCGTCTAGGTCTGCTTGTTGTCCCAGTAGGAGGCTAATTGCGATTCCACGCTTTTTTTTTGATGTATTTTTTTTCCTTCTTCTGGAGTCCCTGCTTCCCTGGATGACGGAAATATTCGCCCTAGATTATATCGGAGCTGGTGCTGCCAATTTTCTGGCGGGTCCAAAAACTTTGGGCAGAGCGGCGGCTGTCTACGTCTGCTTCTTGGCTACCCGGGTTCCAGGCCACCGTCCTGTCTTTGGTCTATAGGGAAGAAGTTCACGAAAGCGGGGCACGGGTGTGCTCCGTGGGGCTCCTCAATTCCACTTGGGCCGTCCTTGCCTTAGCCCTCTCCAGATTAATTGGTCCACAAAACTTTCATGAGCATGGTAGGGAAAGTAAGGTCCATCCTGACAGAATAAGGCATTATACAACTGGGTGCGCCCGGTGCCCAGAGGAGATCGTTAAATGACAGTGCAAAACCTACCCACTGCCATGCAGCCCTCGACACGATAACTTTACATCTTGGCTTGGTAGGCCTGATCATATTAGCCCATCCCTTTCAGGACAGCTTCCAGTGGCCACCACGAGGAGGTTATGATCGCACTTCCAACAGTTCAAGATAGTTACGGCACGTGCGTATTTAAATATTTTAATACACTACATGTTGCTCCCCCTATCTAGATGGTGACTGACCACCACTGACTTACGTCGTAGTTCGTGCTGGTAGACGTCCCTTGTATTTTTTCTTTAACTCGCCCATATCTCGTCCTATTCTACACGAGCTCGTTTTGATTGGGGTCTCTCTCACTTGCGTTGAGAAAGAAAAAATCTAGAAGTTGTTCTGCATAGCAGTATAACCTGCTGTAACCACATCTCTCTCATTATTGGTAAAATATTTGGGCTACTATCGAAACTTAGGTACCATTGTGGTTTGCTCATAAGGGCTGCCCATTCGAAAACAGTGAAAGCCTTACTCCTACCTCATCTAATACATGGGCTATCAATTTTTCTTTCTCTAAACTCGTCTTGCGCCAGAATGCTTGAAGTAGCCTTTAATGTTTGCGTAAGCTTTGTCTATAACTTACGCCATGCTGACCATATTTCACCCATTCCGTTTTAGGCTGCTCTCTAAGCATTTATCGCGAGTATGGGCTTTTGCGTGTGTTTTACGACGTTTTATACCATAGACAACAGGTATACCTCAACCAATTTCTGCAGCTTTCAGAGTCACTTCGAAATAACAGTCTGATTATTCCCTTCCGGATGCAATCAGGGCTCAATGCTCCTATTGGTTTAGTCAGACATAAGTTCGCGATCAAAAAGACAAGATCTGTTACGAGATTATCTTATATTATCGACTACCTTTATAATAACACGGACAACCATCATCAGCAAAGTTTGGAAGTGTGTGAGAAGGAGACTAAGGATAGGACATTTATAAAGACTAGAACGGGAGCAGATGTTAGAATAAACCTAAAGAGGAACACCAACAGGGATGACGTGAGATTTAGATTTGATGCCATCATGTATTAGCTATATTGAACAGGCGGGAAGGTAATTCTCAATCTATATTTTTAAAACTGACTCCATACAAATAGCTCATGGTTTATAGTTTATATGATAGAGGAGGGTGCCATACTCACAAACGCAATGCACACTATGTTTGAGCATGCAGTGTAAGCAACTCTAAAATCAATCAATCAATGGAACTTTCGAAATTTCTTTTAAAAAAACTTTTGGCATCCTATAAAATCATAGTGTTATTGAATGACCCCCTTAAATTTCTGATTTTTTAATTTCGAAGCATGCACGTGATATTGTAATGCAGCCCTGTCCATACCAACGTCTGCCTCAATATCGGTTCGACGACGTCACATTAGGATGCCGAGATTTGTTGGTCATCCTATCATCTACGGTCCATACTTAGTAGAGCAAGGACTTCAAATCTGGACTGTACAATATAATCGGTAGAGATGCGCCGAATATGGGTTCAATAATTCGGTTCATTTTTGAGATCTGTGGAAATGTAGATTGATAGCGATGAGGGAAGAGGAATTTAAGGGTTCTAGTAAGAAAACCATTAACAATAAGGTATAAATCAAATCCTGCTGCTCGGCTCGACGTAACCGAACATTTCATTTTTCCTTAACAATTTAATAGATTTGTTTCTCTTCAAATTTAGACCATATTTCAGGAACAAGGCCTTGTTGTATTTCTTCCTGAATATTTTTGAGGGAGAACTTTGTCCCTTGGTAATAAAATTTCCTTCGATCTCTGAAGAGATGGTGGGCATAAACCATACAGCATCAGTGAACATTCCGTCCATTTTCTAGAAAACTCTGTTTTACTTTGGCTATATTTTACGCCCTTCGATATCTCTTGGTTTTTCTCCATAAAGGCAACATGACAATCAAATTGTCTCCTCCTTGTTATTTTAACTCGAGAATGTAAGAACAATTTTAAATCACCAAAAATGTAAGCAAAAAAAATTTTTCCTACCCTTCGTCTCTTTTTATTTTAAAAAAATGGTCGCGTCACTTAAAAATTTTCCGTAACAATAAGTGACATATTCTTCATGAGAAATGCAACTATAAATGACTTCGGGAATGCCACACTCTCATTTTTGTGACAATTGTCACTAAGGTGCTTATGAGAATACGAAGGTCACATGGCTTGTGAAGGTCAGGTGGTTTGTCATATTTTCCCATAGGTCATGTGACTATTGGAATTGTGATTGAGCATAAAAATGAGTCGGTATTTTTTTTTAATTTTGGATTTTTTGAAAAAATAATAGTTACACAATGTAGCGTTTGTTTTATTTTCAAATACTACCTATGTACGATTCGAGAAGAGAGCCTCTTTAACATATGTAAATCGTAAATTAATACTATTTAAATATTCGGTATATATTCGGCAAACTAACCGAATATTCGGCCGAATACGAACATAAAAAAATACGCCGAACATGCCGAATACGAATATTCGGCCGAATATTCGGCGCATCTTTAATAATCGCCAAAAAATTTCTACTAATTCAGTCAGTATCTGTATGTTACATTTTTTGGTTAAGAAAACTCACAAACATAGAATTATGGAACTTGACAAAACAAGAATAAGTAATCAAACAGATAAAGCTCGAGCACAAACTGCTAAAACAGAATACTACAAAAACAAAAAGAGCCCTTCAATGCGATCCACAAGGAGGCATAGGGGTAGATCTAAAAACACCTAGGCAAACACAATAATGAAAAAAATCGAAAATTGTGATAAAAGAAATAGCTCAAAACGCAGTCCAATGAACAAGATTTGGGGAAGCTTCAAAATATTGTTTATCTTAAACTGTTAATCTTCACAATTTTAATATCATGACTTTCATAAGTCCACAAAACACGCATAATTTAAATTCAACAATCAACTATACAAAAAAGTAAATTAAAACTATTAATAAAATCCATTGAAATAAATGACAGTCAATCGAACAGAAAAAGGACTTGGAAATTATGAGTTGAATAGTATCTCTAGTAATTTTTCAATGAACTCATTTATTCATGTGCAACAGCTGCATATGTGCATTTACTAAAAATAGTTTAAACGTAAGATTTGAAGTGCACTCAAATGTGAACCACTTCACTTTTCCATTTTAATTTGTATCTGTACTTAACCATTTGCATTAACACTATGTGAAAATTATGTTTACTTAGTTGAAGATGTGAATAAGGGTCTGCTATTTCATTTAGTTTATATTTTCTCAATTTTTGTGTTATTTTATATATATATAAAATAAAAACAACGTATTTACTTATATTACAGCTATGCATGTTCGTGTAAATGGATTTGCAGAGGTCCGTTGGAATGAAAACGTATCAAAAACCAATCAAGAAGGTAAAACAGAAAGCGTATCCGAAGCTTTTACAGGTATTGAAGAATACTTCTCTTCGCATACATACGTTCATGGACAAAGTGGAGGAGGATCTATTAATTTAGCTCCAGGTCGTTATGTATATCCATTTCAAGCCGCTATTCCACCTCATGGTCCAACATCAATGAATGGGTTATACGGTCAAATACGATATGAGGTTGTTTTTACAATAGATCGACCATTACGATATGATAACATTTTCAAGCAACCCTTTACGGTTATTTCACAATTGGATTTGAATCTAAATCATTCCTACGCAGTATGCTATACAGTTATTTTATAAAATATCATATTAATTTTAAATTTCTTTTTAGATTCCTGCTGAAAAGACAGATGAAAAAGAATTTTGCTGCGCAATGTGCTGTGGCGGCAATGAACCAATTTTAGTGAAAGCAAATCTCCCCTTTACTGGATACGCGCCTGGTCAAAAAATTAATTTCAAAATTTCTATTGATAATAAATCTGGCACAGATTGTCCCGATATTAAAGTGAAATTAATACGAAATGCTAAATTTACTTGTCGAACACCGCAAAATAAAAATCGTTTTGATCAATTAAAAGTTATAGAAAAACGATTGGGTCCCGTAGTCAAAGAATCGAAGAAAGATTTTGAAGATTGCATCAATATACCTTCAACAGCCCCTTCAACTTTAGAAACATGCAGCATTATTCATGTAGAATATACTCTTCATATTATAGTGAAAGTTGCTGGTTTGCACACAAATCTTGACATGCCAATTCCAATTACAATTGGTACTGTTCCTTTATTAGCTAGCATTACTCCAGCGTCAACAGCTATAACTAGCCAACCGGGAACTCAATCACTATATGGAATGCAAGCTTCAATAGGTAAGATTATATTAATTTTTTATTCTGGATTATGATACAAGATCTGAAAAAATAAATATCAACTAAGTGATTAAGTGTCAAGTTTAAGCAGCAATTTGAGTCATATGGAGATAACAAAATGTTGACTGTGATTGATTATGATTTTTAATTTATTTTTAACTCTTGTTTATTTTGTAAACAAATGTAGCAATTATTTACTTCTGTTTTAAATAATTCAACATATAAGATAATAGGAAGAAAATTAATCTGAAAACTATAATTACCTTATAAAATCTTTATACGTCAACAGAATATTTTAACTTGACCTGTGCTTACGTTTAGCTTTTATTTTAAGTCTGCAGATAGCAAATAATATATACTTAAATTCGATCAGTAGGTAATAAAAGACAATTTTGCGACAAAAGCGACACAATCTACTTTTAACGGTAAAACGGTTGTGGTGTTGTAACTCTTGGATGTTTTACGAGATCGGAAATACTGACCGTGGAAGTCTGTTCCATAGTCGAGATTTTCTATTCATGATCAAATCCTTTGACTGGGGTGTGTGCAGTCGTGGCTTTCGAACCGAATATCAGGAATGGTTTCCGAACGGAAAATTGAAGAACGTGTGCGCTAGGTAGAATTATTTGTATGAAATGCCTGCATTTGGGTGTCCGAGTACGGAAACCGTATTCGGTAACCGAACACGGAAACCGTATGTGTGCAGCCAGCCTTATGTCGCGTTTTCGGATCTTGTCGAATCATGAAAAGGCGGCGGCTAAAATAAACGAGTTGCATTAGCGCAGGGTTGAATGCAAGTCTTGTAGATTACTGCTCGAGTTACTGGCTGAGGAGAAATTTGCCTTTATTAAGAAAGCCACTAAGATGTTTCTTGAAGACCTGGGATATATGGTCTTTCTATCCTAGATCCTTGATGAGAAATGAATCAGACAATAGATCCAGACCGTGGCTTTTGTTGTCACTTATGCCGCTATAGTTTGGTGGCCCAATACCAAACAGGTAACCTGCTTCTCCATTGCTGGAGCTATTCGGATCTGTCCCACATTTGTGATGGAAGTAATCATTGGATTGACTCCATTGCACAAGTGCCTTGAGACTTCAGATATTATTGAACTGGCTCTATACAGTCAAAGGACATCCTCAAATAAGTCCCAAACATTTCCGCGAATCTGACTATATGGTTGGTGAGGCGATTATTCCAGATCACTCCGAATGGTAGGAATTCATCCTTCTTGGGGGTTCAAGAATTAATTCTCTTGAGAACTGCGCTAGGCTCAATCTTGAGAAAGGTTTGAAAGGCGCCAATATCAGAATTTCGGGCAATCGGACAGTCAAACTGCAATCAAAGTACTCTCATCGTGGACAAAATAATTGCACGGGTGCTTTGACGTACTCCGGATCCTGACAAGAAAAAATAGGATCTCGATCTGCTGGGTCGCCGGCCAGTAAGATATCGAGGGAAATGAGGCTGCGAGAAAGCTCGGTAGTCTAGGTAGTAGGGGGCCTCGGTAGTCTAGGGAGTAAGGCGCCTAGCTACCATCCCAGAGATCCCGGCATCACCACGGTCCTTCGCCTTTCCCATCTGCTTTCTTCTTCCCTCTTTACGTTCCTCCTGCCATAGCCTTCCGCTGGCACTGCCCCGCTCCACCAGCGCATGTCATCGGTTGGTTGATGGGATTCAACTCGTTTCAGGAGGCATAACACTCCAGCGAGTTGTTTCTCGTTGCCCCGATGCCAGAGTAGCGTTAGAAATGGTTGGGAGTAGGTGGTTGTGGCAGTTCCTTCCTTCTCTTTTCTCTTTCCCTTCACTATCTATCGACTAGAGCTTGCTGTTCAACATTGCACTCTATACGGAAAAAATAGATTGTTGACAGTACCAAGGGCTTTCCCTGAGCTCTAGTCTTCCACATAAAAAAAGGGAGAAATCTGAGACGCTGATCCAAGGCCCAGAACCCTTCTGTGACATCTCATTTGAGAACTTGCGACAGCAGAAGCAGCATTGTTAGCAAAATCTATCTCAACATACACTTAATCATCAGTTCTATGGAGAGATTTCGGGTGATTTGAAAATTTGTCGAGTGATCTTCTATTATCGTAAGGCTTACACTTAGCTATGTGATTATTGTGAAAGCAGTTTGAAACTGGGATTGCAAATCAGTCGACCTGCTTTAGGAAAATTCGTTGCCTATCCGGATTTATGTATATTTGATCATATCGTTGTTTTCAAAATATACTCGTATAACGTATCCCTCTAAGGTAAGGGCCTTATTTTAAGTATTTTAGATGTGTATATCCTGCCCAAGTATGCTAAGTAGTAGCTCGTGTGCAAAGATTGGATAATAATGTGTTGTTAAATTATTATTACTTTTTCAATTTTGCTTATTTCACTAAACATTAAAATAATTTTCTAAATTCACGTTTTTATGTGTTTCTTTTTATTTTACAGCTCCATCTACATTTGAAGAAGATTTCAATAAAACTAATATGCTTTATAAAAACAATGCTCAAGACAAGACGGGTGAAAACGTTAAATATTTACCAAAATATCCAATATTTTACAATCCAACAATTGGCAGTAACAATCAACCAGGTAATATTCAGGCATATTCACATACTGGTCCTTCTCCGCCATATGGCCAGCCTATTCCGAATCAAATGCCGCCACCTTATGGGAGTCCAGTACCAAATATACTGCCAGCAGGACAATTATCACCTGCAGGACAATATCTTCCTGGAGAACAAATACCGCCTGGAGGACAACTTCCACCTGGAGGGCAATTGCCAGCTGGAGGTGCAGTTCCACCTTATCCTACTAGTCCAGTCCCTACAACTTATCCTAAACCAAATGAAGTTAATCCGCCCAGCCAGATAGGCTGGAAAACATAATTTGTTTTGTTTTTTTTAATATAACATTATTTACGTTACTCTTGTTCCATTTTCTAGAAGTTTAAGACATTTTGTATTTTTTTAAAACAAAATAAAAATATATATCGCAAATTATATTATTCACAACGAATCCCTTCTGACGGTTGATGAATTGTTAGTTTAAACGATTCTGTAATTTGATATATTAAATTTTATTTTAAAAATTCCGTTAAAATATACAATTAAAAAAAATAGAAAGGAAGATACCAAAAAGGAAAAGCAATTTTAATCGGTATTAAATTGAAATTCAAAGTTAAATGAGGAAATTTTTGAAAATGATTCAATTATGGAGTTGTTACAGCATTTTGATTTACATTCGTTACATCATTCGATGGAGATATTTCTACAGAAGAATTAATCGCGACTGTATCTGTAGGAATCGGGGTAGCGGCAGTACTTATAGATATCGGAGAAGTAGCATTTACAGAGGTTGTAATAGCTGAGGTAGTCACAGTAGTAACTGTAGATGTAGTAGTCGTTTTTGTAGTATCGGAAGTTGTTGTTGCATCTGTATAAATAGGATAAACAGGCCTAAAAGTTGTGCTTGGACTCATATGGATTTTACGCTCTTCACGATCAACGAAAGCCAACGTATTTCCTTCATAATCCTTATGTTCCACAAACTCATCGTAACTACCAACTTAAAAAAAAATATTTTATTAAATTATTCTACCTTACTTTTTTCATAACTTTTGATACTAACCTTTTAGATTGTCAGCACGATCCTTTAATGGAATGGTACCAATTGTAATTGGAATATTGAACTCAGTATAGGAGCATGAAATTTTTATTCGAAACTCTAAGAAATATTCTATTTTAATGTATTTAGATGCATTAACCGATTGCGGTGGCAATACTCTAGTATCCAGGCAAGCTTTATATTCTTTACAACTATCAGGAGATAAATTTTCCTGCAAAGGTTTATTTGCCATTTCATTTTCATCAATTCTTTTCTCTTTGCCATCTGCTGAAGTATATGTAACAACTTGTTTAATGTACACTTTCAATGCGCGAGCACCCGATTTTTTCTTAGATTCCAGTTTCAGCTCGAAAGGAATATTTTGGCCTGCAACATAGCCAGTATATGGTGTAGCTAGTTTTACATTAAGCGTTCCCAAGGTACAACAGCAAGTATAACAACAACCCAACCAGCGATTGAGTTTCTCGCCTAATTTCACAGCTGGAGTCTATAATATAAATTAATTAATTGTGGGAAAAGTTAAATATAATTACAATTTTACCTTTACGTTTGTCTCACTATTTAAATCCAAATGTTTAATAACTGAAAATGGTTGCTTGAATATGTTATTATATCTAGTTCGACGTTCAATAGTTATGATGACATCGTATCTGATTTGCCCATAGCGTCCAGTAAATGAGGTTGGAAGAGCTTCTGGCAGGATGCATTCAAAATTAAAGTTATGAGTGCCTGGATTTAGCCGGAAATCGGGACCATTTTCAATACCCAAAACATATGTCTTTTCATCTAAACATATATCTTCTGATGTATTATAAATGTTTCGCCAAATTGGTTTATCAGGGTGTCTAACTGGCTTCCCTGTTTCCCAGCTTACTTTGCATGATCCAAATATTGTTATAGAAATACCTACGAGTAGTACACAATGTGTGAAAGAAATTTTTTAAATAATTTAACACATGCCGTTAATTATTAACGATAAAAAGCGATATTATAAATTTTAGTAAGGGACACATGCCGATCTACATAAAATTCACGTAGTTTTCATAATCTCATTGTATGTAGCAATGAGCAACAAATCTCATTCTGATATGATCTGCGCATGAATGCCCGTGTTGTCCTCCGCTCAAAAATTGTTGCAGTGGACGGAATAATTGTGGTAACTTCCATGCATAGATGCCTTATTGAAGTTCGCGAAGCCGCTTGTATACGCTTCAAGTGGAGGTGCACCGGCAGCTTTACTTTCACTCATTCTCAATGAAGAATGGCTTCGATTTTGATTCTTCCAAAACAAAGTACTGTTTTATTTCCAAAATATTTGCAACATTTTCTCATCTGTGTCAGTGTAGACTAATCGCTGATCCATTTCTGAACATCATAGGTGTAACATGGACGAGGATCTGGGTTAGAACGAGAGCATTCTAGATCGATAATAGAATATCCCAATACCTGGATACCATAGAAGCCCTGGCAATTACCATAGTGATTGTTCCATAGATATTAATGCTCTACTGTCTTATTTATTCTTATTTCAAGCGCGGCACCAACTTGGAGCAATACACTCTATTGATAGCCCTTGCCTGTTCGAGCTAAGTGCGTCAAACAACGAGCCCACAGCGATCTGCGCGTCTGTGGAGTTTTGACATCTAATGGCCCCGCTAAGTAGTTGGCTGTTGTAAGGAGCCTAATGTTTTGCCTACGAGAACCAGTTTCATCAATCCGGCAGTGTTCATATCCTGGAAAATGGAATCAAAACCATTTTGTCGGGATTGACACTAGGTGAATATTTTTTAATTGGTGAGTTCTCAATACAGAGTTAATTCAATCATAAAAAGTTTCGCCTATTCTCGTTTTGTTAGAACCCTTGTTTTAGGTGTCAAAGAATGTATTGTCCAAGTCTTCTCGATATCGAGGAACTTCACCAACGCAATTCCTGTATATAAGACTGCTCCTTCCAGATTGAGGACCACATTATGATGGTCCATCTCAGCAGTGGAGTTCCCTTCTGATATGTGCTGGGAAGAGCAGAGCGATTGGCGCAAAAGACTTCCTACCGACAATCTTTTCCGTTGTCTCCAAGGCCGTGTATAAAAGTATTAATTTTAAGTATATAATTGCATTTGTAAAATGAGTTTAGTTCATACGAATTCTTCTTCTCTTGTTTGTGTGAACAGGCCGTCGGTTCTCTTATCTTAATATGTAGGTCCGAGATCCGATGTTGGTAGTGTTAAACAGCTTCCGTGTGGCAGATCTTGGCTTTGAGAGTTCGTTATTTGATCTCCGTGACGCAGTCAGTAGAATCTTTTACATTCATCGCAAATTTAATTGAGTGCATGGAAGCCTACAAAACATTGCCCCATTCTACACCAAAGACTTGCCAGTTCCTGTATCTAAGATTCCTTTGTGCTATCGTCATGTTCAAAGCCTCACCTTAAGTGAATTTTCTGTGGTCGGAGCACGATGGATCTTCTCAGTCCCTCTAGGTACTGACATAGAGCCGGTTTAGACGGTGCGCTCCAGCGCATGTGCCTCACGAACTTTGTGGATGAAGGGAGAAGTGGGGATGATGAGAGGTACCACCCCACTTCTCCCTTTATTCACAAAGGGTGCCTTCCATTTAGACACAGAGAGACACAGTGTTACACTGTGTCCGACACAGAAGTGTTCCATCAACGACACAGCTAGACACAGCCGTGCACAACTAAGACAATGCTACCAACCCTCGCCAATTGAAATGTGATCGTTAATTTATAATTACAACAATATTGTTTCATTTTTAAGATTCCCAGCATTTATAAGATGTCGGGTAATTAATTTAAAGAAATTATCAACATAAAATTTACGATTTACCTGCCAAACAAAAATAAGAACGAGGAAAGTGCGCCGTGGCGGATTTTTCATGAAGTTATGTGTTCCATTTGGGCTAACACAGAACGACACAGAGCGACACGCTGTGTCGGACACAATTGTCTTTCTGTGTCTAAATGGAAGGCACCCAAAGTTCGTGAGGCACATGCGCTGGAGCGCACCGTCTAAACCGGCTCATAGTTAGCAATGGATGTCTCTTACTTCTATAACGCGTGCTGCCTTCACGGTAATGTTATACACGCAGATAGGGCGATTCGGCTCATTTTCATTGCCTGCAGGTTCCCTTTTGCGCACGTCACATACAAGTTTATGAAAACATAAATGGAATAACTCGACTTAGTAGGAGAGCTGGCACTTGAAAAAATCGTGTCGCCCCAACCTTCTGCCGTTTGGTATATAAGCTTTTGAAGTAATTTTAAGCATTTTTTATAATATGACATTTTTGCGGGAAGTGGACCCATTTCGAGTTAGGGCTTTTGGGGGGTAAAAAGGGGGTTAAAATTGAAAAAAATTTCTGCCGCTGCGTATGTAGGTTCTACTAGAGCTAAATAACCGTTAAATACTAGTGGCAGATATTTTTGACTATTTGCTAGGGTGTGGGGAGAAAAATGGCAACTTCAGCTAGGGGTGGCTTGGGGAGGGTCCAAATGGTCAAAAATGTCTGCCACTAGTATTTAACGGTTATTTAGCCCTAAAAGAACCCACATACGAAGCGGCAGACATTTTTTTCAATTTTAACCCCCTTTTACCCCCCAAAACCCCTAACTCGAAATGGGTCCACTTCCCGCAAAAATGTCATATTATAAAAAATGCTTAAAATTACTTCAAAAGCTTATATACCAAACGGCAGAAGGTTGGGACGACACCATTTTTTCAAGTGCCAGCTCCCCTACTAACTGTGGAACAATCTTCCGCATTCAGTATTTCCAAATTCCTGCAACATATAAGAGTTCAAATTCAAGGTTCATCGCCATCTTTTTTCTAGATTCTTCTCATTTCACATAACATCAAACTTTTTATGGGATAAACTTGCTTGGAATAAATTATATCTCGATTAGCTTATGAGGTTTTTTACCTTATCCAAGATATAATCGAGAGTTAAGAAATTGGTTTTAAGTAGTAAAATGTTATGTAACTTTAGAGAAGTATTTGGAAGCAATTTTAATGTTTTTATATACTCGTAGGCTTTCCAATGAAATTTTCATCAAGATTTTCCAAACCAAGATCTGAAAAATTACAGTGTAGGTCAAGAGATATGTATGTATGTGTTCTTAGGATCTTATTGCTGCTGTGAAGAAGATTGTACTTAACAACCCCTGCTAAATTGGGCCACGAAACTAAGATTACAATACGTTCCGCAGTTTCATATGCATCTAAGTAAACATTAAATTTTCATCTGCTATTCAAATATAATCCAATATGATTTTCCTGTAGATTAATTACCACAACGAAGACTTTTCGTATTATTCGGAGCAAGTAGCAATCAAAACAATGAATAATTGTGCAGAAGAAAAATAGCTTTGTCAATAGATAGTCTATATGCGAGAGGTATTGTTTTCGTCGTGTTGAAAAAGCTTAAAAGGTAAGTAAAAATTATGTTCAGCAACAACTAACATAGACAAGATCCACCATAAAATTTACTAACACCTACTAGCAAATTTTAATGATCAAAAATTAATGTTTGTTATTTTTTTTACCTTTTTAAGACGTTCTCCCCAAACTTGTTTTTTGAAACAGTTGTTTCTATTGTTTGCAGTTGATTCTATGCTATTAAAATCGTTTCATTTTTAGATTATAAATATGTAGATCCAAATTTTTGTGTATTGAACTATTATACTCTCTTAAGATATGTGATATAAAGTCTTAACTATCACCAGAAAAAAGTAGATTATACTATCTTTTCCCATTCAATATACAAATCTAGACTTTGTGCCTAGCCTAGTTTTTCTTCCGCATTTTCGTACGCCTCCACAGTCGTTTTCTCTATTTGTTTGCAGTAAGGTTAATAAATTAGATTTATTATTGGATACCTAAATTTATACACTTAATTTTTTAAAATCAAGGAAAGTTAATACCCAAAACGAATTCACTACTGCTCGTCTTAATCGAATTTTTCTATTTGCAGTATTGTAATTGGGTTTCTCTCGGGGATGATGTATACACAACACAAACTCAATATTTTGTCGTTATTTTTGGTCACAAGAGCGATTAAGTCACACACCCATTTTTATTAGTTTTGTAAGAAAAGCTGTAGAACACAATTTTGCGTTTTTTTTTAAATACATTTTTACCTTGAATCGTTTTTGGTTTAGTGGTGACTAACGTTACTTGGCCAGATATATTTTGGCCCGTATAAAAAACTTTATTCTCATAATTATCAAAGTTCACATCATATTTAGTCGACATTTTTTTATTAAATGGAATAAAAAGTTTTTCTTTAAGTATTCCAAATTTTTTCGTTTAGCACTTGCAATTTTAAAGCAGGTTTATTATTTATTTTAAGTAGAAGATAAAACCTCGCTCGATCTTTTTTCGTTACTGAAATATTCTTGCCGAAGATTTTTTATATTTTACGAGCTAAGAAGCTTTTTGTAAAGCTTTCAAAAACTACGGGGAATTCTCTTTAAGATTTGCAAGAAATTAGGAACTAATAGTTAGCTCTCTGGATTTACCTAGCTTACATAATATGAATAAAATATTAGGCGACGCTGTAATCCGAGCTTCGATTTA